>OY728125.1:1618960984-1621460984 GCA_963277665.1 Viscum album
ATTCCAGTTCATCCTTGATAGCACAACGCACAATATCTTCCTAGGTACTGAAGTATCTTATAGCTAATTCTCTTCGAAGACATGGTTTAAGCCACTGAATAATCGATCAACATTACATTCATGTTGGATGATAAAGCCAGATGCATACCCTACAAGCCTTGTAAAATTCACCTCATATATACCAACAAATTCATCATCCTTTTTCTTAATCTCAAGGAACACCTTTACCAAATTTGTTCGAATAATACAAGGGAAGTACATATTTAAAAACAAGTTCTTAAACTCATCCCATTCCATGGATTCAATTTCATCTTGGGACCTTGTATTCTTAATTAGAGTCCAACACTGGTCTGTTTCTCCTTCTAAACGATAAACAGCTAAAACAACTTTTTCATGCTCTAAACAGAAAAGTATGCAAAATATATTTTCAATGGTACCGATCCATTTTTCAGCAACAAGTGGATCTGAAGACCCACTGAAAGAAGGGGGGCGTTTCCTCATGAAGGACTCAATATAATATTGTTCCTTTCTCTACTCATTTGGAAGTCCAGAATGATTCATCTCTTATGTAAGTATAGCAATAATATTTTTCACTACATCTCCCATAAAATTGGTTTGTTCATGAGTAAAATCATTGGACCATCCTTTACATTGATCAACATGGTTCCTTCGGGTTCCATCCATCATCTAAAACCCAAAAGGAATAGTGTGAGAGGAAAAAAATCATACTTAGAAAAAAAATTAATCAAGGGGAGTACTTTCAATCTCTAACATCATCGGTTTAATTCTATGATCATTACCAAAATTTTAGGACTATGCCTTATACTTATACATAACCTTACAGACATCCATAATCATACCTTAGAAATATATCTATGGATTTCACTAATGTTTTCTCATCCTAGTATCCAAAGTTTAACTAAACCATTCCTTTAATACCAACTATAGAGACCCAAAGCTAAACATACATGGATATTTCATTATTTTTGCAGAAAACTTAATACATTACAAAAACAGACACCCAAGGACCGTAATAGTTTAGTGTCTTTGGAAACTCGGAACATAATCCTCTAATCATGGTGAAAGATCTTCAATATCTCAAATTAATATTTTCCACTTTTTCTTCTTACCTAAAACTTTTCGTTATATCCAGGGGAAAAGAAAACATAAAAAGGGCGAGCTCAAATTCTCAGTAAGGGTAATAATGGAGAAAATTAGAAAAACCATATACATTTGAACTTAAAAACCTGAACATAAAGTTTAAACATCAAAATCTTGAGCAATGACATAAAACATGGCAGTACATAAGATATAGATCATAATGGAACATCAATCATGATAATATATCATGGGAATAAAACATGTAATTGTAGAAAACCATTAAGCACATGATATGATTTCCATAATAGCTGAGGCATTGCTGCCAAGACCATCATAGTGGACAAAGTATATTACTGAACCGGGTTTACTTGTCGTTCAAGTCTTTTATTACTGAACCGAATTTAATTGTCATTCTAACCATGTTTATCTCATGAGATATAAATATTTACTCAATTCATTGGAGGGAGATATAGGTCTCACCCATCTCATAATGAAATCATTCTTTCCTGTGCCACAAAATAAACATACATCATCTATAATAACCCAATGAATAAAATTGGTTTCATAAACGTCATCCCATCATAAGATAATCTATATAAAATAAATAGATATAATCTCATCATTAAAAAAATATAACCATGTAAATAATAGATACATTATACTTGAAACATAAACGTACTAAATAATTTCATTTTAGATGGAAAATAGTTTTGATAAAACAGTTGAAATGAATTCTCGAAGAAAATATCCTTTCTTCTTTAGAATCATTTTATTTTCAAAAATACCATGCAATTTTAAAAGAAAATGATTTTTTTAAAAAATAATAATGATATTTTGTAGAAGAAGATTCATTGAAATAAGTAGTTATTAAACCGTAAAAATGCATTCATGCCGTATAAGTTAAAAAAATTCTTCTTGTACTTTTTCCAGAAAAGTCCAAAAGTACCTCGTATGGTAAACAAAAGATAGATTCCTTCCATACTACATAGTAAAAGTCAAAACGGGGTAAACATGACTTTAAAAATACATGGAAGAATAGTAAACACTTTATGAAAACATTCTCATAAAACACAGTCATGGATGATAAGTATAACCCCAGTAAATACTTACGTATAAGCAATCTTGGATAAAAATGAGATTGCAAAATTATCCCTTACCTTATGTCCAATTTCTTCTGTATGTGTCTCAGACTCGAGTATAGTGGGTTTAAACATATTATTAACTTGTAAAATAACCTTAATAATATTTATGATATGATATATGATTCACTTATGACTTTATATTACCCTTTCTTTTGTCAATTCCATGTTAAAACAACATTTTGGGTAAAATCGTTTCATTTATTGTACGTGTTTGGACTTTTTATTCTTGATATTATTACTTATAATGTGATTTACTTAATTCCAGAATGTAAAACATGATTTATATATAATATATATTCATCATATAAATATATATGATATATTGATAAATGGAATGAAATACACTGTTCATGGAGACGGTAGGTCGTACGTACACATGAACGCTATTTTTGTTTCCTTATTGAATTGAATGGAATTAAGTAAATGAAAAAAATATGTACATAAATACAGTATTATTATTATTTCATATCTTTCATGATTATTTATTATATATACTTTATAATCATTCTTTAATGGTTAACATAGAGAATCAATCTCATAGCGTCGTGGATACGGTAATCCGTACGTACGCACGAGCGATGATATTGTTCTGATAATTACTGAATGGTATTGGAGGAGATTGAATAATATCTCAGAAATATTATAATGTTAGTATGATAATACATAGTTATTTTTTCCACCATTAATCCCATCCAAGTAAGGTGGTGGTGGAAAACAGATTACACCACGGCGTGGAGACGATATTCTGTACGTACACACACACAAAAATTTCATTTTATGTAGGATGGATATAAGATGAAATGGGGTTTTTTAGTATTTATATTAACATATAATTATATTGGTGATACTGATTTTATTACTTTATAATGAAACAAATAAAGAAGATGATTTAGAGGAAGACATAAATTTGAAAGAATCGGTAAAAGATATTACCTCTTCTTCGACGCCCCTCTTCTAAACCTCCTTTTAGGGAAGTAAATATGGTCTTTGAAAAATACCAGGACATCTAGTATGATAATATAAAAGTGTAGAAGAGAAAGTTTCCAGGTTTGGCTGAGCTTGAAGGCTCAATGTGGTGTGAGGAGGAGAGGGAGGAGGTTCCCTTTTATAAGGGAAGAGAGGGGCACTTTTAGAAACATAAGAAATATTAATTTATAATAAATTCAAACCCAACATTAAAACCCCCATATATGACTCAGATACGAATCTTAGATGAGATAGGGTTGTAATTGCATCAACCAATAAGATTTAGACATGTTGGTAATTTATTTTAATCCTTATCAACTTGGTTTATCCTTATTTAATCTATTTAATTTTATTTGTGGTAATAATATTCTAAATATTAAATAGTTAAAAATAATTACTTATGTGTTATGAATTTTCTATAATTGGATACTTTATAACATCTTAGACAATTAAAATTTTAATTTATAATTTTTAAATATTTTTTTGGTTTTTAGACAATTTTATAATATGTTATTTTTATAAAGTAACTATAGTGTCAATGTTGATATTATTCATTTATTTGAATTTAAATAAAATCCACATAGATGATTTATTTGAAAAAAAAAATATTTAATATAATACTAACATGTAATATTAATCTATTTAATTTGTGGAGAACATTAACTAGTTCATATATAATTTATTTTAATACTTTTAAATCATTTATTTGATATTTCTCTTAATAAAATAATTACTACAACATTATTGTATAATTATAAAATATACATATATGTGGCATAAAAATTAAAAATAAAATACTATGATATATATAAATTTAATATCTTTCGGAAAAATACTTTTACCCAAATTTATAGTCGTAAAATCACAACATTTAAATTTATTTATTTATTAAATTATGAACGAGAATACTTTAAAATAATTTAAAATAAAATAATATAAGTGTCCTAATCACTTTTATAAGGATTAAAATGGTCAAATTTTTGACTATTAGATGCCTATGGATTACATGTACACGGCCAATATGTTTTGGTCAGGTGTTTGGCCTTTTATGGTCACTATTAGTTTAATAAAAATTGTATTATTTATTTTTCACTAAATAATCAATTTCTACATCACTATTGTGTCATCATTAATGATAATTATTTAATCCCTAAAAATTCTAAATAAAATGACATGATATATATAATTTTATTATATTTCTGTTGAATATTTATGTTCTATGTTTTAGGAATTTTTTCACTAAATTAAAATTACAACACTTATAATATACAAGAGAGTGACATGTTGTCATTTTCATTGGTTTTAATAATAATTACATCATTTACATGGTCAAATGTCCTTGAAATGAATATATTTCCACCCTTAGATGATATGGGTTGACTTTTACTCATCCAATATAATTTGGACCGGTGTTATAGTAATTTTATAATCTTATTTATACGTTTAATTACCCGATTTAGCTTTAACTATGGTAAATAATATTTACCATTGTTAATATTCATAATGCCTAAAAAAAGTATCCAATTAAAATAATATGGGCCTACTAATTCCAAAATTTGAATCCTTTTTTCCAAATTCAAAACACAGAATTGGTAGTAGTTAATTTAAAATTAATCCTGCTGTTGAGAAAATGGGTTTTAAAAGTTAAAACGTTACAAAAGACTGAAATGTTTTTACCTATGAATTCAATGTAAATTTCATGATAATGACATAAATTATATTAAATGGTGAGAAATATATATTCTATTTATAATTTAAAACCATTAAATATTATAATTTAACCATATAAATTATCTCGATGAAAAAAGTTTTTTTAATTAAAATTTTGCGTATTTTTACTATTCATCAAAATATGAAGGTTATTTGAATCATCTAAAAAATTTAGCCAAAGAAAAATTTTTATATTCTGATTCAAAGGAAGAATTTTTATTTTTCAAATTGAACTTATAAACATGTCAAAAACTATATTTAATTTGGGTTCTCCATCAAAAGGCGGCAAATCTGTATTTTTTAAAAAATACTTATTGTACTCGAAAATTTTATTTTTTTCTCATAAGATGTTATAGATAATGTTTAAGATGAATCATAATGTTATAAAATCGAAAATGTAGTTAATACTATTCATTAAGGTTAGTTCAGAAAAATATATCGTTGTTTAGTGAAACTCGGTATTGCATACAACACATGCTATCGAGGAAGGCTGCTCTTGTGTTTGTGTATACTACAAACTAATACGGTGGTTCGTATAGCTCAAACTAATATTTTTGTAGAGTACAACACAAGACATCAAAGAAATTAAAAATAATATTTCTCATAAATCTCGGGGTGTTACAACTATATATTTATGAAGTTGTAAGACTTCATGGAGTACCCCTATTTATTGTTTCTAATCATGATCCTCGTTTTACATCAGGATTCTGGAAAAGTCTTCAAAAGGCCCTAGATACTGAACTTCATTTGAGAACTGTCTACCACCCTCTAACCAATGGATAATCCAAAACAAACTATTAAAACCTTATAATACATGTTGAGATCTTTCTCACATTACATTCAAGGTACGTGGGATCAATATTTACATCTAGTATAATTTTCCTATAAAAATAGCTTCCATTCAAGTATTTAGAGAGCACCATAGAGAGAATTATATAGAAATAGATTTTTCACACCAACTTGTTGTGATGATGTTGGTGAATGAAAACTTGTTGGTCCAGAACTATTGAGGAAACAGTGGAAAAGTTGAATGTTATAAAAAAACCACATCAAAGCAGCCCAATGTAGACAAAAGATCTATGCCTATAACCGAAAAAGGATTTGGAATTTCAAGTAGTAGCCATGTTTTCATAAAGGTATCTCTATGGATGGGTGTTATACGTTTATGTAAGAATATTAAATTGTGTCCCATGTACATCGGACCTTTCTAAATTCTAGAACGAATCAGATTTGTAGCTTACCATTTGGAAATGCCTCCATGTCTCTCCAAAGTACATACTGTGTTCCACGTATCACTGTTGAGAAAATACCTGCCCGACCCAATGAATGTACTCATCTATGAAGAAAATGAATAGGATCTCGATCTGTCTTATTTTGAAGAGCCTGTCATGATTCTAGATACAAGAGAACATGTGGTGAGAAACCGGACCTCTCATCTGGTAAAAGTTCAATGGAGAAACCATAAGATGTAAGTGGCGATGTGGGAACATGAGGAACTTATGACGAAGAAGAACCCAAATTTTTTTATTCAGTAATATTCTATAAATTTTTAGAAGAAGTTATATTAAATCGGGGAGAATGTAACACCACAAGCTTCCATGGTATGTTTCACTTTCAAAATTGCAATAGCTTGAATTGTACGCGTCTTTGAGATTCTAACATACCCCCAACCAATAAAACTAGCCATTATGAATAGTAATACCAAGTTTTCAAAATTTTATAATTTTTATTTTTCAAAATGGAATACATTTTTGGATTCGGAATATCAAAATTAGCTTAGGGGGAATTTTTGGTATTTTTCTGAAAACATTCAATTTTTGAGGAATAGTTAAAAACAACGAGTTGTTGTTTAAAACCGACTTTTTTATTTTAATAATAATTTATTTTATTTAAATTTATTTTCGGTCAAAATAGAAACAATGTACATATATATGTTCAGTGTAATTCATTGGAGTCATTTTAAAATGATTTTAGATATATAAAAATTTTATCGATCTTTTTACTGTCTTCTACCTACATCTTAGAAGCATTTGTAAAAAATGTATAAAACATAATTTTACTGATTCTGTGAGTAGAATTTCAAAAATACGAGAGACATAGTTAATATTTGTAAGTAAAATTTGGTTCAATAAGATGAAAATATTTTTTGCTAAATAGTAACTTTTGACTTTTATTTACCATGGTTAAAAGTAATTAGGGTAATTAAGAGTTAAATGATATCATAATTATCCTAAAACATGTCCAAATTGTATTGGATAAGTATAATTTGACCATAAACCCCCATAGGAATAAAATATGATCCTATTTGGTCCACTTTGATTTAATTTGAAATTTTATAATTATTTTATTTAAAGAAGAGTAAAAAGTGTTAAATTCAAAGTATAATAACTAAACCATTTTTAATATAGGGTTAAATACAATATAAATTCGACTATAAATATTTATTAGAAATATGAATAAATTTCCTACATAATGGTATTTTATTTATAAAATTTAAGAATTAAATAATTTAATTTATGTATGACAAAATGATGATGCAGAAATTACCATATTTATGATAGATAAAAATAATTGATATTATAAATAACCAAATAAATGTAATTTAATACTTTGGTTGAATTCCACTAAATTTATATATTAATATGACATGATGGTGTTGATTAAATATTTTTTTCATTGTAATCAAGTTGTTATAAATTTCAAAAAAACCAAATACTAAATAATGTCGAAATTGACATAATTGAGTTTGTAAAACAAATACTATATTATTAATTGATATAACATTCTTAAAACACTAAAT
Organism: Viscum album; assembly: GCA_963277665.1. Taxonomy (NCBI): domain Eukaryota; kingdom Viridiplantae; phylum Streptophyta; class Magnoliopsida; order Santalales; family Viscaceae; genus Viscum; species Viscum album. Next base: position 1,618,968,704 of record OY728125.1, read on the forward strand.
ATTGGCCAAATGAATTAAATAAGGTAATATTTATTAATAATGAACCACTTGGGGTTCTCTTGGTAGTTTATAGTAAGTTTATTAACAATATAATATAAAAATACAAAGAGACATGAAAAATATCAAACTATTTAACTAAGATTTAAATCTAAAAGATAATGCTAATTTGAGGACCTAAACCTTTCTAAAACCTATTTTATGAATGGTTTTAGATCCATTCCCACCTTATCCTCTAGATAAATCATTTTGGAGTCATTACAAACCGAAAATGATGATATTATAAAGTAATATTTCAAATTTTTCATAAAGTGACCCTCACCTCTCTTATAAAAGGGAACTTCACCTTCTATTAATTTCACACCCCCAAATCCATTTGGATTAGCCAAACCCATCCCAAATATCCATAAAACTTTCACCCCTAAATACTTCAGGCCTTAATTTGGACAGAAAGCCAAACTAAGGATCCCTTTTGATCAAATCAAAAGGAAGAACTCAATGAAGAGGTAAATATTTCATCACCTCTTTCAAATTATTTTCTTCTTCCACTTCCTCTTTCATTGTTCATTCCATTATAAAATAATAACCACTGAATATTCTATATATTTTTATGTTATTATAAAAAATTTTCAACCATATTCATTATTATATACATCATATGAATGACAAAGTCACCATACGTGTGTACGTATGACTTATCGTCTCCACGTCGTGGTTTAGTTTGTTATTCAAAAATATCATTATTTGGATGGGTATAATAATGAGTATAAATAATGTAAATAATGAGTATAAATAATTTAAATAATAAATATAACTAGTTAATTATTTTTTATATGTGATATATCATCCAATTACATACGATTTTACCATCAATATAAGGACATTGTCCCTCGTGCGTACGTACAGATTACCGTCTCCACGAACGTGATGAGATTCATTCCCCATCGTAATCATTCAAGAATAATTTTCATTTTATGAATAAAAATAATTTTTATGAAAAAAATATAATTCTATATATGAATCAAATATATCCTATTTATAACAAATATGGCTTACGTAACCAAGCATATAAAGGAAAAAAATCAGTTAAACAACCGAAATGATGATACTATTGAAATATTATTAAAAATGCAATATTAGAGGGTCATTTATGATATAATATAAATGTATATAGTTCTTTAATTACTTAATAATAATGATTTAATCATTATATAGGAGGCTAAAATACCCACAACCAAGGAAAAGTACACGGTAAGGGTAAATTTCACAATATCTTTATTATCTGATGTTGTTTTTACATAAGTATATACTGAGACCTCTTTGTCATCCACATCCGTTTTTTCTTAAAAATGTAATTAAAAAAATATTTAATCTTTACTATACTATGATTAAAAGTCATTTATACTCTTATTTGACCATATTGTTTTTGAAAGGAATCTTTTTGTTGTTTTCCAAACAATGTACTTAATGACTATTTTGATAAAATTAAAGAAAGCATGTATTTTTTTTAACTTATATTGAAGGTGTGTCTATTTTCTGCCATTATATCATCATCAATTCATCCCATAAAATCTTATAAAGATATTTTCAAAATAAATGTTTTCTTTTGTAATTATATAACTTTTAAATGATTTCAAAATAGAAAGAGATATTTCTCTAAAAAAAACTTGATCTCATTTATGTCAACATCATTCGATGTATTTTAAAATTGCCTGAAGTTGATTTATTATGATTCAAAAAATCTATATTGTATTAAATTATTTTTGATATGTTTGACTGTGTATGTGTTATTTTTACACCATTCATGGTTTATGGATAAAGTATTGACATTTCAAATGTCAGTTTTAATACGAATGGTTATGTTATGTTTAATCCTTTTCATATGAGGAATGCCTTGGACTTAGTAAGTGACGAGTGGATCCCGATATAGATTCTTGATGCATAGGTAGGTCTCATGATGCAAATTAGGGTCTTGGAAGAAGTCCTTGAAAAAATATTACTTGTAGTATTACCATAAGGCCTTGACTATGTGGTTATGATGTCTGGCATTATGCATTCCGTCATTATAAAAGTGGCTATTGATATTGCATGTGATTATTTGACTAGTAGAATATATATGTAAATAAGTAAATGGTGTTATTTGATTTTACCTTTTCCAAATTATTCTTAAGTTTTAGTTTAGAAGGCTTTTGTTTTAGTCCTATACATTGACTTAAATGTTTTTTCTTATTTATGAATGTTTCTGCTATATTTTTATCCTCGCTGAGCATATGAGATTACTCCTATATATGTTTTATTTTTTCCAGGTTGTGAAGAAGTATTTTATGGTTTATCTACAGGGACTATCTAAGGATATAAGTGTGGGTAAAAATTTTGTTTATGTTTTTATTTCATGATGTCATCTAAAACATATGAATATATCTCATATTCCAGGGATACTAAACTGATCGATCTTTCGGGACAATATTCTTTATATCATACCAATGTTATGTAATAATGCACCGACTCTAGGTAAATCGGGTTGGGGAATTATAGTTGGTATCATAGGAAGTTTAGTACAATTCTTGGAAGCTAGATTTAGAAAAACTCTAATTAGATAACATTACCCTAATATAGGCATTGAGGATTAGTATAAAAGAACTTCCTAGAATTTTGGTTGTGTAGTGATTTAGTGAGTTTTCCAAAAATGCATCCATGTCTGGATACAAGCAGGTATATGCGGATCTAGCATAGATATACCTAGTTGTTCAAACCGAAAACACTGGTTTGAGCTAAAATCGAATGGGAACTGGTTTATGTCAACGGGCCTTTTTTCACTCTTGGTTATGGCACTCTAGAGGGATATGAATAGGATAATTATTATTTTCTTTATAAACAATTATAAAGGGTTTATGTGTATATACATTCTCAAACATTTTTTTTTATGATTATGGATTATATCCATAAACTGTTCCATTTATGTTAAGTGTTTTACAAGTTTGGAATTATGTATTGCGATTCATAAACTATTCTAGTGTCTTCCATCATTTATAAATGGTGCCTAGTGGATGGAATGGAAACCATATTAAAGCACAGAATACATGTAGGGATTTCCATTCTACTCAAGATAAATATAGTAGAGCTAGAAAAGCAACTGGTGCTGATTAGCTTATCACCATACTGGGACAACTCACTCAGGTTATGAAAAATAACCTTTCCCATATGGAGCACCCTGATCTACATTGTGGAGGATCAATGTTAGACCGCTTCATGAGGCTACAACCACCGAAATTGAATGGGAGTACAAATCCATTAGTAGCTGAGAAATTGATAAATTCCTTAGAGAAAATATTTTATGCTTTGGTGAGTAGTGAAAGAGAAAAAGTTTTCATGGCAGTTTATCGCCTCACGGGAGATGCAGATCAATAATGGTCATTAATCAAAAACACAATGGAAGATGAAAAATTATCGAACATGGAATGGAGGGAATTTAATGATATTTTCATGGAAAAATACTTTCCTCGTGACCATCGAGTGGATGTGGAAAGATAATTTCTGAGTCTGAGGAAAAAGGAGGATGAGAATATCGCAAAGTATGAGGTTAGCTTTACAAGGTTATCAAGGCATGATACTGATTATAAATGTAACCCAATGAGTAATAATGATCGATTATTTGAGGGGTTGAAACAATTTCTCCATCGAGCACTTGTCTCACAATCTTTTTTATAACATGAAGATATTGTATCATGCACTATCAAGATAGAAAATTCATTTTCTAAGTCCTACGACTTTAAAGAAAGTTAAGAGAAAAAGGGATCGGTTGAACACTCTGGAAATGGAAATAAAGTGAATAAGGGAAAATTTGAATATCCATACTATGGTAAATGTGAGATAAAACACCCCAGTACTTGCCTGAAGGGAATGGGAGTCTGTTAGAAGTGTGGTAAAAAAGGCCACCAAGCTTCTGATTGCAAGGGGATGAAAGAGGCTGTCAATGTTGAGTGCTACAATTTTAGAGAAAAGGATAATTATGCAAATAAATCTCCAAAGCGCCAAGGGAACTTACCTCAGAAAAGACCAAGTGATATAGGGAAATCTTATGCAATCGCTAGTGCTGAGTTTGAAGCTCTGAAATATGTGGTTTCATGTAATTTAATGGTTTCCCCATGTTTAGCCAATGATTTATTTGATTATTAATCATCGCATTGTTTTATATCTTTTAATTTTATATGAAAATTTGATATTTTTAATATTATTTAACACGGGATTTTTCATTAAAAACTCGAAAGGAAAGTATCTTTACAAAAATGTTTTGTGAATCAGTTCCCATTATGGAATATAAATGTTCTTTATATACTGATATCATCATCATACCCGTGATTGAGTTTGATATAATCCTTGTTATGGATCGAATTTCATACCAAGATGCGAATATTTAGTGTTAGAAGAAAGAGGTTACAATTTTTGATAATGAAAAGGCGTACCTAATCATTAGAGCAGAAACATCACCACATAATTCTTATCTAGATCCACCCCCAATAGCTCTAATAAATTCAATTATTATGGAAGATGATAATGAAATAACTATGGGCGAGGAAGAGAATGTTCGAATAGAGGACGTACTTAATGGGAAAGAAAATGTTGATGTGTTTTTATGGTATCTACCTATACATCCTCCATAATGAGAAAATGAGATTTCCATTGATTTATTTCATAGTTCACGGCCCATATCGAAGACCCCGTATATAATGACAACTATAGAATCAGTGGATCTAAAGAAACAACTAGATGAATTGAGTAACAAGGGGTTTATTCTCCCTAGTGATTCTCCCTAAGGAGCCCTTTTCCTATTTGTTGAAAAGAAAGATGTATCTATAAGTTTTTGAATTGACTACATGGAGATCATTGCTATAACAAAAAATAACAAGTATCTTTTACCTCACATTAATGATTTATTGGACTAACATCATGAAGCTCAATATTTTTCAAAGATTGAACATTGATGTGGATATAATCAATAGTGTGTGAAGAATGAAGACGTTCTGAAAATAAAATTACGAACTAGGTACGAGCATTATTAGTTTAGATTAACGCCTTTTGGATAGACTAATTCACCCTCTGTCATTAGGGATCTAATGAATAGAGTTTTCAAGGAATATCTTGATTACTTTTTAGTTTTATTAATTGATGATATCTTGGTATAATCCAAAATATATAAAGATCATGTGAAGTACTTGCGCATTATTCTAATGACTCTTAGAAGAAATGAGTTATATTGAATGTTTAGCTAGTGTGAATTATGGCTTCAAGAGATGTATTTTTGTGGCCATATTTCTCTAAGGATGGAATCTATGTTGATCCTTCAAAGACCAAGGCTATCCAAGAATGGACAGAACCGATGCGTATAACTAAGGTATGTAGTTTTATTGGTTTAACAGGTTATTATCAATGTGTTATCTAGAATTTTTTCCAGTTGGCTAACCCATTAAGAAAGCTCACATGTAAAGGGGTAATATTGTTTTTGAAAAAAGAGTGTGAAGAATGTTTTGAAGAACTAAAGAGAATATCAGTCAATTATCCTATCTTGACTCTACTACCAGAGAATGATGTTTTTGTTAGTTATAGCGATGCTTCAAATAAAGGAATTGGTTTTGTCCTTATGCAGAATGGTTGAGTTATTTCCTATGCATCACATCAATAAAAAATTCATGAACAAAACAATCCCATTCATGATCTTGAGTTAGAATCTGTAATATTAGCATTGATAAAATGGATACACAACCTCTATAGTGAAAATGTGAGATTTATACTGATCATAAGTGTTTGAAGTATATTTTCTCACAAAAATAACTCAACATGAAGAAAATGTGATGGATTTAACTACTCAAGAATTAGTATTGCACAATACACTACCACCTAGGGAAGGAAAATTAGATGGCAGATGCTTTGATAATAAAGTATCATAGAGTTTTGAACAAGATGAGAGTTGAAATGGATCCTATTTTGATGGATCTAGTAAATATGGATATGGGAATTACCATGGAAGGTGAAACTTTAATGATTTTTTAAATGTTTTCCAATCTATCTTTAATGGAAAGGATAAAGATTTATCAAACTGATGATGAGGAGTTTCAAAAGAAGATTAAATATGTAAATGATTAGAGATTGAGTGACTTCATATATGAAGATGGGATTTTGAATTTTTCTAAGATACATTCTGTTCCCGATACACCTGTTAAAAAAAGGGAATGTTTGGATGATAATCATAGATATAATTTATCTATACACCCTGGTAGCACAACGATGCATAGAGATTTGAAAGAACATTTTCGGTGGGAGAACATGAAGAGGATGATTTCTGATTTTGTGTCAATATGTTTGGTTTTTCAACAAGGGAATATTGGAAGGAAATAGCCTAGAGGTGTGATGCAACCTCTTCCCATACCTAAGTGGAAATGGGATAATATTACGATGAAATTTTTCAGGGGGCTACCAAATACTCCTAGAAGAAATGATGAAATATGGGTCATTTTTTATCATCATACCAAGTCAGCATATTTTCTTTCCATAAGATAAGATTTACCACATGAATGTATGGAAAAAATATATATTAGTGATGTTGTAAGACTTCATGATGTACCTTAAACTGAACTTCATTTGAGCAATGCCTACCACCCTCAAACTGATGGACAATCAAAATAGACTATTCAAACCTTAGAAGACATGTTGAGATCATGCTCACATGAATTTCAAGGAACGTGTGATCAATATTTACCTCTGTTAGAATTTTCCTATAACAATAGCTTCCATTCAAGTATTTAGATGGAACCATATGAAGTGTTATATGGAAAAAGATATCTCACATCAAATTTTTAGGATAATTGTGGTGAAAAAAAACACATTGGCCTAGAACTTGTTGTGGAATCAATGAAAAATGTGAAGGTTATCCAAACCAATATCAAGGCATCCCAAAGTTGGCAAAAGAGTTTTGCCGATAACCAAAGGAAGGATTTAGAATTTCAAGAAGGAGACCATGTTTTCTTGATGGTATCTCAATTGAAGGGTGCTGTACATCTCAGAAATAACGGTAAATTGAGTCCCTGGTACATCAGATCTTTCAAAATTCTAGAACGAGTTGGAGTTGTAGCTTATCTTTTGGAAATGCCTCCAAGTCTCTCTAAATTACAAGATGAGTTCTGCATATCACTATTGAAAAAATACATGCCTGGCCCAATGCATGTACACATCTATAAAATAATTGAACTGGAACATGATCTGTCTTATTGTGAAGAGCTTGTCAGGATTCTTGATACAAGAGAACAAGTGCTGAGAAACTGGATGACTTGTATAGTAAAAGTTCTATGGAGAAACCATAAGATGGAAGAGGCAACGTAGGAACTCGAGGAGCATAAGATGAAGAACCACACGAATATCTTTATGAAGTAATATTCTATAAATTTTAAGTTTTAAATTATATTAAATAAAGGAGAATGTAACACCTCAAGCTTCCATAATACGTTTCCCTTTGAATAATGCAATACCTTGCATTGTATGCTATTTCGAGATTCTAACACACCACGACTAATAAAACTAGCTATTATGAATAATAATACCCACTTTTTAAAATTTTATAAATATTATTTTCTAAAATGGAATAAATTTTTGGATTTAGAATATTGAAATTAGCTTAGAGTGAATTTTTGGTATTTTTAGGAAAACTTTCAATTTTTGATGAATTGTGAAAAACACTGAGTTATTGTTTAAAACTGAATTTTTTAATTTAAATAATTATTTATTTTATTTAAATTAATTTTAGTTCAAAATAGATAAAAAAATAACTATATAAGGTCTATGTAATTTATTGGAGTCGTTTTATAATGATTTTAGATATATAAAAGATTTATTGATATTTTTACCGTCTTTTACCAATCTCCTAGGAGCATTTGCAAATTTGCGTAAAACGTAATTTTACTGCTTCTGTGAGTTGAATTTCAAAAATCCGAGAGACATAGTTAATATCAGTATGGAAAATGAGGTTCATTCAGATGAATATAATTTTTTGTGAATTGAAACTTTTGACTTTTATTTACCACAGTTAAAAGGAAATATGGTAATTAAGGGTAAAAATGAAATCATAATTACCCAAGAACATGTCCTAATTATATTGGATATGTATAATTCTGCCAAAAATCCCTTAAAAATAAAATATGATCCTCTTTGGTCTACTTGGATTAGATTAGATATCTATTATTATTTTATTTAAAGAAGAGCTAAAAGTGTTAAATTCTTATGTAAATAACTAAACCATTTTTAATATAGGGTTACACACGATGTAAATTTGACTATAAATATTAATTAGAAAGATAAAATTATTTCCTACGTAATGGTATTTTATTTATAATTTTTATACATTAAATAATTTAATTTATTTATGACATGGTGATGATGCTATAATTACCTTATTAATTAATGATTAAAATAATTGATATTATAAATATCGAAATAAATTTACTTTGAGACTTTGGATGAATTAATCTAATTATCTATTTTAATATGAAAATTTAGGGTTGATTAAATAATTTTTTCTCAAAATAATCATGTTGTTATTTATTTCACAAAAACCAAATCCAAAATATTGTCAGAATTGACATAATTGAGTTTTTAAAAAAATACTATATTATTAAATGATATAATACTCCTAAAAATCTATGGTTTGGTCAAATTACATATATAATGTTATATATATTAATAAATAACCGCTTGGGGTTCTATTAGATGTTTATAGTTAAATTATTAACCATATAATATAAAAATACGATGAGACATGGTAAATGTCAAACTATTTAACTAAGAGTTAAATTTATAAGATAATGTTAATATGATGACCTAAACATGTCAAAAACCTATTTTTTTAGAGGTTTTAGACCCACACCCACCTTATACTTTAAATAAATTATTTTGGATCCATTAGAAATTGAAAATGAGTTTATTATAAAATAAAATTTCATGCTTTTCCTAAAGTGACCCCCACCTCTATTATAAAACGGAACTTCACCTTCTCTTAATTTCACACCTCCACAGCCATTTACCTCGGCAAAACATTGCCCAAATATCCTCCCAACATTATTCCCTTAATCTTAGAGGCCTTACACTAGCCATAAATCCTGCCTATGGAGCCCTTTCGATCAAATGAAAATGAAGAACTCGAAGAAAAGGTAAATATTTCATCACCTCTTTCAAGTTCTTTTCTTCTTCCACATCCTCTTTCGTTGTTGTTTTCATTCTAAAATAATTAATCTAGTACCATATATATACTATGATGTTATTAATAAAATTTTACAACCATATTCATTATTCTATCCATCATATGAATGACAAAGTCACCATACGTGCGTATGTACGGCTTACCATCTCCACGTCATAGTGTAGTTTGTTATTCAAACACATCATTATTTGGATGGGTATAATAATGAGTATAACTAATGTAAATAATAAAAATAACATGTTAATTATTCTGTATATATGATATACCACCCAATTAAATATGACTTCACCATCACTATAATGATATTGTCACTCGTGCGTACATACAGATTACCGTCTCCACGTACGCAGTGAGATTAATTTCCCATCATAATCATTCAATAATAATTTTCATTTTATGATTAAGAATAATGTTTATTGACATAATATAATTTTTTATATGAATAAAATACATCCTATCCATAATAGAAATGGCTTATGTAAACAAGCATATAAAAGAAAACAAATTAGTTAAACACACAAAACGATGATACTACTGAAATATTATTAACAAAACAATATTAGAGGGTTATATATGATATCATATTTATGTATATTGTTCTTGTATAATTTAATAACAATAATTTAACTATTATACACGAGGTTAAGGTCCCCAATATCATATAAATGCACAAGGTAAGGGTTAATTTTACAATCTCTTTATTATCATTGGTTGTTTTTATGTAAGTATCTACTAGGACCTCTTTATCATCCACATTCGTGTTTTCATAAAAAAGTAATTCAAAACATATTTACAATTTACTATACTATGGTTAAAAGTAATTTCTACCCTTATTTGACCATATTTTTTTTAAAGGAATCTTTTCGTTGTTTTCAAAGAAGGTATTTTAGGGCCTTTTTGACAAAATTAAGGTTCGAATGCCTTTTTTTAACTCATATAGCGGATGTGGCTATTTTCTGCCATTATATCATTGTCAAAGCTTCTCATGTAATCTTATAAGAATATTTTCAAAATTAATGTTTCCTTTTATAATTATATGACTTTTAAACTATTTCAAAATAGAATGTGATATTTCTCTAAAAAACTTTTGATTTTATCTATGTCAACATCCTTTGATAGATTTTAAGCTTGTTTGATGTTTATTTATTATGAGACAAAACTTCCATATTTTTTAAAGATTTTGTGATGTGTTTTATAGTAAATGTGTTATTTTTAAACCATTAATGGTTTATGGATAATTTATTGACATTTTCTTTGCTAGTATTAATACGAATGTTTATGTTATGTTCAAATCATTTCATATCAGCAATGAATTGGGCTTAGTAAATGACGGGTGGATCCCGCTATATCTCCTCGATGCATCAGTAGTTCTTAGGAGACAAACTAGTGTCTTGGAAAAAGGCCTTGACAAAATATTAATTTTAGTATTGGAACAAGGCCATGACTATATGGTTATGAAGTCTGTTATTATGTATTCCATCATTATGAAAGTGGATATTGATATTGCATGTGATTATTCGACTAGTATAATATCCATGTGAATAAGTAAATTGCATTAATTGATTTTATCATTGACATATTATACTGAAGTTTAAGTATAAAAGAATTTTGTTTTAGTCTAATACATTTTCGTAAATGTTTATGCATATTTTAGAATGTTTCTGCTATATTGTTATCCTTACTAGGCATCAGAGCTCACCCCTTTCTATGTTTTATTTTTTTCCAGGATGTGAAGAAGTATTTTCTAATTGGCCTGCAGGGATAGGCTATGGATATAAGTATTTTCAAAAGGGTAAACAAAAATTAATGATTTTATTTCATGATGTAATGTAAAACATATTAATGTGTCTAGTACATCCAAGGATACTAAACTGATCGGTCTTTCGGGACATGATTCATTGTATCATGCCAATGTTATGTAATAATTCACCGACTTAGGGTAACTAGGGTCATGGAATTATATAACATCAAAAAATATTATAAAATGTTTAATATTTTAAATAAATACAATATATTATATAAATTTTAATTCATTAAATAATGTGTTATTTTGCATTACATGAAACAAATAATTTCTTATGTCACCTGCCCTACACAATATACTGAGTTGTACCAAATTCTATTAATAGTACTATTTAAAATTAAAATTATCTATTAGCCGTTAAATTAGTGGTTATGAATTGAATAAAATAATATATGAAAAAAATTTATTTATAAAAATATGAAATTAATTAATTGGTTACAAATTAATTATAATTTAATATCAAAACCAATTGTATATAAAGGAAACATTTTTATAAAAAAGCTATTTTTATATAACAAATAAGATTTTTACTAATAAATTAAATTAATTACTATTTGTGAATGATATGAAATAAATAAATATATTATATATTCAATAAATTACTTTTACATTCATATAATATATTTGATAAGAATAAACTATGAAGAAGTCAAATTTTACACATAATAATCTATATTTTGTGTAAAGTAGTTTTTCCACTATTTAATATATCACTTAGTTTGAAAATAATCATTGAAACATTAATAAATTTTATTTGAAAAAAAATCATTTTTGAAATCATAATTTGAAAAATATCATAAAATGTATTTTTGGTATTTTTCTTAGAGGTTTCATTTTTTTAAAAAAAGGTGAAAATACAAAATATTAATTGGAAACAGACATTTCACCTATGTAATTTAAAATGATAAATTTTATTTTGAATATTATTTATTGTAAAATTATATAGAATATACATCTATCAGTTAAATTTACACCATTTTAGTAAATTTTATATAGAATTTCGATATAAAAACTCAATAAAATTTTGAACATTTACACTTTAAAAAAGCACTTTCTCATCTCGTATTTGAGATTAATTTGAATTAATTTAATCTATTTATGTTATTTGAATTTATAATAATGAAATAAATATTTAAAATCATAATAATTTATAATTTTTAGTAATTTAAACTTATTTTTTTACAAAAAAATATTTAAATCAATTAATCATAATTACAATGATTAATGTAAAAATGAGATTACATGGTGGTTAAACATTAATACCAAGTGTCCAAATGAGCTAGGTAATTTTAAAAAACAAATTTTATGGAACTTTATCCACCAAGACCATATTTTATAGAAAATTGTTAATTATTAGAGGCTCATGGTGTAATAAAGACATGCTAATAATGTTTTTATTTTTATATTTTCAAGAATTCCACTCCTCCTCTATAAAAGCCACTCACCCCTCACTTATTCACATATAAGAATACATTCGGATCACCATAATACTTATTATATAAACTCTAAAAATTACTCTTATAATATATCATCCTCATTTTTTCATAATGAATACCAAAGAATTCATTTTGTGCAAACATAATGGAGTTACTCGAAGAAGTGGTAATATTCTTCAATGAGAACATTTTCTATTTATTTCTGCCTAATTATAATTATTTTTATATTATTATAATATAATAACCTCATTATCCTCAATATTATTTTATTTTTTCATGTTAAAGGTGAAATCTACACTCATGCACACTTCCATCAAATTGTATATGCAATCATAGTTTGTGTGTACTGCAAACTACAGCCTCACAAACTGATATCATTCATTCTTACATTAGCACCGATAAAAGTTAGAAATAATGATGGAAATAATATTTTTATATTATATATATTTAATTTATGAAGTATTTATTCTGATTTAATTTTTATAAAACAATCATTTATGATTTTCATTTTTAGAAAACATGAAAACATTATTTATGGATGTGTGGACAACTGCCACCTCAGAGCGATGTGATTCATTATGATCTTAAATGAAATGAATTAAGAATTTTTATAATGAATATATATAATATAAATAAAATTTAAATTATAATCATGATATTTTTACCTATTTGAAAATATAATATATCATTTTCATTATTAACCTTTCATACACTGAAAAAGTGACAATATTGTTCGTAGACAAGTGGAATACCGCATATTCTAAGAGATGTGGGTCATTTTGAAAAAAAATATTTATATATGAAACTATATTTCAAAAAAATGTGGTATTTAAGATATATTTATCATTTAGTAAAGTGTAATGTTACTTACCTATTTTCCATAATGATCATTGAAAAATTGAAACATTACTCATGCATACGTATGACCTACCGTCTCGAAGATCACACCATTGGTTTATATTTCGAAACATTTTTCTATGATTGGTTTTAAAATTATAATAGATCTATACATATGCTAATTATGTCATGAATGTATTTTTTTATATTTTAATTAATGACTCATTTTGACTATATCTGTCATATTCATTTTTGACACATAAACTAAAGATGGCCAAATCATACGAATAAAAAATAATTTATTACTTAATTGTATATTACTTGTTAATAAGGGAAATAATAGAAATAATAAGAATCAAAATGGTTCTAAGAGAATAAATAATTAACATAAGTTTATTATTTTAGAAGATATAGACACACATGACAATCCAGCCTCATAGTAAGATATTTCATCTCCATTTACGTTCTATTAGGACATATATGTTTTTATAAAAACATTCATTTTTATATGGTGTATATAATAACAATTAGAAATATAATAGCATGATTAATTCTTGTTTAATGGTAATTTATGTTTCACTTTTAATTATCTCATCCAAGGTGATTTTACTTAAAACTACCAAGTGGTAAAAGTTATTGTCTAATATAAATTATTTTTGTGATTGTTAACTTTCTGTTCAAACAATAACTTTATTGTAAAAATTTTAATTGAAATTAATATTTACTTTTCATACTAATGTTATTTTACAATGGATATGATTATTTCATAAACCATATTCCATTTTCATATTCAGTGTTTTCTTTTAAAGTTATATATGTTATTGGGGGAAATATTGATAAATATTTATATTTTACTCGATAAGGATATTGAATAAGGAACATTGTTTATAATGTAAATTGATTATTAAATATTAGAGGAATGCTTTGGACATATAGTTAATGGGTTGGGGATAGGTTAATGTAAGCCCCTTGATGCTTCGGTAGTCTCATTCGACAAAATCATTGGGCGATAAACCAATTACATTTTTTCCAAGAAGTGTTAAAAAATTTGAAGGATAGATCTTGGCAGTAGTGTATTGTAAAAGGTCATGAAACAAGTCATATAGTTTTATTCTCATATAATAATACATTCATGATGACATATCATGGAAGTAACTTTCTTGAGGATATATCTTAATAGTTCAAACACCCAAAATTATGCATTCCATCAATATTGTTATTTCATTTTATTATCAAATTAGTTAGAATATCCATGGTCATGTTTTGGGATTATGTGAATATTTACCAGGGATTATTTTATAATCTTCTATTCCTTCCATATTATGATCAAATAATTGATTAATTTTCATGTATTTTTTCCCTATATATGATGATTATTCTTTATTGATTATTAATAGATTCTAATGTATTAAACCCTTACAAATAATTTAAGCTCACCCTTCTTATTTTTCCCGTACCCTAGTTATGAAGAAGAGATATTTAAATAAGTTTTCAAGGATTTATTTATTTATCATTTTTCATATATTGTGTTTCATTTTATATTCCCAATGTAAAATGGACATCATATATTAATATTGCTTCCAAAACATAAAAACTATATTTTCCATTGGGATTCAAATCTTTTATCTATACCAATTTTATAAAGTATGTCACTGGAATTAGGCTATTAGTTTGGGGTTTCAACATGAGAATTATTAAATATTATAGAATTATAAATGATTTAAACCTTTTTAAACTTAATAAAATTACTTATCACTCATTTAATCACCATTTTTAATCACATTACATAATCAAATATTTTTTGTTTTTTGGTTCAAACATGAAATATTTCAAAAAGTAGTTTAATTCTATTTATTTCATAATTTGTATTTTATTTACTTTTCTTCATATAAATCCTTTTAAAATTTTCATTATTTTGGATAATTTTTTTAAATATAATAAGTAATGTTTTTATAGTGTGTGTGTATATATAATCTCCTTTTCATTATATATGATAAAAACCCACATTAATCAAATACAACTCGATTACCTCTCATGAAACCCATGTTGTAATCCCTCCAATAATTTTTAATTATAAACAAGTAAAATTCCTAAATACAAAGTTAGGTGAGAAAAATAATATTTTAGGGATTCTCCTTATTAGGTAACTTTTGAATTATAATTATTTAAATAAAATTTTCATTATGAAAAATTTTCAAATAAAAAATTAAAATATATTTCTTAAAAAATTACTATATCAATTTGAAAAAATTAATTATCACAAAAAATAATTTTTTTTAATTAATATTAGGTTCATGAAAAAATGCATGACAAAATACTTTTTAAGAATGAAAAAATCAAATTAATATGAAAAATTATAGAATAAATCAAAATAATTTGAAATAATAATTATTAAATACTACTTAACACGTGATATATAATTTCACATAATTCATATAAATATTTGAAAATTTTAATTTATAGATTGAATACCACATTAAAATGTATTTAAGAAATAAATACTCAAATAAAATTTTTCTCCCACAAATGGATCAATTATTCAAACTCACAGCGATGATTATTTGGTCTCAAAATATTTTTAAAAACTTAAAAATTAAAAAAAAGTCCCTTAAAAAAATTAAAACATAAAAATCCAAACAATTATAGTAGTAGATACTGAAATGACCTGAACTGTTTTAAATAAATTATACCTTTTTGTTTAAATTAAATTTATTATTATGTAAAATGGTCATAAAACCCATGAACATATTATAATTTTTTTTATCCAATTTGATTTAAATGTGTAGAGACCCGTATCCTGACGTACATTGACATTACATTACATTTGAGGAATACTT
Organism: Viscum album; assembly: GCA_963277665.1. Lineage (NCBI taxonomy): Eukaryota > Viridiplantae > Streptophyta > Magnoliopsida > Santalales > Viscaceae > Viscum > Viscum album. Next base: position 1,618,984,859 of record OY728125.1, read on the forward strand.
AGTACATAACAAAAACACACACTAAAGGATCGTAATAGTTTAGTGTCTTTGGAAACTCGAAACATAATCTTCTAATCGTGGTGAAAGTTCTTCAATATCTCCCATAAAGGTCATCCCTTTTTTTTACCTAAAACCTTTCTTTATATCCTGGGGAAAAGAAAACATAAAAGGGTGAGCTCAAATGCTCAGCAAGGGTAAATAAAGGAAATAAAAATCATATCATATCTTTCTGAAAATCAAAACCTGCAAAAGAGATCATAATATCTTAACATGGAATAAATCATAGAAGTGAAAATGAGATCCCCATAATCATAACATGAAACTTGAAACTTTGTGGCATGCACACATAATCATGGAAAATCATTTCTTGTTAGTCATGACTTATTGCCAAGACTATCTTAGTGGACAAAGTCCCTTTCTGAACCGAGTTCACTCCTCGTTTCAGTCCTGTATCACTGAACCGAAATAACCTTCCGCTCCAGCCATGTCTATCTCATGAGATATAAAATCTTTACCCAATGCATTGGAGGGAGATATAGGTCCCACCCATCTTATAATGAATCCTTTCTTATGTGTGCCACATAATCATAAATCATACATCATCACATAACACATGTAACAAAAATGGGATTCTTGAAACATCATGACATCATAAAACCATTCATAAAAGATAAAGGAATTCATAAAAATAATTCCATCACAACGTAGTCAAATCAATGTAAAAATATGGATAGAAACAGAACCCTTTATTATCTTATATTGAAAATAATTTTGATAAAACACTTGAAATGAATTCTTGAGGAAAATATCCTTTCTTCTTCAAAATCAATTTCTTTTCACAAAACATCATGCAATTTTAAAAGAAAGAGATTTTATTGAAAATAGTCATGAAATATTTTGGAGGAAGCTTCATGAAAATAAGGATTTATAAAACCGTAAAAATCCGTTCGTGCCGTTTAAGTTAAAAAAACATTTTTCGTACTTTTGTCGAAAAAGTCAAAAAGTACCTCGTACGAAAAAACGACAAAAGATTTCTTTCATATTCTTTACTAAAAACTCACCGAAGGGTAAAATTGGATTTAAACTATTGTAAGTGGATGGAAACAATATTACATATTTAGGGAACATGGATGTGGATGATAAAATACACCCCAGTAAATACTTACGAATAAACAATCTCGGATAAAAATGAGATTGTGATATTTCCCTTACCTTAGGTCCAATTTGCTTCGTATGTGTCCGAACCTCCTGTATAATGATTTAAATAATGTCATTGACTTATTAAAGAATCATATTCATTGTTATGATATCATATATGGTTCACTTATGACATTATATTACCCGTTCTTTTGTAAATTTCATGTTAAAGAAGCGTTTTGGGTAAAATCGTTTCATTTATCGTAGGTGTTTTGACTTGTTGTTCTTGACATCATTATTACTTATATCATGATTTACTTACTTCCAGAATATAAAATATGATTTATATATCATATATATTCAGTATATATATATATAATAGATAGATAAATAAAATGAAAAACACCGTTCATGGAGACGGTAGTCCGTACGTACGCATGAACGCTGTTTTTCTTTCCTTATTGTCTTGAAATGGAAGTAAGTAGATGACATACATATGTATATATATACATAAATCCAGTAGCTTTATAATGTCATATATTTCATTATTATTTCTTATATATACATTATAATCATTCTTAAATGGTTAACATGGAGAATGAATCTCATCGCGTCGTGGAGACGGTAGTCCGTACGTACGCACGAGCGATGATATCATTTCTATAAATATTGAATTGAATTGGAGTGGATTATACAATATATCAGAATCAATATGATGTTGTAATAACTATGTATAGTTATTCTTTACACCATTATACCCATCCATGTAAGGTGGTGGTGGAAAATAGATTACACCACGGCGTGGAGACGGTATTCCGTACGTACGCACGCGCGGTGATTTCTTTTTCCGTAGGATGGATAGATGGTGAAATAGGGTTGTTTCATACTTATAATAACATATCAGTATATGAGTGATACTGATGTTATTACTTCATAATGAAACAACCTAAGAAGAATAAGTGGAAGAAGAAATAAAGATGAAAGAATTGGTAACGGTAATTACCTCTTCTTTGAAGTGCCTCTTTGAGACCTCCTCTTAGGGCACTAGAATTGGTCTTTGAGGAAGACCAGAACCACTAGGATGTTGCTAGGGAAGTGGAGAAGAGATTTTGGCAGGGGTTGGCCGAGCTTGAGTGCTCAAATTGGTGTGAGGAGGAGGGGGATGAGGTGTCCTTTTATAGGGGAGGAGAGGGGCACCTTAGGAATATCTCAAAATATTATTTTATATTAAAGTCAAAATCGGTTTATAATGCTTCCAAAGGGTCTTATTTCGAAGCTAAAGTGGGGATGGGTCGAAATCCTATCAACCAATAGAATTTAGACAAGTTTAGGATATTATTTTAACCTTATCAATTAGATTTAACTCTAAGTTAAATAATTTAACTTTTACCATGTCTTTTTGTTTTCTTTCACTATATGGTTAATACACTTACTATAACATGCCAAACGAACCCCAAATTGTTTATTATTAATATATATATCCTTATCTAAGTCATTTGGCCGAACCTTAGATTTTTAGGAATAAAATAACAATTAATAATATAATATTTGATTTAAAAACTATTTTGTGTCAATTTTGACACTATTTGATATATGATTTTTGTGAAAGTCATAACAGAATTAAATGTTCGAACCAAGTTTATTAATCAACATTAATATATCATAGTAACCTAGAAAATTAGTGGAATTCATAAAAAAATCTCAAATTACATTTATTTTGGTGTTTATAACATCAATTATGTCAATATTTTATTAATAAGATAATTACTGCATTATCGTTGTGTCATAAATAAATTAACTTATTTGATGTTTAAAAATTACAAATAAAATACCATCATGTAGGAAATCTTTTTATCTTTCTAATGAATATTTACAATCGAATTTATCTTATGTATAACCCCATATTAAAAATGTTTTAGTAAATAAACTTTGATTTTAACTCTTTTAACCCTTCTTTAAATAAATTAATAATAAATGTCCTAATCTAACCCAAGTGGGCCTAAATGGTCATATTTTATTCCTAAGTTTATTTTTGGTCGAAATACACTTGTCCAATAGGATTAGGACACGTGTTAGGGTAATAGTAATATCATATTTACCCTTAGTTACCCTATTTACTATTAACCGTGGTAAAAAAGTAAAAAGTTACTATTCACCAAAAAATTATTTTCATCTCATTGAACCACATTTTAGTCCTTGATATTAACCGTGTGTCTCGGATTTTCGAAATTCCATTCACAGAAGCGGTAAAATTAAGTTTTATTCAAAATTCAGTTTTTAACCTACCACTTAGTGGTTTCACTATTCATAAAAATTTGAAAGTTTTCAGAAAAAAGCCAAAATTTCATCCTAAGCTATATTTCATATTCCGAATTCAAAAATGAAATCTATTTTACCAAATTCATAACATAGAAGTTGCATTAATTAATTTTATAATTAAATCCCGCTGTTAATATAAATAGCGTGTTTTTAGGAAACAATATATATCAAAAGATTGACACTTGCTTATGTCTGGTTTAAATGTGAAATTACAACCAATGACCAACATTGTATTAAATTGTAAAAATATATTCTAAATATAATTTAAAACCACTCAAATTAATAATTTATCACTATTAATTATTTCGATTAAAAAAGTTGTTTTTAATTATAATTTAGTAATTTTCACTATTCATCAAAATGTGAAAGTTATCCGAAAAGTACCAAAATTTCACCTTAGGCTAAATTCGATACTCCGAATCCAAGAATGAAGTTCATTTTGAAAAATAAGATTTACAGAATTTTAAAAAGTGGTTATTACTATTCATAACGGCTAGTTTTAATAATATATTAATAGCATATCATTGTTTCGTGAAACTCAGTATTACGTACCACACACGCTATCGAGGAAGGTTGCGATTGCGTGTAATGCAAGGCAAGTCAAGGATGCGTGTTGTGCAAGCTCCTTTTGGTGTAGCGTTCAACACAAGACATTAGTGAAATAAAAAATAACATTTTTCATAAAATCTCGGGCTGTTACAAAATGACTGTTAAGTATCATTATAATTTATAATAAATTCATTGAATAGTGATAACATGATTTTTATAAATATATGGTTTTAAAAAATCCAATTGACACAAACAAAAGATGTAATGTCCTTAACTAGTAGGATCGTTCTATATGAATCCCAATAAACAAAAAATATGATGGAGATAAAATCTATGTGCTTTTCTCTTGATCAATCGCAATTTGATATCCAAACAATTATGCAAGAGACAAACCGTCTATGAGAGCAATTGAAGCTCATTTTGATCATAACCCAAACCATGTTCGCTGAACCTCTCCATGAATTTACCACCACTAATCACCTAAATCATATTTAATTTTTGAAATATCAAAGGTATTTATATCAAGACACTAGAAATATCAGTTTTTATATTATTTTGTATATATTAATGAATATATTTAATTCATATTATAGTGACACTATAAATTATTTTTATATCGATATAATAAATCTAAAATAGTATATTTATGTAACATTCAAAATCAATTAAGGAATTTATTTTGATAAATTAATGTATTTTTTGAGATAAAATTTATTTTAATAGAAAATTATTATAATATAATTTTTATTAAATATAAATTATCATATAAGATTTATGAAGTCAAATGTAATTTCCATAAAGGTTGTAAAACTATTATAGTATAAAAAATAATAATTTCTTAAAACATGCCTATTTTATCTGAAAAGTAAAAAAATAAAATATTTATAAAATTATTATGATAAAATTAAGATTATTTTTTATATTAGACTTTTGAAATTATATAATGGTTATTTTTTCATAATTGTCTGTGATAGTCGAATTTTCAGGTAAAAATTTAAAACCATATAAAAACAATTTTTTTTATGACATAATAATGACCCAAAAATGTTGTAATAAATACTATAAATGATATCCATGAAAAAATCTATGTTATCCATTTAAAAAATTGTGATTTAATTTTTTTTTTATTAATTTTATAAAGGCCTTGTGAATCATCCAAAATCATTATTATATATTACGGTATTAAAGTATTTTCTTTAAGAGATTGACTCACCTCCACATAAGAAAGGGAATTAATTTATTAACATAGGACCATATCATTATAAAATAATTATAACTAACCTGATTTTGAAGAAACTAGGTTCAAAAACCATGGGATGGTTTGTGGTTTTGGTTATTTTATTATGTAGAGTTCAAAACCTAAATAATAAAGAAATCTCCCACATTTCATATATAAAACCACCCAAGATTCCATTTATATACTCTAAAACTCCTAGTAGAACGTTCATACTCCTACCTCCACTCTCTAGTGTCCTATTAAGGTACCCCAAGCTCTCAATAATCCCTTATTAAACATTTCAAGGAACACACTCATGTAGGGTATATTATCATTTCTCCTCCTTATTAAAGTTTCTTATTTTCCTTATTTATTTTATCTTCATTTCCATATAAGGAGATATGGTATTAAATATTCCCCTTACTTTCAGATTTATGTAAAAATAATGAGATACCAATTTATCTCTTATCAAACAATTTTATTAAGGTTTATGTGATGCAGTAATGCTTCCAAAATTCCCCTCCGATTTACCATGTGAAAACAATTGTGTAGTGAATACCATACCCATTTTCTATCAATGGTATTCAGATTTTCACACCAATAACTCATTGAAATGGGACATAAATATATGTATTCCATAATCAATGATCATGTAATAAAATATGATGATGAATGAATCAATGTGGTATGAATTATGTGACACACATAAGCGTGAGAATGAAATAAATGTGATAGGTTCCCCATGAAATATATAGCACTCAAATACATTTTTTATTGTTTAGTCTCACGAGGACTAATGTTGGGATAGGGAGTGAACTTGTTTCCTTTATGGTACACTGTGCACCACTATGACTTGGTAATTTAGCATTAATGTATGTTTATGATGGAATGTTATAATTTGTTTCCATATTTCTTATGTTATGATTATCATGGTATATCATGTCTCAATGTTTATGTTTATGATTCATGCTCTTTATATTCCCCATTGATAGTCATATTATCTAACATGTATCACCTAATTCTATGTATATTACCTTAATGGGATTCATAGCTCAACCCTTTATTATTCTTATCCCAAGGTAATCCAATGCAGTATTAAAAGCCATGTAATTTTATAAGCATGTTAGGGATGTTTTCAATAATATTATTTTATCCTAGGTTCAAGATGTTATGCTATGCAAATAATTTCTATATATACTGCAATTATCACAGTTTCAAGTTCTATTGTTTTTACTTTTATGTAATAGATAATGAGTTGATGTGTAATAATGAACATGATTTTTATAATTGTTATCAATGTTAAGTTTTAGTTAATGTTTGTATTCGTATTATAAAACCATAGAGACAACCTTAGGGTTAAGAAAATGTATAATCAAACATCCGTAAATTTCGGTAATTATAGAGTATTTTTCTATCAAGAAGATATATCCCTATCTGGGTTATACAAGTGGATGTGGTTCTGGCATAGATGTACCTAGGGGTAGCAACTCTGACTAGGTGTGTCAGGACTGACTCTGTGTAACTTAGTACAAAAAATGGGACTTATTGTGCACCTAACTTGAAACTCATGGGGGATATGATTTAGTAAATTCATAATCTTGTTACAAACCATTATTAATAAAATAAAAAAATAACATAAGAATATATATTAGGAAATACATCATGTATAATGACTATTGAATCCTTGAAATTAATAAGTAATGGAAATAAATGTAAGTTATATTTTATTCCTTTGACATAATTAAATTCGAATTTATGTTTTTAATAGTTTAAACAATATATTCGCTATTTATATTTTGGATGACGTAAATGATTTTAACCAGAATCAAATATTGAAGGTTAGGGTTAACATGCATAATTATACACATACCTTTATATAATGAATGTTTATTAGAACTATTAAAAATCCATAAAAAATCATGGAAGTGGAGTTATCGGTGAAAATAGAAAATGGGGAAATTATTTCATCTTAACTTAATGACTCCCACACTATGTAAATTTTTAGATTGAACTTATTAGTGATCCTTTTCATACTCCCTTTAGTGTAATTTTATATGATTCTAGTAATGGATTGGCATTACCCAATAGAGAAAACATAAATTTATAAAAAATGGAAATCACTCTACATATTTCAATTTGAACCCTGATATTATTCAAGTAATTTTAGAAAAATTAATCTTATTTAGCACCAATATCTCAAGCATGGATATAATTTCCCTAAGTGAAAGAATATTTAGATCAAATGATGTAATCTATGGAAATAAAAAACATCTAATACATGAGTATTGTGAGGGAATATGTTGATTTGTTATCTATATAATTATCTGGTCTTCCTCATTTCTTAGAGATTTAATTTTCAATTGAGCTTATACCTGGGGAATTTCCATTATCCAAGTCTTCATATAGAATGACTGTTGTGGAAGTGGAGGATCTGAAGATATAACTACAAGAGAATTTAAATAATGGGTTCACTTTTCTAAGTGTTTCACAATGGGTTTCACTAGTCTTCCTCGTCAATTAAAAGTTTGGATCAATAAATATTTTCATTTATTATCTTGAGATAAACAAGAACATGGTAAAGAAATAGTGTCATCTACCATCGATTGATGACTTGTTAGATCATCCATGTGGAGAATAATACTTTTCAAGGTGGATTTATGGTCGAGATATTACCTGGTTATGGTGAAGGAGGATATCCCAAAAACTAATTTTCATATAAGCTATGGGCATGATGAGTTCATAGTTATTCATTTTGGGCTCACTAATACTCCATCAATATTCATGGACATGATGGATTTTTTATTTTGTGATTAAATTATAAAAATTGGTAGTATTTATAGCTGATATTCTAATATTCATTAAAATCAATGAGGGTCATATGTGAACTATTTTGAAAACCTTATGAAAGATGATAATTATGAAAAGTATATAAAATGTGTGTTCTAGTTTAAGTATGCCTCGTTATTGGGGAATATCATCCCAAGATGTTGGATATCGATGGAACCTTCAAAGATAGAAGCAGTTGAAGGATGACTGAGACAAATATCTGTGATATATATCCATAGTTTCCTTGTATTAACATGGTATAATAATTGATTTGTGATAAATTTCTCAAAGTTGTATAACTTCCTAAAGAAGATAACTTGGAAGGGAGTCATGCTTTTGGGGAATTATTAATATGAATAGAGCATCAAGGAATTGAAAATGATCCTTATAACCAACCCTATTATCACACAACCCACAAGTGGGGAACTATTCATAGTGTTCATAATTTATTTGAAGAAGGGATTATTCTATATGAAAATTCAGAATAGAAAACTCATAGTATTTTCTTCAAGGTAGTTGAAATTTCATGAACAGAACTACCCAACACATGATATAGAGTTGGTTGTAGTAATTTTCACATTGAAAATACGAAGCCATTATCTCTGTGGGGAGAAGGGTTAAATATATACATATCCAAAAAATTTAAATAAATATTCACATGGAATGAGTAGAATATATGAAAAATTATATAGTCAGAGCTTATCATGTACTATGATTTATTAATCCACTACTATCCTGGTAAAGTGAATAACGTCGGAGATTCTTTAAGTAGAAAAGAAAAAAAATCATTGATGAGAATTAAGGGGGATATGATCATCTTACATTTGAAAATGATTTATATGGGAGTCATAAAGTAAGGAACATCATTAATCCTTTCACAAATTAATTCTCAACTATCCCCTCTAGAGAGGTTAAAGGATGCTCAAAAAGATGATGTGGGAATTCAGAAGAAAATAGAAAGTATAAAGATTGTGGAAATCCTCAGAGTTTAAAATTGATGAAAAAGTGATTGTGAGATCTAAGGATATACTATGAATGCCATAAAATAATGATTTAAAAAAAGGAAATTTTGGATGATGCACAAAGTTAAACTTTATCCATTCCCAAAGAATCATAATGATGTATCAAGATATCTATGAGCACTATTGGTTGGAAAATATGACAAAGGATATTTTTGAATATACATCATGGTGTTTGGTATGTCAGAATGTGAAGGATGAAAGGAAAAAGATTAAGGGTATGATTAAACCATTACCCATACCAACATAGAAATTTGAAAAAATCACCATGTACTTTTTCACCAGACTTCCAAAGAAATCTAGGGGAAACAATTCTATTTGGGTTGTTGTAAACTATCTTACAAATACTAAACATTTTATCAAAATTTAAGAGGACTTATAACTATATTAACGTGCATGGATATCCATGAGAGAACTGGTATGACTACATGGAGTACCACTATCATTATTATACAATCAAGATCTATGATTCATCTCCATGTTCTGGAAAAGACTACAACATGATCCAAAAATTCAGCAGAGATTTAGTGCAGACAATCATTTTCAAACTGATGGTCAGTTTGAGAGGACTATTTAGACACTCAAAGGCATTTTGAGATCATGTTCTTCAGACTTAAAAAGAGGATGAGACCAACATCTACCTCTGGTTGAGTTATCATAAAACTATAGTTTCCACTCAAAAATCAAAATGGATCCCTATGAAACACATTTGGGAAGAGTTACAGAACACCTCTATGTTGGGATAATATTGGGTAATAAAAACTACTATGTCCTAAAATTTAATAGGAAATGGTGGAAAATGTGAGACCATTCATCATCTATTCAACAATGCTCAAAGTCAAGAAAATAACTATCCTGAAAATCAACTATGAGACCTAGAATTTAATGTTGGAGACATGTTATTCCTCTATATATGTTCTAGGATGAAATTAATGAGATTTGGGAATAAGGGAAATCTTAGTGAAAGAATCATTAAGCCCTTTGAGATCCTTGATCACAATATAAGAGTGTCCTAACGAATAGTATTCCTAATGAACCTATCTCAATTATCTGATGTATTTCATGTGTCCCTATTGATAAATTAAAAACAAGAAACATAACATTTACTCAATCCAGAGGTGGTACCATTAGATAATTACCATTCTTATGAATAGAAACTGGTGAAGATATTTGATCATAGATAAAATGTTCTATGAAATAAGACAATTCCCCTTTTCAAAGTGTTTTGGAGAGCCCAAAAGTATAATGAAGTGGCATGGGAACTAGATGAGGTGATGAGACAGAGTTATCCTCATCTATTTGAGTGTGTAAAAAGAAAATTTTAAGGTGAAATTTCTTAAAGATGGATGATTTTAACCACTCAAACTTCAATAAATAAAATTTACCTTTTTTGTTTTAGTTAAATATATTATTAAGTAAAATAGATATAGAAAACACATATAATTATTTTGTTATATATATATATATATAAGTATTTTAAAATTTGGTAACTATTATTTACATTGATAATATATCCATTTATCATTGGTCACATGATTAGTATAAATATAGGATTTTAACAAATCCAATCGACACATAAAAAGGAAGTGATTGCCCCAACGAGCAGGATCATACACATTGAATCCCATTTATCAAATATTATAAGGGAGATATAATTTTTTTTATTTTCCCTTGATAAATCCCAGTATGATATCTAACAACTTGTGCATGAGAGAAACTTTTTATGGGAGAAGTTCTACCTCATTGAGATCATGACCCAAACCATGTTCACCGAACCACCATATGAATATACTACCATCACACGCCATACTCTTAGGGAATTTGATGGTTTATTAAAGGAATATGTATCAAGCCCATAAAAACATGAGTATAAACATTATTTTTTATAGAGTAGTGAATATATTTTCATCCCATTATGGTTACTTTATAAATTATTAATATTTCAATATAATAAAACATAAATAGTAAATATGGGTAATATTGAAATTAAATTAAGTTATTTATTTTGATAAATTAATGGATTATTAATATAAGAAATATTTCAATAAACTATTATTATTATATAATTTTAATTTAATATAATTTTTTATAAAAGTTTAATGAAGTCATATATAATTTTCACAATGGTTTGAAAACTGTTATTATAAAAAACCCATCATTTCTTTATAAATAAAAATTTGATTTTAAAAGTTGAATTAAAATATTAAAAAAATATTTAGATAAAATGAATATTATATTTTGAATCAGAACATAAAAATTATCCAATGGTGATTTTTTTATAATTTTAGGAGATAGTTGAATTATCGGGTAAAAATTAAATACCATATAAATATAATTTTATTTATTCTAAAATCATAATCACCCAAAAGTGAGGTAATAAATATAATAAAGGGTATTCACGGCCAAATTTATGTTTTCCCTTTATAATAATGTGATTTTATGTTTATTTGAAAATTTTTATAAATCTATTGTGAATCTTCCAAGAAAATTATTATATTTTATGGTTTGAACATCATTTTTTTAAGAGTATGAATAACCTCCACATAAGAAAGGGAATTATTTTATTAATTATGTACATTATCATATAAATTAATAAAAACCACTCCCATTTGGAATAATCCATTGGATAATCCAAGGGAGGGTTTTTTTTGTTTTGGTTATTTTATGGTGTAGAGTCCAAAACATAAATAACAATGAAATCTCCCTCAGTTCATTTATAAACACACAGAAGATCCCATTTATCTTCACTAAATATCATTGGAGAATGTCCATACTATTACCTCCACTCTCTAGAGTCCTCCCACGGAACCCCCAAGATCTCAAGCAACCCCTCCAAAGCATTTGGAGTTACCCACTCAAGTATGGGATCTTTTTCCTTTTCCTCGTTTATTCCAGTATCTTATTTAAATTATTTATATTATCTTAATTTATTTATTATAAGATGTGTTATTATGAAACCCTCTTAATTTCTAATTTATTTCTATATGATGATATACCCTTTCCAATTTCATCAGAAAAAATTATGAATTTTCATTTGATGTCCATATTCTGAAAAAATTTTACCACAATTTTCTATGTCAATACAATTAGAATGTGAATACCATACATATTTCCTCTCAAGGGTATTAAAATTTATGCACTTATAACTCTATGAATTGTGAGTTACATGTATTTATTCCACACTCATTGATCATGTAATAAAATATAATGATTAATTAAACCATGTTATATTATCTTTGTGGCACACTTAAGTAACAAAATGAAATGAAAGTGATGGGTGCTCCTCGATATATATAGTGATCAAATTAATTGGTTAATGTTTAGTATCATGAGATTTCATGTTAGTATATAGAGTGAACATGATTCCTTTATTGGATCTTTTCCACCATATTGTATCTTATATTTAGCATCAACCTATGTTTTTGATGATGTGTTTAAGATGTTTCCACATTTCCCATGTTATGATTATCATTCTATATCATGTCTCAATATTCATGTTTTCTTATTCCTACTAAATTTATTCCACATTTATATGCCTAATTTCTAACATTTATTACCTTATTCCATGTTTATTCCTTTACTTGGATTTGTAGATCAACCCTTTCTTATGTTTGTTCCAACATTATCACAGATAATTTTAAAAGCCCCTGAATTTTAGAAGCATGTTAAACATGTTTTATATAATGTTTTTGTATTCCATGTTTATGATATTATTCAATATACAAATTGCCCACAAAATTTGGACTTATAGATCTTTTAGGTTGTATTATCTATAATTTTATGAAATAAATAATGAATTAATGTGTAATAAATAATTGATTTGTTATAGATACTCCTTCCCTTGCACTAATTATGTAAATATTTATTAATATAGTATACTTAATCTTTTTATTAGTTATAAAAGATTAAATTCTAATAGATATAAAACATGGGTGATTTTAAGAGAGAACCTGATAGCTTAGTTTCACTCATAGTGGAAGAGTGAAGTCAATTCTACTTGTTACTATGGATTGTCTCCATAGAACTTCTTAAATAGTTGATTATTGATATTTAATTCATTTTTCCTTGAATAAATTTGAGAAAAAATTAATATATATCAGTACGTGACCAGGTCGTTTTCAATTGGTATTGGTAATTTTGTTAATCCACTGATTAAATTATGTATAAAGAATAAAAATTCAAATGTATTAGGAGTTTTGTGTAATTAATTGAAAGAATTTTAAATATTTTTCGTGGTTTTATATTTAATATGAGTGTTTAAATGGAACATTCATAGAAAAGAACTAATAATTTTCTATGATTTTATATTCAATGAGTTAATTGTCAGGAAATTTCATTAGTGAACAATATTATAATGTGTGTAATGTGAATTAACAAGAGTAAATGACTTGAAACCTCACAAATAACTAAGATCTCATTATCATTTTTGAAAAGGAAATACTCATGAAATGATGATCCCTAGTGAGGTTTCTCTTTTCCTTCATATTAAGTATTTCTATTCCAAATTATATGATTTGGTCACTAGTATTTACTTTTAATTCATATTCTTAAGGTCAAATTAAACATGATTGTATTTCATGGTTTGATATTCAAACCACATTCTATCATTCTCACTCTTTATAATATAACCATTTGATTAGAATTTTATGAATTAATAAAAATAATAATTAATATCTAAAATCATTTTTCACATAAAAAGAATCATAGAAAATTATCGCAACCTCATGATCCCCGTATAATAAGATAAGACAAGAATGTTTAAAAATATATAATTGATAGAAATATGATCTCCCCTATGGGTGTACTTGTCCATCTCTACTATTTGGTATATTCAAACAACCCTTATACTAGTAGTGTATGGATAATGTGTAAGAAAATATATATGGAAAAATAATTTGTAATTGGGAGATAATATCAGTTATAATGGATAATCTGATCAGTGGAATTGAAAAATAAGGATGTGGGATAGCCGAATGGGAGAGTTAGAGGATCCCCTGGTTCTGAAGGGGGTTTAGAAATTAAATGGTTTTAAGCTCACTCTGTAGTTATTATCCACAATTAGATACCTAAACAACTATGATTCATGTGATTGACTTACATGGAATAATCACTTTTGATTAAATACATATCGAGTTGTCTCTAACTTCAAGGGGAATTGCTTCTATGTTAGCTCATATATCCTCTATTTATGATATGATTCTATTGAGTTTTATCATATTAAATTACCAAATGTAGGAATAAATAAAATTATTAAAGGATTGCCCTTTCTTAAATGTTTTTAATATGGATTTGATATATGATCAATATCTTAGGTTATATATTTTAGATCTTCCCTTGGAAATTATAGTTACGAACATGGTGGTTCATTGTATGACCATTTGGCAAGATGAAAAACAAATTTGTAGGAAACTATGGTAATGATGATACCTTGGAGAATGTGGATTCTTTTGGGAAAGGATTAGGCACCATTGGATCCGAATTGTTAATTGATTAATCCCAAGTCTACAGTTAGGGTAGAGGGTCTATTTATAATTATTGCAATGTCATCATGGCCTAGGCATTTATTAGAGTTACTTGTGTTTATGATGAGCCTCGAGTTGATGTTAAATAGATTTGATTATATATTAAGAAATTTTGGAGACGTTGTTGAGGATCAGGTACTTGTTAACATAGGATGAGGTAAAATTGAATCTTTAGATTCCATTGAGATAAATTGTGATATTATTTGGTCCTAAGAGACCATTGAGAGAGTCCATGATTATGTGAGAAATTGTGGTATTACTAAATCAGTTTTTCAATTCATTTCTTTAGAATATTTTGGTCATATTATAAGTATACAATTATAGTTAGGAAAATATTTCATGTTTCATACCACTTTTCCACAAGCACAAACATTATCACATTCAATGGAGTTGGACATGGATCCATGTTTTTAATATGGGGTTTTACTTGGAATGACTGATGATGAAAATGATAGGTGTGATTGGATAGACGAATAAGATGTATGAGATGGTCTAATATAATCTATAACTAATGTCCTACCTAGGTAGTGTACACCCAGTGTATTTTTATTTCAATGTTATAATGTAAAATCCCATATAAAAAATAATATCAGGAGGCTACTTATTTTTATTGCTCAGTGCATATTCACATTTCTTAAAGTGTGTATAAAGGTTCTATATGTGTGTTCAATTATCTGGTGCAATACTCACCCATGTTGTGACCCTATCTCTATGATATGACTCTCTCATGGACCTTTTATACTACAATGAGTCCATGAGCTTGTCCATCAGTCATGGGGTTTCTTATGTTTTCCCCTATCATCGTCAATAGTGTGTTATGGAATGCTCCATTACATGGGACCCAATTATCATTGGTTAAATTATATGGGTTTAATTCCATTTTCATTCCTCAAAATAAATATTTACAACAGATTTAGTGTCTAACTTTTTCAAAAGACGCCAATTCCCCTTATTCTTACCTTTAAAAATAAAAAAAATTACCAAATTAGTGCCTCAAATAAAAATATCTAAATAAATTTTAAATAATCTTTAAATTTTAATGTTTTTATGTTATGAAATGTATAAAAAGATTTTTTATTCACGAAAATAATAAAAACATAAAATTAAATGTTATTATTGTATATTAACCTTATAACATAATAAAATAAATAGAAAATATAAAGAAGAAAAAATAAATAAATTAGTTCCATGAATATTATCTCACACATGATTATTCCATGACCACATGTAATTCTTATCAATAAATGATGTCACCCTGAATTCATCTACACTAATTCTTGAGATTAAATTTTTTTATTTTTCATTTCCAATGATTTAATTAGAAAAAACTTTTGAAAAAAATAAAATCCCACTCTCAAAGTCATCATTCCACAACCCAATTGATCTTAAAAAAACGAATCATATTTATTTTAAATTTAGATAAAGTAATTTTTCTTTTATTTACATGAGTTCAACATTCGCCTTATAATTTATACCTATAAAAAAAATAACCAATTTTTTATAATTTTTTATAAATATAATTTTAATTAGATCATTAGGGACAGATTTGAAACAAATAAATCCAAAATTATAGGAATCCCTAAAGAATAAATTTAATGTCTAGGTGACAAACATCCTATTACATGGATCATATAAATAGAGGTTTAAAAAAATTCCTTCCGTAGAATAGTGGATAACATGGGTTGTTTACCAAAAATATTTTTCTACTTATCCACTATTATAGATAAATTATTGGTATTTTTTATTTTTAATATTTACGTAATTATTGAGAGGTGGTGTATTGAGAGTGATGTGAGATACAGATATTAAAATAAATAAAATAAAACCAAAAAACTAATTCTTCTGTTGATAATAGTTATAAAGGGGAATGTCCCATGGGTCAACTATATGAGCTCCTACCTTTTTTTCATTTTTACCTAAATCTATTCTATATGTAAAATCAAAACCATTCTTAAACCATGTTTTACTACTTATGGGTTCATAATCCAATGGGTCTCAAAGTCGTCCAAACCCAACAAAATCATCACCTTATCCTTGGATAATAATATTTAACATGCATAAAATAAGGATAAAAAATAATCAAAAAATATGTTTCCATTGATTAATCCCTCAACCTACCAAAATAAAATTTATATTGTATGATACAAGGGAATGGTGGAGAATGAATTTGATAGTGGATGAGATGAGGGATGGGATATGAGAATAATGGATAGGAACTACCAACTAAGTAAACTCACTCCCACTACCCAAAATGAATGTTGATAAAAATTTAAAAGTAATAAAGTATTAAACTCAATAAATCCCATTTCATACCCAAAAATAAAACCGTTGGTTAGTTTTATCTAACAATGTGGTAAGATAATCATCAAACGGAGGAGCAATAAAAACAGGTAGATAGAGATGCAACAACTATATATTAAAATTTTAGAAAAATTATAGTGAAAACCTATGATAGTTTAACAAGAATACAAATCCTATAAGAAGTAAAAATGGTCCAAATTTATTAGTATGTGGGAATTTCGAGTGTAAATTGATATATCTCACATTTCAATGGAGAAAATGAGTATTTATCCCAGTTTCAACATTCTGGATCCTACTCCATATTGAATATCCACCCCATAATCACTAATATACCTATATTGATGAATTTTACATGGAATGATTCATTAGTTGGTTTCCTAATTTTTCCATGAATTAAAATATTAAATATTCACTTCATATGATCATTCATGTATGGTAGTAACATGGATACAAATTTGATCTATAGTTTTGGTGCATCCTAGGATACCAGTTGGGAGAGACAAGGGCCTGAAATTATATTGCACAAGAAATATACCATTCTTTGAGGTATTAAATTCAATCTAATAGAGAATAAAAGATTCATTAAAGACCAGGATGACATTGAGTTGAGATTAAAAGTTGAATTTTAGGGTAACAGATTGCTTGGTGGGAATAATCCCTATCCCTAAAGTAAGCATGATGTTGAATAGTGGAACTCACCTTGGAGTTATTTTTACATATATTCTGATTCCAAATAATAAATTTCATATTGGTTAATCTCATGGGGGTTCCAATGATAACACTAACTTTTGATGTTTAATCACATGAAACGTCATTTTAATTACTCAATGATTTAATATTTTGGGATCTTCAATGAGTGTTAATTAAATTGACATATCTCATGCCTTGATTGAGTTATTATTTCATATAATAGAGTTATATGGACATTTGAATCTGGATGAAGGTGGTTATTTGACAAAAAAAATTTCCAAAGAGATTATTATTACATAACATCATTTTAGTGCCAGTTATTCTTACTTATCTTCTACCATGCTAGATTATTTTTAAAAAGAATTTATAATAAGATATTATTCCCAAATATCATTTTTAATTTTTTTAATACCACAAAAAAGTAAACCTAGAGCAGGTTAATCTCTCAAAACACACTATTATTTACAATAGTGGCCTCACCCATGTGAGATTAACTTATTTTCATTTAAATACATAATTTTTTTAGTAGATTTATATAATAAAATATGTTTTCATATAATAATAATTAAACCATTAAGAATATGAATGTTGTCCATTTTCATATTAATAAAATTATTTATACAATAAAATGAAAATATTTTAATTTATATAATTATTATTTAATATTCATATTAATTATAATAAATGTTATCTTAAATTAAAGAAAAATTATAGTTGAAACACACTCAACACATTAATTATTCATTTTCTTCATGGAATGACTATAAAAAACAATATTCACCTAGAATCAATTTATTCTCTTGTTAAATCCTTTTTTAATGAACGTTTAAAGTTTAATATTTAATTAAATAAAAAAATTATTATGAAATCACCTTTTCAATACCCTATAATTAATGTATCTCAACATTATTAACATTTTCACATGCATTCATTCATTAATGCACAATTATAATAAATAAAGTCATTTTCCTCTTTTTTTATTCATGTTTAGGATTCACCTTCCTTTCCATATACTTTCATAACCATAAAATCATTCACCCAAATTTTTAAATAAATTCGTGCTTATTTGACTTATTAAATGAATTTGGTTAATCCAATGTTGGTAAATCTAAATATTTGGTGTCACCGGGGACATGGAATCAGGGTTTTTACAACAGGATCACAAATCACTATAAATCTTTATTAATGGAATTTTTATTCACACAATACAATTTTTTGTTTATATTTAGAAACCATAGTTTGGATCCCAAATAATCAAACTAAAAAATTAAATTTTCTGGAATTGGTTGATTAGTAATTATTTCTTAAATTTATTATTTTTCATAGTTAGTTATCTACTCGAGTTCATATTATTTGATCCAGATTTGCTAATTAAATTCTTATAAAGATAAATTTTTTTATTTATAAATACAAATTTCCAAATTTTCAAAAAAAATAATTATATATCTCTCTAATTGAATCAATATCCATATAAATCAAGGATAACATGTGAACAATTGGGAGAAAAGAACTAAAAACCATTTATTCAAAGGAAAAAATGAAAATGGAAAACACACAAAACACCTAAAATTGATTGAAATCCCCTCAAAAAATATTAATCTATCCTTTTTTATAGTTATGAATATAAAATAAGGGTTTTTAATAATGAGATAGAGAGATAAGAAACATTTTTATTCCAATATAATACTGTGAGTTAATCCTTTATCTGTTGGTTATATAAACTAAAAATAGAATTAAAAGGAGAAATATATTTTAAGAAAACCAAAAAGAATGAGAAAAATGTATGAATCCTGGTAGAAACCCCCAAAGTAAGTACTAGGTTTACACATGTTCATGTGGTGCAGTTGTAACACTCCGAGATTTTATGAAAAGTATTCTTTTTAATTTTATTTATGTCTTGTGTTGTATGGTACACCAAAAGGAGCTTGCACTTCATGCATCCTTGACTTGGCTTGCTTTACACGCAATCACGACCATCCACGATTGCGTGTGTTGTACGCAATTTCGAGTTTTACTAAACAAAGATATGTTATTAAAATATTATATAAACTAGCTGTTATAAATAGTAATACCCACTATTTAAAATTTTATAAATTTTACCTTTCAAAATGGACTTCATTTTTGGATTCATAATATCAAAATTAGCATAGGGTGAATTTTTTGTATTTTTATGAAAACTATCAATTTTTGATAAGTAGTGAAAACACTAGGTTGCTATTTAAAAACCGAATTTTATTTAAATAATTATTTATTATATTTGGATTTATTTTAGGTCAAAAT
Source organism: Viscum album (assembly GCA_963277665.1). Taxonomy (NCBI): domain Eukaryota; kingdom Viridiplantae; phylum Streptophyta; class Magnoliopsida; order Santalales; family Viscaceae; genus Viscum; species Viscum album. The sequence goes on from OY728125.1 coordinate 1,619,004,718, forward strand.
TGATACATAATACCTATATAAGTTCAATGTAATTCATTAGATTCATTTTATAATAATTTTCGATATATAAAAATTTTATTGAACTTTTCACCGTCTTTTACCTACCTCCTAGGAGCTTTTTGAAAACTTACATAAAACATAATTTTACCGCTTCTGTGAGTGGAATTTCGAGAATACGAGAGACACATTTAATATCAAGGACTAAAATGTGGTTCAATGAGATGAAAATAATTTTTGGTGAATAGTAACTTTTTACTTTTATTTACCACGGTTAAAAGTAAATAGAGTAATAAAGGTTAAAAATGATATTATTATTACCCTAACACATGTCCTAATTATATTGGATAAGTTTAATTCGACCAAAAAATCCATAGGAAAAAATATGACCATTTAGGTCCACATGGATTAGATTAAGGCATTTATTATTAATTTATTTAAAGAAGGGTTAAAATAGTTAAAATCAAAGATTAATAACTAATTCATTTTTAATGTAGGGTTATATATAAGTTAAATTAGACTATAAATATTCATTAGAAAGATAAAAATATTTCCTACCTAATGGTAATTTATTTATAATTTTTAGACATTAAATAATTTAAGTTATTTATGCCAAAATGATAATGGAGTAATTATCTTATTAATGAAATATTAACATAATTGATGTTATAAATACCCAAATAATTGTAATGTGAGACTTTTTATGAATTACACTAATTTTCTATATTACTATGAAATGTTAGTATTGATTTAATTAACTTTTTTTTAACTAATCATGATGTTATGGTATTAAAAAAAATCAATTACCCAATAGTGTCAAAATTGCCATAAAATAATTTTTAAAACAAATATTATATTATTAATTGTTATTAAATTCCTAAAAAACTAAGGATAGGCCAAGATACTTATATCATGATATTTGTATCATTAATGTACCACTTGGGGGGGTCTCTTGGATGAATATTGTAAGTTCATTAACTATATAATATAAATATACAAATTGACATGGTAAATGTCAATCTAATTAACTACGAGTTAAAACTAAAAGATAAGGTTAATATAATGAACGAAACCTGTATAAAATATATTGGATGAGATTATTCCAACCCATCCCCACCTTAGATTCGAAATAAATCAATTTGGAGCTATTAAAAACCAAATATGAATTGATTATAAAATAATATTTTAAGTTTTTCCAAAGGTGCCCCTCTCCACCCCTATAAAAAGGTAACCCCTTCCCTCTTCTCTTCACACCCTTTTGAGCCTTGAATCTGGGAAAACCCCTGCCCATTTATCTTATAATCTTCCATAGCAACATTATGAAGTTTATGGTCTTCTCAAAAGAACAACTCTACTTCCTTAAGTGGAAGCTTAAAGGAGGTGCGTCGAAGAAGAGGTAATCTCTTCTTCCGATTCTCTCAAGTTTCTTTCTTCTTCTACTTCTTCATCTTTAGTTTTCTTTTTATGAAGTAATAACATCAGTATTACTTATATACTGATATGTTATTATACATATGAAACAGCCTTATTTCACCTTCTATCCATCCTATGGAAAACGAAATCACCGCATGTGCGTACGTACGGAATACCATCTCCACGTCGTGGTGTAATCTGTTTTCGACCACCACCTTACTAGGATGGGTATAATAGTGTAAATAAATAACTATATATGATTATTGTAAAGTGATATTTATTCTGAAATAATATACATACACTTCAATAAAATTCCAAGATCATGGGAGTGATATCATCGCTCGTGCGTACGTACGGACTATTGTCTCCACGACGCGATGAGATTCATTCTCCATGTTAACCATTCATGAATGATTATAATGTATACATAATGAATTATAATGAAATATATTAAATAATAATTATACTATATTTATGTATATATATATGTATGTCATCTTCTTAATTCCATTCAATTTCATAAGGAAACGAAAACAGTGTTCATGCGTATATACGACATACCATCTACAAGAACGGTGTATTTCATTCCATTTATCGATCAATCAAATATATATATATATATATGCTGAATATATATTATATATAAATCATGTTTTACATTCTGGAATTATGTAAATTAGTATATAAGTTATAATATCAAGAACAACAAGTCGAAACATGTACGACAAATGAAACGATTTTACCCAAAATGCATCTTTAACATGGAATTTAGAAAAGAACGGGTAATATAAAGTCATAAGTGAACCATATATGATATCATAACGTTGAATATGATTCTATAATAAGTCAATGACATTATTTAATTCATTATACAGGAGGTTCGGATACATACGAATAATATCAGACGTAAGGTAAGGGATAACTATTCCAATCTCGGTCTTTTCCGAGATTGTTATTCGTAAGTATTTACTAGGGTTATTGTTATCATCCATGCCCATGTTTTCTAAAAAAAATTCATGTATTTTTAAAGTCCTTTTTACCCATTTTTGAAATTTACCCCATGTTATGAAAGGAATCTTACTTTTGCTTACCACCGAGAACTTTTTGACTTTTTCGAAAAAAGTAGGAGAAGAGTGTTATTTTTAACTTATACGGCGTGAACGGATTTTTACGGTTTCATAACGCCCCATTTGAATGAAACTTAATTTACAATATTTTATGACAATTTTCAACAAAATACATGTCTTTTAAAATTTTTATGTCATTTTGTAAAAAGAAAATGATTTTCAAGAAGAAAGGATATTTTCCTCAAGAATTCATTTCAAGTGTTTTATCAAAACCAGTTTCCATCAAAGATGAAATTATTTCATATTTGTATGTTTCAAGTATAATTTATATATTATTTATATGGTTCCACTTTTCTTATGATTAAATATATATTTGTTTTATATGGTTTATGTGATGATGGGATGATGTTTATAAAACCCATTTTAATCTTTGGGTTATGATGAATGTTTCAAGTTTATTTTGTGGCACAAGTAAGAATGATTTCATTATGAGATGGGTGGGACCAATATCTCCCTCCAATGCATTGGGTAACGATTTATTTCTCATGATATAGACATGTATGGAATGGTAAGTTAATCTGGTTCAGTAATATAGGACTGGAACGAGGGGTGAACTCGATTCATAAAGGGACTTTGTCTACTAAGATGGTCTTGGCAGCAATGCCTTCAATACTATGGAAATCATTTCATGTTATTAATGTTTTCCATGATCACATGTTTTATTCCCATGCTATTTTATCAGGATTAATTTTTCATTATGATCTATAACTTATGTACTGCCATGTTTTATGTCATTTCTCAATGTTTTGATGTTTAGACATTATGTTTATGTATTTATGTTCAATTGTAAATTATTTTTTTATATTATCCATGCTCACCCTTATTTAGTATTTGAGCTCAGCCATTATATGTTTTCTTTTCCCCAGGATTTAATGAAAGGTTTTCGGTAAGAAAACAAAAAGTGGAAGATCTTTATGGAAGATGTTGAAGATCTTTCACCACGATTAGATGATTATGTTCTGAGATTCAAAGACACTAAACTATTATGTTACTTTGGTGTCTGGTTTTGTTATGTATTAAGTATTCCACAAAAGTAATATAATTTCCATGTACGTCAAGCTTTGGGTCTCTACAGTTGGTATTAGTGGGAATGTTTAGTTAACCTTTGGAAACTAGGATGCGAAAACTTTAGTGAGATCCCTAGAGATATTTCTAAGGTTTTTCTAGGGATGATCCTAAGGATAAGTATATGTATAGGACATAGTCCTAGAATTACATAAACCATATTAGAATTAAACCTAATAAGTTAGATATTGAAGGTACTCCGCCTTTATGATGTTGTTTTCCTAGCATGATTTTTGCCTCTAATACTATTATTTCTGGGTTTTAGATGATTGATGGAACACGAAAGAACCGTGTTGATCAATGTAATGGAAAATGCAATGATTGTACTCCAGAGAAACCAAATGTGATGGGAGATGGAGTGAAAAATCTTATTTCTATACTTACACAAGCTATGAATCATTCTGGTTCCCAAATGATCACAGAAGGTAACAATATTCTATTGAGTCCTTCACGAGGCAATGTCAACTGTCTTTCAATGGGTCTTCTGATACACTTGTTGCTGAAAAATGAATTAGTACCATTGAAAAGATATTTTCCATACTTCGCTGCTCAGAACATGAAAAATTCATTTTAGCTGTTTACTATTTATAAGGTGAAGAAGACTAGTGGTGGACTATAATTAAGAATACAAGGCCCAAAGATGAAATTGAATCTATGGAATGGGATGAGTTCAAGAACTTGTTTTTCAGTATGTACTTCCCTCGTATTCTTCAAACAAATATGGAAAAGGAGTTTCTTGATCTTAAGAAGAATGATGATGAATCTTTTGGTATATACAAAGAGAATTTTACAAGATGAGCAAGGTATGCATCTGGCTTTATCATCCAACCTGAAAGTAAAGTTGATCGATTATTCAGGGGCTTAAAACCAAGTCTTTGAAGGGAATTAGCTATAAGAGACTTCAGTACCTATGAAGAAATTATGTGTTGTGCTATCAAGGTAGAAATGGAAGTTGGTTTTACATATCCATATCATGGTTTTGACAAGAAACGAAAGATGGAGTTCAAGGAGAAATATCAGAATAATGGTGAAAAGAATATAAATGTTTCTTTATGCTCAAAGTGTGGAAAGAAGCATGGTGGAGATTGTCTTAAAGGGACTAGAAAATGTTTTAAGTGTGCTAAAGAAGGTCATCGAGCAGTTGATTGTCGATATAATGGGAAAAAGGTTGCTAATTATGTGAATAGAGAAAAGACTGCAGAGAACGCACCACTAACACTTCAATGCTTCAAGTGTAAGGAAATAGGGCATTATGGAAATCAATGCCCTAATCCAAGGGTTAATTATGATCAACGTGAGCAACCTCTTAAAGAAAAATATAAAGGAAAGTCACATGCGATCACTATTTGTGATGTTGAGTATGACAATGATGTTGTGTAATGATTAGGTGTTTATGTAACGATATTTCAAAATAGTATCATGAAATCTCATTTATAGTATTGTGGAATTTTGAAATATCTGTGTATTGGTCCATTGAGGTTTTCTATAAAAATATGGTCCCATGAAATGTGATTCAAATATTTTGGAAAGCAGATGATATGCGCATAAATAAGGGATATTGAGATAATGAAATTTTTTATAGTATTAATGAGATCATGACTAATATAAGGAAAAGTGATATCATGGTTTGAGTATATAGAATTTTTGGGATTTTGGTATATGGAAAGAGGTACCTTGTGACAGCATTCATGTTTTCACTATGGTTCAAGAGAATACATGATTAAGGTATTCACATGTTTGGGATGTGACCAACAAGATATATCGTATGATATATGAGGGATAAATGATGGTATTCACATGCTCGGTAGATGAAATTTATATTAATTGTTTTCTTTATACTATGATCTTGGACAGAAGTATTTTGGATAAGCCTAAAGATTGAAAATAATTAAGTTATACATAAGATAATATTTTTTTCTATTTTATTGTAGGAATGTTATTATAATGTAGTTTTTGAAAAAGAGACAACCTATAGGATGGGAGACAACCCATCGCATCGGACAAGGTTGTGGGAATCGAACCCACAACTGAAGTGCGACAAGCCTTTATCGCCTACCACTAGCCCACATGAAGTCCCTATTTAGTAGAAACCAGTTTTATTATATTATGCTGTATGATATATGAAGTATTAGTCCATTTTATGAACTATATACGATTAACCTCACTATAGATGGACTTGTGTATTTTTGATAACTTTTTCTAACCTTTTGTTTGAGACAGATGGAATGATCTATCATTCTATCACATGATCTATTAACACACCACGAATGAAAAATTCAACTTCATTTATTTAAGAGATAATGTAGAAATTGTCCAAGGAACGACCAACGATGAGACTATACCAATATCAAAAATGTATTTCTTCTAATTCCAATTTCATCAACTTTAGGGAAATGATCATGAAAACCAAAAATGTTTAGCTAGTGCCCTTATATCCAATGAATCTGATGGTACCTTAAATCTTTACAAATATATGGCTTTTTGATTGTTGGATTTTTCATAGCCATGTTCTCTACCACTCTCCATCAAAACATGATGGTTAGATTTCTCTTCCATATCCATACTTTCACCTATGTTCTATATGGAAATACAGTGATTAGTTAATTTGGGTAACTTTTACGTTTCATACATTAGAATTTAATGATTGTTTTTGGTATTCCTTTTAACGATGTGGGTTTCTATTAAAGAAACTTTCAAGTAGTAAACCATTTATAACTCCGGCGAATTTCGAGGGCGAAATTCATTTTAAGGGGGTAGAATGTAACACCCCGAGATTTTATGAAAATTATTATTTTTAATTTTATTGATGTCTTGTGTTGTACGCTACAACAAAATCAGCTTGCACTACACGCATCCTTAACTTCGCTTTCTTTACACGCAATCACAACCTTCCACGATAGCGTGTATTGTACGCAATATCGAGTTTCACAAAACAACGATATGTTATTAAAATATTATATAAACTAGCCGTTATGAATAACAATACCCAATTTTTAAAATTTTATAAATTTTATATTTAAAAATGAACTTCATTTTTGGATTCTGAATATTGAAATTATCCTAGGGTGAATTTTTGGTATTTTTCTTAAAATGTTCAATTTTTGATAAATAGTGAAAACATTGGGTTACTATTTAAAAACGGACTTTTTATTTAAATAATTATTTATTTCATTTAAATTTATTTTAGTACAAAATTGATACATAATACCAATATAAGTTCAATTTAATTCATTAGAGTCATTTTATAATAATTTTTGATATATAAAAATTTTATTGAACTTTTCACCGTCTTTTACCTACCTCATAGGTGCTTTTGCAAAATTACATAAAACTTAATTTTACCACTTCTGTGAGTGGAATTCTGAAAATCTGAGAGACACAGTTAATATCACGTACTAAAATGTGGTTCAAGGAGATGAAAATAATTTTTGGTGAATAGTAACTTTTTACTTTTATTTACCACGGTTAAAAGTAAATAGGGTAATTAAGGGTAAAAATGATATTATTATTACCCTAACACATGTCCTAATTCTATTAGATAAGTGTAATTAGACCCAAAACAACATTAGAAATACAATATGACCATTTAGGTCCACTTGGAATAGATGAGGACATTTATTATTAATTTATTTAAAGAATGGGTAAAATAGTTAAAATCAATGTTTAATAACCAATTCATTTTTAATATAGGGTTTTACATAAGATAATGTAGACTATAAATATTCAATAGAAATCTAAAACGATTTGATACTTAATGGTAATTTATTTATAATTTATAGAGAGTAAATAATTTATGTTATTTATGACACAATGATGATGTAGTAATTATCTTATTAATGAAATATTAACGTAATTGATGTTATAAATACCCAAATAAATGTAATTTGAGACTTTTTATGAATTAAAATAATTTTATAAGTTAATATAACATGTTATTATTGATTTAATTAACTTTTTTTGAACTAATCATTCTATTATGGTTTTCACAAAAATCAATTACCAAATAGTGTCCAAATTAACATAAAATAATTTTTAGAACACATATTATATTAATAATTGTTATTATATTCCTAAAAATCTAAGGTTCGGCCAAGCTACTTATATCATGATAGGTGTATCATTAATGGACCACTTTAGGGTCTCTTGGATGTATATGGTACATTTATTGACTATATAATATAAAAATACAATGTGACATGGTAAATGTCAATCTAATTAACTAAGAGTTAAAACTAAAAGATAAGGTTAATATAATGACCCAAACCAGTCTAAAATCTATTGGTTGAGATTATTTCAACCCATACCCATCTTATCTTCGAAATAAATCAATTTTGAGCTATTGAAACCTGAATATGACTTTATTATAAAATAATATTTTATGTTTTTCCAAAGGTGCCCCTCTCCTCCCCTATAAATAGGGCACCCCTTCCCTCTTCTCTTCACACCCTTTTGAGCCTTGATGCTCTGCCAACACCTGCCCATTTCTCTTCTACACTTACCTAGAAACATTATGGAGGTTCTGGTATTCTCAAAAGACCAACTCTACTTCCTTAAGAGGTATCTTAAAGAGGTGTGTCGAAGAAGAGGTAATCTCTTCTTCTGATTCTCTCATGTTTCTTTCTTCTTATACTTATTCTTCTTTAGTTGTATCATTATGAAGTAATGACATCAATATTATTTCTATACTGATATGTTATTATAAATATTAAACAATCTTATTTCACCTTCTATCCATCCTATGGAAAACGAAATCCCCGCGTGTGCGTACGTACAGAATACCGTCTCCACACCGTGGTGTAATCTGTTTTCGACCACCACCTTACTTGGATGGGTATAATGGTGTAAATAAATAACCATATATGATGATTGTAAATTGGTGTTGATTATGAAATATTATACATACACTTAAATACAATTCCATGATCATGGGAATGATATCATCGCTCGTGTGTACGTACGGACTACCGTCTCAACGATGCGAAGAGATTCATTCTCCTTGTTAACCATTCATGAATGATTATAAAGTATACATAATGAATAATATTTAAATATATGAAATAATAATGATAATGGATATATATATATATATATATATATATATTTCATCTACTTAATTGCATTCAATTCCATAAGGAAATGAAAACAGCGTTCATGCGTACGTACGGCCTGATGTCACCATGAACGGTGTATTTCATTCCATTTATCAATCTATCTTATATATATATGTATATGCTGAATGTATATTATATATAAATCATGTTTTACATTATTTAATTATGTTAATCAGTATATAAGTAATAATATCAAGAACAACAAGTCGAAACATGTATGACAAATGAAACGATTTTACCCAAAAAGATGCTTTAACATGGAATTTACAAAAGAATGGGTAATATAAAGTCATAAGTGAACCATATATGATATCATAACAATGAATATGATTCTTTAATAAGTCAATGACATTATTTAAATCATTATATTGGAGTTTTGGATACATATGAAGCATATCAGACGTAAGGTAAGGGATAATTATTCCAATCTCATTCTTTTCCGAGATTGTTATTCGTAAGTATTTACTAGGGTTGTTGTTATCTTCCATGACCGTGTTTTCTAAAAAAGTTTTCATGTATTTTTATAGTCCTTTTTACCCATTTTTAAAATTTACCACATGTTATGAAAAGAATCTTACTTTTGTTTACCACACGGGGACCTTTTTGACTTTTCCGAAAAAATACGAGAAGAATGTTATTTTTAACTTATACGGCGTGAACGGATTTTTACGGGTTCATAACGCCTCATTTTCATGAAGCTTACATTACAATATTTTATGACTATTTTAAAAAAAATACTTTTCTTTTAAAATTTAATGTAAATTTTTAGAAACAAAATTATTTTGAATAAGAAAGGATATTTTCCTCAAGAATTCGTTTCAAGTGTTTTATCAAAACCATTTTCCACCTAAGATGACATTATTTCATATGTTTATGTTTCAAGAATAATGTCTCAATGATTTAAATGGTTTCAATTTTATTATGATGAAGTATCGATTTGTTTTATATGGATTATGTGATGATGGGATGATGTTTATGAAACCCATTTTATTCTTTGGGTTATGATGAATGCTTCAAGTTTATTTTGTGGCACAAGTAAGAATGATTTCATTATGAGATGGGTTGGTTTTATATCTCCCTCCAATGAATTGGGTAAAGATTTATATCTCATGAGATAGAGATGGATGGAATTGTAAGTTAATCTGGTTCAGTAATACAGGACTGGAATAAGGAGTGAACTCAATTTAGAAAGGGAATTTGTCCACTAAGATGGTCTTGGTAGCAATTCCTTGGCTACTATGGAAATCATATCATGTGCGTAATGGTTTCTGAAATCACATGTTTTATTCCCATTCTATTTTATCATGATTAATGTTTCCTTATGATCTATTCCATATGTAATTCCATGTTTTATGTCATTGCTCAATTTTTTGATGTTTAAACATTATGTTCATGTTTTTATGTTCAATTGTATATGATTTGTTTTATTTTATCCATGATTACCCTTACTGAGCATTTGAGCTCACCCTTTATATGTTTTATTTTCCCCATGATTTAAAGAAAGGTTTTTGGTAAGAAAACAAAAAGGGGAATATATTTTTTGGAGATTTTAAAGATCTTTCACCATGATTAGAAGATTATGTTCCGAGATTCCAAGGACAATAAACTATTATGGTCCTTTGGTGTCTGGTTTTGTTATGTATTAAGTATTCTGCAAATGTAATGTAATGTCTATGTACATCAAGCTTTGGGTCTCTACAGTAGTACCATTTTGTTAACCCAAATCCAATGTTGTTTAGTTATTATGTGTTGTAAGAAACGATATTTTATTTTCTCCCATAGCTATAAAAGGACACTATGTGTGAGAAATCAAAAATAAATAAAAATAAATAAAACAACACAAAATAAAGAAAATATATAAAAATGGGAGTGTAAAAGGGAGGGTAAGGGAAGTTAAGGGGTACTCAATGTTTATTGTTTCTTCTTCTAGAGGATGGTTTTTAACTTTTGAGGAGGCTAAGACTTTACTTCCAACTCAAAGAATTATTCTTCTTTTACCACCACCATTTTATTCTATTATTAAAATTAAAAATACAGTCCCTCTTTGATGGTGGAATCTCTTTCATTACCATCAATGCCTAGGTAATTTTTTTCGACTATTTGGAGAACTATAGAGAATGGTTGTGACTAGGCATTAATAACATGGTAAAATATAATAAAATAGATTTTAAAGATAGTCAAATTCCATTTATTTGAGAATTTTATATAATTTATTCTTATTTTATATTCACTGTTAGGAAATATAATAATATTAGTAGAGAATATATTGGAAATTTAGCATCCAACATAATGATGTTATCCTCACAATATAGAGGCACGATCTCTTATTGTGCCTCAAAAACACCATAATAGAACTCCTGATAGATTTGTGGGAACTCATTTATATCCATGAAAAATGATTCTATCATTTATATTTTAATGTAATATTTAATATATATTTATTATCTCCTTGAATTCCTCCCCTATACAACATCAGTTTCATACTCCCCTCACCTATTTATTAACGAATGTAAAAATTTCATCGATGTGTGAGGGAGAGTAAAAAAAGGATTCAATTTAATAGATTTTAAACTTAATTATGAGTGGTAACGATTTATTTATAAAGAGAATAAAAAATCGAGTCACTAAAAAGTTCTCATTGGTAATAATACAAATTGATGAGGCTCCTATTATAGGTATCTTACCAAAATTTATTTACAAAAATTGTAGTAATAGCACATTAGATGGCCATAGTCATTTACCTAGAAGATTTATTCCATTACACATTATTATTGTTCAATTACTTTTATTTTTATTTATTATCAATAGATATATTTCAATTGAGATGGGGTGTTTTGAGAATAATGTGAATGTACAAAATTAAAACACAAAACATATGGATATTTTAGTAATAGAGAGAGGGGTGAATGACCCTAAGGTCACATGTAATAGTTCCTTCATAGTTAAAATTTATTTCGTAAATCAAATCCATCAACTAAATAAAAAACAATTATTTAGATGTCTCCCACTACTTATGGTGTGAGATGTTATTTAAATTATATAAATAATGAAAATAAAAGAAAATCATTCATATTGATATATATTTCGTGGTAGAATACGTTATGTCCATTGAAGGGAGTAATAATTTCAATATTCAAGGTGATATATATAGGGTTTTTCTATATAATATATCCATTCACACAATTAAAGTTTATAAGTATATTTTAAATATGAATAAATAGTTTTTCAAAATGTTTTTTTAAGTTGATGATACTATTTGTATAAAATATTTTCTTTCTCCTCCTCTTTTGTATACCTCAAAAAAGTTGACAACTATGTGTCCAAGTGTATTATACATGAAAAAATTATTTCTTAAATCATGCATGAAAATATAAATTTTTACTCAATTATTTATGTGAACACCATTTTAAATTTATAACACTAACTCCAATGTCACCCAGGTTTATTTCCAAATTTATTTTTTGGGCCTCCATCCCTATATCCCTTAGTAAAATAAGGATAACTTCCCATACAACCCTACCAAAATAATTACTGAGTTAAAAAAAATTTCAATTCATTTAAAATAAACTAAATATAAAAATAGGTTTGATATATATCATCATTCTCCCATTTGGATATTGATTCCATAGACAATCTCACCCAATAATATTTTCCCCTTATAGTTCTTGGAGCATTACTCCCCTCACCCCAATATCATCATTTAAGAACAATAGATTCATTGAAGATAGATAGTTTCTAAAAACATCACCTTCATGATAATGTGAACTAGATACTATCTTCCATAAATATTCCTTAAATCCAATAATTAATCTATTAATAATCCTATGAAAACAAAATATTTTTCAACTGAATACATTTTGTATCAAAATGTAATACGAAATTCTTTACAAGCTGTATCATACAATGGATATCTAAATAAAATAAACTTTTTCCTTACTCCATGTAAGAATCCTTTAGAAAAATACTTATTCATATCATATTCTATATTTATTCAATAACAAAATATTATTCTACCTCTATAGTATACAATGGTGGAATATTCTATAATTGTGACACCCAAATCACAATAGCGCCTCCATGGATATAAAATTTAATGTAATGTAATGTCTTATATCAAAATTACAACCCAGTTATTTATCAATATATCCCTATAAATTCATTCCATCCATAAAGAATAAAGATATATTATTTACCCCATTCAATTATCACATCACCCACTTTAATGATTTCCATTATTGTATTCCAAGATTTTCCATGTACCTACTAAAAAATCCTACTCAAAGTGCTACGTTTTCTCAAGGAAAATCATGTAATATATAAAACTATCCACTAAAAATGCATAATATATTTAATCCAAAATTTTTTCTTATAATTTAACTTCAATTAATAATCATTTTATTACCTTAAATGAATCACCATAGGAATAAAAACTAGTTTTGAGTATAGTACATTGAATATGATCAAAAACATCTCAACCTAGGATACATGTGATAGAATCAAGGTTCCATTAATATTATATCAAATAATTCAGATCCTAATTATTTTATTTCAACTCATTCTGATCATTCATTTCAATTTTTTTATAATTAAATAATTAAATATTGAATCCTTCAATCAGTGTCCCCTATAATGAGAATATCACACACACATATAATAATATTTTAATATAAAAATAACGAATTATTTAAAATAAGAAAACTAATTCATATTTCATCTTTTATAAACAATCCTTCCCAAGAAATTATTGAATTTATAATCCCACTAGCCTGGTGCCTTCTTTGTCCTCTTTAGACACTAATTATGTGAGCAAAGTAGATCCTCGTTTATTAACTCAAGGTACCCTTCCATATTCACAATGTGGTTATACTCCAACAAGTATATGTATATTAATGAATAATTTATATATATATCTTCTAAAAATGTAATCTCTTTTAATATATAATTCATCATAAAACATTAATAATGCTTAGATTAACAATAAGTGAAAAATGTCCATCATAATACACATCCTACTTATATTGAAATCCCTTTACATCCAGTACGTGACAATACCTTTAATTTATATCACATTATTCCTTGAAACTTTTCACCCACTATGTATGCAATACGTTCTTCCCTTCTTGGGAATTATCATGTTCGTATATTTTATTAACATGTAATTGTGAAATTTCATCCTTTATTACTAGCACCCACTTACTCAAATCATTCAACTTCAATTCTTCTTAATAACACTATATATCCCACCATTATTGAATGAAAAATAAATAATATAATATTTATATCTATTTACTAGTTTACACACCCTAATTTTCGTTTTAATTTGTATGTACGTACACATGTTCACTAGTTGATTCCCAATATTTTTTATCTCTTTTTCTTGTAGGAATTCAAACTAAAACTACTTAAAATATATTGGTTACTTTATCCCACTATAATTTTTATTACCAATTTATATTTATAAAAAATTTGTTCATAAAATATTACATTCCAGCTTATTATAATATTATAATTTTCATTATCCTAAAAATAGAAACCATAATGTTTGTTTATATATCCACTGAAAAAATATTTTTGGGACTTATTATCTGACATATCCTTGGATCATGATTTAAAATGAACATATGATAAATATCCAATTACTTTAAAATGTGAAATATTTACCTTCTTTCTTATCAAAATTCCTTAATAAAATTCCCTACCAATAGTAGTGATATTCCACAGTTTATATGGTATAACATCATGTTAACAAATTTAGACCAAAAAACCATTGTAAATCAATATTTAGTCTATATTTCTAAAATATTCAACAAAATATATATTCATAAATTTTGTGAAAAAATTTTATTTAGGTATTCTAAGAATCATATTATCAATAGTAATTAATTTTTCATATTGAAAATTTAAAGAAATGACTCATATAGTAACCTCAATTGATGGTTCATAAACACTTCAACTTTAGTCCTGTATAATTATATATAATATTCCTCAATTTCATAAATTAAAAACATTTTTAGACTACTTTTTTATGAAATAAACCTATACATTCAATGTCAATTCGTTTTTAAATTCCATAACATAAAGTGATCAACTTGGATAAACATCATGTATGGGTCACCTTATATCTAAATGTATTAGATCACATTTTACTTCCTTTTAATCACTTCCTACCTTCTAAAATATTATTTTCTTTTAATTTTTATTATATAATATTTTAAAAATTCAATTTTTACCATTTTCATATTTCATATAATTCAATTAAACATAAGAACATTCAACCTCTACAAACTCATTTCACATAATATATAATTATATGTTTTGGACACTATTACTGAATTCAAAGGAGTCACGAAATGATTATAAAAATAATTCATGTATCATGTTCCATTAACCATTATATATTTTATAACCATTTTTTCTTTAATATTTTTTATAATACCTAAACAAATGTGGAACAATATCCATTATCATAATGTTATATAATGTATGTTTAATTATTTTAATATTTAGTGAAATGTTTAACATAATTTAATATCAAAAAAATTCCTTTTTGGGTTTGGATTTTAAATTTAACTTTCTGGATAATGTTATGAATTAAATTATTAGTGAGATAGAATATCACAAAATTTCCTAGAACAAAAATTTACTGTTATTTCTTCTCCACAATTGACTATAAATATACACTAGATTCTAATATCTAGGACTCTAAGGGCCTATCAATACAAATAATGGTGTATCATTAATTTGTTTTAATTAGTATGAAATATATCACTATATGAAAACATTTTTATCTTTTTAGAATAATTTTTTATATGTCCATTCTTATAATAACTCCAACATGTAGTATGTTCTCCTGTGGATTTATCCTGGATCAATCTTTTATATTTCTACCAACCTATAATGTTTCCCAAACTCAATGGTCTACCAATGAATTCAACATCCACGTAAATTCAATATAATTTTCACAATTGTCTTTAATAAATATTTTCACTAAGGTTTATATCCTTAAAATTATTTAATTTCAATTTAGATGTTCCAAAGGAACTATTCACGATTCTGATCTCCACATCCTAGCTTCTTTATAGTGATGATAGGAGGAACAAAACATTGATTTCATCTAAAAAATAAACATATACCAAACTAAAAAATATTTAAATAATATTAAATTAAGTTATATGGTATTTCATTGACTTAAAATTATCTATATTGAGTTTGAAATATTAACACATGAGTAAAACAATATTTCATAAAGAATGATTTTAATTCATTTTTGTAGAAGCCTTCATCAATCCCACCCATAGGTTCTCCTACTCGATTTTGAATGCAACATTAATCATGAATGATTTGTGTATAATTCTAATTTATAGTCTATCTATAAACACGAATTTTTTTTATATCATAGTTTATTATTTATGTAACATTAAATGTAAATGAATCTCTGTATGATACAAAAAAAAATCAATCTGTAAATTTTTATATTACATTCGATTTCCATTAATGTTACTAATATTTATCATTCCATTATCCAATTTCATTTTTATTGAATATTCTCGATTTCTAAAACATAAAAAAAGGCTCAAAAAAATTTAATTTAGAAATTAGGAACCAGAAATAAATAATAGAAAGAATGTCAATCATGGTGATTTATATGGTTTGGAAGAATAAACTACTTCCTGAGAGTGGTGAAAAATATCATGATTAAATTAAATATATGTTTACATTTTTTATTATAATATATCCATACACAAATTATCAGTGAAAAATTATTTTTTAAATATGAAAAAATTGTTTGTCATAAATTTTATGAGTTAAAATTTTATTTTTTGTGAAATTAAATTTCCAATCTATATCTAAATTAATACGAATATTTTTTCTTGGTGAATCAAGGTGAGACCCACATGAGTATGTTATTAAAAAATAGGAATCTAGTGGGTCCTAAATACCCTAGAATTCATCTTATATAAAATCATCCTCAACACATCTCAACATGGAAATATAGTCGGTCTTAATGAAATTTAAATCCCACCAAACCCCAACAACCTCCTTGAAAAAAGTTTTTATACCAGCATAATAACAGATATGAAATCTTGATAAAAATATATCAACTATTTTGTCTGTAAACCCTCAAAAATCTACATTATATTGGATGTGAATATACAGGAAATGGATTATTAATTTGATAGTAGAAGAGGTGAGGCTAAGGATATAAGAAATAAGGGTAGCTACCTCTAACAATGTAAAATCAATCTCACTGCCAACTATGAATTGAGATAATAAAAGTTAAATTTATAGTGAAACTCATGAACCCCATTGATCTATAAATATCAAACTATTGGTAAGGGCCCCATCACTATTTATTATGTTAAACACTATAGGTAAAAGCATGAAGAAAAAAAATAGGAAGAATCTACTATATATTAAAATCCTAAAAATTATAGTGAATATTTATACTATGTTGGACATGAGTTATATAATCAAGAATGTGGATGAGGGGGTGAATTTATATCCCAAATTATGTTTTAGGATATATCTGTATTAATTCCATGTCACAATGGTGTAGAGGAGTATTTTTACACATATCCAAATTCCACATCCTTCTTTAACTTGAATATTTACCACCATAATCACCATTTTCTTTAATTTTATATATTCATTCCACATGTGACACTCACTTATTTGGTTATATGACTTATCCATAAGAATAAAATAAAAAAATAATCACATTTTATGTTTGTCAATTCTCTATGACCACATATAAATATTATGGATTAGTAACTGTAGTATACGATGATAGATTGGGAGAGAGTAGAAAAATAATCAATGCATATTTCATGAGAAACTTATATTGTGTTTAGGGGTAAAATTATCTGAGGTGGAGAATAGAAAGTCCTTCTGGGTATTAAGTGGTATAAAGACATGTTTTGTAGTAGTTTTGTTGGGAAAGGTAGCATTGGGTGTTTGTGAGTTGAATTGCTTATATAATGATGATGAAAAAGAATGAAAATATTAATTGATTTCTATATAAATAAATTTTACTTCCATAAAATTAAATTTATATAGAGAGATGTCATGGATGCAACCTCATTAATTCTCACTTATGATGATTAATAACACATAACATCATTCTAATTTAATACTATATTTACATTCTATATTTTAATCTTAATCATGTCTTAATTTATCTGATGTATCTCAAGATACAACTAAATAATTCTTCCATGAAATTGAGTTATTTTGATATATAAATCATCCAATGGTTCCAACATTGTATTTCAGGAAGACATTATTTACATATAATATCTATAATTTCATTTCAGTCAAACATAGAATTCAATTAAAAACTATTCAATCTAATGTAATAACGTATTAATCGTATGTAGGGCTAAAACCTTGTAATATTAATATATTTTAATTGAAAAACTAATGAGATTCTTTTTATATATGTCTATTAATTCAAATAATCAAATAATATAAATAAAAACACTAAAACTTTGAATTTCTTACTTTATCATAGTAAAACATTATTTACAAAAAAAAATTATTTTATTTATATAATTTAAATATAATATATATATATACAATATTATAAAAATAATGAAAAATTAGGGTTGAATCATCAGGTAATGGAATTAGGGTTTAGAATCCACCTCTAATATTTTCTTACTCTTATTACAGATTTTTTATTTTTCACACACACACACACATGTTCCAACCCATTTCAAGAGAATTTAGTTTGAATAATAGTTTTCTACACTAATCTAACTCAAATGATTTCTTTAGTTATTATTTAGGGTAAAACATTAAAATATTTATCATGTTTAAAAAATATTGAATGTTTGGTCTACAAATTCAATGAATATAGGAAATATTTTAATTTACCAACATCATATCTTATTAATCATCAATTTTAATGTTCAATAAAAATACTCAATGTTTTCATGGTAAATTTAAATTATTCAGCATTTTGGATATAGTTTTATAAAGTACTATTATTTTCATTACACAACACATTACTCTCAAACCCACAATAAAAAATCAATAGATGCATCAACAAATTGATATAATTAATTTAAAAATAATAGAAATTAAAATTGAAGGTTCATAGATCACTCCAATTCTATATAAAATTTCCTAGATAATTTTTGGGTTTTTTGTACTAAATGTTTTTCCCTTCTATTTCATTAAATTTATCAAAAAAAGAATACACAATATGTTGGATAATAATTTCATATAATACAAACAATAATAAATATCTAACAGAATGAAAATAAAACATATCGTATGATTGGGTTACGTATCAATTATAGATTTTTAAGTCTTTAACCTATCTAATTATTATTTTGGTCGCATAAAAAACAAGCCTTCATCAGTTATAACCTAGGTTCTTCATAAATATTTGATTTTTATAGATTCAGAATTTATCAAGATCTATTATAATCTCCTAGAATATTTTTAAAATTTTTCCATCTTAAAGAGGCAACTTTCCCCTTCATTATTCCCACCCTTAATGGAAATAATCACATTGGAGAGTCGACTTATGAGGAATTTTTAACATTCTTAATTTGTAACCATTTTAATTTCATCCTTGAATTAATGATTTGGGAACATTTTTACCTCATAAAAAAATATTTCTCCACATTACCATCATATTATAGGTAAATTAATTCTAAATTAAACTGATCTCTCTAAGGATATTTTATTGTAACATCCTATGTAATCAAAAATTAAAAACATTTTCATATATGTTAATATTTATGAATAAGTTATAAATTTTATATTAAAGTAACCTCCTTTTTCAATAGCATACCTGACACTCAATAATAGGTTTCCCCGAGATGTTACGATTCACACAATAATGAGTTATACCAAAAAATAATACATTATTAATATTATTATTTTAAATGGTAGTTAATGTATAGAGATTGTATTGGAGGAAATTAAATAAACTAACAATATTATATTTACACATTTTTTAAAATGTTTTCACATTCCTAAAATAAATTTTAGAGGCTTACATGATAATAAATCTAATTTTAAGTATAAAATACTCTAAAATTTTTAAAATGTAGTTTTAAATCCTTTTGAGGGAGAACTCTTTTTAAAATTAACTTTTTCACTTTTATGATTTCTATTTGACAAAATACATTTATTTTTTGTAATCAGGACATCTAAATATACATTTTTTGAAATTTTGGGATTTTTATGACAGAATTCAAATTTTAGTGAATAATGAAAAATAATACAATTTAATTGAAAACTTCGTTTATTTCTAATTTATTATATTGTTAGAATATCCTTTTAATTGGTTTTAAGGTATATTTAGATTATGTTTTTGTTACCTAATCTAATTTTGATCAATGAAAGTAATTTCACCTTAATATTTGATAAAAATAAATATCAATCTTTTGCTGGTTATTAATTTTTAAAAACTTCTTTTCTCATTCTGAAAAAGGGATTAATTTTCAATTTACTTTTTCCAATTACGTGAATTGAGTTTTCAAAAACTAACATTCATAGTCATATTAATATTGAAAAATTTGTTTTTATAGGATCAAAATTTTTTTTGGTGAATAGTAACTTTAGTATTTTATTTACCACGGTTAATGGGTAAATGAGGTAAATAAGGCTAAAAATAACATAATAATAATAGAAAACAACCATATAAATTTTCTTAATCATATTAAATGAGTTTTAAACAACAATGATAAACCCTTGGGAATAAATATTTTCCTTTGGAATCCACTTGTGTGTGATTATGAAATATATGACTTTTAATTTCTATTAAAGGAAAATATTTCATAACCATGAATATTCTCACAAAAACAATTTTAATATGCAGTTATATAAGTGATCTATTAAACTATAAATAGTAATTAGAATTCTAAAAATATTAAATACATCATAGTAATTTATTTATTATTTTTATGTATTAAATAATTAAATTTAATTATGACACAATGATGATTGAAGAATAGATTTATTAAAGTAAGAATCTAATAAATGATATTAATAATATTAAAATAATAATAATTTGTAATATTTAATGACATACAAAAAATTTATGGATATCTTTGAAATTTTAGGATTGAGTCAATGTATCTTTATAGAAGGAGGGAAGTTGTTATGATATTTTTATAAAGTCATCTAATAAATAATGTCAAAATTCACAAAATTCTTATTTTAAAATAAAAAATATTAAATTAATTGATATAAAATTTCAAATAAATATAATATTCGGCCAAATGGTTTGGATATTTTAGAAAATTATATTGATGAATATTTCAATTGGAATTTTTTCCTAATTCGGTAATTATTTTAACCATCTATGTGTAAAATACTTGAAAAAATTATTTGAGTTAAAAGGGGTTAAAACAAAAAAGGATGATATTTAAAATCTATTACAGCATGTCTGATTTTTCTTTTATGATGGGGATTTGACCCAAAATATTATTATATTCAAAATAAATGGGTTTGGAATCATTGGAAACATACATTGAATTTATATTATTTTATTATTTTATGAGTTTTTAAGGGATCCCCTACACTTTACTATAAAAAGGAACCAAATATTCTCTAATACACATACTTCTAAAGCATTTATGTTTGAACAGTATCTACCTGAATGAATGTCTAAAATCCCTCACCACATTATTGAGGCCTTAATTTTTATATAACTACCTTATTTGAGGAGTTAATATGTTCTTAAAAGGTGATAAGCTAAAAAGAGGAGGATAAAGAATATATGGGATGATTCAGACTTGAGGTAAGGGATTTCATCTCAATATTTTTTTATTGAGCCATTTTTTTATAATATGAACCTTTATTCTTTTATAATTTGTATATACAACAAATATAAAATTTTATATCCATATTTTATCTATAATAATGTTATTTATTGTTTTGGAAAATGATTTTATTCATGGAGATTAAGATTTTAATGCACAAAGTGGTATGGGGAACCTTTAACGTTTAATGATTTAATTGTCAAATATTTTTCTTCATGATATTAACTTACGTATTTATTTATATGAATATAAAAATATTATACATGAAATTTTATGACTACCGTTATTTTCATTCAAATTTTTTAAAATGGAAACTTTTTATACAATGTATTTTACTTTATTTAAAATATGAAAAAGGCACGTTTTATTCTTTTAACATGTACGGTGACTACAACTTATCGATTGTTTTATCCATTATTTCATATTTTGATTATTCTATAAGCATTAATATATTTCAAAAGAAAAATAAATCCATTATTTTGGTATCTCGGTATTGATAATGGGTTCTCAAATAGAGATGGTATTTTCATAAGAAAATGTATTTCATTTTAGATTAGAATAATTTTTCAAAAGGGTTTTGTGGTGGACATGTTTAATTGATGAAATGGTACTTGAGAAATATATGAAATGATTATGCCCAAAATAGCTTATACGAAGGGTTCAGCCCTATAATTTCTCACAAGTGAGCCCGACATAACTTATATAAAGGTTTTATCCCCATTATAACTCACAATTGAGCCCATTATTGCTTATACAAAAGGATGATCCCAATTATAGCTCCTGGGGGCTGATATAGCTTATATGAAGGGTGATCCCCATTATTGATCTCCAATTTGGATGTTGACCATATAGTTAATTAATTATAATGTAGTTTGAATGAATTTTTTTTATATGATGCTCTATGTCATCTAAAAGAGTTTTAATTTATTTCTATTTGTTTTAGTTGTTTCCATTGCGAAAAGATTATGACTTTTATTCATGTGAATTTTATTTGTATTATGTGCTCAAAGAACATTAAATGGGTTACCATGTTTTAACTAGACTAATTTGTTTTCATTTTTATTAATGTTCCTTATAGATATTTTCATACTGATCCTATGTTTTTAAATGTTTTCATAGGATTTTAGGGAGAATAGAGTCAAGGATGGAATAACGGAAATGTTTTTATGGTTAAACATGAAATGAACCCATATTTATTTTTAATTTTTATCATTTTATAAGAAATGGATATTATTGGAAGTGTCCAATTTGTATTTCTATGGTTTTTGATGTGATTGTTATGGCATAATTATATAAATATATAAACATTAAATGATCCTAAATACCAAATAATGTCAAATTATTGACTTTTCTCAAGATTATATAATTTTAAAGGTTGGGTTCTTTTGGTTGGCTTCAAATTATGGTTTACACAACATTAGAGATTATTATATCTTATTATGAGATAGAGATATAATATGATTTTAAAAATTTATATTTGATCATATGTTAAATTTCCTAGAAATCCCTTTTGAGGATTTATGTTCCAAAATATTAAGCTGATTATCAGTATTATTGGGGACTTTTATTATTGAGGTAATTAATAGTTATTATTTTTTGGGACGCTAGATGAATGGATTAAGAGAAAAATGAAGTTTAAAATATGTAATGGTAATTTTTAGGGGTTTATATCATTTTTTTTAATTTAATAAAATTATATAATTTTCAAAAGGTATAACACATTGTCTATGTGACAACCCATCACATCAGACAAGGTTGCGAGAATCTAACCCACAACTGAAGTGTGATATGGCTTTATCAACTACCACTGGCCTATGTGATCTACCAGGTTATTATGACTTTTTATTTTTAGTTAAATGAGTTTATGGAACAAGACGAAGTTTATTTTTTGAACTTTTTTATCGAATGGATATCCTTATTATAAGAAAATTATTCGCGGATTATGTGATAAATGTTATTTTGAAAGACATTAAATAATTTTGGAAATCTATATGCCTATGGAAAGAAGTACTACAAAATTTTATTTGAGTATTTATGTTAGATTTTTTTTGGTATAAACTATATTTTTATTATGGACCTATGGAGATTCAGGTTATTTATGGAAATGCTTGACCTATCTTGGTGAATATGTGATTAGGTTGATTACTTTTTGGTGTGATACATTAACAGTGATTTATGATATTTGAAGACAAATTTTAAAACATATCCTGAAGAACTATGTGATAAAATGATTCTGAATTTTGGATTTCAATATCTGTTTTGATTATTTTGAGGGATTTTAAGGATAGTTATTTGTTGAATGGTATATGTTTAACTTTGGTTATTTCTATTTAATTTTTGCGATTAAAAGTAGTTTTTCTTCATAAAATGGTTTATTTTTATTAGGAATTACCATATATTATACTAACTATTTTGGTTTCGGATAATGTATAAAGACAAGGGAAATATATAGTTCATCTTTTTTGGATTATGTGATTCTCTAGAGGATGATTCTAGTGTTACAGGTGTTACAATATCTTATTAAATGCTCATCATTTCTAGAAAAAATGAATTTGTGGTAGAAATTTATGAAATGATGAAATACTACTTGTCTTGTAAGTATAATTATTTATTATCATAGTCGAGGTATTAATAGAATTATTGACCTCTATGAAAATTATCGTGAAGAAAAAACATTATATTTTATATTTATTAACATACCATTACCCAGCACATATTTTTGTTATTAGGATGGTTAATATTCTGTGATCAAGTTCTATATCACTCTTTACTAGTCTATGATAGTTAGTTTATCTTACATACCCATGTTTTACTACATGAAACCTCATGTGACCTTTGTAATTATCTTCTGTATTTTTTATTTTAGGGTTTGTGGACTCTTTTTTTGATGTGCGATTTCAATGAAGTTATCAAGCCCAATTTTGAAATTGAGAGGATGCAATTTTGAAAAGGGGGAAGGATATAACATCCCAGGTAATTAAAGAATAATATTTTTTATATCTATTAATATTTATGAATAAGATATTACTTTTAAGTTTGAGGGGTTCTTTTTCTGATATCGTACCAAACACACAACAACAGGTTTCCTTGAAAGCTTTTGTTGCACAAAAGACTAAGTTATACGAAAAAATACATTAGTAATAATATTATTTTAAATGTTAGATAACGTCTAGAAGTTATATAGGAATAAATTTATAGAGCTAACAATATTATGTTTATATATGATTTTAGATGTTTTTAAATTAATTAAATAAAATTTTTAGGCTTAAAATGGGAATAAATCCAATTTTAAACATAAAATACTTTAATAATTATAAATGTTAGTTTTACTACCTTTTTGTTGTAGAACTTTTTTCAAAACTAGTTTTTTTTAACTTTTATATGTTATATTTGACAAAAAAAATTTACATGGAATCCGGACATCAAAATTTTATTTGGTTAAAATTTTGTCATTTTTTCTGATAAAATTCATATTTTAGTGAATAGTTTAAAAAACATCATTTTAATAGAAAACTGCATTTTCATCTAATTTATTTTTATTGATTGGTTTCCATTTGAATTGTTTTTAAATGTATATTTAGAATATATTTTTAAAATTTTATCCAATTTTCCCATTATTTTTAGTTTCACATTTGAATTTGTTATAAACACATGACAATCTTATCATGGATTTTACTTTTTAAAAACCTCAAATCTCATTTAGAAAAGATAATTACTTTTTAATTTTAATTTTTCTACTTATGTAATTGTATTTTAAAAAACTAATATACATGGTTTTAATATTTATGGAAAATGTTGTTTAATGTGATAAAAATATTTTCTTGTGAATAATAACATTAGTATTTTATTTACCATGATTATAAATTAAATGTGATGAATAAGGGAAAAATAATATTATAATAACTTATAACTACCCTAACATTTATCCTAAAATAATTGGATTAATTATTTCTGACCGATAATACCCATGGGGTAAAAATATGGCCTTTTGAATCCACTTGGATGTGATTATAACATTTAAAATTTTATTTTATTGTAATGAAAAATATGTCATAAACAGGTATATTCTTATTAAATCAGTTTTAATATGGAGTTATATACATGATATCTTCCACTGTAAATAATTATTAGAAATATGAAAATATAACCTACATCATGGGTATTTATTTTTAATTTTTAGGACTTAATTATTAAATTTAATTAGGACACAATGATGATGAAATAATAATTTATTAAAGAAAAACTCAAATAAATTATGGTAATAATATAGAAATAAATATAATTTGAAATATTTTATTCCATAAATGATTTTTTGGATGACTATGAAATGTTATTACTATGTTAATGTATTTTCTTCAATGTAATCAAGCTTTTGATGATGTTTTAAAAAATTTATCTAATGAATAGTGTCATAATTGACATAATTCATTTTCTGAAATATAATATATTTAATTAAAAGATATAAAATTTCTAAAAATATAAGATTAATATTAATATTAATGATATTTCTAAAAGTTCCATTAATGGATCATTATTTGGAATTTTGGAACAATTTGGTAGTTATTTTATCCCAATAAGTGTGAATTACTTGATAATATTGTAAGAGTTAAAAGGGGTTAACATGAAAATATAAGGAATAAAAAAATATTAAAACTTGTCTAATTTTTATTGGATTATGGGTATTCTACCCATAATACACTTAACTTGGAAATAAATAAGTTTGGGGACATTTTTAATTGAAAATTATTTTATATTAATATAACATTTTAAGAGTTTCTATGGGTGCCCCACCCCAGTTCTATAAAAAGGTACCCACTCTTCTTTAATACCCACACTTCCAAAGCCTTTTTGTTTTTCCAATATCTACCCAAAACTCTTCCTAAAACCACTCTCCACATTATCGAGGCCTTAGTTGAGACAGTACACCCTTATTTTATAAGTTAAGGTGTTATTTAAGGGTAGTCAATTGAAGAAGAGGAAGATAAAAAACAAATGAGATGATTAAGACGTAAGGGAAGGGATTTATTCTCAATCTCATTTCATTGAATAATTTCCTGATAATATGAATATTTTTTATTTTATATGGTTTATATATAGCCACTATTAAATTTTAATATCCATATTTAATCTATAGTAATGTTATTTTTGATTTAGTAAATATATTAATTCATGGAGATTAAGATTTAAATGTTCCATATGGAATAAGACACCTTGAACGTTTAAAGTTTTAATTATCACTTTTTTTCATCATGATATTAATTTAAATATTTATTCATATGAATATAAATGAATTATACATGGCATTTTATGTCTATATTTATTTTAATAAAATGTTTTCAAAATGTAATCTTTTTATAAATAGAATTTTACATTCATTAAATTTTTCAAAAGGAATGTTTTTTTCTATAATTCGTACGACGGCGATGACTTCTCCACTTCCATAACTAGTATTTGATATTTATATTCCTTTATAAGATTTAATGTATTTTAAAAGAAGATAAATCCCTTTTTAGGGTATCCAGTTATTGAAAATGTGTTCTGAAATAGAAATGATATTTTAATATGAAAATGTGTTTCATATGGTATTAGAATAAGATTTCAAAAGGGTTTTATGATGAATGTGTTTTATTCATGAAATAGTACATGGGAATTATATGAAAAAGGAGGGACTGATGTAACTTATATGAATGTATAAGCCCCATTATAGCTCACCGGTGTGCCCAGCACAGCATATACGAAGGGTTGATCGCCATTATAAATCCCGGGCGAGCCCATTTTATATTATATGAAGGGATGATCCCCATTATAGCTCATGGGTGAGCCCAATATAGTTTATATAAAGTTTTATCCCCAATATAGATATACAATATAGAATTCCACCATATGGTTATTCTAATTGAAATTGGTTTGAAACAATTTAATTTAAATGATGCCCTAAGTCACCTATAAGAGTTTTACTTTCTTGCTCTTGGTTTTTAGTGTTTTTCATTGAGAAAAACGTATAAGTGTTATTTATGTGATTTTTTTGGTTTTATCCACTAAAATAACATCTAATGGGATACCATTGTTTGACCAGACTAATTGTATTTATTTCTTTTAGTGTCCCTTACTAATATTTTTTTCCATTCAATTATCTTAAATGTTTTCACAAGATTTTAGGGAGAATAGAGTCATGGACATAATGATGGAAATGTTATGACGATTAAACATGTAATGAAACAATGTTTATTTTTAAATATTTTTTAGTTATGGAATTAATGGACACTATTCAATGTTTCCACATTTTATTTCTATGGTTTTATTATGTAATAGTTATAGCCTAATTCTTTAAATATATACACTTTAAAATATCCTCAATGTAAAATAACGTCAAATTATTCAATTAATGTAATGTTTAATGTCATGTTCTTATATTTATAGTTGAAATTATTCTTCCAATTTTAGTTAGAATTCATTAATCTACTTTTTTACCCTTTAAATGTTTTAATCAAGTGGTATAAATATTTATACATCAATTTTAAAAAATTATACCTTATTCTAGACCCTTTTCTCATTACACTTGAGTTATCCTTATTTTTTAAATCTAGCTTCTTGTAGTTTATCAATCATTTATTTTCCAGGTGATACTTGCCCATTTTATATTTAAAATAAATATTGCATCATCACTATTATTTTAGGGGATTTTTCCACCATTAATAGGTTATATTCACCATCATTAGGTATGATCGAATCATGATCTATTATATCTCTTATCATGATTTTATTAATAAATTTTTATGTGTTAATTTTAAGTCCCTCGAATACCTTTGGCTTCTTCATTATTTTTTAGCTAAAATATAAACATGAATTTTATAACTATTTCTATAAGATTCAGTATTCTTTTACTATTGATCAAATTTTGTACCCATCATTGACCAGTTGTTTTGACGTTCTTTATTATGGGTATATATTCCATTAAAAAGTACTTCTAAAAATCACAATGTATAAATGATTTCATTTAACATCTTTATGATAATATAAAATCATTTCCATTCCCTTATATTTTTATAGGACATTTTGTGTTGTTTCACAAGAATCCTTGATTGAAGTTTTTTTTGAACTAGATTAATGTGTCACTTAATTCAAGAATTTTTATCTTTTATAAGATATATTTTCATTATCAATATTATGTTGATTTTATTTTGAGACAATGAATTTTATGTATTTTAGAAAAATTCATTCTCTCCAAGTTGTTTTTCTATGTTTCCACCATGTTGTATGTTTTTTCTCCTCTGAACAAGATTATATTAATCTTAAAATATTTCACTCAAAAAATGTGTATTTCGAAAAAATATCAGGTAATTATCTACTTCAAATTAATATAAAAAATATAGAGTAATTTTATATTTTTTGAATTGACTTGAATTATGATAACATATTTTAAATAAATAACATAATTCATTTTTCTATCGAGGCATAAAAATTAGTATTTTCAATTTATATTACTGTTTTAAAATCAAGTTTTATAAATCATGAGTTGATATAAATGCATCGATATTATATTTTATTTTTCTCATTGAAATATTGGTATATTAAAAACAAAGCTTTTTAAAATATTGAAATATTCTATATAATTTTTTCTTCCATAGAATACTATTGTATTTGTGTCCACTAATGTTTTCCCCATTGTGGTGAGTCCATCATAAAAATATTTCATAATAAATAAGTGAAGGATTTGATTGGTTTATAATTACAAATAAAAACTTTTCTACCTCTCCCATTATACATGTAATTTATGATCATCCCATTCATCAAAGATGGGGATCATCCTCCTTAAATCATTGATTTTTTCAATTTCATAATACCACCATTGAAATACATGATGATTACCCTATGATGTTTCAAAAAAATATTTCCCTTTATTTAGAAACCTTTTTCTTTTATCCTCCATGAAATAATGATATAAAATCATTCCTAACTCAATATCAATCATTATATTATGGGGAAATATATTCATTATAGTGATAAATTTCTTGATAAAAATGATAGATTTTTCCATTGGTACACTATTAAATTTAGGTAGATGTTCCACTAGATGGTTCTTGAGCTTTTAATTCCTTACTCTTAGTGTAAACATAGTTCATTATTGATTTATCCTCACATGATTTATTTCATGTTTCATTCACCTTGGTAGAACAAGAAAATCATTTTTCATATGCTTATTGTGTATCAACTAACTTCACAATTCAAGTTTTAGAACTAGTTGTATTCCTTCCTTTCAGATTAATTAATTATCCTTGGTCATTACCCCTGAGTGTATCTTTAAATTTCATAAATTATTAAGATATATGGAATGTGATAGTCACTTCCAAAAATACTTAGTGTAAGATAAATGAGAACCGTTTCTATGAATATTCACGAATATGAATATGTTTTAAACTGTGTGTGACATATTAATTTCTATATTTGAGTATTTTTTTTGTTTTATAACTCTTTTCTATAAAAGTGAATGAACACTAAGGGATCAATGTACATATATACAAGTTAATAGTTATAATTTTTTAATTTACTAAATGGGAAAAAAATATATGTTATATCGATGGGTAACCATTTCATTTTTAATGGTATAATAAATATAGTCAATAAAATAACTTCGTTATGTATAATTAAAATAAAATCAAAATTATTGGACGTGTTTTGTGATTAATTGTAATAATTTAATTTTTTGGTAATTATATATTTATAATGAGTGTGTAAATGAAATTAGTTAAAAAAACCAATAATTTCTAAGGATTTTTTATTAAAGGAGTAATGTGTGAGGGATTTAGGTTAGTGATAAAAATAATTATTCATTGTAACATGAATTGTTAATATGAATATGAATTAGAAATTATGTAATTCCTTAGTATCAACTTTCATGTTATCCTTATAGTTAATGTAAAAGAAAATATTTCTCATGAGGATTCTCTTTACCATTTTGAGTTGTGTTTATGCTATAAATTCTATGGTTAGGTTGTTATTCTATTCCTTCAAAATTCATTTATATATATACACTAAAGATGATTATATTTTTCAGAATAATATTTATCTTCCATTCAATAACCCCACCCTCTCATCAATTAACTTTTGTATATATAATTAGGTAATTAAAATTAAAATCTAATATATTAAATATATTGGAATAAAAAATATATAAGAAAAAATAAATGATTATAATCCTAAATAACCACTACAAGAAGACTAGTCATTCATGTATAAAACATCTTAAATAATTGAGATATGGATAATCTTCCCATGAGTGTGAATAATCATCTATACTATAAGGAATACAACTTCCTCCCTTTTATTAGTAGTATATGGATGAAGTGGATGAGAATATGGATCGATGAATCATGGGAAATTGTAACAGAATTTGGGTAAAAATGAAGAGGACGAAGAATTTAATGGATGAATTAGGTGTTAGGAAGAATAAAGGGGTGATTTGAGGGAATCAATTGGTTCTGTAGAGGGGTATGGAACATGAATGGTCTCAGGCTCATTCTGAAATTCTTTGTTACAACAATTTCCCTATAAAAATATAATTTCGTAATATTTATCTATTTTTAAGGATATATATTGATTTAAAAATAATCTTGGTGGTTATTACTTTAAAGAAGATAATTTTTAATCCAAATACAATATCATTCCTCAATAATATTCTACCATCTGATTTTCTGTTAATAGATTACCCAAGTTGAGAAAAAATTATGAAAATATTCCCATTATCAGATGTTTCCCACATATATTTAATATGGTATTAGTATTTTTTATTATTTATTGATGATTGCAACTTATAATTTTAATTAACCACTAGTTATTTGACTATACGAGTTGTATCAGGAATATAAGAAATAAATAAATATGTTGATCGAGTTATAAGGAATTTTTAGGCTATATTGAGGTTCCATTTGAAATAATTTATGTAGCATCCAAGTTTTGTGTCTTTTTTTAAGTTAATTTTATGGTTTTTGTTTGGTTGTTTGGAGAACATAAATTCAATTCTTTGAAAGCTAATTTTAGATGTTTTTATCTCCAATATGTTTTAGGTGGGGTTTCATTTTTTGTGGGATTCTCATGTGTTCATGGGAACACCAAAGGAAGGATGTCCAAGAATATTTAAAACAAATCCATCCACAAATATAATACATGTAACTCTAATAAGATGTTTTAGTAGTTTTCACAATGTGAAACAAATCATAAAGGCATGGGGGACAGGTGGGTCTATTGAGTATTTCATGATATTTAATTGGTTTACGTATTTTGAAACAAATAAAGACTATTCCAATTTTACAAACCATGAATCTGGAGGGATATACATATTCAAAGTGGAAGTAAGGGCTAATCCCCCTCCCTTATTTCTCCTTCATTCCTAGAGGTAGGATCATCTACGTGGTCTCACAACATGATTATCCCCATCTTCTAGGTGCCATTGATTTATTTCTCACCAAGCTTCAATATGATATCTTCTTATCTTATTGGAATAATAGTGGGAAGTCCTTCATTCCTCTTGATTATTTTGTTTATTTATCATACCGTAAAGAATGGTAAATCCGTGCGAGATCTTGTTTCCTATTTTCTAAGTGTTCAGATAAAACTCCAATTTCTCTCGATTTGACTCATATTAGAGGACTATATTTGATTAACAAGTTCTTACAAGTCTAACATAGGTGGTATATTTATTTGTAGTTAATTTTATTTGTGTTTTTGAACTGAAAGATTTAATTCATACATGGGTTTGGTCAAGTGAGACCTTAAATAATATTTCATGACATATTATATATTAATAAATTTCATGGGATGTTAATGGGAATTCACTAGACTATGACTATACACGGTAATATGGGTAAGGGGATTTTTACTAGCATGGATGGATAGGACAATGGTTTAATTTAACTTAAAAAAATGTAATATGATTTAAATGGTTCTTTGAGAATGTGACATGCATGAACTGAAACATTGAGGTGATGATAATCATGGGTACTAAGTCCACATTGTTTATCTGGTTAGGTTTTCACAGAGATACATGGGATAGTATTGATCACTAGGTTGAGGAGACATAATCATAGATTTGAGATGAAAAGTTTGTTAGGATGAATTCATCGTTCTCGATACTTGGGATGGTTTTTACCATCCGGACAGAGAAATATTTTCACCAGGGAATGAGGTTTTGGATGATGTGACTTAACTATTACTGGAGATTTTCACTCACCATTGATGAATAAAATTCAATTTGAGTTGTTTGAACATAGATATGACTCAGTTGAGGTGGTGTTAACCACTCATTATTGGTGGATGCCTCCATAGATATGGAATCTTTGGGGATGGTGTTAACTATCTGTGTTGTTATAGGTGATCACCGTAGAAATCCATGGTGGCTAGTGATGAACCATCGATAGATATTGTTGAGACCATTAGATTGGAAAGATTCTCACCAATATACTTGACGGTGACGGTATGGGAATATTATTGTATGGATGTTATCACTCCTCTGGACATCATCTCTTGAGAGGATGGTGATTATTTATCATGGGATGGATATCAAAATGCCTCAGGACTTTAGGATGTTGAGATGATAGGGAATTTCTGAGCTAACGGTCAAAGGACCTGGGACATTTTGATTGGTAATTCTATGAGGATATTTGATACATGATTTTTAGAATATAAGGTGTTAGATGGTATTAGGTACTAACGATTTATTTGAGGGAGGTTATTGATGGCTCTCCACATATGATATTTTTCAGGGGATCCCTTGGGCACTAACCCTTGGGTCCTCACCACTGAAAATATATGTATGTAGAAACGTAATGGGAAAAATATAATATTTGGGGGCATGTGTTAACTGATATACCAATTTGGGATGAAGCTATTTAATAGTAACTTGTGGGTGTTCAATATAATTGGAGTGGGTTAATTTTTAAATGTTTTGGCATTTCCTTTTTAATTATATTTTATATTCACATATATAATTATGGTCGTAGTAAATGAAAATGTTGTTGGTGGCCTATTAAGTTTATACTCTCACCCCACATAAGATCCTTAGGGCACATATTGTCTTTATGAGTTTGAGATCATGTATGGATTTAGGCTTGAGAGCTAGACCTCAGTGATCATAGTTTTTCCTTTTTCATGGGATGGATGACAGTGAACTAGGTGGTTCCTTTGTATTGGCATAGAGTTTATTTTTGATCATGTTCATTATTTAGACATGTAGTTTTATTTTTGGACACAATAAAATATTCTTACATATTTCTTACATGAACTGTAATGACATGTTTATCATCTAAAATTGGTATTATCCCTTTTGGATTATCTATTGCTACTGCTATTTTTTATTCTTGCACTAAGATTGTTTTTTTGTTTTTTTTGTTTATGGTACATATCCCACTGTGTTATGTATAGATGGACCCTTATTATTATTACCACCTATGGGTATAATATCCACACCATCACCTAATAAGAACCTCACTTATAGTTGGTAGCCTTTGGCGTATAATGAGACATGCCTATGGCCTAGTTTCTAACCAGCCCAAAGCACTATTTAATGGATAACTAGGTTGGGGTGCTACAAATGATTTCAAAGGAGTTTATTTTCCTTTTTTCCTTAACATTTAGAATATGGTTATAGCGACCCTAACACTAGAAACATAGAGCTTGTGCATAATACCATTACATTGGAATAAGATACATTTAATCACATCCAAAATGACTGATTAGTTTAACAGTATTGGTAAACAAGATAGATACATGAATCTTAAATTACATTCAAACACATAAATTATAGTATTTTTTCAACAATAATTTTACTACATATATATTATACCTACATAACATTCATTATAAACATTACAGGAACATGGGAAAATAAAAATAATAATAGTGATCTTAATTTCTAAAAATGTGTTTAGTACAAAGATAATTAGTATAAATTAATAAGAATAATCAATATGGAAAAGGTAAATAAATAATCATAAATTCCATTTAAATAAATTAACTTGAATAGATAAGGTAGAATCAGTTTGAAGAGTTAAATAAATAAAAACTTATTCAATTTAATCAATAAATAGAGAATGAAATGTATATATTGATAATATCATATTGAAAATTTCATGGATAATGAAAAATGAAACTGAAAGAAAGAAATTATTAAATATTGGAAGTCATGTTTACCAAGAAAATGATAAATTTACCATAAAATATATCCTAAAGATTCTGTAAATCATGTTGGGTAAAAACCTATCGTATTTTTCTCAATACCATTCCCAAGACACTTTCTATGAAGATTTTTTATCCAGACAATTTAAAAAAAATTGGTTATAAATGAAAAGGAATTATAGCCAACTAATTTTTCCTCATGAGACAAAAAATGCATTGAGGGTCTTGAATTAATATGTTCCCAACCCATATAATTCATTTCCAAATAATTCCACATAAATTTAATAATATATTTAACTCATAAATAATGATCCCAATCATTAAATGTCCACATTGAGTAAAGGATATATATTTTTCATTATTTATGTAGTTAATGAAATAACTATGAAATTAATCATCTTATGTAAAAATAGATTATGATTTAGAAAATAAATATATCCATGAAAAAAATATGGATTTTTATTGTAAATGTAATGTTCAATTTTGACAGTAAAGTGATATTTCAGAGAGAATGTTATTGAAACATAATGAATCAAGGATGTGAATATCAATACATTCCTTTTTTCAAACTGATTAGAAATCATTTAGAGGAAAAATAATGACGGTATCAATATAAAATATACCCATTTGAGTTATAATAACAGGTTTTTTCATTGAATAATTGAAATACCATAAAATATCATTGATAACATTATTGAGGAAAATATATTTTTCATTTTGAAAAAAATTTCGAAAAACCATGTATTTGAAAATAAATTTTAAAAAATAAAATTTCGGAAAAAAAAATTGGAAAAAAATTTCATTAACATTAAAAATAATAAAATAATAATTAGAATATTTGACTTTTCATGATGGTTTGAAATTCCATTTATTCCATACATGATAAAAAAATAATCATTTCACTTTTTGGGTAAAATCTGATCATAAATTGCTATAAAAAAGACATAAATAATTTTTGGAATTTTATTAAAGAGTATAAATTGGTTAATATTCATTTAAAATTTAATTTAAAATTTTTTAAAAATAATTAAGAAAATTTTAGAAAACATTGTTTGAGAAGAAAACATATTTCCGACCGAAGAGAGAAATAAAGTATAATTTTCATGAAAGAATTTTCTAGAACATTTTATATACTAAAGAAGTAAATAATGGTATTATTACTTGAAATTATCATTTATAAACAGAGAAGAATAAAATGTATTTATTTATTATGAAATGGCCAAGTAATTTCCTTTAATGGATATTCAATAGTAGATAATCTCGATTAAAATGAGATTATGAAATAAACTTTTACAACGATAATAACATTGAAGTGAGAATTAATAAGGGAATAAATTGTGTGTTTAAAGTGTAAATATATATATAATACATGTAAATAAATTATAATTTAATATAAATTAGTTTTACACATAATATTAGAATGACATAATCTATGAATTAGAATTTTAACCTAATGAACATAAATTGAGTTAAGAACCCCCTTTCCACTTGATAACAATTATGTCAAACACTCTTTGATGAAATAATTCCAATTTAAACATAATATAACATGAATAATAAATTATTTATAATATTATATTTCATATGGATATTATATACTCACTATAAAAGTAATTAGGTTCAAAACATTAAAATATGCCTCAATGAATAAAATTTAGATGAAAACCATTACCATATGATTTTTTTAGGTTGATAGTGAAGTAAACTATTGTATAGTTGTTTTAAAAATTTTATTAACACATTAAAGAACCATATTAACATTTATAATATCATATATTGTCCTTTCATAAATTTTTTTTACCCATTTGTTAATAATCATTCATTATTTTCATCGCTTGAAGTGTTAATTGCCTTGTTTTCTTATGTGTGTTTTTTACAAATGTTCTGATTATTGTTCATATTATATAGATATTTCATCTATATAATAATAGTAATTAAATAATAATACTATTTTTTATATTAAATTTAATTTTTAAATCAATCATGAATGATATTTATGAAAAATTAAGTACGTTACGATCATGTAGATGATAGGTTGTACGCACGCATGAGTAAAATTATCATTTTACACCGATCATTATGGAAACATGTTATGTCAAATTTTAACATTAATTAATTATAATAATATCATTAATATCATATTATATACTTATATATTTCATCCATTATATTTATTGATGAAAAATGAGTCACATCATATCGTGAAGGTGGTTTTCCACACGTACATGAACAATGTTATCATCTTTACATATGTAAAATGGAATAAAAGATAATAATGTATATTAGCATTATATAATAAAAAATATTTCAATAATATACCAATTATTTCATCTATATTTTATATAATCATTAAATTTATGTTTATCACCATCTATGAGAAGTGTTAGCAAGAGATAAATGACATTGCTTCAAGAGGTGGTAGTCCGCCGTACACACGAGAAACATTATCGTATCTCCTAAAGAACATATAGAAAATATATATACATGATATAGTGACACAATAGGTATAATTATGTTATAAATAACATATTTTTACTTTATATCAATCAACATACACACCATAAGGGGTAGAAATGGAAAAGTGAATGACATCGGTTCGCAAAGCGGTAGTCCACCGTACACACGAAAGATAATATCATAACAAATTTGATGGAAGTAGAAATATTTTACTAATGAAATTATTATAAAATAATTCAATTATATTTATGATACTCATGTTATTATATCATAATGTTCTAATTACAATTTAGGGATATGAAGACAGAAGTAAAATAAAGAAGCTCGTTGAAGAACATTACAACTTCATTAGGTATCCTCCTCAGGTTTCACTAAATCCTTCCTAGTTTGATTTGTAAAAACTACATGGTTTATAGGAACATGTTAGGTATTTTGGCAGTAATTTTTTTATGAATTTTATGAACCAATTTTTTTTATATTTTTAAGCGAGGATGAGAGGGGGTGGCCGTTTATAAGTGGGGTGAGTGGAACACTTATAATTTTTTGAATGTGTGAATTCCACCCACATTTTTTCGTGTCACAAGGACCCAATAATGATAAATTTTGTATAATTTAAGATATAATATACAAATATGGATATAAAATGGGTTTTTTACAATTTGTTAGTTTGTTTGGAATCTTAAATTTAATGATTAATACCTCTATAAATTAATTTTACCTTAATCGTTGCAATTAATTTAATAGTTCTCAAAAATGACTTTTTAAAAAAATTAATATGGACATAATAGAATGTATATATTATATTGATTCCAAATAAGGAATACATTTTTACAAATTCAATTTACAATAGTGCAAAAATTTAATAAAAAGTAATCCCACAAACATGACACGAATAATGGGTTTTAAAGAAAAAAAGTACAAATGTTTTCAAAGTTTATATATCTAAATTGAATATGAAAATGATTAAAATGAAATATATTCGATTCATATATGTATTATTTAACCATTTTTACTTTAAAACCAATTAAAAATATAATTTATCATTATTAATTATTTAGATGAAAATATATTTTTTCAATTAAAATCTAGTATTTTTCACCATTCATCAAAAAATGAAACTTCTCAAAAAAGAGAAAACTTGAAGCGTAATATAACTTTGTTGTTAAAATTTTTAAAAATAATTCAAAAATTTTAAATAAAAATTCAAAAGGTGTTAATTATTACTTTTAAATTATGTCATCCAAACACGATTATACATTCTTTTAGAAAAAAATTAATTTTTTTTCGAAAAACATTTTTTTTATTTTAAATAATAATAAATATTTTTATAACAAATAACTAGCCAATATATGTGTAAAAAATATATATTTTCCTAAGTTTTTAATCCTATTAATACCCACCATTCCAAAAAATTGTAATAACTATTATATTAAATTATAATATTAATAGTATATTATTGTTTGGAAAAAAATTGTCTTATATGTAGCAAAAGCAACCAAATAAACTGGTTATTTCATGTAGCTCAAGATAAACTCAGTGTTTAATGAATTAAAATCTATATAATTTATTGAATTTATTTAAAAATAGTTAATATGTCATAAATTTTTGAATTTTATATTCTTTTCTATGCTTGGTGTTGTGTGTCATACATGTTATCAAATATGATGTTCATATTTTAAAATTATGTGGGTTAAGATTCTCACCACATTAAATAAATGGCACCCTCACAATTTATAATTGATCTAGATTATCGGGGTTTTGACTTTTAGAAATACCATTGTTGAAAAACCCAAATTAGGAGATGTTTTCGTAAAATGTCCTCTTACTAATAGAGAATGGGA
This sequence comes from Viscum album, assembly GCA_963277665.1. Lineage (NCBI taxonomy): Eukaryota > Viridiplantae > Streptophyta > Magnoliopsida > Santalales > Viscaceae > Viscum > Viscum album. Next base: position 1,619,043,681 of record OY728125.1, read on the forward strand.
AATAAAAAGGTCAAATGGAATAAGAAATAACTAGGTTCCCATGTAGATGAATATTAGTGGCAAGTTAAGACATTGGGAAACACATAAATAATTATATTGAGTGATTTAGGTAATTTATTACAAAAAAGGGAATGATAAATGTAATTTTTAGGGACTCAAATTCAGAAAACTAATAGGTGAAAAATGTATTTTATATCTTTATAAATGATGGTAATATAATATATTTTTATTTGAAGATCTATTAGTAAATTTTATGAATTATTTTACTATATAAAAATATAAGAAAATATACTTACATGATATTTATCAATTTCATAATAACAATTTTATCCTTTTCTTGTGATCGAATCAATTTCCAATTCACATCTTATTAAATGAAATAAATATAATAAAATGAATTTTTTATGCATGAAGCACGTGAATTTACTTTTAACAAATTGTAAGATCCACAGAGTCAAAAGTCATTCAATTTATCATTTACATTTTAAAAAACAATATAGTTATCACACGTTATATTATATAATAAATTAATCTCCAAAACAAAAAAGGAAAACTATTCTTTAATAATTAATATTTATTCATCAAATTGTTTAGCTAAAAAAATGACATATTAACCTAGACATCATATAGGCCAGTGGTCAAAGTGAAGCTCTTATCATCATCAGGTCATGGGATCAAGCCCCACCACCTTTCTAGATGTGACAGGTTGTCACCCAACATGTGAGTTGTCCATTTTATAAACTATATATTTCCTATAAATTTCCCCACAAGATAATGGCTCTCCATGAAATAAATTTTATAATTAAATATCATTTTTTCTATGGGTTGCAATATAAATTAATTTTTTTCACGATGTATAAAAATCTAAGGGGTCTATTAGTTCAATTTTATTAGTTATCATACTATCCCTAAGGGTCTTCAATAACTTTCATCATATATCTATAAAATTTAAATGAATTATTCCTCAAATATATATCTTTGTAACACATATACTAAACAAATTGTTTATATTGCCTTAAATTTCCTTAAAAATAACATTAATATTGTTATACTAGCAATTCTTTCCATAATCTTAGATTCTGAATATTTATTAAATAAAAGAAAAAATTATTCAGGATATGGGAAATGTCAAACAAAGGGACATGGTCACATCTATCAAGAACAAAGATAAAGATCATAATAAGATATATCATTCTCAAAATCAAATCCATCAGAAGTTTCTCATTCATATTAAGACATACCTAGATTGAGGATCTTAAGAATTTCATAATTGAACTTTCCCGATAAATAAGAAGATCGGGTAGACACTTTGTGAGGTGTGTTAGAATTGTCCTTCCTTGTCCTTCTCTTTGAGGGAGTGGGTGATAAGTCTAAACAATCGTAAAATATCCCTTTTTTAGAAATGAGTGAATCATTGAAAGAGGTAGGGCCACCACTAAAAAATTCAATACCTTCCACCTCAGATATTTCAACCTACATCCCAGATATCCTAGAGGAGTTCAAAAGATTCATGATTTCTTAATAAAAGTCAACCTGTTGAGAAGCCCTAGTGTCAGGAGGTAACTCAACAGACTCATCACATAGTAAACCTACACCAAGGCTATCATTCATGCCCATATTTGGAGGGTCATTACAAGAAAGAGATCAAGGAATAGAGTGGTTAACTATATTTAATTCTCAACTGATATGAGGTTAACTATAGAAATATTTGTTTATTAATTTTAGCTTATTATTTATATTAAACTGATAAACCCACAATGGAATTAATAACACCTATTTAAATGAAGACAAATGTGCTTATAAAATTTAACAAAATTTTTAGATATTTCATGACTAATATTATAAATAAAATACCATTTAAAAAACACCTAATTTTTTTAAATTCTAGAATCCCTATACATAAATACATTATTCATTTTATTTCCACATATATCCTTACTTGGTCTATGTTTTAAACTAGGTAATTAATTTCCATTATCTATTCATATCCTTTATATCGGATTATAATTAAAATGTGAATTATCTTAATCATATCCCTTATGAGTGAGTAACATAGTGCGCATTAAGGATAGTTGTCATATACGAGGAAAAATTCATGTCAATCTAAGCATTCCCTTGGTAGAGTTATTACCCTGCGTAAATTTGTGAAAAAAACATGTCCACTTATAGTTTCTATACTTGGATGTATTTAAAGGAAAACCATACGATATCCATCTTACCAAAATATTAGGATGTTATTCTATAATTAACCACATGTTTTATCTTAGTATTGTGTTATATAATCTATGTTCTCTAAAATCTAATTCTCAAGGTTTCTAATAAAATTTATCTCATACCAATCATAGTGACCCTAATCCCACACTCCCAATTGTAGTGAATACTACTATACATTGGAATAATATTCGCAAAATCACATCCCAATGAAATAATATGTCTAATTGTGTAAGAAAAATAAATACATACTTGTGTTTTCAATAACATATGAATACAAAAAATACCACAAATTTTTTTTGAATAACTTTATTCTATCTAGAATATCCCTAAATATCCATCATAGTAAACTTCATGGGAACATATGGAAAGGAAAAAAATAAGGATGATCTCAATTACTTAGTAAGGGTTTATTACAACTGAAGATATCAAGAATAAATAAGCCTAATAGGTATGAAAACATAAATAACTAAAAAAGATGATATTTAAATAAAATTACTCCATGAATTGATAATGTATAATATATATGGAAACATAAATAAATAAAAATACATGCTATATAATAAATATACTAAGTATGGAATACATCTATAGATAATATCATATTGAAAATATCATGGATATGAGAAAACAATTTCAATGATGGAAACACTTATTTATTGGATAACATATTTCCCAAGAACATTATACCATTACCATGCGTAAAAACCCAAATGATTCATTTAATGACCTTTCACAAGTCACTTACTATCAGATATATCATCCAGATAAGTTAAAACTACATGGTTACAAATGTGATTGGTTTTTTTCTAACAAATTGTTTCTCAGGAGACTAAAAATGCATCATGTGAATTGGATTAACGAGTACCCAACCCATATATTTAATTTCTATTGAATTAATATTATATTTGTTAATCTATTTAATTTATAAATTATGTTCCTTATCATTAAATATTCATATTAAGTAAAGGATTTGAATATATCAATATTCCCCAAGTTAATAAAATAACATTTAATGTAATCCTCAAATGTAAAAATGGTATAACTTTAAGGAAATTAACATATCTATCAAAAATAATATTTTCATATTAGGGAAATTTAAGTTCTAAAAATCATGGAAATGTGTATATTTATAGGTAAAGTGATTTACTAAAAGACTGGATAATGGAAGTGAATGTCAATATGTTTCTTAGTAATAATGATCATTAACCATACAGAGGAAGAATAAAGATGATATAAATAAAAAATATACTGATTAGAGTAAGAATAAATGAGTTTTTTCCTAGAAAAATGCAAAAAACATAAAATGATCTTAAGAAGTATTAAGGAAAATATCGTTTCCGTTTTGAAATATATTTTGAAAATAACTTTCTCCAAAAAGAGATTTTAAAAACAAGAATAATAGAAAATTAATGTAAAATAAAATTCATTGAAACTAACCATTTAAAAATATAAAAATATTACAAAAACATTTTAGTATTCATGATGGCTAGAAATTATAATCATGCCATATAGGTGAAACCAAATTTTATATACACTTTTTTGTAATAACCAAAAAAGAATTGTTTTGAAAAAAATTAATCTTCGGTGGAAGATATATTTTAAAGATTAAAAATGGTTGAAAATTTCATTAATAAATAAATTTTAAAAAGTTAAATAATTTTAGAAAACATTTTTATATATCATGGTTTTTGAAGAAAACATATTTCTAAAAGAAGAGATAAATGAAGTTAAATTTTATAGAAAACATTTTCTAAAACATTTTAAGTAAAAAAGAATGAAAATATCGAACTATTTAAGAAAAATATTATGAGTAACCATAAAAAAAAGAAAATTAAAATGTTTTTATTTGAAAATAGTTAAATAATTTATATTAATGGATATTCCAGGTTAAATAATCTTGATTAAGATGAGATTGTGAAATAAACCATTACAATGACCACAATATGGAGGTGATAAATAATCAATGATTTGATTATGTGTTTAAAATAGAAATACAATTAAAACATGTAAAAATACAACATAATTCCTTTAAAATTCATTTTTTTATATAATCTTATAATGACATAATCAATGAAGTATAAGTTTATCCCAATGAATGGAAATTGAGTTATGATATCCCTTACCACTTTGTGACCTTTAATTAAACTCCCTATAGAAATAATAATTAAAATTAAAATGTGAATAGCCATGAATAAATAATTATTCATGATATTATATATATAAGTTACATTATATAAACTATATAAAATATATTAGGTTTATAACATTATAATATTCCTCAATGAATAAAATTGGGATGAAGTCCCATGTCTTATTATTCCTTTTGGTTGAACATGATTTATCCAACTCCATAATGGTTCTAAACAAGTTATTAACTTATTACACAATTATATTATCATATATGAAAATTTTATGAAATCTTATTACTCATTTGTTAAAAATCTCTCATTGTTTCCATTTTTTGTGTGTTAATTGCTTTATTTTAGTATACGTGTTTTCTTATATATTTAACATTACAAGTAAATAAATAATAATACATTTTCATAATTATTAATATTTGTTAATTAAATATAAATTTCACTTTAAAGGGGTAGCTATGTTCGATGGTGTACCTGATACGCAACAACGAGTTTCATTGAAATCTTACGTTGCACACAAGGCTGAGTCATACTAAAAAATAATAAAATATTATTATTAATTTAAATAGTAGTTAATTCTTAGCCATTGCAATGGAGGTAATGTAAATAACTAACTACAATATAATTATACAGGTTTGTTAAATGTTTTTACATTTATCCAATAAATGTTATAGGCTTGAAATATGAATTTATCTAATTTTAAGCATAAATACTCTAATATTTGTTAAAAGGTTGATTTAACAACTTTTAATGGAGAAACCTATATAAATCCATTTTTGGTCACTTTTATATGTTCTATTTGACAAAATTAAATTTCTTCTTTAGAATCAGGACATTAAAATTTACATTGTGTAATTTTTTGTTTTTTCTGATAAAATTCAATTTTTAACGAATAGTGAAAAATACAGTATTTTAATTCAAAAATCCATTTTAAAATAGTTTATCTATATAGTAAGATAATTTTACTAATTGTATATAATTTTTAATTAGATTATATTTTTACCATTAAATCAAATGGTGGTCATTGGAATTAATTTTACATTGAAATTGGACATAAACAAGTGTCAATCATTTGATAGTTATAATATCTTAAAAGCACGCTTTCTATTTTGACAATTGAAATTAATTTTAAATTAATAAATGGAATATATATGTATTTAATCTGGAAAAAAGATATCTTTTTTGAATTTGGAATATCAAATATAGATTAGGATGAAGTTTTGGTATTTTTTTGAAAAACATCTATTTTTGATTAATAGTGAAAACACTGAGTAGTAGTTAAAAAGATGAATTTTTTCATTTAAATAAAATTTTACCGCTTCTTTGAATTGAATTTAAAAAATACGATATACATGGTTGTTATTAGTAAGTAAAAATGATTCAGTAAGATAAAAAAAATTTGGGTGAATAGTAACTTTTCACCCTCTTTTACCACAGTTAAAGCTAAATAGAGTAATTCAAGGTAAAAACAATATTATAATAATTTAAAATTACCTTAAAAATTGTCCTAATCATATTGTATGAGTATTGGATGTCCAATAAAATCATTGGGTGAAATTTTTGGCCTTTGGAAGCCACTTGGGTAAGATAATGATATTAATAACTTTTTATTTAATGTTAAAAACATTATCATAGACATGTATTATTTTGGTAAAACAATTTGAATTTAGGAATATATAATTGATATATTCGACAATAAATAATAATTATAAATATAATAATATTTCCAACATTATGGAATTTTTTATAATTTTTATACATCATATAAATTAAATTATTTATGACACAATAATGATGTAGTGTTTACCTCATTAATAAATGATTTAAATAAATGATATTATAATGATTAAAATAATATCTCAAACCTATCCAATTGTTATTTGATGATTTTATTTCGACAATTAGTCATATTATTTTTTACTTAAATAGGTTTTTGTACTTTTATAAACCGAAAATTATTATATAAAAATATTATATTTTCACACTTTCCAAAAGAGCCCTTCCTCCCCCTTATAAAAATTCATCACCTCTATCCCCTCACACACACCTCTCAAGCCTCTTGGATCATCCATCCTCTGCCCAAATAATCTCTCAAGATCCCTATATTCCTCCTAGATTACTAACCTTAGGCAGAAGGAACTTCAAAAAACCCTTTTGGTTCAAACCAAAGGGAGTTTCTCGATTTAAAGGTAATGTCTTCTCTTAAGATTTTTTATTTTATTTTACTTCTCCAACCCCCAAATATCTTTTTATTCTTTTCATTAATAAAAAAACCAGTATCCTCAATATACTAGGTTGTTTTTATGAGAATGATCCAAGATACACTTACACACACCACCATATAATGGGTAAAGAACATACTGTTTCTTTGGAGGAAAAAACTAACGCCTCAAGAAATGATAATTGTTCAATCTTCTCCTACGACCTCTTATGGTGGAAATTATGATTGAACTGTATTTATATATGATATATATTATGTTAATTTGTTCACTATGCTTCTATAATTTTTATTTACAAACATACCTTTATGCCTTCCAATATTTGTATATACGATAATTTCATTTGAGGAAGTGCGGACTACCACCCCTTCAATGTGATCTGATTCATTAATGACATGCATGGAACATATAAAGGATGGAGTTAATGAAATTATATAACATATATATAATATTATATTATAATTTAATTATAATATACATATGTATAATTAAAATTTTAGTACATTAAATATGAAATAGAAATAAAAGTAGCGTTCATGCGTATGTACGACTTACCGTCTCCATGAATGGTGCATTTCATTTCTTATCACCAAATGTTATGTAATATTATATATAAATACATATACTAGATATATATAATATATATGATATCTAAATCATTGATATATTCTTTTAGATAAAAGACTTTTAAAGACAGGAACAACATGTAATTATAAGATATTCATTTATGACTCAAGTACCAAATATCAAAAAAATGACCATTATTAACTTTAATGATTCTGTAAGTTTTATAAAATGGTAATAAGTAATATAAAATGATTAATAAACTTAAAAAGGATCTTAATAATGTATAAATTTACTTAAGCTTTTTATTCATGAGATTAAAGAACGAATGGGTCCTGTCGAACAAGAGGTAAGGGGTTTTTTATCTCACTTTTAATTCCATGAGATTTCCATTGTTCACCACATATTTATTGCATGTGGTGTATTGGGTACTACCATTTGATATATATTATCATTATTCTTTTCATATTCATGTTATTCTATGATTCATTGGGTGTTTATTCAATTTTTGTCTTCTTACTCGAATGATTACAATGTGGTAAGGGGTTTGTTATATATCTTTTAATTCTGTGATATTTCCATTTTTCACCCCTTATTTATTTCAGGTGGTGTATTGTGTACTCCCACTATATATATATATTATCATGGTTATTTTTATATTCAAGGTATTCTGTTATTAATTTGGTGGTTATTAACTTTTGTTCATATGACTCAATTATTGACAATGTTGTAAGGGTTTTTCATCTCACTTTTTATTCCCATGAGATTCAGGTTATATAAGACAGTATTTCCTTTTTTATGGCTTATTTAATGTCCATGATTGAATTAATTATTTAATATACTTCAATTTATTAGTATTTACATCTTCATTGTATGATCCTTCTTTCATGAGGTGTATCTCTCGTATGTTACCAAATCATTAAGGGAACCTTTCACCCTCTTCTTTTTAAAAGACGTATTTTTGTTATTTATTTTAATTTACATATTCTTATATTGGGATATGTTCTTATATATCCTTATTGTAGTGAATTTTATGAAAATGTGATGAGATACCCTTTTTCTCTCATCAACTCATTTTCTTAATATTAATGTGATGTTGTTAGGCTATCGAATTTCTCTAATAGAACTTCCTAACCAAATTTAAATTCTTTGGGTTAAACTTATACTTCAGGACTATGTCATTCTATGAATACGTGTGAATGTCCCATTTTTATTTTACACTTAATATCCACTTATATTGAGTTTATTATTATTTTCAACACATAATTATGTCCTTGATTTTTTCTTTAATCTTAGGATATGATCTTTACAAGGGACATTGTCTCTATTTACATTCCATTGAATCTTTTTTATTGTTATACACCAATTCACTTTTATATGGTTTAAATACTGCCCTTTGACGTATTATATCATGAATCTCTCTATTCTCGTGATATTATAAGCTTTGATTGATTTTATTCCTCAATTTTCTTTATTCAAGCATCTCTTATTTTGTTAAATACTCTTTAACTAATATATCGTTAAAATTGTTTTATTGATTTATTCTTATAAATATTTAAAATTAATTTCCATGTTTTAAATATATTTTTTAGGATTTATTTATATTGAAATTAATGTTTTAAAGTGATAATTTCATTAAAATATATAATGTGGTATTTGACACTTTGATTCAAAAATAATTTTATTCAATGTTTTAAATGGTTTTGAAAATGGTTTGATAAATCATTGATTATTTCAATATCATGAAATTATATAGTAGTATTGAAATATGGAAATGTTTTATTTCCTTATGGTCATTTTATGTGTTATGAATATTTTTTGGTTATTGGTCATTTTTTACATATACGGGTGGTTCCGTGATAATCCATTGGTGGGTGAGCCCGAGATAGCTCTCAAATTCATTGGGTAACATGATAGTGGTAAACATGAATATTTCTACTAAGAGATTTAGGGAATATACTGTGATGGGTATTTCAAATGTAACTCTCCACATAGCTATGAATGCTATAGAGTAAGTAATTTATGGATACCACAAGTTACCTTTATGATTTGTGTTTACTATGTATAACATATGATTTCATGAGGTATATTAAGAAGCTTATGTTAGGTATGTATTGATGAACTAATGTTTTATTTATTTTTTTTATAACCCTTACTTAGCTTTTTCTACTCATCCCATGTTTTGAAATGTTTTTCATAGGACATAAAGATGAATAGGGTCAAGTATGGGATCATGGAAAAGTCATGTTGTCTAAAACATGGGACTAGACAAGACTCTTTTTTCTTGAGTTTTTTTATGAAAAAATGGAAATTCAGTATAACTTTCTACAGTGTAATTTTTGAGATATAATTTAATATTTATGGCATGTTTCTCTAAAACTCTAAACCTAAATAGATCTTTAATGTGAATTAATTATTTATTTTATTATTATGTAATTTTTAAGGTCGGGTCCTTACAGTTGGTATTAGAGGTCCGTATAGATAATATTAAGGATTATGTGTTTTTGTTAAACACATGGTTAGTCCCTATGTCTATTATTTCAATTAAATCCTTGTTTTATAAACTTCTCAAATCAAGGAATGTCATTTACAAATGGAAGGAGGAGGATCTCGAACAACATTTCTATCTCTTCCTGATGACATGCATTTAATAATTATTGCAATGTCATGTTCAGATGATTGTGAAACTTTTTCTAGCATACGACTCACTTACAAGCAGTTGTTTGAGATAACAAACACCTCCACTATACCTCGATATCATCGTGGAACATGGGTTGTATTTAATCAAATCCAATTTTCTGAATATTCTCATATTTCATTACAAGAAAATATTATCAAGGAATATTCAAATATTATACCTTATCCCATGATCATGAAGCATATTATGATTTTAAAAATGGTAGTAAAGAAGGAGTCCCTTGTGCAATATATTTATATTTTATTTTAAAATATAGTCTCTCAACACATACATAAGGTATTTTAAATGGACCGTTGATTGAATGTTTCAACTCAAATTTAGTCTGACGGTTTTATTAAAATCATCTTTTATCATAAATTTTGAAACTATATGTCATATATGATTTGTTTTTGAAACTCCTCTTCTACGAACACCCATATGACCCAATTTGTTCAAGGTGTATTTGGATGAAGGAAGAAAATGATTTTTAATAATAATTAAATCATTTTTGCAATGCATGGACCTTCTACTAATGTGAACAAGATGATAATGAAACCATATAGACACCATGATCAAGGTATGATGTTCTTTTAATAGAAGATAGTTTTATTTATCATATGGAAGTCATAAAAATGACAATATATAATATGTTGAGGTCTCAATGTATTGGGATGAAAATTAAAGGTATAAGAAAACCTTTGAGGTTAAAATATGTTAAGCTTATTATTAGTTTTGTAAAAAAGACTTTCGGTTAATTGGTGACAACCCATCATGTCCGGGAAGGCCACAGAAATAATTCCCACAACTAAAGGGCAACAGGGGAGCATCACCTACCACTATCCTACATGAAGTCCCTAGTTAGTGTTACTTATTCTTTTAAGTTAAATTATTTTATGGACCAAGAATAAGTTGATTTTGGAAACTTATGTTTTGTCAAATAGATATCCTTAATATGAGAAAATGATTTGGTGATTAAGTGATAGTAGTTATTTTCGAATATTTTTCCTCTTTTGGAAACATTATATGATTAAGGAAAATAGAATACTATAGGATCTCATTTGTGGAGTAATGGTTGAAAGTTTATTTTGGAAGAATCTATGTTATTATTATAACATATGATGATTTAGTATATTTATGGAAATGATTAATCTATCACAGAAAATATGTGATTAGGTTAATTAATTTTTCGTATGAAACTTTAAGAGTAACTTATGTTATTTGGAGATAAATGTTCAAATTTATCGTGGAAGACTATGTGATTAAATCCTTTGGAGATTTGGGATTCAATCTTAGCCTGGATTACATTGAAGAATTTAATGAACAGTTTTTTATAGAATGGTCTTGGTTGAACATTGGGTATTGTTTGAAAAATTTTGGATATTAAGAGTATTTTTTATTTTTGTATAATATTATCCTTTTTTGGATTATCTGATCTTGTACTAACAATTTTGGTTTTGGTTAATGTCTAAAGACACAGAAAAAATATTGTTTATCTTTTGTGGATTATGTGATTCTATAGAATTTTATTATATATATTTCAATCTGAAAAATTCATCTTGAATAATCATCGTTACAAGAAAAGATGATTTTGTGGACGAAATATAGTAAATGATGAATTTCTGCATGAAAATTATCTATGTTTCCTTATGTTCAAATTCAATCTGTTTAATAAATTACTAAACTTTATGAAAAGTAACTTTAAACAGAATCATTGTCCGTTAACTTTTCCTACTGGGGAATGAAAGCCCGTTTAACCCATCACAAGATTGTTATTTTCTGGTGGTTAATTTTCTCCTAAGAATGTTATCTACCAAATTCCATTAAACCTTAAGGATTTTTCCCTTCTATATCCATGTTTTCCTACATGAAATCCTAGTATGGGCTATCTCGAGTGGCCTTTGAATAACTATTTATTTCTTTTATAGTGATATTTTTATTGACTCTTTTTAGGATGTGGGACTTTCATTGAAGCTTCCAAGCCAAATTTTAAAATTGCGAGGACGCAATATCTAAAAGGGGGAAAGGTGTAACATCCCAAGTAAATAATGAATAATAAATTTTCATAATTATTATTATTTTTGAATTAAATATTATTTTTACTTAAAAGGGGTTTCTATGTTCGATGGCGTACTTGATACGCAATAATGGGTTTCATTGAAATCTGGCGTTGCACACCAGGCTGAGTCATACTTAAAAAATAATAATATAATATTATTTTCATAAATGGTTGTTAACGCTTAGACGTTGTAACAGTGGGAATGAAAATACCTAACTAAAATATGATTATAAATGTTTGATAAATGTTTTTACATTTATCCAATAATTGTTAGAGGCTTAAAATGTGAATTATTATAATTTTAAGCATAAATGCTCTAATATTCATTAAAAGGTCGATGTATTTCCTTTTAATGGAGAACCCCCTTTAAATCAGGTTTTTGTCACATTTATATGTTCTATTTGAGAAAATAAAATTTCTTATTTAGAATTGGGACATCAAAATTTACTTTGGGTAAAATTTTGGTTTTTTTCGATAAAAATCATTTTTTAATGAATAGTCAAAAATACTGTATTTTAATTCAAATCTGCATTTTAATATGATTTATTTATATGGTTATATTGTTTTTTTAAATGGTTTGAATGTATAATTATAATATATTTTTACCATTTAATCCAATTTTGTTCATTGCATGTAATTTCACATGGAAATTGGACAAAATCAAGTGTCAATCTTTTGAAAGTTAATATTTCTTAAAAACACACTTTTTGTTTTGACAACAGACATTAATTATAAATTAATTAATAAAAATTATATGAATTAAATTTGGTAAAATATTCATCTATTTTGAATTTATAATATCAAATATATCTTAGGCTAAATTTTTGGTATTTTTTTGAAAAACTGTAATTTTTGAAGAATAGTGAAAAAACTATGTAACAGCTAAAAAGTTGACATATTAATTTAAATGAAATATTACCACATATGTGAATTGAATTTTGAAAATATGACATACATGGTGGTTATTAGTAAGAAAAATTTGGTTAAATAAGATGAAATTTTTTTGGTGAATAGAAACTTTTGACTTTTATTTACCGCGATTAAAGGTAAATAGGATAATTCAAGATAAAAACAATATTATAATAATATAAAATTACCTTAACATTGCCTTAAACATATTTAATGAGTAAATCCCGACCAATAAAATCCTTGGGTGAGACTTCTGGCCTTTTAAATCCACTTGGGTAAGATAATGATTTTAATAACTTTTTATTTAATGTAAAAAAATATCATATACATGTATTGTTTTGCTAAATCATTTTTAATGTGTAGTTGTATAATTGTTATATTTGACTATAAACATTCATTAAAAATTTAAAAAAGGTTCCTATATTATGGTATTTTTTATAATTTTTAGACATCAAATAAATTAAATTATTTATGACACAATAATGATGCAGTGATTACCTTATTAATTAATAATTTAAATAAATAAGATTATTTAGATTAAAATAATATCCAAAACCTATAAAATTTTTATTTTATGATTTTATTTCGACCATTAGTAATATTTTATTTTACTTCAATATGTTTTGGACCTTTAGAAACCGAATATCATTATATAATAAAATAATATTTTCACACTTTCCTAATGAGACCCTCCTCCCCCTTATAAAAAGCCATCACCTCTAACCCATTACTCACAACTCTAAATCCCCTTCGCTCATCCAAAATCTGACCAAATAACCTCTCAAGATCCCTATCATCCTTATAGATTCCTCAACTCAGGGAGACGGCACATCAAGAAAGAATTTTTGTTCAATCCAAAGGGAGTTACCTGGTTTAAAGGTAACGTCTTCTCTTAAGTTCTTTGGTTTTATTTTACTTCTCCAACCCCATAAACTCTTCTTAATACTTTTGTTTATAAAAACACTAGTATCCACAATATAGTAGGTAGTTTTTATGATAATTATTATAACTAAACATACTCACACCTCCATCTAATTGGTAAAGAACATACTATTTCTATGGATGACAAACTAACACCTCACAAAACGATGATTGTTCAATCTCCTCCTACCACCTCCTTTGGTTGAAATTATGATGAAAATAAATTTATAGATAATATATATTATATTTATGTTTTATCTATGTTTTTTTAATTTTTTTTTACAAACATACTATTATGCTTTCTAATATGTTTATATATGATACTTTCATTCAGGGAAGCGCAGACTACTGCCCCCTCATGGTGATGTGATTCATTCATGACATACTTGGAACGTATAAAGGATAGTTTTAATGAAATTATGTAACTTTTATATCATATAAAATTATAATTGAATTATAATATTCCTATTTGTCTTTAGTTTTCCATTCCATTAAATATGAAATAGAAATGAAAGTAGCATTCATGCGTTTGTACGACTTACCGTCTCTATAAACGGTGCATTTAATTTCTTATCTTTGAATATTATGTAATATTATAAATAAATACATATAATAGATATATATGATATCTAAATCATGAATATATTTATAGAGATTATGTACTTTTGACCCATGAACAACTTGTAATTATAAGAAGTTCATTTTCATCTCAAGTACCAAATATCGACCAAATGACCATTACTAACATAAATGACTAAATAATGTTTATAACATGTTAATAAGTGATTTAAAAGGATTAATAAAATTTAAATGGTTCTTAATGAAGTATAAATTTACTTTATCTTATTATTCAAGAGATTAAAGAATGAACTTGTCAAGTTGGACACGAGGTAAGGGGTTTTTGATCCCACTTTTAATTCCATGAGATTTACATTGTTCACTACTAAATTATTGTATGTGGTGTATTGTGTACTGACATTTGATATATATTATCATTATTCTATTTATATTCCTGGTATTATGTGATTCATTTGGGGTTTATTAACTTTTGGTCTTATGACTCATTAGATTTCAACGTGGTAAGGGGTTTCTTATCTCACTTTTAATTCTGTGAGATTTCCATTGTTCACTACATATTTATTGCATGTGGTGTATTTTGTACTTCCATTTGATATATATAATCATTATTATATTTATATTTATGGTTTTCTATGATTAATTTAGTGGTTATTAACTTTTTTTCATATGAATCGCTTTTTTACAATGTGGTAAGGTATATTCATCTCACTTTTTATTCTCATGAGATTCATGTTATATTTTCCACTATTTCCTTTTGTGTGGTGTATGTAATTCCCATGATTGTATCTAATGTGTAATATATTTTATTTTATGGGTATTTACAACTTAATTTTATAATACTTCTTTCATGGGGTTTATGTTTTGTATATTACCAAATCGATAAGGGAACCTTACACCCACCTCTTTTTAAAAGACTTATTTTTGTTATGTCATTTAATTTACATCTTCATATGTTGGGATATTTTGATCTATATTGTTATTTCGGTAATGTTTATGTTCAAGTGATGAGATACACTTTTTCCGTCATCAACTCATTTTCTTAATTTTAATGTGATGTCGTTAGGTTGTCGAATTTCTGTAAGAGAACTTCTTTACCCAATTTTTGTTCTTTGGTTTAAACTTATAATTCTTTATTATTCCATGATATAAATATGTGTTAATATCCTCTGATTATTTTACACTTAATATCCACTTATATTGAGTGTATTCTTATTTTTCATGCATAATTATGTCATTGATGTGCCTTTAATCTATGGATATGATCTTTGTAAGGGACATTGTCTCAATTTACGTTCCATTAAAACTTATTTATTATTATAAACCAATTCACTTTTAGATGGTGTATATACTTCCCTTTGATTTATTATATCATGAATCACTGTTTTCTGGTGATATTATAATATTTGATTTATGTTATTCCTCAATTGTTTGCATTCAAGCGTCTCTTATTTTGTTAAAACTCATTAACTAAAATATCATTTTAAATGTTTTAATTATTTGTTCTTCTAAATATTTCACATTAATTTACATGTTTTAATAATGTTTTTAGGATTTATTTATATGGAGATTAATGTTTTAAAATGACAACTCCATTATAATCTTCAATGTTTTATGAGACACATTGATTCAAAAAACTCTTTATTAAAGGTTTTAAATTGTTTTGAAAATGGTTTGATAAACCATTGATTATGATAATATCTTGAAATGATTTATTAGGATTGAAATATAGAAATGTTATCTTTATTTTATGGTTATTTTACATGTTATGAATATGTTATGGGTATTGATAATTTTTCATGTATACAGGTGGTTCCATGATAAACCTAGGGTTGTTGCGCCTGATATAACTCTCTAATGCATTGGGTAACGTGACGAAGGTAATCATTAAGGTTTCTAATAAGATATTTATGCAATATACTATGATGGGTATTCAAAATTTGACTCCCTACATAGCTGTGAATGCTACAACATAAGTATTTAATGGATGACACAAGTTACATTCATGATTTTTGTTTCCTAAGTAAATCATATTATTTCATGAGGTATTTTAAAGACCTTATGTTATATATGTATTGATGATCTAATGATTTATTTCATTTTTTTATATCCCTTACTGATATTTTTATTCTCATCCTATGTATTGAAATGTTTTTCACATGACATAAAGATTAATAGGGTAAAAGATGGAATAAAGGAAAATTCATTCTGTCTTAAACATGGGACAAGACATGACTCTTTTTTTCAAGAGTTTTTATTTTATGAAAAAATGCAAACATAGTAGAAGTTTTTACCAAGTAATTTTTGATATGTAATGTAATACTTATGTTCTAATTCTCTAAAAATCTATACATGAAAAGATCATTAATGTGAATTATTCAATTGATTCAAGATTATATATTGTTTAAGGTCGGTTCATTACAATGAATGTTTCATTTCTTGTGAACATTATATAGTTATATCATATCAATAATAATAATAATTGAATAATTATAAAAATTTTAAATAAATTTTATTTTTAAGCTAGTGATGAATGGTTGTTATAATAAATGATTTATGTTATGATTATGGAATCAGTAAGACATATGTACACAAGAGTAATGTTTCAATTTTCAAATTATCATTATGGAATGGTGGTAAGTAATATTTTCCCATTAAATTATTATAATAAAATAATTTATTTCAAATTATATAATTATATTTTTCTTCCATGTGGTTTGGTGATGAAAAGAGAGTCACATCGCATCATGAAGGCGGTAGTCCACGTGTACACAGATCATGTTATCATCACCACATGAGTGAACGAGAAAGAAATAAAATGATGAATATAATTTTTCCATAATGGTAAATATGTTGTTTTTATTCTAATTATTTCATTTATATCATATAGAAAATTTATATTTTTCTTTATAACCTTTTATGTGACACATTAGTGAAAGACATATCACATCGCTCCGTGTGACGGTAGTCCGCTGTACACACGAGAAACATTATCGTATCACCTATGAAATGGATGGTAAAAATAAATAAATGATATAGACACTTAATATGTATAAATTGGTTATAAATATCATATATTTACTTTATATCCATCATCATACCCAATCATGATAGGTGGAAAGGAAAAAAATGAACGTCATCTGTTCGTGAGATGGTAGTCCGTTGTACACATGAATAATGATTTTATATCCCATTTGATGGAAGCAGAGATGTTTTTAGGTTTTTAATTTATTAAAAAATACAATTATATTTAATATTCCTAGCTTATTAAATAATAATTATTCAATAAATATTTAAGGATGTGAGGAAAAATTAAAATTATGAAACTCGTTAGAGAACATTACCAATTCAACGGGTATCCTCCTTAGGTTTTCAATAAATCATTCATAGGTTATATTTTCTCCCAATATATGGATTATTGGATGTGTTTAGATAATTTGGGGAGAGGTTTTAGATGTTTTGGACTGACAAAATAGTTTTGAAGGTGTAAAGGGTGAAGGATTCGGTGTACCCTTTTATAAGTGGGGTGAGTGGCACACTTGTGATTTTTGAAAGTGTGAATTCCACCCATATTTCCTTCATGTCATCAAGAACCCAATAATGAAAAATTATAACAAATAGAAAATATAAGTTCAAAATATGTTTATAAAATGGGTTTTTGAAATTTTTTCCTTTGATTTTCCACATTGGATTAATGATTAATCCCTTAGTAAACTCGTCTTTACCTTAATTGTTGTAATTAATTATAACTGTTTTCACTAATAAAATCGGTTAAAAATTCGTTTTTCCTTATTATAAATAATTATTTTTATGATTATAAATATTTAACCCATTTTGTTAAATTCAATTTATATAATTGGAATTAATTAAATGAAATTTAATCCTCTGGATGTGATAAGAAATAGATTTCTTATAGTTAAAATATTCAATCTTTTTTAATATTTTTATTTCTAAATTAAATAAGAGAGTGGTTAAAGTGAGACTAATTTAATTAATAGATGTATTATTGAACTATTTTGAAAATGAAACCAATTAAAAAAATAATTTATCATTATATATAATTTAAAATAAAAGACAGTTTTCAATTGAAATCTTGTATTGTTCATTATTCATCAAAAAATCAATCTTCTCAGAAAAATCCTAGAATTTCACCCTATGATAATATTGTAATTATAATTAAAAAGTTATTTATTTTTTTAAATAATTTTAAATAATTTTATAAATTTTATTTTTAAATTATGTAATCTATATATGAGTATACCGTCTTTAAACAAATACCATCTTTCAAAAACATTTTTTTTAAAGATTATGATTATTTATTATAATAAATAGATAAAAAAAATTGGGTTTCAAATATATATTTTCATAATTTCCTTAATAATATTCATACCCTTCATTCAAATGGATAGTTAAAAAAATATTACATTAAATAATAATATTAATAGTATATTGTTGTTTGGTAAAACATGGTCTTGAGTATAACAAAAGCTTCTGAAGAAAATATTTATTTTTTATATCGTAACATAAAATCAGTGCATAATTCATTGAAAACTATAAAATGTATTGTATTTATTTAAAATAGTAAATATATCATATTGTCTCAAGATTTTATATTCCTTTCAACATTTTGTGTCCTGTATTATACACACTAAGGAATATCATGTTCATATTTTAAAATTTTTGGGTTTTATAATGGTAGTCCTAAGACTAGGATACATATGTTATTGGTTAAATAGATCATGTTTGATATCCTGTATCCCCATGAAATGGGGACTGACCAAGTTTCTAGTGGTGGGAAATTGATTTCATGACTTTCTCTTTTTGAGTTGGTTGATTTCTACCATGAGTGGAATAGTTGGCTGTGATGTTATTAGATTATATGTCTTTGAAATTTGGACCAAAATAAAAAGGAAATATTGTTTATTAATCATGATTGGAATTTTGGCTTCTATGATGTGTTTTTTTCTTGTATTTTTCATTGGGAACTTCAAATGACCTTAGAGGTGATGGGGCTGTTTAAATTTTCAATGAAAAAGCTAAATATTGTTTTCCTTCTTACCCTTTTTGATGGAATTCTACTCACCCAT
Source organism: Viscum album (assembly GCA_963277665.1). NCBI lineage: Eukaryota > Viridiplantae > Streptophyta > Magnoliopsida > Santalales > Viscaceae > Viscum > Viscum album. Next base: position 1,619,063,042 of record OY728125.1, read on the forward strand.
CCTAGGTATGCAGTTTCAGAAGAGATAGAATTATGATTCTATGTGTATATAGTGTGTATGGTCTTAAATCTATTATGAGTTGTTATGTATGGTAATAGTGGGTGAGTTGATTAAAGGTTCAACAAAGAAGGTAACTAGCAATTTCTTGTATAGCCTTCTTGGCAAGATTTTTCTCAACTACCCTATATTGAAGATAAGTGATATGTGATGCCTTACTCTTTTTGGGTAGGAAAGGGTCCATGAGGCGGAATGATATATAATGCATGATTATGATATTGGTAAGTTAGGTTCCATGGGGTAAGATGTCATGTGACATGTGTACGATAGGGGAGTATAAGGGTTGTGAGATACACTTCATATTATAGATTTCCTTATCTATGATATATATATATATATATATATTGTAATGGATATTTTACCATGGTATTTGGTCTTGATTGTGATTCCACCTATATATATTTCGATGGAGCGTCCAGAGAGAAGATATATGGGGTTGTATGTGCATTCATAGTATAATGCCCCTAAGTGTTGGGACGATCATGAGAAATAGATATAGGATTTAGTACATGTAAGATAACCAAACAAGTTGGTAGAATTTAGGCCATGGTTAGATGGGTAGCTTTGAGTGAGTGTAGCGACCAGAAATGTTGAATAAATTTTGTTTCCTAACTTTGTGTGTTATTTTATTTTATACTCAACAAAACTATATCATTTAATAAAATGAGTATAATTAAAATAAGACTGTTGGAAACTAAATTTTATGATTAATGACTATAAATACAAGTGATAATGATTAATTAATATAGAATGAATATTCAATGGCCCCATACAGTAGTATCGGGCCGATCGAAGCCCATCTGATGGAACTTGGGAAGGAGGTTGCACCTTCGGGCTTTACTCTGGACCAAACCCAAACCAAACTTCATCGTGTGAAGCTGGAACCGAATCGACTTTGTGAGATGTTAAAGATGATAGAAATCACTACTTGAGAAATGTTTTCCAAGCCTCTCCAAGATTCTATCACCCTAGAACACCTTACTCTTAGGTCCTATGCTGATATAATATGGGTTTATGTAACGAGACCGTAACTGCCTTGTGTAATCCTATGATTTAAATAAAAAATGTGATTTATTTTTATGATGAAGTTTGTGAAATTTAAAATGTCCGGATAAATATAGTATGAATATTATTGATGAATTTTAGAAAAAGGATATTTTAAAAATTTTATGTAAACCATAAATAATAAAAAAATGTGTAATGATTTTCAAAAAATGTTCTTTTACAGTTGTGTTCAGTATGAAATTTAGAGTCTAATAAGATCAACTTATTTTTGGATGAATAGTAAATTATGAATAGTTATTTTATGATTAGGATTTGTAATGTGACCAAATAGATAAGTAATCTCACTTAAAGAAAGTATTAATGTAATTTAGGCACCTTGATTATGTAGTTTGATTCAATAAAATATGTAAAATCTGTTTTAGAAGTTATTGGTCAAGTATTTTTTTTTCGGGTGATTAGTATTTTTATTTAAAAAATTGAAATAAAAATATTTATAAAATTATTTTCAAAAATGGAGTTCATTTTTTAAATCAGAGCTTTGATATTTTGTTATGGTAAAATTTTGGGTTTTTTCTGAGAATGTTGAATTTTCGGTGAATAGTGAAAATACAGTTTTTGAGTTTCGGGTGTTTAATGACATCATTAAGGATGTATTAATTATTAAATAATTCTGTTCGACTTATGAATATTATTATAAGGTATGAGGTGTCTCAAGTGGCCAATACCATGGGCAAGCCCATGGTTTTTCCAATACCACTAATGAGGTGTCCCTTGGAAATTAATGATTTGTCCCCTCAATTTCCCTATAAATACCAATCCATTCTCTCATCCTTTCCATTCCAAATTCATCCTAAAAGAATCAATGGTCTCCTTATCTCCCAAGTAGTCCTCCCAAGGTGATATCATGCTTCCCAAGGTCCTGACCTTCATGCTTTTGAAGTTACTCTTCAAGGTAAGGAATCTTACATCTCTCTTTCTTTTCGAGTAATCTTTTGTATGTCATTTCATTTAAGCTCCATGTTATTATGTTGAGGGATGTTCTTTTATATTCCTACTACTTCCATTTTATTTTTCATATGATGATATATCCCCTCTTAATCTCATCATTTCTATTTATGAATGTTTAAGTGGCGTCGTTAGGCTGCTGAATTTTTGTAAGGGATTCTTTCAGTCTTCCCATTTTCAATGTTCTACTTTCATGTCATGTCTTTAAAGTTTCACTCCCCATGTTGGGGTATTATCTCTATATTCATAATATTGTCCTTATATTTTCACATTATTAGAGACCCTATTTAATATCATCAATTCATTTTTTTATGTTTTAAGTGACGTCGTTAGGCTGCCGAATTTTTAATCAGAGAAATATTATTTTTGTATTCTTTTCATGTTTTTCATTTCATATGGTATTTCCTTAAAATTTCATTACCATGCTTTTATATCCATTATATTATTTCCCTCTACTATTTTATGGATCATTTATGAGTGGGTGACCCATTTCCTCTCTCTCTTCAATGTTTTATAAAACCCTGCAACATAGCCGGTATGCTACATAATATTTTGTCTAAAAATGTCTCTCTCTTTTTCTCAAATTATTTTTTTTATTAAGTGAATACTTAAAACTCATTATTATATGGGGGTATTCACACATATATAAAAATGTTCTATTTTAAATTCTGATATTTACATACATGAAACCAACTTTCCTTTTTCTCTGGGTTTAAAATGACATAAATATCATGTCTTAAAAGCAGTTTTTAAAATATTATGATTATGAAATGAAACCCATTTATTTTATGCTATATGGGTTATTTATGAAATGTTTGATGACGATATATGTGGCTCACATGATAATTAAGACAAATTTTAGGGTGCGCCCTGATAGCGCTCCAATGCATGGGTAATGATGTAATCTCTAGGGATTACACTTTTAATGATACCTTGGTGAATATCCTTGGTAATTTTTATATGACACCTTGGGGATACACCTTGGTGATATGTTCATGATTTTCTAAGTTAAATGATGTAGCCACATCTTCACGTTATGAAAAATGTTATTTTTATTATGATATTCCTCATGATATCTTTCTCATGACTTAAAGTTATTTATCATGACATTATTTATGTATCTCATGTTCACATGTAAAATTTTTCTCTTGTTTCCCTTACTAAGACTTATGTTTACCCATTCCTTTGATTTGTGCTCCCAGGTTTGGATATGATGTAATGAACTTAGGATAAACAATTAATAAGCCTAACGGGTGGTTTAGAAGAATGTTTTATTTTTTTATCATGTTTTATGTTCCTAATTTCCAAGACACTAGACATTAAAGATCCTCAGTTTGTAAAATATAATGAAATGTTATGTAATAAAAAAGGTAGGATTTTATAGTTGGTATTAAAGTATAGTTTAGTTATTTATAGAAATTAGGATATGAAAACTTTAAGTAGAACCCTATATAAAAGTTTAAATATAGGAAATATTCCTTGTATTTTGGTGAGTTTTGAGTAAGTGGTTTATCAAGAAAATGCATCCCTATATTTATAAGAGCAGGTAGAGGTGGCTCTAGCACAGATGTACATAGGGGTAAAAGCCGAAAACACTTCTTTGAGCTAGACTCGAATGGGAAATGGCACATGAAAATGGGCATTGCTGCACTCTTGGTTACGACACACCTGAGGGATATGTTTTGTTAATCTCAAGCTTTTTATGAATCATTATGAAGGAATAATAGAAAAATTTAATTTGTCTAAGCATGAAGTTTTAAGAAATAAATTCATATTTAGTTAAAATATTCATAAATGAAATAAGTTTCTCACAAAAGATTTATTCTTTTAGAAAACGTCCCCATCGTCTAGGAATACATTGACGTATTTCCTGAGGAGTTACCCTGAACTCCCCCAGATAGTGAGGTAGAGTTCTCCATTGAACTCGTACCTGGATCACATCTGATGTAAAAGACACCCTATAGGATGGAAAAAGTGGAGGTAGATCTATTAAAAAAACAACTGTGAGATCTTTTGGAGAATGGGTTTATCCGACCAAGTGTGTCTCCTTGGGGAGCACCAGTTCTCTTTTTGATGAAGAGGGATGGATCGATGCAGCTATGCCTTGATTATAGAGAACTAAATGGGATCATAGTGAAGAACAAATACTATCTTCCAAGAATTAATGACTTATTTTACCATCTTCACGGGACTCAATTCTTCTCTATGATTGATCTTCATTATGGTTATCATCAATTGAGGGTGAAGAATGATGATATTCCAAAAACTGCCTTCCAATAAAGATATGAGCCTTATGAGTTTGTTGTTATGCTCTTTGGACGAATTCACCTGCTATTTTTATGGATCAAGAATAAGTTGATTTTTGAAACTTATGTTTTATCAAATGGATATCATATGTATAGGAAAATTATTTGTTGATTAAATGATAAATGTTATTTTGGACAAAGATTTCTATTTTGGAGTACGATAGGCCTAGGGGAAATAAAATAATACAGGATTTAAATAGAGGAGGAATTGTTGAATTTTTTTTGTAAGAATTTATATGTTTATTGTGGACATATGGTGATTTGGGTTATATCTGGAAAATGATGAACCTAGAATGGAGAATATGTGAATAGGTTAATTACACTTTAGTATGAGACTCTTATAGCATTCGATGTAATTTGGAGATAAATGTTAAGGTTTTTTGGGGAAAACTATGTGATTAAATCCTTTTGAGTTTTGGGTAATAATCTTAGTTTGGATTATTCTGAAAAATTTTAAGGACGGTTGTGTATTGAATGGTCTTTCTAGATCATTGGGTACTTTTGTTGAAATTTGGAGATTAATAGTCACATTTTCTTTTTATAAAGTACTATCCTTTTTGGGTATTATATGATCTCGTACTAACCTTTTTAGTTTTATTTTATGACTAAATTCAAGGGAAAAATATAGTTATTATTTTTCGGATTTTGTGATTCTCTAGAAGATGATTCTTTTTCTTTTGACGAGACCAAGACTTTATGAATGATCATTGTTTGGAGAAAAGATTAGTATTGGGACAAACTTATTAAGGGATGAAACTCTACTTGAAGGTAAATATATTTCCTTATGTTTTTATTCTATTTAGTAAATAAATTTCTCAACATTATGTAAAGGAACGTAAAAAAATGTTGTTGGTTTACATTTCCTAATGGGTAATCAAAGACCGTTTAACACATCATAAGTTTGTGATCTTCTTGTGGTTAATTTTCTACTAATCATGTTTTCAATCACTCTCCATCAGAACATGACTCTTAGTTTTCAATTCCATATCCATGTTTTCTTACATGGAATCCATGTATGGGTTAACTCGGGTGACCATTGTACTTCCCATTCTTTCTTTTGAAGTAATAGTTTTACTGACTCTTTTATGATGTGGGAGTTTCAACGAAATTACCAAGCCCAATTTTAAAATTGTGAGGACCAAATTTCTTAAGGGGGGAATATTGTAACAGCCCGAAATTTGGAATAAATTTCGTTTCCTACCATTGTGTATTATTTTATTTTATACTCAACAAAACTATTTCATTTAATAAAATGAGTATAATTAAAATAACACCATTGGAAACTAAATGATATGGTTATTGTCTATAAATACAAGTGGTATTGATTAATTAATATAAAAAAATGATTCAATGGCCCCATTCAGTAGTCTCGGGCCAATCGAAGCCCATCTAACGGAACTCGGGAAAGAGGTAGCACCGTTGGGTTTGCTCGGGACCAAACCCAAGCTGAACTTCATCGTGTGAAGCTGGAACAGAATCTCCTTCGCGAGAAGTTCAAACTGATAGAAATCACTACTCGGGAAATGTTGTCTGAGTCACCCCATGATTCTATCACCCTAGCACACCTTAATCTTAGGTCTTATGCTGGTGTTATAAGGGGCTATGTAACGAGACCGTAACTTCCTTGTGTAATCCTTTGATTTAAATAAAAATTTTGATTTCTTCTTAGGATGAAGTTTGTCATATTTCAAATGTCTGGATAAATATAGTTTTCATATTATTGATGAATTTTAGAAAAAGCATATTTTATAAATATTTATGTAAACCATAAATAATTAAAAATTTGTAATGATTTTCAAAAAATGGTCTTCTATAGTTGTGTTCAGTATGAAATTTAGAGTATAATAAGATTAACATAATTTTTTATGAATAGTAAATTATGAATAGTGATTTTACGCTTAGGATTAGTAATGTGACCAAATGGATTATCAATCTCACTTATAGAATGTATTAATGTAATTTAGGCACCTTTAAGTAATGTGATTCAATAAAATAGGTAAATAATTGTTTCAGAAATTATTGGTTAAGTATTAGTTTTTTGGGTGAATAGAATTTTTATTTAAAAAATTATATTAAAAATATTTATAAAATTATTTTCATAAATGGTTTTCATTTTAGAAATCAGAGAATTGGTATTTGGTAAAGGTGAAATTTTGGGTTTTTCTGAGAAAGATGAATTTTCAGTGAATAGTGAAAATATAGTTTTTGAGTTTCGGGTGTTTAATGACATCATTTAGGTTGTATTAATTATTCAATAATTCTGGAAGACTTTGGAATAGTAATATAAGGTATGAGGTGTCCCAAGTTTCCAATACCAGGGGCAAGCCCATGGTTTTTCCAATACCACCAATGAGGTGTCCCTTCACAATCAATGCTTTGTCCCCTTAGTTTCCCTATAAATACCAATCCATTCTCTCATCCTTTCCATTCCAAAATCATACTAAACGAAGTTCTGGTGTACTTACCTCACAAAGTGTCCTCTCAAGGATCCCTAAAGCCTCCCAAGGTCCCGACCTTCACGCTTTTTAATTTACTCTTCAAGGTGAGGGATCTTTGTAACACCCCGAGATTTTATGAAAAATATTATTTTAATTTCATTAATGTCTTATGTTGTATTCTACACCAAGATTACCTTGCGCTATACGCAACACCGTATTAGCTTACGGTATACGCAACCCTATTCTTGGACCGTGTTACACACAATTTTGATAATAGTTATTCTACGCAACATTGAGTATGTATATATATATATATATATATATTAAATGTATAAATGAAATATGGTTGGATTCTGTTATACGAAACAACGAAGGATTCTTTCACAACACGCAACCCTGACTTGGCTTGCATTACACGCAATCACGACCTTCCTCGATAGCGTGTGTTGTACGCAATACCGGGTTTTAATAAACAATGTTATATTATTATAATATTGTCATGAACTAGCCGTTATGAATAGTATTAACTAAATTTTGAATTTTATAACATTATTATTCATCTTACACATTTCTAGAACATGGTATAAGAACAAAATAAATTTTTCAGGTAAAATAAGTATTTTTCAAAAAATGCAGTTTTACCGCCTTTTGATGGCGCAACCACTTTAAATATAGTTTTTGACATGTTTATATGTTCAATTTGACAAAATAATATTCTTCTTTTGAATTAGGATATAAAAATTTACATTAGAGAAAGTTTTGATATTTTTCCGATAACTTTTATATTTTAATGAATAGTAAAAACACGCTATATTTTAATTAAAAACAACTTTTTTCATCGTAATATCTTATGTGGTTAAATTATAATATTGAATGGTTTTAAAGTATAAATAGAATATATTTTTACCATTTAATATAATGTATGTCATTAGCATTGATTTTACCTTGAATTCGTAGGTTAAATCAATTCAATCTTTTGCAATGTTTTAAAGAAAAACCTGTTTTCTTTCGACAACGGGATTAATTTTAATTTAATTTCTGCATCTTTTTTGTATTGAATTTGGAAAATGGATTCCATATTTGGAATCAGTGGGTCCAAATTATGTTAATAAGCTACTTTTTATTTTTGGGAATTATGAATAGTAACTACGGTAAATTTTATTTACCATAGTTAAAGGTAAATCGGGTAATTAAGGGTAAATATAATATTTTAAAATTACCCTAACAAATGTCAAAATCCTATTGGATGACTACAAGTCGACCCATATCACCTAAGGGTCGGATTAGAATCATTTAATGGACATTTGTCCATGAAAATAACTTAATTATTATTAAAACCAAAGAAAGTGACAACATGTCACTCTCTTAAATGTTATAAGTATATTAATTTTAATTTAGTGATAAACTTCATGAAACTTCGAACATGAATAGTCTCCAGAAAGCTAATGAAATTATATACATCATATAAATTTATTTATAATTTTTAGGGATTAAATAATTAGCATTAATTATGACACAATAGTGATGCAGAAATTGTTTATCTAGTGAAAAATAAAGAATATTGTTTTTTTAACTACTAGTGACCATAAAATGCACAAATACCTAACCAAAACTTATTGTCCATGTAAATGTAAACCATAAGCATCCAATGGTCGAATATTTGACCATTTGGAGCCTTATAAAAGCGATTATGACACTTATATTATTTTATTTTAAATGATGCCAAAGTTGTCACCTTCATAATTTAATAAATATAACAATTTAAATATTGTGATTTTGAGATGATAAATTCGAGTAAAAGTATTATTGTGAAAGATAATATATTTATCTTCATCATAGAATTTTATTTTAAATTTTTATACAACAAATAAGTATATTAAATAATTATACAAAAATGATGTAGTAATTATTTTATTAAGAGATAAACCAAATAAATGGTTTTAAAAATAATAAAATAGATATTATATGAACTATTTAATGTGATACAGTAATTTTATAGATACATATGACCTTTTATTAATATATTAAAGCTTTTAGTTTGAACATATCTTCTGTATATATTTTATTTAAATTCAAATAAATGAATAGTGTCAAAATCGACACTATTGTTATTTTACAAAAATAACATATTATAAAATTGTTTAAAAATCACAAAAATATTTAAAAATTATAACTTTATATTTATATGGTCTATAATGTTATAAAGTAAACAATTATGGAAAATTCACAACAAATAAGTAATTATTTGTTATAATTTAAAATTTAGAATTTTATTACCACAAATAAACTTAAATAGATTAAATAAGGATAAATCAAAATGATAAGGTTTAAAATAAGATCAAAACATGTCTAAATTTGATTGGTTGATGAGATTACAACCCTATCTCATCTATTCTTCGAATATGAGTCATTTTTGGAGGTTTTTAAATGGGGTTAGATTTATTATAAATTAATATTTTTAAGAATTCCTAAGGTGCCCCTCTCCTCCCTTATAAAAGGACACCTCCTCCCCCTCCTCCTCACACCAATTTGAGCACTCAAGCTCGGCCAACCCCTGCCATTTTCTCCTCTCCAATTCCCTAGAATAATATTAGAGGTTCTGGTCTTCCTCAAAGACCAATTTTAGTGCCCTAAGAGGAGGTCTCAAAGAGGCACTTCAAAGAAGAGGTAATTACCGTTACCAATTCTTTCATCTTTATTTCTTCTTCCACTTCTTCTTCTTAGGTTGTTTCATTATGAAGTAATAACATCAGTATCACTCATATACGGATATGTTATTATAAGTATGAAACAACCCTATTTCACCATCTATCCATCCTACGGAAAAAGAAATCACCGCGCGTGCGTACGTACGGAATACCGTCTCCACGCCGTGGTGTAATCTATTTTCCACCACCACCTTACATGGATGGGTATAATGGTGTAAAGAATAACTATACATAGTTATTACAACATCATATTGATTCTGATATATTTTATAATCCACTCAAATTCAATTCAATATTTATAGAAATGATATCATCGCTCGTGCGTACGTACGGACTACCGTCTCCACGACGCGATGAGATTCATTCTCCATGTTAACCATTTAAGAATGATTATAATGTATATATAAGAAATAATAATGAAATATATGACATTATAAAGCTACTGGATTTATCTATATATATATATACATATGTATATCATCTACTTACTTCCATTTCAAGACAATAAGGAAAGGAAAACAGCGTTCATGCGTACGTACGGACTACCATCTCCATGAACGGTGTTTTTCATGTTATTTATCTACCTATTATATATATATATATATATACTGAATATATATGATATATAAATCATATTTTATATTCTGGAAGTGATTAAATCATGATATAAGTAATAATGATGTCAAGAACAACAAGTCAAAACACCTACGATAAATGAAACGATTTTACCCAAAACGCTTCTTTAACATGGAATTTACAAAAGAACGGGTTATATAATGTCATAAGTGAACCATATATGATATCATAACAATTAATATGATTCTTTAATAAGTCAATAACATGATTTAAATCATTATACAGGAGGTTCGGACACTTACAAAGCAAGTCGGACCTAAGGTAAGGGAAAATATCACAATCTCATTTTTTATCCGGGATTGTTTATTCGTAAGTATTTACTGGGGTGTATTTTATCATCCACATCCATGTTTCATCAATATGTAATATTATTTCCATCCACCTACAATTGTTTAAATCCATTTTTACCCTTCGGTGAGTTTTTAGTAATATGTACGAAAGGAATCCTTTGTCGTTTTTCGTATGAGGTACTTTTTGACTTTTCCGACAAAAGTACGAAGAATGATTTTTTTAACTTATATGGCATGAATGGATTTTTAAAACAAAATTTCCAAGAATCTTCCTTTACAAGTTTTCAAGTTTATTTTTAATCAAATTCTTTTATTTTAATGTTTTATGACATGTTATGAAAGGAAAAATGTTTTTGAAGTAGAAAGGATATTTTTGTCAAGAATGGAGTTCAAGTATTTTATCAAAATTATTTTCCATCTAAGATAATAAAAGGGTTCTGTTTTTATCCCTATTATTACATGGATTTGATTATGTTGTGATGGAAACATTTTTATGAATTCCTTTATCTTATATGAATTGATTTATGATGTCATGATGTTTCAAGAATCCCATTTTTGTTACATGTGTTATGCGATGATGTATGTTTTATGATTATGTGGCACACATAAGAAAGGATTCATTATAATATGGGTGGGACCTATATCTCCCTCCAATGCATTGGGTAAAGATTTTATATCTCATGAGATAGACATGGCTGGAACGGAGGGTTATTTCGGTTCAGTGATACAGGACTGAAACGAGGAGTGAACTCGGTTCAGAAAGGGACTTTGTCCACTAAGATAGTCTTGGAAATTTAGTCTTGACTAACAAGAAATGATTTTCTATGATTATGTGTGTATGACACAAAGTTTCAAGTTTCATGTTATGATTATGGTGATCTCATTTTCACTTCTATGATTTGTTCCATGTTAAGATATTATGATCTCTTTTGCAGGTTATGATTTTTAAAAAGATATGATATGATTTTTATTTCCTTTATTTACCCTTACTGAGCATTTGAGCTCACCCTTTTATGTTTTCTTTTCCTCAGGATATAAAGAAAGGTTTTAGGTAAAAAAAAGGGAAGATCTTTATGGGAGATATTGAAGATCTTTCACCCCGATTAGAAGATTACGTTCCGAGTTTCCAAAGACACTAAACTATTACGGTCCTTGTGTGTGTGTTTTTGCTATGTACTAAGTATTCCGCAAATTTAATGTAATGTCCATGTACGTCAAGATACGGGTCTCTACAATCTTACCTCTCTCTTTCTTTTCAAGTACTCTTTCTTATGTCATTTCATTTCATCCCTATGTTCTTATGTTGGGGGATGTTCTTTTATATTACTCCTACTTCCATTTTCATGTTCATATGGTGAGATATCCCCTCTTACTCTCATAATTTCGTTTTATGATTGTTTATGTGGCGATGTTAGGCTGCTGAATTTTTGTAAGGGATTCTTTTAGTCTTCCCATTTTCAATGTTCTACTTTCATGTCAAGTCTTTCAAGTTCATTTTTACAATTTTTGGGGTATGATCTATATATTCATCATACTTTACATTTATGTTCACATGATTAGAGACCGTATTTAATGTCATCAATTAATTTTTTTATGTTTTAAGTGACGCTGTTAGGCTGCTAAATTGTTCATAAGAGAAATCTTATTTTTGTCTTCCTTTCATGTTTTTCATTTCATATGTAATGACATTAAAATTTAATTACCATGTTCTTATATCCATTATATTTTGTACCTCTACTATTTTATATATCATTTATGAGTTGGTGACCCATGTCCCCTCTATTTTCAATGTTTTCTAAAACCCTGTAACATAGTCGTTATGCTGCAAAAATTTTCGTCTCAAAATGTCTCTTTCTTTTTCTCAAATTCTTTTATTTTATTAATTAAACACTCCAAACTCTTTATTCTATAGGGTTATTCACATATATATCAAAATTTTCTATTTTAAATTATGGTATTTACATACATGAAACCCTCTTTCATTTTTCTGTGGGTTTAAAATGAAATAAAGATCATGTCTTAAAAGCAGTTCTTATAATGGTGTGATTATGAAATGAAACCCATTTCTTTAATGGTATATGGGTTATTTATGAAATTATTTATGATGATATATGTAAATCACATGATAATAAAGAAAAATTTAAGGGTATTCCCTAATAGCACTCCAATGCATTGGGTAATGATGTAATCTCTAGGGATTACAATTTTAACTATACCTTGGTGAATAATGTTGGTAATTTTTTTTAAATGACACCATGGCGATGGACCTTGGTGAAATGTTCATGATTTTCTATGTTAAATGTTGTAGGCACATATTCAAGTTATGAAACACGTTATTTTTATTGTGATAGGCCTCCTGATCTCTTTCTCATGCCTTAATGTTATTTATCATGACTTTATTTATATATCTCATGTTCACATGTAAAATGTGTCTCTTGTTTCCCTTATTTGGCCTTCTTCTCACCCTTTCCTTTGATGTGTGCTCCCAGGTTATGATATGATTTAATTAACATAGGATTAACAATGAAGAAGCCTTACAGGTGGTTTAGAAGAATGTTTTATGTTGTTCTCATGTTTTATGTTCCTAATTTCCAAGACACTAGACTTTAATGATCCTATGTTTGTAAAATGTAATGAAATTTTATATAATAAAAAGGCGGGATTCTCTAGTGATATTTGATCATGTCATATAGGGTATAGACTGGGGTGTTCTTGGTGTTGATCCATCAATTAAATACTTGACTAACAAGTTCTATTCTCAAAACCCACAATTTTTTATGGATGAGGTTGGACCATAGTGAGAAAATAACATGATAGAGTTAGTAAGGACTATGTTTTACCTGATTGGGACACTCATATGTTGGATGTTGATGCTAGTGAATTATATTCTTAGGGTACCAAAAAATAATTGGTGGGAGATATATATTTAGATATGCAGAGGTGAGGGACTATATTGGAATAATTTGATATATAGTTTTTCAAGAAATTCATTCCAATGTTATTGAGGGTGGACCAAGACCTTGAGTTTGTGGACCTACAGTATGGATATATATTTGATATAGCTTGAGTGGCTAATTTCATTAACCTATCTAGGGTTTTAACCTCTGTGGTGGAAAACTATATCAATTGGGTGTGGTGTATGAAGGATGGATTGTAAAATGCCATTAGGCTTTGGGTGAATATAATTTTGCTGATATTGTTCTTTGAGGTGGTGAATTAGGAACTAATAGCTGAGGGAAACGTGACATACTAGTCTTATTCGATCTGCATGATTTTGTCTACTGGTCTTAGTGGTGGTGCTCTAGGTACCCATAAGCTAGAACATGAAGAGTTCTAGTTGGGAATTTTGGCCAGTGATTTAAGAATACCACCCAAGACTGGGTCATTGATAGTGTGATTCCATCATGGAAAATCGTGGATAATTCAGACTTATTGTGATTAGACATAAATGAAATTCTGATAATGTGGTCATATGGTGCATCTGAATAGGTTTGGTGGGAAGCCTTCTCTGATAACCTTGAGTTAAGAACCAAGTCAAACTAAGGGATCTGAGGTAGGATCCCGAGCACTAACAAGAGCTGGTATCTAGGATTAAACTACATACATATGTAATGACAGATATTGAGACGCCAAATAGTGGGGTAGGTGTTCATTAGATAGTGTAACTCCAATGGGATTCCAGGCCTTGAGTAGTAGGGATATAGGCCAGGTGTATGTTGTGGAGCTTCCAAGGTCAAATCAAGATAATTAGTTGGTGATAGTTATAGGTATTCAATGATATTGGTGTGATGTTTTGAATTTTCATGGATAGTTTTTGTGGAAAAGTTGCACAAGTATTGTTTTTGGACTAAAAATGTGCTAGTTAGTATGTTGGAATTGATTATTATGCATGATATATATATATATATATATATATACGAATGAGGTGTGCAGGGACCAAGATTTCATTGTTGACAAAAAAATCAGATGTGTGATATGTATGAGGTCCGTAAGAATCAGGAAAATGATGGGAAATAATAAATATATATATATATATATGAGTTGAGATTTTTTGGGAATATGTTGAGGTGGGGGACTTATGGGTAACAAATGAGATGTGATACTCATGGGTGTCATGTATGACATGAGCAAAGATGAGTATACGATGAGATGTAAGACATTATGGGTGTCAGGCATGAAAGAAGAATAAATTGATCACATAATGAGGTATAGGAAGGAATTCATGCCATCAAAGGACTTTTATGTTTGATGATGATTTTTGAAACCATCACATGTTTAAATTATAGTTCGATAAGTGACCAACAAGTCAATTCCTAATATGGGGAGCACCATTTGGGAAATTCACCATGATTAATAAAAGGGGTAGATAATGTTGATGCATATGAGATGGGTATATTCAATTCCATATTCGGATATAGGCTAATATCTCAAGAATGATCAATTATAAGTTGGGGGGATTGTAATGTCTTGTGTTTTTGAGTGGGTTATTTTCAGGTTAAATATGAAATTTTGAGTTTGGGGATCAGTCGAACTTAAATTCTAAGCAAGTGAACCTAATTCCTAAATTTTGGTAGCTCTAAGGATTATTAGGGTGGATTTAGGTTTTAGTAGGATTCTCAGGTGTTCATGAGACAACAGAGAAAAGAAGGATGATATTGGATGTTGAAAATAGATTCATCTTGAAATACACGTTGTGTAACACTTAGATAACGCATAATTCATTTTTATGACATGAAGCAGGTTGTAATGGATTTGTGGAAATACCAAAGGAATTCATGACTTGTAACTAGTTTACACATCATAACCAAAATACACACTATGTAAATATTACATACCTATAATCTTGGGATAAATTTTATTAATTGGGTTAGTAGGGGCTCAATCCTTCCCTTGTTTCTCCTTCACACATAGATGTAGCAGAAACCCTAGGTTCTAGAACTACGCCTCTCCCCATCCTTTAAGTCTTTTCATTCATCACAGTCAAAGAACAATTCAGAGCACTTTCTATATCCTTGTAAGTGTAGTGGTATGTCTTTTATTCCTATTTCGTCTATTTCAAATTTATCTCACCATACAGAATGCTAAATCATTCCGAGTTCTTGTTCCGTATTTTCAATATTTTCATCTAAAACACTATTTTTTATTTATATTGTAATATAGGTCGGTATTCGATGTGTGAAAAATTATGAGTCTTTGGTAAGTGTTTAATTTATTTCTCATTAATTTTATGGGTGTTATGGGGTGTGAAATTTAATATAGATGTTGGGTTGACTGAGTGAGGCCCTAAATAAATTATTTTTTAACTTTTTATTGATTAATAAATTTAATGGGATGATGGTGGGAATTCCCTAGCCTATGATTATACGTTGTAATCTGGGTAGAAGTATTTATAACTATTGGGAAGGTTAGGAT
This sequence comes from Viscum album, assembly GCA_963277665.1. NCBI lineage: Eukaryota > Viridiplantae > Streptophyta > Magnoliopsida > Santalales > Viscaceae > Viscum > Viscum album. Next base: position 1,619,078,899 of record OY728125.1, read on the forward strand.
GGTGGTTTAATTTAAATTAACATAACTATTATATGATTTTAATGGTTTAATGTGAATGTGATGAGAAAGGCTCGAGTAATTATTGATATAATGATCATTAGGTTTGAGCACCATGGTTTAGTAGGTTGGGCTTGGCCCGAGATACAAGGGATGATGTTGATAACCAGGTTGAGGTGACAATGTCATAATTTTGAGAAAAAGAGTTATTCATGATGAGGGAAAAATATTAGGACTTGGGATGGTGTCAACCATCCAAACATAGAAATGTGGTCATCAGGACATGATGTACCAAATGATGTGTCTTAGTTATTGTTCATGATTGTCTCTCAATGTTGTTGGTTAATGAAATTTGAAGCCTTATGAATAATGATAGTACCTAGTTGAGTTGGTGTTGACCAACCATCATGGGTGGAGGCCTCCGTAGATGTTGCGATTTAGCAGATGATGTTGACTATTAGTGATATTCGAGGTTCTCACCATAGAAATCCATATGGGATGATGATGGACCATTATAATATGGTGTTGATACAATTTTTGGGGGGTACAGTATCACTATTATACTTGAGGCCAATGGGCCAGTGTTATTGGAGAATGAATAATGTCATTCCTTGGGACATCATCTATTGAGTTAATGGTTATTATTTATTGGAGGAAGGATTTCACTATGCCTTAGGACATTAGTCTATTAAGCTGATGGGGAATTTCTAAGAAGAGGTCTGAGGGAATGGGGAATTATTGACTGGGTGTGTCGTAAGAACACAGATTAATTGATTTATGGCACATGAGGGTTTTTATTGCATGAGGTGCGATCATTAATTTTTGGGGGGTTCCCGAGGTCTATCCAGATATGATATTCATCAGTTGATGACTGTGGAACTAAACCACATGTCCTCAGCACTGAAAATATATATGTATAGTAATGTTATTTATACCATATATGTATATATATATATGGTAGAACATGGTTGGAGATATACTAGCATTGGATAAAGAAGGTAAACTTTCATATATGGCTAATGTACCCATGTGGAGAGGGTTAATTAATAAAGGTGTATGTAATTCCATTTTAATTATATTTTTCATAGAACTACATAATTAGGTTGTAATAAAGTAACATGTTGGGGGTCACCTACTAAGTTCATAATCACACCCTACACATAACCCTTAGGTATCATGTAGAATTTATTCTTTTTAGATCAAGGATTCATGATAGGGATATGGATGTTAGTGATCGTTATTATACCAGTTTTCATGGGATGAATGGAAGTGGACTAGGTTTTTGAAATGCATCTAGAAATATTTTATTTTTTAGAATTATATATGCTTTATATATTCACTTTAATGTTTAGCTAGGGGAAAACATTCTTACCCCTTTATTTTATGACCTTTCATGACATGTTTATCATCTAGAAATATTACTATGCCATTGAGATTATTTATTACTATTTATTTTTATTATTCTTATGATGAGTTTTTTTTAATCATATGTTATTTACGGCCCTTCTTCTAACATGTTATATTTTCTGTGACCATTATTATCATCATCACCTATGGGTATAGTCTCCCAACAATAACCTCATTAGATGATCTATTCTAGTCGACATATTTTGGTGTCTATGGAGGTTCACCTAAGGCCTAGTAGCCATCCTGTCCAGAGCACTACTGAGTAGAAACCATGTTGAGAATCTACATTTTATGTATCTTTAGAATATGAGAGTTTTTTTATAATGGTTGAAGAAATGTGAAGGAATGAGTTTATGTTTACCCTAAATATGATGGTTTGGGGCATCAGAATTAATTTGAGATACATTATGTTTCATTGAGCCTTGAGATTCCATTTAGAAGATTTGAAACCCCATTGGGATAACCATAAAATACCCTAAGGGAGAGAGTTCCCATTGAGGTGGGTGGAATCTACATGGAGTCTTGAGAGGCCTTTGTAGCTGTAGAGACCATTATAAGAGTTTGATAGTGAATTAGTATGTCTTGTATAGATATATTAGCTCATTTTCACTTCTCTCTAACATGGATTAGGGAAACATGGAGTATACCATTATACTCAGGTTTGAATAATGGAATATCAATTCCACCTATTTTTCGTAGATGATCTTCATTGAATTAAATAGAGTTGGTTTGATAACATAGTTGGCATTGATGGTATCTAATGGGGAATCATAATGATGAATATTTTGGTGGTGTTATTATTGATAACTCTTATAGGAAAGAGATTTAACTCCTTGCCACTGTCCAATAATTGATGTGGTCATACAATATTTTATCCATAGTATTATATAGAGGAAAATAAAAAAAACCCTAAATTTAATAGATAGTAATTTTATTTATAAATTTTCATGTACCTTCAATTTTCTCCATGTTTGAATAATGATTATGTATGTGTGTTCCTCTTCCTGGGGTTACATCAACTCAATCTAAGTCCCTTTGTCTATGAGGCAACTAACTCAGGGGCCTAAACCCTTACTATAAATCCACAAGCATAAGTACTTCATGTGGTTATCGTATGTTTCTAATGAACTGAATTATTGTAAATGATGTTACATTTGTGGTTATATTAAATTTCTTATTATGTACTGTGGTTATATAATACACGTGAACAACATTGGTTATTATAGAAAGCTATAAGTTATATATTGTCATATTTTAAAGATCATTAAGTATTATAACAGTTGATAATATAGTTTTTGTACTGTAATCATATTATTAGTTTATATTAAGGGTTACGATAGATTCCAATTGATGTTGAATAAATTAATAATAGTGTCAACCAATAAGACCGCCCTTATAAATCCCATTTATAATACCATCCGAGAGAGATAACATCACTGGTATTTTATATTGACCATGCCCTAGCCTTGATTTAACAACTAAATCATGATGAAACCTATTTACTAGAGATGTTCAAATTCAATAAGATCATAACTCAAACAATGATTTTCGAACCACCTTAATTAAATAATAACATCATACACCTAACACTTTGTGACTTTGCTGGTCTAATAAAAACCAATGTATCTAAACCCTAGTAGTATGAATTTGTATCTTTTTTTAATAAAAAATTAATATGAATATCCATTTCAAATATTAATTTCTAAATGGATAAATATTTAGTTTGATAAAAAATATATTTGTATATGATGAAAAAAATTGTATTTTTTTGGAAATGTGTAGTCCCAATCAGGACACTCTATTTTGATGAATTCAATAATTTTTTATATGAATTATACTTTAGTAATATATTTCAATTTATAGTATGAATATATGATAATATAATTTTACAAATTCAAAAGTAATTTTATAAGGGTCATAAAACTATTATTGTCAAAAAAAAGTATTTTTTATAAAATGAGTTCTTTTTCTAAAGTGTAAATATAATGTGTTTATTAAGACTTAATAATTAACAAAAATTGATGTAATATATTCAATAAAAGTATTTAAAGAAAAAATATATACTTTACCTTTAATATACTTTTTTAGTTTATTATATTAATTTTATAAATCCTTAATGAATACCCCATTATATATTTTATGTTTTAATCTTTTAAAACAAATTATTTATAAATATGACTCACTTACACATCACCAATGGTATTATTTTAATTAAATCAATTATGAAACATTTAAAATAATAAAAATCACTCTAATTTTGAAGAATCATTGTGAAAAACTATGGTATGGTTTCTTGTTTTGATTAATTTATTATATTGAGTCGAAAAACTAAATCGAAAATATTTTTCTATATAAACCAACCCAACCAAGATTTCTTGTTCCCTAAAAATCTTATACCATTAAATATCACAGAAGTTACCTCTCTATGTCCCTCCCATGGTTCCCCATGCTCTCAGGAAGTAACTCTCTTGATTTTATAATCACTCTCTAAAGTTAAAGGATTATCTCATTCTCCACATTATTCAAGCCCCTTCATTGTCTTATGGATTTTAATTTATAATTTCTAAAGTTTTATTATTATTTTAGATATCACACTTACTTTAATAATGATTTCCATGTAATTATAGACCTATATTTCTCACATTAAGACCCTTTTTGAGTATTTATATACTGATATCATGCTATCAAAAGTTTCCTGCAATTCTTCATTCAAAACATTTTTGTAGTTAATAACCATTACTATTTCCACTCGAATATTATTCATACATATGTAACTATAATTCAAATATTGGTGGACTTAAATGTATTTTAACCAAAGAGATTAATCATGGGATTAAATGTGATGAAATAGGTACATATTTTTAATGATCAATGTACCACATATAAGCATGTACACATTATGATGGATGGATCAAAATAGTGCTCTAATGCATTGGGTAATGTTTTAATCTCCTGAGATATAACATAAATGATTAGGGAGTAAAAATAATAAATTAAAGGAATCATTCTTCCATGTCATTCAGTCTTGATATCTATACCTTACTTATATTTATGACATGATTTATGTTATGTCTATATTCCCATGATGCCTTTATGTTGTCATGTTATATCATATCTCATTTTTAACTATTTTGATTCTCACCACTCTTATATTACCTTGTTATGCCTCTCTACTCACATGTACTACTTTACCTTATTCTATGATATGTGTATTCCCTTACTAGGATTTATTTTTCACCCCTTTCATATGTACATCCCAAGGTTATACTGTGCGGTTTTCAAAGAATGATGAAATTTTAGGAGCATGTTAAGGAATTTTTCAATAATACTATTGTATCCATGTTTCATCATTATGTGTTATTTACATAATTTATATAAGAATATGAGCTTCCAAATATTTTTAGATTAGTTTTTTTACCTTTTTTTAATAATTCATGAAATATAGTTTATTAAAATACGGGTTTTCATAGTTGGCATCAGAGGATTTTTTGGTTATGTTTGGAGAATTGGATTAGAAAACTCTAGTTAAATTATTAAGGATATTAATAAACATAGTAAAATATCATTAAATTTTTGTAATGTATAGATTATTTTTTTATAAGAAAATTCATCCCTTTTTGGATAAAGAAAGTGGATGTGGATTTATAAAATAGGCACCTAGGGGTAATAACCATGAAAATGTCACATTGAGTTGGATTATATTGTCATCTTGTTCATAAAAATAGGAATTACTGCACACCAAGATTGAAAATCCAATAGAATATAATTTATAAAATTCCCATGCTTTTTATGAAACGTTATTAATGGAAAATATTCCCATAATATTTTATGTTGGGAAATAGATCATTGATACCTTAGATTGAAAATGTGGAATTTTTAGGTGAAGGAATGTTTTTTATTTATGGGTTGTCTCTTTAATGTACATAGTTTCTAATTTAAATGTTTAAGTGTTTTAAAATACTCATCCTTATTTTTTCCTTTATTTTTAGTCAATGGATACAAATAGTAGAAACCGGTCAAATAAGAAATGTAAGGGTAAATGTGATGATTTATTAAATGAGATTCTCAACCTAAGGGGAGTTGGAGTCATGAAATTTGTGACAATAATTACCCTATTGACTCAAGTTTTGAACCAAAACATGAATCAATAATAACGAAATAATCCCCTTAGGAAATGGAATTTTACAATTTGGATCTTTATGTGAAAATGAGTCTAAATTTCAGTAGATATTATGATCCCTTAATCACATATAAATTAATAAAATCCATTGAAAAGATCTTTTCCATTCTTAAATTCTCTAATAAGTAGAATTTCATACTATATATTTATCATATAGTGGGAGAATCTGATCAATTGTGGGCATTTATCAAAAATAATAATCCTTAATAATAGTTTAAAGTAATATAGTGTTAGAATTTCTGGAAGAAAAAATTTGATAAACATTTTCCTCACACACACCAACATAAAATCGAGAGGGAATTATTTATCCTTAAAAAATTGGATGATGAATCCATTGGGGTGTATAAATAAATGTTTACAAGACTGTCAAGATACACCACTAGTTTTTTTCACTACTTCTAAAAGTAAATTTGTCCACTTATTTTGTGCATTGAAGATGAGTATATAAAAACTGTTACCCATTTCATACTTTGACAGCAATTGAAGAAATTTTCTAATGTTACCTCAATATTAAAATGTATATTAGTTAATATTATGGTTTTAATAGGGGGGAAAAGTGGAAAATAGATTTTATTTCGTGAATAATTATCAGTAAATTAAATAGTTGATGAAATCCCATTGTCAAACTTGTCAAATGTATGAGAAGAGGCATCTTGGAAATTTCATGAAGGGGATAATGAAATTATTTAGATTTGGGAATGAATGGAACCTAGATAGAGATTCATTATGGGAAAAACTCATAAAATTTTATGGATGAAAAGAATGTTGCGATCAAACTTTATTCAAAAGTAAATTGTTTCAATTGAAAGTAACATGGTCATTATGAAAACCACTGAACCAAAACAAGGTTTATTCGAGAAAAGAAACACCAACCAACTATATACTAAGGGAGAGGTTATAGAATTTCAACTGAAAAAGAGGATCCTGATAAAATGGTGATGATATGTATTCTAGGTATTCATTCAAGAATAGAGAATGTAATTTTGGATTTTGGTTCTATGAATCTTTTCGTATAATGAATGTTTTTTAGACCTATTAAAAAACCACTGAAAATCATGGATGTTGAGATATAAATGAAAACAACAAATAGAAGAAATATTTAATGTTACGTAAAATATCCCCCCCTAATCTATATTTATCGTATAAATTTCCTAAAACCCTTATGATTCTACCTTTAGTGTAATTTGAAGAAATTCGTGGAATGGATTTTCTTTCTGTAATGACCCACCAATTCTCATTGGCTTGAAAGTACAATGAGTCATTACAAGGCCATAAGCGAAATCCCAAAGATGCCAAAGGATGGAAATAAATGCTGAAGGTATTCAAATACAAGTGGAGGACAATTTACCCTTTAAGAAATAAACCAATACACCTACCAACCATAATCAAGCATTAACTATATGATGCATGAAAAAATGAATGATAACTCAACAACTTCATGTATCTCCAAACAACATAAATGTAAGAAATAACAGAAGAATAACCAAGTATCAAAGTATATAGTGGATAAACTACACAAGACACTCTAAAGTCCTCAAGAATTAATAATCTAGAATATCCAATCTCCACAATCTCCAAACAGTCCAAACATCATGAGGTATTTATAAACATATGTGAATCATTAACTTTTCCATTGTCCTAGAAGAAATCATCTGCAAAATTACCAAGGTGACAGAGTAAGGGTGAGTATAAAACTCAATAGGTTTTTCCCCCAATGAATTATCTACTCATGACACTAGGATAGAAGAGTTAGAAACAATTATATAAAATAGTTTATATATAATAATTTCTATGAAATAGTTTATAACTAAATATAAACATGTTTCCAAAACCCTTCATTACCAAAATCATACAAGTGTAATTGAAACCCTTTTTATGAGTAAGATATTTTTCTAGAAAAATAACTAATGATTATTTACATCCATTTAACAATATACCTTTATCTCCAGACACAACCATTCCTCAAACCACTAAAACCAACCATGCATGATACCTTATGGCAGTTCCATACTCATGAGTAGTTTTTCACCGATCTACCAAGTCATCACAAGGTAATTGTTTCCAATGTTCCATTAACCCTTTGGCACCGAGCAAAATGTCATATTTCAACCAAGCATCGTTTATGCAATTCCCATCTTCCATTAAACCTTTTTCACTGAGAACAAGGTCATATTTCAAACAATACCAATATATGAAACTTTAACACACACCACATATTCCAAATAATCATGACAAAACAACCCTTTCAAAAAAACACCTTTTTATTGAAATCCATTTCTGTCAATAGAATTTTAATGTTAAACCATTTCAATTCCAAACAATTTCAATAAAACTCCATTTGAATTGAAAAAAATTTCTATTTAAAAACCACTTTTTCATATATAATTTATCAATTCCATAAAATACATAATTTAAAATCAACAGTTTAAATTCATGAAACTAAACCCTCATTGCCCAACTCTTCACCAAGATCACATAATTTTACAAAAACCACAAATCATCACTAACGAATAGTTTTCCATTATTTTCACCAAATTGTTTTATATAAATAAATATGAATATATTCCAATAAATTTTAGAAATATGAGTTTAAAGATAAGTATCCAACCTCGATGTTTTTTACGAAACTCGACAATAGAGGGAGAATGCACCAGAAGGTGGGTTGATTCTCCAAGAACGACCTTAGTTCTCTTATAATAGAAAGATCAAGACTCATTGTTAAATTAGTTGGTATAAAAAATGTAGATATACCCAATATAATATCATATATGAGAATATTTGGAGATCAAAGACATAGATATAATCATATCTAAGAAAACATGACAAATCATGAAAGAATGGTGACATCCCTTAATAATCGGACTCGAAATCAAAAAGAGAAGCCTCTAGGTTAGCTTAAAATCGTGTGGGGAGGGTTATCCTGCCTTTTAGGGAGAGTAATATCAAAATAGGGGCGTTTTGAAGCCAAAAAGAAATATATATATATAGAAAAAATAGTAATCTTCTAGAAAATAGGATCTAGATTTGACCTCTGCGTAAGGTTTGACCACACAGTTTGGGTCAACAGTGTATTGATCAGGCAACCTTCTTTTTTGTCCCAACACACCTTATAAAACCCCGAAACTCTCCTATCATTCACCTTTACCCTTTTTATGGAAACACATCTTTTATGGAAATATCCCACTTTATGGAAACATCCTACATTATGGAAATGACCAATATTATGGAAGCACCCCACTTTCTGAAAACAACCCAATTTATGGAAGAATCCATCATTATGGAAACACCCAAATTAATGGAAAGTCCCTATATTATGGAAAGCATCTATTTTATGGAAACACCATATTTTATTGGAAGTCACATTTTCTGGAAAGCCTATTTTTTATAGAAACTCTCAATTTTATGGAAACTCTCAATTTTATGAAAAAGCTCTATTTTATAGAAACTATCTATTTTATGGAATCATTATATTTTTTTGGAAACTCTTTATTTTATGGAAACCCAATGAAATACACACTAATTAAAATATGTAAGGAAAGAAGTTATGTACCAGAATCCTAGGGCACTACACGTAAATTACTGAGATAAGGATGTCACCCTATTGAAGGAAAAACTTCATTCGATTCATTATAATTTCAAGGAGGATTATTTTTCATTAGTATAACCATATCAACTGTGGATATTATTTCTATGAGAACGAATATCACTATAAAACGATTTATACTAAGGAAATATCATCTTTGAAGACATTCCCATTGTGGGGGAGTGCAATGATGTGTTTTCTGAGGATTTACCTGGCCTTCCTCCGAGATGAGAGATTAAATTGTTTTTTAATATTATACTCGGATTGATTAAAATATCCAAGAATAAACATATAATTTATCTTCCTAATCTTCTATGACTGATTAAGAAACTGTAGGATAATTTTTATAATGGGTTCATACACCCATGTGCTTCTTCGTGGGGTAAACCGGTCCTCTATGTTATGAATTTGGGTAAAAAAATGTTCCCCTAAATTGATTATCACGATCTAAATAAGATCAAGATAATGAAAAGGTATCATCTAACACTGATTAATTACTTTTTAAATTATCCATGTGAGTCCAAATATTTCTCTATGGTGGATATTCGGGCAGGATGTCATCAAGTAAATGTGAATAAAGAGGATATTACATAGAAATATTTTTTCTAAAATGTACGAGAACTATGAGTTCATATTAATTCCATTTTGAATCCCTAAATATCTAGAAATATTTATAGACTAAATAAATTAAGTATATTGCGATTAGCTTTAAAAATATTTAGTATCCATTTTAGTTATTATTCTTCTCTACTCTAATAAAAATGAGGAACATGGGGAGCATTTGAATACTATACGGAATACCTTACAAAAATAAAAGATGATTTAAAATTATTATAAATGAATGTTATAGTTTTTTATGGTAACATTCCTAGGTTGTGTTATTACAATAAAAGGGATATCAATACACCTTAAAAAAGGCAATCGAGGGATGGGTGAGACATATATCAATGATGGATATCGATAGTTTCATTTTTTTTAGTTGGGTATTATCATAAATTTGTAAGAAAATTATAAACAATTTCGTTCCCACTAACCAATATATTATGGAATAGGTAAATTCATTTCTAGAGTAAATAAAATGAAGAATGTTTTAGATATATGATAAATAAGGCTTATCAATGCACCTCTTCTCACATTAACCACAAGTGGGGATGCATTTTTGATATACAAAGATTTATACAAAAGGTCTTGGTTTGTGTACACATGAAAGAAAAAAAATTGATAGCCTATTTCCATTTACAATTAAAGATCCATGATTAGAACTACTGAATCCATGATATAGAATTGGTAGTGTTGATCATCATTTTAATGATTTGGAAACATTATATCTATGAGGAGAAGTATGTGATACGTAAAAATCATAAAATCCTTACGTATATATTCATACAAAAAGATCATAATATTAACTAATTATGGTGGTTATAGATGATTAAGGATGATGATTTTACAATATATTACCATCTTGGGAAGAAAAACAAACTGGAAGATATTCTATATAGGAATGATCTTTCATCCATATCCATGGTGATGATTGAGAGGGATCCAATACTCTTTGATATATAGAGTATGGAAATGGGAATAATAAAAAGTTCTTAATCAAATATTTCTAAAAGAACTACTCAAATAGTCATTCTTGGGAGGATTAAGGAGGCGTAGAAAGATGATGAGGATCTATAGAAGAAGGTAGTCAATATTCCAATGATCATCATTGCTAAAAATGGAGTAATAAGGTTCAGAACATGTATATATGTCTTATCAAAATAAAAACTGAATAGATAACTTAATGATTATGTGAATATATAATACCTTAATATTTATCTATAAATAACTAATATGTATAGATATTTTAATAAAAACATTTTGTGCGTAACAGGAAGATAAATATTTCATATTTTTTATGGATTTATGGATTTTATCATAAGACTCACTCAAAAACCAAATGAAAATAAATACATCTATATAAAAGATGATATCCTTACCCAGGGAGAACATTTCATTACAATCAAAGAAAATTTATCCCTTGAAAAAATCACTAATATATATGTATATATACTGGATATGGTAATGATGCATAGAGTTCCACTCTCTATTTTATTTTATCAAGATTCAAGTTTTACCTCAATGGTTAAGAGAATCATTTAGAAAAAAATGGATACATAACTAAGCTTCATCATTAATGTTCACCCTTAAATGGGTGGTTATGCTAAAATTTCCACTCAAACCTTAGCGGTCTTGAGGAGATATTGTTTAATAGATTTCCAAGGATGTTGGGATCAAAACCATTCCCATGTGGAGTTATAATATAATAAAAGTTTCCATTATATAAATAAAAATAAAACATATAAGGCTCTATATGGGAAGAGGTGTCAGACTACAGCATGTTGGGATGAAATTGGAGATACAAATATGATGGTATCTATTCATATACAACTGATTATAATGAATGTTTCACTATAAAACATCATATGAAATATTAGAATATTTGATAGAAATATTATATAGATAAAATTTTATAAGACTTACAGTTTAAGGATATAGATAATGTGTTCTTTTTTATATCACCATGGAATAAATTAATGAGGTTTAGGAAGAAGGAAAAGTATAGTACAAGATACATCGTCCCCTTTGAGATCCTTAATCACCGTAGAGTGGTGGCCTATCAACTGAAAATCCTAGCTAACATATATAATGACCATGATGAGTTCGATGCATCCCTATTAAAAAACTACTTAATAGAACCTTACATGTACATAATCTAGTGGTGGTACCATTAATGAATTATCTTTCATAAAATGATCGATAGGTGAAGATCTTATATCATAGAGATGAATCTCTATGGAACAAGGAAACTCACCCAATAAAAGTACAATAGTGAAACCAAAACAATTAGTAAGGTAATTTGTATCTAGAAGAGGTGATAAAACAAAAGGACCATCATCTATTTTTGTGTATCAAATGATAATTTCATGGATGGAATTTCTAATGTTGGAATAATGTAATGTCCCAACGTTTTTTAAATGATTTTACCTATGTGTTTAATATAAATTACATATTATGTAATGTGGTTATAGGAAAAACATGCACTAATTTTGTAATTCTATCCCATTATAAGTTATATTCTATCATATTTAAAATATCTTCAAGCATGAAAACCATTGATAATACAGTTCTTTATAATTATTATATAATTATTATATATTAAGGGTTATGATAAATTCCAACTAATACATATGAAATAAGTGACGACCTCAATTAGTAGGATCATATGATATGAAGCCCATTTACTAGAGAATTCGAGGGGGAAAAAATCAATGGTATTTTCCCTTGACCAATACTAATCTATGATTCAACAAATAATGAATAAGTGGAACCATTTATGGACGAATTTTAAGTTCATCAATATCATGACCCAATCTACCTAGAGAAAATATCTCCATATCACTACAAACCCTTAGGAAATTTTTTGGTGTAATAATTTGATATGTATCTACAATATAATTTTATGAATTTTTATACATTAATTAAATAATATATTTATTATATTTATTCTTTTATAATTTTAATTTATTTAAGTATTAGATAACAAGTTTGATAAAAAAAAATTTTGGATATGATGAAGCCAAAACATTATTTTTACGAAAGGAATAGATTTAATCAACACCAAATATATTAGAAAGTTCAATAATTTTTTATATAAATGATATTATGGTAAACTTTTATAATTCATATTAATAATAAATGATAATATAATTTTATAAATTCAAAAATAATTTTATAAGGCTCATAAAATTTTTATTGTGAAAAACCACTATCATAATTAAATAAATATTTTTAATTTAAAATGGTATAGATAATTATTTGTAAAAATATATATATTATTTTTTAAAATATCACGTAAAAACTATTATATGGTGTTTTTTTTCAAAAAAATTAGTGATAGTCAAACTTTTTGGGTAAAAATTTAATACCGTATAAATATATGATGTTTATTATGACCTCATAATGACCAAAAAGTGATGTAATATATGTCGTAAAAGGTATCCATGCCAATATTGTATATATATCTAAACTCTAAAAAAATGTGTCTTGCTGGTTATTTAATTACTTTTTCAAAAGCTTAATGGATAATCAGAAATCTATATTATATTTTACGTTTTTGAAATGTATTCCTTACAAACATGACTCACTTCAACATCACCCAGGGCATTATTTAATTGTGATATGTTCTTAATAATGTAAAATAATGAAAATAAATCCACTATGGTAGAAATGATTGGAAAAAACCACGGTATGGATTGTGGGTTCTATTACATTATCATATATAGTTTTAATACCAGTATTAGGAATTTATTAATGAATTCTATGATTTTTTCTATATAAAACCACCAATCCTCTAATTCATATTAACTAAAAACTATTAGATCTAAAAATTAATCTTAAATTACCTCTCTAAATTTTCTCCCAATGTGACTAAGATTTTCAATAATCTCCTCCCATTATTTTAGAATCACCCTCTCAAGGTAAAGGGACCATCTCCTTCTACTATTTATTCATGAAAATTCTTTTTATTATAAATTTCAATTTGAATTTTTTTCTTATTTTATTATGTTCTTATATATATAATGTTTTAAAAGTAATTAGGTAACCATTTAACTCTATTTAATATATTTTTTTAATCTTTATGTACCACAATTATGGTACTGGAGTTGTTATGTGATTTGAAATGCCAAATATTTTTATATCATGCCTCACAGTTAAAGAATATGATTCCTACCCCTATTAAATTTGATTGATATGACTCTGGGATAACATGGACTAATCTATATTATTCAACAGTTTATTTATTCCCATAATGAGAATTACATCTCACCTCTTTATTATGTACATTCCATGGTTATCCAATTCAGTTTTAGAATTTTGATGAAACATTATGAGTGTTTTAAAGAATTTTCAATAATTTTTATGTATCCATATTTTATGTTGATGTACTATGTACCAAATTTCTAAAATAAACTAGGATTTGAAATCTTCTGGTACTATATTATTTGTACCTTTATGTAATAATTCATGAAATAAGTTTATTAAAATATGGGTTGTCATAATTATCTCCTTCAATCCTAGTACCAATCCTACATTGGCCTATACCTTAATAAGGTTTCCCAAGAGGTAGGTTTAATGGTAAGGGTTTGACTGTAATGACCCCAAATCATTCAAAAAAAATCCTTTTTATATTTTTTCTATTTTTTTATTTATTGTTTATTTTGAACAATGATGTTGTGTTTGAATAATTAATTGAGGAATCAGAGGAGAAATATTAGGAAACAATATTTAGGGGGATATTGGGTACCAAGTAGACGTGTACCATGTAACTGATTGGTGTTCTATGTGTGTCGGTGGATCTATTAGAATGAATAGGTACCCGATAGATATGTAACAGGTACGTTGTAGGCTTCTAGAAAAAAAGTACATTAATAATGGTAATTATGGACTTTTATAGATTAATTTTAACCCTAATTAAAGGGGTTGGGTGTAGATTTAAATTTCACCTTTAATTACTCTCATTGGAGACTCTCAATCCTTATCTTCTATCCCTATAATCCTTGTACGATCACTATTTCTAACATGAACATATAAGTTTTGATTGGTCATATATGATTATTCTAGTATAAGTAAGTTAATTAATCCCTACAACCTTCTCACTTTACTTGATTCTCCATGGAATCAGGTATAATCCATTGTTCCCATGACCTGGTTCTCCTAAAATTTAATGAAACTCAAAGATTATCTTCAATCAAGAAATGTGCAGTCCTAATCATGGTGAATCCAAGGAATAATCATGATTTTGTTTTTTAGATTTGTTCTACCTAATTGGTGATTGGATAAATCCCAAAACCCCCCTACGTTAGGTTATTAAATCTTTTTTTCGGAGGTATACTCTTACACTTTGGACCTCAAATATTATTTTTTATATATTTTTTGTAGGATTACTCTATCAGATTCACAATATTTTATTGAATTATATTAGTAATTGGGTTGGGATGAGTAATTCCTAAAGAAATAATGAATTATTAGTATTTAATTTTCTTAAAAATTTATGATGGTTTTGAATTTGATGATTAAACTAAACAAAATTTTCTTTTATGCTAACCCATTTCAATTATTATCCACATGTATTTTATTTCACCCATTCCATTAATTTTTATATATATTTATGTAGTCAAGGTTAATAAAATTTTAATTAGATAAATATAACTTTTCTACATAAAGATGAATTTGTATTCAAAATGGAAGCTGAAGGAAAAATTGATAAATGAGTCATGGTGGAAAAAAGTGGTAGAGAGAAATCACATCCTCATCCACTAAAATATTATAATCATTTCAAATATTTTAATTACTCAACAATAGTTTAATGGAGTTAGTTCATTATTTTATTACATTGGAATGATTAAAAGAAATTTTTATCTATAATAAACGAATTTTTAGTAGTTTTGGAATTCCAGATACATACATAAGTTCATCATTACAACGTAAATGGAAAAAAAATTAGAGACTACATTGACAACATCCATAAATCCTAGGTCATTACCGCATGTCATTCATAATATACCTATTCATGTCCTAGAGAAAATTAAACAGAATGAAGGGGTGATGTCAAATTCTCAGTAAAGGTAAGAAATAAAATGAAAGATATTGTAAAAAAACATTAGTCATAATGAATAACTGAAAACACGTTCCATAAAAAACATAATCATGAACATTATTTCAAAAGAATAAGAGCTGAATAAAAGATGACAGAATAAAGCATGATAATGGATATTATACTTGTTGAATAAACTCATTATCTATCAATTAATAGTTTCATAAAGAGGGAATGAATTATTCTGAACATCATAACCATACTGTCAAGGCCTCATGCCAAGACAAGAAATAATCATTTTTTCAAGGCCTTATGCCAAGACCGTAGTTTGTCTCATTAGACCTACAGATGCATCAAGTGTCTATATTAGTCCCCCACCATCACATACTAAGTCCAATTCATTCCTCATATTAACTAAGATAAACATAAATTACATATACATTCGTATTGGAAATAATATATGAAATTTAAATAACTTTCCCAATCATTGAGTATAAACACTAACCATTCAAAGTAAATTGGTGAATGGTTTTAAGATAAAACATCCATAGTCCAACTAATAATGAACCATTGAATTAAATATCATAGATGATATAATAAAAATTTATTCCCAATAATAAAGAATAATCATTATATAAAGATAATATTATAAACTAATTGAGTAATTCTTGAGATAAGTACTCTTTTAATTTAAAAAAATTGAGTTCATTTGGATGAATATGTGTATAAAACTAGATTTTCATTAAGATAGTATTTTCATAATAAAATGATTGATTTTATAAAGATAATGGTTTCTAAAAACTGAATATTGAGTGCCCTTGAAAATAGGTAGGAATTTTTTAAATTCCCATGAACCAAGATAGTATCTTTGGAAGAATTATTTAATGTAAATTTTAAAAAATATAAATCCCCATAAATTAAATAAGGGTTCTAGTTGGTACACATATATAAACCATTTAAATAGAATTTATAATGACTACATAGGATTAAATAAGAATTTAATTGATGTAATTAGATAATACGCGTAACCCGAATGAAAATGGAGGTTCAGGTAGAAAACCCTTACCTTAAGTCCAAAGGTGTTCCTCACATTAACTTAATGAACAGAATAATCAAGTTTCGATTCATAAATTAATAGTAACACCCGAAATTCTTATGAGAAATATTTTTTTATCATCAAAGAAATCTTTTACTACCCACAACACTATCTTGGTTTTCTTTACATGCAATCACGACCTTCCAAGATAGCATGTGTTGTACGCAATGCCGAGTTTCACTAAACAACGACATGCTATTAAAATATTATTAAAACTAAACGTTATGAATAGTAATACCCACTTCTTGAAATTTTATAAATTTTATATTTCAAAATAGAATTCATTTTTGGATTCCGAATATCGAAATTATCCTAGGGTGAATTTTTTGTATTTTTCTGAAAACTTTCAAATTTTTATCAATAGTGAAAACACTAGGTTACTATTTAAAAACCGACTTTTTATTTATATATTATTTATTTTATTTAAATATATTTTAGGTCAAAATTGATACATAATACCAATATAAGTTCAATGTAATTCATTGGAGTCATTTTATAATAATTTTAGATATATAAAAATTTTATTGAACTTTTCACCGTCTTTTACCCACCTCCTAGGAGAGTTTGAAAATTTACATACAACGTAATTTTACCGCTTCTATGATTGGAATTTCAAAAATCTGAGAGACATGGTTAATATAACGTAGTAAAATTTGGTTCAATAAGATAAAAATAATTCTTGGTGAAAAGTAACTTTTTACTTTTATTTACCACAGTTAAAAGTAAATAGGGTAATTAAGGGTAAAATGGTATTATTATTACCCTAAAACATGTCTTAATTCTATTGGATAAGTATAATTCGACCAAAAACAACCTTAGGGATAAAATATTACCCTTTAGGTCTAGTTGGATCAGATTAGGACATTTAATATTATTTTATTTAAAGAAGAGTTAAAATAGTTAAAATCAAAGTTTAATAACCAAATCATTTTTAATATAGGGATATAAATAAGTAAAATTAGAATATAAATATTCATTAGAAAGATAAAAATCCTTCCTAAAAAATTGTATTTTATTTATAATTTTTTTAAATTTATATAATTTAATTTATTCGTGACACAATGATGATGAAGTAATTACCTTATTAAAGAAATATTAACATAATTGATATTATAAATACCCAAATAAATGTAATTTATGACATTTAAAGAATTAAACTAATTTTATAGGTTAATATGACATATTAGTATTGATTTAATTAACTTTTTTTGTACTAATCATGCTGTTATGATTTTCACAAAAAATCAATTATCAAATAGGGTCCAAATTGACATAAAATAGATTTTAAAACAAATATTATATTTTTAATTGTTATTTTATTTCTAAAAAATATAAGGACCGGAAACATGTATTAGATAAGGTTATATATATTAATAATGAACCACTTGGGGTTATTTTGGCTTGTTATAGTATGTTTATTAACCATATAGTGTAAGATAACAAGAAGACACGGTAAAAGTTAAATTATTTAACTTGGAGTTAAATCTAAATGATAAGGTTAAAATAGTAACCTAAACATGTATAAAACTTATTGTTTGAGATTATTTCGACCCATACCCACCTTATCATCGAAATAAATAAATTTGGAGCTATTAAAAACCGAATATGACTTTATAATAAAATAATATTTTAAGTTTTTCCTAAACTACCCCTCTCCTCCCTTATAAAAGGGAACCTCCTCCCTCTCCTCCTCACACCACTTTGAGCCTTCAAGCTCGAACAACCCCTAAACATTTATCTTATCCACTTCTCTAGAAACATACTAGAGGTATGGGTCTTCTTAAAAGACCATCTTTAGTGCCCTAAGAGGAGGTTAAGAAGAGGCGCTTCAAAGAAGAGGTAATGTCTGTTACCGATTATTTCAACATTATTTCTTCTTTTACTTCTGCTTCATTAGTTGTTTAATTATAAAGTAATAACATCAGTATAACTCATATACTGATATGTTGTTATAAATATGAAACAACCCTATTTCACCTTCTATCCATCCTACAGAAAATGAAATCATCGCGCGTGCGTACGTACGGAATACCGTCTCCACGCTGTGGTGTAATCTGTTTTCTACCACCAACTTACTTGGATGGGTATAATGGTGTAAAGAATAACTATATATTATTATTTTAAAGTGATATTTATTCTTAAATAGTATACATACACTTCAATACAATTCCACGATCATGGGAACGATATCTTCCCTCGTGCGTACGTACGGCCTACCGTCTCCACGATGTGGTGCGACTCGTTCTACATGATCTTCAATGCATAATGATTATATAAATTAATTTAATGAATAAATATGATATATATTACACTAATAGAATTATGTAAATGAGGTATCTATAACCTAACAATAATAATAAGAATTTATTTGACAAAACACGCATAAGAACAAAAAGCAATAAACACCCGAATAACAAGTAACAATGAAATTTTACTAATACAAAGCTATGAATATGACCATATATGATATCATAACAATGCGTATGATTCTGGAATAAGGCAATAACATTATTTAAATCATTATACAGGAGGTCCGGACACATACGAAGCAAATCGGACCTAAGGTAAGGGAAAATCTCACAATCTCATTTTTATCCGAGATTATTTATACTTCAGAATTTACTAGGGGATATTTATCATCCACATCCATATTTTTTCAATATATAATATTATCTATATCCTCCTACAATTTTTTTAATCCAATTTTACCCTTCGATGAGTTTTTAGTAAAATATATCAAAGTAATCTTTTGTCGTCTTTCGTATGAGATACTTTTTGACTTTTTCGGCCAAAGTACGAGAAGAATGTTTTTCATTAACTTATACGGCATGAATGGATTTTTAGAAAATTGTTTCCATGAAGCTTCCAATACCAGTTTTCATTTTTATTTTTAATTAACTTCTTTTAGTTTAAAATTTTATGACATGTTAAGAAAGGAAAAATGTTTTTGAAGTAGAAAGGATATTTTCCTCAAAAATGGAGTTCAAGAATTTTATCAAAACTATTTTCCATCTAAGATAATATAGGGTTCTGTTTCTATCCCTATTTTTACATTTATTTGATTATGTTAAGATGGAATTATTTTTATGAAGTCCTTTTATCTTATATGATTTATGTTATGATGGCATGATTTTTAAAAATCCCATTTTTATTACATGGGTTATGTTATTATGTATGATTTTTGATCTTGTGGCACACATAAGAATGGTATCATTATGAGATGGGTGGGACCTATATCCCCCTCTAATGAATTGGGAAAATATTTATATATCATGATATAGACATGGATGGAACGACAGGTTAATCCGGTTCAGTGATACAAGACTGAAATGAGAAGTGAACTAGGTTCAGAAATGGACTTTGTCCGCTACGATAGTCTGGGAAATGAGTCTTCACTACTAAGAAATGATTCTCTATGATTATGTGTGTATTCCGCAAAGTTTCATGTTTTATGTTATGATTATTGGGATTTCATTTCACTACTATGATTTATCCCATGTTATGAAATTATGATCTCTTTTGCAGGCTAAGATTTCCGAAATGATATGTTCATATGAATATGATGTGATTGATATTTCTTTTACCCATACTGAGCATTTGAGCTCACCCTTTTGTATGTTTTCTTTTCCTCAAGTCAGGAATAAGGGTGCTAAGTAAGATATGCCAAAAGGGACTCTAGATATAATAAAATAAATGGGAGACAGTGTAGATGATTTATGAACCAGTTGTTTATGTTTCCTAGTTTCTAAAGACACTATTCCTATACCGTCCTATTGTGGTTTTGTTATATGTTGTAATAAGTATGCATCAATTATGAATTAATGACAATTTATGTAAATTATGGGTCATTATAGTTGGTATCAGAGGAAATTTATAGTCATCCTTTGGAAACTAGGATGTGAAAGCCTTAGTAAGAACCTTAAGTATATATCTAAGCATAGAACACAATCTTAGTGTTTTAGAAATGGCCATGAAAAAACTATGATAAGACCTAAAGTGTGAAATTTATTCTTGATTATGTGGTTTTTATATTATAATGAGTGTTGCTCACACTATTCTTCTTGGTTTTAGTCAATGGATGGAACCCAAAGGAACTGTGTTAATGCGGAATGTGATGGGAAATGCAATGATTTTACCCCTAAGCAACCAAACGTTATGGGAGCTGGAATGCTAAATCTTGAATCTAGGCTCACACAACTTTCTCAAGCTATGAATCATGCAGGACTTCCAAATGATCAAATGAAAGAGAAACATTCTGTTAAATCCTTCGTGAGGCTGCGTCCACCCTCATTCAGTGAGTCTACATATCCATTAGTGGCTGAACAATGGATCGGTACCAATAAAAAGATATTTTCAGTTCTTCAATGTTCTGAGCATGATAAAGTGATCTTAGCAGTATATTGTTTGGAAGGCGAAGCTGATCAATGGTGGAATCGTATCAAGAATATGAGGCCAAGAGATGAAATTGAGCTCATGGAATGAGACAAGTTCAAGAACGTATTTTTCAATAATTACTTCCCTCATATTCTTCGAACAAAGATGGAGAAGGAGTTTCTTGAACTGAAGCAACAGGATGATGAATCTGTTGGTACCTATGAAGAAAATTTAACAAGACTTTCAAGGTATGCTTCTAGGATTATTATCCAACCTAAGAGTAAGATCGATCGATTCTTTTTTGGCATAAAACAATGTCTTCGAAGGGCGTTATCCATAAAGGACTTCAATAGCTACGAGGAAATCATTTGATGTGCTCTCAAGGTTGAGATGGAGATTGGAGTAACCCATCAGTCATATGCGTCTGATAAGAAGAGGAAAATGGAATTCAAAGGGAAATCTAAATACCACACTGAAAATAAGATGAGTTTATCCTTATGCTCAATGTGTGGAAGGAAACATAGAGGGAGTTGTCTTAAGGGGACAAGTAAATGATTCAAATGTGGAGAGGAAGGTCATCGGGCATTTGAATGCTGTAATGATGGGAAGAATATGTCTAGTGAAGTGAACAAATAAAAGGCTACACAGAGTGCACCTCCTATAATTCAATGTTAAAAGTGCAAGGAAATGGGTAATTATGCCAATCAATGCCCTAATACAAGGGTTGATGATGATGATCGATGTCAACAAACTCTTAAGGCCAATGATAAAGGAAAGTCACATGCAATTTCTATCAGCGATGTGGAGTACAATAACGAAGTGGAGAAAGGTACACTTACCATCCACTATAAAGTAGAAAATGTTTTATTTAATTCTAGATCCACCCACTCTTTTATTTTTGAAGAATTTTCTAAGGGTATCGTCGTATTACCTCAGTAGTTAGATATTAAGTTACCTATGACAACCCCTAATGGCACAATAGTCACATCAATAGTTTACAATTCTTCTCTGATTGATGTTTGTGGGAAACTGCTTCCTGTAAATATTGTGATCCTTCCTATAGTGTAATTTGATGTGATTCTTGTCATGGATTGTCTTTCTTTATTTGGATCTCATATCAATTTCCAAAGAAGGGAAGTCACATTTCATATTCCAGATCAATCTATGATCGTCTATTGATGCAAGGATGAACATAACCTTCTAGTTGAAATTTCAACCATCTTATGGGTCTTTATTCCACTAAATGAAGGTTATTGATCTCAAATGGTTGGAGAGAAACTCACGATTAAGAATATGCCCATTGTCCAAGAGTTTGATGATGTCTTTCTAGAGGAATTATCGGGTATTCCACCAAATCGTGAAGTTGAGTTTTCAATTGAACTCATATCGGGTGCTATGCCCATTTCAAAGACACCTTATAGAATGTCCTCAATTGAGTGGCAAGAATTGAAGAAGCAACTACAAGACAATCTTGATAAGGGATTCATATGCCCTAGTGCATCACCTTGGGGATCACCTGTTCTGTTTGTTAAGAAGAAAGATGGATCAATGAGACTCTGTATGGATTATTGAGAACTTAACAAGATCACTATCCAGAACAAATATCTTCCCCCATGCATTGATGACTTATTTGACCAACTACGTGGAGCTCAATACATTTCCATGATTGATCTTCATTCAGGGTATCATCAATTAAGTGTTAAAAGGGAGGATATACCAAAGACGGCTTTCCGTAGAAGGTATGGACACTATGAATTTATAGTGATGTCATTTGCTCTTACTAATGCCCCTTCTATCTTCATGGATCTAATGAATAGAGTTTTAGAGACTATCTTGATCATTTTGTGGTAGTCATTATAGAAGATATTCTCGTCTATTCAAAGATAAAGGAACAACATAAAGATCACTTGAGAATTGTATTGAAGACCCTGAGAAAGGAGAAGATTTACGTCAAATTTACCAAGTGTGAATTTTGGATTCAAAAAGTTTCATTTTTGGGTCACATAATATCAAAATAGGGGATATCTTTGGATCCATCAAAAACAGAGATTATCGAAAGATGGTTGAGACCAACAACAGTAACTGAGATCCGATGTTTTCTTTGTTTGGTTGGATATTATCGACGTTTTGTGAAAGATTTTTCACGATTATCTAATCCACTCACCAGGTTGACTCAAAAAGGAGTTATGTTCTCTTGGAAAGAGGACTGTGAAGAGAATTTCAAGGAGTTAAAAAGAAGGTTATCTAGTTCACCTATTCTCACACTTCCTTGTAGTGGAGAATGGTTTGTGATCTATAGTGATGCATCCAAGAAGGGAATGGGGTGTGTTCTTATGAAAAATGATATGGTGATTGCTTATGCCTCACGATAGTTGAAAATCCATGAGCAAAATTACCCAACTCATGATTTGGAGTTAGCTCGGTGATCTTTGGATTAAAAATATAAAGGCATTATCTTTATGGTGACAGGTGTGATATTTATATTGATCATAAAATTTTAAAGTATATTTTCACACAAAAGGAGCTGAATATGCGCCAAAGAAGATGGTTGGAGATGATTAAGGATTATGACTGATCAATTCATTATCACCCTGGGAAAGAAAACAAGGTGGCATATGCATTAATTAGACAAGACCATGCTAGCTTATCCATGATGAGAATCACAAAAGATCGAATATTTATGGATTTACAAAGGATGGATCTTAGAATTATAATGGAAGGGGAAAACGTTTATATTTCACCAATGAATGTTCAACTATCTATACATGTAAAGATTAAAGAGGCATAAAAAGAATATTTAGAGTTACAAAAGAAGGTGAGAAATGTTCATGAATTCAACCTTGATTGTGATGGTATAATAAGGTTCAGGAATCAGGTTTGTGGTCCTCCCATCCGAGAATTAAATGAGCTGCTGGATGAGGCTCATAGTTCTTCATTCTCTATTCATCCTGGAAGCACAAAGATGTATAGGGACATGAAAGATTATTTTTGGTGGGATGGAATGAAAATAGATGTTGCTGAATATGTCTCTCGATGCATGGTTTTTCGGAATGTTAACGTTGAGAGACAGAAGTCTAAGGGGATGTTACAACCATTACCCATACCCGAATGGAAATGGGAAAACATCAATATGGAATTTTTCACCGAACTTC
Organism: Viscum album; assembly: GCA_963277665.1. NCBI lineage: Eukaryota > Viridiplantae > Streptophyta > Magnoliopsida > Santalales > Viscaceae > Viscum > Viscum album. Next base: position 1,619,103,325 of record OY728125.1, read on the forward strand.
CTAACACATCCAAAGGAAATAATGCTATCTAGGTCATAATAGATCATCATACAAAGTCGGCACACTTAATTGCTATTAGAGAGGATTTCTCTCATGATTAAACTTCTTGGATATATGTGGTAAGATTGCATGGAGTACCACTTTCCATTATATCTGATTGGGATCTGAGGTTTACCTCAATGTTTTGGGGAAGTTTTCAGCATACTCTGGATATAGAGTTGAGTTTCAGCACTGCTTATCATTCTCAGACAGACGGTTAGTCTGAGGGAACAATTCAAACTCTAGAAGATATGTTAAGATCTTTCTCTATGGATTTCAAAGGTGTTTGGGATCAACACCTACCATTGGTGGAATTTTCTTATAATAATATCTTTTACTCTAGTATTCAGATGGAACCTTATGACGCTCTCTATGGAAAGAAATGCCAAAATCCAACTTGCTGGGATGAAGTTGGGGAAAGAAAGCTATTAGGACCTGATCTTGAAGATGAGATGGTAAAAAAGGTCTGATCTATTCAACAACACATAAGAGCAGCTCAGAGTCAACAAAAAAGTTTTGCTGATATCCGAAGAAAAGACCTAGAGATTGAAGTGGGTGATAAAGTGTTCTTACGAATATCTCCTTGGAAGAGAGTAATGAGATTTAGAAAGAAGGGAAATCTGAGCCATAGGTATATTGGTCCTTTCAGAATACTGGATCGTGTTGGGATGGTAGCTTACTGATTGGCTCTTCCACCGAATCATCCTCAAGTTAACGATATGTTCCATGTATCTCTCATGAGAAAGTACATACCCTATCCTTCACATGTACTCATCTCAGAAGTTGTACTGCTATAACAAGATCTTTCTTACGAAGAACGGTCGATAGAGATTATGAATCATAGTGATAAATTCCTATGGAACAAGACCACTTTCTTGGTGAATGTTTTATGGAGGAACCACAAATTAGAAGAAGCTAGATGGGAGCTTGAGGATATGATGAGGGAGAGGTATCCTCATTTGTTTGTTACAAAGTGATGAATTGCGAAGGCGAAATTCATTTTAATGGGGGTAGAATGTAAGACCTAATATTTTTCTGAGAAATATTTTTTTATCATCAAAGGAATCTTTCAGTACACACAACACAAGCTTGGCTTTCTTTATATGCAATCGCGACCTTGCTCGATAGCTTGCGTTGTATAGAATACTGAGTTTCACTAAACAACGATATGCTATTAAAATATTATGAAAAATAGTCGTTATGAATAGTAATACCCACTTTTTTAAATTTTATAAATTTTATCTTTCAAAATGGACTTCATTTTTTGATTCGGAATATCGAAATTAGCCTAGGATAAATTTTTTGTAATTTTCTGAAAACATTAAATTTTTGTTGAATAGTGAAAAAACTCGGTTACTATTTTATATCCGACTTTTTATTTAAATAATTATTTATTTTATTTAAATTTATTTTAGGTCAAACTTGATACATAATATCAATATAAGTTCAATGTAATTCATTGGAGTCATTTTATAATAATTTTAGATATATAAAAATTTTATTGAACTTTTCACCGTCTTTTACCCCCCTCCTATGAGAGTTTGAAAATTTACATAAACCATAATTTTACCACTTATGTGAGAGGAATTTAAAAAATCCAAGAGACACGTCTAATATAAAGGAGTAAAATTTTAATCAATAAGATGAAAATAATTTTTGGTGAATAGTAACTTTTTACTTTTGTTTACCACGGTTCAAAGTAAATAGGGTAATTAAGGGTAAAAAGGGTATTATTATTACCCTAAAACATGTACTAATTCAATTGGATAAGTTTAATTCGACCAAAAAACAAACTTAGGGAAAAAATATTACCCTTTAGGTCCACTTGGATTAGATTAGGACATTTAATATTATTTTATTTAAAGAAGAGTTAACATAGTTAAAATGAAAGTTTAATAACTAAAACATTTATAATATAGGGTTATAAATAAGATAAATTAGACTATAAATATTAATTAAAAATATAAAAATATTTCCTCCATAATGGTATTTTAATTATTATTTGTAGACTTTAAATAATTTACTTTATTTATGACACAATGATGATGCAGTAATTACATTATTAAGGAAATATTAACATAATTGATATTATAAATACCCAAATAAATGTAATTTGAGACTTTTAATGAATTAAACTAATTTTATACGTTAATATTACATATTATTATTGATTTAATTACCTTTTTTCGAACTAATCATGCTGTTATGATTTTCACAAAATTCAATTACCAAATAGTGTCTAAATCGACATAAAATAGTTTTTAAAACAAATATTATATTAGTAATTGTTATTTTATTCCTAAAAAATCTAAGGTTAGACCAAATGACTTAGATAAGGTTATATATATTAATAATGAACCACTTGGGGTTATTTTTTCTTGTTATAGTATGTTTATTAACCATATAGTGTAAGAAAACAAGAAGACACGGTAAAAGTTAAATTATTTAACATAGAGTTAAACTTAAATGATAAGGATAAAATAGTAACCTAAACTTTTCTAAAATCTATTGGTTGAGAGGATTTAGACCCATCCCCACCTTATCTTAGAAATAATTCAATTTGGGGCTGTTAAAAATCGAATATGACATTATAATACAATAATATTTTAAGTTATTCCTAACGTTCCCCTCTCCTCCCATATAAAGGGGCACCACCTCCCTCTCCTCATCACACCACTTTGACCCTTAATTCTCATCCAAACCCTACCAATTTATCTTCTCCACTAACCTAGAAACATCCTAGGGGTACTGGCCTTCTTCAATGACAATCTTTAGTGCCTTAAGAGGAGGTTAAGAAGAGGTGCTTCAAAAAAGAGGTAATGTCCGTTACCGATTCATTCAACTTTATTTCTTCTTCTACTTCCTCTTCCTTATTTGTTTCATTATAATGTAATAACATAAGTATCAATAATATACTTATATGTTATTATAAATATGAAACAACCCTATTTCACCTTTTATCCATCCTCCAAAAAATGAAATCACCGTGCCATGGTGTAATCTGTTTTCCACCACCACATTACTTGGATGTGTATAATGGTGTAAATAATAACTATATATGATTATTGTAAAGTGATATTGATTATTAAATAGTATACATACACTTCAATACAATTCCATGATCATGGAAATGATATCATCGCTCGTGCGTGCGTACGACCTACCATCTCCACGATATGATGCGACTCGTTCTAAATGATCTTCAATGCATAATGATTATATAAATGAATTGAATGAATAAATATGATATATATTAAACTAATACCATTCTAGAAAGTAGGTATCTATAACCTAAAAATAATAATAAGAATTTATTCGACAAAACATGCATAAGAACAAAAAGCAATAAACACCCGAATAACAAGTAGCAATGAAATATTACTAATACGAAGCTAAGAATATGACCATATATGATATCATAACAATGAGTGTGATTCTAGAATAAGTCAATAACATTATTTAAATCATTATACAGGATGTTCAGACACGTACAAAGCAAATCGGACCTAAGGTAATGAAAAATCTCGCAATCTCATTTTTATCCGAGATTGTGTATACTTCATAATTTACTGGGGAATATTTATCATCCACATCCATGTTTCATCAATATGTAATATTATTTCTATCCTCCTACAATTATTTAAATCCAATTTTACCCTTCGGTGGGTTTTTAGTAAAAGATATGAAAGGAAACTTTTTTCATTTTTCATACGAGGTACTTTTTGACTTTTCCGGTCAAAGTACAAGAAGAATTTTTTTCTTTAACTTATACGACATGAATGGAGTTTTAGAAAATTATTTCCATGAAGCTTCCTTTACATGTTTTCAAGTTTATTTTTAATCAAGTTATTTTAGTTTAAAATTTTATGACAGGTTACGAAAGTAAAAAAATTGAAGCAGAAAGGATATTTTCCTCAAGAATGGAGTTCAAGCATTTTATCAAAATTATTTTCCATCTAAGATAATATAGGGTTCTGTTTCTATCCCTATTTTTACATTTATTTGATTATGTTATGATGGAATAATTTTTATGAAGTCCTTTTATCTTATATGATTTATCTTATGATGGAATGATGTTTAAGAATCTCATTTTTATTACATGGGTTATACTATGATTTATGATTTATGATCTTGTGGAACACATAAGAATTGTCTCATTATGAGATGGGTGGGAACTATATCTCCCTAAAATTCATTGGGTAAAGAGTTATACCTCATGAGATAGACATTACTAGAACAGCAGGTTAATCTGGTTTAGTGATACAGGACTGAAAGAAGGAGTGAACTCAGTTTAGAAATGGACTTTGTCCGCTAAGATAGTCTTGGAAATGAGTCTTGAATACTAAGAAATGATTCTCTATGATAATGTGTGTATGCCACAAAGTTTCATGTTTTATGTTATGATTATTGGGATTGAATTTCACTACTATTATTTATCCCAGGTTATGAAATTATGATCTCTTTTGCGGGCTAAGATTTCCGAAATGATATGTTCTTATGAATATGATGTGATTGACATTTATTTTGTTTACCCTTACTGAGCATTTCAGCTCACCCGTTTGTATGTTTTCTTTTCCCCATGTCAAGAATAAGGTTATTAAGTAAGATATTTCAAAAGGCACTCTAGATATGATAAAATAAAATGGAGACATTATAGATGATTTATGAACCAGTTGTTTATGTTTCCCAGTTTCTAAAGATACTATACCTATACGGTCCTATTGTGGTTTTGTTATATGTTGTAATAAGTATGCTTCAATTATGAAATAATGACAATTTATGTAAAGTATGGGTCGTTATATTAATAATTCCAAAAAACTCATACAAATTTAATTGATTCTTTATATCCTTATTAGGTTTAATCATGTATTTTTATGTGTTAAGAGATTCAATACCATTGTTTGGGAATGTTTCCTTCAATGGTTTTCATGATTAGTTTTCATATATTCATGGATAGATAAACATGTATAATGAGAATGGTTTTATAGAATAGATTTTTTAGGTTATTATTAAAAAAACCATGACATTATGTGGTCATATAATTTTTTTCATTATTGGGATAGAAGATAAACCATTATATAAAACAATAATTACAATTGTTTGGATTAATTGGTGGTTCTTGATCATAATGAACACCTTTTGATATATAAATTAATATCATGTGTAAAAAAGATTCTATAACATTAAATAAGTTATAATACATATATTATAGTCTGTTTCAGCCATTAAGATGGATTCATGATAAGAATTGAAGATGGTAATTAAAATTTAAAACTCGTCATCCATGAATGTGTTAAAGTAACACATATTGGATGGAGTTTTCATTTGTAGTATAAAAGAAGGGTAAATGAGAGATGAAAAATAATTATTCCTAAATAATAATAAAATTATAATAATTTTGTGGTACTAGAGATATGAAAAAATTTGGATAAAAGAGGTGAGGAGAGAAAAACAAAATAATGGAACTTGAAATAAAAGAAATGGAAAATGGAATTTACCTCTTGATGTAATCTTCTTTGAGAGCCTCTTCAAGGGAGATGTTTTGGTCATTTTGTGACACCAAGGGCTGATGGATGTGGGGTAGGATATTGGAAGGATATTTGAGGAAAACGTATACATGGAAAAAGTCTTGATAGGAGGTAATAGAAGAGGAAGTGAGGGGGGAATTATAGTGTATGAGAGGGTGATTTGTGATTATCTTATTCATTATTTTATTATTTACCTCAAGACAAAAAATTGTGTTTTTCATTTGAGAAATAATAGAAATAAGTGAATGTGAGTTATAACCAAGTGTTCTTATGTAATCCAAGATTCTTGGAATATTGAATTTAACTGATAATTTATATATACGGTAAATTACTGCATTTTACTATTCATAAGAAATTCTATTATTTTAGAAGAATCACAAAAATGCACCCTAACTATTTTTCAACGTGTACAATTAAAAAATGAAGTCCATTTTTTGAAAATAATTTTCTAAATGTGATTAATATAATATTTAAATAAAATCCTAATTTTTTCTAAAATTAACAATTTTAAAACTATAAATTGTTTTATATCACTTTGAAAAATTAATCAAGTTTTCATTATCTTATAATAATATGAAAATAAAATAATATTATTATTTAATATTCATAAGGTTCATATTATTAATCATAACTATATGTAACTCTTCACAAAAAATTATGTTTTTCTTTTCAAACTCTAAATAACTTACTAAATGCAGCTTTGCTTGTTAGTTTTTTGAAATTGAAATCACAGTGGTGGAAAAATTAGGTCTACTGGCTAGGTTATAATAAAGTGGTGTTTTGTGGAGACTTAGTTTTTCATGAATTTATTTATAAATCCTTGGGGTGTTAAATTAATCACCCCTTACTAGAAATTCCATCCTTAATATTACCAAAATGTTACCTCAAAAATGATTTGGGTAGTTCATCATCATAAGCTCCTCAGGCTCCCATGTTGCCTCTTCAATTTTTTTATTTTTTGAATGTATCATTATTAGCCGAGTCATCAATTAATTCAAAACATGTTATTTAGTGTCTAGAATCCGAATAGGCTATTCATAGTAAGATAGGTCATGTTCCAATTCTATACCATCAAATGTGAGGACATGCATTGGGTCTGGCATGTAATTTCTCAGCAATAAGACATGAAACACAATTTGTACATTGGACAGGCTAGGCGGCATAGACAAAAGATATGAAATGAATCCAATTACCTCTATCATTTCAATAGGGCCTACGTACCTAGGGCTCTATTTACCTTTCTTTCAAAATGTTATAATAGCTTTCCATGGAGATACTTTTAATAGAACATTATCTCTCTATAGAAAATCCAAATCATTCTATCGAAAATCAAAATATTTTTTATCTTCTTTGAGATCATTTGATATGACCTTGAATAGTATTTACCATCACGTTTTTTTCCTCCACAATCTTTATACCCACTAGCTTCCTTTCACCAACTTCATCCCAAGATGTTTCTGTATGAAATATCTTCTCTAAAATACTTCATACAGTGCCATTTGAATACTGAAATGGAAACTATAATTTTGGGTAAGCTCCACCAATGGTATATAGTGATCCCACATACCATGAAATTCATGCGAGAATGATCTAAACATGTCTTATACTATTTGGTTCATGATTTATGATTTCCCATAAGTTTAAATATGATATGTTCTACTCAAGTGAAGCTTAGTATCCAAAGAATTTTGAATAATTTTCTAGAATTTAGATGTAAATCAAGGATCGCAATAATACACAATTGAAAGAGGCTCTCCATGAAGTTTGACAATTTCATTGATATAGATTCATGCAAGATTATCTAGTAGAAAATCCACCCTTATAGTGATGAAATGTGAATATTTTTTAATCTAATCAATAATTACCCATATTGCATCATTCTTTCATAGAGTTTTGGGTAATCCAGTGAAAACATATATGGTGATGGAAACCCATTTCCATGTAGGAATAAGTAGATCTTTCATGACTCATCTAGGATGATGTCTTTCGGCCTTCACTTGTTGATAGACTAAACATCTTGATAAATAATCATCAATTTCCAACTACATGTTGTCCCAATAGAAATGTTCCTTCAAATATCTATACATTTTAGTGCTACCATGTTGTATATATAAATTTGATCTTTTTTATCATCCAATAACTCGCTTTTTATCTTAGTTATAGAGTGAAAACAATAAATCTTCCCAGATTTCAGAATTCCATCATCACCTATGCAGTCATCCAACATCCCATTATTGCAGCATTAATATTCTTTTGGAGGATATCATCATCAGGATGAGAGATTTTAATCAATTCTAAAAATGGAGGTAGGGAACCAATTAAAAAATAAATGACATCTCACATTCTCTGGTAATTCCCAGGTCCATTTTTATTAGATCTATGAATACATGATCCCTTTCGATCCTCATTTTCATTAAATCTCCACGACCCTTGCTGCTCAATGCATCAGCTACCTTAATTTCCATTCCTATGTGGTAGTGTATGGAATAATCATAATCCTTGAGTAATTAGATCTATATTCATTGCCTCATGTTGAGTCCTTTTTGTCAGAAGATATACTTCAGACTCTAGTGATCCATATATATCTCACAACTTGACCATTGAGATAATGTCTTTATATTGATCATGAGTAGGATAGTTTTTTCATCAATTTTTAACTTCATTGATGCATAGGCAATAAATCTATCGTTATACATAAGGACACAACCAACTCCATTATTTGATGCATCACTATAGATCACAAACCCATCATTCCCTAATAGTTGATTTAGGATTATAGAATTCACTAATCTCCTCTTCAGTTCTTCAAAACAGTTGTCACATTATTTTTTACACACAAACATAACACATTTATGTGTAAGCTTGGTCATTTAGGTTGGATAAAGGGGTGATGTTTTGAATGAAACACTAATAATAACCTTTTATACCAATAAAATTACATAGCTCATTTATGTTCATTAGAGTAGACCATTCTTGAACAAAATTTTTCTTCATAGGATCAACTGATATTCAATCCTTAGAGTCAATGATTCTTTTAAAGGAAACTGATTGAATCCAAAACTCACATTTTTTTACAATTATCATATAATTTATTTCTTTTAAGATTCTTCAGAATAGCGTGCAAGTGATTTTCCTGATCTTTGTAGATTTTGGAGAATACCAAGATATCATCAATAAATACCACCAAAAAATCATCAAGATATTCCTTAAAAAGCTTATTCCTTATACCCATGAATACATGTGGTGCATTAGTCATTCCTTAATGTAATAATGTAAACATGTAATGGCCATACTTGGTTTGAAACGCAATCTTTGTAATGAGTTTTTTACTTACTCTCAACTGATTATATCTAGATTGAAGGTGAATCTTGGAAAAGTATTGGGAACCATGATGATTATCAAATAAACCATCAATTCGAGGTAGGTGATACTTGTTATTTATTGTTATATCATTGATCTCCCTATAGAAAATGCACAACCTCATAAATACTTCATTCTTCTTAACGAAAAGAACATGGTCTCCCCATGGAGAAGTAATATGGAGAATAAATCCTTTTTCACTTGATTCCTCTAGTTATTTCATTAGTTATACTAATTATATAGTATCCATTATATAAGGAGTCTTTGATATAGGCCATGAACAATGAATTAAATCAATGGAAAACTCAATTTTTTTCTTTAAAGGATGTCCAGGTAATTCCTCTTGAAACACATAAACATATTCTTTCACAATAGGACACCATATATTTGAAAATTCTTGTCCTCACCTATAGATATTTAATCATCTTCCTACCCATGAATTGAATTCAGTAGATCTACTGGGGGTGGATCTAGATAAGAATCGACTAGTGAGGTTTCCTTTCTAAAGATAAGGGATTCAACATCATTCTCAAAAATTGCAACATTCATCTTCTTACAATATATCTTCACATCCTAAAATGAAATCAAAACAATACCAATGATTATATCAAGGTCAGTCATCAGTATAATGATATGTTTAAAAAATAAATCACATTTATGTGTCATGAGGGGGACTTATTGACATATCATTGTTGCAATGATACATCCCCTATTAGTATTTACTGACATATACTTTATTAAATGAAACTGAACATGTGTAATTTTTTTTTAAAATGTGAATATATAAAATAATTAACCAATCCAAAATAAAATAAATAATTGGCTGTATTCAAGGAATTGATTAAATTACCAGCCACCACATCGTTTTGAATGTCAAACTCCATAGTTTTTACTACAAAGTCTTGGACATTCACAATTTCCTTTCTTTGGTAAACATTTCCTTCATGCCTAGGAAAATCATTTTTATAATTCCTCCTCTCTGGAAAATTTTATAATTGAACATTGATAGTTTCTTTCCTCCCCATACAATCTTGAGATAGGAGGCCTTTTTCTCCACACTTGTAATAATCACCCATACCCTTTAAGAAACAACTAGGGTGTCTCTTCCCACAATTATCACAGGGTGGAAGTTCAACACTTACCTTCTTCCCCATTTACATAGTTCCTTTTCTATAGATTTAATCATCCCACCTCTTGTATTGTTTTATATTAAATTAATTAGTCTTAGAGAATTTATCTTCCATCGTGATAGTACTTGAGACTATATCTTAATATGATTAAAACATTGGGAGACAAGATAACTTTGAAAGAACTTTCTTTAAACCATAAATGAATTAATAAATCTTTCTCTGTTGATTACATATTTATTCTTCAACATGTATTTCTAACCATGTGAAAATAGCTTCACACATTGCAACATTATCATTCCCTTTTTACCTCATATTCTGAAACTACATATCTATATATTCTCATTTTTCATAAGGGAATTATTTATCTCTGTAGATTTAGTTAAAATCCATCCATTCTATTTCATTAATTTCTTCCTCATCAATTTTTTTGAATTAAATACCACAACTGATCTACATCACCCAATAGATGATAAACATCCATGCCAACTTTCTCTCTATTGTTACATCTCAAAGTAACACATATTTTATCAAATGAACTTATCCATTACAATACTACAAATGGGATTGTAGTCCCATTAAATTATGGAGGTGGTTGTCACATAAATGGTCTAACATAGCTCCCCACATTGTGGATCTAGATGCTCCATATGGGTAAGGATATTATTCATAACCCACGTCAGCTGTTCCAGTGTAGTTATAAGTTTCTCCACACCAGTCATAGCACTAGATCCAACATCATTATCTTGCATCGAAGAGAAATACCTACATGGGACATATGAATTCATGAGGTTTCCATTCATTCCACTAGGAACCATTTCTAAATAATGGCATACACTAGATTATGTTATGAATCATAATGTATAATCCCAATGTTGAGAAATACATAGCTAGCTAATATAATAATCTAAACATGGTTTCATTGGGGAAAAAATTAAATTTAAATATTTAAAGATGAATCATAAAGAATAGGTGAATTATTCTAAGAATATCACCTAAGAGTGTCAAACTAGGTGCTTAGTAAGACCAACTATCATGTACCAACATACATCAAGTCACGCCCAAAACTCCTTGTCAGTGTTGTTACTCATAGGTACATATATTCCAAAAACACATCCACTTTTTGTATCCAAAAATTGATTTATTTTCTATAATTATAAGCATAATCAATTCCATAAAAAAATTCAAGGTTTTTCTTTTATGCTTATCCTCACAGACTATCTTAGGTTTTTCCTCCATAATCTGCATTTTCTAACTCTAGTTTCTATTTTTTTCATCTAAAATTCCTCTAATAACAACTGTAAAGACACAAACCTTGTTTCCCAAAGTCAGTTCCATATTTTATTACATTGGCACATTTACAATAAATTCATATCCCAAAGGAACGAATAGTTGAGTAGTTTTGAAAAACCAAATACATACATATGTTCAATATTACAACCTAAAAGGAAAAAAAATTTAGAAACTTCTTTTACAACATCCACATCTTCTAGGTTATTATTGAATGTCATTCATAACATACCTCTTAATATAATAGGGAAAATAAAGGCAAGAAAGGGGAGCTCAAATGATTAGTATGGGTAGGAAATATCGAGGTAGATATAATAAAAAATATCATTAGTCGTGGTGAATAACTAAAAACACATGCCATTAAAAAATTCAATATAATATTGTAGGAATAATAGCATAATAAATAATTTATTAATTAAACAAAATCTTAGGTATTCTACTAGTCTAATTAACAAATAAACTATCGACTACTATCTTTATAATGAGGGATTATATAGTGTTTTCATCATAAATATACTATCTTGGCCTCATGCTAATACCACAAATAATCACTTTGTTAATTCCATATGTCATGACCGTAGTTTGTCTCATGATACATACCAATACATCGAGGGGCTATAGTAGTCCCCACCCATCACATAGTAATTCTAATGAATTCCTCATATGAATGGGTACAAATATAAACAATATATACATTCATATTGTAGATAACATATGAAATGTAAATAACATTCCCCAAACATTAAGCCTAAACACTAACAATTCTGAGTAAATTTCGGAATGGTTTAGGACTACACATCCACAGTCAAAATAATCACAAACCATTAAATTAAATATGTTAGGTGATATCATAAAATATTAATCCGAATAATAAATAAGAATACATATTTTAAGATACTTTTTTAAAATGATTGAGTAATTCTTGAGATAAATACTCTTTTACATTGAAATGAAGAGTTATTTTTGAAAATTATTTGTATAAAAAAACAATTTAAGTAAGATAGTATTTTCATAATAAAATTAGATATTTGAGAAATATAATGGCTTCTAAAAAATTATTATATAGTTCCCTTGAAATTAGTTAGGAATTTGCGAAATTCCCTTGAACCGGGCTTGTATTTCAAGAAGGATTTTTGAAAGACACTTTTAAAAAATATAACTCTCCATAAATGAAAGTATGAATATTATTGGTACACAAATAAAGAACATGAAAAAATACAATATGATGAGTACCTATAAATAAATAGTAATTTAATTGATGTAACTAGATAATAATAGTAACCCGAGTGAATATGGTGGTTCGGGTAGAAAACCCTTACATTAATACCGAAGGTGTTCCTCACATGATATTAATGACCTGAATAATCAAATTTATGCTCATAAATTAATGATTATAAAATCTTCTCTAAATTTAATTTATTTATTATAACCTTATTAGGCTCAATAAAGGCCTTTTTAGGGGTTAAGATATTCAATTTCTTTGTTTGGCGGTGTTTTCTGGCATGGTTTTCATAATCAGTTTACATATATTCTTGTACGAAAAAACATGTTGAATGAGAATGGTTGTCCAGAATAGAAGTTTTTATAATATTAGTGAACAACCCTAAAATTAAATGGTCATGAAATTAATTTGGATATTGGGAGTTAAGATGAATCATTATATAAAACTATAATGATAATTGTTTGGGTTAATTGGAGGTTCTTGATCACAACAAACTCATTTTAATTTTTAAATTAATATCACATGTAAAAATGATTACAGAACCATAAATAAGTAATAATACATATATTATAGTATATTTAAACCAAAAAAATGGTTAAATGATCAGACTTGAAGATGGTAATCGAAATTGAAAACCCATCATCTTTGAATGTGATAAATTAACATATCTCCGATAGTGTTTTCATTTCTATTTTAAAAAAAGTGGAAAGGTGGGATGATAAAAAAATATTACCTTATCATATCATATTTCAATTAACTATAATTTACTAGAGTTATCACAACATTTTTTAAAGGATATGAGGAAATAAAAATAAATTAAAGGAACTTGAAATAAAATAAATGAAAAGAGGGATTTACCTCTTGAAGTAATCTTCCTTGAGAGCCCCTTTAGGGGAGAGTTTTTTTACTTTTTATGATACCAATGGATTTTGGACGTGTGGGAGGATCTTGAGAGTGTATTTGAAAAAATTTATATAAGGAACAAGTTTTTAGACGAGTGAAGAAAATAGGGAGTGACGTGGGGGGGGGGGTAAAGTGGAGGAAAGGGGGAATTTGTGAATATCTTATTCATTATTTTATTATTTCCATCAAGACAACCAATATTGTTGATTAATGTGACACATAATAGTAAAAAATGCATGTGAGTTTTATCCAAGTGTTCTTCCACCATCCGTGAAGCTAGTAATAGTGAATATAACTAATAATCTATATATATGTTAAATCACCGTATTTTACTATTTATTAAAAAATTGAGTAATTTAGAAAAATCACAATAAATAACCCTAATAATTTTTTCATCAGTAAAATTAAAAAATAAACTCCATTTTTTTAAAATAAATTTCTAAATATGATTAAATTATTTTTTAAATAAAATCATAATTTATTTGAAAAATAATTGTTTTATAACAATAATTCCATTTATATCAGTTGGAAAAATTAATCAAGATCTTGTTATCTTATATCCTTAAGAAAATAAAATAAGAAAATGATTTACTGTTAATAAGGATCATATTACTAATCATGAGGGTATGTTACTATTCACCAAGAACTATGTTTGTCTTATCAAACTCTATATATCATACTGAACGCAAATGTGTTTGTAATTTTTTCAAAATTAAAATCATATGGCTTGAAATATTATGTTTACTGACTAAATTATAACAAAGTGGGGTTTTGTGAAGAGTATATTCTACGTGAATTTATTTATAAACACTTGAGGTGTTCCATATATAGTCTAAATAGGTAAAAATAAGTGGAGTACAGGACTCACTATCCTTAACGTAAAAACTATATAGAACCTTAAAACCCTCACGAAAGATATGAAAGAACATGGTACTCCAAGTATAGAGTTTCTTAAATTTCTGAATGATATAAGAAATTTACACGTAATCATTGATATACCTTCTCCTGCATCAAATTACTAAATACATTTCAAACTCAATAATTAAGAGAATAATTTTCATTTCACTATAAATAGAAAAATTTAGTACGTATAGATGTAGTCACTTCTTTAAAAAGATTTATTTCACTATACAAAGCACTATAGAAAATGATATCCAGGTCATAGTTGTTTCGAATAATTCCATCATCTTGCATAATACCATTTAAGAATTAATTATCTATGATGACATTCATACATGTAGAATAAGGAGACTAGAGATCCCAATGTGTAGTATCTCCATTCATACCATTTTAGATTCATGTATTAATTTTTTTTATTTATATCCATTATTTATGTAAGTGAAATTATAGTTTTTTATAATTTCATCAATGTTAAAAAAGTTACAAAACACATAATTTGATTATTTGAACATATTGGGATATAGGAATTTATATATAATATATTATGATGTATTGAACTGGTAAACATTTTTTAATGAATAGGTGGGTAGTTTTTATTGGATCACAACTCCATGACTCATTTTAACCATTCCCATATTCTAAGGGACTATAATGAATATTTCCCTAACACATTATACTAGACTCCCTTCCCTGCTAGGATGGGTTTCAAGGAACCTGATATCCTTTACTCACATATACATATATCTTAGGTGGTTTATATATATATGTGTGTGTGTGGGTGTGTGTGTGTGTGTGTGTTTGTTTGTGTTGGTGTCTGAGTATGAATGAGCTAGTTATAGTTATTGAAACTATCTGATACGGAGGAACTGGATAACCTTCTCAGATCCTAGGATGAGGCTGTAAATATGAATTAGTAAGAAGGATCCTTACCATGAAAGAAGTAACTTTTTATTGATAATATTATGTATAGTCAAATGAAAACATTTATATATTGTTTTAATACTTATTCATAATTTTTTTACTATTAATATAATCCATTCTAGTTTATGATTGGTTGTTTAGGGTGGGATGGTGGATATGTAGTTGGCATTATCATTCTCTCAACCCACACCTTCCACAATATTTAATTTATATACCCTTTTATACGTGACATTTGTAGTGGAATAGTATACAAGCATGGGAGCTAGTATACACATATTATGGAGTTGAGTGGACCCTTTTTGGTATATTTTAGTAGGACTTATAGATGTGGTGTGTTCCTTCCTTGGTATCCTTATAGAGAGGTTTCACACAAAGAGGCAAAAAAATTATATTCTTTTGACTCATTTGGAATTCACCACTCATGTATATATATCTTTTATAATGTCTCATCCACTTTGTACATAGTTTGGATACATGAATCATGTATTTTCATAAAATATATAATCATATTATGTTATACATTTGTAAAATATCACATGCTTTCACATGATTTTATTGTGACTAGTACATATGTACGCCATGAAACATATCTATGTTAGGATGCTAATTTAATTAAATCTCCCCAATAGGGAGAAAACCACCTCCTATATTTTTTGTTGCTTAAACCCAGGAAATATTTCCAACCATTACAAATTAGAATAGGTTCTTAATAGTATAGTGACGTTATCAAAAATGTTGCATATTTCATGGTCTCTAGACATTTAGTAGCAATTTCAATAATTTAGTGGCAGTTTTTTTATGTTTCATTTTGGATCATTTCTCGGTAGTTTCATATTTATTTAGTGGCCATTCTTTTTAAGAAATAGCTCAAAAGCGATTAAATGAAACTAACCGCCTCTAAATACATTAGTGGTGATTAATCATAACTGACCTAAACTATAATTTTCATTAAATTACTTTGCTGCAGTTACTAAAAATTTACACTAAAAATTACTATTAAAATATATTATTATTTTTAAAGATTTAAGAAAAAATATATATATAATAAAACTGAAAAGCATAATATTATAACATAAATGTATTAAAACCCCATCATACATACATTATACACCAATAGTAATATATACAAACATCCAATGTCAGTACAACCGTAGTTAATATACACTTAATTTAACATAAACTTCAGTCATCCCATAACTCACTCCTTTATAAATACATATAATATATGTCCATCAACAACCCATGGCCAATATACATCCACCCCAGGACATTAACGACATAAATATTCTTCCAAATCAACTCATCAATTGAAACTGACCACATTATCTCATCAACTATAACAAAATAAAAAAATCTAACCATGATATATAAAAATTATAAAAGAATCATTGATAAAATTTAAACATACAACATAATATAATAATAATCACAAATTAATTCTAAATAATGTTGTGGATCATAATGGTCAACCTCCTACCTACTTGATATATCTGTCAACAATAATAAAAAATATAACATATAAAAAAATATAAGAAATATAGAAAAACACAGAATATATTCAGAATGTTTCACATAAAATTTGTTAATTTTTTAATCAAACATAAGAAATTTTAACAAAACATAAAACATATATCATGTAAAAAACATTGAAAATATAAAATTACCTTATCAAAAAATTGATTATTTTTTACAGGGTGCTGTAATAATTCTTTATCATAGAAAAATGTGTCCCAAAAAATATATTTTTTGTGATAGCATGTCGAAAAAACAGTATTTTGCATTGGTCGAACCTCCTATCATAAATATATTTTAACCGGATTATTTAAACAGGTATTTTAACCATGCCAAGGGACCGTACCAAATATGTATTTGCGATGAGACTTTATCCCATAAAAAATAAGTTAAAAAATAAAAAACATTGAAAAAAAAAGAGTATATAAAATATAAAAAAAATTTAAAATGTAAAAAATAAAATTTTAAAAATATATGATAATATAAATATTTTTAAAAGAATTTACATTTAAATTATTTTTAGAGGGGGTGGGGGAGGGGGAAGGTCATCTGGAAGAGGAGGGGTAAGGAACTCTTACCCAACACCCTATATGTGCCATCATGTGTACTCCATCATATGATCTTGATGTTGTTGGTGTTCTTGTCACATCTCCTCCTCCTAATGCTCGTGTTATCTAATGATCTCTTCCTTTCCAAAACACATGTCCTCTAGAAGCTCACTCATTGATCATGACATCTCCTTATACTATGTGATCAATGTTGATGAGACTCCAAAATATCCCCTCAAGATGGATTATAAACATGTAGTAGTACCATAATAACTATCATGCATCAATCAAGAACTAATAACAACCACTCCTCCCTTCACCAAAGCATACAGTTTCGCCTACATCCACACATGTCATCAAATCCTCCCACATCCGTGGGCAAACTCCCTATCTTAGAATGAATCTCAACTTCAGTTAGAGAAGTCACATCCTCATATGACTCCTTCAATATAAATATAAAAAAATAATTGTTAAAATATAATTTTCATTAAAATTTAATACTCAAAAAAATTATACTAACCACTATCTGAAGCTGGAGACCATCCACAATGTCTTGTGCGACATGATCAATATACACCCTCATATAGATGTGGAACTCTTTAATATGGAGATGTTCAATAAACAGTATGAATATAAAATAAACTATTTACATTTAATGTTATATAAATTATTAAAAAGCTAGCTTTCATGTATAATCTATGAAAACTAATTCTATGACTACCAGCTCTATGAGTTACCTCCTACACTCCCCAGTTTTTTCAACCTAATGAACCCATCCTCTAAAAAATTTCTCCCTCCTAGTATAAACATAATCCATCCTAAACATGATATGATATGTAATCTAATTGGTGAAAACAAAAACACTAATCAAAATATTTGAATCTCGCATTTTTCATGTATGTCTTCCTTATATTTTGTAGAAACATATGGAAAAAAATATCCATAATGACCTATAAGGCCTTATAAATATATGTTTTTATGCTATCGTCAAAGAGATACCATAAACCCAACTAATAATTAATAATATCATGTAAAAAATTCAATATATTTCAAAATAACGTTTATTTATTTAGGTGGAATCCAATGATCAAACAAATAGTGCCAAATGACAATGTAAAATCCCTTCCCACATGAAATATGCTCCAAAAAATTAATTCCACAAAATAGAACCCCCTTTTCTACTAACTATATGCATAAATATATGAAAAATATTAAACAAATAATCCAAAAATTAGTATGTAAATAAATTAAGGGAATTTAATGAAAACAAACTATAATACATAATTAAACATACCTCTGTGTGCGTGAATCAAAATCAAGATGTAGATGTCATTTGAGAATGGTTCTAGAAATCATTAATATCGCAAGCCATCAACCCCTCTGACATTATGATGAACATATAGGAACATAAGTGTCAGATTATAAAGCATCAGGATTACAACTCGGTTGTACAAAATCCTTGAAGATACATAAGACATCATCATAAGTCTTTTCAACTATCTAAAACATGGAAAAAAAGTTTTCAGCAAATAACTGAAAAACATAATACATACAGATATTTTAACAATGAATGAATAGTAATTTTCCATCCTTTTTCTTAATCCTCATCTTCGTATATGATAGTGTAAATATATTCATCTTCATCCTTAGTATCATTAATATCCATTGCTATTTTAGCTCATTAAAACTTGTTAATTAAAATTCATTTATTACATCATCAACATCATCACCACCATAAACATACAATTTGGGGGTTTCCTCATGGATATTGGTGTCTCTTTTTTAAAAACATATATTAGATGTTTTTAATAAATAAATTTCAATTCATTTAACTTCAATAAAACCACACTCACTTTGTATACACTGATTATCACTGGAATTTATTTTTACAATGATCCACCATTCAATTAACTCTGTTCATTTGGGGTTACAATTCATATCTTATATTATTCAAAAAAATTAACTCACATGAAGAATCAAAATAATTTGGCAAATATATTTCGTATTCATGATGACAAAATTAAAAATAGATCATTTATTACAAGAAGGATTTTATATTTAATATCAATGATTCCATTGCGCAGAAAAATACAAAAGAATCTATCAGTATCAAAACAATGAAATTAAAACATCATTACATAATTCTTAACAACGATAACATAGCTCAATTATATTACATTGAATTTCAAAAAAAATAAACATTACTTTCTATATGATGAGTTCCTCTCAATAAAACACCACAATTCATTTTTTATTCATTCCCCATATGCATGTTAATGAAATCGAAAACCATTCACCTTATATGAATTATAAGATTAACCAATTTTGGATATTTTATTAATCAATATAAATAATCAATTATTAATATTATAATCATTCTATGATACCAAAAAATTGTAAATGAACTAGAAATATAGGAAAAAAAATAAATTTTTGTCATATATTAAACCATAAAAAATTTACTTTACCCGTCATTCAAACCCATATGGAGAATTGTGTTTCTGAAGATCTTCAAGTAAAGATTATGTAATTTTTTTTAAATTATTTATTGATATGATCATCATATAATCTTAAAATATAATAATAATACTTAATTTTTTTTAAAATGTTTAGAATATATTGTATTATCACCCATTGTAGAAATCGCTTCACTGATTTATAGTTATGCAGAACATATGTATGAGCCTTAGGTTGTTCATCATCTAAAATCCACCATTCAAGAACTCTGCCATATACATGTTCAGGTTGAATAAAAACTGATAGTTCAATGTTCACTAAATCATTAAAATTTCCCTCATTATGAACCATTTTATTATTTTTTGAAGTATATTCAGGTTAGAAATAATGCAAGTAGGAAAAAACATTTCCACATACAAATAAGATTCTACAAATGAACCTTTTTCTTCAGTTTCTTTATACATCTCTCATATGGATAAATCCATCAAAACGTTACCATCTGTCCACATTTTTCTTCATGCATAAAATTTAATATCAAAAGTTCTACTAAGTCAAATATATCAAAAATTTATATCCCTGTTTACTTAAATTAAATCAACATATTCATACAGTCTAATAAGTTCATCATAGCCTTTTTTTACAACAAAAATGTGTTAGAATAATATTATATTACTATTATTGAATCCCAAATTGAATAATTCAACAAACTTCTAAATAAAATTGGTAGAATTATTTCTAATATAACATTACAATTATGACATTTTAGTCCAGTTACATGACTATTTCAAAACCATCAAGAAAAATTGGGAACATAACTGTCTAGTAGTCTTAAATCCATAATCCAGAGTTAACATAATAAACCATTTTATTTGTAAATTGTATAATACATTTTAGATTCATTAACTTTTGTGATATTTTATTTTTAAACAACTCTAATTATGGTTAAAAGTAAATTTGGGAAAGATATATTCATGTATTTACATTATCTTTGGTCATACCTGGTGTGTCCAGAACTATGTAAAATATATTATCTATTCTATTATTTACAATATGGGTGACATCAAACATGTACTGAACCGAAAAGTTAGATCACTATAGAATAACAAAAAATATACACTATTAAATCCAATTGTGATCTTTCCATAATCCATCTATTATTTGTTTATTTATATTCAGTCCAATGGTAATGAAATGTAATAAAGAAGTAATAGATTTTAAATTGATTCTTGAGATCATTTATAGAGGTGAATCTATTTCAATTATACAATTAATTAAATGGTTTTTATTGCTTTGGAAATGATGATCAAGTAAGAAATATTTAATAAAAGTCAAAAAATTTGTTTTTCTCCCATTGAAGAGCATAAACTCTTTGATGTCACTAATACAACATAGATATGATTTTGAAAAATTTGTAATTAATTCAGAGAACATTTTATATGTAGACTCACTAATTTTTCCACATTAATACAACATTCATTATAATGTTTTGTTTTTTTAACAACAACATACATACTGACACCATTACTTCAAAAGCAATTAAATCATCAAAAAATGGATTCACATAAACATTGATATTTCCATTTTAGATGTCTTGTAATTAATGAAGTCAGAATGTTATATGAGTCATTAATCTACAAACGAGGAGGTATGTTTTGTGGAGTTACAAATGTGGTCCACATAAATATTAACTATTATAAGAACTTAATGGATTGAATATGTTAGTAGAAAAACCTATCTCATGATTCGGGCCTCTGAAAAAGAAACTATGAATTTACCTGGTCAAAATATATCCATAAATCTCAATTAAAAGGATGATATTAACTTTTACTTGTTGAAATATTGATTTTTTTCTATGATATAAATGATGATGTATGATGAGACACAAATAAACACTAAAATCTTCTTGTAATCGAGAAATACCTCACCAATTTGATATAAATCAATATAAAATTCCCTAGTTGAGCCTCCTTGTTTGTTGATGTTACACATATAGGAAAAGTAATTGATGATTCATTTTCACCATAATATAAGATGAAATCATATGAAAATTCATGAATTTTTTGATAAACAGAACCCAAATTACAAAAAAACCTCTTTATCTCATAGAAATTTACATTCGACACATTTATTTTATATAACAGTGATTTAATCAAAGAGAATATCTAATAAAAATAGATATTTGACATTCCATTATCTGATTTAATAGACATAAATATTGAAACCACGTCAAATTTTCTTATATTGAAACCAGGATCTATAAAATCTCCAGTAAAAATCATTAACTCATAAAATCATTAGGATTATATGTAATGATTGATATCAAAATCAACATGAGTTTTAGTTTTTTGAAAATACTAACGAGAAAAATCGTGTACAAATGTTTGAAAACGTGGTGGATTTGGATTTGAAGTTTTATTATTTCTCGAAAATTTAATTTTTCATGTTGATACCAAAAAAATACAATCTTTTTAAAATCCAAAATGTAGTAGATGACCCTCAATATTTCCAAATGTTTCAAACCTCCTATGATCATATTTCTTATATAGACACATAATTTTCCCTTCTAAAACAAAATCTAGTTTTGTTGATGTAAATGATAAAAAAACTTCAACACCCAATACATAAATAATATTTATACGAGAAATAATTCTATTCCTATGATGATTTATCCAATCACAATAATGTAATAAAGAATGATTCCAACTTCATAATTTCATATTTCTCTAAAAAAATTATTAATAATTTGATATAAGAAAAATAAAATACCAAATGGATTATAAAATTATAAAATTATATTTTTCTTATAAATACTATTAATTATATCAATTTACTACTAATTATTACTAATTAGTGATGATTTTAATATATTTTCATTAATATCTGCTAATTTCAGCACTTTTTTAAAAATTAAAAATATTTTTTACAGATAAACATTATTTTTTAGTAATCATTAAACATTTTAATAAATTAGTACAATTTATCAAAAATTTATAATAAATTATACTATGGTTTTTTAATTACTGATAATGTTTTGAAATTAGAACTAACATTTTGTATTTAGCACTAATTTTTAGTAATTACTTCTAATTTTTTGTAATTACGACTAATTTTACTAATTACTTGTAATTATTACTATTTACCAATAATTGTTATATAGGAGTTCTAATTATCACTATCTTCTACTACACATCACTAATTATCGCTAATTTTTACTAAGTACAACTAATTATCAATGATGTTTAGTAATTATTTCAAATATTTACTAATTACTACTAATTATTAAGAATTAACATTAATTACCCTAAATGTTTACCAATTATAATTAAATTTTACTAATTACTACAAATTAATACTAATTAAGGATACATATTACTAATCACAACTATGTTTTAGTAATTATACCTATTTTTTACAATGTGCCACTAATTTCCACTATGTTCAAATAATTACTACTAATTTATACTAATTTTAAAAGGTTCTGCTAATTTTTACTAAGTCCCACTTATTTTTACTAAGTACCACTAAATACCAATAATTTTCACTAAGTTCTACATATTATTACTAAGTGGAACTTAATTTTACTATCACTAATTACTGATATTTTTTAATATGGTCCGTCAAATAGGAAGTGTTTTTTACTAATTTCTGCAAATGTTTTCTAATTACAACTAATTATTAATAAGTACAATTTTTTATAATATTCCTTAATTTTTAGTTATTAATTATAATTTTTTTGTAGTTTTGAAATTTTTTTTGTAATTTACAATAATTTTTAGCAACTACAACAATTTTTTTGTAATTACAGCTAATTTTTATTAATTATCACTAATTTTTTGTAATTAACTCAAATTTTTAATAAGCACCACTAATTTTTACTATGTACCACTAGTTTATAATATGTATACCGTATTATCTCTAATTTTTACTAAGTAAATCTAATTAATCATAATTTTTACTAAGAAATTCCAATTATCTCTAATTTTTAGTAATTATAAAAAAAATTACCGCTAATTTTTAGTAACTATTAGAAATTTTTAGTAAATACCACTAAAATTTAGTATTAACGGGAAATTTTAACTATGAACAGCTAATTGTTTCAATATACAAAATATTGCCACTATTTTTTACAATGTACCCTTAAATAACACTAATTTTTACTATATACCACCAATTATCACAAATTTTTAGATATTTGGGACTATTTTTAGTAATAACTGCTAACATTTAGTAATTACATCTAATTGCCGTTAATTTTTACTAATTAGTACTAATTTGTTTTAATTACTCCTAATTATTAATATTTACCACTAAATTTTACTACTTATCTCTAATTTTTAGTTTTAATTTCTAATTTATAATAATTACTATCAATTTATAATTGTTACCATCAATTTCTAATAATTATCACTAATTTTTACTAATATATACTAACTACTATTAATTACAAATAATTATTATATTCTACTAAGATCTATAAATTATTAACAAGTTATATTAATTCCCACTCATTACTGTTAATTTTTACTAATTCCTACATGTTACCACTAATTTTTTTAATTATTGATTTTTATACAAATTATCGCTAATTTCTATAAATTAACTATAATTTTGAATAATTATCATTAATTAATATTAATTAAAACTAAAAAATGATAATTAAATCTAATTAAAACTAATTAAAACTAAATAATTCTAATTAAAAAAATATTTATAATTATCACTAAATATATTTCATTAAAAATAATTACTAATACATAAAACTAGTTACTGCAAAATAAAACTAATTAATTAGAATTAAATATAATTACTTCAAATTAATAATAATTATTACTAATGTAAAATAAATAAATTAATGAAAATATAAAAATAGTAAATAAATACTTTAAAATGAAATCTTTTAGCAGTCGCAAAGCCGGAAAATTGATTTCCTGTAAAATATATATCATTTAAAAGATTATGCAGGAGAATATGAGGGTGGGGAAGGATTGGGGTGTTCAGAGGAGAAGATAATGTATATAAATCAAGGGGGTCATATAGATTACATAATTTGTGATGGGACTATTTGAGATAATAAACTGGTGAAAAACATTATTAGTTTTGATGGATCCCATCCAAATTAGTTCTCACCATTAATAATTATGTTGGATGTAAAAAATATATTTTCAATGAGTCTTATTGCAAATCGTATATTACCGACAGTTTATTTTTAACCATAGATAATTCT
Source organism: Viscum album (assembly GCA_963277665.1). Lineage (NCBI taxonomy): Eukaryota > Viridiplantae > Streptophyta > Magnoliopsida > Santalales > Viscaceae > Viscum > Viscum album. The sequence continues at coordinate 1,619,128,356 of OY728125.1, forward strand.
CGATGCAAAATCTATATGTATGAAATTTATTTGTGATGGGAATTAATTACAATATCAAATACCTTTCTCAAGATTTGGGGTACAGTACGGGCTAAAGGTATTTACAGTGGGAAAAAATTCATATCACAAATAATTTTTTATGAGTATTTGTGATAGGATTTGTTTCCCATCACAAATAATCCTTTCTGAGGGACTATCTTTGACATTCAATAGGCCCATCGCAAATAGCCTATCAAAAAATATGTTTACTCATGTGGTGTTAACTATTTGGGATATCAATTAACACTTGAAAAAAAAGAGGGATAATTAAATATTTTAATTAGTTTTTAAATCGCCCTTTTGTGTGTTTGAAATTTCCATAACAAATAAATTTCAAAGACAATGAGATTACGACTAGTACAATATTCTAAAAATAATTCAATAGTGGTTTTCACATGAATTCACTTCAATAAGAGATCATTTTCTATATGTTTTATCATTACATGCAATTTTTAGAGTTTTAAAACACTCAAAATAAGTTTATATGATTAATAGAAAAACCATAACTCCGAATAATGTATCATCAGTTCTGACACTTCTGATATCAATCTATGATCATTATCCTATGATTTCAAGGAATTATGATGTCATTTTCCTTGAATTAAACCCCCGAAACCTGTTTTAAATACTTTGGTACATTTAAATAAATTTTACTGAGTCATTATAACAATAACATATATCATATTGGCATATTCTTGCATATAAATGTCATAAATAACTCAATAGCGGTTTTCCCCAAATTACAATCCAATCTGAGGTTGTTTTATATATTTTGACCATTAGATAGACATTTATGTGTATTAAAACACTAAAAACACGTTTATGACTATCCAAGGAAAACAGTAACTCTGAATGATGTGTCATCCACTCCTACATTTGACAAATCAATTTAATGTAATTTTTTCACAAATTTTAGGGATATATGACATTGTTTTTCTAGTTTAAACCCCAAAACACATGTTTTAAGGGGGTTGGTTCCATTAAAAATTTATTATGATGTAAATCTGACCGAACTACATGTCAAATTGATGTTTTTTCTAGGTATACACCTAAAAAATAACTCTATAGTTTTTTCCAATGATTTCTTATCAATGTGAGGTTTTTTTCTATGGTTTGGAATATTTTACACTTTTTTAGTCTTTTTAAACATTAAAAACACATTTATGGTCCTCCAGGTATAACCACAACTCAAAATGATATGCCATCAGTCCCTAAATTTCCCAAATCAATCTATGCTCATTGTCCTCTCATTTCTAGGAATCTGACTTAATTTTCATAGTTTTAACACAGAAGACGTGTTTTAAAAGGATTTCAATCCTTAAAAGTATTTACTGAGTCATTATGACCACACCACACTTCATATTAATGTGTTTTCTATGTGTACACATAAAAAATAACTCAACAAAGGTTGTACAATGATTTTTATTAGTTTCAGGTCATTCTTTTTGCTTTTGACTGTTACATGCATGTTTATGTGTTTTAAAACACTGAACATGCATATACATCAATCCTGAGAAAACTATAACTCATCATTACATGCTATCAGTTTATACATTTCAAAAATCAATGTACAAATATTTTTATCTGAGTTGGTGGAAATTCAACATTGGTTTTCTGGTTTCGACCCCGCGAGACATGTTTTTAATGGCTTTGGCACCTTTAAAAATTGTTTACCAAGTCATTCTAACAATAACACATGTCTTATTGATGTGTGATCTATGTGTCCACATACAATATAACTCAATGGTGGTTTTCCCATTATTTCACATCAATCTGAGGTCCTTTGTGATGGATTTGACTATTGCACGCACATTTGTGTGTTTTAAAACACTAAAAACATGTTTACGATCATCTCAAGAAAACCATAACTCAAAATGACATACTTGTAGTTCCTACATTTCAAAAACATATCTACATTCATTATATTATTTTTTTATAAAAATCAAGGTCATTTTTTAGTTTTCCCACTAATGCATGTTTTTAAAGGATTTGGTACATTTAAAAAAGTTTTTACATGTCATTTTGACCACACCATGTATCAAATTGATGTGTTTTCTATACATAAACATAAAAACATCTCAATTGAGGGTTTCCCATGAATTCATGTTAATATTATGTCATTTTTATGGTTTTTATTGTCCCACATATTTTTTATTGTTCTAAGACACTAAAAAGTGATTATAGGTTTCTCCAGAAAACTATAACTCGGAATGACCAACAATTGGTTCCTGGATTTTAAAAATGAAAATTTGGTCATTTTCGTCTAATTGTAGGGAAATATAATGTCTTTTTCTAGTTTTTATCCACTGAAACATCTTTTGAAAGGCTATAGAATATTTATATTTTTCTAAAGTGTCATTTTGACCACACAACATGTCTAATTAACATGATATCTTGGAAAAATCATAAAAATATACTCAATAGTGGGTTTACTATTGTTTTAAATTAATATGAAGTAATTTTACATTGTTTTGACCATTATACACATGATTGAGTGTTTTAAAACACTAACAATTCCTTTACAACCATCCTGAGTGAACCCTTACTCAGAAAGACATGTCGTGGGTCCCTAAATTTCTAAAATAAATTTACAGTCATTGTCCTCTCATTATAGGGATGTATGATGTCGTATTTATGGTCTTAACCATCTAACAGATGTTTTTTAAAGCATTGTTACCTTTTAAAAGTGTTTACCAAGATATTCTGGTCACACCACATGTAATATTGATGTTTTCATTATGTTTACAACTAAAAAATAACTCAATAGTGTTTTTCCCATGATGTCATGACAATATGAGGTTTCTTTCTATGGTTTTAACCATTACACAAACATGTAAGTGTTTTGAAACACTAAAAAATGTTTACAAAAATCTTGGGAAAACCATAACTTATAATTATGTGGTGTTAGTTTCTACATTTCAATAATAAATATATGGTCATTTTACCATGAATTTTGAGAAATATGGGATCTTTTTATTGGTTTTGACCCTCATAAGTTCTTTTTAAAGGCTTTGGTATCTTTAAAAAGTTGTTTTCGAGTCATTCCTACCACACCACATGTCATATTGTTGTATTATACACATAAAAATCCACAGTAACTCAACGGTGTTTTCCCATGATTACACATAAATATGAGGTCATTTTAATGGGTTTTACAATTACACGTGCATTTTACTATTTTAAAACTCTAAAAATGCGTTTATGGGAATTATAAGGAAGCTGTAACTTAGAATGACATGATGTGAGTTTATATATTTAAAAAATAAATATGCTGTCATTTGTTATTTAATGGAAATCTAATGATTTTCCCATGTTTTGACCCCCCATACATGATTTTGAAAGCCTTTAGTACTTTTAAAATTTTATTACCAAGTTATTCAGACCACACTACATGTCATATTGACATGTTGTCTATGTGTAAAAGTCACATATTACTCCATAGTGGGTTTTAATTGTTTCACATCAATATGAGGTCAAATTATTTGTTTTTGAGTGTTACATGCATGTTTAAGTATTAAAGAACAAAAAACACATTTATGTCCATCCTAGAAAAAACCATAACATGGATTGGTGTTCTTTTGTTATTATTTTTCATAAATAAATATAAGATCAATTTTATATGATTTCAAGGAAATTCGACATCATTTCCCTTGTATTAACCCCACAACACATGTCTTTTAATGGTTTTGGTGCCTTTAAAAAGTGTTTATCCAGGAAAAACTAAGAAAATGAGCTCTGATTGTTTCCAATGTTTAGGATAATGATCTATAATTCATTTTTAACATGTATTAGTATACTTCATTTCAATCCCAAAATATATGTGGTTGGTATGACTCAATGTTCATTTTTTTATATAAAATTATCATTTTAGTTTAATTTGGGGATGTTATTTGTGTTCTTTGGAAATTTATGAATGAAATATAGAATTTTGAATATATATTGGAAGGATAGTCAATAAGGATGATGATATCCTCAGAAATTGTGTTTGACTTCAGCCAAAATATAGATACTAAATCATTTTTCATAGTCAACCACCACTGATCCTGTGTTTTATTATGTGTGTCTTATTCATGCACATTTTCATTCCATATTACAATTTATTTTTGAGATTTATGGTTGGTGACACTACACGAACCCCCACTGTGTTTATACCTGATGGATGACAATTCCCTAACAAATACAACTAATGGAGTTGGCCCAAAACCCAACCCATGTACCCATCCATGATACTCCTTCCCTTAAAAGATTCCAACTGTATTGTTTTGAAAAATTGGTGATGATTGTGAAGGGTTTACATACATTTAACAACAATAACATTAGTATCCCAGAGTTGGTTCCTTTTTAATAAAATGTCATAGATACATGTGATCACATCACCAATGAATGATCAGTTTAGTAGTCTTGAATAACTAAATATATATATATGCTTGTTTTTTACATTGGTAATTAAACATAGAACATAAAAAATGAAAGTAATATGCGTCATTGAATCTTATTAAAAGTTTTCATATTAATAATATGGGGGAGAAAATCAAATAAAAGGGTGATCTCAAATGCTCAGAAAGGTTTATATTGAAAAATAATATGTGAAGCAACATCAATAAGGCATAGTCATTAGGTCAAGTTAAATAATCCAAAAAAACACATGCCATCAATACACTGAGAATGAAATGAAACCATATATGTTCTCATAGTGAAAATATCATGAACATTTATAACTAAATTATAAATTTTGCAAATTATTATTTATTGGATATCAATAATATGGAACATTAACCATTATATCGTCAAGACAGTTTAAGTCTGTGGGTAAAACCCCATCCGATTCTAAATGGAAACAAACATGAATGGTTTTTCACCAACATTTTTTGTCTCATGAGACCTATTGATTCACATAGGGGCTTTATATAACCAAGCTCTACTTATCAATTAAATTCTAAAACATTATTATACATTAATTTAACTCATAAACAATATGAATTATCAAAATATCGGTATTGAGAATAAAATAATGAATTATCAACGTTTAACTCGTTAAAAAATACATTAAAAATAAACACTATATGTAAAATAGGAAACAAATAAGACAATAATCATATCCATGATACATTAAATATGGATATTTATTGAATGCTTAAATAAATTATGATCATAAATAAAAGGAAAGTATATATACACCACACACAATGAAGAAGTGGTGAATAATGTATGAACAAAGGAAATATCATAATGATAACCATAAAGAAATGAATTTAAATCACACATGGACATTCATAAGTGAAAATAAAAAATTATTATGATAAATCATTTCCAATTTAATTGAAAAAAAATGAAAAAAATGTGTTTAAGAAACATTAGAAAAGAAACATTTTAGTGCAGTTTAAGGAAACTATTAAGCAGTATTTAAAGTAGAAATGTACTAATCAATTACATAAACCAAAAAAATGAACCAATATAGACTCTAAAAATAACATGAATGATTTTTTAATAATAGTGGGGGATTAAAACAGATTATGGATGACACTTCAAAATGGGAAAGACATTAGGATATTCCCTTTATGCATGATTGTTTATCAAGCTGAATTAAGAAGGAAATCATATAAAATAAAAAATTTCCATTAAAAAAGAATGAAATGATCATGATACATGAGTTTAAAACATAGAAACATAATTAATAATTATTTTATATAAAATAATAAATAATTAAATTTGGCTAAATAGAGGGAAAATGTAACCTGAAGAGAAAATGGCGATTTAGAGAGAATCTTTTACCTTATCTATTAAAGTGGTCTACACTACCACTTAATGTCCTCGATAATGAATTTAGATTAATTAATAATTTAATTAAAAAACTCTTTAACATGTATTTTATTTTCTAAAATTTTATTATGTTCATTTATGGCCATTTTGGTGAGTTATAATATTAAATTTTTCTGTTCGGGGTTGTTCATTTCCTAGGTTTTCAAGATAGGTTCACTTGTATACATGTATAAAAGATTATATAAAATGAGAATATTTATCCATAATTTAAATTATTTTCTATTAATAAAAATAAAAAATATTTAATGTTTTTATATATCATTTTTACTAGATATAAGAATAAATACTTAGATTAAATTTTAATGACAACCATTTTTATTATTTAATCATTTTTTTATCATTACACAATAGTTTTGTTTTATTAATTAATATTATGAATATATAATATTTATAAAACTCTAAATATTTTATAATATACATTTAAAAATATTTTTAACTATAATAATGGTTCTATGACTACACCTTGAAGGTGGTAATGGAAAATGAAAATGCATCATCCACGATGATGGTAAATCGGAACAACATAGATGATGTTTTTAATTTTAGAATAAAATGGAGAGGAGAATGGGTTTGCCGATGAATAATATTGTAACATATAAAATTATAGTATATATAATATATTTCATTTATCATGAATTTATGGATAGATAAGGAAAAGTAATGATAAGAAAATAAAAGAAATTACAAGAAAATTAAAATATTAAAAGGATGTTTTACCTCTTGAATTCAACTCTTTGAGAACATCCATGAGGATCCTTAAAATGGTCTTTTGAGTGGGACCAGAAAAGAAAAAACATGGGGTAGTGTGTTTTGAGATGGATTCTGATGAAATATAACAAGACTCGTGGAATTGGAGGTGTGAAGAAAATAGGTTATGAGGGGTGGTACTTATAATAGAGAAGAGAGAGAGGTTTTTTTATTATTTTATTCATTTGTTTATTCTATTGGATCAAGATTATGAATAGTGTGTATTTTTTTGACTATGTATATTAAATAGTTCTTGTGATTTCGAAAAAATGGTTCTTACATTATCCATACACCATAAAGTTCTCAATAATTCATGTATTTATCTTATACCATAAATTACCACATTTCACTATTCACCAAAAAATAAACTATTTTAGAAAAATATAAAAAATCACCCTAACCATATTTCAATGTGTATAATTTAAAAATTCACTCCATTTTGGGAATAATTTTATGTATATGAGAAATTTATTTTTAAACTAAAATCTTCATTTATTCAAAAGATACCGATTTTAAAATTATAACCAGTTTTCTGGCACTTTTATCAATTAATTGATGTATTATAAAATTATCATATAATCATAAGAAAAAAGAATATTAATTTATGATTCTATTTTATGAATGTATCAATTCTTTTTAATTATTATATTAATTATAAAATTTGTAAATAAACATTTCGGTTCAAAAACAAATCATACACATAATTTATAAATTTTAATAAATTTATATACTTAATCAAAGATATAAATATATATTATTTTCAATCATAAGATACCTAAAATTTATATATAATTTCATAGGTGAGGTTTATTTTTTTATCTTGATTAATATTACTAGTGGTCTCATCAATATTCCAATGGTCAATCTAATCTTTAATAATATATGATTATTTGTTTAATATGGGTGTTGTGTGGATTGTAAGATATAGAATGAATTGAATTTATTTAAGAAGATACATAAAAAATATTGATGTGTTATATTCATCCCTCGTTCAAAAGAATTTCGTCAAAAAATTTCTGGAATATTTCCTTCTAAATAGATATTGGGGGTTATTTTTCATAACCTCATCAAGTTCCCACATTACCTATTCTATTTTATGGCTTATCTAATGAACCATTACCAGTCCAGTAATCTGATTTATCAAAACCTTCTCTCTTATGTTAAGAACATTGATAGGCACATTACAGTAAGATAAGTTAGGCTCTAATTATATTCCATCATAGATGAGTACATGTGTTGTGTCTGACATATAATTTTTTAACAATGATATATAGAACCTATCACAATCCTTGGTGATAATTGGAAGAAATTCTAATTTGTAAGATACAGGTCCAAGTATTTCCAGAATTTCAAATTGTTCAATGTAATAGGGGCCCAATTTCCATTTCGTACAAAACCTTATAGAACCCTTCCATGGAGATACTTTTAGAAATATATAATCTCCCACTTGAAACTCAAAATACTTCTTATGGTTTATAGTATAACTTATTTTCCTACTTTGAGATACTTTCATATGAGTTTGTATAGCCTTTACCATTTCTATTCTTTCCTCCACATGTTCTGGGCCTATAAGTTTCTTTTCACCAACTTTATCTAATTAAGTTGGTGTATGAAATCTCTTTCTATATAACTCTACATATGGCGTCATTTGAATACAGGAATGGGAAATATTGTTATAGAAAAACTCTACCAATGGTAAATACTGATCACATATTCCCAGAAAGTCATGTGAGAATGATCTCAACATGTCTTATAATGTTTTTACTACCCTTTCAGACTATCCATCAGTTTGAATGTGATAAGAAGTTCTCAAATAAAGTTCAGTATCCAAGTATCTATGAATAATTTTCTGTAATATTGATGTAAACCATAGATCATGAATAGACACAATTGAAATAGGTAATCCATGTAGTCTTATATATTTATTAATATACAGTGTTTCAAGGATATTTATTGGAAATTCATTTCTTATAGAGAGTAAATGTGATGATTTGGTAAGTCTATTAAAAATTAAACAATTTGAATCATTCTTTCTTGGAGTATTTAAAAATATAGTGAAAACCCCATTTTAATTTCATCACTCTTTTGCATAGTAATAGTTATAGGTTTTATGGTTCCTCAAGGATAGTGTCTCTCGACCTTTATGTATTAAAAAACATGATATATTAACAAAAATTCATAAATTATTTTCTTTAATCAATCCCACCCAAAATGTTCATTAAGATATCTATACATCTTGGTACTACTTGAGTGTATAGAGAAATTTTAACTATGAGCATCATTTAATAATACCCTTTTTAGCTTAGGTATTGATTTAACACCTGAGCTCATTCCAAATTTCATAATTCTATCGCCATACATGAAGTGTGACAATCTTCCATCATTTATAGATTTAATTATATTTTGAAAAATCATATCATCATATTGATAGAATTTTTGTTTCTCCTGTAAATATGTTTTAACATCCATTTGAAAAAAGAGTGATGTTCCTCCATCCTCAATAATTACCAGATCTATATTTAATAAATCTGTGAAAATCAGATATTTTTCAACCATAATTTGGTTTATAATTCCATAATATTTCTTGATCGATTCATTTTATACCTTATTTTAATTTCCTAGATGGTAGTGTATTGAAAAATCATAATCTTTTATTAACTTGACCCATATTATTTATAGCTTTTTGAGTTCTTTATATGTAATGTTGTATATCAATGTCTTATGATCCGTATATATGTCACATTTTTCACTATAGAGATAGTGTTTCCATATCATTATAGAAAATTTTATATATGATATTTCATGATCATGGGTTGTATAGTTGTATTCATGAGTTTTTAGGTGCCTTGATTCATAAGTAATACCTCTATCATCCTGCATAAGGACACAACCAAGCCCTTGCATTGATGCATCACTATAAATCACAAACATGCCATTTTATGAAGGTAGAGTCAATAACATAATATTCAATAATCTCATATTCATATATTCAAAACATTTCCACATTACATTTTCCAAATAAACATAACCCCTTTACAAGTAATTTTGATCAACATGTAATCTAATATGGAAACATTCTGAATAAAATGCTTATAGTAACTTACTAAACCAATGAAACTACTCACATATCTTATATTGACTGGTGTCGACCATTCCTGGATTATTTTTCTGTTCATAGGATCAACTTAGATTCTATATTTGGAGACTATATAGAAAATAATAGAAACAATTTGAATCCATAACTCACACTTTATATTATTATCATACAACTCTTTTATTATGAGACTCTCACGAATACTCCACAAGTGATTCCCATTGTCTACATAGTTTTTATAATACACAAAAATATCTTCAATGAATACTATAAATAAATCATCAAAATATTTCATGAATATTTTTTTCATCATATCCAAAAAAATAGATGGAGTATTTTTCAATTCAAATGGCAGTACAATAAACTCATATTGTCCATACCTTGTCTGAAAATATTTATTAAGAATATCTTCCATCTCTACTCATAATTGATGATACCTAGAACAAAGATCAATCAAGGAAAAATATTTATCTCTGTGAATTTTATCAGATAAAAAAATAATGGGAGGTAAAACATACTTTTTCATTTCTATAACAATATTGATTTCACTATAGTCAATGCAAAACCACAAGGATCCATCTTTGTTCGTATCAAATAAAAGATAGGATCCCTAGGGAGAAACACTATGGAGAATAAAATCCTTATTAATCAACTATTTTATTTGATTATTTGGATTCACTAATTCAACAATGGACATTCTATAACGTGTCTTTTATATTTCACATTCATCGAGGATTAAATATAATGGTAAACTCAACTTCACTCTTTGGGGGTTTCTAGGGATTTCAATAGCAAATAAATAAACATATCTTAGTATAATTGGTACATCATCAATTTGAAGATGAATTTCATAATCCCTACATGTTTTTTGATCTAAATCTTCAAGAATTTATTTTAGTAGAGCTATTGGGTGTGGATATTTATAAGAATTATATGATGAAGTTCATGCTCTAAAGATAATAAATATTACATCTTCCTCACAAATCATAATTACCTTTTTATTGAAATAAATCCCTACATCATATTTTGAAATCTAATCCATACTAAGGATTATATGAATGTAAAACATGGGTATGATGATATGGTCACCAAATAAAGCAGGTTTATATGCCATAATGGGAAGTGCCCAAAACATTTTTGATCTAATGAGACTTCAATCAAAAAATAAATATCTAATATTGTTGATAAATTTGGTAGATATAAAAGAGTGAAATTATCAAAAATCAAATAAATCATTGGATGAATTTTAATATAGGATTATTGTACCAGCCGCACCATCATTGGGTAATTCTACATCAGTTGTGGTGATCACATAATCATGCCTATCTCACCATGGAATCTTCATTTATAAATTCCATTGATTATAGGGGAATTTTTATAAATAACAAACCAGTTAATTAAATTTGAATCATTGAAATTCATTAATTTGTTTCATCCCCTTTAATTCATTTTCATGATTACCTTTTTTCACACACATTTAGAAAACACCCATTCCTTTCAAGTGTTTCCCATGATGAATCTTTCAACAATTATTTCATAATGAAAATTTCATTAATCCCCTCTTCTACATTAATTCTTTACATTTTCCATGTTTATTAGAAGAACTCTTATTCTCTTGGTTCCCCTTTAATGTATAATATAAATAAAATCCTTCCCTATTTTGATGCAACATAACAATATTTTATCATATGACGAAAATAATTTTGAATTCAGTGAACTTTGGAGACATGACTTAAGAATTGAAATGAAATGATCAATATTTTCTACCATATCGTGTATTGAATCTATATCATACCAAGATAGCCTTATAAGGGTGGACTCATGCTCTGCAAAAAATTGTTCATTCCTTTGATTTAATCAAAGGAATAGTCATTTCATTTCTGTTCGTTTCAAAAGAGGGAAGTATTTTTCAAATATTGTTTCTTTGAAAGATGTAAATTGCATGTCTTATATTTCAACAACCTCATTAATATTCTGCATCATTGAACACAATTGACCAACATATCCCTTGATACAATATACTTCAAGTACAATATTTTCATTTTCATTACATCCCAATGAAAGAAATATATTTTCAATGGACATGATCAACTGCTTAACTACCACTATATTAGTAGTTCCACTAAAATATGGGGGTTTGGCCACATTAAACAATCCAATAAAGGTGTAGTTTAGTTATTCTTCATATCTTTATTAATATATCTTAATATGTTCATCATCCTCTTAGATACAAAATTAAATATTTTGACCTACTCCGTAAGAAAATCCATACAATATCAGCGGTTACTGATTCCTTTCCTTCAATAAGGCACCATCACAAAATAATGGAACATACTATGTTATCTAATAATCATCATGATTATTGAACAAAAAAATCACTACAAGGAGTTATTATAATTCTCATGTTTATTTCTAGATCTAGTTCCCATGGTTTCTACTAAACATTCTCTAATACCAATTATTAAAACTCTAAACATAGTAGCCTACAGTTGGTGGAATTTTTATTACAGGGGAATATATTCAATATATCGCATCACCATGGATCAATATTTTTAGTAGTCTTAAATAACATGATACACACATGTTTCTGTTATTAAATTAGTAATTAAACATAGAACATAAAAAATTAAAATAAATAGCTTCCATAAATCATTTTCAAATATTCCATCTTTATAACTTGGAAAAGGAAAAAAAATAAATGAGTGATTTCAAATGCTCTGTAAGGGTTATATGAAATAATAAGTGAATAAAAGTCAACAGGTCATAGTTATTATAAAAAGGTAAATAATCTGAGAAACACATGCCATCAATACTATAATAATTAAAATGAAACTATATATTTAGTCCCAGTGAAAATATCATGGAATGTAATAACTTAATATTGAATAAAGAAAATGCTTATTTAGTATAAAGCATATATCCAGAACATGAATGATTATACCATCTTGATTTTCTAAGTCTGGGGGTAGAAACATGTAGGATTCTACTTGGAAACAAACATGATGGCATTGTCTCCAAAGAAATTATATCATGAGACCTATTGATGCATTGAGGGGATATCTATAACTTGTCCCCAAACATCACTAAAAGTAAAACGAATTATTCATAGATAGATTTAATTCATGAATAATATAATTATCAAAATATCTATATTGAGTAGAAAATATAGATATATCAATGTTTCCCTTGTTAACAAAACATTCAAAATAAACACCGTATGTAAAATTGTATACAAATAAGACAATAATAATATCCATGTTACTATAAATATGTATATTTAAGGAAATAATCAATGAATGATGATCATAAATAAAATAGAATTATACAAGAACCACACACAAGGAAAAAGTGTTGAATAAAGCATAACCAAATGGAATTACATAATGATAACTATGAAAGAGTGAATTTAAATCTTACTTTGACCTTTATAATGGAAAATAAAAATATATTATGATAAATTATGTCCATCTGAAGTGACAACATGTAAAAATAGTGTTTAAGAAACATTATAAATGAAACATTTTTGTGCAGTTTATGGAAAATATTAATGATCATTTAAAGCATAAAATGCTTATTATTTTATATAAAAATAGAAATGATCAAAGATATACTTTCACGATAAAATGATGGAATTTAGAATAATAATGTGGGATTAAAATTTATTATTTATGGTACATTAAAATGGGTATAAAATTGGGAAGTATCCTTTAATTAACCTTGTTTATTTAGAGGAATTGAGAAGGAAACCTTACATAAACATGAATTTCCCCTAAAAGACTGATGAAAAGATATAAATAAATATTCATGGACATATATAAATAATTTATAAGAATTATAAAAAAAATAAGAATAAAAGTGGCGTAAAGAGAGAGAAAGTGTAACCTGAAGGAAAAATGGGAGTTGAGAGAGAATCCCTTACCTTATGTCTGAGAGTGTTCTTCACATTCACTTAATGTAAAGGATAATAAAATTAAATTTATTAATAATTCAATTGAAAACATCATAATCAGTTATTTTATATATTATAATTTTATTGAGTCATATAGTTATTTTTTGATGTGTTATAATATTCAATAAAGTCATTCAGGACTGTTTGTTTTTTGGATTTTCATGGTTAGTTAACATTTATACATGTATGAAAGATCATATAAAATGACAATACTTATATAGATTTTAAACTAAATTCTGTTAATGATCTTACAGAATATTTAATGGTCTTATATATTAATTTCTTTTCAGAAATGATGTTAAATCATTAAATAAAAATCTAATGATTAATTTTTATATTATTTTGGAATTTTTTCAATCATCACACAGTAATTTTGTTTTCTTAATTAATATTATGTATAAATATTGGTTCTTGAACAATAAATAAGATTTAATATACATTTTTAAATATATTAAACCATAATAATGGTTTTATAACCATCCTTGTTAGCAATAAGGAACAATGAAAATGCATCATCCATGATGGCGGTAAATCGGCACATCCCATATGATGTTATCCTTTCTAGAATAAAAGGGAGAGAAGAACTGGATTGATTATGTATATTAAATTAACATAAAAAATATATTATATATATGATACAGTAGTTATCAAGCATGTTTAGATATAGATGGTTTGGAATGGCTATTAAAATAATAGAAATAAAATAAAAATATAGAATGAAAGGGGGGTTTACCTCTTGAATTCATCTCCTTGAGTACCTCCTTAAGGAATATTAAAATGGACTTAGGGTGAGACCATAATGAAAAGAATATAGTAGAGAGGGTTAGGAGAAATATTGGGTAGAGATTGGACACGCTTTTTTCCTTTGGAGGTATGTGTAGAAGAGGTGTTGAGGGGTGGTATTTATAGTGCAGGAGAAGGGTGTTTTTTCATTATTATGTTAATTTGATTATTAATTTTTTTCAAGAAAGTAAATGTTGTTGATTTTTTTAACTATGTGCCATAACTATTTCAATTTATTTCATACTAATGGTTCTTACATTATCCATACATCATCCATGACTCAATAATTGATGTGTTTATCTTATACCATAAATTATCATATTTCATTATTCACAAAAATTCAACTATTTTATAAAAATCCCAATAAGTAACCCTAACCTTTTTTTGAAGAGAAGAATTAAAAATTGGACTTTATTTTTTGAAAATAATTTCCTATATAAGAAAATATTAATTTTAAATTAAAACCACCATTTATTCCAAAAATACAGATTTTTAAATTATAATGGATTTTATGACACTTTGAAAAAATAATTAATGTTTCATTAAATTATCATATATTAATAATAAAATAGAATATTAATTTAAAATTTTATTTTATGAAAATAAACATTCATTTAAATTATTATATTAATTATAAAATTTCTAAAAAAACAATAATGTTTCACAATAATACAAAACACGTAATATATTAGATTAATACATTTATTTAATAATTCCATGATATAAATATATCATATTTTCATTCACGAGATACCTAACTTTTATTAACTATTTAATAGGTGAGGGTTTCATTCTATTGGCATGTTTACTATTTCTAATAGTCACATCACTATTCCAATGACCATGTTAATATTTAATAATACATCACTGCTTGTTTAAGATCAATGTTGTTTGATATGAAATCTATACAATGAAAAAAAATTATTAAAAATATACATACCATAAAATTGTGGTGTCTTATATCCCAATCATATTGAATTTCAAAATATTAAAATAAAAATATTATAAATGGTGTTTTAAAAATATTTGAACATCAAAATATTATCCAATTAATAATTTATTTAATCTTTTTTGTTATTATTTTATTAATATAAAATCATAATAATGAAAAATAAATTATAACAAAACAAAAGTCATAATCCCAATTAATTAGGGTTAGATGGATATATCAAGAAACTCCAAATTGGAATTATTTTATCCATGAAGCAAGTCCCATTTAATTAGGATTAAGTCTTATTGTCGTTATAATATAATTTTTATTATTTTTCTTTTATAGTAATTAAATAACATAAAATTGTAATGAAAAGTACTTACCCAAACATGTTTGGAATGATCATTAACAAAATTTCCATCAGATTTCCTACTCACCTTATATCACATCCTTTTTCAGCCAACATAGTGATCTAATTCATTATCCCATATAAGAAAAAATAAAAAATTTATGAAGAAACATGACTTATAATAAATTTATATAAAAAATATTGAATAAAATAAAAACCAAAAAGTTTCTTTTTCATGGAAAACATCGAGCCATATTTATATAAGGAATGACTTGTTTCTCATGATTCATAGTATTTATTTAAAAAATTCCTATAAAAATAGAAACATTAATAAAATGTCTAATTGTTTTTTATTATATTATTAATATTCTGAAAAAATATTCAATTAATTCGTGATTTTCATCTTTTTTAATATTGAAAAATAGATTCCATTTCTCTAAGAAACTCATTTAGGAACTATCTCATATATCTTTCATGAGCTCAGAGATGTTACATTAAACTCATTCTATAATCTCCATTTTAAATACCTCCATTTATTTACCAAATTTTTCAATATCCATTGTAATGATATGGATATATGGACATAAAAAATATCAATAAATAAAAAAACATGACACAATATAAGTGCAATCTAAATTGTACTCAAGTATTTTAAATTAATTATCATGGAATATTGAATTATCATTACATTTATAAGAGTATCAAAGACCTAATTTTTATAATATGTTGGATTATTCTTTTGGCATTATGATAAATGAGAAACATCATGATCTAACAAGCTAGCTGACCATAAATATGCTTGTATTTTTCTACAGCATCACCAGTAGGAACCCCAAACTCATCAAATAAAAAGAAACTCTCAAAGTATTTCATGTACTAAAAATCACCCATATTCATGTTTTCATTACTTATATGAATGTTTTTGTGTCTTTGATAAATTCAATAAAAAATTAGTAAAATATATATTTTTTCTTATACAATGGCATACATACCGGAAATGGAAACATTCCAATATCCCCTAGATGGACGGGTGACCAATTAATTCATCACTGGAGGTGAATTAGATGGTGGTATACCAACATCATCTTGGGAAACAACTGTCTATCTGGTAGTATTCAGTGCAATGGAATTACTCGAATCCACTAAAGAAGTTAGTAGTGGTGGTGTGCTTCGAGATGTTGATATGAAAGAATCCTAACAATTCTTTTCTTGGAATTCTTTAAATTCAAATGGTTCTACTATATTAAATATATAAAGAATGAAAACTATTTTTTTACAAAATGAAACAAGAAAAAAATTTATATGTACGAAACACTTATCAATGACATATTTTAATATATTTTCATTTCTAATTTTTAAATTTGGTTATCTTAATCTTCATTGTATTCATAGTTATCTAATTCTATTTTGATGAGAGATTCATTTTCACCCTCTTTCTCATGTTCAATTGTTTTGATATTATCATGAAAAAATTATTCAATGGTTTTTGGTTGATGGGGTTAAGTTTCCTAAAGTACCAATTTTTCTTCATCACCCATATCGTATAAATATCTATAATTTATGTCTAAAATAACACTCTAACTTCATGTATTTCATCATAGAGATAATAAAACAACATCTCTTGTGAATCGAAGATAAATAAATCCTGATTTTCTCTCTCACTTGTAGTGATCAAGCAATATAATTTGTCTAAAGTGAAATGTAAAAAATATTTCATTATACCCCTATCATTGTTGAACCACATATATTTAAAGTAGATAATTGAAAAATGACCATGATATTTTAATTTAATTATATCATTCATCATTCAATAGTTTCACACATCTATAAGTGTAAATAAAACACAATTTTGAGTTTACAAGTCTGTTACATGATAAATGTTATGAAATTGGAAGCCAAGAATATAGTAGGTCCTAGACCACTTAGCCTTCTTTATAGGACCTCATGCCAAAATATTTAAATATTTTTTTATTTCACCTTGATTTTCAATATTAATTATATAATAAAAGATATAAAATGTTACTTTTATTATAGGAAAAGTAAATACAAGTAAACAAAATGAATATGAGTATATACATACACGAGGAGTGATACATTCAAATATCTCTTTATTAACAGATTTTTTATTTTGAGCTCATTTCGAGCTCGACCCTTTAGTCTCCACATTGTGTGAAATCCAAATTATTCAAAAAATGGGTTTACAGTAATTCTATTGAGTAGTATTAATCTATTTTCTTATAGAAACTCCAATCTAGTTAGGTTCAAATTTGATGTCATTCCTATAGGTCATCTAATTGTTATTAATAACGAGGATATGTTTTTAGAATGAGAATTAGGGGAAATGTTTTCATCACGTCCATTAAGATTGAATTTAGACTGAATCCCATCCAAAAAACTAGAAAATAATTTCATCCACTATTAAACTATGTAACATTCATCAGTAGATCCTTCTACTCCAGCATTATTCCTCACAAATGATTTCAAATTTACTAAGTACGTCATGAAAAAAAATGAGGAACATATTAAAATTTTTTACATAATGATCTAATAAAATTTAATTAACTGAATAAAATAATATTAATATTAACATACCTATCAATTTGATACATCTATTGATAGTTTACCAGTCTACCATATTTATCTTCTTAAACAAAATTAATTGTAAAATGAATCATGACTGTGAATATTAAAGGGGGAAATAGTAGCTCTAAATGAAAAAGTGTCAAAACAATTCTTTGTTGATTTTTTTCAAGCTCAATTGAATTTACCGTTTTTCCAAAAAGATCTCTGAAAAAGGTATAAATGAAAACTAGAACTATATTTTCTTTTTTATGTGAGCTATTAAACAATTCTAACAATAAAAACTACTCAATTTGAATATGTGATTCTTGAATTTTCTATCCCTATAACTTTTTATGTATTAAGTCAACTAACATTGATATGTTAAAATAATATCCATTTATAACATTTAATGTCATTACGGTTTAAAGGAATACATCATTATCATGATTTGTCTTTGTAGAAATAGCAGAAGGATACTTTTCATTCTCAATTCCCAACAAACTATGATTTATATTCATTGACTAAAAATACTTACAATCATTATGTTGATCCTTCAATTTACCCTACTCATTATAAAAAGAAAAATTTACATTTTCACATAAATTCTTC
This sequence comes from Viscum album, assembly GCA_963277665.1. Lineage (NCBI taxonomy): Eukaryota > Viridiplantae > Streptophyta > Magnoliopsida > Santalales > Viscaceae > Viscum > Viscum album. The sequence continues at coordinate 1,619,147,239 of OY728125.1, forward strand.
TTAACATGCATTATGTTAAGCTTATAACATATCAAATTAAACTCAAAAGAATGAATTTTGATAAATATACTCATTTTCTTCCACTGTTGTGTTCCTACTTCTTTAGATATTGTACCTAATACCATTTATCCACTTCTTTAAAATGATTTTAATTTTACAAATTATTCAGTGACATTCAATAATTTTCCAATTATTTATAAATGACATAACACATTTAACAGATTTCTCAATTCATTATCTCCATTGAATCATGTATTGTTAAACATGACTTTATGAGAAGAATAAAAAATAGGTTATGACCCATAAATCCCCATTTTATTCTTTCATGTAATCATTGAGTTTCAATGTCAAAAAATAAAATACTAGAAAATCAAAACCAGTAAGAGGGTTTAAAATAGATAAATTTCATAGTCTAGTAATCTCACAAATTGTCCACATTAAATCTGTATTAATTTTTAACAGTTTTCTCATGGAATTATTATATTATTCTCCTTCATCCTCACATAACACTCACAATTATTTAATAAAAAGATTTATATATACATTAATTTTATTTCTAGGAATTTTCTTTCTAGAAATATATATCAATATAATGAAATATTTTTTATTTATACACCTACATGGAGGTAGATTATAGGGGATCAAAACATCTAGACCAATGTTATAATTAGAATTTAATGTATGGAAAGGGTTAAAACTATCATAAGTTAATCCCAAACATACATTGAAAATACCCCAAGAAAAATCAGGATATAATGAATTATACATCTTCCATGATGATAAATCTATTCGATGTCTCATCAATCAATTGTTACTATCATGAGCATGATACTTCATGTCCTATATTGTCTTAGGCAACATGAATAATATTTTCATATGTGGTTTGAAATGAATGTAATGCAATATATTTCCAAGAGTTATCTTATGTTGTTTCTTCTAGGGGTTGCATTGATTTATACTCTCATTATTGTTTATTGAATATGTTCAGATTTTATGAGATATTATGTATTATAATTTATTAGAATCTTCTCCCTAGGATATAATTCAGTTTTCAGTGCATGCATGTATTTTTGTATAATCATGTCCAATTTTTTTGATAAATTCCTTCATCAAATTGAATGATATAGGGATCATAGTTTCACTAAAATAATAATGAAGAAAATATAAAATATTTGGTGTTACATTATCAGTAATAGCATATAGATACTTGATATGATACAAGATAAGTAGAAACTAAAACATCAAATACTTGGCACAACCTTTATAAAAATCATGTTTTCTATCTACAACTAATTCATGAAACTTATTTTTTTCATCACTGATGTATTTAAAATTATTTTCTTATTAAGGTTCAAATAAAGGTTATATTTATCTATTATAATCTTATAAATTTTATCCTAAAAATGAAAAATGTTTAATTTAACAAATTTCAAATTAAATTCTTCTATGTTGGATAAGTTTGTATTAAACTCAGAAGTGTCCTTATTTTTGATTTTCCATAACATTATATTACCCATTCCATATCTGAAATACATATGAAGTAGGAAATTATATCAATATTAAATTCTAATATAATTTATTTTGATTCAACAATTAGTTTAATTTTCAATCAGGGCACAAAAATATTATTCTACATTCCACTGGCAAGTTTATAATTTCAAAATATAAAAACTCATCCAATCCATTGTGAGGTCGAGGTATGTTTCGAGTTAAATTAATCCATATTTTATCCAACGGTATTGAATTTTCATTATTATCCCTATAAATTTGGATATTAAGATAAAAATGGTTAATCAATCAAGTAAAATCAAAATTAATCATCAACCAACATCATTATTGACTAGAGGGGTCTTGATTCAACATGGAAAAATCATCATAAAAATCATTCAATCCAACAATAAAAAACATATCCAACATATATGTATAAATATTAAACCTCGCTATAATATGATAATATTTCATGGAATATGTTCACTAAGAGGAGGAGCGGGGTTGTTATAATATCAAACATATAATTATCAATCTAAAATAATACATGAACATAATTATTATATTAAATGATCTCTAAATTGTATAATTTTCATATTATCAGTTTTTATTTTATATTTAAAAAACATGATTATCTCTATATCTATTTCTTATTTTGATATTTATGAAAATCATGATATTTTATATCTCAATACTAGAACTTGGCACTATGATATCTTGTGAAAGTGAAACAAATATAACTTTGTCAATTCAAAACATGTATATGGTATTGAAATTGTATTTAATTTATATAAATTATTATATTATAACAGATTTCTACTTCTTAGGATATGATTACTATAGGTACATGATAAATGATTCATCGAATTTGACTAGGTGATGCAATATTTTCCAATGGATATATTTCATAGATTTCTATATCACTTCCCTTTTTTTATTTTAATGCGGACTACATGTGACACTCATACCTATGATTTATTAAAATTAATTTGAAGGTACTATACTATTATTGTGTTTTATCATGTGACTATATCAATATGAGGGTAATTGAGTACCAAATAAAATTTCTGTTAAAAAAAGTTATAATAAAAACCCCTAGTAAAATTAAAAAGTATTCCATTTAATAAAAATAACTGATTGATATAAGGTCTGGTCATTAACTGGTTTTCTCAAAGAGTAATTAGGTAGAAGTTAAAACAATATTTGAATAATAATTTAATATTTGAAATCAATCAACCTAATCGAAAAATTATATAAACACTAATTGATATTAATGATCAAATAAGTTATTTTGTTTAGAGTATTAAACAAATTATGATTAAAGATTATAAAGAAACCAAAACAAAAACACATTGGAATAAATACAAGAAATTAAATATTGATCGAAGACTTAATCCTTTCTATTTTTTAATCACCTTCTTCCATGTAGATTATATAAAATAATCTTGATCTACTGCCTATATCATAGATATACAATAGCTAACACTCTAACCAGGCCACATAGGGACCTCTTCCAAAAAATATGGGAATTAAACAAAAATAGTTCACACATGGGCCTCTTCGATAATACATATAATTTTTTTTTATAAATAACGTTAATAAGATATTGACTATATTCTAGTTATTTTACATGAGATAGTGTGTGTGTCTAATAAAATGATAAAATCAAACACTGCTCAAAAGTTTAACTAATCAATTAGAAAGCAAACGTAAATATGTAGAAAAGGTAGTGTTGTTTGGTTTGATTTTATCTGAACCTTAAGACTCCTTGGATGTATATTGAAATGATATGGAGTCATTTCTCATAATTTTTTAGTAAAAAAAGCATCATAAGCTCCCTTTTTCTATCTATATTAATGGATATGAATTTTTTGCCAACTCCACACTTTCACATTCCGTTGAAGTTAATGATCCATCATGTAAATATATTTTGAAAAACACATACTTCACATCATTATTTTTTTTATTAATATGTCCCAATCTTATTTTATATTCTCTTATATTTCATGATATATTCAATTCTATGATATATAGGAAAAATATAGGGAAAATCATCTCGGTCACATGCTCCCCATATTGATCAACTAAAACAAACATTAACACACACCTATACTATTTTATGAAAATCATTAAAATAATTCTCATTTTTAACTTTTATAATATCTCCTTTATTAATATTTAAATCCAAATAAAAAAATAGTGATATTGACTCTCCAAATGGTGAGACAACTCTGATGGTGACTTAGGCTGGCTGTGAGTCAGGCTAATGGAATGTTATGTTCAATAATGACACGTCTCAATGATGATTCTTTTCAACACTTTTTTGAAATTTGCATACAATAGGTAATGTTTAAAGGTAATTCATTCTCTCACAGTGAGTCATTTCCATACTTCTATAAATATTCATCTTGATGATGACTCACGAATGATAGTAGCCCTTTCTGATACATAACCAAATTTCCATCCTGATAGTGACTCATTATAGATGGAATATATTTCCCATACTTATCCAAATTTCCTTCCTGATGGTGACTCGTTGATAATGGTAGGCATTTCCCACACTTAGCCAAATTTCCATCTTGACATTGACTGGTTGCTGATGGTAGTTCATTCCTATACTTATCCAAAATTTCATCAATATACCTTATATGATAAAATGATATCATAAATACTAAAAATCATTAATAACATAATTAACATGATTATTGAGAATTAAAACAAGGTGGTTCCAAAACACTAACAGAATTTTTTATGATAAAAAAATGATGGAATTTTATAAACCAAGTATAAAAAATATCATAGTGTTAAAATATATTATATTAGAACATTAAAAAATATATAGTGAGAGTTTGATCATAATGTGAATCTTGAAGAAGAAATTATATAAAGATATTAAGTATTTATTAGTATAAGATATATTTTGTAAAGGATGTATCATAGATAGGTAAAATTAAATACATATGGTAGCAAATGTAGTTAAAAAGGAAGGAATTGAAGTAATATAATAAATGAAGATAGTTATATAGAATAACATTTTTGATAATGATATTCCATATAAATACCATAATCCGCTCTCTAGTTTTGGTATTATCAAAATGGAAAATAAAATAAAATATATAGATAATATAATTACAATTGAAAAATAAATTTAACTGATGCAAAAAACAGATAAAAAAATTTGATACAAAATCCCCATTAAAGACAGAGTCAAATCTGAACAATTTTTAGGCGGTGTAGTAAGAATAAGTTTTTATTTTCCCCTCCCCTTTTCAGAACCATATGTTTTAGTAGTAGAAGCTAAGGTAATTTTAGGGATGGATTTTAGAATAGTAATTATAGAAGAAGTTTCTCTAACAATGGTAGGTTTATTATGCTGAACAGCATCTTTGCGGGTCACACTAAAAGGATGCAAAGAAGAAGGTAGAGATGCATTCATATTTTGAGTAACACCTTTTCTAAAAAAACTCTATATTAGACATTGTAGTAGAGTTATGAGAAGTGATTTGAATAGAATCTATAGCCACAACTGCAGTTCCCAAAACATGAATGAAGGGATTCATCAGATAGATGGAGTCCTTGATAATATTTTATCCCTTTCCAAGTCATTGAAATTGTTTTTTATCCTATCTAAATAATATTGGCATTGGGGTCATCAATTTTAATATATTGACTTGTTCTTCAAGATCTTCAGTAACTAGAGTCATTTCGATGATCTCAGAAAAAAATTGAAATGATTATTTAGAACATTCATAGTATAAATCCTATAATGGTAGTACTTTATAGCCATTAAAATTGTTTCCCTATCATCGATGAACTCATTTACGCATTCTCGAACAATTTTCCATACATGTTCCCTTTATGACTAATCTTCCTCAAACATTCATGAGGGATGTGAGGTGAATCACCTAAGATAACACAAATCACTTCCCAAATAACTAACCTGACCAACTCAACATCAGGGGAAGAAGGGGGAGAAATCAATGTGAAAGCCCTGGACAATATGTTCTTCACCCTCTCTAAAAAATCAGTTGAAAAAATCTACAAAATAATAATACATATCATTCACCATACATGTCATGGTATCCATCTCACTTTCCAACCTCCTATTCCATATATCAACTTCTTTAATGTGATTCACCTTCGTGGGTTGGATGTTATGTATCACAATATCAAAAAGATGTATTTCTTCTATATCACTAAAATTAGTGACCTGAGATTCATTATTTTTCGTTAATAAAAAATCATAGATAACCCTCTCTCTAAATAATTCTAATTCTTCTATAGTAATGACATCAACAGGATCATATTCGATGGAAGGTACATGTAAATGTTTATAAGAAATGGATGATGAAATAACATGAGTATAAAATCTATGAAACTCCCCTATAGCATCAATCTATTCTACAATTGATCCCTTAGGATATATTTACTCTCAATTAGAAAGTCCCCCATGATTTGGTGGAATGTTATCATCACAAGAATCATAGTAGTGTATACCTAGCTCAACATACCCTGGATACTTATCTCATTACTCTAGATATGGGCCCCCAAATTTGATATAGGACACACTATAAGTATTAAACACTACAGGATCAATAACTTCAGGATCAAATATAATATTCAAAACAACTATTTTATTATAAACTGAATGATTAAAATCCTCTCCACATCAAATGTATGAACAAGAACTATAGTCACACCATGGTTTTGGTCAATAGGATCAATCATATGACTGTATAGGATGTGATATTTATCCCCTTCCAAAAATCCTTTACTCTTATCTCTATTAGTTATTTCCGCATATTGAACTAATCATGTTATATCAATAGATCTAGAAACAACTTATAATCCTATAGAATAAATAATTTTCAGAAGAATCTAAATATTCCCAACACCAAAGTAACCACCTAGATGTCATGTTTAGAACCACTATTACTGTCATTTTAGTAACTATTTTCATCATCTTTTTCAACACTATTTTATTATTCACCTTATCCTTCTTTTTATTTTACTTCTTAACCATTACCATTACTTCCCTTTTTTCATAATAATTTGAAGATATATTACATTTTTCTTCACCATAAACATCCTTTTATTAATATTCAATCCCTTCCATTAAGATAGTATATCAGATGGGGAGTGATATATGAGGGTTAGTAAAACTATAAGATATAATTGGATAACTCTTAAGAATGTCTTGGTCACTACCTTCATCCACAGAAAACACCTCAACCACAACACTAAAGAAAACAAACACTTGTTCTCCCTTATATAATAATTCAACCACTTCATCCAACTACAAGTCGTAATACACAAAAAAATTTATCATAGAAGGGTGATCAACATGATTTGAATCCTCATAAAGTCTATCAAAATCATCAACCAGTTGCATATTCCAAGGATTCAAACTAATCATCAATTTTTTTTAAAATGATTCCTGTAATGACCAATCCTCCACCTTTTACCATTGTTTATTATTTTTCGTTAACCAATCACTCATCCTCCAACAAGGCAGAAATGAACTTGGAATAAATTGTAGAATTTAATTTTTAGGATGCCTAGAAAACATCCACCATATAAAACATTAGTTATATGAAAAAATTAATATTTTATCCTATTATCATTATACACAAGAGATATACATATTGACTCCTTATTGTGTTGAAAGCACCTTTCATTGGTTATAATAAAAGATTCATAAACATGAAAAGAAAACTCATTCCCCATTATGATCTTTTACAACTCGCATTCTTACTACTCCATAACCAGTCATCTTTGACAATTCATCATCATATAAAAAAAGTGTTATTGTCACATTGAATGGGTCCTTCATCGTTATTTAATCACCTTCATGTGGTATATTCTGAAATGTGACCCAATGTCATGAAAGGAAAACAACATTGTGCTCATTTATTCTTGTTCTAACCCAGTATTGTTCTTCCTCAAAGATAAAAACAAAATTCTCATTGAAATGGTACAGTAAAATCAGATATATGGGACTATAATTATTAGAGAATCACTCTTCCCATTTCTAGTCTTATAAAACATTATGTACTAATGATTTTATTGATAAAAATCATCATTATTAACTTCTTTTTTGGGCACAACTATTCTATTCAAAAGATTCCATTTTAGTAGATTTACGGATGAACAAACCAACTCTACATTCTACTTCTTTGCAGGATTCAACTCATCCAGAGAAGATTCCGAGTCTATTTTCCCTCTAAACATGGTGAATGACTGAGAAGGTTCAGATAAAGTCTATGGAAGGAAAATAGTTGGGAGAGAAAGGGTTGTAGTGAGGCTCAAGTGTAATGTGTGGGGATTAAGTATAAAAACTAGAAAAGTTTCCTATTTATATATTTAGGGACTCATAAATTTCAAATATAAAGGAAATATTAATCAAATGAAAAAAATAATACATAAAAAAGAAATTTAAATGGTGCCTTAAAAACTAATGGCATGTTTCACCAATGGTGGGTAAAAGTCCCACACATGGGGGTAGAACTACAATAGTGGGTAGACACAAAGGGTGGGTAATAACCAATGGTGGGTAAAAAATAATGATGGGTAAACAACATTTGGGGGTCCTATAAAATTAAGTTAAAAAATAATAATAATGACTAATACGTGTATTATGGTTGTCATTATCTCTAAATTCAAAGTATTAATGGAAATATCAAAAGGATGATTTTAAATAACTAGTTATTTAGGAGCTATATTATCCTTTTCAAAATGATATCTCAATAAGTGATATCTTACATCAATTTTTTTGTTCTAAAGTGATATAAAACATCATTAGAAATTATTATAGAGATGGTATTATAACAATCTATATTTACTTGATTGAATTGATATCCATAGTTTAATAAAGTTTTTATAATAATAAAAATTGAGCAATGTAGCTACCTGTTTCTATGTACTCTGTTTCAGTAGTACATAGTGTAAAAGAAATTACCACACAAAGATACTATATATTTTCCCAAAAGGTGAAATCTTATAGAGGTGATTTTTCTATCTAAATTACAGCCACCAAAATCAGCATCTGAATAACTAAGTCAAATTATTGTCCTATAAGGTATACTAATCCAAAATTGGTTGTATACTTGATTATTTAAATATCATTTTTACATAAAGTGTGAATATTTTGGATTTTCTAGAAAATTATCATACAATCACACACTATACATAATTGCTGGTTGTATAGAACTTAATTATAAAGGATATCCAATCATTCCTCTATAACTAGATTTATCCACTGATTTCCCATATTCAACAAGATCCAATTTTCAAGTGGTATTTGTAGGAGTGTAACTACATTTAGTTCCTTCGAAACAAAAACATCATAAAATGTAGGTAGGATATTTACATTTAGTTAAAAAAAATCTATGTTTATTTCGAGAAATATGAAAAAAGAAAGAATTTTCATTCACCCATTAAGATCATCTCAAATTCATTTTGTATCGTTTTTCAAAAGACAGTACATGATTTTTTAAAATATAAAAAAATTATATAAAATACATAGATTCAAAAAATTGATCCATGTTTCAAAATTATTCTTATATATAAGGTATGATCAAATATATGTTTTGAAAAACCATTAAAAATAAGAAATGTTTTGATCCAATTATACCAATATCCATGAGATTTTTTTAAACTATATAAATATTTTGGTATATTGAAAATATGATTTGAAAAATGTGGTTTTGGAAATATGGTGTGTTGTTCAAAGAAAATTAGTCTCAACTATATACTCGTTCAATAATGCAATTTTGGAATCCATTTGATATTGTTTGAAATATAAATGTCCTGCAAAAATATTAGTATTCTAATGGAATAATATTTGGATATTGGTGTACAGGATTCTTCAAAGTCAATACCCTCTTATTGATTATACCCTTGTACAATTATTCTATCATTATTCCTTAAAATTAGGCTAGATTCATCAACCTTGTTTCTAAACACCAATTTAGTAACTATAGTCAATGTGCATTTGTGTATATCAAAAAGTTCTCAATCACTATTAATTTTATTTTTTTAATTTCTTCCTGTATAACCATTTCCCATATTTCATCATTAATTGCATTATTAATGTTCTTAAGTTAATATTGTGAAAATAAATCATGATCTATAACCCTGTTCTGTATAGAATATCTTGTTTGAGTAACTATTTCTATGTATCCAACAACAACATCTAATGTTTGGTGATTAAGAGTCCTAAAAAATCATGAAAATACAGTCTTGTCACCTCATGGTCTTCTATAGGTTCAGGTTCAGGTTCTATATGTTCCTTCAAAATAGATGATTTATATGCATGTTTTATAGTATAATTTTAAGGATTGGAATTTATTTTCATTGTGAATAAATTATATTCATTTTTTCCTAATGGAATGTTATGATCATGTGGGTCTATCTCATCAAACATGACATGAAAAGACTATTCCACAGTCTGGGTTCTTTTCTAAAAAACCCTATAGGATTTACTAGATGTTGAATAACCATGGGAAATTCCTTCAGTATTTTTAGAGGAAAACTTTTAATGAATCTCCATAGTGTTATGAAATAAAAATTTGAAACCATAAACTCTAAAGTAATTAACCTTTTTCTACCTCTTATTCGAAAGTTCATAAGGGATTTTATGTAAACTAGGTCTAATTGAAACTCTATTATTTATATAGTAGGTTGTATTCACCGCCTCTTTATAAATTTAAATAGGTAATATGTATTTATTAAGATTTTTTGGTGAAATATGTTGAAGTTTTATATTTATTATTTATATAACTGCATTTTTCAAAGGTGTCCCATGATTAAAGAATTTATGGTTATATACATTTTTTAAGAAAAATGATTCAAAGTATTGATATTAAATCGGATGACCACATTCACTTATTAAGGTTTTAATTCTATGTCTATGTAGGTTTTCTACAAATTTAAAATACTTGGTAAAATAAGAGAAATATATACACATATGAGATAAAAAGAATACACTAGTTTACCTATAAAATTAATCTGCAAGTAAAAAAAGACTAACTTCATCCAATTTAAAATATAATGTATGGATGGTTGAAACAAGTCCCTATGAACCAACTAATGATGTTGAGAATTTAAGACATCTTTCTTTAATTTAAATGATATTTTTTTCTATTACCCTTTTTTATAGGGGTTACAAAAATTTTCATTTGGGAACACATGTTTGGGTAAATCTCTAAATAAAAATTTCCCAGTAAGAATTATATGTGAGTGAATGATAATTTGGATTGGTGTCCTATTACTAATCAAAGATTAATTATGAAAGGGACTTAATAATGAAGCATTTCTGGGAAATTAATGAATCAAGATTAACATCATACACATTTTAATTTCTCAAATTAGTAAATAGTAAATTATTTTTAGAATAAATAATAATAAAGGAATTTTTTTTCCAAAATCACCTGAAAACTATAAACACATAACTATGTTATTTTAATCATATCATTTATTAAATTACATAAAAAATTACAATAGAAATTAAAATTGAATTAGTGTTATCAATTTGGAAAAGGTAACTTATTTTTCATTTAGTAGTTCCACCAAAGGTGACGTGTCCACCATCAATATTTATCATGTTCTTGAAGATTGATTAATCGCCTATCATATGTATAGAACAACCATTTTCCAAGTAGAAAAGATTAATACATGATATTTTCAATAATTATCACTACAAAACAAATTTTATACCATGAATAAATTTGGTACACAAATTTTTTTGGGTCAAGATTTGTTAGTGATTACAACATTATAAAACCATATTTTTTAATGGGATTATATTATCATATTGTAATTTATTTTAAATAAAATCATTATTCATACCACTTTAATAACAATTATCATAATAATTTCTAGAATTATATTAATGAACAAATTTACTCTTACCAAATCTTCTCTATCCAGGTTGGTGACCAAGAAGAGAAATATATTTAGTAGAAATTTTGTTTCATAGTATTTGTCTGACATTTTCTCTTCCATTTTAATATCTCACTAATTTTTTCTTTAAAATTTATTTTGAAAACATCAATTCAATATTTTTTTCAATAAATTATCCTTTTTGTCTATATATAAAGAAAATTAAGATTTTATACTAGAAGATAAAGCATTATGTTTCTTCAGAATATTATATTAGTATTTAAGATTATTAATGGTGTATTCAATCATATTGAAATATTAGCACATTCCCTACTTTTTTATATCATCATTTTTTTTCATCTTTATAAATGTCATAATTATATATGTGAGATATATTAGGTACCTCAAAAATATTTTTAATGAAGAACATATTTTCTCTCTTTGGATTCTCTTCACGAGTAGACTTCGAGTCCCTAGAGCTGTCATGAGTGGCACTCCATGTAGATTTAATGGATTTATTATAATTTCGATCCTTATAATCATACTTATTTTTATATTTCATCTTAGGATAATTTTCCTTAACATTTCATTTTCACTTACACTCATAACATGTAATATCAATTGTATTGTCATATCTTATTTAGTCTTTATTGTAATTTCCTATAATGTCCTACTTTAAATTATATATTCTTTTTGTAAAAAAATTATTCATATTTTGTAACCTCATAAGAATTAAATCCAAATAGTCCATTTCCTAATCATTGTGAGATGGTTGTTCCTCTTTAATAGTGTTTTCAAGTTGTTCTTTTCTCTTTTCATTCTGTTTTGATGTATTAGTCTTGATGGAAAAAATATTTCCTTCTAGGTTCATTATCCACTTCTAGATTAATTTTAATATCTTAATCAAACACCATCTACTTCCAAATAAATTCATTTAGAGGTAGTTTACCGATGTTGGAGGATTATATTGTTTAAATAGATGTCCATATCTATCTCTCTATAAAATGTTTCAGCAGTCTTTTGATTTTATCTTTGTCTGAAATTAGACTTTCCAAGGTGCTCATTGTATTATCTATCTCATTTATCCTAATATATGTATTAGAACTAATCATTTCAGGTTTGATATAAAATGTATCATGGTTAGGTTTATAATTATTCAATCTCATTTTTAAAAAATAGTAGTTCCTTTATGATAAATAAACAATGTATCCAAAATTTCAAAGATATATTTACTAGAAGATATATAATTAAATTATTTTCCACCTAAATCATATTATATATCATTCATGTATTTTCAATTATTTTTATAAAAAAGTTGAGTATAAACATCCCATGTATTCATAGTACTCTAAATTAGTTCATATTAATCATATATAGCATGCCAAATTAAAAAACTATCCATTAAATATGAATTTTCATTGTTTACTTCCCATTGAGAATAATAATTTCAATAAAAAAATGTCTTGTTTTCAGAAAACCCATCTTTTATATAATCCATTTAAAGATAAATATTTTGAATTGATATAAACATAAAATCATTAAAACAAAACTAAAATCACAGTTGAAAATATTTGCAAATTATTTAAAAGAAAATATTCTTCAGACTAAGCATCTCAAGATGGGGTTAATTGAGTACCCAATAAAAATCACTATTATATTTTTTTTAAAGAAAATTTCTTAGTGAAATTTAAAATTATCCCCACTAAACAAAATAGAAGACCAATATAAGTTTATTTTTCTTTTAAGAGATTTCTCAAAGCGTGATTATATATCATTTGAAATAATATATGGATATTAATTTACCTTTTTAAATTAATATACTTTATCAAAAACATATATAAACACTAATTAAGACTAAATATCAATTTTGTGAATTAGTATTCTATTTCAAACAAGCTCTAATTAATGCTTAGAAAAGAAACAAAACAAAACACAAAGTGGAATAAATATATGACGTTTAGTCTCAAGATGAGACCTAATTCTCGCCACTTGTAAATAACCTTATTCAATGAATATTATACAAAATAACAATGATCTTAAACCTATATTGTGTATTTGAAACTAAAAACCATCTATTTTGTCCATGAAGGGACCTCTTACACAAGAACCATGGGAATAAAAAAACACTTGAAACACAAGGGTATATTCCATATCATGAGGATAAAAAAGTATAAACAGTGTCAAAATATATTGAGTATCTTATAGTAAAATTATATGGGATAGTGTGTGAGTATAATAAAATGATTAAAACAAACAATTCTTAAAATTTAAATGCAATAAGAAGACATAGAATGTAAATATGTAGAAATGGGAGTTTTTCTTGGTATGACATGATTTGAACCTTGATACTCCATCTACATATCTTGAAAAGTATATTTAGGCATTTATCAAAAGCTTATAGTAAAACATAGCATCGTATGTTCTCTTGTTCTGACTGTACGAAGGGATCGGAATGTTTATCAGGATCCAGTATTGTACAATCAATTAATGTTAAGAATTGTTTGTGTAAATATTTTATTCAAATCACACACTCCAAAACACTTTTTTGTTATTGTAATTTTCTATCTCTCTTATATATTTTCTTTTATAGAATGAGGTATTTAGCTTTCTAATATACCATTAAAATTCTGGAAAAATCATTTCGATGCCATACTGCTAACAGTGATCAACTGAAACATACATTAACACATCCATGTGATAGTTTAATAACAACCATTAAATTAATTCTCATTATTAAATTCAATAATATAGAAATTATATTTAGTTAATTAAAAATAAAATAAAATAGTGATGGTGACTCTTATGAATAGTTAGACAACTCTTGTGGTAACTTATGACTAAAACAATTAGTGAGTTAGGATAATGGTGATGTAGGATGAAGGTAAGTCATGCACAATAGTGACTCATCTCAATAGTGAGTCTTTTCAACAAATTTATAAATGTCATAGTGGTATTTAGATTTTGATGGTAAATAATTGTCTAGTGGTGAGACTTTTACATAATTTTCTAAATTTTCATCATGATGGTGACTCATTGTTGATGGTTGGTATTTTCCATACCAAGAAAAATTTCCATCTTGATGCTGACTCTTTTCTGAAGGTCGGTATTTCCCATATATATCCAAATTTCGACCCTGATGGTGACTCATTACTAATGGTAGGTAATTCCTATACTTATCCAAATATACATCTTGAGGGTGACTCATTGTTTTTGGTAGTTACTTTACATGCGTAGCCCAAATTTAATCCATATACCTTATAGGATAAAATGATATCATAAATCCCAAAACCCTCTAATAATATAATTAACATGATTTATGATCACTAAAACGAGGAGGTTCCCACATATTGGTTATTATTATTAATGATTCCGTGGGATCAATTAGTGTTATAAACCTTAATCTCTCTCTAAAAATGTATAGTTTATCAAAATAGGTGTATCAAAATGAACTATTGAGGTTTCACCTCAACATATGGTATTTTTTTATTATATTTTATTTTGTGAAATGATTGGACAAGTTGAAGATTGTTTCATATAAAAAAATGGAATCAACCATAAAGAGGAAAATAATATAGAAATTATTAGAAGGATGGGAAGGAAATTATTACATCCAATATAATACATAAAATTTCATAATTCTTGAAATAGAAAATGGAATAAGAAAAAATTAATGCATGAATTAAAATATAATTATATTTGACTATATGGAATTTAAATAAAATTTTTGAACGATTATCATATGTTTTAGTGATAAAAATTTTAAGGTACTATGGAATTAAATTTATTTTTTTGTAATTTAATTTCATTATGATATTATATGAAATGTTAAAAAATTAATAGATCATTTTAATGTGGAAGGGGCGTGACTGCACAGTCCTTATCGGTAGGTGGGGGTATGTGTAACATGGATCATATATTTAAAAGGGGAAAGGCAGAGTCGTTATTGGGGTGAATGGGTAATTGGTCCAAGGGGTGGTATGGATAGGGGTAATGGGTTAGGGAGAGGGAAGATCTATTGTAGGGAGTGTTATTTGGGGTTAGGGAGAGGAAGGGTCATCGTGTGGGGAGATGGGGGAGACGGTTAGTGTCAACTGTTGGTCGTTGGGGAAAAGTGAGAGGTGATCATTGTAAGGGGTTAGGGGTTGGAAACCAGGGGGATCTGGTGTTGCAGAGAGAGGGGTATCGAGGCCAAGAGGTATGCACAATTACCATTGGGACCAGGGGGAGTGGGGATTCAGTTTCATTAAGGGGTTTGGGGTTGGGGAGTGGGGGGATTGTAAATTGAGGGTCGGGGAGAGGAAGAATAAGGGAGAGAGGGGGAGGGGGTCACCGAGGTAATCATGTGAGGGGGGGTGATGTCGGGATAATGTTTTTTTATGAATATTTAGCAACAGTTTAATGAAAAAGACTGATATATGATAAAATATAAAAAATAGAGGTGGTTTTTTAAACTATTACTATATTTTAAATTATATTTCAAAAAATATATTTATAATTCGTTATTAGAGCCACTACTAATAAACCATGGGAAACAGATATTGTTTTATAGTGCATGTGATGCCATCTCAACCATTATTTGTCCCTTAGGTCTTGTAAGAACATAAAAATTATATAAGATACAAGTGAATGATATCCTCAAAAGTATCTTATGCCCTTTTATATCTAGATGGATTTTGTAGTTTCACTACCCCTACCATTTAGGACTACTTATCTTCTCAAGAATAGAGGATGTGGATAAATCACCTCCATTATATCATCAAAAGCATTAATACTCTTTGGAAATTCTATTATTGTCTATCCAACATTTAACAAGATTGGGAGGGCTGTTAGTGGTAAAATATGAGGTTTGATGATAATAATAACTAGGGTATCAAATGAGTGATGTTTCAATATATCTTATCTAAGGGATTTTTCTCATACATTCTATATTTCGTAAAGAATATGGAGTTTATTAAACTTATGTGATGCATTTTTTATGTTATGTAAAACATTACTTTATTCGGAAATATTTGTAATTTTACTCTATATCAATATAGATATGAGGATTTTTTTAATAATTATGAAACTAGGCTTAAGGTACCTTTGAAAATATAATACAAAGTTTTAATCTTATATCCTTCTATTTATTTGTTTAAAATGCATATACTAAAAAACTAGATCCAAAGAAGTTATGGGAGTGATTTTTACACTACCTAGTTAGAAAATTTATTATAATATTTCCTATTAGTGAGAAGAAATTATGCAAGGAGTTTAAAAAGATATATATATACTCAGAAACTATGGTGGTAATATATCTTCATCACCTATATCATGAATACACTCCATATAGTGTCATAATTATGGAAGACATACAATAAGAAAGAAAAATTATATTTTCATGGAAAAAAAGATCAACTATTATGTCTATTATAGTTATATTCAATGGTTTTACTAATGGGGAATATTATAAAGTGTTATAAAGTTACCTCAACAATCCAGTGAATCATAGGCCCAATCAGCTATATATTTTACTCGAAGAGGATTACCATAGTAAGGGAGATCTGCTCTAGGAGGCTGATGTGATAGTCAGGCCCTATTATGTATTGTTTTTCTTAGAAGTAGATATTCATACCTATAGGAATTTATTAGTAATAAACTAGTGAGAATTTAATATAGAAATGTATAAAGATTTCAATAATTTTTCTATTTACTACTAAATGTAATTTTATAGTGTCCTCTACATTGAAATGATATTTATTTCATACAGTTTATTCTCAGTCCTTTATTTAGGAACAAGTAGTGTCTCCTCTTGATATTATAGTGGAAAATTTTCATTAATATATTAGTATTGATACAACCTTTGGGTATATGACTAATAAGACCTGAAAGAGTCCATCCCAAGCATTGGTTGTGGAATCTTTCTGATGTATGAAATATTTTATGGTTTTTCATACTAGTTCCCTACATATTATTTTAATTAAATAGTTAGAATAGTTTTTATCCATCATTAACTGATATAAGAATATGGTATCTTTATTTTCACCCTCCAATATCAAATAAAAACTCCTAAGAGAGTGGGAAATTACAACCTCTTGAAAAGGTCTTGATTAGTGGAAGGTATGAGAAATCACTATAGTGGTAGTTATTATTTTTTATTGAGTATATGATTCCATAGAGATAAAAGTATTACCTCCTATGGAAGATTTATATCATAAATTTCTTACCGAATACTTCTTTTGGAAACCTACATAGTGTGAAGTGGAATTTACAATTGATTTAGTACCTTGTATATAACCTATATAAAACCCTATGTATCATTTGTATGTAAATGCAATTAGGGTTTTTAAGTATTTATCCATGAAGATTAAAGTTAAATGGTTAATTATATGAATCATGTATCCTTGGTGTGATTTGATCCACATTGTAATAACTTTAATGGAAGTATACATTTTTTTTCAAAATATCATAAGTTGAACCATGTCATTTTTGAAAACCACCACCCTTTTCTATATATTTATGAAATTTATAATTGGTTAAAATGGTTGAAGTGGTTTTATATGATTTAAATATTCTCTATTTATCATCATTTTATATTCCTGCTATATAATATTTTAAATATGACCTTCCAAAGATAGTATACTCATTTTGAAAACATAGTAATTACATTTGCATTACAAATACAGTTACAATATTCCAGTATTTAAAGAATAAAATCATTCATCTATTATTATAATTGTTCATAGTATTATACAGGGATGATATATTTTGATAATTAATGTCTCATTAAAATTTAGGGTAAAATATTCCCATCAATATGGGACCAATATATAAAAATAAACCATTTTCCATGAAATAATAATGATTATTTTGGATTTAAGAATTCATGTTTTTCAATAATGTAATCTTTATATATAATATCTCATAGGATCCTTGTAATGTAGATTTGGTGAATTTTTTTAATATTCTATAGAATGTGTTGGAACGAACTATTTTCCTTAGTCTTTCTTGTTATTATCAAATGTTTCATTAAAAATATCTATGAAATAGATACATTTGTGAATTATTTATCTAATAATAAGATATATTTTGTTTGTTAAAACAAGTGTTAATCACCATTATAATAGTTAAATGATTAGTTAACCACTCATCCAATTTTTATTCCACCCCGGTTAGGGTTGGGATTTAATATGTTGAAGGATATTTTAATTCCATTACCATGACTTATAATTTATTTTTTTGTTCATTCTTTAAATTGTAGAAGGCACTACCTATAAGATAAATTATTTATATTGTTAATAGACCATATAATTTTTTCATAAATCATTTTTAAATGATATGTGAATCATAAAAGATGTCACTATGTAGAATAACATCAGTTATTTCCATTGATATTTAGTATTCTCATGATATGGGTATTTTATATTCTTACACTCTATTAAGTAAATTTCACACCTTGTAGATGTTTTATTAAATCTAGATGTGTTACATTTTTATTAAATAGATCTCACATTCTCTCTCGTTAATATGGACATTGATTCTAAAAAATCAAATCTCAATTGAATCATCATTTAATAAAAACATGAATCTGGGGAGATCTTTGATGATTGGTTTCAATATTATTCACCCTTTATATATGTTGAAGGATAATCAATCTTCCAAAATGGAATTAGTGAAAATTATAGTGATAAAATACCATGATTCTTAGTAGGATACACCCATAGAATCATAATGATGTACTATGATATTTTCCTCTATTTTTGGTCCAATGGCATGAAAATGGATATCATTGGGTTTATGGTTATTTGAATTATATGCTGACTAGTAATGGATGAGTATAAAACCCCTATGTAAAATCAACAAATACATCCACTACCGGTGTGTGGATGCTATGGGATCACAATGGATTAGATAATTGGTATCCTTTGATCATCTAAATAGAGAGATAGTGTTTGGGTAATTATAGATCATACAATAAGGAAAACCATACTTCTCTCATTTTAGGAAGAATATTAAATAGATTGTCTTCAGAAAATTTACATAAAATTGATTATAAATATTCATGTTTTATTTCTAGAATCATCTTAGATTTGAATATAAGTCTCACATATAAGTTTTGGATAGGCTTAAAAATTAACATTGGGTTCTCAGGTATATTTATTTACATCATTTCAATATTATACTAATATCAAATCTGATTAGACCATTCATATTTTTTCATGATATACATTATGATTGATTCTATAATTTAGTATCTTATATAAGTATCACCACTCATTGTGGGAATACTATGACAATAAATGATACTGATATTGCTTAAAATGTCTTTTTAGAATGTCTTTTATGGAATGTCATGTCCTAGTCCTTTATATTTAAAGGAAATAGGTGATTCATATATAATTAAATCAAGCACCATATATGAGATGATGGATCAATTCAATAAAATTTTAAATAAATTCATAACGATTTAAGGAAAAAAATATTTTATTGAAAATCATTTGTGACCCCTGTAGTTCATATTGTTTAGACATGTGTTCATTTGGATTTAATTTATGTTAGATCATGAACAAATTGGAAAATAGGGGAAGCTAGATTTGATATTTGTTTGGAATTTTTAAATCATTGGTAGATTCAGAAATGTGAGCCTCACATGGAAAATTTACTTCATGCAAAATACATTTCATGTTTCTTAATTGAGGAAGTATGTTATTTACCCTATAAATGTAATTAAATATGATAATTTAGAGCATAGAGGTCAATTTTCAAATATGAAGAATCCTATCTTCATAATTTATCTTAATTATAATGTAAATTGGGATAAAAATTTACACTTGGTTGGGTCAAATAAAATATTTTTATTCTAAAATAGAAATCTTGGGAGTGGAAGGATTATATGAAAATTTAGTGACCTAACATTTTCCCTTAAGAATCTATTTGAATATTCTCAAGGATGAAAGAACAACTGATGGTGATGTCACAAATACATAATACATCACTGGTGATAATTCATTTTAATTTTATATATTTTTTCTCATTTTTAATATAATTTTTAATTTAAATAGTGATTATAGGAATTATGTGAGGAAGGTTATGAGAAAAGAAATCAACAAGGTCTTTGAGGAATCCCAGTACATCGTAGTCTAGGACCGGGTACCCAGTTATGTCGTTAAGTGTATAATTTATTAAATTTAATTCAAATGGTGAATAAAGAATCTCTATTGGGTGCTTGATTGTTTCTAGTTAAAATTTAATTAATACATGAAATGTTTTCCACTAATCCTTGTATTTTATCCCCATTTATAGGGGAGGGTTCTTGAGAATTTATCACTAATTAATCTTTATGGATAATCTATCAAGATTACTCTACTGTACATCCCATCCTTAGAATTCCACCATTAAATATATTAGTTTAAATGTTTCAATCTGTCGTAAAATATTTATCTTGGAATGCTAAGGCCATTGCACCTTCTGTTCTCCTCTCTATTAAGGATAGTTCATGGAAGTGGGTATAATTTAAATTTCCATTAACAAAGGGTTTTATAAATTCAATTAATCTATTATAATCTCTTTTGGATTACCTATTTTGGAGTTTTAGTCATAATAAATTAAATGTATCATCAAGGTTTCTATTTTATGTATTTATTCTTCCTAATTAGAACCATATCAAATCATCAAAATCCACTATGTTAGGATAGTCATGTGAGGGTATTGGGGTGGAATATTTCTCTCTATAATATAAGCAATATTTGATTTTTTTTTCTTACATATACCCCTTTTCACCCTCAATACACCTAAAGAGTGACACAAATAACTATTTAGGTTTGAGATAACCCTAAATTAATAAGGAGTTTTATTAAATACGTCTTCAATAAAATATTTTATAAATTTTATGTGGTTTTTACTTAAACAATAAAAAAAATTTCTATGCTTGTTCATGTGTATTATTATCCACATATTGTATATTGAACATATGGTTTTTATATTACACCTATTCTTGTATTTAAGGTTATTGACATATGAAATGGATGAATTAGTATTTTTTTTTTATTATTGATATAAGCTTAATCCAATGTGTGTATCATTATGTATATTAAAAACATGCTATGAGGCGTGGTGTTTTTTGGGTTTTCTATATCTAGAATGTAGAATGTATGAATATTTTTAAATGTTATCTCTAGTAGGTACCGACATGTTGAAGAACTTGTTGATGGTTTAGGACACACTTCAAATACCTTGCTTCATTATATCTATTTACATTTCATTAGGTGGAGATGAATGATGTTTCTACTCATTTTATGTGATTTCCAATCCCCCGAGAAGAGTATCTTGGATCCAAACATCCCTTTCAAAAATATAATTATTATTTTTTGTCTCTTTTATATTAATTGGTGAGATATTTACAATTAATTTCAATACCTACTGATGTATATGGCACAAAAGTACCATAAAAGTTTCTAAGATGAGGGTTAATGTATGTATTACACGTAATGTCACATCCCGTGTGGGGAGTTACATTTAATTTATTATGTTATGACTTGTTCTATGTTAGAGTATACACATTATTGTAATCATTTTCCTCTAATTACTTTTAAATTTCAACTGTGAAATTTTGTTTATGAAAGGTTATTTGATGTGGGGTGGGGACCTTATGATTATTATTTTCACACTCAAGTCTTGCACATTCCTTAATGGGGTACAAACCATTTTCATTACAAACTTGTTAGAGGAATAAGACCCATCATGGGGGCTATTAAATATAGAGTTTGGACCTTTAAGAGAATTATTTTTTATTTAAACCATTGAACTATTGGATGATGTGTGATAATTCCCTAGTATCCTTCTAGAGTGGTTTCATAGATGTAGTTACCACTTTGTATATTTTGGACATGTTTTCACTACACTTACATATAGTTTTTATATAGTCTCACACACAGTATACCTATTTTAAATGATTATATCGTATATTTTTGGAAATTTACTTCTCATATTATTTATGTATTTTATATTATCTTATTATTTTAAATGATTCAATTTGTAATTAATATATATAAGACTTGAAACAAATCTAGGTATGAAACTTAATGGTTTCATTTCATTTCTAATGGGGTAAAATTTGATCCCAAATTAACATTACATAACCCATGGTGTTTAAAGAAGCCTATACTAATATATATGTGTTCCTTTGGTGTTGTGACAATGTAATAATGATGTAGTTTGGGAATTTAGTTCATAGTCATTAAATAAAACAAATTTTCTGTCTGAAAATAAAATTTTCATATCTTCTCATGTTCCAATATGTTCAAAAGACATCAATTCACTTTATTTATATCCTTTGAAACACAAAATATTATAAATCAGAGACACAAGTACCATTATACTAATATATATAATTTTTTCAATAATTATACAACATAATATATATAATAATGAATTATTATTCCAAAAATAATAAAAATATCAATTTCAATGGAATTGGTGAGAATTTTCATAAAAACACTAAAATATAAACAAAATATAAAATATAGATAATGAAAATGTTGTTTCATAACCCTTAACACTATTTTTACAATTAAATTCATGAATTATATGGTAAAATATTATTTAACATTAAAGGACCTTCCCACATATAGTATAACTTACATGGAAAGATCATCATTTTGGAATTATAAAAAATCACCTTATCTGTAACATCCCAAGTAAGTAATGAATAATAAATTTTATTATCTATGTCTACTTATGAATTATATAGTCTTTTAAGAGTCTTAAAATGAGAATAAATCCAATCTTAATCATAGAATTCTCCAATATTTTTAAATGACTATTTTACCACCTTTTGATGGAAAACCATTTTTAAATATATCTTTTGAAAATTTTATATGCTATATTTGTCAAAATGAACTTTATTAATTATAATTGGGAAGTTAAAATTTACTTTGGATAAAAAAAATTTATTTTTCTGACAATGTTCATTTTTTAATGAATAGTGAAAAATACTGCATTTTACTTCAAAACTGCTTTTTCATCTAATATAATTATATGGATAGATTATATTTATATTTAGTTTTAAAGTGTAATTATAATATATTTTTTCCATTTAATCCAATTGTGTTCATTATAATTTATTTCACTTTGTAATTGGGCATAAACAAGTGCCAATCTTTTTGTAGATATTGTTTCAAAAAAACCTGCTATTTCTTTTGACAACAGGAATTATTTTTTAAATTAATTACTGTAATTTTTGTGTTTGGAATTTGGTAAAACGGATTCCATATTTTTAATCATAAGGACCAAATTATTTAATTAATAATCTTTTATTTTTGGTCATTATGAATAGAAACGGCGGTAATTATCTATAATTATCGTGATTAATTAGTAATCGGGTAGTTAAGGGTAATAAAATAATATCATAATAATAACATATGACCCCAAAATATGTTCTAATGCTACTAGTTTTGTCATGGCTGACCATGGGATGCCTTGTGCCAAAATTATGGACCCCATTGAATCACTTTGGGGTGATAGTGACACTTTATCATTTTATTTTTAATGAAAGGAGAATATCACAAAAGTATGTAACACCTATGTAAAAAAATATTAATTTTGCCTAAATAAATGATATCATGGACTATAAATAGTAATTGGAAAGCTAAAAATAGTTCCTACATCATATTATTTTTTTATAGTATTTATAAAATAAATAAATTAAATTTTTTTATGACACCATGATGATGCAGCGATTACCTCATTAATGAACGATTTAAGTAAAATAAAATGATAATGTAATATCTAAGACTTACACTTGTCAAAAACCTATTTTATGAGTATATTTCGAACCCTTATCACATTATACTCGAAATATATCAATTTTGGACCTTTAAAATATGAAAATCATTTTAATATAAAGTAACATTTCTTGACTTTCCAAGAGTGCCCATCATCCCTCTTATAAAAGGCTCCCACCTCTACCACCTTACCCACAACTCTCAAGCCTTTGGATCGGACAACCTCTGCTCATTTTATCTCACCACATCCCTATCATCATCCTAGAAGCCTTACCTTAGGCATAAATCTCTTTAAGAAACCCTTTTGGTTCAAACTAAGAGGAGTTACCCGATTTAAAGGCAATGTATTCACTTGTGTTCTTTTGTTTTATTTGGCTTCTCCAACCCCCTAAATACTTTTTATTTCTTTCTTTTGTGGAAAAAAAGGGTATTCAATATACTAGGATGTTGTTATGAGAAGTATTCGAGCTACACTTACACACACCTCCGTCTAATGGTTAAATAACATACGGTTTCTGTGGATGACAAATTTCTGCCTCACGAAATGATGATTGTTCAATCTTCTTTTAACACCTTTCATGGTGGCCATTAAGATGTCACCATATTTATATATGATATATAATATGTTTGTGTTTTATTTATGCTTCTGTAATTTTCATTTATGGCATACCTTTATGGTTTCCACTATGGGTAAACGCGATATCTTCATTTTAGGAAGTGCGGACTATCGCCCCCTCAAAGTGATTTGATTCATTAATGCCATATGTAGAATCTATAAAGGATGGAGTTAATGATATTATATATGATATTATACTGGAATTATAATATAACTTTATATCATTATGAATTCATTCCATTAAATACAAAATAAAATTAAGGTAGCGTTCATGCGTACGTACGGCTTACCGTCTCCATGAATGGTGGATTTCATTTCTCACCTCTGAATGTTATGTAATATTATAAATGCATGTATATACCGGATATATATGATATATATGATATCTACATCATTAATATAATTCTGGATATAATGGATATTTTACCACATGAACAACTTGTAATTATAAGGGGTTTATTTTTGACTCAAGTACCAAGGATCAACAAAACGACAGTTATTAACATAAATAATTACATAGTGTTCATAACAAGGTAATAAGTGATATAAAAGAAATAATGAACTTGAAAAAGTTTCTTAAGAAAATAGAAATTAACTCAAGTTTATTATTCAGGAGATTAAATAATGATCGAGTCGTATCGGACATGAGGTAAGGGACTTCGTCTCAATCTCCTTTCATTGAGGCATATTTTGTTTTATACACAACTTTCATTTATACGGTGTATAAACCCCTTTGACTTTTACTCAAAAATAAATCTTTTTATACGAAGAGTTTTTACTAAACGAAAAAAGGAATGTTTTGTCTTACGTATGTGGTGACAACGACTTCTCTGCCATTGTGACCATTATTTGAGTTTCGGCTTCCTCTACAAGACATAACTTTTTTTTAATGAAAAATAAATACCATGTTTTACTTTTCTTTTTATTTTCATATTGAAAATTTTTTTGATAATGTTTTTATTATATCAATTTCTTTTTTGATATCTTTTGATTGAAATGTGGAAATGTTATGTTTCTTTTATGCATGTTTTTTTGTGATATGATTATCTTATGGTTATTGGGAATTGTTTATGAAGACGGGTGGTTCCGTGATAAACTAAGGTCGGGTGAGCCCAATATAGCTCTCCAATGCATTGGGTAACGTGAAGGGGTTTAACACAAAGTTTTCTCTAAAGAGATTTAGGGAATATACTGTGATGGTTATTCCGAACGTAACCATGAGGGGTACTCTCTGCATAAGAATGTTATGAATGCCTCAAGTTACCTTTATGTATTATGATTTCTATGATTTATTCATGATTTGATGAGGTATGTTAAAGTTCCTATGTTTTATGAGTAAATTCTGTTTTTATTAATTCTCTTGTATACATGGACGGATGTTTTATTTTCTGTATTTTTATATACCTTACTGAGATTTTTATGCTCATCCATTGTTTTTGGAATGTATTTCACAGGTCAAGGGAAAGTTACATGATGTGTTGATAGTGTCAAGGAAGTGTCAAGAAAGAATCCATGTTTTATTTTAAATATGTTTCCTTTAAAAAGAAGGGTGAGTATTGTATTTATTGTAACCACCTTGTTTACAAGTAGAATGTAATGCATGTTTTATGATATAATTCTTTAAAACTCTAAACCTGAAAAGATCCTCAATGTGTATTCTTGAAATAACTCGAGATTACGTAATGTTTAAGGTTGGGGCCTTATAGTTGGTATCATAGGTCATTTTAGATAACTTTAAGAGTTATAATTTTATTAAATTATTATCCAAGAATATTTTTTATGTTCAAATTGAAATGATATAGCATTTGAAGATTACCATGTTGCTTCATATAAGACATGTTTGTTCAGAATGGTTTTCCGTAGAGGAAACCGGGAAGCAGTGTTGGGAAGGCATAGAGAGGGAAATGACCTTCCGAATCAGCATCCTTAGATGGTCGGAATTGGAACTGAACAGTTTGTTTCAGTAATGACACAGTTGACTCAAGTGATAAATGGTGGTGGTATCCATGTACGAGATCAACCAGATCAACCTCAGAGGAACATGTCAGTGGTGGAACATTCAATGAGGCAACATCCCCCATCATTCAGAGGATCATCTGACCCTGTGCTAGTTGAATGGTGGATTAAAGCACTGGAGAAGATTTTGGATGTCATGGGGTGTTCAAACAATCAAAAGGTTATTCTTGCTATTTACCCTTTGGAGGGTGAAGCAGATCAGTGGTGGTCGATGGTTAAAAATATCAGGGACGCTGATGAGATTGATGCTCTTAACTGGGATGAATTCAAAGGAATGTTTCTTGAGAAATATTTTCCTAAGGTTGTTCGACATAGGATAGAGAAACAATTCCTGGAATTGAGGCAAGAGGACGACTCAGTGGCTTCTTATGAAGAAAGGTTCACTTGATTGGCAAGGTATTCTCCAAATTTTATCCGAGACCTTGATAGTAAAATCAATTGTTTTTACTCAGGATTAAAGCCAAAATATCGAAGGGATTTTGCTTCTCACGAGTTCAAGAGTTATGAAAATCTGGTTCGATGCACTGAGAAGGTGGAAATAGATTTTCCCAATGATCAAGTGTTCTATAACTTCAAACAGAAGAACAGACCGAGGTGGCCGGAGAAGGGGAGGAATCCTTCAAAAAGGTCTGAATGTAAGAAAACTATGTTTTTAGTTTGTGATTAATGTGGTAAAAGTCATGTTGGGGAATGTATTTTGAATTCTGGAAAGTGTTACCAATGTGGTAACATGGGACATAAGGCTCATTATTGTACTGAAAAAGATCAGGGTGATGGTTAGACCAAATTCGATTTACAGTTAGTGAAATGTTTCAAGTGCAGTGAGATGAGTCATTATGCAAACATGTGTTCAACAATGAGCTCAAATGATGGGAAGCAGTCAGACTACAAGCGGAAAAGTGTTGTGAAACCCTTTGAAACTACGTCAGCAGATGTTGGGCCATCAAATGAAGTGGTATCAGGTACTTTGTTTGTTTTCTCAGATTATGCTAATGTGTTGTTTGATACAGGGTCTGCACATTCTTTCATCCCTAAAAACTTTTCTAGTAAATTGGGAATTCCATCTGAAGAAATGACTCTTGAACTTGTGATAAAAACACCTAGGTGAAATGTTGAGGTAAAAAGAATTTATAAGAGTCTTCTTATCCTCATCCGTGGAAAGAACCTACATGCCAACCTTGTACTTTTACCTCTAGTAGAGTTTGATGTTATCCTGGGTATGGATTGGCTCTCTATTTACCATGCTAAGATTCACTCTAGTGGTAAAGAAGTTTCTTTTCAGAAATACTTTCAGATTGTGTACAATAATGAACCCTTAATGTTGATAACATATCAAGAGGCAAGGAAACTTGTAAAAAATGGAAATGACTATTACCCTGCACATATTTTTGAAAATAAAGGAACCGTTCAGATTAATGATGTGCCAGCGGTAAATGAGTATCCTGATGTTTTTCTGTTGAGTTGCCTGGAATAATACCATATCAAGAAGTTGAATTTACTATTGACTTAGTTCTTGATGTTAAGCCAATTTCAAAACTCCCTTATCGAATGGCTCAAATTGAACTTTTAGAGTTGTAGGAGAAATTGAAATATTTATTAGAGTAAGGTTTCATTCGACCTAGAACATCACCATGGGGTGCTTTTGTCTTATTTGTTAAAAATAAAGATGGTTCAATGAGACTTTGCATTAATTATATAGACATGAATAACATCACTATTAAGAACAAATATCCTTTGCCTCATATTGATGATTTTTTTGATCAGCTCCATGGAGATCATTATTTTTCAAAGATTGACCTGAGATCAGGGTACCATCAGTTGAAGGAAAAAGAAGCAAATATTCTGAAGACTGTGTTTCGTACAAGATATGGCCATTAGGAATTTTTAGTAATGCCTTTTGGGCTAACCAATGCACCAGCTATATTCATGGAGCTTATGAATGGAATTTTCCATGAGTTCTTGGATATGTTTGTGGTTTTTTTCATTGATGATATTTTGGTGTTTTCAAAAAGTAAATAGGATCGTGAAAGTCATTTAAGGGTTATTTTGAGAACCATAAAAGAAAAGAATTTCTATGGGAAATTTAGAAAGTGTGAGTTTTGGTTGCAACAAATTTCTTTCCTTGTTCACGTTTTTTCTAATGATGGAATAACTGTTGATCGTGCAAAAACAATGGTTGTTGAAGAATATCCAAGACCCACAAATGTAACCGAGATTCATATTTTTCTTGTTTTGGCAGGCTATTACTGATGGTTTGTTAAAAAAATTCATGGTTATCTAGTCCAATGACTAAGCTAACTCGGAAGGGTGTTATGTTTATCTGGACAAAAGAATATGATGATTTTTTTCAGGAGTTTAAAAGAAGATTTGTGAATGATCTAGTTTTGGAACTACCTTCTAGGAATGGGGAGTTTGTTATCTACAGTGATGATTCATTGAAAGGACATGGTTGCGTCCTAATGAAGAATGATCAGGTAATTGCTTATGCTTCACTTCAGTTAAGAACTCAGGAGGTAAATTGCCCTACACATGATTTGGAATTAGCTGTTTTTTTTCGCTTTAAAAAATTGGGGGCATCATTTGTATGGTGTAAAGTGTGACATATATACTGATCACAAAAGTTTAAAGTATATATACACTCAGAAGGAATTAAACATGAGATATAGGATATGGCTATAATTAAACAAGGATTGTGATTGTACAATTCATTACCATCGAGGAAAATCAAATAAAGTGGTTGATGCTTTGAGTCGAAAAAGTAATGCCTCACTAACCATGTTGCATTTGGAACGTGAACCTTTGGTTAAGTATTTGATGAAATTTGGCATAGAAGTTGTTGGTGTCGGATGTTCTTTTGTTTTGTTTCACGTATTTGTGAAATCTTCTCTATCAGACAGAATTAAGCAAACACAGAAGCAAGACAGTGAGTTGCAAAAAAAGGTAGAGCTAGTTCAGAAGGGTAAGTTTCTTGAATTCAACAGTGATAATGATTGCGTTTTGAGATTTGGGAAGATATTGTGTGTGACTTGTGATTCACAGTTGAAGAGAGAGTTGTTATGTGAAGCTCATAGTTCTCCGTTTTCAGTTCATCCAGGCAGTATTAAGATGTCTAGAGATCTTTGGGATTATTACTGGTGGGATGGAATGAAAAGAGATATTGTTGATTTCACTATGAAGTGTTTTTATTTTCAACAGGTGAAAGTAGAGTGGCAGTTACCGAAGGGGATGCTTCAGCCTTTACCAGTACCGGAGTGGAAATGGGAGAATATATCCATGGACTTCATTGTGGGATTGGAGAAGACACCTCGAGGTAATAATGCAATCTGGTTTATTGTTGATCGTTTGACTAAATCTCCTCATTTCCTTGATATACGAGATAATTTTTCCCTAGATCAACATTATTTTTTGTATCTTAAAGAAATATTCAGGATACATTGAGCTCCCCTCTCCATTGTATCTGATCATGATCCGATGTTTACTTTTAACTTTTGGAAAGTCCTTCAGAAGTCGTTGGGTACTGAATTAAATTTTAGTACAGCTTTTCATCCTCAATCAGATGGGCAGTCAGAATGAACAATTCAGACTTTGGAGGATATTTTGTGTGATTGTTCGATGGATTATCAGGGAAGTTGGGACCAATATCTTTCTTTGGTTGAGTATTCCTATAATAACAGTTTTCATTCTAGTATACAGATGGCACCATTTGAGGCATTTTATTGGAAGCAGTGTCGAACTCCAGCTTTTTGGGATGAAGTGGGTGAAAGTATGTTTATGGGACGAGAATTGGTTGAAGAGTTGGTAGAAAAAGTTCAGGTGATATAGAAACACATTAGAACAGCTCAGAGCAGGTAGAAAAGTTATGAGGAAAATAGGAGGAACGATCTCTCTTTTGAGGTAGGTGATCATGTCTTCCTCAAAGTTTCACCATGGAAAAGTGTGATGTGATTTGGTAAGAAAAAAATCTAAATCCAAGGTTTATTGGACCATATGAAATTCTGGAGAGAGATGGATCAATTTCAAATCGAGTGGCTTTACCTCCGAGTTTATCTCAGGTACACAATGTTTTTCATGTTTCAATGTTAAGGAAGTACATGCCAGATCCATCCCATTTTTTGAGTCCAGTGGTACATCAGTTGGAAGAGAACCTATATTATGGGGAACCACCTGTATAGATTCTTAACCATAGGGAGAAATTGTTATGGAATAATGTGATTCATCATGTAAAGGTTTTGTGGAAAACCCACATGATTGAAGAGGCAACATGAGAATCTGAAAATGCAATGTGGGATAAATACCCCCACTTATTCGATAAGTAAATAAATTATGGGGACACAATTTTCTAAAGGGGGGAAGGATGTAACATCCCAAGTAACTAATTAATAATATATTTTCTTATCTATGTCTACTTATGAATTAGATAGTGTTTTAAGAGTCTTAAAATGAGAATAAATCCAATCTTAAGCATAGAATTCTCTAATATTTTTAAAAGATTGTTTTACCGCCTTTTGATGGCGAACCATTTTTAAATCTATATTTTGACAATTTTATAAGATCTATTTGTCAAAATGAACTTATTAATTATAATTGGGACATTAAAATTTACTTTGGATAAATTTTTGGTATTTTTCCGACAATGTTCATTTTTTAATGAATAGTGAAAAATACTGCATTTTACTTCAAACTGCTTTTTCATCTATTTTAATTATATGGTTAGATTATCTTTATAATTGTTTTTAAAGTGTAATTAGAATATATTTTTAACATCTAATCCAATGGTGTTCATTAGAATTTATTTCACTTTGGAATTGGGCATAAACAAGTGCCAATCATTTCATAGATATTGTTTCAAAAAAACCGCTATTTGTTTTCACAATGGGAAATATTTTTTAAATTAATTACCTTAATTTTTGTGTTTGGAATTTGGTAAAATGGATTCCATATTTGGAATCATAAGGTCTAAATTATTTAATTACGACTCTTTTGTTTTTGGACATTATGAATAGTAATGACAGTAATTATCTTTAATTATCATGATTAATTAGTAATCGGGTAGTTATGGGTAATAAAATAATATCATAATAATAACAAATGACTCCAATATCTTTCTTGATGCTACTGGTTGTGTCATGTATGACCATGGGATGCCTTGTACCAAACCTAGGGACCCCATGGAATCACTTTTGAGTGATAGTGACACTTTGTCATTTTATTTTTAAAGAAAGGAGAATATCACAAAAGTATGTAACACCTAAGTAAAACAATTTTAATTTTGTCTAGACAAATGATCTCTTGGACTATAAATAGTCATTGGAAAGATAAAAATATTTACTACATCATTGTATTTTTTTTAATTTTTAGACATTATATAAATTAAATATTTTATGACACCATGATGATGCAGCGATTACCTCATTAATGAACAGTTTTTGTAAAATGAAATGATAATGTAATACCTAAGCCATAAACTTGTCAAAAACCTATTGGATGAGTATATTCCTAAACCTTATCACCTTATCCTCGAAATATATCAATGTGGGACCTTTAAAATCCGAAACTCATTTTAATATAAAGTAACATTTCTTGACTTTCCAAGAGTGCCCCTCTTCTCTCTTATAAAAGGCCCCCACCTCTACCACCTTACCCACACCTCTCAAGCCTTTATCTTTGCGAAACTCTACTAATTTTATCTCTCCACATCCCTCTTTTCATCCTATAATCCATAACATTGGCAGAAAGCTCTTCAAGAAAACCTTTTGGTTCAAACCAATAGGAGTTACCTGATTTACAGGTAATGTCTTCACTTGTGTTCTTTTGTTTTATTTTGCTTCTCCAACCACCTAAAATCATTTTATCCCTTTACTTTGTTACAAAACCAGTATCTTCAATATACTAGGTTGTTTTATGAGAATTATTCTAGCTACACTTACACACACCTCCGACTAAAGGTTAAAGAACATACTGTTTATGTGGATGGTGAATTCCAGCCTCACGAAACGATGATTGTTCAATCTTCTTTTAACACCGTTCGTGGTGGCCATTAATATGTCACTATATTTATATATGATATAAATTATGTTTATATTTTCCTTATGCTTTTTTATTTTTCATTTATGGAATACCTTTATGGTTTCTATTATGGGTAAATGCGATATCTTTATTTTAGGAAATGCGGACTACCGCCCCCTCAAAGTGATTTGATTCGTTAATGCCATTTGTGGGACGTATAAAGGATGGAGTTAATGATATTATATATGATATTATACTAGAATTATAATATACCTTTATATCATTATGAATTAATTCCATTAAATACAAAATAGAAATGAAGGTAGTGTTCATGCGTATGTACGGCTTACCGTCTCCATGAACAGTGCATTTCATTTCTCACCTCTAAATGTTATGTAATATTATAAATGCATGTATATACAGGATATATATGATATATATGATATCTACATCATGAATATAATTCTGGATATAATGGATATTTTACCACATGAACAACTTGTAATTATAAGGACATTATTGGTGACTCAAGTACTAATGATCGACAAAACGACCGTTATTAACTTAAATAATTACATAGTGTTAATAACATGGTAATAAGTGATATAAAAAGAATTATTAAATTGAAAAAGGTTCTTAATAAAGTAGAAATTAACTCGATTTTATTATTCAGGAGATTAAAGAACGATCGAGTCATGTTGGACAGGAGGTAAGGGACTTTGTCTCAATCTCCTTTCATTGAGGCATATTTTGTTGTATACACAACTTTATTTTATACGGTGTATAAACCCATATGACTTTTACTCAAAGTGAATATTTTTAGATGAAGAGTTTTTAATAAATGACTAAAGAAATTTTTTGTCTTAAGTATGCGGTGACAACGACTTCTCTGCCGCCGTGACCATTATTTGAGTTTCAGCTTCATCTACAAGCCATTACTTTTTTTTATTGAAAAATAAATACCATTTTTCACTTTTCTTTTATTTTGGTATTGAAAATGGTTTTGATAATTTATTTATTACATAAATGTTTTTTTTATATCTTGTGATTGAAATGTGGAAATGCTATGTTTCCTTTATGCATGTTGTATGTGATATGATTATGTTATGGTTCTTGGGCATTGTTTATGAAGACGGATGGTTTCATGATAAACTAAGGGAGGGTGAGCCTGATATATCTCTCTAATGCATTGGGTAACACGTAGGGGTTAAACACCAAGGTTTATCTGAAGATATTTAGGGAATATACTGTGATGGTTATTTCAAACGTAACCATGAGGGTTAATCCCTACGTAAGAATGTTATGAATGCCTCAAGTTACCTTTATGTCTAATGATTTCTAGGATTTATTCATGATTTTAAGAGGTATGTTAAAGTGTTTATGTTTTATGAGTAAATTATGTGTTCATTAATTCTTATGTATACATGGACTAATGTTTCCTTTCTATATTTTTATATCCCTTACTGAGCTATTTATTCTCATCCCATGTTTTTGAAATGTTTTTCACATGTCAAGGGAAAGGTACATGATATGATGATAGTGTCAAGGAAGTGTCAAGAAAGAAGCCATGTTTTATTTTAAATATTTTTCCTTTAATAAGAAGGGTGAATATTGTATTTGTTGTAACTACCTTGTTTACAAGTGGAATGTAATGCATGTTTTATGATCTAATTCTATAAAACTCTAAACCTGAAAATATCCTCAATGTGTATTCTTGAAATAACTCAAGATTAAGTAATGTTTAAGGATGGGGCCTTATATTATCTTTGGGTGGGTGCCTTTTTATTAATTTTTTTATTATTAAATTTTTTAAATCACTTAATAAGGTGATTTACATTTTCATATGCTTATCTGTTATAAAATTATAAGTGTTAAAATTTTAACATATTATATTTCTAGAATTCATGAAATCAAAATTCATTTTCTTCATTGATTATTAAGTATTATTCCCCATTCCACTTAAAGGTAATGGATTTTTCATATAATCAGTCTATAGGAACTTATTTGAATTAATATTATGTATATAGTTTTATATACCTATAAGGTTAATTTAATCCTTTTTTTAGTCATTCATATTAAGAGATACATTATCTTCCAAAATTCATTACACATGACCTTTGATAATTCCAACATGGCCATTGGTTGGATCGTAATAGGTTATTTAGATCATACGAGTGACAATTTATTTCCTATTTAATTTCCCATGCTATTTTTATTGAAATGGGTGCCTTTATAACATATGATTCGTTTTTGTAGTCTATACTAACATGAAGTAGTGACCTGAAAAAATCTTCCAAAACACACGAATCATGTATTCTTATGGATTTTTTATCCACCCATATGCAAATATATTATACCTTTAGAGGTATATGTGGTTATATAAATGGAATTGGAAACACCCCAAAATATCAATTCCCAATAAATTAATTTTTTCATAGTGTTTAATGGTTTTTGGCCAATTTATTATATCTAGAAAATTTCACTAGTAATTTTATTTATATAAATTTATTTTTTAAAATCCATTATAATTATTTAACAACATGGTCTAAGAAAATCCCAATTCAATTTTTTCCAGTTTCTCATATAGGTATTAAATTTTTGTTATATGATTTCTTTTAAATAGTTCGAAACTAAATGAATTTAAATTTTTTCATACAAATGATAATTACATGATCATTATTCATTTTTTAGTTATAAAGATCATCTATTAAAAAAATTGATTCATACTTTTTTTATATTTTTTATGTTTATTTAAATGATTGAGGATACAATTGTTAACTAGGATTAGATAAAATAGATGTTATAAATAAATTTTAATGACTTCCTCACATAGTACAGGGTTATTAAAGGAAACCACTTCTTGAATATCATCCTAAAATTCCTGTGGATGTGGACTGATATGATCATTTACTAGTTTATCAGCTACTTGATTTCCATTAATCTATGAATTAAATACATATATTACAAAGAAACCATCTCACCAATTTTTTCGTAGAACACTCCATTTTTAATAAGTATCTTTATGTTTAATGATCCGAATATATTCTGAGATTAGTATATATATTATAATATTTATTTTTTAATATCAATCAAAAAATAAAAAATAAAAAATTATTCTAGTAAAATTTACTTAGATAGTATCCATATTCGAATGATTTTGGAAGGATTTCATCCACAAAGGCTGATTTTTATTTTTTTGGTTTATGTGTCCCCATCACATAATGGTATATGTATAGTTTCCAAAAACATTGTACACACCCCTTGAGGTAGTTCATGTTTGGAATGGGCCCTTTATTCATGTCATATTTTAAATTATCCTTACAGTATAGATCACCTAACCTTTGTTCAAAGATGTACGACCTTAAAATCAACCCCTTTGTTTGATGCTGTGTTACATTAACATCTATACAAAATGATCCATATCATAATACCGTAAAAATTATAATTAAATAGTCAAAAAACATAATTGGATGAAAACCTAAAATGCAAAACTTGAGTAAAACTCCAATGTTATATCAATATACATTCCACTCTTGGGGATTATGAAAAATTATATCATAAAGGAAAAGGGAATAGATAATATGGTCCTCAATATATAATACTTGAAAAAGTTTATATATTCTCACTAGATCAATCAATCTATGAAAAATATAATGTAAGTATATAAAATATCTCATCACCTCAATAATGTGTCTAGTATATTATGATGTAGTCTTTTGGGTGCTAATACCCTTATTAAACTCCATACTTTCCATAATCCTACATCATTTATAATTTTTATTCATCGAGAAACACCTACTATGACTGTTGGTAATGGGTTTATTTTAAATCATGGGACACCTATACTTGTTTATGAATATATTCTACTTATATGGGTCCTATATATACACGACCAATTTTTCCTACCATGAAGAGTCATTTTTTATCCTTAGGAGAAGGCCCCATAATCTATGTATTCACTATCATAATTTTAGTATAACAGATAATTATATATCCTCGATGGTAATGCACAAAATTCGTCCTACCTCTCATCATTCTTGATTTAAATCTCCATGGGTAATGCTTTAAAAATACCATATTACTACTATTCATATATA
This sequence comes from Viscum album, assembly GCA_963277665.1. NCBI lineage: Eukaryota > Viridiplantae > Streptophyta > Magnoliopsida > Santalales > Viscaceae > Viscum > Viscum album. Next base: position 1,619,184,102 of record OY728125.1, read on the forward strand.
GTCAATATCCTCGATGTTATTCCATAATGTATCATACCAATCATCAAATCAAGGATGTGAAATATAATTCATGAACAATTTATGGTCCTTATGACATGAACATAAACAACATGACACTTATATCCACGAAAAAAATCATAAAATGTGTGAATTATCCCTAAGACGGTATTTATTGGCAATGATATTTTCATTACTCCAGGATTTTCATAGATCCAGTTCTCTAGACCATCTCGTAGTTGTTAATAAAAGCTACATTACCATTAAATCAACACATTTTGGTTATAATTTATATATGTTAAAATGTTAACCAAATTGTTTTAATCACTAAAAACATAAATTATTGGAAACTATTTATATTTTTTTTAAATGGTCTCTTTATTTAAAAATTGTTTTCCTTTACCATGTTTCTATATAGATCCATCCACCTTATGGTCAATGTTTTATTAACACAAACATCAGTTTCAATATTCTAACATGGATGATGTTTAAATATCTATGAAAAGTAACATTTTTTTCCATGGGCTAAATACCCATAACAAAAATATTGGGTAAAAATACGAGTCTCACGTTGGTGAACACGAATCCTATGATATTATGTTACAACATTGTGTTTCAAATTAAAAGGGAAAAATGTGTTTGGTTGGAAACCCATAGTGGGTGGACAAAGAAAAATTCAAGTCTCTACCTACTATGTCTCTCTAATATGAGGATTAGGAATTTTTGGAAATAAATAAAATGAAACAAATATATTGAGATCTAGTATAGGATCCTACCATAATTGAAGATACACTTTCCAGGGTCGTTGGCCTGGGATCAATTTAGATATTTCCTTTAATCCTAACACATCGGTTAATGTATTTATATAAATAATAAGGAAGTGTAATTTTGGGTACTTGAAACATTTTTAACATTATATTTTTATTCTAGAATCCCCCTATTATAGTTATCACATTGTTTCAAATAACTCTATACCCAAATGGACCTACAGTAGTAAATTTTTATGGTATTTATGTATATAGAAATCCATGTTTCATCCCCAGGGGGAAATTTTTCAACTAGATAAAAGAAATATAGTGCATGGTGATGGTATTTCATCATATATTGGTTCATTATCCATGCCATGGAGAATACTATTCACTATAATAAGATAAATTTAGTGAAAAGTGATGTTATTTCATCTTATACCCATCCATGATACATTCCTAGTCGGAAACCCTTCAAGTAAATGAAAACAATCTAGTATATGGAGATAGTATTATTTATTATAACTATATGTTAGGTAAAATGAGGAGGAAACATTTCAAAATTAAGTGTTTTGTAATCATTATTTATCTTATGAATTGAAATTAAATGTTCAATTGTATATATTTTTCCATGATGACACTCTTTGTGGGTTTTAAATATTATCATAAATGGATAAGTCAAATAAACCCAAAAACTATAATATGATATACTACTATTTGAATACATCAGGTTATTAGTGGGTTTTCTCTTCAGGGATACAAAATATTCATGAATTATTGAATATTCCCTATGTTTAACTTATAATCTATTTCATTTCATTCTTAAAAAATCCAATTTTTTTGGTGGGGGTCACTGGGAAATTCATTCCATATAATGTTCTATAGAACCCATGGAACAATCCCCATTCTAAAAAAAAGTTGATTTTGAAGTCAAATATAACTCTATGTCCAAAAAATTATAAAATTTAATCTCCATGTACTCTATTATTAATAAAATTCATAGGGAGGGAGATTCCTCAAAATGCTTCCATGTTTGGGGATATGGTGGTTAGAACTGACCACTTATAGTAGACAAAATATTTCACATATTGATGATAAGAAAATATATATAGACTATAAAACCCATTTATAGAGATATTATAGGATATATTTTTTCTAAAAAGACTACACACGACTAGGGACCTCTATATATATGGGTTTATTTTTCATCAAAATCTAAAATTTGACTAGACATTGAGCCAAAAATAATATTACATATTATAATTTATGGTCATTTTGATTTAGGATTCATTTTGACATGAATGAACATGGAAATTATTGATTTTCTACATAATAAACCCGGAAGTTTCCAAATCCACTAGGCACCTCCGATAATGCTTCCAAGGCCATGAAACATTGAATATCATAGAATCAGAGTGCATATCAATGGATTCTCATGTGGTTACCTTATAGTCAGATGTATATCAGGCTCATATAATAACAACATGGAATGCCTTCCCATACAGAACACCTAACGACATAGAGCTCCCGACCATATAAAGCCCCCAATATTTTGTCACTAGAGAGATGATTTTATCTATATCATGTGATCCTTCCAAAGACTTGATTTTCTATTATTGGCATGTTTCATGTCCATGTGGAAGATATAAATTTCTATACATTTTATAAAATCTGTTACCCATGGTTTCCTTTATAACCATCACTAATTCTCCAAAAACAAAATTAACACAAATATAGGGATATGGTAGAAATAGAATGATAGAGAAAAGAGCCAATATATTTTTCTTTGGGAAATTTATCTTGTGAACCCATATCTAAAAATATTGAAACAATCATAAAGAAGAGTAATCATTAGGAAAATGAGGCAACCATGTCTGGGTCAAACCCATGTGGCCATGTACTTGAGGATATTCTATGAGTTTTACCTCACGAAGGCCAGTCCATAAACTTTAACCATTCCTAGGATCCGCATTTTTAAAACCTTATATTAAGAAAATAAGAATTTTTGTTTTGTTTGAATAAAAATGTGTTTTTTTATTGTCTTCTATAATCAATATATATAAATTAATTGAAAGTTATTGGACATTTTTTATAAATTTATTAGATCTAGGTTATCAAGATGAATCCAATAGATCCATGTGATAAAACTAATTATTATGGATTAAGGTAATATGGATGAGTACATTAGATAGATGTGATCATGTAGAGGATGGAATAAAATTATAGTCTCAATGTATTTTTAGTTAAATCAAAAAAATATGCATGAAAAACCTAAAATTTAGGTGATACTTCTGTATTCTTGAATGTAAAAAATTCATGTTTATATAATGATACTCATCATTATATAAAATATTGGTTTAATAGTGATGTTAATGGAACGTAGGGAAAATATGGGTTTTGTATAAGGAATGTATATAAGGTAATACAATAGTGATTATTTATGGAAGTGTTAGACACAATTAATATCAAGGAGATTAAACAAATAATACCATATAAACTCTTATAAGTTCATCAGATATAAGAATATATTAGAGAAAATTAGGTACTGATATTTTGATAGAGTCGAACAGTCAAAAAATATGTTTGGTTATATATGTCATAAGTTTTAGATAAAAAGAATAACAGAGAGGTTTCATATAAGATCCATAATACATATATTTTTAAAAATATGAACAGATATATATTATTTGTGTATAGTACAGAGGTTACTAATCCCAATAAAGAGAAATATGTTTGCAATTTATGCCACCAAATAAAGGATACATAAATAATGGCATGAAGAGACTTCAATTTGAAAATATATAAATCTTATAAGGTTAACAAATAATAAGTCTATTGGAATAAGGATAACTGTAAAAGAAGAAGTTCCAACAATGTTTTATTAGATAAAGCATTAGCAGTTAAACAATGTCATATAAAAGATTTTCAAACAATGTTTGGAAGATGATTAAAACTTGTTTTAAAGACATTAATTGTCCTAAGGTTGAGCTATTATTTTAATATTAGTAAATAATATTTAGATTTGAGTAAGGTATAATGAATAATAGTGATTCTGTGTTTTGAGTTATTTGTTTATAAAGTTGGTTTTACAAAATATTTTTTAATGATTAAAGGATGTCATGGGATGAATTTTTTTTTGATATATTATATTTTTATGTGAGAAATTTTTAATTAAGTTTCCCACTTCTCACAAGTTTTTCTGAGAAATGTTCCTTTACAAATGGGAGTAGGTGTGTTGGGAACATTTCTTCATTGGTGCATAACATTAAAGAAGTATGGTTCTAACCAATGGGATTAAGAGATATATTGTCAATGAATTAGACATAGTGAAACAAGAAAGATGGTATACGATAAATATTTCGTATAGAGTATGTTAGAAAATGTTTTTCCAAATGGATGTTATCTGATGAACAAATAGATCGGGAATTAAAATACATGATAGAGTGTACTAGAGAGAGGGGAATTATGAGAAACAATACTTTATGGAGAAGTTATTTAATAGAAAATTCCATTCCCACCCCTATGAAATAACTTTTAGATGAAGAATAAAAACATAATGAATGGTATGTTTGATAAGACTTTATATAGAAAAGTTAAAATGTATTGAATCATGTTGGTGAAGGTTCCTTTTTTAATTGTAATAATTTTTTTATTATATTATCTTTATGAGGAACACATTAACCATCTAAATACTATAGTGCTATTCATTTAAAGGATATTTCCTTCTTATTCTAAACCACCAAAGTACTTTTTTATAGTTTATTTGTTGTCTTCGATTATATACAAACAATTTCATATACTAGATATTATTATTGACTTATCAATATCTTAAATTCTAATGTTCTTGTGGGTGTGTTTGTGAGTTTTTTTTCAAAAAAATTAATTCACTCTATATAGAGGTTCAATTTATTTTCCTGAAAAAAAATTAAAAGGTAAACCACCAATTCATATCTTATTAGTGGTAATATATATCCTAAAAGATCATTTCATCTATAATTAGAGACCATATTCATTCATTGGATACTAGATGATTGAAGTGTGATCAAAAGAAAAGATACAATGGATATTCAAGGCTCTATTAATAATTTGGTAATTTATATCTATGATTGGAAGAAATATCATATATATAGAAAGAGAATACTATACTATCTTATATCCATAATTCTACTAGTTCTTGAAGTATCTATAGATTCTTTCAAACCTCCATCTTAGGGGAATCCCATAACATCTACATATAATAAAAAAATTTGGAGAATTATGGGTGAGAAAAAATTTCTATACATTCCTCTATCCCTAATAGTGAATTATCAAGGGTTAAAAAAATTGGAAATTATAAAGGAATATGAAATTTGATAAGTAATAATAATGAATTAAATGAAATGTTATGAAATATAAGATGTATATCTAGATACTAAAGTATAAATATCTTATAAAGGATTCTTATTAATCTCTTAGTGATTTAGTTACATTGGTAAATGACATTTTTAACACCATAATAAGTTTTTATATGAACCTTGAATATTAAATTATTTTATGAAAATATTCTAATATTTATTTATAATGATATTGACAACATGATATAATATTAATATGATAGATATCTTTAAACACATTCTCTATAAGTTATTTATTGTATTCTAATAACATATGAAATAAAAAAAATAATTTCATTAACTAAGAAACGATTGATTAGGAAATATATCTCAAATTTTATTTGAAAGAAAAGTCTATGAAAGTTATTCTAGAAGAAGAAATTTTGGAATTTAACACTAAATATGAGTTGATATTTTATTAAATAAATTCATATATTATTTTTCCAAAATGGTGAAAAAGGAATAGTTATATATAATGTAATGTAAGATTTGAAATCATTTGACTTCGTACTCAATGTACAAATCACAAATACCATATATAAGGATAATGGAGGATGAAATTTTTGATAAAGTTGATGAAAATTAATGAATATATTAAAATTATATAGTAGATAATTCAATATCCTATTTTAAAGGAAGATATTAAAAGTTCCAATTGTATAAAAAGTAATTTTGTTTTCCAAATCTATGAATGATGAAGAATGTGAATTGGAATATGAACATTTCAGTGTTGATGGTGCTGGAAATTTTCTTATTGAAAATGTAAATGATGATAGTTTTACAGATGAATAAATAAAAAACCATAAAAGAGAAAATTAAGTAACTCATATGGAGTTTTTACTTCAATGGTAATTGAAATTAATTTTTTCAAATCTTATTAATTAGGGGAAAGTGAACAAGAAGATGAAGAAAGAAGAACCTTCATAAAACAATAAAGAAAATGTAATTAAATAAATTTATTTTTTTTTAAAAGTGATCCAAAATATGAATAAGTTACATAATAAATATAAAATACTTGGTATCGTGCTTTAGGATATTATATGGGTAAAGGTGAAATAAAACAACCTTGTTTAATATTAAATTATTGAAGCTTAGAAAGGAAAAACAAAAATTGAATAATTGATTTCAAAAATTAGTGAATTTTTTAAGATGTGTAAACCTTATAAGGATAAAAATATCATACTTATATTTTGAAGATAATATTGAAAATATTCAAATGAATATACAATCCAAGAGGTCCATTTATGTAGCCGAAATAGGAAATGTCAATAATTATACAATTTTGGAAGAATCATGGTTTGAAAAAAAAACCGTGATAACTAAATAATATGTTAACCCATATCATAAGTCTAAGATAAAAAATAACATCTTAGAAGGATATAAAATTTTGGTTTATGACAAGGATCCAATGTTTATGGTAAAAAATGTGATAGAAAATAGGTACATAGTTCTAGTCTATGTATTATTTTTATATGAAAATAATACATATATAGAAGTTGATGGAATTTTAGAGGCATTGGGAGAAAAACTAAAATGTAGTGGTTCAATAATCAACACTATAATGAATCCATGATGTATTAGAGGTAGTGTGTTATGTGGAGTCAACCAACTCAGAGAAGATAAAATGAAAAATAATGTTTGAAAATTGAAATTACCATTCAACCTCTTGAAACTATTTATTAAAGATGTGATCAACCTTATAATCATTTTAAATTATTAATTGTTATAATTGTTTCTCTAAATAGTTTATATTATGGCCCAAAAAATCATCATGGGGGGAGATAAAAGGAAAGCAGAAGGCCGGAATTATTGAAACAAATCTTATCTCCATGAAAGGAGAATGACCATTGATATTGGATAGTATTTTTTCATCCCAAATTAAAGGAAATTTAAAGATTAAAAAAGAATTTAATGGTTAAAAACAAATGATATTATATTTTGGAAATGATTAGTGACATAAAAATAATGGATTTTGATATGATATTATTGGAAAATAAATATTGAAATACAAAAGTTCCTTATTTATTTTAGGACATAAATACAAATTAATGATTTTTTAACAACATAATGATGAAGAAAATGATTTTTTTAGAAGAATTGGTTTTTTAAAGGGTTGAAGATGGAAAATTTGACCTAGATGTAAAAAAGGAATTTTTGTCAGGTTAATGATGCATAATTATCATTTTATTCATGAAAAATCAAAGAAAATTAATTATTTAATAAGTGGATTAGACATATATTCTTGAATAATTTGATAAAGTTGAAAAAAAGATAATTTATTCATGATATTCCTAACATTAAAATATAAATATATTTGTTTTGTTAGATATGTGAGGAAGAGAGGATTTCAAAGTTAGTACATAAGAGGGTTGAGATATAAATATAACTCATCCCATAGCGCTTATATTTTTTAACATCTATAGGACCATGTGAAATAAATAAAAAAATATTGATACATATTTCATTTACATTATTGATGATTTTAATCATATTACATGTGTTATCTTCATGAAATGAAGATCAGTGTCTCTCAATTTGATTATGTGTTTCAGGAGAAGTGTTATAATGTAATGTGGATATTCCATGATGACGATTCAAACTGATAATGGTGCATAATCAAAAATTTGATATTTTAAGACTATCTTGAAATTGTGTTATTTGTTTTGATATTAGTTCATCATACACACCACCAAATAATGGTGTTGCTGAAATAAAGAATATAGGTTTTATTTATATGGTTCTCACCATGATTATTAAATAATATACTTATAGATTAATTTGAATAGAATTTTATGAAAAAGCATTTTATATTTAAAATCACTGTTTCTATAAGATAAATTTTGAAATGAATCCATTAAAATTTTATTAGAAACAAAACCACTGGTTTGAAATATTTGGGTGAGTTTGGATGTCATGAAATCATTAATGTCAAAGGGGAGAGTCTTGGGATGTTAGATCAAAGAGGAGTGGAAGTTTTCTTCCCTAGATACCCACATAGTAGTAGAGGATAAATGTGCTTTAACATGAAAAATATAAATATTATTTAACATGAAAATGTGAATGTATTGGAACATTTAGATAGAAAATTTACGTAGTCATCTATAAATATTAGAGAAAGTGAAGAGTGAGATTACATTATTAACCAACATGGAAATTTTTCTATATAAATTATGAAAAATAAATGATACAAGATGAAGATTTTGATTCAAGAGTTTGAAATTATGTGGTAAAATTTAATTCATCTCATCAAAAGGTAAGGAAGAAAGTGGAGGTCCAATAAATATTTATATATTAAGCGAATATGTTAAAATAAGAATAATATTGATAATTGTATCACATAATTATTTTTATTCTCATGTTGTGAAAATATATGTTCAATAATATTTAGATCAGAAATATTGAATTTATAATGTTAATTAATAATTATATAAACTAAGAAAAAAATGGTACATTGGAACTTTTACCCAAACAAAAAAAAATTATTGGAAGAAAGTGGGTTTTTTCAAAAATGTTGAATGAAATAGGTGAAGTGATCGGAAATGAGAAACTTTTAACACCGCTCTCTAGAATCCACTGAATTGGTGCTCATGGACAGTGTAATAGATGACCAAATGATGCTTCTTCGTATTCTATAGGCTAACAACTATTGGTGAGGGACCAAAGATATCATCTAATATTATATCAATAAGAAATATAGTGAATTAAGTGTATAAAAAGTTAACAGATAAACATTGATATAAAAAAATTTCATTGTTCACCCATACCCTAGTAACATACATGTGAGATTCTTATATAAAATAAAAAAATTACCAAAACAATAAAAGAGGGAAAAGTTGTGAACTACATAAAAGACATTAGTCCTATCTTTTCCCTCATTACCGTGCTTCGTACAATCCCATATCATGCATCTTCCATAAGGAAAATTCCTATATATAGACCTATATACATTAATTTCTCTTGGGTACCAATATGTGGCCCATTAAGGGTATGAGTGTGACTATGTTGGACACTACCAATGGTGTCTAAAATCATATATAGTTCGATCCAATATATCACATATTGATTTATGTTATAATATAAGAGAGTAAGGTTTGTAAATAAATAATATAAGTTAAAATTAAAGCACTCAAGGCTCAATCTCTTTGATAAGACCTAGGTTTAACCTACATACTTTTTTAAATTCCATATGTTTATTTGAATATATTTATGACTTTCCTAACTATAAATTTCATGGTGAATCAAAGATCTTATCCTGATATTCCAAAAAATATATTATATCATGTAGAATATGGGTACTAATTCCTATATTCCCAATAATCAAGTACAAGATGTTCATCTAGTAATTCCTAACCCATGAACCATTAAAAATAATCTCATCGTGATATTCAAATATATTTATCGTCAATCACCGCACATAATCTACAGAGACCATCCTAAAACATCCATTTATTTAATATTTTCATACATCACGTGGAATCTAAAGATCTCATCATGGTGTTCCCATTATTTTATATAAGAAAATACAAAAAATATACTCCATTTATTCATAAATATATTTATGAACAATGTTAATAAAATTTTCATTCTATCATTCCAATCATTTCAATTGATTTACAATTAACAATGGGGTCATGAACACCACATAAAAGCACTTCCCAAAACATGGCATTCTTTTGTAGTCATTTAGAACATTTATAGGGTCTTCAAATGTTAATTTAAAATCACAAGGAATTCATAATGAACATACTATGAAACCCTAATTTACACTCATGGTCCATACTCAGGCATATGCCTCATCATGTGTCTCTTTATTAGAAACAAAACATATAAAGGAAATTATCACCTTGAACGGGTGGAATTTTTTTTGATTTAAAATTATCAATGGTCTATTCATAATCCTTATGGTGTTATACACTGATTTTATAAAATAAACTTCATATATTTTAGTTTTAGATTGAATTCATAGAAAACTGACATAATGACATAAATGGAAGAAACTATTAAATGGAGAAAACCTCAAGATATATCGTGAGGGCCACCTATATTTGGTCATTATAGTTCAACTATGTTAATAATGGGTGGAAATTTTTACTAAACCTTAGGGGTTTAAAAGAGGTTAAAATACTATTATACCACACTAAAAAATCATACACTAGACTAATAGGGTAGCTGGTGGGTCTCATTGGCTGGAAAGTGGTATTATAGAAGCTCTTCCAACATACTAAAGGCCCCAGGCTAGCTAGTGTCACTACAACATTATGTTTTCAAAACACAATCACCTCCCGAGCTACTCGATTATGTCAAACACCTTTCAAACATCAATTTTTCATTTCTATAATGAAAAAATATAGGGCGTTTTTTCACAAATTATAATGGGTCTATATCTCAATTAAGGTGTGGAGTTTTAAAATTTCTCCCCTATAAATCAGCAAGTCATTAAGTTATGTTTTGTAGCATCACTATCCTCCACAACAAAAAGATATGGCCATTGGGAATTCATATTTGATTCTCACTCACAAAATTCTTATTGAAGAAGGTCAAGTTTCCAAAACACAAAAACTATAGGGATAAATTTTTTATATGCAATATCTTATCACTATGATCCAGAACACCAACTAGAAGATATATAAAAGACACATGTATCTCAAGATCAATATCATATGTATCAAGTACACGATATGGATCAATAATGTATTGTCAAATTTGAGATACATGAACAATTTCATTCATGGAAATCAACAGCTGTTTAAGGACCAGTCGATATTCCTTTGGGTAAATCCTCTATATAAACTAAAATGGGAAAAAAATACAATGTTTATAGTTTCTCATACCTCAATAGATGATAGTGTCCCAATCTACGTGACACATTCATGAATATCGGATCACCTATCTCAATATTAAGAGGTTAGTGACATTAATCCACCTATGATTTCTTCCAGATTTATTCAGTCTCCATTCACTTAATAACCAACATGAAATTTTCTTCTATAAACATAACAAGACATAGTCCAATAATTGGAACCTAACTCACATATATACAATGTAGATTTGAATTATATTATATCACATATAAATCCTCATAACCATTTAAATAGTTTCATGGTAGTTATTTTTATTAATGAATTCCACCAATGTGATGGGATTTTCCCAAGAGCCTCAAATGTTAAGGAATCATGATCTTAGAAAATAATTATGAATGTGTATGTTGTTCTCTGACAACCCTATAGTATGTGAGTGGTAGGATGTGCACATAATAACCTTCATACCTTGTAATTTATATAACAACTATTATAAGAGATATTTTGAAGGATAATTTCTATAAAATATGATTCTCTTGGGATCTTTTATAAGCATAATATCTCAAAAACATTCAGTCATCCATGATCATCAACTATAAAATTGTCAATGATGGATTTGAATTGGTGTATATTAATCGTAAAATTGACTATAACCCAAAATGAATCATTTCAATGAGTATTAATTTTTAATCCGATTAAAAAATAGATCAGGAAACAATCACACATTCATTTAGGGGTCAGTAGGGAATGGGGAAGTCCATCATGCTACTAGGGCTTAGCCTTCGCTAAATGATAGTTGGGGCTCTTTGTAATGCCCCCTTCTCAATCCTTTTTTCATCCATGGCCCTTAGTAATATCATGACACATCTCAATAAGTCATAGTTATTCGTGGATGCACAACCCACAACCATTATGGGAAGTCCTGCAACGAATACTCTTATACTGTCATCATGACTACCACACAGACTTTGACCAATGGAATCTTATTACTATCCAAGGCCAATAAATAAGTTTCTCCCTAATAGATTTATTGTTCCTCTTCAATATATAGTTAGAATAATATAGTTCGATATCATTATCACAATCATGGATTGATGAAGTCATGGATATGGAAGCCAATGTAACTCTATCCTAGTACTCTTGAACACCAAAACACAACTCTGTGAACAAGTTCATCACCAACCACTCGCAACTAAAAACATGGGCTACTTGGTTCAGAGTCTTCATACTCAAAGCATCCATTATTATTTTTCCATTCCCAAAGTATTAAAATAACTAAATTTAAATGGAATATTGGTAATCAACCTACCTCCTCAACCTGAGATGTAGGTGACACTGGGGGAAGTGGTACTTATAATTTTTATGATTTTTGTAAAATAAAAACACATCCTTTGCAAGGTAGTGTTTCAAGAACCTAAGGGTGTGTGCTGATCCTGAAATATCAAAATCATGTGTTGGGTAGTTATCATAGCATCCAACATACATAAGAAATACACCCAAGGTGAAACATAATGAATCACAAATTAATGTATAACCCTTACCAGCCTCAGGTAAGATCATGATTATAAAGAATTTAAACACATATTTAGATCCTTCAAGTTAACCTCACAATAATATAACTAGTCAAACCTCAATCCATTATTTTTCAAACTTATTAACATAGATGAAAAGTGGGGAAATCCTAATTTTTTTTTCAAAGGTAGCTAGCTAACCTAAAGAAGATGAGAATATCAGAGACGTTATTTGGTCACTAAAAAGATACTATTATTTCCATAGGTATACTAATACCCAGACATCTGATATGACATTTCCTAATAAGTGTAATTGATCTATTGAAAATTGAAACTTTCACAGTTATTAAAACAAAGGTTATCTATAATGTGTTATTATATTTATCTCAAAATATTGATCATGTTCATCCAACAATTAGGAATACCAAAAAATAAAATCAACTAAAAAATTGATTCTATGTAAGGATAGTACACATATTCGTCATTGTTATAAAAAATAGTAATATAATTTTTCAACCTGAATGAAAAATATAGGGGTTCTTAAAGAGCATACCTACTATATACGTCTATAAGAGAAACATATGATAGCCTCACTCAAATATATTAGTTCCTAAACCATTAATAAATTTTGGGGAAGTGCTAGGCACCCATGAATTGTTTTAATAATCCATCGGTGTGAGGGAGTTATTATTTGTTCTTTACTATCTATTGTTTATTCTTCTAATTGTCTAAAAATAATCTTATTGAGTCATCTTCCTTATTAGGGAATAAAATTGAAGCACCCAAAGGGGTTGTGCTTGAGATGATAAACACATTAACATATAAATTCTATAGTTTTTATTTTAATTTCTAAATCATTGATTTATATACTCCATAATAAAAAATATAAAAAGGTTTTTACCGGATAAGTGTTCGATTCTATATTTAATTCAATAGTCTTGTGGTAAAACTAAAAATTTATATAGAAACATATCCTTATACATATATAATGTGGGGAGAAAACTTCCTAAAGTATACCTCCATTATATAACATCATACTGGTGACTTGGGTAGTCACCTCACTAAATAGCTAGGAATCAACTCCTGCATGACCTACATGATTATACCATTCCCCAACATGTATGTACTGATGACAATTATGAGACACGAACATCACATTTATAAAGTAGTTTTCATCAAGATCTCAATATAGAACAAACCATTATTATTAAGGATCAGTTTGGATAAACTCATCATTTTTTAAAGATATCCCATAAGAAGAAATTACCCTTATCTCAAGGAAACTCCTCTGATATTGACAAATAACCTCTGATCATTCACTTAATGGGGTTTCCATATACATAACCCAATACAATATCTATATTGATACCCCATGACATAACAAAACTATTTTTCTATATTTTTATTTGTAGTAATATTATATAAAAAACAAAAGCTAGAGTGGAAGATACCATGTTTTTTCCTAATTCTATTAATGAACCAACATCTAGATCAGTTGTGGTTTACCATAGAATATGAATCTATCCTGAAATAGAACACTAAGATCCAATATGACACCCTTATCTTGTACAGTCTGACAAGTACTACTGATCTATAACCTATAATCCATGGCCTTCACCTCACATTAACTGGCTAGTTGAGATCTAAATACTTATCAATCCTAGTGCATCCAATACAACCCCACAACCCTTCATTGGTCTAGAACCTTTATCTTTCATGTATTATAGGATCATTATTGAAAAATGATAAATGAGAACCATATTTCCATATATATTTCATTCCACCAGTGCTCTATCCTAATGAGGATGAATATAACCCCACATAACACACTGGTAACACTACAGGGGACCACAAAACTAGCTTCTCTGATCATAGCTATCCTAGTGAGTTCTTTCTTAATAGTATTTCTAGATTCTAGAGAACTCACTAATAGTATCTGTATATGTTTAATACCTAGAACCATTTTCCATCTTAGATTCCACTAATAAATAAGAACATGATTTATTACTGTCAAAAATGTGGTAATTCAGAAGACATTAACCAAAACAAAGTTCATATAACTCAACGTATCCTTAAAATATATTGATCAATTTTCCTCCTCCCCTGTTATAGAAGGGGATAACCACTATAATTCTATAAATAGTTAGTGTACCTAATGACTAACATAATCCCTTACATAAGGTTGATGAAATCTCTAGACCCTCCAGACTACCATTCTCTTGGAAAAATGATTAACAAATATTGTCAAAAATTCTTTCCTTGACATGAACATGTGACTCTTATCTCAGAGTAAGATTTACCACCATATTCTTTCGGATATTTGTAGCATATAAATATTAACTTTACAATCATATCATAAGGGCCATAAATATGATCCAAAATAGTCTTAACATACTAAATCCCAATCTCAATTTCTGGGAGTCCACCTTCCAACCTAAACAACAATGGATGTTGGAGTTTAAACTCGATGGTAAACTATGACATAGATGTAATAGTGTAAGGACCCTCCCTCTCTATCACTTTTAACAATAACATCAATCTCACAATGAGATTATCATATGCATCAAAACTCTATGCCATAATAGGGCTAGGATGGACACCCTTAGCGGCTTGCTCATCCACACCCTCATGGTTCTCAATCAAGAGATGAAATGGAAGAATTCCACTAAAATACCAAACAAAAATATCATATCACCATATATAATAGTTTTTGATATTATTATATAAGGAATGAATTAAGAGTTATAACACCATATTTTCATACACCTCACATTATTAACACTTATAACCTAAAATTTCTAACTCACCCCACCCACCCACATTAGGATAATGTTAGAAAAGGTATAATTAATATTAAATAATCTATTTAAAACATTATTTATTATAAATTAACATTACAATTTTTAATGATTTATAACCATGGTGTTGTTATATTAAAGGTAGATCACATGATATAAAGGAATACACATTATAAGATTTTATGTGAACTTATTTTAACTAGGGCATGGTATTTCTTAAAAAGTAATCATAAAAAAATTGTACCCTTTTTTAGAATCATCTATGAAAAATTACAATAGGAATTTATATAATAATTCCCATATAAATTGATTTGAAGACATTAAATAACTGATCAATATATTTATAATGTTTAAAACCCATCATGGGGGAATATTGATAACCTGAATTTTTCCAGGAATGAATGATGCATGAATACACATATCTTTTCATAGAATCCAAAGAGTTATAGTCCATAAATTAACTACAACAAAAAAACAAAGTACACCACCCGCAGTGGATATCAATCAACCCTAAAATTTAAAATTATGAAAAAGAAATCCTATCCTTGGTGACTTGTATTTTTATATATAAATGGGCCATATTCTAAAACAAAATAACTTGAGGCTAAGACACTCCACATTCCTATTATCCTATATATCAAAAATATGTTTTTAGTCAAAAATTTGGATTTGATAACACATTGTAATTACCCACCATAATGTCCTAAAAATGGTTCTCTAGGCTAGTATGCCACATAGACTCAATTGTGCCTCCCTATACACCATATACAACTGATAAGTGGAATGGTCCCATGAGGTTGTCACAGGGACACTATTATATAATCTAAAAGTTATGAAACATGGATGTAAATAATATAGATATCATCTAACAACTCATTAATAATCAATTAAAGGAATATTGATTGTAACATGTGGATATATAATCCATGTTATATAAAAATGAAATATAATCACATAGAAGATTCATATACATCTCTAATTCATATATACAAATCCTAAAATAACAAAAAAAATATAGGATAAAAACTGATAAACACCCAAATGGTCCATGTACTAGATCAATCATAATCACCACATTATTCCTTAACCCCTATCATGCATATACCATATAGATCCCACCCTTATCTATAATTGCATCTATGAAGATTTTTTTGGTACCGATCAGTGGATTAATAAACATTTGTGTATGACATGGTAGGACACAAACAAAAATGATTAAAATCATTTCTATTATGATAGGATATATGTAATGATGATATATGTCATAAAATAAGTGTGTATTTAATGTAAAAAATAAAATAAATTAATCCATCTCAATGCTCAGGCTCATCGATGAAACCGAATTCATACCTACCTACTTTATCTAGTTCCATATGTCTTTGAGTATTCCTCGATGACCATGCCAACTATAATTAAAAAGTAGAACCCATGTGCTCATCCTGGTATTCTAAAGCACCATATATCATGTGGAATTAATGTACTCATTCTCGAATTCCCATGTACCTAATATCATGTTGAATCAACAATTAACATATTGGAATTTGATAAAAACGTACCATATAGAATCTAAGTATCTCATCTTATGATTCCCCTAAATTACACTTGTATTTTTAGATAGAATTTCTGGATCTCGTCCCAACTTTAATACCCATGATATTTCACTCCCTCACGTGGAAACATTAGGATAGTTACGAGACCCCAAGAGAAGCTATCTATACAACAGAGGCTTCAAACTGCCAATTTTGGTAAAAAGGATATTGTGGGGTGATTATATTCTTTAGTATATAGTTAAAATACAAAAAACAAACGGACAACTAAAATAAATACCATAGTAATGGAAATCATGGAAATTTTAAAAGATATAATTCAATGGTAAAGTATGAAACCATAAATGAAATAATATTCAACCCGTTAATGAATGTCTAGAGTGTATATATATGTCAAAATAAATATAATCTTACTAAATGACCATGATAACACAAATAGATCAATGTCCCCAGTCCCAAACCCCCTATTGGTCTCATCTTCTAGCTCCATCACATGTAGTAATCAATTTTCAATAGTATGGTCCCTTGGCATTATATAAACATGGATCCATGTAATCATATTGAGTACCAAACATTGGCCCAAATAGTGTGAGAGTAATACTTAGTAGGCTTACACCACCATGTATAATCAAAACTAGTATGATAGTAAGTTCATTGAATAAATCGAAAAATAGAGGTATTGATTATTCAAATAAATAAAATGAAATAGCCATCCTACTTCCTCACACTGCTAGAATATCTATGAACTTGTATCACTACAATACCATCCATAACCACAAGTCTATGACATAATCACATAACTAGGAAACACCATTTGTATAATCATTACTATGAATCCATTCCCATCACTATAATATTTACAACATAATTGAGTGAATCTGTATATATTCTCATTTCTACAACTGGGAAAATCCCTCTATATAATAATTTATTTATCCATGCCAAGCCCTATATATAATCATTTCAATGGAACCAGTAGTAACCCTTTATTTGAGAATTTTTTTAATAAAACACCACAAATGAAATTTTTTTTAATAACACATCATAATTTCACAATCCAAAATAGTCAATTCTATCAATTACCATTTGTATTTCCATTACCCATTTATTCATTAACTCATATCTTATGTTGTTTCAATACTAGTTTACAAACCCAAATATTATCAAATTATCACCAAAAAATTATATAATCAATTTAACCATTTTCCAAGGTGAATCTATAATAAGAAATTACCAAAAATTTCATATCATTCAAAAAATTATTTAATACAATATCCAAATAATTGTTATTCTTGGGTTGCCTCACACAATGGGTAGCGACAAGCTAGGTCTACACATCATTGAATCCAAAGGGATCTAATAAATAATCCCACATTAGATTTATCATCAAATGTTATTCTATTAATTAATTAAAACAATGTCTCGATGTTATTTCATAATATTGAAAGTACACGAACAATATAAATAGAGAATATGGATTGGTTTTAGACAACCCACCTTCATATATTGAATAACAAAACAATTTCAATAGGAAACACTAACAAGAATGAAGGACAAGATGATAATGAAGATAAACTAGACCACACATGATCATGATTGTCACCCGAAACAACCATGTTCAATAGATTACACTACTAAAATGGAGATCACTAATGGAGAGTGGAACACCTAAGTGAAACAACTAACTAGAGATCAGACACTTGATCGTGATTTCCAAAAGGGAGGAAGGCACTCTAAACCCATCTTAAATTTACTAGGGCTCAAGATAGGGGGATGAACTTGAATGAAGAATGAATAAAACACACATTATAGACTTAAAACTGATATGCTCAAAAATATCATGAAATGCAAACCTTTCACATCATGTATTTTTTTGAGTTATGCTCAAAAATATCACATCTGGTTAAAATAACCTTGCTCAAACATTTCATGGTGGGAACCAGTTTTACAGAGTGTATTCATTTCTTTTCATGAACCTATTTCATGGAATCATCCTAGTGATAGCTACACATCATATAATATATACATGTAATGTAAATCACCGACATATAGCATTATTCGTAGTTTCAAAAAATATCACGATCCACCATCGGAGCCCTCCAAACTCATGAGATCCTTCATAAATCCCTTTGACATGTTTATAACAATATTACATTAATTCAAAAAGACACACACCCTAAAATAAAAGGCCATTTTTTCCATTAAATTATCCTAATCTCAAAAATGGAAATCGACCACTATGTCTCAACAATGATGGAAAATCCAAAAAAGGAGTTTCAATGAAAATTTAAAAGAAGGAAGATATGGATAGGATGTGATCTTAAAAACTCCCCACCATTTAAAATATAAAAAACAAGATACTCCATGTATAATAAGGGGTATTATAAAATAGGTTTCCCCCACTATGATTAAACATTATATTCCATCTCAAAGGTTTCCTCTTGGAAACACCCATGCATCTACTATAGTTGGACTAGTGGTATGGTCTTTCCCTAGTGATACATCTCACAATGATCCACAATCCATTTCAGAAGCTCCAAAAGGATGCATATAAAAAATATCAAAGTAATTGATTTCTATGAAATGGGAATGGTAAGATAATATATCAAATTTTATGACAAAAAAACACCATGCATGGAACTATAACACTATGAACGAGAAAATAGGAATGCCACTAGAATTACCCTTACCACTATCTCAAAATACCAAAAAACCTATCTTCCAACATTAAATATTTCCTAATACATTTTACATTAATCTTGATATATCATAAGGAAAAAATGACAACCAGCATAAAACTTTTGAGGCCATCTTTGATTGTCAGCATAAGACTTCTTCCAGCTCTTTTTGGTCACCAACCACTTCCTGATCAACTACACCTTCTCATAATCTCCATCATGAGACTAGTTTAAATAGTCACCAACTCACTTACCCCAAACAAACAAATTATCAAATGACATGGCCTTTCATTAAAATCCATGAACAATTACATTTTTATGGATTCTCAAAAGCCGTTATTATATGAAAACTCTATGTGTTCTATTTTCTACTCACAAGAACCACCAAAATCCATGATTCATTATCATAACATATCCACTAGAATCTGAATAGTCTACAGAGATTGACCATCAGTTTATGGATGACAGTTCATACATATATTTAACTATCTTAAAAGAGCCATATGAATAACCTATAAGAATTTATATGTATATTTAGGATATTAATATGAAATGAACATCCTCAAAACACCATACAAAAAACTATCTCATACATGTAAAGACTACCCAAATCATGAACACTTAATTTCTCCATGACATTAAATAAGTTGGATACCTTCATCAGTCGATCTATGATAAACCATACATAATTTTTCTTATAGATCTTCTTGGTTAATAATGTCACAAAATTTATAGGAACACCATCCGATTTCCTTTCTGGAATGTGTATATGTTGTAACAACTTTTCCTGCCTCTTATGATCATCCTTCACTTTCAAGAAGTTGAAACATATCACCACAAATCCTTATACTTCATTACTCCTCCTTATCCATCAGTATTATCTATAGAGGTTATGATATATCATTGTTAAACTAGGATGCACAACCCATATAGAACCATGAATCTATCTCATCATATCCTCCCACAATCTAATAGGAACCCATAATCGTCCACAAAAAAGAAAATAATTTCCACTAAAAAGAGGCAGTCTTGATAGTTTCTCCCTATAATATAAGTTTATCCTATAAAAAGTTCATCTGGATGATATAATTGCTATGTTTTAAACTGGTCTAAATGAATGGGTTAGATATATTTCTATGTGAGATCTTCTCATCCCTAAGACTCTTAAACTTCTAGATGCATGTCTATAAAGAGTGATATAATCCACAACTCATCACAAGACTCCCTAAATAACTCAATTCATGTATCTTAGATCAAGCAATTGGCAATAGCATATATCTTTCCTAAATTACAATCCAAATCAATGTTAAGAATCTCTAGATACTTATCCCACCACCTCTATTGAATGTTTAGTTATTCAAGAGAGATGATGCACCTGGTGTTTCTATGTTTTTTGTACGCAAATAATCCCTCACCCATAAGATAATTTCTCAATAATCTCAATGAATTTACCACCACATCTAACTCTTGTTCATGAGTATGATGATTCCTCTCATAAAAGAAAAGCATTATGGATCCATATGAAACCACTCAATCCTCATACATCTGAACTGATCTATGTCCAACACAAGATGCAACACAACATATAGTATATTATTTACTTAGAATAGTTAATGTGAGTATATGTGACATGGTCATCCTTCCATTCCGATTCTAAAAATCACTCTCATAAGAATCCGAACAAACAAAATTCACTTATTTTTTGGTCATCTTTGACAACATTGATACAATACTTGAAAAGCCTACGATAAAAGGCCAGTAATACCCTACTAAACCCAAGAAACTATAAACCTTGATACATTCTTGGGTTCATCCAATGATAGAATTGTAGAAAATTTCTCTAGGGGCACTGACACTCTTTTCTTTGAGATGACATGTCTAATGATGTTCACTTATCAATCCAAAAACATCATTTGGTTAGCTTGGTTTAAAGAAAATTTTATCTAAATGTAATCAAGATGATTTCATGATATTTGGAATGATCTTCCTCTGATAAGGAGTATACTGATATGTCATTGAAAAAAATACTACAAACTAATTCAGGAAAGGTTGAAAGATACAATTCATCAAGTACATGAATATGGATGGTGAATGCATCATATTTTAAGGAATCATATGAACACATATAAGCCATACCTCCTAATATTATTTCATGGTATGTCCTATGGTGTCATCCCCAACTGGTGGTATCATATTCTCAAATAAATATGAAAAAAATATTAACACCTTCTAGTTGATCAAAGAGATTGTTATTGCGTTAGATGGGATACTAGTTGTTGACCATCATATGATTCAATCCATGATAATCCACAAATATGTGAAAACCACCATCATCCTTATTGGAGAAAATTATTGGAGAACCTCATTGAGACATAAATGGTCATATGAAAACATTTTATTCCAGGTCTTCCAACTAAAAGTTCAACACTCAGACCTCCACTTGTCTGATCTTTTAAGATATAATAAACTTTTTTCTAATATAGGGACCAACTCAATCAGGATCGTGATATACCACTTAGGAATTAATCCATTAAACACATCGGGGAAATCATAGTAAAAAATTTATACCGCTAGATTAAAAGTATCTTTCTATATTCCAACATCATATAGAATTAGGCTAGCAATTTGGGATGTGAGAAAATAAAATTTTCATGGAATTTGTCCTACTAGACCAACATGAAGATCCCACTCACCTTGATTAGAATTGCCACATCCCTCGAAGTGAACATTCTTATGGTTATAGTAGATTTGATCTTCATATAGAACAAGAAAGTACCATCTAATAATCTACTTGAAACCTACTATTTCCAACACAAAAAGTTCATAAAAGAAATAGTAACTACAGATCTCTAGAGAGAACCCCATTAAAAATTTTATATTCTTTGACTGCACACCATACTGTGTATTAGTGGTCAAACATATATCTAGGATTTCCACAACCAAGAAAAAATCCATTTTGAAAATGTTCGATAAAAATTAAATTTCATTATCCTATATGGAATGTGATGATCCTATATCAAGAAAAAAACATTATGGTAGATGATACAAGAATTGCACCTCTGATAATAAAAGGTTATGCATCCAATCATGAAAGAGTAGACTACATATCATTTAGTTGACATTCCCCTCTTCCATTGGATCTACTGTGAATCTATTATGCTATTCCTAATGCTGGATACTATCGTTATTCCACTAGGGAACCACATCCCCTTCCTCTACTAGAACATTCAGAATATCTACATATACCTATCTACTTAGGGGTAATTGTATCCTTTATATAATTTGATGCCTATATTGAAGCCCATCCATGTATGAATAAATTCATTTTCCAAAATAACATCAACAAGTTACCCAAAATACCTCATGAATGGAACTCTAATGTAAGGTAAAAACATTTATCTGGCTTGTTTCCAATCATTCCATAAAGATAACAATATAATGAAACACTATCATGAGATGGATTCACACAATCATGAACACCCTACCCACTGTTTCCTTATATATTTCAATCATAGTGTTTCTTGATTCCACTAGAATAAGAGTTCCTAGTTAACCTTTCTAAAAACACCTGACCACTTTTCATGGTCTCTCTCATATATAATTTCATAGAGTTCATGATTCATCACATTTAAAGTTCTTCCATAGTTAAATATATTCAATTGTGACTTGATATCAATGATAATCTCATACTAAAAATATATTTCTCTGGATATCTAATCCACAACTAAATATAGAGCACAATAGTAAGATTCAGAAAAAAAAATCTAGTGTAGACAATCATTGAAAAGTCCAACTACGATGGGTGCATGAACTCATGAGCCTTACCATCCCTCAACGTATTTGGATAGAATTGGACCTGGAACTTCATCTCAAAATCATTCTAGGACAATTCATCTAACAACACATCTTTCTATAGAATATCCCAAAAATGCTTGAAAGGTCCATGAAAGATGTACACAATAAGCTTAACCCTCGTATTTGTGGCTGTCCAGAGGAAAATGAATAAAATATGGTCGAACATAGTCTATAAGTAATCTAGATGGGGTCTTATATCCATTGTGAACAAGGGTGGATGTTGTAGTTGGAACTCTCTTTTAAATTTAGACATCTAATGCATGGTGCAAATAGTCCTACATTCCATGGATTGCATTCCCTATAAGAGCTATCATGAAGCTGAACATATATCTAGTCACCAGGAGCTACCGAAATATCCTGATCAGTTGCATTAGGAACATACTAATTGAAAATCCCATGACAATATATTCAAATATGAGAATGTGAAATTTTATCTATAATAACAAATAACTCATTATTAAACTTTCTAAACAACAAGGTCAATCTCAATAGGATACAACAACTGAGAACCAATGGCTCATGGTATCTCTAATAACATCGTACAAGTTATTTAGAATGAAATAATAGTACTTTGATTCCATTTATGATATATATTAGGTATCTCATTTCACAGTTCATAGAGGAAAATATATCACATGCAATAAATATGTCCATATCAAGAATAATTCATTCAAGATATATCATTATGTTCCTATTGTGATACAAGAATACTCATTTCATGCCATACCAGACCATGCGTATAAGTTCACAAAAAATAACATCACACAACATGTGAATCCAACAAGTTGAATTAACATAAACTATAAAAAAACATCATGAACAACAATCCCATCCCCAGTCACATATATTTCCTACTATATATTGGTTGTCTACTCCTATTCACATGATCATTACCAAGTCCCAAAACATCATAATCTCCTTTTTAACTTTACCAAATAATAAATTAAATATAAAATAAAAATTTATTCAGATGATACCTCTTCTAAATGTCCCTTTATTTGGCATAATCTCATGTGGCCACGTCAGGTTGGTTACAAGACATTAATCTCACATGACCCTGTGATAGTGGCTTCTGACTAGAAGAAATGGTGTAAAGGTTATAGTGGGGACACTATAACCCTGGTACAAAGTTAAAATACATCAGAAATAAACAATAATAATAAATATTAGAGTAAAATGAATTGTATAATAATTAAAACCTATAAATAGAATGTTAATTAATAACTAATAAAACAAATAATATTGAACCATATAATGACCTGATGTAATGTATCTATATGTCAATATGAAATAACACATTTGAATTTCCATGGTGAAAAATATAACTCAATGAAATTGGTCTCGAACCCCATGTAAATCCGATATCCATGATCCCACCCATGTAGTAATCAACAATCAACTACAAGGACCCTTACCCCTGTCAAAAATTGCATCCATGTATTCTTATCAGTTACCAAATAGTGGGTGGAATAGGCTGTGTGTAAAACATATAAGGTCTAAACCAATGTGTGTAAACAAAACTAGTTTGATTGTAAGTGTATGATATATTTCAATAAAAATGGTTTATTAATTAATCAATTAAATATAGTATAAAAATCTACCCATTATCTTTGAATATATATCACAACTATGCCAACTATAACCACATGTCCATGACATAATCACAATTCTCATCTATGGTATCTGTATAATAATTACAACATATTTCGTCCATTCCATATATGAATTATAGCCTAACTATACTGAGACATCTATATATGCAATTTATTCATTCCGGATATGCCCTCTATATAATCATTTCTTCATTCAAGCCAAACCCTCTATATAATAATTTTAACATAATAAAGCATAGCCCTATATATAATAATTTCAATACAATACATCACAAATAAAAACATAATGAATAAATTAACAATATCACAATCCAAAATGGTTAATTATGAAAATTACCCCTTTTTATTTAATTACCCATTTATTCATAAACTCATATCTTATGTTGTCGAGATGATATTTTTCACAGCCAAGTATTAACAAATTATCATCTTTTATTTCAATAACAATTCTATCCATTTCAGAAGATGAGTCTATCATAATAAATCACCTAATATTATCTTTCATAATAAGCATATAATAAGCCAACATAAAATTCATTATTATTCCAAGGTAGCCTCACCCAATAGGTAACAACAAGACAGTTCTGAATATTAATGAATCTAGAGGGAACTAATAAATAATCCAACCAATGATTTATTATCATCCACTATTTGATTAATTAATGAACAAATTTTTTCATCACAATCACATAATATTGAACATACCGAACCAATAAAGCCATACCATATGGTTTTTTAGAACTATTACCTTAAAACGGATATTAAGATAACACTTTCAACATAAAACTCCAACAAGAATTAAGTTAAATCTGATCAAGAAGAAAAACCAGATCACTCAAGATCATTATCATCACTCAAAACAACCACAATCAATATATTCCATGAACATAATAGAGAGAAGCATAACAGAGGGGAATATTAAAGAGAAACAACTACTGAGGGATAAAATGATAGACTGAGATTTTTAGAAGAGGGGAATACACTATAAAATTAACTTGTATTTTTATAGGTATCACGAGAGGATTGATACATGTGAATGAAGAATGAATCATACATGAATTGTAGCCTCAAAACAATTGAGTATGAGAAATAAATTGTGTGAAAACCTTTAACAATATTTTTTTCTCAAATTACGATTTCTAATGAATGATGCATTGCATAAGGTTAAAATAACCCAACTCAAACATTACATAATGTGAACTCATTTTAGGAAGTGTATTTATTTGAAATCATTAACCCAATTAACCGCATCATCCTAGTGGTAGTGACACATCGTGTAAAATATACACAATGTGTAAATAACCAGTAAATATATTTTATCACATCTTGTGAAAAAGATCTCATACCACTACTGAAGGCTTCCAAACTCTTGGTAAACCATTGAAATCCCCTTAAACACATTTATACATAGAATCCATAACTAATAAATATATATCCCAAAACATTAGGTTATTTTCAATATAAAATTACCTCTATTCTTCAAAAGGGACTCATCCACGAAGTCTTAATGATGATGGAAAATAAAAAAATATATATTTCTTGAAAAAATCAAAGTGGGATGTACCTAGGCAAAAAAATCTTACACAAACATTCCAATTTATTTAACACCATCACATATCACATGGAATCCAAGTGGTTTACCTAAACATTAATGTTTATTAAACATGATCACACACAAAAAATAATCCAAGGATAATATTATTATATTCCCATTTATTTACTTAAGATAATGCAAAAAATGTACTCAATTTAATTATAATTAGGTCCAAGTCCAATGCTAAGATAATTTCCCTTACTATCCTTCGAAACATGTCATTTGAATTTCAATTAATAAAGGGTACTTAAACAATCAACATAATCACTTCAAAAAAATGGGCTTACTATAATACTTATTTAATAAATTTATGAGGGCCATCCATAGTGCACTAAAATTAAATTGAATTCCTAATGAACATAATGTGAACCCCCAAATTACACCCATGAGACAAACTCAAGTATATGATATCATCTGATGGTATCCTTAAAGAAAAAAAGGATGCATCAGCTATTATCACCCTAAATGGGATTAAAATGTTCCAATTTAAAATTATAAATGTTCGGTTCATAACCCATACACTATTCTGCACATATTTAAAAAAAATTCCAAAATTTGGGTTTTATGTCGAATGCATAAAAAATATGAAATATGACAAACATTGAATACAATATTAAATATATAGAACCATATTGTATATCTATAAAACCACCTAATATATATTCATAGAGTTATATTGTTCATGAATCAACCTTTTTCTCGGTCATAAATGAGAGAAAAGGTGAATCCAGAAAAAAGGCATGATATTAGGGAATACTAGCTTTAAATGATGGAAACATAGATAAAATGGGATTAAAAGAATAAATTAGGGAGGTCAAACCTTAGACATACCTTAAGAATTAAATCTCGTCAAGAAAAACTCCAATCAAAAAATAAACCAAGGTGTTCCCCTAAACTGTAAGGCAAGGAGGGGGATAACTCAACATGGGGCTATTGTGAAAATGATGGGTAGGGGGATTAGAATGATATTTAATGGTCAAAATGAGGATATAGTAAAATTATATAACTCTAATGAATTAATACGTAGAACTACCAGTTGACCAGTTAGCTTCTAGCATCCCAAACAACTTATAGGAAGCTCACTAGCTAGTTAGTGGCATTTCAACCTTATGTATTCATGACCTGGTCTCCACTTAAGCCACCAAATTTCCTATGATACCCCCTAAACAACCTTGTACACATATTTAATGAATAAATTTAAGGGTTTTGATAAAAAATAATAATGCTCCAAACCTCAATGAAAGTGTAGTGTCTTACAACAAGACTTGTTTGTAAGGGCTTCTCTTAAGTTAAATGCATTAATTTGTATGAGTAATTCTATCGAATGGAATGAATTATATCCATAAAATTTATTAAAATTAATACATAAATAAGATATATGATATTCTAAATTTTTTTCTAGTCTATATTTATTAATGAAGCTCAAGAAGAATAAGATTATATTGGGAATCCTTGTGGATTCTTGCTTAGTTAAGATGAAAACTATATTAGAAAAATTGAATAAGGATTGTATGGGTTGAGAAAAGCTATGAGATCATGGTATTTTAAGATTGAATTATTTTTTATGAATTTGAATTTTATAAATGGAATATTTTAAAACAATATCGAAATAAGAAATGTTTTATGGGATTATTTCATAGAAATTGTTCATGAAGATAATATCATATTCACAAGAAACGATGAAGAAATATTGGCACATTTTTTGGGGAGCTTAATCATTTATTCATGATATCCATTATTTAATCAGTGAAATAATTTCTTGGATTTAAATCTCTAATTAAATGGTATATTATCATATACCAAGAGAATTATAGAAAGAAACTCTTGAATATATATTTCTTGGAAAACTCAAATCCTATTTCCACACTATTTTCAATGGGAACAATGTTTTCAAAAATTGAAAAAGAATGACTGTTGATCATAAAGTATTTATCTAGTTTATTATTTGATTTTTATATATCCTATCATGATGAATAGATTATGTATATGCTTTTACGCATTATATCAGGTATATAATGGAATAAAAGAGTCCTATCTTGTGGATGGAAAAGTAATTTTCAAAAATAACATTGGAATAATTGATATCATATTAGAATATGATAGATCTAAAATACTAATCACTTTTTTACAAGATTTATATTGGGTTGGTTGTTTAGATGGACAATGATCTGTCTCAGGTAGATTAATATTATTGGGATAAATATGTGTTTGTTATCATACAAAGAATAAATGTTTAGGGACTCTCAGCATTTATTAAGATGAGTATGTTTTCTATACAAAAGATAAAAAATAATTAATATGGAATAATACATCCTTGGAAGATATTTTGGTTGATGAAAAAAATCCCCTTATCTTGGGATTTGATAATAAATGTGCTACCATTCTCACTAAGAATCAATTAAAATATTATAGATCTATGAACATCCCTATTAAATATCACATTGTTTAAGAACATGTGGAAAGAAATGATCTAAAGATAGGTTTTTTATCCAAAATAATAATAAGTTATTAATATCTTTAGCATAATGTTTTTTAAGAATCCAATTTAGAATCTTTAGTTGATTATGGGAATTTAACCCCACTATCTTCATGTCCACGATACATGATATTCAGTCCCCTCCCCCCATCATGTCTTGGAATATTTGTTTTCAAAGGGGGAGAACATATATAACATAAATATATCCATTAGTATGTGAATTAAATTTATGAGGATAGAAAATATTTACGGATACCCTTTTAAAGGGGTAATTTGCGATGTGTGTAATGCTTTGACATTTTTTTAATGGGAATGAAGGGACATGTTCTATATAGGTTGATGTTTTTTTCGATGATGATGTTTTGAGTTCAATAAAATGTTTATACTATTTTTAGTCACTTATTTTCACATTAAAGACCTATTATAAAGGTAAATTTCATTTAATTTCCATTATTCTTTTGTTGTGGGGATTCCCAAGCATTTTTTGAGGAAAGGGTGAGATTTTACGATTTGGACCAAACTGTGAGCACATTTCTAAATTTTAAAACCATTTTTATTTCATTTATAACTCTTCCATTTTTTTATTTTTCACCCATTCCACTTCCAAAATGTCCTCTCATGAACTATTAACACCACCATTTCAATTTGGACCCTTTTAGAATCCATAATAACGGCGGAGTTGGGTTTTTATTTAAGGAATTGGGCCATCCAGGAATCCCATTTCATGTTTTTAAATACAAATTTTATTTAATATCTTTTTCAATATTTATGTTTTGTTGGTGATTCTAAGTCTCACCCAAGACCACTAGAACATAGGCGCACACCCATTATATTTTTCCCCTCTTTGGAGTTCGTATGCATCACGATGATGGGCAGAACATCATAGGCTTTCTCAAATCGTCTATATTTAAAGATGTAAATTTTGTCCTTCATAACTACTTCAATTATTTCTATTTTCCTACATTTTTGTTCTCAATTGACCTTATAAGACTTATTCAAACCCCACATTATTATTTGGATGTTTTGAAATTCATCTACTGGTGTATTTCTGGTGATTTTATCATTATCCCACAAGTAAGGAGGACTCCTTCATTATTCCTCCAATTAGCTTAGGTTATTTTTTTCGTAGAGATTATTCCAAATCTTCTTAAATTTTATAATTTATATAAAGTGGGGGTTCCACTCTAGGGATTTATCATAATTTACATGGTATATTTTTTTGGTTTTAGGCATGATCTAAGTCCCTTGATGTGCGGTAGTGGTGCGGTTGAACTTTCACACAACGATTCAAGGTTTTTGACACATGTGGTTGGTGATTAAATGGGTAATCAATGCTACATGAGTTATATTTGTTGAATTTATTTTTTAGAACAATTTCCTACCATTTTACTAGATATAAAATCTGTTTTTGGTGATGTTTGTTGAGAAAATTATTTTAGGTACCAATTTGGTGTTAAATTGGATTTTTTACATGTATATTTTTTGTGCTGTCAATTGGGAATACATTATAACTCATATAATGGGTTTATTGAAATGTTTCGGGTATTTAAAAATTATTTTTTGGTAAATATGGTTATACCCATGGTGTTCAAAGTGGTAATTTAAAGGGATTTTTGTGTGTAAAGCACTGTTAAACATTGTGAAGTTGTATTATTGAAATTCTAAAAAGTTATATTGAGTGGTGTAAGTGGTTAAAAACATGTTTTGTTAATATTTTGAATTTATTATGACTATAAATAATGTTTTTAGGTGATAATGGATTTTGGTATCATGAGATAGTAGTTTGAGAACATTGGGGGAATCCCAGGTATCTAGGAGGGCAAATATGTACTAGTATGCCAGTGATCCAGATGGGTTTTGACATTGTTTCACTGAGAAAAGTGGATGATTGAAACACTTAAGAAAACATATTGGTGATAATTGGGGTCCACTAGGATATGGGTATGTTCCCTACTAGTGGCTCATTCATGAGAATAGATTTTGAAATGGTTACTTTGCATCGAGGTACGAGGTAAAAGTGGCCTGAGACTAACTAGTTCCTAGGGGTGTTCTGGAGATTCGGGATCATTGAATATTGTGTCTTAATAATTGGAATATGTTGGTTTTTAATGGAAAATAAAGTAACTTAATTTTTTTATAAAATATTCTTATTTAGGGAAACTTTCCTTTGATAACTATTTTCATTGAAAAGTTTCATTCTTTAGAAATTATATCCACTACCTCTTGTTTATCAAAAATGGCATGTATTTTATCATGTATTGCTTACTATATAGGTTCTCTTGGTGGTAACTTCTTGGGATTAGGGTGACACCCTAATTACATCCCTTGGGTGTAAGTAGACTTAGTAATTTTTTGACATAGGCAAAGGAAAGGCTTTGAGTAATGGTAGATTGGGGTGTTAGTTCCAATCCATGGTGAAGAGTAATGGAGACAGCTTGTGGGTGATGAACCCTTGTCATATGGAGTCCTTGGGGATGTTTTTATACTTTTTTTTTGTATATTTAGACCACTTGTACTATGATTAGACCTATCTATTCAGTTATGTATTTTTTATAAACTTCATTTGGTATGAATTTTTCAAATTTGGTTTATCAAATGTTTTTGATGTTTTATGTATTTATATTCGGGTAAAGCAGCCCCAAACCAAAAGAAATGATACCTGGGCACTTTTAACAGCTCTTGGTGATAGGGAACCCCCTTCAAGACTTTTCACAGGCCGATTTTGGTGGCGACATTTTAAGAAACTAGATCTTTTCAAAGGTATGTATTTCTTTTCTGGTTGTTTTTTAGAAAAATATGAGTTTCTAGAAATTTCAGTAGTACACACCATGTATATATAAGTTCATTATGTGTACTAAGTTTTAATGGTTAGTTGTCTGTTGGATGTGTAATGGCCAAGCACATGGTCGTGTGGGGTGGCCTGGAGACTGCCTAAATTAGGTGCTGGTTAAACAAAGTACATGTCATATACCTGTTAAGAACATGCAGTGTACTTAGTTTTTATTTCATTAAATGGACCAGGGTCACATATCATTCAAAAAAAGATCTTATTATAGGTCCATCTTGTTTGGGAGCAAAAAATACTGCAAATTATTCTTGGATCCCATGACTCTCCATCTTTTCTATGAATTGGCGGCCACCGATTGCGTTGGAATCACCACGGTAAGTTTTTCCTTATTTTAGAGCCTTGTTT
The DNA here is from genome assembly GCA_963277665.1 of Viscum album. Taxonomy (NCBI): domain Eukaryota; kingdom Viridiplantae; phylum Streptophyta; class Magnoliopsida; order Santalales; family Viscaceae; genus Viscum; species Viscum album. Next base: position 1,619,216,281 of record OY728125.1, read on the forward strand.
CCTGATTCCTATTCTTTCATGTGTTATCTTCGGTTGAATTTTTTTTAGAATTTTTTTAGATATACATAATTTTAGGTCAATTCAAGGCTTGAGGTTCATTTATATTGATCGTACAACAACTAGGTAGGTGGTGTGTGTGTTTCTGTAGTTAGTCTTTGATTTATATGTGAAAAAGTACCCAATACCCTTGTTTGGGGTATTGCGTGTTTATGGTTTTTAGACATGTTATTTCCTTCAATTCCTTGTGTGCTTGAGTAGTGGATTTATTATTGTAAATAGGGTTATTTACCTTTATATGGATTTGTTTCTCATGTTTTCCGGATTTTGACGATTTGGTCTAGCTTTCCCTGTTAGGCTACTTTTTTTCCATGACTAGTATTGATAGGATGGAGTGAATTTATCTGACTTGTTGTGAGATATTATAGACTATATAGCCAAGTAGTTATTGAGGTTTACATTGGATTCCATTTAATTTTAGTGAAATATTGATTTACATAGGGTTGTGGGAACCTGGTGTAGTAGACCATAGAGAGAATGAATGTTGATGGCCTCTTCAGAGTGTCTATATAATTTTACATTGAGAGACTATAGGGGGGATGGAAATTATGCTCCATCAGAGTGTCTAGGTTTCTCATTGTGAGGCCACAAAGGTAATTAGATGCTGAGTGCTTCCTCAAATTGTTTATAGTTACTGATACGAGACCATAAGGGAGAATTGATGGTGAGTTCTTTCTCAAAGAGTCTTTTCTAAAGCTAAACCAAAGGGGTTAGACTATGAGTACTTCCCAGAGGGTTACATTAGATTGATTTGTTGAACATGTGGGGTTAGGCTATGAGTACCATTCCGATGGTTACTTATGATTATTGGTTTCCATATTAATAAATGAAAATAGATGTAATTGGGAATGTATGATTGCTTAATTTTGAGTACTTCCTTGCTTATTGATTCATTTTTCATGTTGCCTAAAATATATATTCACTGACTATTAGGCATAAATATTTTGGTCGTTGCCTACTAGGATTAGTCTCACACCCTGTTTGGGTTATGATTTTGGGCCCAAATATATTTTATTGTGTGTAGGTTTATAAAAGGAAAAGCGCCCTTCTACTTTAGGTACTTGATTACTATGGGGCTAGAGACCAAGGGTCCAAGCTGAGGCTTTCAATGTTGTTGAAGTTTATTTTCTTTCTTTGTACATGGTTTTAGTACTATATTCCAGCATTGTGACTTGTCTAGATTCTTTCTTAGACATATGTATCATGCATCATTTATATATGTGCTCCAGTTGTTTAATTCTTCAGTATTATACTGTTCACTTATTTCATTTTATTATTACTGCTTCCAATACTATTATCTTTTTATTTTCGTTGAATTTCTCTGCCAATTATGGCATAGTTTCCCCACTATCATACCCAAGTCTCTCACTGCTAGTCGGCAACCTCTAGAATTTAGGGAAATGCGCTTAAGGCCTTGAGACCAATCTAGTACGGGGCACCTCTAGGTGGCTTCCGGAACCAGGATGTTACAAAGTGGTATCAGAGGAATTCATTTCTTATAGACTTAATGTTTGGAGCCTATAGCTAGGGATATGAAGGAATATTTAATTGGTCATAAGATGTGCCTGAGAGTATCTAACCCCTATATAGGAAAAATCTAATTTACCTCGTTTATTTTGATTTTTATTGTTTTTCAATTATTATAATTTATTTGATTTCACTATTGAGTGATTCACATGTTTTATGATATTATTGTTGATATTATTGAGGTTCTATTTTTTCTAAAACCCAATGAGATGAGTGTATGCCATCTCAAGAATCATATAAGAACTTGCTAGAGATCACATGTCACGCATTCTTGCCATGCCATTTAGGGTGTATTACTAATTGCATGTTTTTGTGATAAATTTTGTGCTAAATAGGCTTAATTTTTGTATATATACCATGATATAATACCTATTTCTTATAGGATATTGAATTGTGTAAGGTTTGTATGAATGAATCCCAAAATAATTATCTTGAGGTGGTATGGGCCCTCATGGATCGTAAATTGGTGTATCATTGTCTTGTTAAGCTTTAATATTACATGTATAATATTCCAAGATTTAATTCGCAGGGAGTATGGGCCCTCATGGATCAGAATTTAGAAAGTTAATGTCTGTTTCAGAATTTTATGTGTATCAAAGTAGTTTTTGAGGCATACTAACCCAAAAAACCTAAAATACATGGACTTTAATGATAAATACATGCCATATATTCATATGTTCAAGAATGAATTTTTTTTCATGATTACATGTCGTGTATTGTATGTACACACTGTGTAGTCCCTAACCATGTTGTTGCATGTGTGGGTAGAGACATGGGTTTGGGAAATCATTGGTGGGACACACCATGTACCGGAAGTACATACCCTATGTTTAGACCATGTGTCTATCCATGTGACCAACGACAAAGGTGGATTATGGAAAGTTAGTACACACTGTTTATGTCACAAACACACCATGTAGAGTCTTCCGTTTAACTGGTCATGTGACTAACAACACGTGTCGATGATGTTATTTCTAGTACATGCAGTGTATGGCACAAAAATGTCATGTAGTCTTATTCTAGGGGAACCATGTGGGTTAGCCATGTAAAAGGACTCAGGAAGGGAGGAGGAATAAATTACACTTCATATGTTAGGACAACATGTCGTGTGTATGTGGTGTTATATGACTTAGGCTGGAAAAAGTACACATCCATGAGGTAGCTTAAAGGAACACGCAGTGTAGTAGTTATACACATTGCATATCCACCTTTTTGAAAAATTGAATGATTTCTTTGACCTATTACATTCTTAAAATTATATGTTTCAGTACTTGTTAATCTTTAACAAAGGTATGGGCATGACCTTGTAGAGTCATGTCATCGTGACGTCTTCTGGTTGTATGACTGTTACAAGGTAGAGAACAGACACCAGACATAGGTGATCAGGGACTACCAGCCAGTACTCTTATAGTTCAAGTCTTGGAAACAACCGTTATTCTAGATGAAGGTGTCGATGCATAGTTCTGATATGGATTTATGAGGTTCATGCAGAGCTTCTGGGGTGCACCGCATCCTGCCCCGTCTATGGCAGAATTTATGCAGGGTTTTCAATAGCAGCATCTTCCCACCTTCATAAGGGTAGGATGACATCAAGATGCAGAGTCATAGTTAGAAACCATGTTATATATCATCGAGCATATAGATATGCCTTCAGAGAGGAGTGAGAATCTCTCTATATATATGCTTCATGATTCCACCAAGAGATGATGGGATGTGATCTAATAGGCAGGACACTAGCAGGTTATGAATTGGGATGAGTTCCACCATGCCTTCTATGACAACATTTATCCATAGACTTTGAGGACCAATTGAGAAAAAGAGTTAATGAGTCGTGAGTAGGGTTATCTCTCTTTCATGGAGTACTCTTCTCATTTCCCAGAGATGCAACTATTTAAACGTATTCCAGGAGGTGATGAGTTATTTCTAGAGAGGAATTTTGAGTATGGTCTCAGGAATGACATCTGATATCAGGTGAACATATTCAGGTTGACTTCCATCACTTCTATATTCAACCATTCATTGACCACAGAGAGAAATTTGAGGGATTCTGAAGCTATGAGCTAGGGCATCTCAGCATTTTCAGTTGGTACCCCACTTATTGATAGGAGGAAGCATCGATGGGAGTCTATGCATGGGGATACTATGAAGTGGGATTCTTCTTCTAGTGTCTAAGTGATGTGCTACCAGTTTAGAAAGAGTTGTCATATGAGTCCACATGGCTTGAGGGACCTTGTGGAGTTCCGATCTTGTGGAAATATTGGTCACCATCTATTTTTTTGTCAGTTCTTGTCACTATCTTCTTGTGGTAGATTTTCTTCTTTGACTCCTCCTTCAGAAGAATCCCCACCAGTTTGTCACCAGTCTGGGAACTGGAGTTCATCCGATCGTTTAGGGTGAGCTAGAGGTCGTGGACATGGAATCTAGTGACCTGGATTTTAGAAAAAAAATAGGGTAGATCGGCTCAGGGTGGTAAGGTAGGGTCACAAGGTCATGTTATAGGCTATCATTTTGCAGTGGAGCAGTCCCAACAGGAGTAGGATCCCCTAACCTCTACAGTTCGTGGTACGATCCTGTTTGCCTCAGTTTGAGCTTCTACACTTTTAGATATAGTTTATTCCCATAGTTTCTTTTCTATTGCAGTTATGGAGAGCCTTGGGCTCTGTATCATTACTTATTATGATGTCTTGACGCTGGACACTTTGTTGGGGACAAGAACAACTAGTGTACGATAGTGGAAAGAGGGCCCTCTAGAGGTTGGTGGGTGTCACTTCATATAGGACCTCTATGTCTTAGAGATGGCAGGCTATGATGTCATTCTCAAAATGGATTGGTTATTTCCCTTCTATATAGTGGTTGACTACAATCACCATAGGGTGAGTTTCATGTCACCATAGGGCAGATCATTTCTTCATAAGGGTGAATGGGATATTCAGGAGAGTAGAGCGGGGCCTGAGTATCATGAGATGGGAGGAGTTATAGCCTAGATTTCCGGTCTATATCTAGATGATTAGGAGACTTCATAGATGGACCTTTCTCCTTTACTGCATCATTTTAGAGATTTCTTTACTAATGAATTTTCTTTTTTTCCTCCAGATTGAGAGGTGGAATTTTTTATTGAGCTTGTTCCAGGAGCAACACTGGTCTCCATTCCTCCCTATAGGATGGCTACACCAGAGTTACCAGATCTCAAGAAGTAGTTGGAGGAGTTTCAAAAAAATAGTTTCATCTGACCTAGTACTTCCCCTTAGGGCTTGCCTATCCTGTTTGCAAAGAAGGTGGATGAGACCATCCGACTTTGTATGGATTATCGAAAGTTTGTACAAGTTGACAGTCAAGAACTGATATCCCTTACCAAGGATTGATGATCTCTTTGATCAGATTCAATGATCCCAGGAGTTATCGAAGATCAACAAGAGATCTGATTACCAACAGTGGCACGTTAGACCATCTCAGATACCTCTTACAGCCTTTTTATGCGGGTATGGTCTATACAAGTATGTGGTTATGTCGTTCAGTCTCACAAATGTGCCTGGTGCATTCATGGAACAGATGAACCGAGTATTCCATCCATTCTTGGATTCTTTTGTGGTGGTCTTAATGGATGATATCTTGGTGTACACTCACACTTGACATGACCATTTATATGCTAAGCTCTCAAAATTCCACTTTTGGATGGACCATATTCACTTCATGGGTCATGTTATCTCAGAGACAGGAGTGACTGTAGACCCAGATAAAGTGAGAGCTGTAGTTTTTTGCGAGTAGCCGAAGAACATGTTTGAGGTATATTGTTTTGTAGCACTAGATGGATACTAAAAATGCTTCATACATTACTTTTCACACTTATCAGCGCCACTATTGATCCTGAATAAGAAGGGAGTGAAATACTTGTGGTATGATTCTTGTGAGTCAGCCCTTCAGAAGATACAAGAGGGATTGACTTCAACCCCGATACTAGTATTTCTAGTGCTAAGCAAGAGATATACTATTTAATGTGATGCTTCAGGTATTGGGCTGGGAGCAGTGCTTATGTAGTGAGAAGGAGTCATTGTGTATGGGTCTTGGAAGTTGAGGCCACATCAGTGGAATTACCTGACACACAATCTCATGTTGGCTGCAGTAGTTCCTGATTTACGCTATTTGAAACATTATATTATGGGAGAGAATTTTGTGGCATTCACTAACCAAAAAGTCTCAAGTTTATCATCACTTAGTGTGACCTAAACTTGAGATAAAGACTATGGATTGAGTACCTTCAGTCCTTTGATTTTGAGATTTCCTATATGCCTAGGAAAGGCAACAAATTAGATTATGCATTGAGCAAGAGGACATAGATACATGCAGTTCATAAGGCTAGTAGTGAGTGGCATCTTATGGCTCTATTATCTTAGATGCATTTGGAGGTGCCCGAAAGACAGGGGTATACTTTCCTTTCTTCTATAGCTATTACCTTTACTCTGCATGATTGAGTGTGAATGAGGAAGATATAATATACTAAAGGCCTAGTCCTATAGAAGAGTGTGTCATGAGATGACCCCATTCCTTGATGGAAAGTAGGTGAGGATGAGATCATGCATTTTCATGGATGTGTATGGTTGTCAGTAGACTTGCGTGAGGAGATGATGCTAGATTTTTATTCCTCTGTTTGGGTAGTTCATCCTAGTGTCACTAAGATGCATCGAAATCTGCACTATCAGTATTGGTGTCCAGGTATGAAGAGAGATGTATCTGGGTTTTTCATGGGGTGTCCCACCTGTCAGTAGGTGAAGATAGAGCATCAGTGACTAGCAGGGATTTTGCAGTAGTTGCCCATTCTTGAGTGGATGTGGAATGATGTTACGATGGACTTCTTGATAGGTTTACTGAGGTTTCCCCAAAAAAACAATGAATTTTGGGTTGTTGTTTATATACTCACGAAGGTTACTCATTTCATACTGATCAAGGTGACCTTCAGTGTTGATGAGCTGGGATGGATATATATCAAAAATATTGTACGTATACATGAGGTTCCACACTCTAATGTTTTAGATAGATATTCCCGGTTTACATCTCATGTCTGGTAGGGATTACAAAGGGAATTGGGTACACATGTACTTCTAAGTACGGAATACCATCCCTAGACAGATGGTCAGTCTGGGTATATGATTTAGGTTCTTGAGGAAATGCTTCGAGCATGTGTCCTAGATTTAGGTGGTTATTGGGAGAAGCACGTACCTTTTGTGGAATTTTCCTACAATAATAGTTTTCAATAAAATATTCAGATGGATCCTTATGAGGCTTTGTACGGTAGGCCATACGGATCACCCTTATCTTGGCTGGAAGTAGGTGAGGCAACTATAATGAGACCTCATCCTGTCTTGGAGACCACAGAGTAGATAGAGTTGATTTGGAAGAGTATGACTACTGAAGAGTCACAATTGAAGTCTTACGCTGATCGACGGAGATGACCTCTAGAGTTCACGGCAGAAGATCAAGTATTTTTATGTGTCACATTGTTGTTGGGACACAAGAGGATTAAGAGACATGGCATGATTTCACTAAGATCTGTTAGGCCATTTCAGGTTTTGGAGAGATTCGGGCTAGTTTCCTGTCGGTTGCAATTACCTCAGAGGTACAGGGCTATACCGGACGTCTTCAATGTTTCTTAGCTACAATGTTACTTCTCTTACCTATCTCATGTTTTTCAACCCAAGGAGGTTGATTTAGAGGTGGAATCATCTTTCGAGGAGCATTATATCAAGACTGCTGATTGTACTAAATGGTTTCTCAATGGCCGGTATGTTCCTTTGTTATGAGTTATATGGCAGCACAGGTGAGTAGAGGATGAGACATGGGAGAGGGAGAATGACGTGTGATCACAGTGGGTTTCTGTGGGTAGCCATGTGCCGGTCATGTAACGGCCGGACACAGGGCCATCTGGATTGACCTGGAGACGACCTAATGTGAGGGCCAGTTAATTAATGTACACATCATGTACTCTTGAATAACATGTTGTGTACTTTCTTTTTATTTCATTAAATTCACAGGGGTTGTGTCTCATTCAAAAAAAGAACTTCTTCTAGGTCTGTTTTGCTGAAGAGCAAACGAGACCACCAATTATTCTCTGAGCCCCTAAGTCTACATCCGTTCTCTAAATCCACCACCTTTGATTGTGTTCGAATCGCCCTGATAAGATCTTCCTTCTTCTTGTGCCTCATTTCATGATTCAACTTATTTTTTGAGTTATCTTTGGTTTAACATTTTTAGCATTTTTCTAGATATGTGGTGTTCTTGGGCGATTCAAGGCATGAGGTTCTCGTATATCGATTATAAAACACTGAGGAAGGTGGTTTTTGACTTTTCATAGTTAGACTTTGAGTTATATGTACATAAGATTCCAATACCCTTGTTTGGGGTGTTTTCTGTTTATGGTTTTTATCCTTTTAATTTCCTATTGTGCCTTATGGGATTGAGTATGAGGATTTATGATTGTAAACTGGTTTATTTAACTTGTTATGGATGGGTTGCCCATGTTTTCTAGATTTTGACCATTTGGTCTACCTTTTTCAGTTAAGATGCTTTTTTCAGTCCTAGTATTGATTGGATGGAGTGAATTTATCTGAAATGCTATGAGATATTATAGACTGTTTAGCCAATTACTTCTTGTGGTTTACATTGGCTTACATAAACTGTTTTGGCACGATTGATTTACATAGGGTTATGGGAACCTATTTTAGTAGACCACAGGGATAATGGACAGTGAGGGACTTTCTAGAGTGTCTGTTTACTTTTACGTTGCAAGACCATAGGGGGATGGAATTTGTGATCCATCAAGGGGTATGTAGTTCCTCGTTGTAAACCCAGAGTGGAAATTGGAAGTTGAGTGCTTCTCCCGAGAGTCTATAATTAATGATATGAGACCCCATGGGGAATTGTGGGTGAGTGCTTCCTCAGAGAGTCTTTTCTAAAGTTGAAACATAGGGTTTAGATAGTTAGTACTTCCCAGAGGGTTTATTGTGTTTTATTGGTTGAAAAATAGGGGTAAGGCTATGTGTACATCCAAAAGGGATAAGTATGACTTTTGGTTACCTAATTAAAAAATGAAGATGGATGTAATTGGAACTATAGGATTGTTTACTTTTGAGTACATCCTATTTTATTGATTCTTTTTTTATATTGACTACAATATATATTCACTGACTGTTAGGCACAGATCATAGGGTGGTTTCCTACTGGGATTCATCTCACAACTTGTTTGGGTCATGCTCTTAGTCCAAAAAAGATTTTACTGTTGCAGCTCAAGATAAGGTAAATCTCCCTTCTACTTCAGGTACATGATTATTGTGGAGCTAGAGAGTATGTGACCAAGTCAAGGCTTGTGATGTTATTGGAGTTTATTTGTTTTTTGTGTTTTGGTTTAGTATTGTATTCCATAATTTGGACTTGTAAGGATTCTTTCCTATTCATATGTAACCTGAATCATTTATATATGTGCTCCAGTTTTTTAATTCTTCAGTCTTCCATTGTTCCCATATTGCATGTTATTATTACTTCTTCCTCTATTTTTATATGTTTGTTTCCACTGCATTACTCTTCCAATGAGGGAATTGTTTCCCCACTATCAAACTCAAGGCCCTCGTTGCTAGTCGGTAGCCACTAGCATTTGGGGAAATGCGCTTGAGGTTATGTGACCAACCCAGTATGGGGAATCTCTATGCGGCTTCTGGAACTGGGATGTTATAGACTTTGATGGTGACCATATATGGATTGTGACACTTATTAATGAAAAAATAGTTTTCTTGTTCAATTATTTTTATTTTCTATACCAATTTTGGTCACATCGACTTAGATTTTATTTACAGATATCCATCACTTGAGATTCATAGATTTAGTGATTTATGTTCCTTGGTTGAAAACAAAATCTAAATGGCGAGATTGTTAATACATAGAGGTAGTAGATTGTGGTAGAATAAAAAGGATTTTTTTCCAATATATATAAATCACATAAATAAGGTTGATAATTATATATAATGTTAACCGATCAAGGTGATCAGACTGAGTCCAAAAAATCAAAGTAATCAAACTGAGTGTAATTGATTAATGTCATCAAACATAGTATATCAGACTGAGGTGACCAGATGAAAGACAAAACTGAATTTTTGTATGATTTTATTCTTATTTCATTGAAAAAATAATGTTCTATGAAATTAAAACCAAGTGATGCTTTATTTGTTCTTTAAGTTACCAAAAATCATATATATAGAATGATAATAAATATTCTAGATAAAGCTAGTTGAAGAAAGATGTTGAGGGAACCTAGTGTACAATGGGTTTTGAATAAAGATTTTCTATAATAAAATCTGATGGATAAGTGTTGTGAAATTATCATATTTAATAAATGTTGAAGTGATATGACAATGAATGTGGGATGAACTCATATATGATTATTAAATAGAAAAAAATTTGTGAGACCATTGAACACAATCATTTGGAAATAATTCACCAATAAAAGAATATGTGGGTATACATCAGAGATAAATTTTTAATAAAAATTATAAAATATAGGTTTTAATAGATCCTTCAACTATAGGTGTCCAATTCAATTAGTAGACATAAATTTTCAAATAATCAATAAATGCTATTGATATTTATTATAAGATAAATTCCCTAAAGTAAATTCATCAGAAATACCCTTCATAAAGAATAAATCAATGAGGTGTAAATAGGTAAAATATATAAAAAATATTGGATGAATGAATAATAAGTTTATTGGATGAATCAGAACCATACCAAAATTAAGTTCCGTAAATTTTTTATTGTATAGAGTATTATCGATCAAAGAAGTTACTATAGGGGATTTATAGATGAGGGATTGAGGATCTTTACAATGTTTTTGTATAAACATTAATTATTGTGATACATGAATGATTTGTAAACATAAGTAAATATAAATTTGATTTGAGGTAGGTATGATGATGAATGTTGATTCTATGTTTTCAAGAAATAATATTAGAATTTGGTTGACCCCAATCATTCATAATTTTGATGGTTTTCAAATGAGGAGCTTTTTAAGAAAGATATTTAATTTTCTAGTAGGGGTTTTTAATTTTAATTCTATATTCCTCCATTGTTTTTGGGATAATATATTCCTACATAAATGGGATTAGGTTTGTTTGGAATGATGTTGTTGTTGTTTGTGTTATTGAAGAATAGAGATTCCGACTGAGGAGGTTAAAATTTCTCTCATCAAAGTCTCATACATAGGTACACTAGAAAGAGGGTATCACAAAGGGATACCGGATATAATATATCAGATAGAGTGATACCTATTGTAATTTATCAAATGAACATAAGCTATCAGACTAATTATATCAACGAAATAAGAATCAATAGGATTGGTAAAATATAGAGAAGTTATGGGGTTGATAAGTTCTTTCTCACTAAGCGCAATAAATCAAAGAGGTATAAGATGATCATATTGGAATGTGAGTGAGAATAAAGTTCACCAATAATAATGAAATGTTATATAATACTTTTGGTGATGGTTCCCTTTTTGTTATATTTTTTTATTGTATTATTTTATAAGGAGCAACTACAATGTCGAAAGTATGTAGTGCTAAACATGTGACAGATATTCTATGTATATTATAAACCGTAAATGAATTATTTTATAGTGAATGTGTGGTATTGGATTATTTATAAACCATGTAATGTATTACCTAATCTTATTGAGTAGTGACAAATGAAAATTGTTAGTCTTCTATTTTTGTAATTTCATATTCCCTTTTAGTAGAGTCAATTATATACAACTATAGGAGAATGTTGTTTTTAAGAAAAACTATAAATTGAATTCCACTTATTCAATCCCAATTAGTGGTCACCTAGATCATGGTGGTCCCTTTATCCTTATCCCACCATAAAATGAGAATCCATAGGGATGTTCGACATATCCCCCAACTTCTAGAAAGAACTCAATCAATTGGAGGGTGCAATCGCTTCACAATCATCCCTTACCAATAGATTTCATTGTAATATATGCTAGTTATAAAGGAATCTTTATCATTATTTATATATGGTAAATCCCCAAAAAAGATAAAAAGGGATACCTTTATAATATTACAATATGCATTATTAAGGAATGAACATCCATGTCACCCCTTCGACCATGTATTTCATTAATAAAAGAAATGTAATGGGTTTTCCTCCCACAATAATAATATCCTCAATAGATCATGTTCTAACAATCCCTTGATAATGAGTGTATCTATCATTAAGTCATCAGAATGATCTCTTATGTCACCTAAAACTAAACTTATCTAACCTATGTCTGATCTTGATCGACCTATAATATTTGTTGACCCATGTTTCTAATCAACGAGACAAGAGGACATGTGGTTTCATTTAGATTTATGTCCTGATTGATGGGTTAATGATCGATTTAATCTTCACCCAAGACCTATTCTCCTAATATGACTCATTGGAGGGTGTAATACCCAATCCTACCTCCACAGAAAGACTATGTGTAATCTCATATCAATGTATTATTTTCACCCCTTTCCTGATAGATGAATCTTACTAGAGTAGTTCCATTGTGTAATCCAGAACCAATATTAATGGATGAATGTCTTTTAATAAAACTTATTCTTAATCCTATATTTCCTCCATCGGAACATCATGACCGATCTATCAGTTAGCTCTTAATTCTTATAATGAGAATGGATCACACTGACGTAGAAATTTTCATTATTATTTCAATTAATGTGATTAAATAAACCCTCAATTTCCTTTCAATGTGATGTTAGATTGTATGGAGAGTTTCCGAGTCAGACAATATAAACTATAAAACATCATCCTTACTACATGATAAAAAATTACTTGTTAATGCCCTACCAAATGAACCTAAAATGTGAAACTCTTGCTATATAGGCTTTGGTTCCTATCTCAATTGGATATGAATGATTCCTCTTTGGGGTTCAAAACCAAAATCCATAATTTTTATCTATTCACTTATTTATAGTCCTCATGACACTATACGAGCATCCAAATATCTATATTCTCTCTACATGATCATTATAACATCCCTATTTTCACCATATCTCTAAGACATGCTTGGGGGGTTATATCCCTAATAGAATATGCAACTACACATCACATGGATCCATATTACTCATGAACCAAATCAATTATTGTTGGGATATATTACATTTAATTATTATTGAAAATTTACTCTCATGCATAAGTACCACACTAACCATTTATAGACACATTTCACCTAGAATAACATTGTAAATGATATAAAACTAATTATAATGAGTCCTTATCACATTACATTAATGAAGGAAAACGAGGCACAATAAAAGATTAATAAATATACGATGTAAAATTTTTATAAATGGATTCATGTTTAAAACACTAAATCCACAAAACCAAATGCCTTTATTTCATAAATAAATCATTGTTTTTAAATTTAAGAATGAAAAATAAATTCAAAGAAAACCATAAATACAACCTTCTTTGTTAGAAATTTTTTGTTTGATTCACTGGTCATCTATGTGTTGTGGATAAAGAGTTACAAAATAGAAATTATATAGATCATCCAAAGGTACACCACATATTCTGGATCATTGATCTAGGATTCTTGGATATAATTGGAAATTGAAGAGATTTATATAATCCCTTTGATAATATCATGAATGCGGACTCCATCGAGAAATTGAGATTGATATGACGATCTAATTTTTTGAAAATTCTCCAAAGAACATGAGAGAAGAAGGTAGAAGATATTATATCTCTAAATTATTCAAAATAAAATAAATCACATTATTGTGGCTGAAATGATCATTTATACCTAGGTTATGCCTTTTAAATTTACTGTTTTGTCCTAGGAAATTAAAACCCTCCATTTTATACATTTTCGATCACATATGACATAATAAAAATTTCAAAAATGATATAAATATTTTATTAATAACTTTTATCACTTTATTATGGTACGTGATAAAATAAAAACCATTAAATCAACATGTAACCTCCCTAAATTATTTAATTAACCTGAAATGAGTAATATTAATTCAAAAAATGTATACAATCTTGTATAAACTCTTATAACCAAAAAACATGTGAATACATTGATAAATACATTTAATAATAATTATTATAAAATGAATAATATAGTTGAATTATTTTACTTATGATCGACCACACTCATAAAATCATATCCCCCACACATGGGGTACACATCATCCTAAACTCTTATGCATTTGAATAGGTGGATGTTGTGGATAAACTTAGTGTGTGACCCTCTATGTACTAATCTAAATAGATGTGATTCTATCCCATAGACCAAGATTAAATTCTAACATCCCATAAGGGCCCCTAAATAGAAAAAAATTCATAGATACGACTTCCTCTTATGAAAATTTTCTTTGTAATAATGTATATTTGTCTTGTTATATATCATAAGGTAGGATGGAAACTTATGTTATCATCATTTTCATGATTTATATATTTTTTGATATTAATAGATTGACTTAACTTCATGTACCATGGAAATGGATATAATGAATGTACAACCATACTGGTCAACATAGGCTCACTAGATATCTCTTCCTAATTGTGGAAGAGACAAAGTCCATCTAGATCATTAAACCAATTCTATACCACCAATGATGCACCCAACACAAAATACCTCTTCATGACTTCAATGCTATTTTTTATTTGCATCAAATTATGTGATCCAATGACACAAAATCACAAAAATCTCATGTTACGGGAGCAATATAAATATTCATCGATAGAAACTACCAATGACACCAGAAATATGTGGTGTTCCTTATAGATAGTAAATCCTCATGATATTGTCTATGATAGATCACCAAGTTTTATCTTCATGAGAATAATTCTCAATTATTATGATCCCCAAGAACATAATATTAAACATCATCTATATCCCATAAATATTATGTATCAAGTATATAAGTAATATATTTAAGATTACTATCATTGTATCTAATATTCTCATTATTGTTGGGAACTACTATAACCTTTTGATAGGACATGTAATCTAAGGGAATTACCTTGTAAATAGTGGATGCATAAGTATCAACACTATTATCATAAAAGTAATCATATATATATCAATCTATATATGTAATGGTAATCCAGGTATATAATTTTGTTGGTTCTAGGGTACCCACTCCCAATACTCCAACTTGCACTAGACCCAACTACAAACAATTCTCAACTCACTATCTCTCACATAAATGTCATGTTTTTTAGATATGGATTTATTCAAGGGGACTACAACATTATTCATTGCGTAAACTCTACTAACCATGAAAACACATATCTGAGTAAAATCCCTCACGAGATGAAACTTCCCAAGAATATGTTTTGTCCTCTGGTGGGACCTGGGATCCTTGGAGAGGACTGCTGGTTTAGAATTATCAAAGAATACTATTGTTGGGTCTGCTCTATTAGGTAGAATTCCAAGATTTAAAAAGAAGGTGTATTTCCAAGTTGAATCTTTATCTATATCATAAGACACTATATAATTACATTCTCTTGTAGAATAAATAACTTGAAACAACTCCAAGCTCCTCCAACTCAATGTAGCACCATTAAAGAAAAGGGCATTGAATGACTATTATTCGATATCATTATGATCTATCTGGAAGATATAATTAATTAATTTTATAGAAACTATCTCCTTAACTCCTTCATACATTAGGAACATATTTTTTATACATATCAAGTACTTCAAGATAATTTTTACATAATCATAATGAAAATCTCATAGATTTGATTCATATGTTCCGACCAAATTTAAATAAAATGAAATATCAAAACTTTTACATAACATTAGATAAATGGTAGATCCCACATCCAATGATTAATGGACTCAACTCATTCTTTCAATATCCCCTTATGTTTTTGGATTCTATGTGACATCGGAAAAAATCGTCTCTTATATTATTCCACATTATACCTTTTTAGTACCATGTCTATATATGTACTTTGACTTATCCCAACAAGACCATGTGTTCTATCTAGATATATCTTGATCTTTATAATATAGGATTCTTCACATAATTATATCATGTAGTATTATTCATTTAATCATGTTATTAGTGAATTTTGGACTAAAACTTGTTTTCCCATAAATAATATTTAATCATTATATAATACTATAAAAATATTGATACTTCCAGTAACCCTCTTACAGACACATGGATCATGTTTATTTTTAATGAAACCAAATTATCATATTTAATCATCAAAATGAACATTCTATGATTATGATTCCTTATTTAAAACATAAATTCTAATCTCCATATTTCCTAATTTATTGGAATACTTTGACATAATAAACCATTTGGACTTTTTTATAAAAACATTTTCTATTAACTTCCCACATATATAATAAATTTAGACATCCATTTCAAAATTTAATAACCATGGAAGGTTTATGTTTCAGGTAACATTCTAATGGATTTCAGCATTGAAACATTATATAATGTTTCATAACAATTGATTCCTTGATGTATTTTGAGACCCTTAACTTCTAGATAGTTATTGTAGGCTCTCACTTGAACATAAATGTCCATATTTTTCATCCAAAACCATTTACACCAATTCAGATATACAAGAGTTGGTTAGTATACCAAAGCCAAAAAAAGATCTTCGTACATGCAATCTATTTTATAATTAATGGATTTATTTCATTTAGTATTATCCATAACATATAATATATATTTTTATATTAAAGGATCATCATTCTCAAAGTGTAATGTTTCACATGGACTAGTTATAATATGACCATATCTCTCTAGTTTTCAAACATCATTAGTAGACCTATATAGCACCTAAGTCTTGGGAGCATCTTCTTCTCCAACTTTTTATTTTTGACATTTATCTTGTACCAAATCATGTTCATCTCGGGAATCAACATCATTCAAGTCATTGTTTCTCCCATTAGTTTCATTTAAAATGTTTCCCCTTTCTAAAAAAGAACCATTTAATACTAAAATCACTTTTATATTTCAATGGTTATGTTTTTAATTTCATTTAGTCATCATAGGATAACATATAAAGATGCATTCAATTCATTGAGATATAATTTTCAAAAGGTGTTGTCATGAAAAAATACTCACATCCCCATATGTGTATATGTTATATATTGGGTTTCATTCTATACAAAAAAATATTATACAATCTGATCTATTTCATTAGTTGGTACTTAGTTAATTATATACGTCACAGTCTATAGTGCATATCCACTATAGGATAATGGTAGATTTTCAATATTCATCATTTATTTGAAGATGTTATTATGAGTCTAATTCATACTTTCAGTAACATATTTCCAATATAGTATATAAGGATGAGTGAATTTAGAAACTATCCCACAATTCATTAAATTATCATTGATATATATATTAATATATACTACCATGTTTTCAGATGAGATTTTCTTTATCTTCATAGCATATTTATTATCTACTTCATTCTTATATTCCATAAAAATTATAAAGTAATATGATTTCTAACACAATATGTAAAATCATCTATATATACTATAGTCATTGGTAAAATAATGAAGTATGAAAAACCACCCTTTTCCACTACTAGTAATGGACTACATACATCTCTATAAACTAATTCAAAAAATTCAATGGCTCTTTCTCCATTCCCACTGAATGTAAATTGGTCATTTTACCTTGTAAACAATCATGAAATACAATCAAGAGTTTTTAATAAATGGATTCGAAGTACATTAGTGATATAGTTCTCTTAAATTATATAATTTAGATGATATAGCCATAAGTGCTAGATCGAGGTATGATACAATTAATTCTTGATGGATTTTTCATTGATTACAAAAACATGATTTTCATTATTTAGTATATAAAAATCAATATTAATATGTTACATAACATAAAATATTTCATATTTGTACATAAAAGAATGTTTACATTGAAACATAACATAAAAAACCATAGTTTCTATACTCGACATTGAGATTACTGTTTTTTTAATATATGGTATATAATAATAATTATTTAATACAAGAATAATTCTACTAGGAAAAGTAAAATTATAATCTCACAATGATAGTATTTCTAGTATCAAACCATTTATTGTTTACAGATATAATTCAAAATTTTAAATTTTCCTGGACCTACATGGTCAATATATATGAATAAAAATGATAGACCTCCATTCATTATCTAATACCCAACTTGTAGAACCATATAGATTGGATTCAATGAAAAATATAGCTAATATAGAGGACTCAACATGCTTATTCTTACTTGCCTTGAAATTATTCTTCTAGTGGAATTTCCATCTATTTAAAAATCAGACTACCTCATTAACATTGATCAACCTCTATATTTTCGGATTTATTTGAACAGTGGTCTATCAGTGGCTTTGACATTGACTTGCACTAGAAAATAATTAGCATCTTCTAACATGGGTATACATATTGGTAAATGTTCATTTTTTTTGTAAAACTTATTACTAAAAAAATGGTCATGTCACTAAACTATTTGTAAAAATTCTGCCATTAAATGTTATTGCGACAGATAAAATAGTTATGTTGCAATTATAATAATACCAACAGATAATATATGGGTTGGTCAAAATGTTTTGCAACAAGTTTCTATATAAAATTTATCTATTGGTAATATTATTCTCAAATTTCTTAACCTAAACAAATAATTATCAATTATTTGTTATTTATATTTCAAATAAGATAATATGTTTACTTATTGTTTCAATATTTATTGAAAAAAATTTATATTTTATTTATTAATTTATGATATATTATACACCTATTTTAATTATCAAATCGAATCCACATTGGTTCAAACCTAGAAAAATATTAATCAAATTAATAATGAAATTTATTAAAAAATGAATTAATAAATAGTAATGTTGATTGATACATAAAAATCTCAAAAAAATCAAAAAAAACCCAAAATCCACCACTGCACCCCCCCCCCACCACCACCACTTTCACCCCCATGACCACCCCCCAAAAAATGGAATGTTATATATTAACTAAAATCTTCCATCACCCTTCATTATATATGTATAGTTACTCCCGCCGAAGATATTTGACCACCCCCCTTTTAGAGGATTTGAAGAAAAAAACCATATCAGCTCTAATACAAGTAACCTCAAGTCATTATGCCACACCCTTTAGCTCCAAGATCCACTCTACAAATAACCAAAGAGCATACCCAAAAATTAGTAAAAATATATATATATGAATTGAAACAAACAATGATGGTATAAAAAAATATAAGCATAGAATGATCATTTCTTATTCAACGTTTCTATTAATATCTCTACAAATCAAGTCGGCTCCAGTACTAGTGAGGAACCTCAAGTCATTGTAATTCCACAACCTTAACCTTCATGATCAACACCACGCAACCAAATAGGATAGCTGAAAATTAATGAAAAATATCTATATGAATTAACATCAAAATAAAATAAAAAAATATAAAAAAAATTCATATTCATAGAATGTGAATTTTTTATTCATTATCTCTGTTGAAATATAGACAAATCGATTCACCTCCAGTTCTAGTGAGGAACTAATAGTCGATTTGATGCCATAACATTTAGCTCCAGGATTTACACCACACACATCCAAATAGAATACCCTTAAATTCATGAAAAATATGTGCATGAATTGAAACTAAAATAGATATAAATGAATTGATAAAAATTGATTTTAAGGTGAAAGACATAATAACCATGAAAACATTATATAAAATGTTGAGTTTTCTAATTGTAAGTGTTTTTCAAGATGGTGGATACAAGAATAAACAGATTTGACATTGATTTCCATAAGGAAATTAACCAGAAGAACATAAAAATACCTTGCTATACAATGTTGTCGAGAGTTCATTTTAACAGAAAAAACTATCACATGGCTCCAACTAGATTGCCATATACTTTCTTATATAATGGATTCAACATGGACCTCCGAACATGGAACTATACCAACACCTTCATGCCTAGTTTCAACAGTAAGCTGATGTGAATTTGATACAACTGGTACAAAATTGATGTTTTCCACATTGTAAAAAAATTGTTCCTATAGAACTTGAGGATTAGATCCAGAATCAGAACCTGTTGGGGAGGAAACAAATAAGTTACCCCTGGATATTTATATTCTATTTCTAGCCATAAACTATAGGCTAATACAAATTGTCTTGGAAGAGTAATTTGTGTGAAATCAGGTTGGGAGTGTAATGTAACAACCCAGTTCTTATTCTTGAGGTACAGGTTTCTTTTTTTCATTTTTTCTTTATGTGTTTTTGAGAAAACAAGGGAAATGTGGGAAAATCCCAAATTTATGGGTTCAAGCAGTGTACTTCAGCTATGGGAGATGAAAAGGCAGGGCGCGTAGGTTTATCAGTAAAAACAAACTACACTCGGGGTACTTCCATATACACACTGTGTACTTTGGACGTGTGGGATGAAGACACTAGGAGTGTGGACTCATTGGTTATATATGACGTAATAACTATCTACATGACATGTACGTAGTATTACACATCGTGGAATCAATCGGCAGATAAACAGGCTAGCGCTGAAAAGTAGCTGCTAGAGGAACAATTAAAAAGGAATGTACATGTCGTGTACTTTCAAAGTACATGCTGTGTAGTCATGCAATTTCGCTTAAAACAGTCGGTAGCCTCTTCGTTCTATAGAGGAGGAATAATGCTCATTTGGAGCTTGGGAGAGAGGGCTAAAGCTTGAAAGAGATCCCAACTGCACACCGGGAATCAGATTCTTCTGGTGTCGATCACATTTGAACCGCACGAGTGAGTTATTCCCTCTCAATGAGTCTCTATTTCCAATTCTTCCTCTAAAAGAATTTATTTGAGTTTGAACAAAAAAAATTTAGCCCAGATCTATGCCATTCTTGGTCATTTCAGGAGGTTCCATTCGCGTATATTGATCAAAGGAGATCGAGGTAGGTGGTATTGTGTTTTATCACAACTGTCGATTAGATTTTGTGTACCGATGTGCCACTCGCCCATGTTCGGGGTGTTGTATAGCTGATGATTTGTCTGTTTAGATACCTATAATTGCTTAGGTAGTCTAATGATTAAATATGAACTTCTATTTGGGATCATTTCTTGGATCCAGGTACACCCTGTGTGTGCGTTCCCCCTATTTAGCCATTTATCTAGGATACCCGAGGCTATATCTATAACATGTTTTAAGTTTTCTTGAGGGGGACTTATATGTATTTCTTGCTATGTGTTGGGCACGGCCCGGTTTCTTGCTTAACCAGAAGGCAGTGTTATGTTAGTATGTGGGCAGTGTTCATTAGCCAGAGGGTAACATTTCTTATGCATGTGGGCAGTAACTCCCACGCCTGCAGGAAATATCTCATATGCGTGTGGGAACTATTCTTTATTCCGTGGGTCAATCACCTGTATGTTTCGATTATAATTACCTGAGGGTAAGTATTTTCATGTATGAGGACAATTTTTACTTTAATATTCACTATAGAGATTCATATTTTGTACTTCCAAGCTAAATCATAGGCTTGGATTTAATAAATATTATTAAAATGGAAATAGAACTAGAAGATATAGTTACTTTTGAGTACTTCCTAGTTTACTGCATTTTATTATTGCACACTACTGTTGCACATTTTCACTGACAGTTGGTCACGTGCCTTTGGTGGTTGCCAACTAAGATTTATATCCCACACCTTGTTTGGGTCATGTCTTGGGGCCAAAATATTATATTGATACAGGTGTTGATAAGGGTAATAGTCTCTATAAGGGTAATTTATTGTTGTAGAGGAGTACGAGAGTCTGGGACTGAGCTTATGCTTGCGATGCTGCTGAGTTCCTGCTTCACTATTTTGTTTTTCCATTGTTGTATTTGATTATTCTAGATTGTAGTGTATCCTATTTTTGTTGCTTTCCTATACATAGATACATAATGCATCATCACATATATATGAATGTTGTTATCTTTTACTTTTGTACTGTTATCCATTTCAGTTGGGTATTGTTTACTGCTTCCATTTTTTATGTTTATATCTATTTACGTTGTGCTACACATTGACAAATGAGGGCATTGTTTCCCTACCACCAGACCTAGGTCCTTATTACTAGTCAGCAGCCTCTGGCGTTTGGGGAAATGCACTTAAGGTCATGTGGCCAACTGGGTTTGGGTCACACGTTGTATTTCTCCAGAACCAGGATGATACAAAGTAGTATCATAGGAGATTTCTTTTATTTTACTTATTGTTTGGAGCCTATAGTCAACGATATGATGGAATTGGTATTTGGTAATAAGTTGTTCCTTGGAGTAGCTAACTCGTGTACAGGGAAAAGCCAATTTACCTCATGTTGTAAATTTTACTGATTTTTCACATTATAGTTGATCTGATCTCGACCGTTCAATGACGCACTTGTAGTGTGTTGTTTACATTTTTATACATGGGTTCTATTTAGTTGAAACCTGATGAGATGAGGGTATTCCATATCATTCATCATTCAGGCACATGTTAGAATCACACTCCATTCATAGTTTCTAGGCCATTTTGGTGAATTAAAAATTTCATATTGTTGTGATAGATATTGTGCTATGAAATTCATACTATTGTGATAGGTACCTTGTTAGAAATACCTGCTATTTGATAGGGTATTGGTACATGTTACGGTTGAGTTTATGGATGTTAATCATTGGTTCCTGAGAAGTATGGGCTCTCTTGGACTGGAATTTTGCAGATCCTGATCCATCCTTTTGTTTTTTTGTACTATAATGTGAATGTTCTGGTGTTAAACTTTGATTCGTGGCGAGTATGGGCCCCCACTGATCGGAATTTGTCATACTAACGCTTGAAGTTTAAGGTAAAAGGGGCTTCGAAGTAGTTTCTGAGGTCTACTATCTAGAAACCTAGAAAACATGATGTGTGGTTCTATTAACACATGCCATGTACTCTTCTATTTGGGAAGAAAAGAAAAAAAAAGCACACTCTGTGTACTATAATTACACACTGTGTAGTCTCTAACCGTGTCATAGGATGTGTGAGCAGAGAAACAGGATACATAATGTCTTGCGGGAACACGTCGTATACACTTTGAACACGATGTGTACTGTTATCCGAGTAGATGGTCGGGTCACTAACAACACGGGTCGGTTGGGGCTTCTTAGTACACATCGTGTCCATCTGGAACACTCCATGTAGTGTAACCTGGGTATATAGGCCGTGTCACTAACAAACACGGTCCGGTGAAGCTTGACTAGTACACACTGTGTACCTGTGGGAGATGCCGAGTAGTTTTGACTAGGGAGAGACCGTGTGGATTTGGTTGTGTGGTCGGGGAAAACAAAGTGGTGTACATGCCATGTGAAGTTGTAACACGCCATGTATTTAGGGTTAAGACATGCCCAGACCAGAATCAGAACACAACTATGTAATGGCTTAAGGGTACATGCCGTGTGGAATTTATACATGCTGTGTAGTATTTTTTTACCAGTTCTTGTGTTTTCTTTCACTTTTTGTGTGGGAACATTTAAACGGACAAAAGAACCTCGACAGTAAATTAATCCTAGGTGTGTGTTCGACCTTGTAGAGTCATGCAGCTGAGATGACCACAAGTTGTATTCCAAGATAGCGTCAAAAAATATAATCTAGAGATGGTAGGCCTTGGGCTACTGATGGATCCTCCTGCATAGCCAGATGTGGCGCCAGCCATTATACGGGACGCAGGCGCGGAT
This sequence comes from Viscum album, assembly GCA_963277665.1. Classification (NCBI taxonomy): domain Eukaryota; kingdom Viridiplantae; phylum Streptophyta; class Magnoliopsida; order Santalales; family Viscaceae; genus Viscum; species Viscum album. The sequence continues at coordinate 1,619,239,615 of OY728125.1, forward strand.
GCATAGTTCCGTGAAGGCTTTATGTTGTTTATGCCGTCATTTCAGTGAGCACTGCCAGCTACCACATCTATGGAAGATATGACTCGTATATTCCACCACCAGCATCTGCCTACATTTTCAGGGGAAGGGGTACCACAGGCTGTGGAGTCTTGGTTGGGTTCTATGTCGCCTATCTTCGAGCATGTAGACACACCTCCAGGTCAAAGGTTCAAGATTGCTACATAAATGATGTGTGATTTTGCCAAGAGATGGTGGGATGTTACCACCCAGACCGAGCATCACAAAGAAATAGAGTGGGATGATTTGATGGAAGTCATCTATGACTTTTTCATTCCAGAGACGCTGAGTGTAGATTGAGCTCGAGAGTGTATGAATCTACAGCAGGGCGCCGTGTTAGTGATGGACTATTCTGCATGCTTTACTGAACTACAGCGCTTTGCACCTGTTCTGGTGGGAGATGAGGCATTGAGGGCTCGACGCTTTGAGGATGGTCTTCGATATGACATCTGAGCACTGATGAATGTTTTCAGGTTGCCTACAGTGCACGCTTTCGTGAACCAAGCATTGATTACATATCAGAACCTACAGGAAGCTAGTGGTGCAAGGCAGGGCGGTTTGGTAACAGTTTCTGGTACTATTTATACCAGTAAGAGGAAGAGACAGATGGATTCCTCTCATAGTGGCAGTACTAGATATAAGACTTCTTCAAGAGGCCAGGTAATGTGCTACCAGTGTGGTAGATAGGGGCACAAAAGACCTTAGTGTCCATATGACCTAGTGTAGTGTCGAGATTGCGGTATGATGGGTCATCTACAATGGTATTGTAGGGCGCCTCCACCAGTGGCTAGTGACAGGGGTTCTGTGCAGAATCCGCATGAGGGAGAAGGGCCAATAGCTTCTTACCAGTCAGAGAGTTTGAATACGTCAGAACATTCAGGCCGAGGTGGTGGTCATGGTCGTGTTAGCCAGAAACTAGGATCTCAGAGACAGCAGGGTAGGTTATCTTAGGTTATTCATGCTGTGTCTTAAGGTCGTGACACTAGGCAGGAAAATGTAGTGCAACAGAACCAACAAGAGTAGGATCTCAAATCATCTACTGTCAGAGGTACTATTCTAGTTTCTTCTGTTTAGTCTTCAGTACTTTCTGATACTGGTGCTGCACAAATCTTTATATTTGTGCCTGTTTTGGAGAGCTTTGGACTCTGTGTTTCTTCTTCTTTGGATATCATGATTCTAGACACTCCATTAGGAATTAGAATGGCATGTGTGCATTAGTGTAGGGAGTTCCCCCTAGAGGTTGGAGGGTTTCACTTTTTATGGTACCTCTACGTCTTAAAAATGACGACCTATGATGTCATTCTTGGGATAGACTGGATGGTACCCTTTCGATCCTTTTTAGATTTCTATCATGGTAGGGTGAGTTTCACGTCACCAGAGGGTGGAGAGTTTCTATACAAGGGGCAAGTGGGATGTCCAGGAGAGTCGATCTGGACCTGAGCATCGTGGGCTAGGTGGAGTGATAGCCCAGATTGCGAGTTTATATCTGATTGACTAGGGAACTTGTCTGAAGGATTTCGTTCCAGTGGTTGATCTTTTCAGGGATGTCTTTCCGGACGACTATTCCAGTCTTCTTCCAGAGCGATAGGTGGATTTCTTTATTGAACATGTTCCAGAAGCAGCATCGGTGTCCATTCCTCCTTATATAATGGCTATACTAGAGTTAAAGGATCTCAAAAGGTAGTTAGAGGTGTTTCAAGTAAAAGGATTCATCCGGCCCAGTAATTCTCCTTGGGGTTCGCCTGTCTGTTTTGCAAAAAGGTGGATGGTACCCTCAAAAGTTGTGTGTATTATTGGAATATGAACCAGTTCACAATCAAGAACTGATATCCCTTACCATGGATTGATGATATTTTTGATCAACTTCGAGGAGACCAAGTGTTCTCGAAGATTGAATTGAGTTATGGATATCATCATTTGCGCAGTAGACCATCAGACATACCACTTATAGCTTTCTGGAGTAGATATGGTCTATACGAGTACATGGTCATGCTGTTCGGACTCACGAATGCACTAGTAGTTTTCATGGCTCTGATGAATTGGGTGTTCCACCCATATCTGGATCCTTTTTTTGTTAGTCTTCATGGACGATAATTAGTTATACTTTCATGCTGGACACGATCATGCTACCCATCTTGAGATCATTTTTAGTACACTGAGAGAGAATCAGCTATACACTATGCTCTCAATGAGCCACTTTTGGATGGACCAAATACAATTCATGGGTCATATCATCTTAGAGGTAGGAGTTGCGGTCGCCCAGAGAAAGTGTGAGCGGTAGTTTCTTGGTAGCATCCTAATAATGTGTTTGGGATACAGAGTTTCTAGGGGATGTCTGGATATTAATGGTTCTTTATACAGGACTTCTCCTATTTAGCTGTGCTGTTGACGGGTTTGAATAAGAAGGGTGTAATGTTCGTTTGGTCAGAATCTTGCGAGACAGCCTTTCTGGAGCTGTAGGGAAGGTTGGCATCAGCACCAGTCCTGATACTTCTAGAGAAAGGGAGGAGCTATATAGTTTATTATGATGCATCCGGTATTGGGATGGGAGCAGTGTTGATGCAGGGCAATTGATTAGTTGTGTACGGGTCTCGATAGTTGAGGCCACTTGAGAGGAATTACCCGACACATAATCACGATTTGGCCGTAGTTTTTCATGTGTTACACTGTTGGAGACAAGATCTCTTGGGAGAGAATTTTGTGGTGTTTATAGAGCACAAAAGTATGAAATATATCTTTACCCAGTGTGAATTGAATTTCAGATAGGTAAGGTGGGTTGAATACATTCAGACCTTGAACATCGTGCTTTCTTATAAACCTGGTAAGGGTAACACTGTAGCTGATGCACTGAGTAGGAGGACTCAGTTACAGGCAGTGCAAGAATCCAGTGGTGAGTGGAAACTCATGCATTTGTTCACTGAGATGAATTTTTAGGTTCACGATAGTTAGGCAAGAGCCTATCTTTCTTCCTTAGTTGTGACTTCTACCCTCCTGGAAAGAGTGAGCATGAAACAACTATCGGATTCTGAAGGCCTGGTTCTATGGGAGTCAGTGGAAAGTGAGGACCATCCTCCTGGTTGGGCGATATGAGATGATGATTTCTTGTGTATCCATGGATGAGTGTGGGTTTTAGGGGATATACGCGAGGAGTTGGTCTGAATATTTCATGCTTCAGCTTGGGCAGTGCATCCTGGGGTTACCAAAATGTACCGTGACTTGATACGTCGATATTGGTGGTCAGGTATGAAACAAGATGTAGCTAGTTTTGTTACGAGATGTTCCACCAGTCAGCAGGTGAAGGCAGAGCATCAGAGGCCATCTGACCAGTTACAACAGTTACCCATTCCATATTGGAATTTGGATGATGTCGCGATGGAGTTCGTGACCGGGTTACCGAGGTCACCTCGAGGCAGTGATTCCATGTGGGTTGCTGTGGACAGACATACAAATGTAGCACACTTTTTACCGATCAAGGAGACCTTTGGTGTTGATGTGCTTGGGAAGTTTTATATTCGAGAGGTAGTACACCTTCATGGGGTCACTCATTCTATTGTTTCATATAGGGACTCCTATTTTATGTCTCATTTATGGAAGAGCTTTCAGAGGGCACTGGGTACACAGGTGCTTCTGAGCACAAATTACCACCCTCAGACTGATGGCTAGTCAGAGCGTACGATACAAGTGCTTGAGGACATGCTGCGAGCATGCGTCTTGGACTTTGGGGTCTCTTGGGAGAGGCACATAACCCTAATCGAGTTTTCCTACAATAATAGTTTTCATGAAACTATTGAGATGGAACCTTCGGTGGCTTTATATAGTAGGTCATGCCGATCACCTTTGTGCTAGTTAGAGGAAGGTGAGGCAGCTTTACTAGGACCACATCTTGTGTAGGAGACTTCAGAGTAAGTCATATTGATTCAGAAGTGGATGGTTGCTGCACAGTCTTGTAAAAAATCTTATACTGATCGCCACAGATGACCCTTGGAGTTTGGGGTCAGAGATCAGGTTTTCTTGCATTTTTTTCCAAGGTTGGGACACAGGTGGATCAGGAGACATGGTATACATTCAACGAGGAATGTGTGGCCTTTTGATATATTGGAGAGAGTATGGTCGGTTGCCTATCGGTTGTAGTTAGCACAGAGGTATTGGGCCATGCACAACATCTTCCATGTATCTCAGTTACTCCATTATCACTCAGAACCATCTCACATTTTTTAACCCGAGAAGGTTGAAATTCAGTTAAATGCATCTGTTTAGGATCATCTGATTCGTATTATTGATAGGAACAAAAAGGTTCTCTAAGGCCGGTCAGTTCCTCTCGTATGGGTGCTATGCCATCATGGCCGAGTGCAAGACGAATCCCAGGAGTGGGAGACCGACGTACGTGCTCAGTGTCTATAATTTTTCATAGCTTTATCTTCTCCACCCTTGGAAGGTAAATTCGAAGACAAATTGCTTTAAGGGGAGAAGTTTGTAAGAACACGGTTTTTATTCTTGAGGTATGAGTTTCTTCTTTTCTTTTTTCCATAAGTGTTTTTATGAAAACAAGGGAAATGTGAGAAAAATCCCAAATTTATTGGTACACGCCATGTACTTTTGTACACACGCCATGTACTTCGGCTGTGGGAGATGAGAAGTCAGGGCGTGTAGGTTTGTCAGTATAAACAATCTACACGATGTGTACTTCCATTTACATGTCGTGTACATTGTTCATGTGGGACAAAGACTCCGAGCATGTGGACATGTCGGCGATTCAGGATTTAGTAACTATCTACACATTGTGTACATAGTATTACACGCTGTGTAATTAGTCGATTGATGAATAGGGTGGTGGTGAAAACTAGCCACCAGAGGAACAGTTAAAAAGGAATTTACATGTCGTGTTGTCATGAAATTTCCCTTAAAACAAGTAGTAGCCTCCTTATTTAGCAGTGGAGGTAGAATGTTCATTTGGAGCTCGAGAGAGAGGCCAGAAGCTTGGAGGTGCTCCTGACCACACACTGGGAATCAGATATTTTTGTTGTCGATCCCCTTTGAACCACGTGGGTGATTTTGTCCCTCTCAGTGAGTCTCTCTTCTAATTCATCCTCTAAAGGATGTTATTTGAGTCTAAATATAAAATCTTTTGTCCCAAATCTACGTTATTATTGGTCATTTCAGGAGGTCTCATTCGCGTATATCGATCCGGGAAGATCGAGGTAAGTGGTCTTGTTTTTTATTAAAAATGTCGAGTAGAATTTTGGTATCGGTGTGCCACTCGCCCATGTTCGGGGAGTTTTATATCTGAGGATTTTTCTGTTTAGATACCTTGAATTATATTAGGTAGTCTAATTATTAAATATGAACTGTGGTTTGGGATCATTGCTTGGATCCAGGGCCACCCTGTGGGTGTGTTTCAAATGTTTAGTCGTTTTTTCCGGATACCTGAGGGTATATCTATAACATGTTTTAAGTTTTCTTGAGAGGAACATATATGTATTTCTTTCTATGCATTGGGAATGTCCCGGTTTCTTACTTAGCTTGTGGGAAGGGTTGTGTTATCCTGTGGGAAGTGTTCTTTAGCCTAAGGGTAAAATTTCTTATGGCTGTGGGAAGTACCTTATGTGCCTGTGGGCAATATCTCGTATGCCTGTGGGAACTATTCGTTAAGCCTGGGGTCATTCACCTGCGGGTTTCCATTGTGGTTACCTAAGGGTGAGTATTTTCAAGTTTGAGGACAATGTTTACTTGAATATTCACTTTTTTTATTCATATGTTGTACTTCCAAGATAAAGCACATGCTTGGATTTAATAAATTTTATTAAAATGGAAATGGAACTGGTAGAGATAGTTACTTTTGAGTACTACCTAGTTTACTAAATTTTATTATTGCACACTAGTGTTGCACATTTTCACTGACAGTTCGGCACGGACCTTTGGTGGTTGCCTATTAGGATTTATTTCTCACACCCTATATGGGTCTTGTCTTGGGCCCAAACAAATTATATTTCTATAGGTGTTGATAACGGTAAGAGTCCCAATACAGGTACATGATTGTTGAAAAAGAGTCGTAGAGAATGGGACCAAGCATAGACTTGTGATGTTGTTGAGTTCTTACTTCATTGTTTTGTTTTTTCCTTTACAATAATTGTACATTGTATTGGATTATTATAGATTTTAGTGTATCCTGTTTTGGTTCTTTCATAGACATAGATACATAATGCATCATCACATCTATGTGATTATTGCTATCTTTGACTTATGTAGTGTTATCAATTTCAGTTGGGTATTTTTTACTGCTTCTGTTATTTTGTATATTTATATCTATTTACTCTATCCTACACTTTGAAAAATGAGGGACTTGTTTTCCCACTATCAGACCTTGGCCCTCTCTGCTAGTCGACAGCCTCGGGTATTTTGGGAAATGCGCTTGAGGTAATGTGAGCAACTCGGTTCGGGGAACCCATTATGTGGCTTCCGGAACGTTACATGTAAAGTGATTGAAGCCCCAACAGAATAAACCTATCATGAAGATCATGAAACCTCCTAGCATCCATCATGAGTTTATTATCAATGACATGAAAATCTAGAATATCCAGTGTGTTTCTCTTCACATTGGACAAGTCACAGATGTGAAATATATTACATCATTATCAATTGAAAATCACATAAAACACATGATTATAATGGTATGTAATAGGGAATTAATAATTAAATTAACTATCTAAAATAAATTATGCTAAAAGATAGATAAAAATAGTAAAACCAAACCAATTAATAACATGAAAATTTCTATCAATATTCTTTGAGCTGAAACTGAAAAAATATCAGAATATGTTGATAGGTAGGGTCCACAGTCTACTACTAAAAGGGTAATTTGATTCACACTCCACATCAAACACACATAAAAACAATTATAAAGTTATTGATAATTTACACCACAAATACATGACTATTATTGTAGAACAATATTAATATGATATTAATACAAAATAGTCGACTATGATATTAAAAATACATAGCAGCCTAGTGTGATCAAAGTACCTGAATAGTTATTTCATGTCAACATCTAGAATAAGATAGATGTTTGGACCATCAAAGAATTTTTTTGTAAGAGAATCCAAAACAAATAAACAATTGATTGTAATTTGTTTCTCTGTGTGTGGATTCTATTGTATTCATGTTTCATTACCCAAAGAGAATAAACAGAAATAAAAATATTTTCTACATTAAGTGGATCACTCATTGGTGATTTTAATTTAATACAATCATTCTCTCCAGCTAAAATATTGTGTGAAAACCACAATAAAAATTATGGAATTCAGGTTTTAGAACATTCAATGCCACAAGACATCCTTCGTTAGACTTATTGTCAATAGCTTGATGAAGGTCAACATAACTCTCATATGATGTGAATCATTGCATGATGTGTTTCATAAGTTAGATTCAACACTCATCCATTTCATAAAAATCTAGAACTGGTGTATCCAAGGATTATGTAATCTCTCTTAGGTGATAATTAAAAGTTTTGTAGAATATGGGAATCATTTCAATCATGAAAAGGGGACTGGCTGTCATTTTTTGAGATTTGATCGATCCAAAGTGATGGACGACCAATACCTTGTTCTATAGAGAGAGGACCATGTCCCGGAGCTATTAATTGAAAGTATTACAGGATTCTATTTATGTGATGGATGATGATGATGATGAAATTCTAGATATCATTCCATGGATCACTGAAATGATAAATAATTAATGAAGAATAAGATGAATTACTCATGATCTGTTAAGGGTGCCCGTGGGGCGCATCCGACATTCATTACTCTCCCCCCTAGAGACTCTTTAGCATAGAATGAAATGATATAACAAATAAAAAACATTATACTATGATATTAATGTAGAATTATCTTCTTTGAAAATCTGGATTTGTCTTTTTTAGAATGACCTTAAAGACTATAAAAATATTATGATATTAAAATTACATTTTTCAAATAGTATAATAATCTATGTGGGAAATAAAAAACTGAAAATTTAAATCTACTTACAACATGTCTATTTATGTCAAATGATACCGGAAGTCATGGTCATACTGCTGATGTGAATATAATATGTAATATCAAAATCTTACTATGTGAAACTTATGTTTCTTTTGGTGATTCATGAAATGTTTCAAGTGATGCGCATTAGCAACAAGAAAATACTCAGATACATTAATGCTATGGCAGCATCAACATCATGTGAACCTATTCCAACTGTCTATTTCAGACCATCCAAATAAAAACCCTATACAATGAATAGTATGTCATCACCACCAACACTCCATTAGAGAGAACCATAATAAACAAGCGCGAGAAATCAAAAAAGAAAAAAATGAATAAATAAATAAATCGCCTTTTTTATCATGAGGGACATGAATCCTTACACCAGAAGGTGAGGATGGATCCGTTAAACCACTACCGTGATTTGTATTAGGTAGAGAATTTTGAACGGGTCGACGTCCAATGGTATTAGCCTAGGTTTTAAGGGGAAGTGTTGAAATAACATTAATGGTTATTTTTTCATTTTTTAATTTCATAATGCTCCCATCATTAGTAGTTTTCCACCTCATAGAAACAGAATTTGTGAAATTATCATGGAAATGTTTTTTTATGAAAAAAAATAAACTATCATCAATGTATGAAAAAATCACAGTATAACTATTCATGTGATTTGTTTATTAATAAATGAGACATTGGTTTCATTCCCCACCCATTCCCCTCAAAACATTATTAAATAAAGAGAAGTATACAATGAAATCATGAGGTGTAATGAGGTTACACCCTCAATGAATTAAAATATATAACTAATAAACTGACATGAAACACACATTTGAGAAGATACTAGTAAAATATTTTAATTCAACATTATGCTCAATCCATCCCAACGTGCAACTTAACCCCCCCCCCCCCCCCATGGAAATGGCACATGAATTTTCCAATGTATCATGTGAAATCTAACTCCTCAAATGATGATTCCTTTCTAGAATCATTATAATTTCATTACAGCAAAAGTAATACTCAAGTATATGAGAGCCAACATTTCTGGTAAATGTAAAATGATAAAAATATTGATGTCATCAATGTAAGAAAAACCTTTTACATATTTATACATTTAGTTGGGGTGTGGAAAATATCCTTCAAGTGCTTGTGAGAAAGAGATACATTGTGATTTTTCTACTTTCTATCTTTATATTGTAAAATATCATATAAAAGACACAAGTTCTTTTACATCACAATCCATTAATATTTCAATAGAATTAGGAGTTGCATTAGAGAAGAAATCTCTCCAACAAAAGAACAATGATTCCCACCATTTTCAACATTTGGATCTAGTTCAAATAAATCATCATAAAAAAACCTAAAACTTCAACACAAACCAATAGAAAATTAGTAACTAGCCAAAAAAACACAGAACCATAGCTAGACTGATATCATGCAATCCTTTACGGAGATCGCAAAGGAAATACCCCAGAAAAAATAAACTACTCTTAGATAGTGTTGAGATGTTATTAACATCACCCAACTCTTTTCACTAAATATATTCATTAAGAATTTTCATGTGAACTATTCAATTTTCAACCAATTGATCATAGTAAATAAGCATGTTATTAATAAATCGTATTACAAATTTATATTGATTATAAAATTTTTTAATAAGAAAAATAAAACTAAAAACTTTCTATAATAAAAAGAAACATATATAAATTTAATATTAATTTTTCATTTATTTCATCATTTTTTAGGGAAGTAGAAAAAATTAATTTCATATATAAAAATTACCTTTGTGAAGTTGAAGGTAGGGCAAGATATAGACACAATAAAATAATATTTATGGAAGTCAAGAATCAAATATAATATAAAGTCAAAAAGATCTTAGTTGACGACGAAAATCCTAATGGGAAGTGACAGGTGAGTAACAGCAAAAAGGGAATTTAGGGTTTCCACAGTACCTTAAAGAACCTAAATGGATTGGATTTTGTGTCGCAAGAACTTCCTCTGTAATGTTTTTGGATATCGAGGAGATTTTGTAGGTGCGGGAATGGATTGGAGGTGGTGATATGAATCCAAGATGGTGGGGATGGAATGATTGGGACGTTGGGGTCTCTAGTCAAACTATAAGTGATAGAATTTATAAAATTAAAATTAAATTACCAAAATATCAAATTGAAAATATCATTTAATATTTTAAATTATAAATATATTATGTATTTTTATTAATAATTTAAATATGTAAAATAAAATTATTAATAGAATAATATTAATTTATTGATTATTCTGTTTCTATTTATGAAATTTAAATAATATATTTTTTGAATTTATTTTGATTATATTTAATAATGTTTGACAAATACAAATATAATAATTAAATTATCATGTATATATAGGGTATCAAGGATATATCTAAATATATCAAATATTTTAATGATTTAAATTATTTTCTATAAAGTATATTTAAATTCTTTTTAATTGAAGAATAATGAAAATGATATAATCTATTATTATATTGGATAAATTTTAAAATTCATATCAATAAATGATATATTTTTAATATCACACCATCAAATGGATATTGACACAGGACATAAAAATAATAATTTGTATAAAAATTTTGATTTTTCTTAATTGGTTATTGATAAAATATTTGTTTTTATTCAATAGGTTGTTGTAAAAAAATTATTGATGGACATATATTTTCTGATGATAGTTATTATTAATAATAGATTTATGTGTTAGTAAAACAAATGTTGTTATTATTATGATAAATCTACATATATAATTGTCGGAAATAGATTCATTGGTATCAAACAATTGGTATCAATTGTCCCCATGGCTGCATCTTTCTCTCTATAGTATGTGCCGCACGCTCTAGGGGATTGTCAAAAAAATTCGACCATTTCCTCCCATCTGCCTCTTTCGGTGGCATCGTCTCTGGCTGCGAATGCCCCTGGGCCTGCTCCCCCGGCCCCGGTGGATCCAAGGGGGCTTCATCCAGGGAAGACTATCCGGGACTCTGTCAGAGGCTCTGGCTCTAGTGTTTCGGGCCCCTACTTCCTGGCAGTGGCTCCGTTCTAAAACTACTTCGTGAGGGATGGGACTTCAGTTTCGTTGGTTGTGCTGGTTCTGGCGTACACTGAGGTTGTGGCGGGTCTTAAATGGACTCTGGTGGTGTGGTATCATTCTATAAAACCCTCTCTTCCGGTCTTCATCTGCTTCGTAGATTCCTGGGGTTTATAGGGGCAAGCGCTTGTGTCGGTTCTTCATCGAAGCTTGTTTTCTTTTGTTTTTGTTTCGGAAGAGGATTTTTTTTCATGCATGGTGTAAGGCTCCAAGGGCATTCAGGTGCTGGCACTTCATCTTATCCCACTCATCGATGGAGTTTCATAAGGGGAGGGAGGGTCCTGTGTTGTGGTCTGGGTGAGTCTGCCCGGGCTTCCCCTTCCTTTTTAGAATGGTGTGTTCTTGAAGGACATTAGATATGCACTTGGAGGCTTTCGGTGTGCGGCGGATAGCAGGTGCTATGCTGCGGAGACGATGGTGTCCAGGGTTTGTGTGGAAATGGATCTTTCCTTGCTGGTCCCGAAGCAGGTTAACCTCTCTGTTCCTGGGGCTGTTGAGTGGTCGCAGCCTGTTTTGTTCCCAGTGTTTCTATTGTTCTTCTTGTTTTTCTCTTTACAGGGTCACTCTTTGCAGTCTTGTCGCAAGTCTCTTGGTATCCATGTTTCAGCTTCCAGATCTAGGTGCTCTGCTCAGCATGCAAAGGCTCTGGAGGGGCATCCCTCGTCCTCTGTGCTACTCCCGGTGCCAGTTACTTCTTGTTGTGGTCCTCACCCCTTTCCTAGTGAAGGCCCAGGGGTTCCTGTTAGCAAACTCGTTGTCTTCGGCTGTCTGGTTGTGGTGCCTTTATATTAGGTGTCTCTGATGGGATCTGAGGCACCCGTTCTGCGTCTGCCTTTGGGGTACTTGATTGGGTCTTTCTTGATGAGTTTCAGGGTGTTCTCAGTCCCCTCTTTTGTTCTTCAGCCAGGGATGGGGTGGTGTTCTGGTGGCAGGCCGGCTTGTGGGGGAGTCCTCTTCAGGTCACTCTATTCTTGTCAGCAGAGAGCCGTGCATGGTTTTTGGATCAGGCTGGCGGTCTAAAGGGAGGTCTGGAAGTGTGTTGGGTTGTGTTTCTCAGATCTCTCCAAGGTATGTGGTGGGTTGGGGGTCTGAGGGTGACAGTTTTCCAGGTAGTTCGGGGCATGGGAGGGAAAGGGAGGATGTCTCTTCTCCTGGCCCCTCCTTTTCTCCTTAAGGCGAGCCGGTTGACAGTCATGGGGTGTGCAGCAGAGCTATGTAGAAGAGGTGAAAAGTCATGGGAGGTCTCTCTCCCGGGTGCGGATATCGACATCACCTAGGGGAAATACCAGGCTACCTTTCATTTAATATCTCCATTCTTATTAAGGAACTTTTGAGGAATATGATCTAGGGTGAAAACTGATTTCATTGACTCAAAGTCTGAGAAACACAATGTAATGGTGGTGGTGGTCTTCAAGAACAAGTAGAAAGTGTCCAAGATTCATGAGTTCACCCGTAATATTAAGATGCATGCGTCCATGCATAGGGATCTGGATAACAACCACATTTGGCTTTTCTGGAAGAGAGGGGTTACGGTGGACCTGGTTTAGGTTGGGGACCAACATTTATGTCGAAGGTGACTTGTGATGGTCATGTGTTTTTCTTGTTAGTCGTTTATGGAAGTTGTGATGCTCTTCGTAGGGAGGTGTTATGGTCAGAGCTCTCAGGGTTCGATCTAGGTGACATGTCGTGGCTTGTGGGAGGAGATTTCATCACGGTATTGAGGTCTGAAGAGAAAAAGGGGTGAGGAAACTTCCAGCGTCAGGAGAGCCTTTCTTTTTCTCAGTGCATGGCAGGGAAGGGGCTCTTGGAAATGGGTTTCTCGGGTGACCCCTTTCCTGGTGCAATAATCACCGGGGGAGAGTTGGTGCTGGAGTAGGCTGGACAGGTTCATTGCAAACTTGCGGGGCATTGAGAGGTTCAATGAGTTGAAGGTCCATCATCTTACCCCGAGTATCTCATATCACTCTCCCCTCCTTCTCTCTTTCAGTGGATCAAAGGAACCCAAACAATGTTTTAGGTTTTTCAACCAGTGGGTGAGTAACCTGGACATCCACTGGGTGGTGTTGTATGTTTGGAGTGCACCATTGAGGGGGTACTCTTGGGTGGCCTTCCACTCAATGTTGATGAGTATGAAACAGGAACTGGCAGGGTGGTAGAACTCCCTTCTTTCATGGGATCGCGATATGGATTCTATCAAACAGGACATCGAGTACATGGAAGCTATTCTAGAGGGTCGCTGGTATGCTGAGGTGTTCGAAGAACATTTGGTGAAGAAGGAGATTTTGGCGTTGCTGGTGCTTTCTCAAGAGCGCAGAGCTAGAAACCGCTCTAGAGAGAGGTGGATAAGGGATGGGGATAAAAACTCAACATACTTTCATGCTTTCATCATAGAGAGGTGGTGGGTGGTGAAGCCTAACTTGGTCTTGGAGGACGGTTCTTTCTCTGAAGACAGGGACGTGGTTGGGGGAATTGACCTAGCTTACTTTAAAGATCTCTTGGCAGGACAGACCGAGGGGTTTTCAGGGGGTACCCATCCAGAGAAGATTTGCTATATGAGGAGATTCTGAACCTTGTGTATGTACAGGACAATGCTTTGATGGAAGGCATTATGGAGGCGGAGGACGTTCGGGAGGCCGTGTGACACCTCAATCCGAACAACGCTGCTCAACCGGATGGGTTCCCCGGGGCTTTTTATAGAGGTTGCTGGGAGATGATCAAAGGAGAATTGGTTCTTGTGATTCGGGACTTTTTCCGTGGAGGTTCCCTCCCTCAGATTGCGGCTGTGATGTCGGTGATTCTCCTGTCGAAGTCCAAAGACCCTTCTTCCTTCAACCACTACCGGCCGGTCAGTTTATATATCTTTCCCTACAATGTTTTGGCTTCTTTGATTAACATAAGGGTGTCTAGTTTTCTTCCTCGGTGGGTGTGTTTAGAGCAATATGGTTTTGTGCATGAGAGGTCGGTTCAGGGGGCCAGGGCGCTGGCTTAAGAGTTGATGGGTGACCTAAACCTGAAGTCTAGAGGATCTAATTAGGCAGTGATGTTTGATATGAGTAAGGCATACGACTGTATGGAATAGGGGTTCATTAACAAGGTTCTTGGAAAAATTGGTTTCTCTGAATGGTCTTGTGATATTATTTTTAGGTGTGTTAGCTCACCGTGGTTGGGGTGTCTTTAATGGGGAGAACTCACAGTTTTTTCAAGTCAGTTCGTGGATTTAGGAAAGGTGACCTATTATCGCCAAGCATCATGATTCTGATGCAGGAAACTCTCAGCTGGTTCCTAAATAGAGGAGTGAGTGAGGGGGATATCTTGCCTTTATGTAGAAGGCATGGTAGCCAATCCATATCCTACTTAATGTATGCGTATGATACCATCATTTTTATGATTTCTGGGGGAAGATCCATGTGTCCGGTCAATAACATTATGAAGGAGTACAAAAAATGGAGTGGATAGATTGTGAGTAGGGAAAAGAACTGTTTTTTCATTGCAAACTCTTGTGGAGAGGGAAGGGTGGAATGAGTGAGCTCTGAGCTGAGCATGGGGAAAGGGTCTCTCCCAATGGAGTACCTGGGCACTACGGTTTCTTCTAGTAGGCTTCGGAACAGAGACTTCGATAAGGTGGTGAACAAGATGATGGGCCGCATTTTGGACTAGAAAAAACACTTCCTATCTTTTGGGGGCCGGATTGCGCTGGTGAATAGTGTGCTTTCAGCTATACCAGCGCATGCGATGGTGTCTAATAGCATCCCCAAGGGGGTTATTTGTTCCATTGACAGGGTGATCGCCCATTTTATTTGGGATACCTCACTGGAGGAGAAGCGACAATGGGTGTAGTGGGGGAAGATGGCTAGGCTGATCATCGAAGGTGGGATTGGATTATGAAGCATGGCAGACACATTTCATGGTTTACATGCGAAGCCTGCATGGTAGATCATCAAGGGAGAGACTTTATGGTGGAGGAGCATAGTGTAGAAGTATAATGCTTTTTCAGACTCCATTTCTATCTAGGGTTCATCGTTGAGGGCAGTGGTATGCAACATTGTCCCAACATTGATTACTTACTCTCAATGCATTATCGGGGAGGGGAATATTAGTTTCTAGGAATATAATTGTGCAGGATCAGTGCTGGGCTACCCTGGGTGCTTGGACCCTTTGATCTCTTTCAGTGAAGCCAGCTCATATCCCCTATTTTTCATATGGATTCTGGATGATGCATAGTAGAATGTTTTCGACTCAGTGTTGCTTACCCCCGATAAGGATAGGTGCATGTACAGTCCTTTGACATCAGGTAAGTTCAACCTTAAAGACATCTGTAGAAGCATTACGGCTTAGGGTCATCAAGAGTATAGGAATATGGGGACGTGGAGGAAGAGCATCCCTTCCAAACTGAACTTCCTGACTTGGGGAATCCAGAATATTGCTATCCCTGTGGATGTGAGCATTAAAAGGCTGGTCATCATCCTGACATCCTATTTCTAGTGTTGTCAGAGAAGGAGGGAGGAGAGTTCGAATCATATTTTCTTTTAGGGGGTTTAGGAACGTATGGTGTGGATTTTCTTTGGAATTCATATGGTATATTCGCCAAATGTGGATAACCTGGAGTGTTTTATGGAGTAGTGGTTTTATGGGTGTAGAGATAACCTGAAGGAGTGTTGGATTGGTGTTTCCCGATCCGGTTGGGCCGAATGCTTGTGGCCCACAACTGTAGTAATGCTGACCACTGTAGCGGAACTGACCGACCGACATCGACAGGCACTGTAGCGGTACGGACTTCGGGGTCAACTTTACTATAGCGCTTTTGAAAAAGCCATTCGTCGTTCACTATAGTGACGCGGTCCACTTTTTTAAACAATGATCGTCTTCTCCATTGTTTTCTATCCCATTTTCGGGCTAGGGTTTCTACTGAAAATCCTCTATAATTTTGTTGCTGTCGATTAGTGAATTCGGCCTCTCCCATGGACGTAGGGATTTTTCGTGAACCACGTAAATCGATGTGTCCTTATTTTCTTTCTTTCATTCGTTTTCTCTTGTTTCTGTCATTGTGTCTCCCAACAATTCCTCAACATGGAGGCTGAGGCCCATGCCATTATTTTTAATGCAGGCTTCTGGGTGCTCTGGCAGACAAGGAACCATGCAAGTTTTGTGGGAACCAAGTCTACGGGGAGGGCGGTGGTGGAGGGGATTATGTGCATGTTGATTGAGGTGGTGGAAATTGTGGATATTGGGATGGATGTGCCCTCACTCCGGTTTTTACAGTCCCCTAGGATGGTATCATGACAGATGGCCTCTAAGGGGTAGGGGAATTGGATTCACTGGTTCCCCCCCGAGGATGGTTATAATCTGAATATAGATGGATCTTATGTTGTGGAAATTATGCATGTAGGTGGGGTTGTGCGGGATTATATGGAGAGTGTGGTGTTGTCCATATAAGCATTATATGGGAGGGGGAGCTCTGTCTGCGCGGAGGCTTTGGAAGCCCTCTCCGGGCAGTACCTTTGTAGTCAGAGGTTCCATGACATTGTCCAATTGAAACCCGACTCAAATATTGTGCATGATGCCATAGAGGGGTGCTACAACATGCCATGGACGATTACTTCCATTATTAGACAATGTAAGGCGCTCACGAACAAAAAATTAAGGATCACCCACACATGGAAGGAAGGGAATAAAGTGGAAGACTACTTGGATTATATTGCGGTTCCCGGGGAATCGGTGGTTTGGTTTGCTAATGTTACCCTTTTCAAATAGAAGGGGGTGAATTTGATTAGGGGAGATTCCCTAGGTTCACACTATTTTCAACCCCCATAGGTGGGGGTCCTTGTTTTGTTTCTACATTTTATTGTGAATAAAATTCATTGCGATTAGATGGATGCAGTATCAACATATGTATCTGTTGGTAAAAAAATTGTTGGTAGTCAAAATTAATACCAATAAAAGATAATATATGTTGTAATTACTCATTTTTAACAACATATATATTATTTTTCATTAAATTCCTATTGGTGAAAGTCAAATATTTTTTACTGTTAGATGATGACAATTTATCTTTTCCTTTCCTCCTCTATTTCACTGTAAAGACTAAAGAGTTTTAATTCGTTATATCATCATCTTAATGATTAAGTAAATTAAAAATATATAGTAGTGACTTATTTATGTTATTAATGTTATAATTAACAATAAAAGTCCAGAAGCCATTATATTAAGAGGAATAAATTATATTAGTAGCTAGTTCTTTGTTTAGTTTGAACCCAAGTGTTTCCAGTCTCTTAATGTGTCACGACCCATCCTCAGGGCCAGTGTCGTGACTACCCCAAGCCCGCCTTCCATAGGCCAGGGGCTGGCGACTAGCACCAAGGATTAAATCCCGCTAGAAGGGAAGGCATTGCCTTTGTAAAAAAAATAAACACCACAGAGAAAGCAAGCAGCTAGAAGTAAACACTAAGTAAAAAAACTGAGTACAACAGCAAGTGCGGAAAATTCTGTGGGTCAGTATACAAACCCAAACTGAAAGTAAAGTACAAATGGAAGGGAAAACAACAACTGAAAAGTAAAACTGCAATGTCGAGCTGTCCACTAGAAATCCCACCTGAAGGGTGGGTACAGATAGCCTCCACTGCTCCTCGTGTCCAGCCGACCGCCCCGAGTACGTCCCGCCCAGTGGTCCACCTCTAGGTATCGTCCTGCTCCGCAAGCCTCAACCACGATCAGCGTTGTCCATCATCTACAACCAACACTATGTAGTGCGGTTATATCCCATGCAAGGGTGAGTATAAGCTACTCATTAGGGACCCCAAGACCCCTGAATGTCTCCTAGAATCCACAAAGGATAATCCATAAAGAAAAGATACAATCACGAAGAAACAGCCGACACTGCTTAGGTATATTCCCATACATATACCTATGTCATCAATTCTCGTTCGGCTCCAACATCCGAACCCAAGTACAACCCAGTCCACACAGGAAAGCAAAACGTAAATCCACACAGGATAGTGCAACACAATCCACATAGGAAATCAAAATAGGATTCATCTCACACATGAATACTTCTTTTTATGACGATAGAGATGATCAGATATTGCCACTGATTCATCTAAGTCGTCGGACCCACAAAGGATCAATAGGTACTAACCCCCACAATGACCTACAAAGGATCTGACCAACACAGGATCGATAGGTAACTAACCCCCGCAATGACCCACAAAGGATCTGACCCACACAGGATTGATTGGTAACTGACCCTCACAAAGACCCACACAGGATCGGACCCACACAGGATCTGTAGGCGCTGGCCCACACAGGACCGTTGAGTGCTGACCCATACAGAATCAGACCCACACATGATCTGTAACACTGACCCATGTAGGATCACTAAGTGTTATATTCATCGCCGTCGAATCCACTGAGGATCTCTGCACAGTCGTCGTCGTCGTAGTCGCAGCCAGCACTAGGGTTCCCGCACACAGCAAGCTCGTTCGGGAGGGTCCGCTCCACGAGCCGAGAGGCTGATACATGAACTGAAACATAGTTGAGAGTTGATGTATCCAAAAGTTCCATATCGACAATAGGAACTCAACTTCGCAGACGGCGCGTCATTCGGACGCCCGGTCTGAGAGTTAATGGCTTTTTTGTTCCAGGGGCCCGGTTGGTTTTTAAATCAAAACCAACCTGACCGTACTCCACTTACATCCAAACCTCGGGTGGAGTAAGCCAAAAGGTTCGTCTCACTTAGAGGATTCCATCAAAGTCGACGGCATGTCAAACGGACGTCCGGAGCTGAAGATATAAGCGTTTCCGCTCTGAGGTCCCGGTTGGTTACGTGTACGAACCAACCCGGCCAAACGCAAAGTATTCCGAAACCTTGAGTGCAATATACTAAAATGACCATCTCGATCTAAGGATCACATCGCCACTGACGGTGCATCGATCGGAGGCTCGTAGCTCAGGTTATGAGCAAAAGACCGAAAAGGTCCGAAAACGGGGGGTCTGGGCCCGGACCGACCCGGCCCCACCCCCACTAGGTCGGCCCGAACCGGGTCGACCCAACCCGGGTCAGGGTCCGACCCGGCCGGCACAGCCCAGCCCGGCCTGGGCACGACCCGGCCCGGCCGGCGCGGGCACGGCCCAGTCGCCAGGCGGGTCGGCTCGGCCGGTTACGGCCGAGCGGAGCGGGGGGCGTGCTGCCCCCACGTGAGGAACCACGGCCCCGCGTGGGGCCACCCTTGAAAGTGGATGTGGCCGAGCCACTGTGTCCCGTCCCCCTCCAGTCCCGCGCGGTCGCGGGACCGTGCTCCACCGTCGCGGCTTCAGCCACGGCGGCTCCTTCCAGCGGCGTGCCGGCGGGCTGCTCCGCGGACCACCGGACGTGTTCCGGTGGTCGAAAATTCCCGTCGTCTTCACCAAAGGCCCTCCCGGGGCCCGTCCTTCACTGCGAGGACATCACATGACCCGTGCAGCTAGTTTTGTCGACGTCCGCCATTTCTCACACCAAGAACGAAAGGGGCGGTGGGTTCAGACTTGTTCATTGGTCCGCACCCACCGCGTTAGCGATTTTAAATGTCTCACAACAAAATAAATAATCAAACGCCGCAGGTATAAATCATGAAAATTTAAAAGAATCAAACCCCTACCTCGTCGTGGTCGTCGAACGTGAGTTCTTCACGGAAATGACCGTCGCGGAAGAAGAGGATCGTCACATCGCTGAAGGGCGTCACATCATCGCGTTATACGGCGTCGCGTCGATGATCTCCGAGGGTTAAAGAAAACACACAGATTTAATTATACCCAAAATAAACCCATGTTGAGGATAAAATCTACAGAGGAAAAATTAAAAGATATGAAATCCCTACCTCAATCGGTTGAGGATCGAAGATTGTCGCAGGGAAGGATTGTTGCGGAAGAAACGTCGCGGAGGGAGGATCGTCACGTCATACTGTCGATCTCCGAGGATCTGGCGTTCTTCGTCGCCCTTCGTCGGAGGCCGGCGTTCTTCGCGTTCTTCGTGTTCGTTGCGTTCTTCGCGAGGGAGGATGAAGAACATAGAGTTTCTGTCAATCCTCTCAACAAGCCACCACAAGAAAAACATGCATTGGTCTTATTTTATTCTTATGCCAACAATTTGAAAAACAAAGTTAAGAAACAAACCATTAATTTGATGAATTAATGGTAATGACTTAACTGTCCAAATAATAGGGGCGTTAAGAATTTAAGAAAACGCACTGGTAGAATTTCATTTAAAAGGGCTTTTCATGGGTGCGTTACTTAGAGGAATAGAAACGGTGGGGCTCGTGTGGGCCCCACCTCAAAAATATCTTACCAAGAGAGTAGGATATTTTGGGTTCCACCCTATCCGCTTCAACTTAGCTTAATTAGCTTTAAGTGGCTTTAAGTGAAATAAAATAAAGTTGTCGCAGCACTTTATTTTATTTTCTTAACTTAACCCCAAAAAATTCAAAACCACACCTGAGCAAACGCAACTCCAGAAATAGAATTTCTAAGAAAATATCGGCGCTGCGATTCCATCGGTGCCCTTAGAATTCGATTCCGAGCACCGGTTCAAAAGTTAGAAAAACATGATCGTTCGTTCACTGAACGTACCCGAGTCAAACTTCGGAAAATGATTCCGGGCACACCGGGCCTCAGAATCAGGTGCTGTCAGAAACTGCGTGCTTGTAAAATTCCCTATAAAATTAAGAAAAAAAGTTCCTTGAATTTTACTGGTCTTTACATCACTCCCATCTCAGGGCTTTACGTCCCCGTAAAGATACATCATAAACTAGGGAAACAAAAGTGGGTATTGAGCACGCATCTGAGCCTCCCGCTCCCAAGTGCTCTCCTGGAGGTTCCCGTGCTGCCATCTAATGCACACTAGAGGAATCGACCGTCCACATAGGACCCACTTCTGTTGATCCTCAATCTCCACTGGGACCTCCGAAAACGTCTCCCCATCAACAACGTCCAGCTCCCCATGGTCAATGATGTGCGTCAGGTCGTGCATGTATCTCCTCAGTTGGGATACGTGGATGACGTCGTGTACCCGATGCAACTGAGGTGGTAGAGCCAGGCGATAAGCCACCTCACCAATCCTGCTGAGGACCTAGAACGGTCTGATGAAGCGGGGAGACAACTTTCCATCTCGTCCAAATCTCCGTAATCCATGTCGAACTGAGACATGCAAGAAGATGTGGTCTCCAACCTCGAACTCTAGTGGCCTTCGCCTCCTATCAGCATAAGACTTCTACCGGCTCTGAGCTGTCCTCATCCGCTCCTAGGTGACCTGGACCTTCTCTGTTGTGGCCTGGACTATCTCCGGCCCTACAAGTGCTGACTCCCCAGGGTCTTTACAGCACAAGGGAGATCTGCAAGGTTGGTCGTACAATGCCTCGTATGGTGCCATCCCGATGGTGTAGTGGTAGCTGTTGTTGTTCGCGAACTCCACCAAGGGTAGGTGGTCCTACCAACTGCGACCAAAGTCGAGGACACATGCGCGGAGCATGTCTTCAAGAGTTTGAATGGTCCTCTCCGTCTGACCATCCGTTTGAGGGTGAAAGGCAGTGCTTAGACGTAGTTGCATCCCGAATGCCTCCTGCAACCCCTTCCAAAACCGGGAAGTAAAGCGAGCATCACGATTGGAGATGATAGATGATGGCACACCGTGAAGCTGTCCAATCTCCTGAACGTAGAGGCATCCCAAGCTCTCCACTGAGCCCTGCTCTCTGATGAGTAAGAAGTGAGCCGACATGGTGAGTCGGTTGACAATCACCCAAATGGAGTCGTGACCACTTGAAGTGCGTGGAAGTCCAGTCACGAAGTTCATAGATATCCCATCCCACTTCCACTCTGGGACCTCCAAGGGTTGTACCAAGCCTGCCGGTACCTGGTGCTCTGCCTTCACCTGCTGGCAGGTGAAGCATCGAGAAACGAACTCTGCCACAACCTTCTTCATGCCTGGCAACCAGTGCTGTCGTTTGAAGTCCTGGTACATCTTCGGCACTCCATGATGTACTGCCAAAGGAGATTTGTGACACTCTCTCAACACCTCCTCCTGTAAAGCAACTGGTACCAAGGTACGTACTCTGAAAAGGACGTCGTGCTCTACTCCAAAGAAGAAACCATCGGGTGCCTGTCTTGAGGATATATGTGCACGCCGCTTCTCACAGACAGCGTCCCCACGCTGTGCCTCTCTGACCCGCTGCAGTAGTGGAGGGGTGATTGTGAGAGGCTGATGGAAAGCTTCTCCATCTCTATCCATGAAGGATATCTGCAAGGCAGCTAGCTGCTCTATCGCCTCCTCAAGTAGCTGAATGCCCGTCCTCCTGATGAGAGCATCGGCTACCACGTTCCCCTTCTCAGGAGTATAGACTATCTCAAAGTCATAGTCTTGGAGGAACTCGAGCCATCGCCGCTGTCTCAGGTTCAGGTCCTTCTGAGAAAAGATGTGCCTGGGACTCTGAGGGTCAGAAAAGACTGTAAAGCGCTCACCCATCAGATAGTGTCGCCATGTGTTCAGAGCGAAGACCACTGCTTCTAAGTCTAGGTCATGGGTAGCATAGTTTTTCTCATGCAGCCTTAACAGACGTGATCCATAAGCGATCACTACCCGCTCCTGTATCAGGACACATCCGAGTCCATTCCCTGATGCATCACAGTAAACTACGTACCCTACTCCATCCTCCGGCAACCTCAAGATAGGTGTGCTGGTCAATCTCTGTCTCAGCTTCTGGAAACTCTGCTGACATCTGTCTGACCACACAAAGGGTTTCCCCTTCTTCGTCAAAGCTGAAAGTGGTGCCGCAACTCTAGAGAAGTCTGGAACCAATCTCTGGTAGTATCCAACTAGTCCCAAGAAACTCTGCACCTCTGTCACGCTCTTGGGTGGCTCCCAAGCTAGCACTGCCTCAGTCTTCGTAGGATCCTCTACAACTCCCGCCTCAGAGATGACGTGCCCCAAGAATTGGAACTCGCGTATCCAGAACTGACACTTCGAGAGCTTTCTATAAAGATGGTGCTCTCGGAGTGTGTCTATCACAACACGCAAGTGGTAGGCATGCTCCTCCTCAATTGTCGAGTATATCAAAATGTCGTCAATGAAGACCATGACAAATCGATCGAGGTATGTCTGAAAGATTCTATTCATGAGGCCCATGAACACTGCTAGAGCATTGGTTACGCCAAATCGCATAACTAAGAACTCATAGTGGCCATACCGACACCTGAAGGCCGTCTTCTACACATCCTCGTCCCGAAATCTGAGCTGATGATAGCCTGAACTGAGGTCTATTTTCGAGAACCACCATGCTCCTTTGAGCTGATCGAAGAGGTCATAAATCCTCGGTAGCGGATACTTGTTCCTCACTATCACCTAGTTCAGGCGACGATAGTCGACACAAAGTCGCATGCTCCCGTCTGCCTTCTTGGCGAACAGTATCGGGGAAGCCCAGGGTGAAACACTGGGTTGGATGAATCCATTGCCCTACATGTCCTCCAACTGTACCAGTAGCTCTCGAAGCTCAGTGGGGATATCCAATATGCTCGAGTCGATATCGGGGCTTTCCTGGGGTAAATTTCAATATAAAAGTCTACCTCTCTACGAGGAGGTAGTCCTGGAACGTCGTCGGGAAAGACGTCTGCATACTGATCCACCACTACAGGAAAACTAGGACTCCGCACATCAACTGCTCCTAGGATGAGGCTAGCCAACTGATGAGTAATGGGTTGTCCTCTCCTCTTCGGAAGTCCATCCTATGCTACGAAGTCTCCCTTCTAACCGGTGAAGGTGAACCTGCTCCCGTCGGTGCGTACACATCGCACCTTGCGTCTAATATAGTCGATCTGAGCACGGACGGTAGATAACCAATCCATGCCCAAGATGACGTCGTAAGGCCTCGACGCTGCTACAAGAATATCCCGACCGAAGCTCTCGCCTCCTAGAGTAAGCTCACACAGCCGTCACTAGTGCGTAATCGTCGAGTCTGCTCCCGTAGGAGTCTCTAGACGTAATGATCAAGCCAACGGCTCTGTCGGAATCTCCGAGCTCCGAACAAGGGCCGCAGCTATGAAAGATTGACTCGCTCCTGTGTCTATAAGAACTACAGTAAGGGTGGAATAGACACAGATAGTACCTTAAATCATCTCGGGAGCGCCGTGGTCATAGGCCTCCGCTACCTAGAGCTGTGCATGTCTCTACCCACCAGCTCCCGGTAGCCGGGGTGGACCTCTTGGTGGTGGTGGTGGTAGAGCCTCAAAGCGTCTCCCACCACCTGCTGCTCGGCCAGCTCCTCTGCCTCATCCACCTACTCCCTACAGACTGCCCCGGTAGACCCTATGCCTCTGCCTGGGTGGCCCCTCAACCGTCTGCTACTCCTTGGCATGGTGGGTCAGGCAGTCACGAGCCATGTGACCCTGCCCGCCGCATGTGTAGCACCGCCTGCCTCTCGAAAGACTGGCTTAGCGTTGTGTGCCCCGTACTGCTGAGCCAGTGTCCTGAGGTCGTCTGCCTGAGGGTCTGGTCTTCCTGGACCCTTGAGTAAATCGTCGACTCCCTGCTGTAGAAGACTCTGCTACCTGTCACCCTGCGGTAGGTCTCGCTGCTGAAGAAGGCTCAGCAAGAAAGCTCTCGATCAAAAGGGCTCACTCTAGTACTCCTGCCTGAGTTGGAATGTTGAGGAAGATCAGAGATGCCCTGATCTCATGTCTCAATCCCTGCTCAATGGTTCGGGACGGAAAGAATGGGTCACGTACCATGTATGTCCAGTAGTGAGAGAGATCGGTAAATATCCCCGAGTACTGGGCGACCGTCAAGCTGCCCTGCCGCAGCTGAAGAAACTCCTGGATGTGCACCACATGGAGGGTGGCTAGGACAAACGCCAAGTGGAAGAGGCTTTCAAATTCCATCCAGAGAAGAGATTCCTCATCGTGCACCTAGAGCATCAAGCTCCACCATCGGCCTAATGCCGCGTGCAGTAGGCTCACTGCGAGGATCACCATGAGGTCTGCTAGTGTCCTCACTAACCGGAAAACTCGTACCACTGCCTCCAGCCAGTCCTCGGCTGCCTGGGGGTCCATCTCCCCGCGGAACCTGGGCGGTCACTGGCACTGGAACTCGTGCAGTTCACTAAGGCGACGTGCATCGTCAGCGGCTGGGGCTGGAAGCATCGGTGCCTCGGCGGGTAGAGGTACCGCTGGTGCCTCTACTGTCAAAGGGCCATGTACCAAGGCCTCGTCGCTCGGTGGGCTGTCGTTACGCTCAACTCTCGGAACCCTAGCTGGTAGTCGTCGTGGGGCCATCCTGAAAAGGAAATAGGTACACCACGGTCAGAACAATATACCTAGTGAGATGACACAATGTAATCATAGAGAAAACTTGAAACACACATGCAATCAATGTTTTCGTGCATTAAGTCGGAAATCAGAAGTCAGGGTCCTGGTGTATGGATACGTCGGCCGCCGCACCAACACTAGACTCCCTGAACTGATAACCACACCCAATATGCTTAACACTATTGCTTCACATAGAAAAGATCATAGTCCCAAGTTCTGCGGTAGAACCGAACTCCTCTGATACCAATTTGTCACAACCCGTCCTTGGGGCCCGTGCCGTGACTACCCCAAGCCCGCCTTCCATAGGCTAGGGGCTAGTGACTAGCACCAAGGCGTAAATCCCGCTAAAAGGGAAGAAATTTCCTTTTTAAAGAAAACAAACACCACAGAGAAAGCATGCAGCTAGAAGTAAACACTACGTAAAAAAACTGAGTACAACAGAAAGTGCGGAACAGTAAGCTGGTCAGTATACAAACCCAAACTGAAAGTAAAGTACAACTAGAAGGGAAAACATCAACTGAAAAGTAAAGCCACAATGTCAAGCTGTCCACTGGAAATCCCACCTGAAGGGTGGGTACAGATAGCCTCCACTGCTCCTCGAGTCCAGCCGACCGCCCTGAGTACGTCCCGCCCAGTGGTCCACCTCCAGGTATCGTCCTGCTCCGCAAGCCTCAACCACGATCAGCGATGTCCGTCATCTGCAACCAACACAACGTAGTGTGGGCATAGCCCGTGCAGGGGTGATTATAAGCATCTCAGTAGGGACCCCGAGACCCCCGAAGGTCTCCTAGAATCCAAAAATGATAATCCACAAAGGAATGATACAATCACGAAGTAACATCCGACACTGCTTAGGTATATGCCCATACATATACCTAAGTGGTCAATTCTCGTTCGGCTCCAACATCCGAGCACAAGTATAACCCAGTCCACACATGAAAGAAAAATGTAAATCCACATAGGATAGCGCAACAAAATCCACATAGGAAAGAAAAACATGATTCATCTCACACAGGAATACTTCTTTGTATGAAGATAGAGATGATCAGATATTGCCACTGATTCATCTAAACTGTCGGACCCACAAAGGATCAATAGGTACTAACCCCTGAAATGACCCACAAAGGATCTGACCCACACAGTATCGATAGGTAACTAACCCCCGCAATGACCCGCAAAGGATCTGACCCACAAAGTATCGATAGGTAACTAACCCGCGCAAAGTCCCACACAAGACCTGTAGGCGCTGGCCCACACAGGACCGTTGAGCGCTGACCCACACAGGATCGGTCCCACACAGCATCTGAAGCACTGACCCATGTAGGATCGCTGAGTGTTGTAGTCGTCGTCGTCGAATCCACTGAGGATCTCTGCACAGTCGTCGTCGTCGCAGTCGCAGCCAGCACTAGGGTTCCCGCACATAGAAAGCTCATTCGGGAGGGTCTGCTCCAAGAGCCGAGAGGCTGATACATCAACTGACACATAGTCCAGATTTGATGTATCCAAAAGTTCTGTATCGACAACAGGAACTCAACGTCGCAGATGGCGCGTCAATCAGACGCCTGGTCTGAGAGTTATTGGCTTTTCTATTCTAGGGGCCCGGTTGGGTTTTAAAGCAAAACCAACCCGGCCGTACTCCACCTGTGTCCAACCCTCCAGTGGAGTAAGCCAAAATATTTGTCTCACTTAGAGGAATCCATCAAAGTCGACGACACGTCAATCGGACGTTCGGACTTCAAGATATAAGTATTTCCACTGCGAGGGCCCGGTTGGTTTCGTGTACGAACCAACCCGGCCAAACCCAAAGTATTCCAAAACCTTGAGTGTGATATACCGAAATGACCGTCTCGATCTAAGGATCACATATCTGCTGACGGTGCGTCGATTGGAGGCCCGTAGCTCATGTTATGAGCAAAAGAATGAAGCGGTCTGAAAACGGGGGGTCTGGGCCCGGACAGACCCGGCCCTGCCCGGCCTGGGCACGACCCGGCCCAGTCGGCGCGGGCGCGGCCTGGTTGCCATGCGGGGCGGCTCGGCCGGTTACGACCCAGCTGATCGGGGGGCGTGCTGCCCCCGCGTGAGGAACCGCGGCCCCGCGTGGGGCCGCCCTTGCCGGCGGACGCGGCCAGGCCGCCACGTCCCGTCCCCCTCCAGTCCCGCACGGTCGCGGGATCGTGCTCCGCCGCCGCGGCTTCAGCCGGGGTGGCTCTTTCCGGCGGCGCGCCAGGCGCCGCCGCCACCTGCCGCCGGCACCGCCGTGCCGGCGAGGCGCACCGGCGGGCTGCTGTGCGGACCACAGGACGTGTTTCGGTGGTCGGAAATTCACGTCGTCTTCGCCAAAGGCCCTCCTGGGGCCTGTCCTTCACTGCGAGGACTTCACATCACCCGTGTGGCTAGTTTTGTCGACGTCCGCCATTTCGCACACCAAGAACGAAAGGGATGTGAGTTCAGACTTGTTCGTTTATCCGCACCCACCGCGTTAGTGGTTTTAAATGTCTCACAACAAAATAAATAATCAAATGTCGTAGGTATTAATCATGAAGATTTAAAAGAATCAAACCCCTTTCTTGTCGTGGTCGTCGAACGTGAGTTCTTCGCTGAATTGACCGTCGCGGAAGAAGAGGATCGTCGCATCGCGGAAGGGTGTCACGTCGTCGCGTTATACGGCATCGCGTCGACGATCTCCAAGGGTTAAAGAAAACACACAGATTTAATTGTACCAAAAAGAAACCCATGTTGAGGATAAAATCTACAAAGGAAAAATTAAAAGATCTGAAATCCCTACCTCAATCGGTTGAGAATCGAAGATTGTCGCAGGGAAGGATCGTCGCGGAAGAAAATTCGCGGAGGGAGGATCATCACGTCACGCCGTCGATCTCCGAGGATCTGGCGTTCTTCGTCGCCTTTCGTCGGAGGCCGGCGTTTTTCGCGTTCTTCGCGTTCTTCGTATTCTTCGCGAGGGAGGATGAAGAACTTAGAGTTTCTGTCAACCCTCTCAACAAGCCCCCACAAGCAAAATGTGCATTGGTCTTATTTTATTCTTATACCAACAATTTGAAAAACAAAGTTAAGAAACGAACCATTAGTTCGATGAATTAATGGTAACGAATTAACTGTCCAATTAATAGGGGCGTTAAGAATTTAAGAAAACGCACTAGTTGCCATTCGTTTAAAAGGGGTTCTCGCGGGTGCGTTAATTAGAGGAAAATAAATGGTGGGGCTCGTGCAGGCCCCACCTCACAAATATCCTACCAAGAGGGTAGGATATTTTGGGTTCCACCCTCTCTGCTTCAACTTAGATTAACTGGCTTTATGTGAAATAAAATAAAGTTGTCGCACCACTTTATTTTATTTTCTTAACTTAACCCCAAAAAATTAATAACCACACCCGAGAAAATGCAACTCCGGAAATGGAATTTCTAAGAAAAATACCGGCACTGCGATTCCATCGGTGCCCTCAGAATTTGATTCCAAGCACCGGTTCAAAAGATAGAAAAACCCACTCGTTCGTTCACTGAACGTACCCGAGCCAAACTTCAGAAAATGATTCCAGGCACACCGGGCCTCGGAATCAGGTGCCGTCAGAAACTGCGTTCCTGTAAAATTCCCAAAAAATTAATAAAAAAATTTTCTTGAATTTTACTGGACTTTAAATAATGTACCCAATCAGATTAAATATATAAGGTCTTATATGAACCCCATAGTCTATCCTACATATATACAGAGCACATGATATCTCATAACTTCCTGCTGGTATCTTCCATTGTATAACTCTTGGAGATAATACAACATTTTGAAAAAATATTTTCCTCATACATATTCATCATCCCACTGGACATAGATAAAAACATCAAGCATAGAACATCTTGTGAATCATCCAAAAAATTCTTGTATTTATATTTATCTACCTTAATTTTTCCATTATGAGGCTCTAATGGAATTGGAGACTCTAGAATATAAATCTTCCACTCTTGGTGTAGTACAATGCACAAAATCTTTTATTACTCTAAGAATATATGTTATTTTAGGATTTTTTGTGCTAGATATATCCTGTGTTTATTGTTTTGTAAGATTAAAAAACCCTTTGGTACTATTTAATATTATCATATTTCTATTTTATTAACTTATATATATTATATTTTAATGAGGCTGCATTATTACATGTGTTTTTGTTTAAATTTTGTACTGAATATTTAATACGATTCAAGATTTTTATGTCAAATGTTATATTTTAATCAATATCTTTTATAGAATTTTATATGTATATCTATTTAAATATATTAATATTAGTATTTTGTGTGTATATATATATATTCTAAACATAGTTTCTCTTCATAAAAAATCAATTTATCCACCTAATATTTGTGATTCAAACACCCATGCGTTGTGCGTCTCCCTCACTGAATCACCTATAACATATCATGCCTTGTACTGAATTTCCAACCTTCAAAAATAATAAATAACCAATACGTTTATTCACTCTTTCAGTGGTCCATTCATGTAATTTTAATTAGAATATAATAAGTGGTACCAGTGGGTTGGCTCAGCTCAGAATGAATACATATCCTTCCTTTCTCCATGGCAGCACGAGAAAGATTCTAGGTCCCCATTGCCACCATCTGAAATGCCTTATATGGAGATAGAAAATAGCCTCCCTTCATGGATCATGATATTATCTTGTGGTAGTACACAATATATTGACTGTAGTGTGCTTTTTGTTATATCAGTATCCCCCAACATAACCAACAACATCATTTATCCTCTTCATAACAGTATCTGTGGTTTGGATTCATTCAAATGGTCAGAACTCCTCACTCGAACAGTATAACCACATTGAATAGGTAATGAAAAGGCTCCAAACAAATTATATCACTATAAATTCCTACTAATCATAGGTAAAACTATATTCCTTGAAAATGTAGTGCATGCCTCGATCTCAAAGGTATCATCTTCCACTCGTATGGGTATCAATTCTTTAATGTTAACAGTAATTGAATCTTGTTACCAATAGGTAATAAATTGTTGTACCACCAGTTTAATTTTTATGCTAAAATTGGTTATATTTTTTGGTACCAGTAGATAAATATTTTTTCCACAACGATTTATATTCTTTACACCAGTTACATTTTTATGCTACCACCTGTTCATTTTTTATTATATCGTCAGTTATAAAATCATTTTGTAAGACGAACAGTTTATTTTAATTAAATACATTATGATTATTAATTTTTTTGATATATTATATATTTCAAAATAAAATTTATTTATAATAATTTTTTTATTATTCTTCTTATTCTATAGTCATTTTGTAATAAGGTTTATATTAATTCAAACATATTGATGTGTTTTAAAACATGTTTTAATATTATTTTATGTTAGTATTCACTCTCGTTTAAACATACAACATATATATTAATTATTTATTATTACTAAAATTAATTTTTTTGTATATACTTAAATTAATAAATAAAATTATTAAATATTTACAAATTTTTTAATGTATTAAATGAATATTATATGACTTATTTTATTATAAGAATTTATGTGGAATGATATTTAAATGTTTTTTATTAATATTAAATTTTCATGTGATAGTTATGGTATTAATTGACTGAGTTTCATGTAAATATGTTGAATAATTATAATTTTTTAATCACTTAAAATTATTCATACATTGTATTTAATGTAATTTTATTTTTTCAATATTTTTGTGTAATATTTTTTTCTCCACAATATTAATGGATGTCCATGTTTTTATTACTTTGAATTATTCTAACTACTTAATGATTTTTGTTTCCCAAATAAAATTTTATTTAATGAAATTGAGGATACTTAAACAGGATAACATAGTTCAAATGGTTACTAAAAGTCAAAATAATTTATACCCTTATGGCAGTCAAGAGATCTACTCCTTAGTTGTTTAAATCCTTTGTGATAAACTCTTGAGGGAGGAATAATTATTCTTTAACTTCAATATGACCATGAATATTTAATATGTAACTTTTATGGAATGAATTGTGTACACTATCTACAAAATTCCTAAGAGACTATTTGAATTGGTTTATCACTACTAATTTTTCTAATTCTGTCCAGTTTTAATCATTTTTCAATATTATCTATCCGGGTAAAGGTTTTTTCTTAATAATTTCATACACAAGTTATACTACCTAAAAAATTTGTTCATTTCGTTTTTCTCACCTAACCAGAAAAGAAAAACACATTAGTTGGTATGATCCTTATTAAAAATACTATGTTACTATCTCCACCAACAAAAGGTTGTGTGTTGTTAGTTTTTGGTATGATTTTTTCACAAAGGACTCAGTTGAGAGTAATCCCAAGTAAATGTATGGGTTTAGTATACTCCAACATAAACATATCAATATTTAAATGTTTGATTCATACTCCATCTTCCGAGTATGAAAATTGTATAATATGTTAACGAGACTAAAACTATAACACCTCAAAATTTTGAAAAATATATATTTTTTAAATTAATAAGATATTTTAAATATTCTATATTTCCTACAACACTCAATATATCATGTGTTATAAGAAAGCACCAAGTTATTATTTCTTTGTATGAAACACCAAGCCAATCATGAGATACACACAACACATAGTTTGCTTGAGCCACACACAACACATTTTTTATCTTTTGTTATATACAAATATATGTTCCTTCGATAACTTTCATGACAATATAGACTTAGTATTACCATGGTACAATGTACTATTAATAATATTATTAATATATTAATATAGTTGTCATATAACCATTAAAATAACATTTAGGAATAAGATTAATTAAATTAAAAAAATAATGATTACACAAGTATTAATAATAATTAATTATTTGACTAATTACATATAAATGAAAATAGAATACTTTATGAAATATAATAAATATTTTTATAAAAAACAATATGTCTGACATCAAATATTTTTTACCTTAACAAATTAATAAAAACACTTAAGATAAAACATTTTAATGACATATATATATATATATATATATATATATTTATAAACATATTATATTCAATAAACTATGTAATTTTTATCTTATGGGTTTTCTAGACAAGATATAAGAATAAATCAGATATTATGAATAAATAGATTTATTTTTCAAAAATCAAATTTTACAGCCTTTCAATAGAGTACCTATTTTAAATATATTTTTTGAATATTTTATAATTTTTCTTTGAAAAACATTAAATTTAGGTTTTATGTTGGAAAATTAAAATTTACATTGAATGAAATTTTGGTATTTTTGGATGATGTTTTATTTTTTTTCTGAATAATGAAAAATAATGAATTTTATTTTAAAAATTATTTTTCGTCTAATTTATTTAGAGAGTTATATTATTTATAAAATTGATTTTAAAGTTTATTTATATATATTATTCATATATTAATATAATTTATGTTATTGGAATCAATTTCATAGTGCAATTAGATAAAAAACAATTCTATCTTTTGAACATTACTACTTTGAAAACTCGTTGTTTTGTCATGTTAATGGGATTATATTAAATTAATTTCAGAAAAATATATTTTTTGAATTTTTAAAAAATGATTAAATATTTGTATTAAGAATAATTAATAATTTTTAATCAATAAAAATTAATTTTTGACCACAAATTTTAGTTAATCTAATTACAATTAATCACATCATTCAAGGTAAAAATGAGTTCACATAGTGGTTAAACATTATCTTAATGGGAAAAATAACCTAGGGACCTGTCTAAAATCCACTGGATGGAAATATTACAACCATATACTCCCTTGGATCTAAAAGGAAACATTATTGGATGCAGATGTTGTAAGGGAGAACAATCAATAGTGTTGCCCTTTTTTATTTACAAGAATACCACTCCACCTACACTTTAAAATGGCACTCACCACCTCAATTATTCAAACCTATCAAGCCTTTTGGATAGTTAAAACCCCAAATAAATAAGCTCCAAAATTATATAATCTCATCCTAGAAGCCATAGTTTGGGATTTAAAAAAACAATGTTAGTCTTTTTCTACAAACCAAAATGAATTACCCAAAGAAGTGGTAATAACCTTCAACAAGAACATTTGTTTTATATAAATCTCCACCACTTAAATTATTCTTTTTATGATTATATAACAAAAAACATATCCTAAATATACTAATATTTTTTTATATTATGTTTATGAACTACACTCTCACACACTTCCATCAATTTAGAGAAGCAATCATCATTTGTGTGTATAACGTGATTCCACCTCATGAACCAATTGCGCTTGTTCCTCAATTACCACCAATCAAGGTTTGGAATAATGATGTAATTATTGTTTATATATAATATATATGTGATATTTATTATTTATTCATTAGTATATAATTATTAAATAATTCCTAACTTCAAGATGTCGATTTCATGGGAATAAAATAACTTTGTTTGTGGACTTGTGCACTATCGCCACCTCAAAGTGATGTGATTCATTCACACTGTACAAAGAATGTGTTATTGATGAAATTAGGAAAATTATATGATATTAATGATATAATATTGACAATTTAATTCTATATATATATATATATATATATATATTTCACACACTTTCATTCTATCAATATGAAAATGAAACAGAAACAACGTTCATGTGTATGTATGGCCTACCGTCTCCATGGATGATGTATTCCATTTCATATTTATATATTTTATAGAATAATATAAATAAATATATAATATATATATATATATATATATATATATTATTTATATAATGGATATATTAATGTAGGTTATTAAATAATTTTATAATTAGAGGACTAAGAATATCACAATTCAACACACATGTGAACAAAGGTGGTTATTAATCGAAAGTTAAATTTAACATGGAATTGTTAGAAAGGTAATATAATGTCATAAGAAAATAATATATTTTTTATAATATAATAATATATTTTGATTTTATATTTATAAAAATATATATTATTATACCGGATGTTTTAATGTGTGTGAGTAAAGTCATGACTTATGGTAAGGGTTTTCTCGTTGCACTTTGTATTTATGTGAGATATATGTTGTATTCCCAAATTATTATTGTTTTGTGGTATATATAATGACCTAAGAAATGTTATATCATTAATTTAATTTATTTAATTACATTCAAAGTTTTAATTGATGTTATTATTTCCTGGGTATTAAGACTCAAATGTTACTCATGTAGTAAGTGTATTTATAGTCTCACTTTTATTATAGCGAGACTTATGCCATATTCACCACTTGTTTATTTTATGTGGTGTATATACTTCCCATTAATTTATTTTATGATTAATATAAATAAATTAATGGGTATTTAAATATCCATTTTATGATGTCTCTATCATGGGATTTATGGTTCAAATGTTACCAAATTAGTAGGGAAATATCGTCTCAATTTTCCTTCTTGGAGACATATGTTATGTTATGAACCTATATTATTTTATGTGGTGTATATATTACTATTTTAAATATTATATCATAAATATAATTCCTTTCATGATATTTTATGTTTTTTATTCTATTACGGGGATTATGAGTCAATGTTACCAATGTGGTAATAGTTTGTTGCAACAATCTCATCGTTTATCGGAATTATTTATGATTATGCATCCATTGAATAGATATTATGATCCTTATCCCATGAAATATCACATATTTTATTATCCTATATTTATTAATTTTATATTATAGTAATGGAACTATTTTTCAACTCTTTGTTACTTATGATAACAAATAAATTTCTTTTAAGAATATCCGACCTTATTTCCCTCTTCGGTAGAAAATATATTTTATTCAAAAACAATATTTTCTAAAAATGATTTCAAAAATATTTTTAAATTATATTTTAGTCTAATTTCCAAAGAAAAAAATATTTTTAAAATGTATTATTTTTTAAAAATTGTTTAAATTATTTTCAAATATTTCATTATATTCATTCAATATTATTTTGGAAAGAAAATAGTTATCAAAATGCTTTATTTTTATTTGATTTGTTTTCAAATTTAAAAGTATATTTTACCAATTAAATATTTTAAAATTATTTTTTAAAATTTTTTTTCACATAACATGATATATATTATTGGTAGTTATTACTTACTAGCAATATGATCCATGAATATCATTCATATTATTTTCCTAAATTGTTTTTTATTGAATGTTGTTTATGAAACCCATTTCTATTCAAAGTGTTATACCATAATAAAAATATTAAGAAACTCACATAGATTTATGGGATATTATTCAATAGAATCATTCAGAAACCAATCTTTTTTCCATTCGTTATTATATGATGGCTTATTTGTGATATATGTTTCATTCCATGGGTTGTGATATGATTAATTTTTATGAAATATTTTCACGCATATGTATGTATTATGAGGTGATAAGTGGGACCTATATGCACCTCTAATAAATTGGGTAAATATTTACATATCATGACATAATGATGGGAAAAAATTAAATGATCATGATACATAATGGGAAATAAGTGTGTCCTGATCCAAAATATAATACATGTACATATGGTTCTGAAATGGGAAATATGTGTGTCTTAATTCTCGATGGGAAACAATAATATACCGATCAAAAATTTTTAATGTATGGGGAGTGAACCTTGAAAACTATTAATCTTTTATTATACATGTTTACATTTCACAATATTATGAATAGTCATGGTTTCATGTCCATAATTTTGTGATAGGTTCTTATTACATTTACTTAAGTTAATGAGTAAACATTTTTATATATATAAAGGTTCACATGTTTATAATATGATGTTAATGCCACAAATATATGTCTTGTTCGTATATTATGTTCACATAGTTAATATTCTTGATTATCTTATGATTCATGTCTTATAACCTTCTAATATTTACGACATGACTATTTATTATCATATTTATTATGCAGGTTATGTTCTTCTAATGTTGTGATCATGTTATAATAACCTTATTTTCATGATATTACTATATATATCCTTTATTTACCCTTAATGAGATTTTGATTCCACCCTTTATTATATTTCCTTATCCCAGGTTATAAAGAAAAGATTTAAGTTGGAGAACTAAATGGGAAGATCTTTATGGAAGATTTTATATATCTTTCACCATGTTATAAGAAATTTTGGTCCTTTTTTCCAAATACATGAAACTAAAATGGACATCATGCATGTATTTTTAATCTAAAGAATATTCATCTAAAATGTTGTAATATAAATGTATGTTAACACTAGTTCTCTAATTTCAGTGTCAAAGGAATGTTTTAGTAACCTTTTGGAAACTAGGTTAAGAAAAAATTAGTGGGATCCCTAGGGATATTTATAAGGATATGTGTAGGTATGTCACTAAGAATAAGACTAATGCATCATATATTTAATAATAAATTTCATGATTTTTCCATCCTGTACATAATTCTTCATGATTATATATTTTTTTGATGTGTTAAGTGTTTCTCACAATATTATTTATAGTATTAGTCGGTAGAGGGAACTAGAAGGAACAAGGTTATCATTTTATGTTTCATATCTGCAATGTATGGGCACTATACAAATAAATTTCCTATGTGGAAATATCATAAAGGGAATAATGAAGGTTGTCTGAGTTCTGGTTAAACATTAGATGATTTGGAGATTTAAAATGACACGTGAAAGTTATACGGTGTTCAAATAATAATTATTACATTAAACATTAGAATTATTATAAAATATAGGTTCACGAAACTGAAGAAATGATTCGTATTTAATATTATAGTAATAGGGTATTAAGGAACAAGATGATGAAGCCGAAGTAATGGTTGATGAATGATTTGGATTATTTAAGAGTATATGTATAAGAATTTTATAATTTTTTAATATTAATACTGAATTATATGTTTTCCATTAAGGGTTTTATGAAATATATTGAATAGTAGTAATGAACTATAAAATGGATTTAATGGAATGGTTTTGTTTTGACTAAGGGAATGTAGCCAATAATATGTCCCTTGTGTTGAGAAAATTGTGTTTTTCTTGGATAAAGATATGATTAATATGGATATTTTAAATTAAACAACAATTCTTACACCATAATTAATTACTAATTTTTCGAAAAAGTGGCTTATGTTATCATGGATGATGTTTTCAACCATGTTTTTGTATTTAAGGAATAAAAACAATAATATTTTTAATAACAAAATAAAGAATATTTTCAATAATATTTTATGTTAATTAATTATTTATATTGTTTCAAGAGAATAAATGATATAGGGATTCACATTATTTCATTGTGACAACAAAGAGCTAATTTATGATTTATGGGGATTAATGTAAAGCTAGTTTTGGGAAATTATGTGATTCCATTTCTAATTCATTTAAATTTAATCTTTTTGAAGTATTACAAGGTTATCCATTTATGGAATGATTTATGTGAAACTATAGATGAGGTTTTAGAGTGGATTTATGCATGTTGGATAACCTATTATAACCATTTTGCAGGGATGTTAACTAAAAATAGATGGAATAACTTATCATTCTACATTATGATATTTTAGTACATCATGAATTACAAATTCACCTTCATTTCTTAGAGTAAGATTTGAACTGAAAATCGAGAAAGGCATAAACAAAGGGTGAGATTGTGCATATGGAAAGGAATTATAGAAACTATGTATATTTCTTTATATTCATAGATAGTAAAATAATCCCCCAACTATTGTAAAATAATTTTTAATAATATTAATCATAATACCTTTTTTTCTATTGAATCGATAGCCTTATAAATGAATACATATTTATGGGTTTGGGACCTTTAAATTTTCATTGATCATTCAATTATTTGATATCAATGACCTCAAACAAGATCTAAGATTATTTACACATTTCTTAGATGTCCAATAATCCCTTCCTACTGATTTTATTTTTTATAGGAACGTAGTTATGAGTTTCTTTGGGTAACTGTTTGGTTTTCAACTTTTTTAAAGGATGTTTTCATATTCATTTTTACGATGTGGGTCTCTATGAAAGAAATTTTCAAGTATTAAAAAATTGATAACCTCAAATTATTTTTAGGGAAATGTTAATTTTATGGGGGGTATAATTTAACACCCTAATATTTTGTGAAATATATATAGTTTAATTTATTTATTTATTTCAATATTCTATATTTCACACAACACTCAATATAAGTTTTTTTATTTGAATGAATAAAGTTATTCTCGATTTTCAGACAAAACCAAGTCAATCATGAACTACAAAAAACAATTATATTATATTTAATTACATTCAAAACCATGTTTTTCTATATTATATTTAATACCAAGTTACTTCGATAACTTTTGTGACTCCGAAGACCCAATTTTACCAAACTGCAATATACTATTCATACTATTATTAAAATATTATTATAGTTTTTACCTAGCTTTGGGAATGGTGATTATCAAAAATATTAATTAAATTATGAAAATATCATATACATGTGTAAACAGTAAGAATAATTTTGCAACCAATTAACTATAAATGATAATAAAACCCCTTTGAAAACATAGGAATCCCAATATTGTTAAACTATATTTATGCAATTATAAATGTTTTACCTTAATAAATTAGTTAAAACACTTTTGATATATTATTTTATTGATATATATATATATATATTATTAAACTATTTATCATTAATCTATGTGTTTTTTGGACCAGAGATAAGAATAAATCAAATTTTATGAATAAAATGATGTATTTTTAAAAATAATAATTTTACAACATTTTAATTGCATACCTATTTTAAATATATATTTTTTAAATTTTATAATTTTTATTTTGAAAAATAAACATCATTTTGGATATATGAGTATCAAAATTTATTTTCGATTTATTTTTAGTATTTTTCTGAGAAGATTATTTTTTTAAATGAATAATGAAAAACAATGAATTTTAATTGAAAACATCTTTTTTGATATAATTTATTTATATAGGTAAAATATACATTAAACTGATTTTAATGTATATTTATATCAATTATACATCTATTAATACTATTTAGGTAATTTAAATCAATTACTTAGTGAAATTGGATATAAAAACAATTCAGTCTTTTGAAAATTTTATGTTTAAAACCCCATTGTTTCATCCCATATGTGGATTAAGTTTTAATTTTTTTCAACAAATTTTGTGTTTATAACATGAAAATTCTGTCCATATTCAGATTTAGTGTAGTTTATAATGTTTAATATGATCAAATTAAATTTTTACCCATAAATATTAGTGAATGTAATTAAAAGTAATTAAAGCGATTAATATAAAAACGGGTCTACATAGTGCTTAATCATTATATCAAGGGCCCCAATAACATAGAAAGATGCCCCAAGAAATTATCATAAAATATATGGACTTTATCCTCCATTTTCTGGAAAATGGACCATTATTGATCGACATGATGCCACATCGACCTCTAAATAGTATTAACACTTTTATATTTACAAGAATGTCATTCCTCCTCCAATATCAAATGGCCCTCTCCCCCTCACTTATTCACTCATATAAAGTCATTTATCTTGTACAAATCCCAAAAATATAATTTCACAATATTCCTAATCGCATCTTATAAGCCAATCATTGGGAATAAATAAAATAATGTTATTCTTTTGGTGAAAACCAAAAAGAATTACCCAAAGAAGTGGTAACATCTATCAATAATGTTATATTTCTTTCTCCACCTATTAAATACTTATTATTAAATGATTATATAATAAATTAAGTATTATAAATATACTGATAAGTTTTTATGTTAATTTTACTACATATACTCACACATACATCCATAAGGTGGGATACTCATGCATCATTCGTGTGTACATAGGACTACTGCATCATGAACCGATGTCATCCATTCTTCCATTACCACTTTTAAAAGTTGAGAATAATGATTGAAATACAGATTTTATTTAATATATATGATATTTAGGATGTATTTATGGTTCTTTAATTATTATATAACACATATATTCAAGGCCTCAATTTTTTGGGAATATAATAACATCCTCTGTGGACGTGTGGACAACCACCTTTTCAAAACGATGTGATTCGTGCCAATTTTACTAAAATCCAGTTAAGAATGGGTTAAATAAATGTATATGATATATATGAAACAATAATTAAAATTGAATGATAATATTTATACATATATTAAATTTATATTCAAACATTACGACAAGAAAACAAAAACTGTATTCATGCATACGTATGGGCTACCATCTCACTGAATAGTGTATTCTATTTCATATTTTTATATTTTATAGATTATAATAAATTAATATATATTAAGTTATATATATATATATGATATTTATATACTTTTATCAATATTTTGGTTATTAAATCTTGACATAATTAAGAGGACAAGAAATATAAAAAATCAGAACACATGCGAAAACAAAGAAGTTCTTACCCAAAACATCACTTAACATAGAAATGTTAATAAATGGGTAATAAATATTAATAATAAAAATATATATGTTATTATATATAATAATATGGTTATGTGGTAGATTGATAATAAAATTATATTTATTTTACAAGAGTTTTGAGCATGTACAAGGAAACTCAAGACAAATGGAAATGGTTTTCTCGTCTCACTTTTTTTCTCTTGGAAGGTATATTATATATTCAAGACATATAATTTTTGTTTGAATTATATAATGAACTATGACATTTTAGATCCTGAACTTAACTTATTTAGTGGTATTAAATGTTTAATTTATGAATTTTTACTTGGGGACCACGATTCAAAAGTAATTCATGTAATAAGTGAAATTTTAGTATCACTTTTATTTATGCAAGACTTATTCTATATTAACCACTAATTTTTTATTGTCATTTATATACCTCCCATTATGTTATCATATTATACATATCCTTAATGTTAGTTATATTTACGTATACATTTAATTATATTTATTTCATGGTATTTATGTTTCAAAATACCATATCAGAAAGGAAATTTTTCCCAATTTTCCTTCTTTGAGACACATGTTATGTTACGAACATATATTATTTTATGATGATTATTTAATACCCTTTAAAATATTATATCACGAATATA
This sequence comes from Viscum album, assembly GCA_963277665.1. Lineage (NCBI taxonomy): Eukaryota > Viridiplantae > Streptophyta > Magnoliopsida > Santalales > Viscaceae > Viscum > Viscum album. The sequence goes on from OY728125.1 coordinate 1,619,281,219, forward strand.
ATTATTTTTAAGATATTTTATGTTTCATTTAATTTTCTTACTCATGGGTATTATTATTCAATGTTACCATTTTAGTAAGTGTTTACAGCTACAATCTCATCATTATGCAGGGTTATTTATGACTAAACATATATTGTTGGGATATTATTATCCATATATAAAAAACTATCATTAATTTTATTCTTCTCTATTTATTCATGATATCGTAATTTAATGGTACTATTTTTCCACACTTTAGTACATAGCATTTTTAAGAATTTTTTTAATAAAATATTACCTTACGGCTAGAAACATGTTTAATTCAAAACAAATGTTTTATAAAAACTTTTTCAAAAATATTTTTAAATTATACTTTAATCTTATTTTGCTGAAAATATATATTTTAAATATATATTATGTCTTAAAAAGTTTTTTAAATAGGTTTCAAAAATTCATTTATAAATTTTTTAGGGTTATTTTCAAAACAATTTTTTTATAAAATGTTTAATGTTTTATAAAATGTTTTTTTAAAGTAGAAAGGATATGTTACTGAATAAATGTTTTTAATATATATCATAGAATTATGCTCCTTCTATAATGACATCATTTGATGTTATATAATTTTTACTAGGGATATGATCCATGAATACCATTTATATTCAATCCCTGAATGGTTTATGTTTTGATGACATTATGGTTATGACACCCATTTCTCTTCCATGGGTTAAAACATAATAAATCACTTATGAATCTTGATTATTTTCAATTGTTATGAAATGATGAATTGATTAATAAAAATGTCTCCTTTTCACATTTTATTAAATAATTACATGTTAATGATACCCATTTCATATAACGAGTTATGATATAATTAATTATTATGATATTATGTCACACATATGTATGATTTCATTATCTTACAAGTGGGGTCTATATCTACATTCAATGAATCAGGTGAAGATTTATAACTCAAGATAAAATGACAAGAAACAAGTTGACGAGTTTTATCCAAAATGGTAAATAAGTGCGTCCTGATCTAAAATGGGAAATATGTGCATGCTTATCTACAATGGGAAAATGGTGTGTCCTAGTCCAAAATATAAAATATGGTTTTCGTAATCCAATATGTTTATAGTATTGGGATTGAACCATGATAACTATGTTTATATTAATACACTTAATTAAATGTTCAAAATGTTATTCATGGATCTAGTTTCATATTTTTAGGTTTATGTGAGGGACTAATTTTATGTCTTTAAATAAATTTTTGAACCAGTTTCTACTAATAAATTTCCAAAATGTTATAATCTAATATGTATGCCACAAATCAATCTCTTATGACAATGATATGCTCACATGGTTCATGTTTCTAGTTATCTTATGATTCTTGTCTTCTAAACTACTAATATTTATTCTAGGACTATTTATTATTATAATTGATATGCATGTAATGATCTTATAATGTTATGCTCATGTTATCATATACATATGATCATTATTATGCTTACATATCTCTTTGTTTACATTACTGATCATATTAGCTCACCCTTTCGTATGTTTACATTCCACAAGTTATGATTTTAAGTAGGAGTACTGAAGGTCAAGATCATTAGGGGAGAATTTGGATAACTTTCACAATATTTTAATATATTGTGTTTCATGTTTCCAAATAATCTAAACTATTACAGTCTTTAGGCATACCTTTTTGTAATTTGATGAATATTCATATAAAATGTTGTAATATCCATGTATGTATTGTTGGGTATCTATAAAACCACTTTAAATTATATGTGTACTCTTCCATTATATTTTCTTCATCTTTATCAAGCATTTTTTAATAACATTGATAATATTAATAAACATATATTCACCTTTTGTCTATACCATCTTCCTTCAACATATCATACCTAACACTTGGTATCTGAGGAAAACCAAGTTAAAGTTAATTTAGATCAGTTATTATCTTTTCAGATAAAAATAATTAATATCTCAGGGATAACCCATATAGGAATCTTCATCCCTACTTTGTAATCTTTTGATTTACACCATGAGTTGTTATTATAGGTTATCATTAAAAGTGTTTTCTTTAACATTGTTAATATATTTTATTTTCAAAAAACATATATCCTCGTCCCTAAAAAGTCTAAGGAAATAACTAATTCGGTGATGGAAATAAAGGATATTGAATTATTCAATCAGTTGAGACCACCTATATTTAATAGAATTAATTAAGGATATTAGGCTAAAAATGGAATTGTTTTTTAAAAAAATAGGTACTGAACATTGGAATATCATGGTAATAACTTATAAAATACATAGAGTTGATCATTAATCTATAAATATAAAACATATTAAAAAATATGTTCTAATTTGAAAATTCATGGATTATCATTACAACTCATTTAAAAGATATATTTACAGTCATATATCTTCTTGTAAATATGGTTATAGATCATTGGGGGCTTAAAAATTCACTAATCATGGAACTATAAAGTTGGAGATTACTAATATTGGCATTCAAAAGCTTGAATTTTAAAAATTTGCAATATCTAACCATGAATGATTGAATTATATGTTCAACAGATTCCTAAATATTGTTAATAAGATGATCACACTTGGTTAAAATATAACAAATGATGTGATAATTGAATGGATACTTTGATCCTTACCAAAGAAGTTAAATTCAATGAATTTATACACTAAATAAATCAATGAAGTTTTATAATAACTTTAATATTATCTGATTGAATCTCTATACAATAAATTCATGAATTGAAGAACAATAAGTTTGAATCATCCGAAAATATAGACAGAATTAATAAAAATCTAATTTTTTTTACTTACTCTTTTAGTGATTCCAAATATTCTTCTGTCTCAGAGAAAGATTATGATCTAATGATAATATAAAAATGAATTCAACAGCTCATAATGAAAAAAATATAACAAAAAAATAGGAAGGTAAAATCACGTTATAAAATAAGTATTTAAAAATAAAAAGTAATAAATGTAAATCATATATTATTTTTTATGAATTCATGAAACACAACCATACCAAATATGAGTTTCAAAGGTTTAACCAATAATTGAAATATAATAAGTAATGAAAGGAAATGAATTACGGTTATCATGGTGGTTGTAGTTTAAATGGAGAATCAGAATCAAATGAAGAATACAAATATGAAAAAGAGACATGTAACCTTTCACATATGGAAAAATATCCTTAGGTAATATATTCTTTTTATGATATGGTAAAGCCTTCTAGTTTTTTCTTAATTGATGATACATATTAAATCATTTAATTTTGATTTAGATTAAAAATATTCTACTAATACAGATTTTAATTAATCTAATGATGAATAGTAATGTATTTTATGTGATAAATTTCAAGTGGAAATTGAAAACACATCTAAAAGTATGAAAATCAGATTGGGGATCATATGATGTTTTTTAATAATTTTTTTTGGAATATGCAATGTTTAAAAAGTATATTCTTTATTCTAGTATATAGGAAAATAAAATTGTTATTATGGTGAATAATATTAATAATCCTGAAAAGTAAAATCATTGTTTGAGAAAAAAAAATTTATATAAAGATAAAGTACATGATGATTTAGATATTTTGAAGACATAAAATGTTAATATGAAAAAAATGAAATTTTAAATATGAATGAAATGTTATCTATCTTTGTTCACGGTAATAAAAAACATGATATAATAGTAACTGTAATGAAAAAAAACATATTAAATATTTTTTTGTTTATAATTATCATAATACTAAAATTTATAAGACCACATTTGTTAATGTATATACATGGAAGGTTATTATAGTTACTTTCTTCAAATATCAGTTTTATTGAAATTATACTAAGTGATATTTTTCTCAGGTTCTCTCAATCTCTCAATATTACTGGAGTTTCAATCTCTAAGAATTTATCTTTTGATTTTTTTTAATATAATTTTTTAAATATTCTTGGGAATCAAAACATTATGTTACAAACCAAAATGGACATAAAATTGATAGATAGGAAAAACTATATGTGTTTTATATTTTGAAATAGGAATATACCACATATACTTTAATGTTTATTCAAATTGTGGATAATATCTTAATAGAGTTTCATTTAATTGAGATACATATAGTACATAAAATTTTATTTTATATCCACTAACCATTTTATATATTAGGGTAATTTTTTTTGAATTTTTAATTTTTGCAGTGCATTAACTACATAATTTCTTATTTTATCATGTGTTGTATAAGTTTTATCATGTAATTTTCTAAGGGGAAGTTGATATTATTTAATTTTCATAAATTTTTTGAAATAAGAGGGATAATTATATTTTTTATAATTTAATAGTCTATCATAATATTTTTAAATAAAATTGGTAGTTATATTTTTGGAAACATACAAAAAATGTAGAATTTTTTAGTTTTATATATTCTGTTTTGTATTAAAATAAAAAGGGAGAGAATATTTGTGCTTCTTATTCCATGTTATTTTTACAGTGTGTTTGATTACAACACATCTCATGTCTATTTAAAATTATCATATTTCACCTGTATTAATTTATATACATTATTTTTAAAGCAGGTTACATAAACACACGAGTTAATGTTTATATTATATTTTTTATATTTAATGAGTTTAAATGTTTTAATTCATGTGTTATATTTTCATTAATGTATTATACATCATGTTATATGTATATTTGTTATAATATATTTAATATAATTTTATTATATATTGGTATATATATATATATTTCTATCTATAATATATATATATATATATATATATTCATTTTCATCTTCACAGAATAAACATTTCCACCTCATCTTCGTGATGGTGGCACCCATGCATCATGCATCTCCCTCAGCATGACACCACATGCACATCGTTCCATGAACTGACCTTCCAAACTTCAACAATATTTGTTAAATATTTTCTTCATGATTTTTTTAACTTCCCCACTTCTCCACTTGTTCAAATTAACTTTTATGTGGTACTATTGGCATTGATACATTCAGAATTGTAGAATATCCATCCTTTCTCTACAGTAGCTCATGCACAATGAATTTATCCCACTACCACTGTTAGTTCTTCCTATGATGTCGATATCATCTAACCTCCCATCACATGTCATGATTCTAGCATGAAACATATCACATTCTATTGATGGTACGATGCTTTTTTTTCTAGCGGTAGTACACGACATAACCAATGATAAATCTTCTCGTCTCTGTAATAGTAGTAGGGACTAGACTTCCTTTGAATGGTAATATTGCTTCCCTATAATTGAATCCCCACTTTTCCTCAATAGAATCAACACTCTATACAAATGGTGTCACCATCACATACATCAACTAAACATTTGAAAAAGAATATCTCCAATAATATTTCACACCTCAGTCTCAAAGGTAGCATCTTCCATAAGTGGTGGTATCCCTTCATCAACATCAGTGATAACATTCTGTTGATACAACCATGAAATAAGTTATGATTACTTCAATTTAATTTTTATGCAACAGTCAGTTTTAATTTTTTGAGTACTACCAAATAAAAATTTATTATACCTCTATTTATTCTCCTACCACCAATTACTTTTTATACTACATCTAATTGAAATTTTAGTTATACCATTAGTTATAAAAAAATTATGTGCACCAACTAGATATTTTTATTTAAATATTTTACGATGCACTATATTTTTTTATTTCATATTAAAAAATAATTCATATTAATGATAATTTTATTATTATTTTTTCTATTCTACAATTATTTTAAATTTTTCTTTTGTCTATGTGAATAAATTTCATGTTTTTTAAAACATGCATAATTATCATCTTACGTTATTCTTATTTCTTCATATAAAAATATAGCATATCATTAATATATATATTATTTATAAAATTCAATGTTTTATTTATTCATAAATTATTTATTAATATTATTAATTTATTTAAATTATTTTTAATATATAAAATTAATGTTTAAATTGTTTTTATATTTTATGCATTTATACATAATGATATGTAAATATTTTTATTTAATTTAATGTGTCTTGCGATATTTAAAGATTTAATAGACCGAGTTTTATAGATATAGTATAAATGTTTTAATTTTTTTACTTTACCTAAGTATTGAAAAAAAATTATTTAATGATATTTGAATTATTTTTTATTATTGGGTAATATGTTTTTATCTTTACGTTATTATTGGATGACTTTGTTTTTATTTCTTTAAATTATTTGAATGGTTTACCAGGATGTGTATCCAAAATAGCATTATATTTAATGGAACTAAGGAATCATAGAATAGATATAATGGTTTACAATAATATCAAACAATCACAACAATTCATACTCTTATGATAATCATGTGATCTAGTGCTAAACTATTTACGCCCATTGTGACAAACTCTTGAAGTGGGATAATTCTTATTAGTATTATATACCACTTTTATTTTTTTATTTTTACCTTTTCTAGAACACCTTATGCACACTATTTATATAATTCGAATGGGTGTTAATCATCTGTTTTTATCACCAAATTTTTTCTTCATCTATCTAGTTATAATTTTTTTTCTATATTTCCATTATAGGTATAGTTCCACACATAATAATTTACCTCAAATATTATACTACCTATAAAATTTATTCAATTTATAATAATATCTTCACCAAAAAATAAAAAATATGTTGGGGATTCTCCTAGTAGAAAAACCTTGGATTCATTCTGCACCAACAAAAAGAAGTTTGTTGTTATGTTTGGGGATACTCCTTAAAAAAATCCTAGGATATGATTCACTATGTTTAAAAGTATGGGTTTATATTTCTACAAATAAGAAGAATATTGTTCATTCATTATGGTTTCCGTACACCATCGATATTTGGGGTAAATAGTTGAATTTGTCTATTATACAGAACCAATATAAAATTATCTATGTTCTGTTTCATGTTATTTTCCACTTCTTTATCACGATAAATTTTAATAACTTTGATGATTTAGATAATGGTATATTCACCCCCTATAGACCATCATCCATCAATGTATCTGGACTAGCATTTTGTATTAGAGATGAACATTATTAAGGATTTCTTCACTATTTTACTCTTTTTACAGATACCTATAATTTTTTTCGAAGGGATACCACTTATAGGAATAAATAGTCTTTCTCTATGGTCTTCTTATTTAACCCATCATATTCTATTATAGGTTTTCCTTAAAAATTATTTTTTTAACATTATTTATAATTTTCATTTGACCTAACTTGAATAATGTCCTTATCAAGACTATGTAAACATTTATTTAAGTGGTGTAAACAATGAGATTAATTTTTCGCATTAAATAAATTGATTTTATTTTAAATTAATATATTTTTTTGATAAATCTTTTATTTATTTTTCAAATTATTCTAACTCAAATATATTTGATGATCCATGTCAAGTGAAAAATTAATACAAGGGATTATCAATAAAAACAATATAACCAAAAAGGATGAAGTAAAATGAACGAGATATAATAATTCATTCAATAGAAAATGTATTCAAGGTAAATCAACTATTAATTTTTATAAATGTATAATAACAAAACATACCAAAAATGAGTTTCCATTTTTTAAACAATAAGGAAAATATAATATGTGAACAAATAAATTACACATTCTTATAATGCTGTTTGTAGTTTCAATGAACAACCTAACCTAGTGATGAATACGGATGTAATAAAAATTCTAGTAACCATTCATTGATAGAAAGTATCCATATGAAATATATCCTTTTAATGATATAGTAAAGCCTAATATTTTTGGAATACTGGTTTCTTCAAATACGATTACTAATTCATCTAGTTATATTTCTGATTCATAAAATTATTCTATTTTTTATTCTGATAATTTTAATACAAAATAGTATGGTTATTTAAGTTCTTCATTTCAAGTGGAAATTGAAAATATTTCTTAATTATATGTATATATGAAAAAAGATCATAATAAGGTTACTAAAGAAAAGAAAAATATAATTTTTTGAAAATGGTAAGTTGAAAATTTATCTTCTTTAGTTCAATAAATATAAGGACAAAATGATGATTAAATAGAATAATAATTCTAATCATGAAAACTAAAATCATATTTTGATAATTTTTTCTTTATTTTTTCATGAAAACCATTGTGAGGGTCTTGATATTGTTAAGAAGGAAAATGTTAATCTAGAAAATTGAAAATTTAAATGAAATTTTATCAACCTTTGTACATGAAAAATAAACAATATGATAATATGATATCTATGATGAAACAAAATTGATAAAAATATTCTTGGTTATAATCATCATATTCCTAAGCTGTATACATCCACTTTTTATTAAATATTTATAGGGATGGTTTTGATAGTTGTGTGATATAAATTTCATTTATAAGGAAATTTTTCAACAAAATGATCTCTCAATTTCCATCAATATCTCGATACTACTAGTGTTTATATATATAATAATTTATCCCTTCATGATTTTTGTAATTAATGTTTTAAATCTTCATTGGAACTAAATAATTATATTACCAACCTAATTGTCCCAAAAATAGAATAAGTACCAAAAAGGGACTCTGTTTTTTTAAATAGTTGTCTTCTATATGTACTTCAATGTTTAAAAAATGGCATCTACAATCTAAATTATGTTCTATTTCATTGAGATACAGAGAGTATTACATTTTTTTATATACTTTAACCATTTTATATTGGTTAAGTGTATTTTGGAAGCTTAAATTTAGGGGGATAATTAACTAATTTATTTATTATTATTTTCATGTGTTTAAATTTTTTATCATGGTATGTTCATGGAGGGGGGTCTTTAATTTTATTTTCTACTTTAAAAGAAATGGTATATAATTTAGTTTCATGATAATTAACTAGTATGTTATAATATATTTTAATAATATTTTTTTGTTAAATTTCTTTTACATGCAAAAAGGTGTTGAATGTTTTGGTAATCAATGTTTGGTTTTCTATTTAAACAAAAAGTTTGAGATTCTTTATGTTTTGGTTTGTATTTATTTTATATTATTATTGATTAAAATTACTCTCATTTTTATTTAATGTTATTATGGGTCAGTTGTATTATTTTATGTATATTATATTTAAATTAGGTTGAATCATCACAAGTATTTATTTTTAATTTTTTATAATATTTAATATGTTTCCATATATATATATCACATGTTATAAAGTGAGAAGATTACAAAAGTCTGAAGGTGGGAATTTTATTACAATCCTTTGCAAGGAGAGTGTAACACCCGAGACTTTTATGAGAAATATTTTGTTTTTATGTTATATATATCATCAAAGGAATCTTTCACTACACACAACACTTTCTTGTCTTGTTTTACACGCAATCGTGACATTCCTCGATAGCTTGCGTCGTACGCAATACCGAGTTTGACTAAACAACAATATGCTATTAAAATATTATTTAAACTTGCCGTTATGAATAGTAATAAACACCTTTTAAAATTTTTTAAATTTTATTTTCCAAAATGGACTTCATTTTTGGATTCAGAATATCGAAATTAACTTAGGTTGAAATTTTGGTACTTTTTGGATAACTTTCATTTTCTGATGAATAGTGAAAATTACTAAATTTTAATTAAAAACAACTTTTTTAATCAAAATAATTATTAGTGATAAATTATTAATTTGAGTGGTTTTAAAGTATATTTAGAATATATTTTTACAATTTAATACAATGTTGGTCATTGGATGTAATTTCACATTTAAACCAGACATAAAAAAGTGTCAATCTTTTGATAGTTATTATCTCTTAAAAACACGCTATTTGTTTTGACGACGGGAATTAATTTTTAAATTAGTTAATGTAAATGATATGTTTTGAATTTGGTAAAATAGACATCATTTTTGAATTCATAATATCAAATATAGCTTGGGCCCAATTTTTTGTATTTTTTTGGAAACTTTCATTTGTTGTTGAATAGTGAAACCACTAAGTGGTAGTTAAAAAAACTGAATTTTTCATAAAACTGAATTTTACCGCTTCTGTGAGTGGAATTTCGAAAATACTAGAGACACGGTTAATATCAAGGACTAAAATTTGGTTCAATGAGATGAAAATAATTTTCTGTGAATAGTAACTTTTTACTTTTTTTTACCACGGTTAAAAGTAAATAGGGTAATTAAGGGTAAAAATGATATTATTATTACCCTAAAACATGTCCTAATTCTATTGGATTCTACCAAAAACAACCTTAGGAATAAAATATTACCATTTAGGCCCACTTGGATTAGATTAATTCATTTATTATTAATTTACTTAAAGATGAGTTAAAATAGTTTAAATCAAAGTTTAATAACTAAATCATTTTTAATATAGGGTTTTACATAATATAAATTCGACTATAAATATTCATTAGAAATATAAAAAAATTTCCTACATAATGGTATTTTATTTGTAATATTTAGACATTAAATACTTTAATTTATTTATGACACAAAGATGATGCAGTAATTATCTTATTAATGAAATATTGACATAATTGATGTTATAAATACCCAAATAAATTTAATTTGAGACTTTTTATGAATTCCACTAATTTTATATGTAAATATGACATGTTATTATTGATTTAATTAACTTTTTTAGAACTAATAATTCTATTATGATTTTCACAAAAATCAATTCCTATATAGTGTCAAAATTGACATAAAATAGTTTTCAAAACAAATATTATATTATTAATTGTTAGTTTATTCCTAAAAATATATGGTTCGGAAAAATTACTTAGATAAGGTTATATATATTAATAATGAACAACTTGGGGTTCTTTTGTATTGTTATAGTATGTTTATTAACATTATAGTGTAATAACACAAAAAGACACGGTAAAAGTAAAATTATCTAACTTAATGTTTAATATAAATGATAAGGTTAAAATAGTAACCTAAACTTGTCTAAATTCTATTGGATGAGAGGCTTTCGACCCATCCCCACCTTAGCTTCGAAATAAATCAATTTGGAGCTATTTAAAACCGAATTTGGCTTTATAATAAATTAATATTTTTTGTTTTTCCAAAGGAGCCCCTTTCTACCCTTATAAAAGGGCACCTCCTCCCTCTCTTCCTCACACCACTTTGAGCCTTCAAGCTCGGCCAACCCCTAAAAAATTTTCTTCTACACTTCCCTAGAAAACTCCTAGAGGTCCTGGGCTTCTTTAAAGACCAATTGTAGTACCCTAAGATGAGGTCTCAAAGGGGCGCTTCAAAGAAGAGGTAATGTCTGTTACCAATTCTTTCAACTTTATTTCTTTTTCTAATTCTTCTTCTTTAGTTATTTCATTATGAAGTAATAACATCAGTATCACTCATATACTTATATGTTATTATAATTATGAAACAACCCTATTTCACCATCTATCCATCCTACGGAAAACGAAATCACTGCGCGTGCGTACGTACGGAATACCGTCTCCACGCCGTGGTGTAATCTATTTTCCACCACCACCTTACTTGGATGGGTATAATGGTGTAAATAATGACTATATATGATTATTGTAAAGTGATATTGATTCTGAAATAGTATACACACACTCCAATACAATTCCACGATCATGGGAACGATATCATCGCTCGTGCGTACGTACGGAATACCGCCTCCACGATGTGATGTGACTCGTTCTACATGATCTTCATTGCATAATGATTATATAAATGAATTTAATGAATGAATATGATATATATTACACTAATACCATTCTTGAAATGAGGTATCTATAACCTAAAAAGAAAAAATGGAATTTATTCGACAAAACATGCATAAGAACAAAAAGTAATAAACACATGAATAACAAGTAGTAATGAAATATTACTAATAAGAAGCTAATAATATGAACATATATGATATCATAATAATACGTATGATTCTGGAATAAGTCAGTAACATTATTTAAATCATTATACAGGAGGTTCAGACACTTACAAACCAAATCGGACCTAAGGGAAGGGATAATTTTGCAAATCTCATTTTTATCCGAGATTGCTTATTCGTAAGTATTTACTGGGGTTATTGATATCATCCATATACATGTTTTATAAAAGTGTATTCATGTATGTTTAAAGTCCTTTTTACCCATTTTGACTTTTACCCCATGGTATGGGAGGAATTTTTCTTTTATTTACCCTATAAGGTACTTTTTGACTTTTCCGGCAAAAGTACGAGAAGAATGTTTTATTAACTTATACAGCACGAATGGATTTTTACGATTTTATAAAGCATTATTTGCATGGAGCTTCCTTCAAAAGATTTCCTAACTATTTTCAACAAAATCTATTCCTTTTAAAATAGCATGGCGTTTTTTAAAAAGAAATTGATTTTGAAGAAGAAATGATATTTTCCTCAAAATTCATTTCAAATGTTTTATCAAAACCATTTTCCATCTAAGATGACATTATTTCATATGTGTATGTTTCAAGTATAATGTATCTATGATTTAGACGGTTTCACTTTTCTTATTATGAAATGATATCCATTTCTTTTATATGAATTATATGATGATGGGATTATGTTTATGAAACCCATTTTATTCGTTGGGTTATTATGAATGATGTATGTTTATTTTGTGGCACAAGTAAGAATGATTTCATTATGAGATGGGTGGGACCTATATCTCCCTCCAATGCATTGGGTAAAGATTTATATCTCATGATATAGACATGGATGGAATGGTAAGTTAATCTGGTTCAGTATTACAGGACTGGAACGAGGAGTGAACTTGATTCAGAAAGGGACTTTGTCCACTAAGATGGTCTTGGCAGCAATGCCTTGGCTACTATGGAAATCATTACATGTGCTTATTAGATGCCACAATTACGTGTTTTATTCCCATGCTATTTTATCATACTTAATGTTTCTTTATGATCTATGCCTTACGTACTTCCATGTTTTATGTCATTTCTCAAGATTTTCATGTTTAAACATTATATTCATGTTTTTAAGTTCAAATGTATATGGTATGTTTTATTTTATCCATGCTTACCCTTACTGAGCATTTGAGCTCACCCTTTTTATGTTTTATTTTTCCCCATGATTAAAAGAAAGGTTTTAGGTAAAGAAACAAAAAGTGGAAGATCTTTATGGGAGATGTTGAAGATCTTTCACCAAGATTAGAAGATTACGTTCCAAGTTTCCAAAGATGATAAACTATTACGGTCCTTGTGTTTCTGTTTTTGTTATGTATTAAGTATCCCGCAAAAGTAATGTAATATCTATGTACGTTAAGCTTCGGGTCTCGACTATTGGTATCAGAGGAAAGGTTTAGTCAACCTTCGGAAACTAGGATGCGAGAACTTTAGTGAGATCCCTAGAGATATTTCTAAGGTATGTCTAGGGATGTACGTAAGGTTAAGTATAAGTATAGGTTATAGTCCTAGAATTACGGTAACGATATTAGAATTAAACCTAAGATGTTATATATTGAAGGTACTCCCCCTTTATTATGTTGTTTTCCATAGCATGATTTTTTCCTCTCACACTATTCCTTTTGGGTTTTAGACGATAGTTGGAACCCGAAGGAACCGTGTTGATCAATGCAATGGACAATGCAATGATTGTCCTCCTGAACAAAAAAATGTTATGGGAGATGGAGTGAAAAATCTTATTTCTATACTTACACAAGCTATGAATCATTCTGGACTTCCAAATGAGCAGAGAGGGGACAATATTCTATTGAGTCCTTCATGAGGCAACGTCCACCTTCTTTTAGTGGGTCTTCTGCTCCACTTGTTGCTGAACAATGGATCAGTACCACTGAAAAGATATTTTCAGTTCTTCAATGTTCTGAACATGATAAAGTCATCTTAGTAGTATATCATTTGGAAGGTGAAGCTGATCAATGGTGTAATATTATCAAGAATATGAGGCCAAGAGATGAAATTGAGTCCATGGAATGGGACGAGTTCAAGAACGTATTTTTCAATAAGTACTTCCCTCGTATTCTTCGAACAAAGATGGAGAAGGAGTTTCTTGAACTAAAGAAAAAGGATGATGAATCTGTTGGTATATACGAAGTGAATTTTACAAGGCTTGCAAGGTATGCATCTGGATTTATCATCCAACCTGAAAGTAAAGTTGATCGATTCTTCAGTGGCTTAAAACCAAATCTTCGAAGGGAATTAGCTATAAGAGACTTCAGTAGCTATTAAAAAATTGTGCATTGTTCTATTAAGGTAGAAATAGAAGTTGGTGTTACATATCCATCTCGTGGTTTTGACAATAAAAAAAAGATAGAGTTCAAGGAGAAATCTCAGAATAATGGTGAAAATAATTTGAATGTTTCCTTATGCTCAAAGTGTAGAAAGAAGCATGGTGGAGATTGTCTTAAAGGGACTAGAAAATATTTTAAGTGTGGAAAAGAAGGTCATCGGGTAGCTGAGTGTCGAAGTAATGGAAAAAGGGTTTCTAATTATGTGAATAAAGAAAAGACTGTAGAGAACGCACCACCAACACTTCAATGCTTCAAGTGCAAGGAAATGGGCATTATGCTAATAAATTCCCTAATCCAAGGGTTAGTGATGATCGACATGAGAAACCACTTAAGGAAAATGACAAAGGGAAGTCACATGCGATCACTGTTGGAGATGTTGAATATGAAAATGATGTGGTGGAATGATTAAGTGTTTATATAAGGGGATTCCAAAATAATTTTGTATATAGTATCGTGGAATATTGGAATGTTTATGTATTGGTCTATTGTTGTTTTCAATAATTTTATGGTACCGGTAACCATGGAAAGTGATTGAGATATTTTTTGAAAAAAGGTGATATGCGCATAATGAAGGGATAAGGAGAAAATGAAATGTTTAACAGAATTCATGATCTCATAACTGATATAAGGAAATAGTTATATCATGGTTTGAGTATATAGAATTTTAGGGTTTTGGTATGCGGAAAGAGTTAACTTTTGACAGCACTAATGTTTTCAATAAGATTCAATGGGTATTTATTTTATAATAGAATACATGATTAAGGCCTTCTAATGTTTGGAATGTGACCAACAAGACATATCTTATGATATATGGGGATCAATGATGGTATTAACATGCTTGTTATATGAAATCTCTGGTAATCGTTTTCACTATAATATGAGAGTGGACTGCAGTATTATGGATAAGCCTAAAGATTGGAATGGATTATGTTGGACATAAGTTAGTATTGTTTAATGATAGAAGTTTTTTTTTGATATTATTAATGGGATGTTATAGTAATATAGTTTTATAAAAAGTACAACCTGTAGGATGGGCGATAACCCATCGCGTCGGACAAGGCTGTGGGAATCGAACCCACAACCGAAGTGCGACTGGCCTTTATCGCATTCCACTGGTCTACAGGAAGTCCCTGTTTAGTAGAAACTAGTTTTATTATATTAAGAAGTATGATATATGAAGTATAAGTCCATTTTAGGAACCATATATGATTAATCTCACTATATATGGACTTATGTATTTTTTGATAACTTTTCTAACCTTTTGTTTGAGACAGATGGAATGACCCATCATTCTATCACATGATCTGCTAAC
Organism: Viscum album; assembly: GCA_963277665.1. Taxonomy (NCBI): domain Eukaryota; kingdom Viridiplantae; phylum Streptophyta; class Magnoliopsida; order Santalales; family Viscaceae; genus Viscum; species Viscum album. Next base: position 1,619,296,772 of record OY728125.1, read on the forward strand.
ACATCACGAATGACAAATTCAACTTCATTTCTTTAAGATATGAAGTGGAAATTTTCCAAAGAATGACCAATGGTGAGAATGTACCAAAATCACAAAAGTATTTCTTCTAATTCCAATTTCATCAACTTTAGGGAAATGATCTTGAAAACCAAAAATTTTTTTCTTAGTGATCTTATATCTGATGAATCAGATGGTACCTTAGATCATCAAAAATTTATGGCTTTGTGATTTATGGATTTTTCATAGCCATGTTCTCTACCACTCTCCATCAGAACTTGATCGTTAGATTTTTCTTCCATATCAATATTTTCACCTATGTTTTCCTACGTGGAAACCCAGTGATGAGTTAATTTGGGTAACCGTTAAATTTCAGAAATTAGTTTTTAAAGCCAATTATTGGTATTCCTTTTTACGATGTGGGTTTTTATTAAAGAATCTTTCGAGTAGTAAACCATTTATAACCCTGACGAATTTCGAGGGAGAAATTCATTTTAAGGGGGGTAGAATGTAACACCCGAGACTTTTATGAGAAATATTTTGTTTCTATTTTATATAAATCATCAAAGGAATCTTTCACTACACACAAAACTTGCTTTTCTTGCTTTAAACGCAATCGCAACCTTCCTCGATAGCTTGCGTCGTACGTAATACTGAGTCTGACTAAACAATAATATACTATTAAAATATTATTTAAACTAGCCGTTATGAATAGTAATAACTACCTTTTAAAATTTTTTAAATTTTATTTTTCAAAATGGACTTCATTTTTGGATTCGGAATATCGAAATTATCTTAGGGTGAAATTTTGGTACTTTTCAGATAACTTTCATATTCTGATGAATAGTGAAAATTACTAAATTTTAATTAAAAACAACTTTTTAATCGAACTAATTAATAGTGATAAATTGTTAATTTGAGTGGTTTTAAAGTATATTTAGAATATATTTTTACAATTTAATATTATGTTGTTCATTGGATGTAATTTCACATTTAAACCATACATAAACAAGTGTCAATCTTTTGATAGTTATTATCTCTTAAAAACAAGCTATTTGTTTTGATGACGGGAATTAATTTTTAAATAAGTTAATGTAACTGACATGTTTTGAATTTGGTAAAATAGACATCATTTTTGAATTCATAATATCAATTGTATCTTAGGCCTAATTTTTGGTATTTTTCTGGAAACTTTGATTTTTTGATGAATAGTGAAACCACTTAGTGGTAGTTAAAAAAACTGAATTTTACCTAAAACATAATTTTACTGCTTCTGTGAGTGGAATTTCGAAAATACGAGAGACACGGTTAATATCAAGGACTAAAATGTGGTTCAATGAGTTGAAAATAATTTTTGGTGAATAGTAACTTTTTACTTTTTTTACCACGGTTAAAAGAAAATAGGGTAATTAAGGGTAAAAATGATATTATTATTACCCTAACACATGTCCTAATTCTATTGGATAAGTGTAATTCGACCAAAAACAAACTTAGGAATAAAATATGACCATTTAGGCCCACTTTGATTAGATTAAGACATTTATTATTAATTTACTTAAAGAAGAGTTAAAATAGTTAAAATCAAAGTTTAATAACTAAGTAATTTTTAATATAGGGTTATACATATGATAAATTAGACTATAAATATTCATTATAAATATAAAAATATTTCATACATAATGGTATTTTATTTGTAATTTTTAGACATTAAATAATTTAATTTACTTATGACACAAAGATGATGAAGTAATTATCTTATTAATGAAATATTGACATAATTGATGTTATAAATGCCAAAATAAATGTAATTTGAGACATCTTATGAATTCAAATAATTTTATAGGTTAATATGAAATGTTATTATGGATTAAATTACCTATTTTTGAACTAATCATTCTGTTATGAGTTTCACAAAAATCAATTGCTAAATATTGACAAAATTGACATAAAATAGTTTTTAAAACAAATATTATATTATTAATTGTTAGTTTATTCCTAAAAATCTAAGGATCAGCCAAATGACTTGGATAAGGTTATATATATTAATAATAAACAACTTGGGGTTCTTTTGTTTTGTTATAGTAAGTTTATTAACCTTATAGTGTAAGAACACCAAAAGACACGGTAAAAGTAAAATTATCTAAATTAAAGTTTAATATAAATGAAAAGGTTAAAATAGTAACCTAAACTTGTATAAATTCTATTGTATGAGATTAATTCGACCCATCCCCACCTTAGCTTCGAATGAAATAAATTTGGAGCTATTTAAAACCGAATTTGGCTTTATAATAAAATAATATTTTTAGTTTTCCCAAAGGAGCTCCTCTCCTCCCTTATAAAAGGGAACCTCCTCCCTCTCTTCCTCAAACCACTTTGAGCCTTAAAGATCAGACAAACCCTAAAAAATTATCTTCTACACTTCCCTATAAACCTCCTAGAGGTCCTGGTCTTCTTCAAAGACCAAATTTAGTACCCTAAGAGGAGGTCTCAAAGAGACGCTTCAAAGAAGATGTAATGTCTATTACCGATTCTTTCAACTTTATTTCTTCTTCTACTTATTCTTCTTTAGTTGTTTCATTATGAAATATTAACATCAGTATCTCTCATATACTGATATGTTATTATAATTATGAATCATCCCTATTTCACCATCTATCCATCCTACGGAAAATGAAATCACCGCGCGTGCGTACGTACGGAATACTGTCTCCACGCTGTTGTGTAATCTATTTTCCACCACCACCTTACTTGGATGGGTATAATGGTGTAAATAATGACTATATATGATTATTGTAAAGTGATATTGATTCTGAAATATTATACATACACTCCAATACAATTCCACGATCATGGGAACGATATAATCGCTCGTGCGTACGTACGGAATACCATCTCCACGATCTGATGCGACTCGTTCTACCTGATCTTCATTGCATAATGATTATATAAATGAATTTAATGAATTAATATGATATATATTACACTAATACCATTCGGGAAATGAGGTATCTATAACCTAAAAATAAAAAATAAAATTTATTCGACAAAACACGCATAAGAACAAAAAGTAATAAACACCCGAATAACAAGTAGTGATGAAATATTACTAATAAGAAGCTAAGAATATGACCATATATGATATAATAAAAATATGTATGATTCTGGAATAAGTCAATAACATTATTTAAATCATTATACAGGAGGTTCAGACACTTATGAACCAAATCGGACCTAAGTTAAGGGATAATTTTGCAAATCTCATTTTTATCCGAGATTTCTTATTCGTAAGTATTTACTGGGGTTATTGATATCATCCATATACATGTTTTATAAAAGTGGATTCATGTATGTTTAAATTCCATTTTACCCATTTTGACTTTTAACCCATGGTATGGGAGAAATCTGTCTTTTATTTACCCTACAAGGTACTTTTTGACTTTTCCAGCAAAAGTACGAGAAGAATGTTTTTTAACTTATACGACACAAACAGATTTTTACGGTTTTATAAAGAATTATTTACATGAAGATTCCTTCAAAATATTTCATGAATATTTTCAACAAAATCTCTTCCTCTTAAAATATCATGAAGTTTTGTGAAATGAAATTGATTTTGAATAAGAAAGGATATTTTCCTCAAGAATTCATTTCAAATGTTTTATCAAAACCATTTTCCATCTAAGATGACATTATTTCATATGGTTATGTTTCAAGTATAATTTATCTATGATTTAGATGGTTTCACTTTTCTTATTATGAAATGATATCCATTTCTTTTATATGAATTATGTGATGATGGGATTATGTTTATGAAACCCATTTTATTCGTTGGGTTGTTATGAATGATGTATGTTTATTTTGTAGCACAAGTAAGAATTATTTCATTATGAGATTGGTGGGACCTATATCTCCCACCAATGCATTGTATAAAGATTTATATCTAATGAGATAGACATGGCTATAACGGTAAGTTAATACGGTTCAGTATTACAGGACTTGAATGAGGAGTGAACTCGATTCAGAAAGGGACTTTGTCCACTAAGATGGTCTTGGCAGCAATGCCTTTGCTAATATGGAAATAATTACATGTGCTTAATGGATGCCACATTTACATTTTTTATTCCCATGCTATTTTATCATTCTTAATGTTTCTTTATGATCTATGCCTTACATACATCAATGTTTTATGTCATTTCTCTAGCTTCTGATGTTTAAACATTATGTTCATGTTTTTAAGTTCAAATGTATATGGTATGTTTTATTTTATCCATGCTTACCCTTACTGAGCATTTGAGCTCACCATTTTTATGTTTTACTTTTCCCCAGGATTAAAAGAAAGGTTTTAGGTTAGGAAACAAAAAGTGTAAGATCTTTATGGGAGATGTTGAAGATCTTTCACCACGATTAGAATATTACGTTTTAAGTTTCCAAAGACACTAAACTATTCTGGTCCTTGTGTTTCTATTTTTGTTATGTATTATTTATTCTGCAAAAGTATTGTAATATCTATGTACGTCAAGCTTCGGGTCATTACAAAGAAGAAGGAGTTCGTTAGGTAACTCATCAAACCACAAAATGTCTTGGTTGATCCCCTTGTTGGCAAGCGCATCGACAACCGTATTTTCTTCACGGTAGGCATGGGTGGCAATATATCTCATATCTAAAAGAGAGTTCATGCAGTTCTTCCATTCTGCAGTAAGAGGCCAAGAGAGGTGGATAACTCCATTCCAAATGGCTTGGACAATGGTGGTGGAGTCTCTTTAGATCCAGATATGATTCCAGCCTTTATTTTTGACAAATTGGATGGCATGGATGAGAGCCATCATTTCAGCCTCAAGGGATGAAGTGATTCCGTAGCTACCATGGAAGTAGCCATGACATTGTCCTATAGAGTCTCTGAAAATAGACCCAAAACACGCAGGACCAGGATTACCTTTGGAAGCCCCATCAACATTGATCTTGATCCATCAAGGAATTGGGGATTGCTAGAAGACTTCGAGAAGACTCTTTGGCTGAGGGAAAAATTCCATCAATCCTCAAATTCATAAGGATCACAAAGTCACCAATCGTGTTGTCGCAATTGGAATTCTCGATCGAGGCCTCATCTTTGATAGCAATCAGGATTCTCGTGCGACCTGCAAGAAGCTTTTGTGAGTCATTATTGTGAATAAAGGCATTTCTATCATACCAAAAAATGTGAAGGAGCTCCGCCAGGGCAGAAAGGAAGAGGTTTTTGATTCGAGGCGAGAGCTTGAGCTCCACACAGTTCTTTAGTTGCAAAAGGATATTGTCAAAAGGAGGCCATCTGCAATCAAATATGTCAGCAATAATATTCCACATAGCAAAATCCTTATAACAAGTTAAAAAAGAGATGGTTGATATCTTCTCGGTGTTTGTGATAGAGGGGGCATTTAGAACAGAGGTTAATGCCAAAGGATTGAAGACAAGTCTCAGTGAGGATATGCTTGTGAACCAGACACCAAATAAGGTTGATTCTGGAAGATTTAATCCAAGGTTTTTTTAAAAACATTTATCCATGAAAAATCAGAATCAGAGTCAGAGAAATAGTGTTTATAAAAAAATTTAGAATCAAGCATACCATTGTGCGCCGGTTCTCAAACCAGAAAGTCGTCATCACTAGAGAAATTGTAGCTATCAACCACTTGCATGGTGGAGTTAGGTAGCTCTAATGTTCTGGAATTCATCACATCCTTAATAGTGCAGTTAATGCTATCAGGAGAAGAATTAGGAGGAATCATGGAGATAAGAGGGGAGCATGTCCAGTTATCCAACCAAAAACGGAGGGTGGAGTCTAGGATGACCAACCATCTAGAGTTATTCATGATGCAGGCAAACGAGTTTCGTAGAGAGGGCCAGATATAAGATTGAACATAGATTAAATTCCCATTCTTTAATCTTATAAGAAATTTATTTCTAAGAAAAGAAAGGTAGTCAGAGGTGTTATTTATCAGTCGCCAAGTGAGCCTTTCTTGGAGGGACTCATTGAACAACTTGAGATTTTTAATATCCAGGCCACCCTTATCAAGAGGGGTGCAACAGGTGGACCAGGGAATGGTAACAAGTTTCCTTTCAATGATGCTGCCGGACCAAAAAAAATTTAATATAATTATTAATTTTCTTGAGATGTCTGAGAGGCCACTTATAGATCATGAGGGAATAAACTAGGTTAGAGGTAATGGTCGATTTCACAAGGAAAATCCTTCCAGCCATGGACAACAATTTCCCCCTCCAGGAAGTGAGTTGATTAATCACTTGATCAACCACATTATTAAAATAAATAGCTTTTGGCCAGCCCTAGAAAATGGGGACTCCAAGATAAGTGAAAAGAAGAGAACCTTCCTTGATGCCAAGATTATCAATGTTGTGGCCTTTTTGAGATAAGGGAAATGATTTCCCAAAGAAAATAAAAAATTATATATATTTATTTATTTAAATGTATTAATGATTATTTTCTTATATATCAATATATATATATGTAAATCATATATATATATATATATTCCATTTCTTTACCATTAAATAAAAATCTATACCTCATATTGACATGGAATTAGTCACGAATAACATATATCAATTAGTGAGACACCTCTTGCATAGAGTTACGTGCACTAACATTCCTTGGTTTATCAAGATTATATTATCACCACCTTAATGCATGAATGCACTAATCCATTATAATACATGTACTCAACAATTATGAAGTATTACCAATGGCCTATCTCTATTCGAGATGGAAGAATATCCTTCCTTGATCAATGGTAGCATATATATAGGGCATGATTCCCGAATATGCACTCTATGCTACCTTCGGCTCCAGTATCACCCAACCTCCCTTTATGCATCGAGATAGTAGAATGTAGAAAATTTCTTTATGTCAATGGTATAATTATTTTTGTTCTAGTGGCGGAAGACCATATAACCAATTTAAGCACTTCTCTTCATCATACTGGTAGAAGCAGTTCCACTTCCTTTAAATGGTAGTAGGATCTCACTATAATTGTAGGTCCATTTTTCACTGTTATCATCAATGCTTCAAACTAATAGTAGAATTTTCAAATTCCACCACTAAATGATATTAGATGAAGCATTGTCATGGTGGCACACACCATTCCTAAAAGGCATTGTCTTCCATCGATACCAGTATATCTTCTTCAAGAGTATCAGTAGTAGATTCTTTCTAATGCTAGGTAAAAAATTATTCTACTACCAATTAAATTTTTATACTACCTTTAATTATATATTTTTTGGAAACATTAGGAAAAAATTTATGCTACTAATATATATTCTCCCACTTCCATTTACATTCTCATATTACTGCCAGTTCAATTTTTTTATACCATCAGTTATAAAAATATTTTATACACCCACTAATTAATTTTATTTCAATATTTTATGATGTTATGTATTTTTTATATTTCATATTTTAAAATATTTCATATTTATAATATTTTTTATTTTCTATATTGTATAATAATTTTCAAAAAAAAATCATTTCAAATAGTTTTGAATTATTTTTAAAAAGATTTTTATATTGATTTAAGTTAATATTAATTGTTCATTGATAAATACAATATATGTTACAATAGACATTATTATTAAAATTCATTGTTTTATGTTTTATTAAATTATTTAGTAATATTATTAAATATTTTAGACAAGTATTTAATATATTAAATTCACATAAAATGTGTTTTTATATTTTATGAATTTATACAGAAAGATATTATGATGTTTTTAATTAGAGTCAAAATTCATGTGATATTTATGGTATTAATTATTTGAGTTTTATAAAGATAGTTCTAATGATTTAATTTGATTAACTCACTTAATCATACTTAAACATTATATTTAATTTTTTTTTAGTTCTTTGATATTATATAGTAACTTATTTTTATATCCAATAGATTACTAAATTGCTTTTTTTTATAAAATTCAATTATTCTAATGGTTTAATCGAGTGTGTATCCCAAATAGATTTATATTTAAATGGATCATGGATTTATGGAAGAGATGAAATGGTTCATAATTCTAAAAGACCCTCACATACATCCATACACTGGTGAAAATCAACTGATCCAATGATCAACAATTTAAATCATTTGCGATAGACTCTAGAGAGAGTAATAATTCTTTTTTGATTTTTGTATCACCTTGAATTTTTTACCTTTGGTGGAAAAACGTAATAGAAATATCTACATCATTCAAAATGGCCCACATCAACTGATTCATCACCAAAAATGTTTCTCTTTCTATCTAGTTGTAATATTTTTTCAATTTTATTGTTTTGGTAGAGGTATGAACATACTCATTTACCATATATGATATACCATCTATTAAAGTTTTTACATTTTTTTTCAAACCCGACCATAAATAATAACACATAGGTTGGTGATTACCCATTTTTAAAATTTCTCGGTTACTATCTACACCTACAAAATGTCGTGTGTTGTTAGGTTTGGGACCACTCCTCACAATGCCCTGGGATATGATTCATCTCGTATAAATGTTTGAGTTTATATTTCTAAATTTTACAATGTATCTCTATTTTATATTGAGTTTTATACTCAATCAATTGTGGGGTGATGAGTGGACTTTGTTTATTATAACGAACATATATAACATTCTCTAGGTTCTCATTAATTTTATTTTCCTTTTCTGTATCATGCTTAATTTTAATAAGATAGATAATTTTAATAAGGTATATTCACCATAACAAGACCATTTTATATTAATGTATCCAATATAAAAATATTTCCTTTATCTAATATAGATCCTAGTGAAATTGTATTTGTGGTGGTTGACATTACATCTACAATGAATAATCATATCATATTAGTACTTTACCTTGATTAAGAGTAGATATTTTAAATTTTTTAAATTTAAATGTTTCTAACTATTTTACCAAATACTTGTAAGCCTAATATAATAGATTCAAAAACTCAGTTTATTTATTATTCTAGTGGAAATGAACCTTAAACCTCTCTTCGTATCCCATGATATGGCATCACCACTAGTTTAAGAGTCTAAGTATTTTTACTAACCAAACACATTAAATCATAGATCGTTTATTTGTTAAGTAGAGTCTCATCTATTGAGAAGGACTACCTTGAAGTTTTAAACGATTTAGGTCTAAATTTGTGTCAATCTAGATATGGATATTCATTTTATATAAAATTTATTTAAGTTTACTCATCAAACTCATGATAATGTCACAATAGTAACATGCACAATCAGCTAGGTATGATGTGCACTTTCAAAAATAGGTTTTGTCCAAATTCATGTGATGGAATGAATTTAATATCAAAATATTTTATTTGAGGGGATTATTAATTAAATCATCATGAATGAAATCCTTTTTTATTTAACATTTTTATTCTATGTGATCACACTCACAACTTAAATACTATTCATATAGAAAAAAATCAGTGAAAATGTTCATTTTATCGATCCATGCCCCTTAATTATTATGATATGTGATTACACATAATAAATAAACATTCATAATTTAATAAACCATGCACATTATAAAATAAATAAATAATTACAGGATCATGATCCTGTATACAACATGAAATGTGTTCCATGCACTTTTCTGCAGATTAAAGATGTAAACCTCATTTAAGTGTGAGTAAAATACTTCATTATAGAGGAATAAAGATTCATGAATGATTTATATGTTCCAATATACTACATCATAATGATCGATAAGTGGAATTATTTCCCACTCAAGGTGTATGCTGTTGATTTCCATGATTGTTGACAGAAATATGTCGACCCATTAAATTCAATTTTAGAGCTTCTTCTAAGATGACTTTGTGATTTCACCATATCAAGAAGTTTATATCTCTTTGATAACATTAATAATACTGTTTATATAACATATATGGTCTTACATATCAATATTTATGTCACTTAGAAGATGGAAAAAATTGTCCAGATGAGCTGCGCATAAGAGCTATGCTAAAGACCTACGCCATATACCTACGTGATAGAACTATGGAATCCTATAATTTTTTGCAGCCCTACAGAGAATACCCACGATGAGGAGCAATGTGGGACTCCTACGCTGGAAAATCCTTTCGGCCATCCCCCCTCCTAGCCTAAAAATAGGACCCTTAGGCTCCCCATTTGGGACCGAAAAAAGATGGAAGAACTCTTGAAGCACTCATGGAGTAGTTCATTCACCCAAGTCCCCTAAATTTTCTCAAGTATCTCTATAAAACATGGGAGAAGATATAATTATATGGGATAAGAAATTTTGTCATACTTTCGTAGTTTTAATAAAAAACATCTGATTAAGGATCCTTCTCCCTTGAAGAAGATGCATCGTATGGAAGGCCTATTCCATAAAGCACCTACATGGGGATCCTCTAAATACTCCAATGGAGAACTGGGGTATTTAGATTTACATATCACTGTTTCCACTGGAAATGGGGATGACCTTTTTTGCTTATGGTTCAAAAATTACAATCGTTTTCTAATGGGTATGTTCGTAGAACTGAAAACATCCAATGATTCTATATCCATTTGGACCTACTTTCCAAAGGTAGGTACTCATTAGTTGTGGATAGATGAGGGTTAAGAATTGTCATTGGTCGAGAGGATGGGAGGTCAGACTCATTACACCATTTTAGGGGGAATTATTGTCTACTCCAGGACTCTCTTTATAGATTTATGTTATATTCATGAATCTTTATTACACTACCAAGTATGAATATGAGCTTTCCTTAAGATCTTACAATCAATGATTAATATGTATGAGATTTAAGGAATGTTTTATATGTATTTGAGGTTCTTCATCGATAGATAATCATCTATATTTGTTAGAGATTCTTAGTCAATTGTATCCTTCAACACATTATATAAATATCTCTTGGTCATTATGATAACCATACTGGTTTTAAAGCCACTCAGTGGGGAAATTGAAGTTTATTGTCGTTCAGAAGGACATGGAGTATTTCAGAGTGAGGATCGTACTCGCAGATGGGCTAGCTATATATCCCTATCAGAAAAGGAATCATAACCCACGTAGTTTGGGAATTAAGATATAGTTTAATTTCATATGGGATGAATGTGAATTAATGGGTGATGGGATTGAACCTCAAAAAGGCTTCCTACGTACACCACATTTAAGGTGGAGATCAAAGTTCACGTAGTTTGGTTGGGAATTTTGGGGCTTACATATGATTAACGAACCAAAGAGATGTGTCGTGGTTAATTTTACACTCTAAGCTCACGTGAGTCATTCTCAGTGTGAGAAACAAGAGGTATCAGTAAACCTAACAATTTGTGCCACAAAATATGCAGTTACAAGGAATGATATGGGGCTTATTTATGTATGATTTCCCAAATAGAGAAAGATCAGGACTTACATTAGAGAAGATGCTCGAGAATAAGGTCCACAAAGGTATATGTGCTTTATGACTATTAGGATACACTAAATTGGGGCTCACTCCTGAGGAGGATGCCCAAATTAGGAGGGGACTTAGGGTGTACTCCTAAGGAGGATGCCCAAATCAAAATAAATTAAGACTAGTTAAGAGAAATTTTGACTGGGGCTTATTCCTGAGAAGGAGGCCCAAGTTAAAGGGACTTGAGAACTGGGGCTTACTCCTGAGAAGGAGGCCCAGGTTAAGGGAATTTGGGAACTTGGGTCTTACTATTAAGGAGGATTCCCAAATTAGGGAACTTGGACTAGGGCTTACTCTAGAAAAGGAGGCCCAGGTTAAGGGAATTATGACTGGGGATTACTCGTGAAAAGGAGGCCCAGGTTAAAGATCTTCTAATCTTTTAAGATGAGGTTGAATGAATGAAATCTCTAACCTTTGTGACATAAAGATATGTAAATCACTAGGTTTTGAGAGATGTTCAATAGAATTCCTTTCAGATAATGAAGCCAACCAAGGAATCATGCCATAAATGGATTTTAAGAGGATTCTAAAGGATAAATCTTGAAGAGGATATGTAGATATGAAGAAAAGATATGAATGGAAAAAAGGGATAGCCAAAAAAAGGTAGGCACGCAGGTCCTGTTTGGGCGTGCAGGTCTTGGTCACACAGGTATGCCTGCGTGACACTTGGTTACTTGTGCTCTATTCAACCCATAAGGTAATACTTTGGAGCCTTTGCTCAAGCCCTTAGTATCATATCTAAAGGATTCCAAAAGGGTGGCGTGAAGGTTCTGTTGAAGGGATAAGGCGGCGTGCAAGTGTGACCATTTCCATTAAGGGTTAAACCCTTAGGTGCATAGGTGTTGATGAATTTCAACACTTAGGCCTTGTCCCCCCTCTTTAGATCATCCATTCTACATAATAAATTACCATATAAGTGTTCAAAAGACTTTAAGATGAGACTAGGGTGCTGAGAGCTGAAATCTGAGTTTATGGTTTTTTCGTCCCTGAAATGGGGGGCCCACAAGGGGTATTTATAGGCTATAGAAGAGCTTGGGAGAAAATAAAATAGGGCGCGCAAGTCACCTACACATCCAAATATGTGGCACATAGGTATACCTGCACGACCATGATGAAACTTCTGTGCCCCTTACATAATGGAATCCTTGTTCATTCCTTTGTCAATTTTTTGCATTTCTTCAAAGGATGAATCACTTTGTGCTCAAGGTATTTCACTTTTGATTCATTAGACTCTGTGGCAGAAAGGAGAGTTAACAAAAGTCCCCCCTCAGAGTTAGATCTGAAAAGAATGAGGATTTGACTCATATGTAATAGAAGAAAACCAAGGAATTGCGGTGCGCAAGTCTTGAACGTGCAAGTGGAGGCGCGCAGGTGAAGATGCGTAGGTTATGGCATGCTGGGTGCATCTTTTGCCTATATATATGTGATCATTCTCATGCAATGAAACCTGATTTCATTCATTCAAGCTCTCACCACGCGAGTTTCTCTTGTCACACAGGTCGCTGATTTTCCGTAGTTTCATTGCTTCTGTTCGTGTCGCACTTTTGCAAAGTTATTTTGAACTGCGGGCTGATACCTACGCTCCAAAATATGTGCGACCTAATGAGACTTGCTCGCAAATATTTGGACATGAAAACCATAATGCCTTAGCTGTTTTTTTCACTTTTCATCACAAATATTATGAAAAATCAACTCACTTAAGAGTTAATTATTCGACCTTTTTTCAGATTCAATGGCTCCTAGAAGAATTTGAATAGCTGATGAACTGACAATAAAGCAGATTGATGACATGATGAATGCTGTTGGCCACGATTACTATGATATCTGGAACATCACTCTTCCAGATTTGGCCATGTACTTGAAAAAATATCATCTTAACTTTCCACAGAGAATCTACTTTCCTCTGTATGGACATGGTTAGCTGCAAGAAGTCAACATTCTAGAGGCAAAGAATTATCTTCCACATTATTGGTTTCAGACTTACACCAATTTTTCTTCAGAAAATATCTCAATGGTAGGATCATTTGTAAATACTGGAATAGTGGAGAAGGCCTATATAATTCATCATAGCCCTTTCCCCCCAGATCTGAAACCTCACAAGCCTGAGGTGCAACCACATTGTTATCCTTTAATCATATGATATTCTCAGATGGATCAATCCAAAGGCTAGAATAAGAGCTGGGACTTCCGTCCTATAGGAGGTGTGAATCCCACTTGGATGTTGGAATATTGGGTGTGACAAACCTGTGCAAAGTTTGTCGAGGATCTGAAAGAAGTTGTAATATATGAAGGCTTCTGGGCTGGGCAGACGTATTTCTACAAGAATGATGAATTTGTCCCCGAACTAATCAGCCTCTAGATCCCAAAAACCAATTCCTTCCATCTTACTCATAGAGAAGTAGGAATCATTTTTTGGTATGTCTACAAGATCTTAGGGGATCCAATTTTGGGCGATATGTGTGATGAATTCATCCCTCCCAAGGCGACTTGGAATGATTCGGAGAAGACTCCGGCTTTGAGTCGAGAATTATTGAAAATATTCTACAAAATCAAGAATTCCAAGACCTCTAAAACTCATTCTAAAAAGGATATTCATCTAGAGGAGTGGATGGATAAGTTTCTTAACAAGAAGGAGGTGAAGGGGCCCATCTGTACTCATCATACTAATTACCCCAGAACAGAGAAGAGGGGTGATTTTGGCACATTTTGGCTAACCCTGGTAGAATGATAATTTGATAAGTGGGGGTATGAAGTAGATAAGAGAATCCCAAAAAGACCCTTCTGGCAGGCTTCTTAGCCTTTTGGATCAGTGTTTATCTTTTTCCAGTTAGGGATTTGAAGGGAGGCGTCAGGTTAGGGACCTACGTTGTGGCAGCCAAGTTGGTTGAGAAGAAAATGGTTGGGTTGGCCACCCCCATTTTGGCAAAGATTCATAGGAGGTTACTCCATGTCTTTATGGGTAAGTCTCCTTTGAGAATAGTGGGCCCATTCCAAGTTTTTTGGGGATGGATCGCCACTCATTTCCGGACCTATGCTGTACAGAACAGAGTACAGGTTCCGGGAGGTTATTTTAGGCCATCGGTGCAGGCATTTTCTGGAGTTTCTCCGCAAGCTCTCAATATCTATGATATGAAGGTGAGGCTGAGTATGTTCAAGGAATTCAATTTCTTCCCTTATTGAAACCCGTCAACCAGGCGGTTTTTTGATGATGGAACAACCGGCCTGGAACTGAGGTCATATATGCTGGCTTGCAGAGATGTTATAATGGCCACCAGGATTGATGGAGAGATTATATGTGAGGCCTATTCTCCATACAGATTTGCATGCCTATTCAAATTTTTGTAGCAGACTGTTGTATCCCCTCCTGTGCATGTCAGGTCAGAGCAACATCTGATGGTTTTCCCGACAACTATGGTTGCTGAAATCTTTGGAGAAAACCGGGGCAGTGTTTGATCTATATGTTGATAAAGCGGGGAGTAACTTGACTACATGGTATGCTGAGAATTGGATAGCATCATACCCTTAAGGGGTACTGAATCATCTAGTTCATCAGGTGGGGAAAAGTAAAAGAACTGTAGAGAAAGAAACCCTTCATTGGGAAGGTGATGCTTCCCCACTTGGAGCTGATTCACTAGGTTCTTCACCTAGGGCTGACTCGCCGGATTCCCAAGATGTGGATGATGAGGCACAACATGCGGAAAAGTGGCCTCATGCCTGATATAATCCTCCTATCAGAATCAAGAGACAAACTCTATCAACACCTAGTGAGGTACTTCATTGGGGAAATTTAATCACCATTACATTATAGAGCAACAAGTCTTATTTTATTATCATTTATCTGTAGTTGCAGGAGCTGGGAAGATGCTGAAGTCTAAGATTGTAGGTCTCTCTTTGCCGCCTTCTGGTACACATGCTGAATATTTACGACCAGAGGATGTCCAAACATGGTGGAGTTTATATTGCAATACTGAAACCGCCTGGCTAGATTTATGAGAAGGGATACACATGCCTAGTATAGAGAATCTTCGGGCTTCTACTGATATCTTTTTCAAGGATAATCCCTATGAAGTGCGGGATTACATCGGAGAGCTAGATATAATCATATATTCCACTGATGATTCCATTCCTTTCACCAAGAAGGTGAATGAAATAATGGATCATGGCACCACTAAGGGGATTGGTGCTTCCAGAGATGAGGAGTGGCATGATTACATGGCTCATGAAGATGTAAGTCTCTTTCCTTATTTTATTTGCAACTTGATTTATGTTAAAGCTTTGTGACTTAAGAAAATTACATTCTTTATCATGCAGCTTGTAAAGAAAGGAACTGTTGAGGTTCCTTCACCACAGTATAGCCCTGGTGGTACTTCCATCAAGGCTAATGAAATTCCTCATGAGCCAGTCAAGGTATCTACATGCCAGTAGGACATGGATGAGGAACTAGAAAGGTCTTTTCACTCTCCAATACCTGTATTTGGAGAGGAAATTGTCAACACTCCCAAAAATCCAAAGAAGAAAAAGCATCGAAGGAGGAAGTCCACAGCTAAACGTTTCCTCAGTAGTGATAAGTCCTGAAGATAGTCATGATTTTTAACCCATGCAAATGTTTCTTATACTTTTTGGGATTGCAAGGGCTTATTCAATTTCCCCTTTGAGGGAGAGTATTGATCCTCCTTTGAGGATGAAAACGGGTACTGGTGAACAATCACACATTCATGCTGGCTTGGCTGCTCTTGAAGAGGAGCCAACATCTGTTCCTAGTACCACTCCAGCTGCTGCTGCAAGGAGAGAAGAGCATGCTTCTGGTAAATGAATAAATGCATCATAAGGGGTTGAATGAAAACATCAACTAAATTTCATTCTCAGATACTTTAGGTTGAACCCCTGGACCAGAACATTTAGCGGCCATTTCAACTGATGTCGCAATTTTATCTGAAGACGCTGTCTGGGGTTAGAGGCCGCATCATGATGGTCGCCAAGAGGATGTATCGAATGCTCCCACTGGTGAGACTAACCAGGAATCTGAGATAACATTGGATTAAATGATGGAACTTGGTGCATCTTTTGAAGATTATTTAGATCATGTTAAATTACCATGTAATTTAGAATATTTTAGACGTGAGTGTTATCATTCATCCTAGTGAAATTACATTTTATTACATATCTGGCCATGATTGGTTCAAATGTGCAGTTTTATCTGAACAAACTTCCGAACTGCCAATGCCTAAAGGGGGTACAGACAACCCTACTATTACAGAAACACTGGCTCAAGTGGAGCTGAACCTAGTAGAGCTTCCTAAAACTCGTCCTGAAGATCCTATTGAAGCTATGAAAGACAAGGAGGAGCCTTCTCCTGTTGCTGATCTACCATTGGGTAAGAGATAACAATATTTTTGGCTACACGTAATTTTCAATACTTCCAATCAACTTTTTTTGTCCTTTGAAACTAACCAAAAATCTTCAATTGACTATGCAAGGCCATATATTTCATTGGCTAGTTCTAGAGGTGAAGCCTCAGCTTCCGCCCCAATGGGAATAGAAACTGAGATAACAATGGTCAGGGGGAAGGAGCAGAACAGGGCACTTCTCTAAGTGCATTAATCCTATATTATATTCCCCCCTGTGACAGTGATGCTAAGTCAGACCCGAAAGTACAAAAGGCGCTCCAATTTTCACGACGCAAGGAATGGCAGAACATATAGAAGATCATATCTGAAGTGCCTCTCGAAGAGTTGTCCTCGAAGATCCCGTGACTGTCATATCTGTTCGTTATGTTGGGATATGGCGGTTTTGGATATTAAGAGATCCATGCCACGTTAAAACAAATCATTTTAAGAATGGAGCAGGAGCAGAGGTACTGTCAAGACCTGACAAGAGTAAAGATGTCAGCCAATATCAGTGAATTTGAGGCTGCAGTGTCTCGAGATATGGCTGATCATGCTGCCAATTTGAAGGATCTAAAGCATAAAATCATGGAGAAGGTTTTCCAGCAGATGCACATTCATCAATAGTTAGATGCTGATACTAGGGAACTTGACCCGCTGTACAATTTACTAGAAGGAGTTCAAACAAATGGTATGAATGAAATTGATGAAGCCAAGAAAGCACTTCATCAAACTGAAAAGAGTGAAGTTGGTCAAGTGCATGAACATCAAGTGGCTGCTGATAAATCTCAGGATTCCATGAAACAAGTGAAGAGTTATGTTGATAGCATTTTGTAATTCTTGGAAAAGAGAAGAGACTCTAGTATGTGGACGTCCTTCTAACTCTTGTGTATCAATGAACAATACTTTTATCTTCAATCATTTGTTCTTGCATTCTTCTGCATCCTGCTTTAAATTATTACTTAATCCAATGGGCCTAGTAAGCATAGTTATATTTTTTACTATGATTATAAAAAATAACCCTACAAACTTTGAATCGTAATTGCTCAATATTACCTAAATCATACAATGTATATGTTTAGTGACCTGGGACATGACTTTTGTTCAGAGTTCCCTTTTCTTTTGTGGTCATTTTAAATTCATGCACATTGTACATAAAAAGGATAATGTTTAAGGTCGAAATATCTTTGACCAAATGGATTAAAATTGACTCAATTTCTTAATAATTTATCTGAAAACATATTACCATATTCATGAATGGGGGGGGGGGAATGTAAACTATGACTTAAGAAATTTTTAATTTTTGGAATGATATGAAAAAAGGTTCTAAAAGGAATTAGAAGAAGTATTTCCCAAGAATGAAATTATCACTATTTAACAAACTCGTTAGGGGGTTGAATTATGTAGGGACACTTAAGGGAATTGGCTACATTGTCAAATAATATCATCTTATGGATGACAGGTCTGTTATGTAGACTACTTATGCAAAGCCGCCTAAGGGCATATACAACATAATTAGGCAAAAGAACTCTAAGAAATGTTATATTACATTTACTAAAAATCCAGTGAATGTTTATGGAGATTCAAATTTTCCAAATCACAATTTCTACTGTATGGAAAGAGGTACTTGAATATGGAGATGATATTTCCAATAAATATTATCAAAGAATTGGATGAATGTCACTCCTCTGAAGGTCTGACCCAAACATAGGGAAGGGAAATATAAACCACAGAATTGAATACTATCAGATTATGAAAAGGAGTATGGGATAAATATTTTAAGGATGGATATTTTTGTGGATCCCTACATATTGTCATTAAGACAAATAAGTAGAAAATAAGTTTTCCTCCAAAGAATGAAGTTACCACTATTTAAAAAACCTGTTAAGGGGTTAAATTATGCAGGGCCACCTATGGGAATTGGATGCATATTCAAATAATAGCATCTTTTGGCTGGCAGGTCCGTTATGTAGACTGTTTATGTAAGGCCGCCTAAGGGAACGTGCTGCATAGTCAGGCAAAAGAACTCTCGGGTATCAGACATTTTGTGACCAGGAGTCAAGAAAATGGTTATCGAGATCTGGAAGTATTTTAGGTTAGGAGTATGACACATCAAAATGGGCATTGTCCAGCGTATATATGAGATTCACAAACCAATGCTAACCATAATCATGTTTTGGTTGGGTCCTGAATTGAGGTGATGGACTTCACTACGTATCCCATAATGATGGTAATCGAGGTAAACATAGTTCTTGGAATACTGTTTAATTTCATGTTGGACGAGAGTGTAGGAGATCTTATTTTTAGGTCATAGAGCTCGGACCATAATAAGGAATACACATCGTGTGTTTTATAAACCTGATGTGAATGAAGACCATGGTTTTCATACCACAGTCATGTTTTCATAGGGGGAATTTTCAGCCAAGGGACTGAAAGTGAAATTTGGGGTTTGGACCAAAGAATTGGGGCTGGATTCGAGTGATGCTCGAACATTCCTATGTATCCCATAAGTATGGGAATCAAGCCACACATAGTTCTTGAAATACCCTCTGTACATGTTTGGTTCGTACATGTGAAGGGTGAAAGAAGACTTTAGTGCAATGATGGTTTGGCCCAAGATTAAAGGTTCAGGCATTTCCATGTATGCACGTATTCTTTGGAATATTACGTGATTTGAGATCAATGTAAATAATGATTCCATCTCAGGTAAGGGTGTCAAATAATGTTGTAGTTTATTGTCGTACATGAAAAAAAGTGAAAATAGTTTAAAGTCATATAACAAGGATGATGGTGAACCAATGTAAAACATATTGGTTCTAGGGGCGGCGTCATGAATCAACATCATATGAGATGGAGGTGAACCGATGTGAAGATATAGATTTTGGGCTTTAACCTCAGAAGTTTTCTTACGTACCCAGCCTAGAAGGCAAGGATCAAAGTCTGTGTAGTTCAATTAAAGAATGAATTGGTGATCAAGTTGTTCTTGAGGACAACGACCTAAAAAAAGGTGTCGGGACTTTCACATGGTTAGCGGCCTAGAGATGGTGTTATGGTTGAAGTTTAATCTAAGATCATGTGAGTCATACTCGATGTGAGAAATAAGATGTAGCGACAACCTTAACGATGCATAGTTTAACGTCGTGTTGGACGAAGAGGGGATTGTGCAGTTTCATGTCATGCAGTAAGGACTAAAGAGGGGGTTGTATAGTTTAACATCATATAGCTAGGACAAAATAGAATATTATGCATTTTTAAGTCTTACAGTAAGGATTTTGGGGACTGTGCAGTTTAATGTCATACAGTAAGGACAACATAGTTTAACGTCATGCTGGACAAAAGGGGACAATACAGTTTAATGTCATGTTTGGATGATGGAGTGTTGTACAATTTAGTGTCATGTAGCTAGGATTTTTTAAGGGCTTTTTCATAGTTTAATGTCATGTGGGAGGAATAGGTGCACAGTTTAATATCATATAGCTTGGATGATGGTTATGCAGTTTAACATCTTGCTGGATGTAAGGGACTTTTGTACAGTTTAGCATCATGTAGGTAGGATGTCATAGTTTAACATCATGTTGGACGTATAGGACTATGCAGTTTAAAGTCTTGTAGCAAGGACAACATAATTGAACATCATGTTGGATGAGAGGATATTTGTGTAACAAAAAATACATTTTCAAGAATCTTGCATTGGTTGGAGTCGTAATGAGTTCTCCATCCATTGAGATTAAATAATAAGCTCTATTGGAGTAGACCTTATGTATTGAGTATGGTTATTACCACTTTGGATCAAGCTTGGGAGGTTTCTTTCCTAGTATCATTGGAGTTATGAGAACAAATACCAATTCTCCCTGAATGAATGAATGAAGACGAACTTTTTTGTTGAATGCTTGTGCTATTCGATTCTGGTAGATTTACAAGTGGTGTAGGGTGCACAATCTTTTCTCATCTAATCATTTCAATTCATCCAATAGATTTTTAGATTGTTAATCTGTAGATGACTGATCAAAAATGGCTACTCTGAGTGAGGTTAATTGAACTTCAATGGGAAAGACTAATTCGGTTCCATATACCAATGAATATAGAGTTGACCGCGTTGCAATGCAGGTGGTGGTCCGATAAGCCCATAAAGCATGAAAGAATTTATCAGGAAAAGATTTCTTATCTTTATCCACCATATTTTGAAGTATAATTGAAAGAGTCTTGTTGAAGGATTCTATTTGGACATTGGCCGCTACATGATACTGAGATGAATGGTTGCATTTGATGTTGTATTCTTGATACAACTTCCTTACCTCGGATGAACAGAAGTTGGTTCCATTGTCCGTCAATATGGTTTGAGGGACACCAAATCTGGTAATGATGTTAGACTTGGTGAAGCTAACAATTACATTATAACTAACTTCTTTGAGAGGTATTTCCTCTGTCCATTTGGAAAAGAAGTCAGTAGCAGTAACAATATAGTTAAACTTCTTGGATGTAACTGAAGGGTATGGTCCCACTACATCCATTCCCCATGTGGCAAATTGCCATGACTATTTATCTGTATGAAGTAACTCTGGGGGTTGATGAATGAAGTTGTCACATACTTAGAAAGAATGAGACTTATTTTTAAAATCAACACAATCTTGTATCATTGAAGGGAAAAAGTATCCAATCCATTGAATTTGATCAGATAGTCTATGTTCAGACTGGTGGGCACCACAGACTCCTGCATGCACTTCTTTCATTACAACCATCATCTCTTCACCATCAATTCATCTGAAGATAATTCCATCAAAACCACTTTTTTAGTTAATTTTATCAAGGTGGTTTGCGCTATCATAAAGAGTAAAATTGACCACATGTCGCTGGATTTGTTCTTTCCTGGCTCTATTAGGTGGAAGTATTCCATTTTGAAGGTATTCCCTGATAGGTGTCATCCATCATGTAGTATGACCATATGGTTCAGAAATGGGACTAATTTCATGGATTTCCTCTATTCTAGTTTGAACATAACGTGAAATTGTACAACGGTGGGAAATACTGATGATTGTCTCATCCTGATTTGGATCTGCCAGAGCTGTGTCTATATTAGCCAATGCATCAGGTTGAGAATTTTGCGAACGCAATATGTAAGAAAATGTCAGTTACAAAGGAAATTCCACCATTAAATCTCTGACGTAATCATACAAAGGTATTAGTTTTTTTCTGATTGCATAATCCCCATTGACATGTTTGATTACTAGGTCTGAATCAACTTTCACCATTAAGTGATTCACTTGTGCTTGAAGCGCCAACTCTAATCATGCGATAAGAACGGGACATTCTGCTTCATTATTTGTACCGCCTTCCCACAATAAGAAAGAATAAGGTAGAACTGCCTTTTACAGTGAAATAAGTACAATTCCTAATCCATTTTTGTTGAATTTAGGATCTTTCATTTTCTTCCCTGTTGGACTTCTGGAAGAACCATCAATGTACATTTCCCATGTTTTAAAATTATCTTGAATAGAGAAGACTTCCTCATCAGGAAGTTCAATATCTGAAGATGTATCTTCTACTGAAGGATGTTCAGCAAGGAAATCAGCCAAATCATGGACCTTCATTGCCTTTTGAGACACATATTGGATATTAAATTGCTGCAAAATAACTACCAACCATTCTAGACGTCCTGTAGGAATTGGACGATTAAGGATGAATTTGAGCGGGTTATTGCGAGATACTAATTGGATATCATGATGTTGCAGGTATTGTCTCAACTTCTAAATTAGAAAGATTAATTCCAAGAAGCACTTTTAAATACTTGAATATCATGTTTCTGCTTCAATCATAGTCCAACTGAGATATTAAAGGCTGTTTTTATTCCAAGCATCAATATTTTGAGAAAGGAAGGCTTCCAATGATCACTCTAAGGTTGTCACATAAATAATAAGTGGTCTTCCTTCAATATGTGGCATTAATACCGGTGGATTCAAGAGATATTTCTTGAGAATATTGAATGCTTCTTAACATTCTTCAGTCCATTGGTGTGTGACTCCCTTCTTCATCAATTTGTTGAAGGGTAAACTTTTTCCTGCCAAATTGGCGATGAAATGCCGAATATAGTCTAAGTGTCCTTGAATTCCTCTCAATTCATTCAAATTTCACGGAGGTGACATACCAAGGATTGAATTTTCCTTCTCAGGATCAACTTCGATACCATGATTGAATACAACAAATGCCAAGAAATTTTCATGAGGTTACCCCAAAAGCACATTTCAAGGGGTTCATCTTCAAATTCTGTTGTCACAGTTTGTGGAATATGATTTCCAAATCAGCCAAGTGATTAGAATTTTTTTTGGATTTAACCACAAAATCATCCACATAACATTAAACAAATTTCCCTAAATATTTTTTGAAGCTACGGTGCATGCTACGCTGATATGTTGCGCCAACATTCTTTAGGCCAAAGGGCATTACCCGATAGCAAAACACACACTGAGGGGTTCTGAAGGCTATAGATTCTTCATCTGTTAGAGTCATTCGGATTTGATAATATCCAAAATATACATCCATGAAGGAAAGTTCTTCATAGCCAGCTGTTGAATCAATTAAAAGTTTTGTAATCATAACTGGAAAATCATCCTAAGGACAATGCTGATTAAGATCTCTAAAATCAATGCAAACTCTAATTTTTTCATTCTTCTTTTTCACAGGGACAATATTATCCAACCATTTGGGATATTGAACTTCTCTGAAGAAGTTATCTTTGATAAGCTTATCCACTTCAACTTCAATTTTGGATGCATATGTTGGATGTGTTCTTCTTGCGGATTGCTTAAATCCTCGATGTTCTTCTAGAAAACCCAAACAATGAGTAGCAACATCAGGATCAAGTCCTAAAATCTCATTATAGTTCCAAGAAAATATATCTCGATTTCTCTTTAAAAATAAAATATACATATTTTTCTCTTTAAGAGTCATGGCCGCACTAATTAATGTGGGGCGTGGAACTTCTTTTGCACCAATATTTATTTCACTATGTTCATCCACAGTGGTAGAGATACCCTCTTCAAATACTGAAGGAGCATCCCTGAGATCTTCCTCTTCTTCTTCAACATGTGTTACTTCTTCTGTTTCTACTTGCATAGTAGATGATGGAGCAGAATTTCCATGATCAGGAGAGATGTTAAAATTTGAACATATTGAAGAAGAGCCTTCCATTTCTAACCCTATTGATGTTAAAGGGTCTTCATTGGGTAATAAAGAGGAGATAATGGATTGAGAATCGACATCATCATTCACCTCTAACATTGCTATAACTTCTTCTGTCCTATTTGAGGAATTATTGAATTGTAGTATTTCAGCGGAGGAATTGAAGACATCTCCATTTGAGCTTTCATCATTTTTTGGTGAATCACCACTTTCTCCCATGCTGTCTGGATTGATTGTCATAATTGAGATTACAAAAGATTCCATAAGAGTAATTGTATTTGGGTTTATCCTATCAATTTGACTGATATGAAACACATAATCTGTACTCACATGTGTGAATGGGTTTATTGGAATCTTTTTCAAACCATATAGAGCATTAACCATGGTAACCTCTATTATTGTATATTTTTCCATACCCTCCATGTGATAGAATTCTTCCTCAATGTATTGATATTCACATGTTTTGAATGGGGCCTTATAACCACACAATGTCCCAATTTGACCATTAAAACAACATTTGAAGCATTGATAGTATGATGAAGGTATATCCATATGTTGATGTAGCCAAGGTCTTCCAACCAAAACATTGAAGGTTGTATCATGACCAACAACCATGAAATCTGAATTGGATACAAGGTCTCCAAACAAAGTTCTGAGTGTAATATCGCCCATTGGTTCTTGTTCATTTTTATCATATCCTTGAAACATCAAAGTAGAAGGAGATAAATTAGATTCTGTGAGGCCCAATCGATGAAGATTACAAATGGGGATGAGGTTGACTCTTGAACCATTATCAATGAAAGCTCTTCAGATGTCCACACCATTGACCTTGCCAAATAAATACAAAGGTCTAATATTTCCATGAAAAAAATCATCTTCATCTTCATCTATAAAATATATAATTGCATGGCATTCTTCCAGATCATTCTCTACATGGTAGACTTCATCTTCATCAATTTCAGTTTTGAATTCTTGAGGACTTGACAAAGCCTCGATGAGTGCATCTTGAGGATCCTTTGATAGAATCAAGGCATCCAGAATTGATAACTTGGCCAGTACATGTGCCAAATGTTTCAAGACATCATATTTTTGGTCCAAAGGTCTGCGTTTTACAAAATGAACATGTGGTTTCACAGTTCCCTAAGAAGTTGATGCTTTGGAAGTAGATGCATCTTGTATCGGGGTAGGATTTGGAAATACTTCTAGATTAAGAAGATTAGACCGAATAGGTCTATTTACTTGCTGAGAGGTAAAAGGTGGAACCTCTAACCGATCCTAAGGAATAATTGTGCTAGGACTGAATCTGATATTGGTGGAAGAATTTTCTTGTTCTTGTTGAGCCTGCTGAAGGGCTCTGCCACGAGTTTCGGCTTGATACACAGTTCTAATAGGGGTAGGATTGGAATAATTGCTTCTGTGATATCCATGTCTTCCTCTATATCCCATACCTCTGGAACTCCCTCTAATTCATATGTTTGATACAGGGATCACAGGCTCATCAAAATCAAAACTATGGCTGGCATAATGATCTGTTAAGTGAATCATGTTAACAAAACCGAAGACTAACTCTTCTTCTGAGGAAGACTCTGCCTAATTAGCCATTTTAGGATGTTATGTTTGGTGGGATGGTGACCATGGATTTGAAGTAGATGGCATAAAATCTGCCAGAGTCAAGGAAAACATGGGCTTTGACATGATTTCATCTTCTTCTAATTTTTCCTCTTTTTTCGAATTATGTCGCCACTTTGAGGATTTTCTCTCTGATGAAGGGGGTTTGGCTATGGAATTAATAGCAGAATAGACAATTGGTTTCTTCAATTGTGTTTTCAAAATGGCATGAGTTCGGTTGATCATTTTCCTAACCATTAAATCGTCATATTTTTGTACATTTTTGTTTTTGACTTCTTGCCACTCGCCTTCTTCATCTGGATTTGTAGCAGCAACACATGCTACCTGAGCTGAAGAACCTTTCAGTTTGACATATCCTGAGTCAACAATCTTTTGCAAGAGGTCTTTGAAGACAAAACACTCTTGAATGGGATGCCCCAACATCTGATGAAATGGGAAATAATTTGGACGGTATTCATCTCCTTCCTTGTTAGGCCTTTTGGGCCTTGGAAACTGAACCATGTTATTTTCCAGAGCCGAAATGAAGTAACCAAGAACATGTTCATTTTCTAAAAAGTAAACTTTTCCCATCATATCCTAAAATTGTTTCTGTCTTTGATCTCATGGATCATCTTGACAAAATGGCCTCTCTTGTTGACGCTCAGGAGGTGGAGCCCTTCAAGAAGATGAAGATTTTGAAGTGGAAGCAGGTGCAGGTGCTTGTTTAAGCATAATTGTAGCAGTATCTGCTTTACCCATTATCCTTCTTGGAGGTGATGGAATTTCACGAGTATTATCCTTAATCTTTGTAAGAGAGTCTTCAATCTGCTAAGCGATCGATGTAAGGTCTCGAAACCCTCTTGTGTATTTCATTGGGATCAATAGTGTGTGTAACCTATCATGAAAATTTTCCACATAGATTAGAAAAAACTCCTCTTGAGGGAGTGCTAAACTTAAGGAATATGTTAACCCCTTACAGTGAGCAATGAAATCTAAAACCCTTTCCTTCTCCCTTTTCTTACAATTTGTATGATAAAAACTGTTGTCTTTGGGAAAGTTGAGCTGAAATGAAGAAAGAATAGTTGACGGAGATCCTCCCATCCGGTAATTGACCGGGATTGCAAGCTTGTATACTAGACAAAAGTCGGCCCTTGTAATGACTGTACAAAACACCTAAGATTAACTGCTTCTTATTGCTGAGGAGTTCCCATCATAGGATCGCAATGAGAAACAAAATGTGTTAAGTGTTTCTCTCGGTCTCCTGATCCATTAAATATTGGGAATGTGGTACTTGAAAAATTTGATGGGGGAGGAATTGTGTCTACCTATTCAATGTAATATCTCTTCTCTGGTTGAACCAGTGCATGCTTTCCTTCCATATCTTCCAACCGAGCTATTAATGACTCAATGGTAGTCATTAATTTTTTATAAACATCTGGTTGAGCTTGGACCTGTGTAGGTGCAATAACTGGAGCATGGACATGAGTGGTGGCTGGTACTACAACTGAGGATAACACTACCGGTTGCTTTTTCACATGACCCATAGGATTAGACCTGTGAGGGTGTACTAGTAAACGATGATACTATTGATCCATCTCAGTAATGACAAAAACTTCCCTTGGATGACTAACTCCAGCATGCTTAGGAGAAAGACTACCTTAAAGTAGTTATGCATTCAACCTCCTTAATTCCTTCATTTATTCCTCTTGTTTTGCGAATCATTACTATAGTGATAGTGATTGGCCTTCTACAGGGGAAGGGTATGTAACTAAATTCATTCCTTTCCCCTTGTTATACACCTTTCGGAGAGGGGGATGTTGGTTATTTGAAGGAATACTAAGATTCTGGGTAAGCCTTTGATTTCTTGTACACACGCCTTCTTCATTTGTGTCTGTGTGTACAACCTCTTGAGTAGGAACTTCCTCATCTGATCCCTCTGAGTGAGACTCATGTTCTGGAGGGTTAGCAACAACGTCATTTATGAAATTTATTGATGCATAATGCTTTGCATCACTTTTATCGGCATTTCTATGATATTGGCTTCTTCCATGTCCCTGATGAGACACTACCTTCTATTGAGTTGATCACTCGGGAACTTCTTGATGAAACGTAATTTAGAGGGAATATCTTAATAATTTGGATCTTTATTCCTCTTGGGGATTCTTCCCTAATTGAGATAAAACTGACTTTCTCTGAGGAAGAGATTGATGATTTGAAAAAGTCCCCAGTCTGGAAAGCTGGAGTGGTTCTTGAGCTGCTACATCTGCGAATTTATTAAAATATCTTCTGATCATGTGAACTTTAGTCCAGAAATTGGCTGGATGCATCAACCTACATCCACTCAAATCACCTAGTTCAAATGAGCGTTGGATAATTTCTGACACTTCTGTCACATGATGATGTGAACGCTCTAAACGAGAATCCTGTTCGATATTATCATTTTCCTGATGCAATAGAAATTCAACAACTTGTTCTCTGAATGACTGATTTTGAGAAGAACTAGTTGAGGCCTGTTCTTGAGCGAGATTTTGATTACAAACAAAGCCAATTGGATGTGGCCGTCCATGGGCAATAACATTTCATGAGACCATTTTTGGCGGGCTTTGTTGGCTGGAGAGTACAGTAAAATGTAGTGATCCATGAACACCCCATCGCCTGATATGAATACTAGATGGGGAATTGAAAATTAACTGGCACAATCTTCTTAATGCGCCAAGGCAAGAAAGATGAAGGGATCTCGGCTGCTTTTTAGCCTCCGAATATCGAGAAACCGAGAGGGAGGTCAAATAAATTTGGAGTTGTAACCCTTATATTATCTTGACATGATTTTCATATTCATCATATGATAATATTTTATTTTTCAATTCACAATGTGTTTTCCACATGTTGAGACAAACATATTGAATACAATATTCCATCAACATCTCTGGAATGTCATACTGAGAGTCACCCAAAGGCCAAAACATAACTGGGACTTCAACTTTTGCCTATTGTTTTCTCATATTCAACACTTCCTCTTTATCATTAAATGAATATTCTTCTACCTAATTAGACCAGAGCTGGTGCTTCCTTGTGGCTTCATCTGATTCAACAATATTGGTAGAGAATTCATTTTTCAAACTAGAAGATGAATGACCCAGGGGTGGTCCAGAAAATGACCTTCACCCCGGGCTATCTTTTGATTGAGAAAGTATTTCACCTGATAGCGGTAAAGCATCATACATGGCTAGCTTCACATTTTCATGTTCCTCAAGATTAGAGGGCTTTCTCGTTACTACATTGTCCATTAGAAGATTTTCCAGGAAATGTGAATTACTACTTCGGATAGGACTTTCATAGCTAAATTCATCATCATGGGGAAGATCACCATGGTGGGTTACAACAAAAGATGAAACCACTTGCTCCATAGTCTTCTGTCCATGCATAGGGTTATCATGGCTCTCATCTGAAGATGATACTTCAAGATCGACTAAATTGTCATGAATAAAGCCTTCATGAGGAAGTTTCTGATTCAGACCATCAGAATTAATGTCCCCACTATTGGGAAATGAGAGAGTAGAATCTTGAGTTGCAACAGATAATTTTCTGAGTGCATCAAGAACACAAGCACCAAGGAAAGCCTTATTACAGATTGGCTCTTGATTTCTTGAGTGTGTTGGACATGTCTTTTTCTTAGACTCCTTCTTACTCACTTTGGGAAACACTTGTTGACAAAAGTGGTTATTATGCGAAGGTTTATGTGCCTTATCAAGAGAAATAGTCAGGTTAGGCTGATTATCTCTACTCAAATCAGGTGTATGTGCATGACTTGGTTGTCCGTATGACATGGGGGAGTATGCCACACAACCCTCTTGGACTGGAACAGAGCTGTGTGTTTGTTCCGTAGTGAACTATTGATGTGTCACTCCACTGGTAGGGATAGATTTGCATTTCATTTCCTGTAATGCTGCTAAAGCTGTTATAATATCCTGGCAGGCATCCAGAATATAATCAAGGATTTTCTTCTGCTCCTTACCCATTGTTAGAATGTGTTTGGTGACATCAGCTGCCAAAAAAAGAATATACGTCCATTCCGTTCTTGGAGTAGGTGTGTGTTCCTGTTCTTCTCCTCTTTTTCCTGCAAGTGATTTCTGACAGTACTCATGTGTGGGGTAGAGAGTTTAGTCTGCCTCCTATTTGTCATTCAGGATTTCTAATTGACTTCTCCGGGTGCTACCAAATGAGACTGTTGGTAGTCTTGATCAATACTAGCAGGTGTATGTGCCAACTGATTTCACTCCGCCGAACGTGGTTGATGAACATAATTCAATACTAGTTGACGAGACTGCTAGAAGGATTGATGAGTGTAAGTTGGTGTATGTGCATGTTTACTAGTTGTGAACACATTTGGTTGGTGGGCTTCATCGTATGTAGTCTGAAGAGCCTGCTGACTAGCTGATAATTTATAAATAGGTGTATATTCCTGTCTATAATACTCTGTCAAAATTGCCTGGTGGGAATGGCATGTTGCTTCCAGACGAGTCTGCTGGACAGCAAAATTAAAACTATCGGGTGTGTGTGCCTGCTCGTTGCTTTCCACCAAGTTAGGTTGGTGGACTTCTCTGGAAATGGAAGAGATAAGAACCAACTCATTATTGACCGGTCGTAGCCTCTGTTGGTTCGTCTTTCACGCTCGGGTTCGAGGAACCTGAGCTGAATTCCTGGAGACGACACCCTCATCATGTTGAGGGCGCACTACCGCACGAGTCTGGCGGCGATTGTTGGTGGGAGCCTTCGGGAAGGACTCATGTGTCCTTGAATTAAGCCCTTCAGTGACCTTCTCATTCACCTCCACATAATATGGGAGGGGCTATTGATTGTGTTTCGGGGATAACGACTCGAAACGGTTGGAAACGGTGGTTGAAACCACCTGCTTTTTGATCGCTTGTCGTCGCTGTCCGGACAACCAGGTTGAATTATTGACTTGGAGGGCTTATCGAGCGACCTCTAGAGTCAGAATGGTGCCATGTAGACGGTATTCCATAACCAATGCATTATATACCAAGAGTTGAAGAAGTCGAGTAGGTGATGTCATCCTTAGAGTGGATAATGATCCAGCCGAAGTAGCAGCAGAGGTATTCACAGGTGTGAACTTTAGAGAAGCAATTTCTGTAACGAAGAAGATCTAGGAAAAGAGTGCATATTTGATATAACAGATATAATCAAGATATGTCTGACCACTACATCTTTTAGATGAGCACATATGTTATTGATTGATTTGTTGGTCCTCTCATTGAGTTTAAATACGGGCCTAACAAATAAGTAAAACATTATTTTAACATGGTTAAGGATTCACGTCAGGTTCACCATTTTTTATTTCCTCTGGAAATGGGGATGACCTTGTTTTCTTAGGTTTCAAACATTCCAATCAGTTTCTAACGGGTTTGTTCATAGAACTAGAAACATCCAATGATTCTATATCCATTTGGACCTACTTTCCAAAGGTAGGTGCTCATTATTTGTGGACTAATGAGGGTTAAGAATATTCATTGGTTGAGAGGATGGGAGGTCGGACCCATCACACCATTTTGGGGGGAATTATTGTCTAATCCTAGAATCTCTTTATAGATCTATGTTATGTTCGCGAATCCTTATTACACTACCAAGTATGAATACGAGCTTTCCTTATGATCTGACAATCAATGATTAATATGTATGAGATTTTGAGAATCTTTTATATGTATTTTAGGTTCTTCATCGATAGAGAATCATTAGTAATTTTTAGAGATTCTTAGTCAATGGTATCCTTAAACACATTATATGAAGACCTCTTGGTCATTATGATAACAATACTGGTTTTAAAGCCACTCAGCAAGGCACATGAAGTTTATTTTTGTTAAGAAGGACATGGAGTATTTTAGAGTTGGGTTCATACCTGCAGATGGGCTACCTATGTATCCTTGTTATAAAAGGAATCAGAACCCATGTAGTTCGGTAATTAATATATATTTTAACGTCATATGGGATAGATGAGAATTAATTGGTGATGGGTTTGAACCTCAGAAAGGCTTCCTACATACTCAACTTTTATGGTAGAGATCAAATTTCACATAGTTCGGTTGGGAATTATGGGGCTTACGTATGATTAACGACCCAAAGAGATGTGTAGTGGTTACTTTTACACTCTAATCTCATGTGAGTCATGTTCCGTGTGAGAAACAAGAGGTATTAGTAATCCTAGAAATCTGTGCCACGAAAGATGCGGTTACAAGGAATGATATGGGGTTTATGTATGTATGATTTCCCAAATAGATAAAGATCAGGACATAATTTAGAGAAGAAGCCCGCGAAAAAGATCTATAATGGTATATGTGCTTTATGAAGACTTGGATACTCTAACATGGGGCTTACTCCTGAAGAGGATGCCAAAATTAGGAGGGGACATGGGGCTTACTCCTAAGAAGGATGCCCAAATCAAAAGAAATTTAGACTGGTTAAGAGAAATTATGACTGGGGCTTATTCCTGAGAAGGAGGCCCAGGTTAAAGGGAATTGAGAACTGGGACTTACTCCTGAGAAGGAGGCCAGGTTAAGGGAATTTGGGAACTTGGGGCTTACTCCTAAGGATGATGCCCGAATTAGGGAACTTGGACTGGGTCTTACACCAGAAAATGAGGCCCAGGTTAGGTGAATTATGACTGGGGCTTACTCCTAAAAAGGAGGACTAGGTTAAAGATCTTCTCATATTTTAAGATGAGTTTTAATGAATGAATTATATAACCTTTGTGACATAAAGATTTGTAAATCACTAGGTTTTGATACATGTTCCACAGAATTCCTTTCAGATAAGTAAGGCAACCAAGAAATCATGACATAAATGGATTTGAAGATGATTCTGAAGGCTTAATCTTGAAGAGGAGATGTAGATTTGAAGAAAAGAGATGAATGGAAAAAAGGGAGACCCAAAAAAAAGGTAGGCATGCAGGTCCTGTTTGGGCGTGCAGGTCCTGGTTGCATAGGTATACCTGCGCGACGCTTGGGTACTTGCGCACCGGTCAACCCATAGGGTAATACTTGGGTGAGCCTTTGCTCAAGCCCTTATTATCATCTCTAAAGGCTTCCAAAAGGGTGGCGTGCATGTTCTATTGAATGGATAAGGCGGCACACAAGTGTGGCCATTTCCCTTAAGGGTTAGACCCTTTTTCATGTAGGTGTTGATGAATTTCAACAATTAGGCCTTGTTCCCCTTCATTATATCTTCCATTCGAGGTAAGAAATTACCATATAAGTGTTCAAAAGACATCAAGAAGAGATTAGGGAACCGAGAGCTGAAATCTGAGTTTCTGGATTTTTCTTCCCTGAAATGGGGGCCCACTAGTGGTATTTATAGGCTACAGAAGAGCTTGGGAGAAAATCAAATAGGGTGCGCAAGTCACCTGCGCGCCCAAATATGTGGCCCGCAGGTATACCTACAAGACCATGATGAATCTTGTGCACCCCGTACTTAATGGAATCCTTGTTCACACATTTGTCAATTTTTGATGTTTTCTTCAAAGGATGAATAACTTTGTGCTCAAGGTATATCCCTTTTCATTCGTTAGACTCTATGATGGAAAGGAGCATCAACAATCACTAAAATGTTACCTTCTTGGTAGTCTTCTATGTAGCTTACATAGGCTTGGTTATCCTATTTTAATAACTTTTTTAGTCATTGCTTGGGAAAGTGTGGCACACCTACGCGACATACCTTCTTAGTGCACCTACATGACATACCTAGGTGGTATAGCTATGTTGTATAGTTGTGCCTAGGGCCTATGCATATCACCTTGTAAACCATCTTCAATGACACTCATGGAAGTGTGTCTCCTTCCATGGTTCCCTTAACTGAAATGGACTAAGTTGAAGCCTCCACCAAAACCTTCAGACTTATCAAACCTTTGGAAAAGGCACATCAGTCTGTCTCCAAATTGGGATTGTAAATCTACAATCATAGGATTTAAACATTCAACTTATAAGGGATTCAATATCTTTTGGATGTTTTTAGGTTTTTATGTCTACATTCACATGGATCCTTACCCTATAGATAGTGTTGGAAAGTTCCCAGTCTTGGATTCTACAGACAACTATTTTTCTTCCCCTTTTCACCTCTAAGATCTGAAGCCTTGGTTTCCCAATAGAGAGAGTAAGGGCCACACTTTCTTTTCCTTTCAATAATGAAAATATCTCCATCCTCTACTAGGATCCGTTAAGGGAATTCCTCCAAGAGTAAGCCCCTATTCTTTCATGACAAAAAAAATTACAATAACATTCATTTAACATTAAAAGATTCATTAGTTCATGCCTTCTCCCACCATCTCCTCGACTTCATTCATCGTAGGCCCAAACTCTTCCATCAGTGGGAGAAATGTGCGTGGTTTTTTGGATCTTTCAAATTCTACTATTTTTTACAATGAGCATGACTCACGTGGTCATAGAGAATTGGGATGAAAACAACGTCAACACAATCCACCAATCTTGAACTATGAGAACTCTAATTCCCACCATATTTAGGATACGTAAGATGAATTCACCAAGGAATGATCTTACTGTATATCCTCTTCAGGGATCAAACCCTAATTTTCATAATTCAGGAATCCCCCATAGCATTAATCCCTGAATTAGGCTCCCATTAAACTCCATGAGTTATGTCATTTATCATCGACCTTGTAACATGGGAATCATATTTTGGAGTAAGCCTCAATCTATTTGTCTCAAAGGGTCATACACCCCTATGAGACATTCCAATATATGTGGGTTTTGATTCCCATCCATGTAAGATACATTGGAAGCATCCCTAAGGTTCAAACCCAACACTCCAAATCAACACTTTTATTCATGGGCTATATTCACAACATGGTCCAGTAAAACTGGGAAACTCATATCCTTTCCAGGTTCCTTGGATAACTTAGGCATAAGACCCACACCAATCATTGACTAAGCACCATCCACTTAGTCATCCTTACAACATGAAATTAAAATACATGGCTAGGTCCGTATCATACGTCCTTAAAAGTTATCATGTTCCCCATTAAGTGGCATAGAAATATGAGGGTTTTGATTCCATTCACAATGATATATAGGTATCTCACTTATGGGTATGATCCCAAAATTTAAACAAACTTTCATCTCCCTGTATGACAATAAATATTAGGGTACCCTTATGAGTTTCTTAAAAACTAGTATTATCGTAACAAAGCATAAAGAAATTTCTAAATAGTATATAAGAGGATACCATTGATGAAAAACTTTGAATACATATGGATAACTCCATTAATGAAGAAACTCAAATACATACACACAATTATAAATTTCACACATGCTAAAAATTTATTTGAAATATCAAGAGAAACCTATGGTATACTTGGTAAAATAATAAGGATTCATGAAAAGATATCAAATATATACAAGATCCCTAGAGTAGGCAATAATTTCCCCCCAAAATTGTGTGATTATCTCACCTCCCGTATTCTTAACCAATTTGTTTAATTATGTACTATAGGTCCAAACCTAGAAAACTATTACCATTTGAAAGTAGGTCCCTTTGGAAAAATAACCATTGGATGCTTCCAGTTCCATAAATATATCCAATGGAAACAGCCCAGAAGTAGTGATTCGTAATAAAGAAAGACATTTCAGGAACCGACAAAATAAAAATGGTGAACCCGATATGAATCCTTTACCATGTTGATAGTCTTACCCATCTGTCAGGACCCTATCAATTTATAAAGGAGGTCTAGACAAGGGAATCAATCACGCATGTGTCCATCTAAAATATGATGCTTTAATGGAGTTAATTGTTTTTATTTATCAAATTTTCTAATAACACCCTTCATTACAAATGTCTTCCTTCATGTTTTCACCCGTGAATGCCTAGGTAGTTGTACAGGATGAAACCTCATCTGCTCGAACTACATCATCACCAACTCATCATCTTCAATGCTGGGTCTCAAATGTATTGGATCGGGTATACCGTCAACATAGTACTATCCTGACCTTGGAGGCTACCTGATAGGCTGTCAAAGTTAACAAAAACCCCTGATCTTCCGGTCAATGGTCGCTGGTGGTCAAGAAGCAGACTGTTCGAACCACAATATTCAACCATTTTGGTTTTTATCCTCAAAATGTATTAACCAACACCTCCCATAATATAAAAAGGTGGATTATTATGTCACTCATGTCCTCAACTCAAAGACACATAGGTCTTTCTCGATGGCTCCCACAAACAATTGTTATCAACCAAATCCTACAGCAGTGAACCCCCAACATGATGGTGGTGTTGCCTTCGGTTGTCTGATCTAGGTACGCCATAACCGGGTATGCATGTCGAACTTTTGAGGTCAAGATCCGGCCAACATGGATTATGTTCTTACCTTTTCCCCCTCCAGAGAAGCCAATCATCATAGCTTGGGGTAAAGCAATGAACAAGAACATACATCTATCCACCTTAATTTCTATAGATAGCAGACTCATCTAGAAGCACCCATCCATTCCCACCATTTAAATCAGGTGGAGTATTATGAGTAGGCACATACACCTTCTTTTAAACTATCATCTAGTTAGAGGACTCGTCTGAATGCATTTAAGGATGTATGATAATCAATTATGGTGGCAACTTCTAAAACAGAACATACTGCAGACTACACTCACCAATCCTACCAGCAGTCTCATATGTCAGAATTGAAAGATTTTTTCTAACCGTTCTTGGAAAATGATAGCGGCCCAGAACATATAGCTACCTGCATCCATCAAGCCTGCCAACAATCTCATTTTTCAATACCCAGATAAGTCAGTTGGAAAGCTCTGATGACTACCCTAGGGAAGAATCAATTCTCTTCCTCCACACATGAGTACTTTCAGTATCCACTAACATAAAAGGGAGAACAATAGCAGGAACATACACATACTCGATATACATAATGGATGTATATTATTATTCTGGCAGTTGAATTCACCAAATACATTTTCACAATTGAGAATAAAAAGAAAAAAATTCATGCCCATATTCTGGAGCCCTGCCAAAATATCATAACCGAAACTTTAACAGTAACAGAGGGATAAACACATAATTTTCCCCACACTTGGGATGACTCATCATCATTTCATACCAGAGTAGATACATAACTTTGTTATATTCCAAGAGGGTTATGGGCTATACTCCCCCATATCATACGGGAAAAAAGATCAGGAACATACACCCTTTCCAATTGGATATAAATGGCTTATTCTGATGACCACTCCATGGTAGGCATATACACCTACCCTTGATAACCACATCCCCAATAGGTGGACCCAACTCTGTGTAGAAGAGAATTTAAAAACAAATCTCACCAAACATAGTTGGAATTTCATGTTCCTGTCTATAATATAGATCCTCTTAATGATGTAATTCTTGAATTCCATATACATTTATCTATTGCATCTCAATATCGTACCCTATAATCTTTAAATTATGGGAGTAGTAGTGTTAATTCGGAATTTCATCATTGTACACTTCATCATGAAGGCTTAATTTATGACAATACAGTAAATCTAGAGAATATATCTCTAGATTAGATCCATGGAAACCTTCCATGTGGAAATATTACCAAGGATAATGAATATTTTTCTATTTCTATGATATGCCATGGTGGTCCACCCCATGATGGAATTCAATGTGAATGTTCTCTCTACAGTAGTGTTTCACATTTTCAACATAATTCTCCAATTGATAATTTAGTTTTGAAGAAATCCCACTTTCCTCGAGGCACTTTCCAACATAATCTCTGTCATATTTGTTGCCTTGTTACTAACAAGTGAAATAATTTCTCAACTACAAGACATCCTAAGATAATGAACATTCCCTGAATCTATTTTGGGTCATTAACCTTCTAGTATGGAAGAGGAAAAAACAATAGATCTTATTGCTTTGTATAAAGAAATTGAGAAGAGTCCACTCATGTCAGACCAAGTTGATAAACCACTCTAAAAATATGAGGAGGATGTGTTGATTATGAGAACAAATCTAGCCAAGGGTGAAATACCAGACATGATCAGGCCTTTTGGAACCTCTCAATACAATATTCCTAAATCGATGGAAAAAGATTTCATTCATGATATCTACCTCAAAATATGAATGACTCTTCATCACCTGAAAGCCAAATGTTACCATATGATGAATATCAAATTCATGTTAAAGTAATATATGGGTTAAAACACCAAATATACTTGGAATCTATCCATGTTTATCGACATCAAAAGGATGATAAGCAATAAGTTTCTCTTCAATGTGCATGCCTCATTTCATTAAATATGTTTTCAAAACTAATTGTGTAAACCACATCAATTATTAATATCTAAGGATGGGGTTCACATGGAGAATTAAATTTCAATTTACTCCAAAATTTGTAAAGCCCTCCGAATGTGGTATCATGAAATTTTATTTCCCCAGGCTGGCTACAACGAATAAATACTAATCATTAATGATGAAATTATCAGGGAGAACAAGCCTCAATTAGTTTCCACCAAAGATAGTCTCAAAGAGAGAATGTAGTTGAGATACTTTCGTATAAAGCATCCGAGAACATTAAGTTGTTATCTCTTTTAAAGGATGTTTCCATCTGATTGTACAAATATTTGAAATAGTACTATGGTCTTTCAAAATAGGAAATTTAAGTGGTTGTTGGATAATTCACCTATAAAATGTTCATACCAAAATTCATAAAATTAGAAGAGAAACTTTGCTAATATCTACCATAATAGTTCAAGAACCACCCCATCCTGTATGGATGGGGGATTTTTTAACACAATATTTGAATTCAACAAACAATGTTCGATGGTTTGAAAAAGAAAAATAAGAAAATACACAACCTACACCGATGGGTAATTTTTTAGCTCCATAATCCCCTCCTCAGCGGAAGTTAGTTTCCTCCCGATTAAGGAAGAAGCCAAAATGTGAATGCATAAATGATATATATGAGGATTTCCTTCATGTTACCTCCCATCAAAAAGCTCTTGGAAAATCAGCATATAAGAGAACAAAGTTTCATGGAGGACATAGAATGAGATGATATTACAAAGATACTGAAAAAATGATATCAATGCATTATGAATCGGTGAATGTCATTAATTCATTTATGGAACATAATTTTGAAAATGAGTCTAGTTATGTGGATCCAGATGATGAAGTTCTTATTCATAATATGGTACACACAGAAGAAAATGAAGGATATGTGAATACCAAAAGTCAAAGGCATACCCATAATCTTGGTATTCCTTTAAGAAACCAACTCCAACCTTTTAAAAATGCATATAACAAGGGGAAAGGTTAAGGTCAGATCTTGTATCACTTTTCCACTGGAGGAGGTCAATCTTTTTTTCATGGAGAATTATTTTCCCAATAAAAAAAAAGATGTGAAGGATTTTAAAGGACATAATGTAGTGTTACCCAAACCAATATTCCTGCCATATGTGCTC
Organism: Viscum album; assembly: GCA_963277665.1. Taxonomy (NCBI): domain Eukaryota; kingdom Viridiplantae; phylum Streptophyta; class Magnoliopsida; order Santalales; family Viscaceae; genus Viscum; species Viscum album. The sequence continues at coordinate 1,619,335,835 of OY728125.1, forward strand.
TACAAGAAGATCCATAGCTTACACATCCAATATGAACTCCCAAGAGAAGATGGTTTGTTGTAGCTATAGATTTGGATAATTATTTCCCTCCATTATGTACACAACTATAACAATATAAAACACATCCTTATATGCCTTTGCCCATGGGTTATCCCAGAAAAATATGAATAGCACCACAATTGGTGTTTTTTCTAGTCATCGCAGCTATTCAAGCTCCAGTGGTTGTATCTATATAGGTACTAGCTCATCCAAATATTCCCCAAATTCCTATGAATACTATTGAGAAATTAATAACTTGCTTGGAAGATATGGAAGAATAGTACGCACCAGTACAACTAGAAAAGAAATCTTACCATGAATGGGTATATCTAATCCCTCCCTACCAAACATTGTAAATATAACATTTCATATATTTAATGGTTCATTAAATATGAAGCATCACTTTACACATTTTGATTCTCACTGGGATCCCATCATAGGGACCCCTCAACAATAATAAAAAGTAAGGTTCAGATTCAATGTGAAATATTTATAGGGGCCATCCTTTGACTTGTATACAAGATTGTAGTCATGATCAATTACTGGATACGAATACCTCCGCCAAAAATTACTTTTACAATTAATCTTAATGCTGTCAAAGATAAAAAAAAATTTATCATAAAAATTGCAAACCAAGGGACAATAAATGCATTTTAGATTTCACTACTCAATGAAAAGTATTAACATATTCCATTAATCTACCACTCTCTCAAGAATATTTGTTTCCAATTTGTGTGGAAATCCATATGAAGAGGTACAAAAATAACTAATCCCTGTGAAATACATAGGAGGGTTTTCATACCTTTCTTCAATTGCCAAGCAAGGGGAGGATTCCATTATGGAAACCAAAGATAATTCTACTGTAATCCCATCATCTCTAGGAAGTAGAAAAAGTAATGTTTAGGATTCTATATTTACACCCAAGGAAGCATTTTTTACCTAATTATACTTCAAAACCATCATCATACCATAAGGCTCCACCACCTAAGCATCATCAACAATGACCATGTCATCAAGATGATAAAAAAGATCAAAGGTATAGATAGTTTGTGGAATTAATGAATAGGTCTATTCTTTTTGAAATGAAGAGGTTCTTGGTTAATTCTTTTCAGTATTGGAAAATAATTTAATTTAGTTTCCAAGGATGAAGATTCTAAATAAATAATGAGATGAGGATCCCCCAAATTATTTTCCATTTCATCAAATGTTGGGGAATCCCATCTAGGAGTGTTTTGATTTCAAAAAATCTACTAAAAAAATGTTTTCCTATGTACAATTGAAACTAAAATTTTCATCAACCCAAGTAGCATGTGTTACTGCTACCAATCTAGTGGAATATTGAGAATTGAAGGAAGTAAAAACAAAAAATACATAGAATAATGATTATTAGATGGTTAAAAAAATGATCAAGAAAACACATGTTATTCTATGAACATAGTTAAAACAACAAACTATGCCTCCCGCCACTTCTACTATAAAAAATACTTGTTCATAAAAATATCAGTCCTCCAAAGGATAATCCTCAAAGAAGAAAAATGATAGGAAGGGTAAATAGCAGTTAAAAAAGGATGAGACTGTGTCAATACCAAATTTTGTATTTGAATTTGATAGATTTCATTCAAGATATCTCAAAATAATAGGAACTGTCCCACTAAATAGAACAATATGAACTGATCTGTCATGAATAATCATAATTAGATGAGGAATTTATATTAGGTTCTGTTAATGTTATCCACTTAATGAATCCCAATGAAAATGATGATTTCGTTTATAAAACATAATCCCCTAATCCTGGTTTGGGAACTTGGGGATGACGTGAAGGTCATTGATATAAGGTAAGATGTGGATATTCTAGAAGATATTATTTTATTTATACCCCTACTCTAACCATTCATGTGGTAGAAACTTGTCGAAGATCCCTCCAATGGGCATAGCAAGAACAAGGGAATTCTCTCACTCATGACATGATCGGTCCCAGAATAATTATCACGAAAGACTGGTTTGAGGTTATACAACCACTCTATGAGGAAATAGACAGACCTAGTAAAGAAAATATACCAAGAGCATATGTTTTTTCATCTTATTTCTCAGAAAATGGTATATCTAAATTAAGAGAATCAACTTCTAATGCACTTGTAAAACCACATGTCCTTTCTGGAAAACATAGACCTATGGACCAAAAATATGATGTTTCTAAATAACAAGCCCAATTACTAGACATGTTATCAATCATGGTTGATTTTAATCTATAAATATCTTCATGAATCACTTATAGAAGATTTGGAATGTCCAAAAAAGTTTGAAACCAAGGTTGTTGCTACTAAGGTTTACCATATACAAAATGATCCTGAAAGTTTTCACATAGTTATATCATTGATGGATCAAGATTAGGATGATGTTGTACATGGACACATCAATTCCATGTATATATCATTCAAGGGTAATGACCCATACATCCAAAAATCCTTCGTTGATAATGTCTCAGGAGTCAACCTCATTCCCATCCGCACTCTTCATTGATTGGGAATCACTGAATCTAACTCATCTCCTTCCACATTGATTTTGAAAGGTCAGAAAAAGAATGAACAACAACTTTTAGGAGAGGTTACACTTAGAACTTGATTTGGGGATCTTATATCTAATTTAGATTTCATGGTTTTCTGACAAGATACAACTTTAAAAATTCATCATGGAAGGAATTAGCTATATCAACATACGACCATTCCTTAGTCATACCACCAATGTGTCAAATATCACATCAATGGTCAAATTGGGACATTTTATGGTGATAAGAACCTATTCAAATAATGTGAATCTCAGAATATTGATCCAGAATTCTATCACACAAAGTGAACATAGTCTTAGGAAAAAGATAAAACAGGATTCAATACTTATAATGGTTTATAAAAGATTCGATCTAACACATTCAAACATCTCAATATAGATTACATGATTCATCTCAATCAAATTAGAAGCATGGACCCAAATCCAAGAAAGTTTTCAGTGACTTCTATAATGTCATTTGTTGGAATCAAACCTAACAGCATGGGAGAAATTATTAATCTACCAAGTGGTGGTGAAAGAATAAAAGGATATTTCTTCATCTCATACACTAAACTTCAGTAAGTCTTTTCTTCACCAGTCAGGCTATAAGATGTTGTCATGTTAGTTTAGGAAAATGAGGATATTGATTCGCAACCCATCATTCTCTATAAAGTACTCTATGAAGGCCTTTCATCATCAGTGGGGTCAAAAATGGTTGCCTCTTCATCAAGATGTCGAAATAATGATTCCCAACTAACTTTGAAAGTCTTTCTTCAACACCAATCCTTCTAGATTAAAAAGAATAAGTGACACATGAGGAAGAATAAAATGAATATCTTAAGGATTCCCCTCAAGCATTTGAGGATGGTATCTCCACCACTTTCGACAAGATCAGAAAATTAAATCTAGGTACATATGAAAATACATGCCCTACTCTGATCAGTGTGGTAATGGCATTCGATGAGAAAGACGTATACACTTCATTTATATTGTGACACCGAGATGTGTTTTATTGGAACTATATTGAAATTCAATGCATAACCCTGATATAGTTAACCATCATTTGGGGTTATTAGAAGGGCATGGGGTATTCATGCATTCAACAAGAAGTACACACCAAACTCAAGCCTCTAAAATTGAAGCTAAAGTCGAAAAGACTATTGAAGAGAACATTTTCAGAGAGGTGAAATATCCCAAATGGATACCTAAAATTTTCCCAATGAAAATAAAGAATTTTCAAATCAATGTTTGAATCGATTTCAAAGATATTAACTAGAATTTTCTCAAGGAAAGATTTCTGGGTCAAATAATAAAACTTTTGATTAATGAAAAAACTAGCTATGAATTTCTCTGATTCATGGATGGATACACTGGGTACAACCAAATTCGAATGGCCCTAAAAGATGAAGAATCTATAGATATTAGATCCCCTCATGGAATATTTTTCTATCAGGTAATTCCCTTTGTCTTAAAAAATGATAGTTCAAGTTATCAACAAGCTATGAACCATATCTTCAAACCATTCTTGTGAAAATTTGTATAATTTTATGAAGATTATCTACTAGTTAAATCCAAACCACATTCTAATCACCTGATTGATCAAGAGGCCATATTCATTAATCTTCAGAAATATAATTTGAAGAAGAACCCCACAAAATGTGCTTTTAAGGTATCATTGGGAAATTTTCTTGGTTATATTATACACCATTATGGTATAAATTTTTATCCTAAGAAAAAATAAATCGTTGTAATGTAAACTCCTCTAAATTTGATGGAATTAAGAGTAATTCATGGAAACATGGCATATATTCGGCACTTTATCACTAATTTTTCAAGAAAGTGTTTTCCCTTTACCAGATTAATGTATAATGGAGTAACGTATCAATGAACTGAAGACTTCCAAGAATAATTGGATACCCAAAAGAAATATCTATTCAGTCCATCGATATTAACGTCACCTATTGAAGGAAAACTGTTCATTATCTATTTGAAAGCTTTAGAGTGACCATTGAGCATCTTCCATGCCCAAAAGAATGATGTTGGAATAATAATAAGATTTATTATCTTAGTCGAACAATTCTCGATGTAGAGACTCAATATTAAAGTATCGAGATGTTATACATGGCATTAATCATTATAGTTCAGAAGCTGAGGAACTACCTAAAGCATCACAGGTTCCACTTGGTACTTGGAAATAACCCACTCAAATTTATCTTCAGTCATCCTATGCTTACAAGACATTTGTCTTGGTGTGCAGATATTTTTTAACTGTTCGGTATCCAGTTAGTGCCATAGACAACAATAAATGGACAATACATGGAAGAATTCCATGAAAAACACCCTTATGTAGAAGATAAATATTTGAAAACTAAACATCCTAATGAATAAATCTTCTCTATTAAAGATAATCCCCAATCATGGGAAATGTAAATTATTGGTGCTTCCATATTTCCAAAATGGAAGGGAATTGAAATCCCTAAAATAAACAATTTTTTGTTAGTAATTTTTCACATCTCTCTAAAAACGTTAGTGATTCCATATTCCTTTATGTAATTATAATGTGGTACCAACAATGAGGAAAAATATGACGATCTTGTTGCAGGCCTGGAATTGGCCATCTAAGTACGCGTGAACCACCTGAAAGTGAAAGGTGAGTGAGAAATAATAATCAGAAAAATAATTAGGGATTACATTGTGAGAAGAAACCATTAATCCCTCATTATTATTATGTACAAGGGTCAATGGATTAATTTTCCATAGATACAACATTTTTTTATATCATGTGGTCACAAAATTCCCATGATAATGCATTGGAAAATACAGCCACAGACTAGGAAGATCCAAATCGGGATGAAATAATAATTACCATTTCTCATTTTCGAGTAGTTCCACCTTTTGTTCAAATCTGAATAGATAATATCAATGAAATTATTCCCATTTCTGAGTCATATGGTCATACCAAGGGATGGATAATACACATCATGTAATATATCCAAAATGTGGTACCTTCACTAGGCTGAATTAAAAGTGAAAAGATCTGATGATGAGTATTTAATTTCAATCTTTATGACGGTCCAAATAATTATAAAAAAATTTAGATGAGGCTTCGACATAATTATTTTCAGATGCATTGTTTCAGTGGAAACCACATCTTTCATGAAAAAATTTCATGTAGGGGATTATGGTGCTCACCAATCTGGGCATATGATTTCTAATAAAATATGAAGGCATGGATAATTATTTCCTTCAATGTTGTAGGATTTCACATATTTCACCAAGATGTGACATCCCTACCTAGTGAATGCCAAATTCATTCATCAACCCCTACATTTTATGTATATAGCTATATAATCCTAGCAATTTGCCGATGGGGAATGGATGTAGTAGAACCTTATCCTCCAGCTATAGCTAGGGAGCTCAAGTATATTCTTACAGCTACTGATTTATTATCCAAATGGGATGAGGTAATACACCTCAAAGACATTTGGTAAAAAATCATTTTTAGCTTTGGAAAAGCTAATATCATTATTAGATTTGGTGTCTCTCATTCCATATTGACAGAAAAAGACACGAGTTGTTGTTCTTTTGAGGTAAAAAAGTTATATCAGGAGAATAATATCAAATCTAACCATTTATCTCACTATCATGCATCAACCAATGGATAGATAGAGACTTTTAATAAGACCCTATCAAATATACTCCAGAAAATGGTTCATAAAGGTAAAAAAATTTGGCCATATAAACTTTTTTCTAATTTATTGGCTTATCGAAATACTGCACATTGTTCCACTTTAGAAACTCTATACTCGTTGGGTGTATGAAACAAAAGTAGTTTTGCCTATTGAAATTATATTTCCTTCACATCGAGTTAATATCTATGATCAATTATCTATATATAAGAAGTCTTAGAAGCGATTTGATTAGATGGAATGATTAGTCCTATAGATATTTCTTACATTACATCATTTAGATGTTTATCACGACAGAATAACACCTTCTTTTAACAATAGTGATTGCCTCTGCTCATTTCTTCAAGGAGAATTGTTATTATTCATCAGAAATCCCATGATACCAGGAAAGAAGTCACAAAATCTTGAGCCAAAATTGGTAGTAACTTATTCCATTCATAAGTTCTGCTCTAATGGAGATTATTCACTAATCTCAATGGATGGATAACTTATTACGAATCCAACCAATGAAGGATTCTTAAAGAATTACATTATGTAATCACACAAATTAATGTCTTAGTTGCAATAAAATAAACTATATAACAACTATACATATCCATTATACTTGACATTAAAATGTGTAGCATCATTTTTCATTATCTCACAATGTTAAACAGCATGACATCATTTGTCCTTGCTACATGACATTACATGGTACAGTTAACATCTTTTTCATTTGACGTTAAGAAATTTCCCAAGATACCACATATTGGAATTCCTTGTAGTTTTTTAAAAAAGGAGTAGCTTCCATGTGTAATCATTACTCACATAATTTCTACTCCTTAGTGGAACATGAGTTTCATTTTTCTATATGTTTTAATCATATCTTAATGGAGAACTCATTTCAAGTACTACGTGTGGCTTGATTCTCATTCTTATTGGATACATAGAGACACTTGGATTTCTATTCATGGGCCCGACTGGAACCATAAAGAAAATTATTTCCATTTTTTCTTATATATATTAATAAAATCTATACAGAGTACTCTAATAGGATACATGGTTTGTAACACCCAAAGATTTCAATAACTTACAGTACCCACAACATCGAGTTCAGGCGCACCACGACTTACCAAACGTGCCGTTATGAATTGTAATACCCAATTTTTCAAATTTTATACATTTTATCTTTTAAAATGGACATCGTTTTTGGAATAGTAATACCAAAATTATCTTTGGGTCAATTTTTTGTACTTTTTTGATAACTTTCATATTTTGATGAATAGTGAAAGTTACTAAATTTTAATTAAAAATAACCATTTTAATCGAAATAATTAATAGTGATAATTTTCTCATTTGAGTGGTTTTAAAGTATAATTAGATTATATTTTAACCATTTAATCCATTGTTGGTCATTGAACATAATTTCACATTTAAACAGGACATAAGCAAGTGTCAATCTTTTCATAGTTATTATTTCTTAAAAACACGATTTTTTTTTGACAACGAGAATTTATTTTAAATTAATTTCTGCCACTTTTGTGTTTTGAATTTTGAAAAATGGATTGCATATTTAGAATCATGAGATTCAAATTTTTTAAATAGATAACTTTTATTTTTAGACATTTTGAATAATTACTTCGGTAAATATTTTATTTACCATGGTTAAATGCTAAATCCGGTAAATAAGTGTAAACAATAATATTATAATAATATTAAATTACACTAAAACGTGTAATAACCCTATTGGATGATACATGCCTGACCATGGGCATCATTGGGATGATTTTGTGACCTCATGGAGCCACTTTTAAGTGATAATGACACATTATATTAATTAAGTTAAAGTAAATACAAAAATGGCCTTATCATATATCTTTTAGTAAAACAATTTTTACATAAGGTTATACATGTTATCTATTAAAGTATAAAAATTAATTATAAAGATAAACATATTTCCTACATAATGGTACTTTATTGATAATTTTGGACTTTGAATTTTTGAATTTGTTTGTGACACAATGATGATGCAGTATTTTTCTTTATTAATGAAAGAATCAAATATATGGTATTATAAATGTTAAAATAAATATAAATTTAAACTTTTGATGCCATACAAGTATTTTGTAGGATACTATGACATTTTAGGATTTATTAAATAAATTTGGTTAGAATTAAGAATGTTCTTATGATTTTAACAAAAATCAATTATTTAATAGTGTCAAAATTGACATAAAAGAGTTTTTTTAAAACAAATATTATATTATTAATTGATATAATATTCCTAAAAATATAAATTTCTGCCAAAGGACATATATTAAGATAGGTATATCATTAATGAACCACTTTGGGTACTATTGGTAGTTTATAGTATGTTTATTAACCATATAATATAAAAATACAAAGAGATATGGTAAATGTTAAACTAATTAACTAAGAGTTAAATTTAATTGATATGGTTAATATAGTGACGCAAACCTATCTAAAAGCTATTGGTTGAGTGGTTTCCGACCAATCCCCACCAAATCCTTGAAATAAATTAATTTTGATCCATTATAAACTGAACATGAATTTATTATAAATTAATACTTTACGTTTTCCTAAGGTGCCTCTCACCCCTCTTATAAAAGGGCAGTCCCCCTTCCCTAAAATTCACACCTTAAAATCCATTTGGATCGGCCAACATCTGCCCCAATACCCTCTCAACTATACTCAATTAATTCTAGAAGCCTTTATTTAGTCTGAAAGCCAACCTAAGGAGCCCTTTTGATCAAATAAAAAGGTAGAACCTGAAGAAGAGGTAAATATTTCATCACCTCTTTCAAGTACCTTTCTTCTTCCACTTCATCTTTCTTTGTTGTTTTCATTATAAAATAATAACTCCATTATATTATATATAATGTGATGTTATTATGAATATATTACAACCATATTCAATATTCTACCCATCATTTTAATGACATGTCATCATACGTGTGTACATACAGCTTACCGTCTCCACGTCATGGTGTAATTGTTATTCAATACATTATTATTTGGATGGGTATAATAATGATGTATCATTGATGTAAATAACAAATATAACTTGATAATGATTCTGTATATATTATATACCATCCAAATATATATTATTATAATATCAAAAGAATGATATTGTCGCTCGTGCATACGTACGGATTACCGTCTCCACGAACGGGATGACAATCATTCCCCATCATATCCATTCAAGAATAATTTTCATTTGATGATTAAATTTAATTTTTAGAGACTTGATATAATTCTGGATATGAATAAGATACATCCCATACATAAAATAATATGACTCACATAACAATAAATATAAAGGAAAATGAATCTGTTAACACCCAAAACGACGATAATACTAAGATATTATTAAACAATAATTGTTAAAAGATCATATATGATATCGTATTTAATGTATATAATTATTTTATAATTTAATAACAGTTATTTCACAATTATATAGGTGGTTAACCTACTATATAACAATTAAAAGTACAAGGTAAGGGGTTTCTTATCTCACTTTTAATTCCGTAACATTTCCATTGTTCAACACTTATTTATGGCATGTGGTGTGTGTACTGCCCATGATTGTATTCATTGTGTAATATAATTTAATTTATGGATATTTAAATCATCATTGTATGATCCATCTTTCATGGGATGTATGTTTCGTAAGTTATCAAATTGGTAAGGGAATTACAAAATTCAATTTTCACTCATTCGGCTTTACACATACAACATTGATTATTTTACTCCAAGATTATGTGTGGAATCACAATTCACTTGCTTATGTCATAATATCCACTCCCCTTTATTTGGATATACTTTTGATACACATAATAACTCTATTTATAAATTTTCAAATCATCAATATGAACTTGATAATAGTAATTTTAACTCAATTTCCATTTGTTGAGTTAAATATCCAATTCATTGGTGTTGTTTTTACAAGAATATGTGTGAATGTCCATTGATTGGTTTATACTGAATATCCAATCATATTGAGTGTATTTATATTTTTCACACATAATTATGTCATTTATTAATCCTTAACCTAAGGATATCGTCTTTAAAAGATATTTCATCTCAACTTACATTCCATTGAGACTTCTTTGTTGTTATACACCAAATCACTTTTATATGGTTTATATAATGTACTTTGACATAGTATATCATGAATCCCTTTATTCTTGTGATATTACAATTTTTTAATCACCTCAATTATTTTAATTCAAGTGTCTCTATTTTGGTTAGGAACTCTAACTAAAACACCATTTTAAAATGTTTTAAAGATTTATTATTCTAAATCTTTCTCATTAATGTCCATGTTTTAAAATTGGTTTTATGTATTTATTTATATGGACATTAATTTTTTAAAATAAAATTCCTTTTAAATTTTTCAAAGTGGTATGGGACACTTTGATTCAAAAATATATTTTTAAACAGCTTCGTGACAAATAGTGTGACTTTTAAATGTTTTCAAGAAAAAGGGGGATATTTATCTGAAATACTTTTTATGATTATTTTCATCTATGTCAATATCCTTCATTATTCTAAATTGAGGTTAATCTATTACAATAAAAAAAATCCATATTGTATTGAATGAGTTATGTTTGACTGTGGATGTGTTATTTTTATACCATTCATGGTTTGTGGATAAAGTATTGACATTTTGTAAACTATTTTTAATAAGAATGTTTATGTTATGTTTCAAACTTTTTATATGAGGAATGCATTGGAATTAGTAAGTGATGGGTGGAGCCCGCTACATCTCCTCGATGCATTGGTAGGTCTCATGAGACATACAATTGTCTTAGAACAAGGCCTTGACAAAATCTTATTTGTAGTCTTGGAACAAGGCCTTGACTATGTGGTTCTAATATTCTGGTATTATGCATTCCATCATTATGAAAGTAGTTATTGATATTTCATGTGATTATTCGACTAGTAGAAAATCAATGTGAATATGTAAATTAAATTATTTGATTTGGTATTTTCAATATTATTCTCAAGTTCAATTTTAAAAAACTTTTGTTTAATCTTATACACTGCCTTAAATGTTTATGGTTATTTAGGAAAGTTTCCACTATAATGTTCTCCTTGCTGAGAATCTGAGCTCACCCCTTTCTATGTTTTATTTTTTCTAGGATTCAAATATGTATATTGTGACTGACCTACAGGATAGTCTATGGGTTCTCAGTGTTGTCTATGGAAACAATGTTGTTGTATTTTTCCATTTTATGATTTAATGTAAAAATTATGTATGTATCTAGTACTTACAAGGCTACTAAAATAATTGGTCTTTCGAGACATGATCTTTTATGATCATGCCAATGATACGTAAAAATGCACCAACTACGGGCTTCTAGGGTCGGGGTGTTATTGTTGGTATCAGAGGAAGTTTAGTAAAAACCTTGGAAACTAGATTTAGATAAACATTGATTATAGAATATTGTCGTGAGATAGACTTTGAGGATTAGTATAGAAGAACTACCTAAAATTTTGGTATTGTAGAGATTTTGTTAGTTTTCTAAAAATTACATACTTGTTTGGATACGAGCAGGTAGAGGCAGCTCTGGAACAAATGTACCTAGGGGTAAAACCTGAAAACACCGCTTTGAGCTAGCCTCGAACAGGAACTGGTTCACAAAAATGGGCCTTGATGCATTCCTGGTTACGACATTCCCAGGCGATATGCTTAGGATAATTTACATTTTCATTACAAACCAATTTGAATTATTTTAATATAAGAAAAGAATAAATGACCTTGGTTAATCCTAAGGTGTTTCAAATTGAAAATATTGTGTCACGATATTCTCTAAATGATTTTATGAATACTGTTACTCACACAATGATTTCTAGTTTTAGTCAATTGTTGGATTCCAAGGAAGTCATAGTTACTTTGAGAATGATGCACAATGTGGGAATGGTGGAGGAAATGGGAAACAGAATGCAATGTTGATAAGCGTAAATGATATTGTGTTCATGACAAATCAGTTTTCCAAAAATATGATCAACAATATATATATTAACTAACTCTTGAACTCAATAAAGGAGAGAAAAGTGATGAATGATAAGAGCTCCAGTAGTGGATACCATAGAGAAAAGAATACTCAATTTCTATCACGCATGAAAAGTGGAAGGAGACAACCAAGAAAGTGTCTCAATGGATAAATGAAATTCTTTACATGTGGAAAAGAAATACATAATTTGAAGAATCGCTGAGGAAAATTTAAGAGTACTATGGAAGAAAATAAAAATGGTCCCAAGAATCCATTTACAGTCATTTTCCATAAATGTAGGAGACATGGCCATTACCCGAGTGAATGCCCTATTCTATAGGATATTTTCTTGGTTAAATAAGATGCTTTGTAGAAATAAATGGTTGGAGAAATGTTTAAATGTATCAGTGCTCCTTGATGATGGGATTACTTTGGAAACAATTTCTCTTGTATTTTTAACCCTATAGTTTGTCATGTGAAAGTGATATTTGAGGAAGAAATATCTTTTCTCTTGTGTATATAGTTATAAATAACCATTTGGTTTTATATGATCATTGTTTTTGAGGAAATTACATGTTATTATATTTTGGGATGAAAATGAAAGGTATGAGATAACATTAGTGGTTAAATTATGTTGTGGTTATTTATCTCATTTTGGTAATGTTATAAAATATATTTTTTGAAAAAGGAAAACATGTATACCGTGTGATAACCCATCACATCGGACAAAGCTATGAGAATCGAACCCACAACTAGAGTGCGATTGGGATTTATCACCTACCACAAGACTACGTGAAGTCCCTGGTTAGGTTGACTAATTATTTTTAGTCAAATGATTTTATTGATCAATAATAAGTTGATTTGAGATCTTCTGTCTTATAAAATGAATACCCTTAGTATAGGAAAATGATTTTGTGATTAAGTGATAAATGTTATTTTGGAAGACTTTTACTTTTTTGGGAACAGTATATGCCCAAGGAAAATAGAATACTATGAGATTTCATTTGAGGAGTAATAGTGGATTTTTATATATGTCATTATAGTGGATTTATAGTGATTTGGGTTATTTATGGAAATGATTAACCAATAATAGAGAATATGTGATTAGATTAATTACTTTTAAGTATGTGACTTTAAGAGTAGTTGATGTCATTAGGAGATACAATTTAACATAGAAGACTACATAACCAAATTATTCTATGTTTTGGGATTCAATATTAGATTGTATTATATTGAAGGATTTTAAGGAAAATTTTTTATTGAATGGTATTTATTTAACTTTGGGGTATTGATTGGTTTAATTTTAGAAATTAAGATTAGTGTTTATTTATCTAAAGGAATATCCTTTTGGGGTATCATCAGACCTTGTACTAACCATTTTGGTTTTGATTAATCTCTAAAGACAAGGTAAATATGTAGTTTCTCCTTTGTGGATGATGTGATTCTCTAGAAGTTTATTCTATCTCTTCTGGTGTCCCCAAGTCTTCTTGAATACTCATCCTTTAAAAAAAAAATTAGTTGTAGAAATTTATTAAAGAATGAAACTCTACTTAAAAATTAATTATATCTCTTTATGTTCTTAGTCAATCTCATAAATAAATTCCTCAACTTTATGAAATGTAACTTAAAACCAAAAAAATGTTTTCTGTTTACTTTTCCTACTGGGAAACTAATTACCATTTGTCCCATCACAAGTTTGTGGTCTTCTTATTATTAACTTTCTCCTGATCATGTTTTATATCCCTCTCAATCAAAACTTGACACTTAGTTTATCATCTGTATCCAAGTTTTCCTACATGGAATCTTAGTATGGGTTATCTTGGGAGACCAATGTACTTATCTTTATTTCTTTTAAAGTGATAGTTTTATTGACTCTTTTCTAATATGGGACTTTCCATTATATTCCCAAGACCAATTTTAAAAATTGCGAGGATGCAATTTATTGAAGGAGGAAAGAATGTAACACCCCAAGATTTCAATAACTTAGACTACCCGCAACATCGAGTTCAGGCACACCATGACTTACCAAACTAGTTGTTATGAATATTAATACACACTTTTTGAAATTTTATACATTCTATATTTCAAAATGGACTTCTTTTTTGGATTTGGAATACCAAAATTATCTTAGGGTAAATTTTTTGTACTTTTATGATAACTTTCATATTTTGATGAATAGTGGTAGTTAATAAATTTTAATTAAAAACATCTTTTTTAATCGAAATAATTTATAGTGATAAATTTTTTATTTGAGTGGTTTTAAAGTATAATTAGATTATATTTTTACCATTTAATACAATGTTTGTCATTGAACGTAATTTCACATTTAAACAGGACATAAGCGAGTGTCAATCTTTTAGTAGTTATTATTTCTTAAAACCACATTTTTTGTTTTGAAAAGGGGAATTAATTTTAAATTAATTTCTGCCACTTATGTTTTTTGAATTTTTAAAAATGGATTCTATATTTATAATCAGAAGGTCCAAATTGTTTAAATAGGAAACTTTTATTTTTATACATTTTGAAAAATTACTTCGGTAAATATTTTACTTACAATGGTTAAAGGGTAAATCCGGTAAAAAAGGGTAAAACAATAATATTATAAAAATATTAAATTACACAAAAATGTGTCCTAATCATATTGTATGATACATGTCCGACCATGGGCATATTTTTGTCCATTTTAGGACCTCATGGAGCCACTTGTATGTGATAATAACACATTATATTAATTACGTAAAGTAAATAAAAAATGAGCTAAGCATATATCTTTTAGTAAAACAATTTTTACTTAAGGTTATACATGTTATCTATTCAACTATAAATATTCCATAGAAATATAAAAACATTTCCTACATAACGGTAATTTATTTATAATTTATATACATTGAATAATTAAATTTATTTATGACACAATGATGATGTAATATTTTCCTTATTAATGAAACAATCAAATAAATGGTATTATAAATGTTAAAATAAATATAATTTGTACGTTTTGATGCCATCCACGAATTTTATAGGTTACTATGACATGTTAGGATGATTAAATGCATTTTTTTCAAATTAATAAAGTTTTATACAAATTTAACAAAAATACATTATTAAATAGTGTCAAAATTGACATAAAAGAGTTTTTAAAACAAATATTATATTAATAATTTATATAATATTCTTAAAAATCTAATGTTTGGACAAAGGACTTATATTATGATAGGTATATTAATAAGTAAACACTTGGGGTTTTATTGGTAGTTTATTGTAAGTTTATTAACCATATAATATAAAAATACAAAGATACATGATAAATGTCAAACTAATTAACTAAGAGTTAAATCTAAAAGATAAGGTTAATATAGTAACCCAACCCAATATAAAACCTATTGGTTGAGTGGTTTTCGACCCATCCCCACCACATCCTTGAAATAAATTAATTTGGAGACATTATAAATAGAACATGAATTTATTATAAAATAATACTTTAAGTTTTCCTAAGGTGCACCTCACCCCTCTTTTAAAAGGGTACTCCCACTTCCCTAAAATTCACACCTTAAAATCCATTTTTTTTGGAAAAACTCTACCCAAATACCCTCTAAAGTATCCTCCCTTAATCCTATAGGCCTTCATTTATTCATAAAGCCAACCTATGGAGCCCTTTTGATCAAATCAAAAGAGAGAACCCGAAGAAGAGGTAAATATTTCATCACCTCTTTCATGTTCCATTCTTCTTCCACTTCCTCTTTCTTTATTGTTTCCATTATAAGATAATAAATCCAGTATCTTCTATATAATGTGATGTTATTATTAATATGTTACAACCAGATTTATTATTCTATCCATCCTTTGAATTAAAATGTCACCATACGTGCGTACGTACGACTTACCATCTCCACACCGTGGTGTAATTTTTCTTCAATACATTATTATTTGGATGGGTATAATAATGATGTATAATTGATGTAAATAATAAATATAACATGATAATGATTCTTTATATATTATATACCATCCAATTTCATATTATTTTAAAATTGAAAGAATGATATTGTCGCACGTGCGTACGTACGGATTACCGTCTCCACGAATGTGTTGAGAATCATTCCCCATCTTATCCATTATTGACTAATTATCATTTGATTATTAAAAATAACTATTAGAGACTTGATATAACTCGGTATATTAATATGATACATCACATACATAACAAATATGACTCACATAACAAAAAATATAACGGAAAACGAATCCCATAACACCCAAAACGATGATAATACTAAGATATTACTAACAAAGAAATGTAAAAATATCATGTATAATGTAATATTAATGTATATGATTATTTTATAATTTAATAACAATTATTTAACCATTATACATGAGGTTAACCTACCATATACCATGGAAAATTACAATGTAAGGGGTTTCTAACCTCAATTTTAATTCGATGAGATTTCCATTATTCACCACTTATTTATTGCATGACGTGTGTGTACTACCCATGGTTGTATTCATTGTGTAATATATATTAATTTTTGGATATTTACATCATCATTTATGATCCATCTTTCATGGGATGTATGTTTCATATGTTACCAAATTGGTAAGGGAATTACAAATTTCAATTTCAACTTATTAGGCTTTACGCATACTTCATTGATTATTTTACTCCAAGATTATGTATGGAATCACTATTCATTTTCTTATGTCATAATATCCACTCCCCTTTATGTGTATATACTTTTGATAAACATAATCACTCCATTGATAAATTCTCAAGTCATCAATTTGAACTTGATAAGAGTACTTTTAACTCAATTTCCATTTGTTGAGTTAAATATCCAATTCATTGGTGCTGTTTTTACAAGAATATGTGTGAATTTACTATGATTGATTTACACTAAATATCCAATAAAATTGAGTGTATTTATATTTTTCACACATAATTATGTCATTGATTTATCCTTAACCTAAGGATACGGTCTTTATAAGAGATTTCATCTCAATTTACATTCCATTGAGACTTGTTTGTTGTTATACACCAAATCAATTTTATATGGTGTATATAATTTACTTTGACATAGTATATCAGGAATCCCTTTATTCTCATGATATTACAAAGTATGTATTACCTCAATTATTTTTAATCAAGTGTCTCTCTTTTGGTTAGGAACTCTAACTAAAACAACATTTTAAAATGTTTTAAAGATTTATTATTCTAAGTATTTTTCATTAATGTCCATGTTTTAAAAATTGTTTTAAGGATTTATTTATATGGAAATTAAATTTTTAAAAATAAAAATCCATTTAAAAGTTTCAAAGTGGTATGGGACACTTTTATTCAAAAATATATTTTTAAATGGCTTCTTGACAAATAGTGTGACTTTTAATTGTTTTCAAGAAAAAGGAGGATATTTCTCTAAAATAATTTTGATGACTATTTTCATCCATGTCAATATCATTCATTATCATCAATTGAGGTTAATATTTTACAATAAAATATTCCATATTGTGTTGAATGGGTTATGTTTGACTGTGGATGTGTTATTTTTATACCATTCATGGTTTATGGATAAAGTATTGACATTTCTTATGCTAGTTTTAATAAGAATGTTTATGTTATGTTTTAAACATTTCTTATGAGGAATGCATTGGAAATAGTAAGTGATGGGTGGAGCCCACCATAGCTCCTCGATGCATCAATAGGTCTCATGAGACAAACTAGTGTCTTGGCACAATTCCTTGACAAAATCTTATTTGTAGTCATGGAACAAGGCCTTGACTATGTGTTTATGATAGTCTCGTATTATGCATTCCATCATTATGAAAGTGGTTATTGATATTTCATGTGATTATTCAATTTTTAGAATATCCATGTCATTAAGTAAATGGCATTATTTGATTTTATCTTTTCCATATTATGCTGAAGTTCAAGTTTAAAAGGATTCTATTTTATTCTTATACACTACCTTAATTATTTATGCTTATTTATGAAAGTTTCTGCTATAATGATATCCTTACTGAGCATCTGAGCACACGCCTTTATATGTTTTATGTTTTCAAGGATGCAAAGAAGTATATTGTGACTGACCTGCAGGATATTCTATTGGGTCTTCGTGTTTTATAAAGAAACATTATTTTTGTAGGTTTCCATATTATGATTTAATGTAAAACTGATGAATGTATATAGTACTTCCAAGGATACTAAACTAATCGGCCTTTTGACACTTGATCTTTTATGATCATGCCAATGATATGTAAAAATGAACCGACTTTGGGCTTCTAGGTTCGGGGCGTTACAATTGGTATCACAAGAAGTGTAGTTCAAACCATGGAAACTATATTTAGAAAAACTCTGATTAAAGTACATAGCCCTGAGATAGACCTTGAGGATTAGTATATAATAACTTCTTAAAATTTTTGTATTGTAGAGATTCTTTCAGTTTTCTAATCATTATATCCATGTCTAGATACGAGCAGGTAGAGGTGGCTCATGCATAGATTTACCTAGGGGTAAAAACCGAAAACCCCACATTCAGATAGACTCTAACAGGAACTGGTGCACGACAATGGGCCTTGATGCACTCTTGGTTACGACACTCCCAGGGGATATGATTAGGATAATTTACATTTTCTTTACAAACCAATTTTAATTATTTTAATATAAGATAAGAATAAATGACTTGGTT
Organism: Viscum album; assembly: GCA_963277665.1. NCBI lineage: Eukaryota > Viridiplantae > Streptophyta > Magnoliopsida > Santalales > Viscaceae > Viscum > Viscum album. Next base: position 1,619,354,798 of record OY728125.1, read on the forward strand.
AATCCTAAGGTGTTTCAAATTGAAAATATCATGACAGGATATTCTCTAAATGATTTTATGACTACTATTACTCACACAATGCTTTCTGGTTTTAGTCAATGGCTGGATTCCAAGGAAATCATAGTAACATTCAGAATGATGTACAAAGTGGGAACGGTGGTGGAAATGAGCAACAAAATGCAATGTTGATAGGCGTAAAAGATATTGTGTTCATTCCAAATCAGTTTTCCAAAAATATGATCAACGAAATATATATTAACCAACTCCCGGACTCAACAAAGAAGAGAAAATTGATGAATGATAAGATCTCCAGTAGTGAATACCATGGAGAAAAGAATCCTCAATATCCATCATGTAAGAAATGTGGAAGGAGACACCCAGGAAAGTGTCTCAATAGAACAAATAAATGATTTACAAGTGGGAAAGAAGGAAATAAAGTGAAAAAATTCTGAGGAAAAATGAACAGTACTATGGAAGAAAATAAAAATGGTCACATGAATCCATTTATAGTCATTGGCCGTAAATGTAGGGGACGTGGCCATTACCCGAGTCAATGCCCTATTCTATTGGATATTTTCTTGGTCAAAGAAGAAGCTATATTGTAATAAAAGGTTGGAGAAATGTTTAAGTGTATTAGTTCTCCTTGTTGATGGGATTACTTTTGAAAAATTCTTTCTTGTATTTTTAACCCTACAGTTTTCCATGTGAAAGTGATATTTTAGGAAGACATATCTTTTCTCTTGTGGATATATTTATAAATAACCATTTAGTTTTATATGATCATTGGATTTGAAGAAATTACATGTTATATTATTTTGGGATGAAAAAGAAAGGTATGAGATAACATTTGTGGTTAAATTATGTTATGGTTATTTATATCATTATGGTAATGTTATGAAATATAGTCTTTGAAAAAGGACAACATGCAGACCGTGTGATAACCCATCGCGTTGGACAAAGCTATGGGAATCGAACCCACAACCAGAGTGCAATTGGGATTTATCGCCTACCACTGGACTATGTGAAGTCCCTTGTTAGGGTGACTACTTATTTTTAGTTAAATGATTTTATTGATCAATAATAAGTTGATTTGATATCTTATGTCTTATCAAATGAATACCCTTAGTATAGGAAAATGATTTGGTAATTAAGTGATAAATGTTATTTTGGAAGACTTTCGCTTTGTTGGGAACACTATATGTGCAAGGAAAATGGAAAAATATGGGATTTCATTTGAGGAGTAGTGAATGATTTTTATCTATGATTTTATTGTGGACTTATAGTGATTCGAGTTATTTATGGAAATGATTAACCAATAATACAAAATATTTAATGAGGTTAATTACTTTTAAGTATGTTACTTTAAGAGTAGTTGATGTTATTTGGAGATACAATTTATCATGGAAGAGTACATAACCAAATTATTCTATTTTTAGGGTTTCAATATTAGTTTGTATTATATTTAAGGATTTTAAGGACAATTTTTTATTGAATGGTATTTATTTTACTTTGGGGTATTGATTGGTTTAATTTTAGAAATTAATATTAGTGATTCTTTTTCTAAAAGAATATCCTTTTGGGGGATCATAAGACCTTGTACTAACCATTTTGGTTTTGATTAATCTCTAATGATAAGGTAAATATATATTTTATCCTTTGTGGATCATGTGATTCTCTAGAAGTTTATTCTAGCTCTTCTGGTGTGACCAAGTCTTCTTGAATGCTCATATTTTAAAAAAAAGAGTTACTGGTAGATATTTATTAAAGAATGAAACTCTACTTAAAAAGTAAATATATCTCTTTATGTTATTAGTCAATCTCATAAATAAATTCCTCATCTTTATGAAATGTAACATAAAAGAAAAAAAATGTTGTCCGTTTACTTTTCCTACTAGGAAACTAATTACCATTTGTCCTATCAAATTTTTTTGGTTTTCTTGTTGTTAACTTTCTCCTGATCATGTTTTATATCTCTCTCCATTAGAACCTGACACTTAGTTTATCATCCATATCCATGTTTTCCTACATGGAATCCTCGTATGTGTTATCTTGGGTGCCCTTTGTAATTCTCTTTATTTCTTTTAAAGTAATAGTTTTATTAACTCTTTTCTGATGTGGGACATTCCATTATATTCCCAAGCCCAATTTTAAAAATTGTGAGGATTAAATTTATTGGAGGGAAGAATGTAACACCCCAAGATTTCAATAACTTACACTACCCGCAACATCGAGTTCAGATGCACCACGACTTACCAAACTAGCCCTTATGAATAGTAATACCCAATTTATAAAATTTTATACATTTTATCTTTCAAAATGGACTTCATTTTTGGATTCGGAATACCAAAATTATCTTAGGGTAAATTTTTGGTACATTTCTGATAACTTTCATATTTTGATGAATAGTGAAAGTTACTAAATTTTAATTAAAAATAACTTTTTTAATAGAAATAATTAATAGTGATAAATTATGCATTTGAGTGGTTTTAAAGTATATTTATATTATATTTTTACCATTTAATCCAATGTTTTTCATTGGACATAATTTCACATTTAAACAGAATAGAAGAAAGTGTCAATCTTTTGATAGTTATTATTTCTTAAAAACACGCTTTTTATTTTGACAACGAGTGTTATTTTTAAATTAATTTCTGCCACTTCTGTGTTTTAAATTTTAAAAAATGGATTATAGATTTATAATTAATAGGTACAAATTTTGTAAATAAGGATATTTTATTTATAGACATTTTAAAAAATTACTTCGTTAAATATTTTATTTACCATGGTAAAAGGGTAAATCCGGTAAATAAAGGTAAGAAAATAATATTATAATAATATTTAATTTCACTAAAACGTGTTCTAAACCTATTTTATGATACATGTCCGACCATGGGAATCTTTGGGATGATTTGTGGGACCCCATGGAGCCACATGTAATTGATAATGATACATTATATTAATTAAGTTAAAGTAAATACAAAAATGACCTAAGCATATATCTTTTAGTAAAACAATTTTTACAAAAAGTTATACATTTTATATATTCAACTATAAATATTAAATAGAAATATAAAAATATTTCCTAAATAATGCTACTTTATTTATAATTTTTATACATTTTATAATTAAATTTATTTATGACACAATGATGATTCAGTGTTTTTCATTATTAATGAATGAATAAAATAAATGTTATTATAAATGTTAAAATAAATATAATTTGAACGTTTTGATGCCATCCATGAATTCTATAGGTTACTATGACATGTTAGAATAGAAAATATATTTTTTTCAAATTAATAAATTTTTTATGAATTTCAAAAAAAATTTATTATTAAATGGTGTCAAAATTTACATACAAGAGTTTTTAAAAAAAATATTATATTTTTAATTGGTATAATATTTTTAAAAAACTAAGGTTCGGCCAAAGTAATTATATGATGATAGGTATATCATTAATGACCCACTTGGGGTTCTATTTGTAGTTTATTTTATGTTTATTAACCATATAATATAAAAATACAAAGAGACATGGTAAATGTCAAACTAATTAACTAAGAGTTAAATCTATAAGATAAGGTTAATATATTGACCCAACCCTATATAAAACCTATTGGTTGAATGGTTTTCGACCCATCCCCACCACATCCTTGAAATAAATTAATTTGGAGCCATTATAAACCGAACATGAATTTATTATAAAATAATACTTTAAGTTTTCTTAATGTTCCCCTCACCCCTCTTTTAAAAGGGGACCCCCCCCCTTCCCTAAACTTCAAACCTTCAAATCCATTTGGCTCGGCCAAACTTGGCCCAAATACCCTCTCAACTATCCTCCCTTCATCCTAGAGGCCTTATTTTAGTCATAAATCCAACATTAGGAGCCCTTTTGATCAAATCAAACAGAATAACCTGAAGAAGAGGTAAATATTTCATCACCTCTTTCAAGTTCTTTTCTTCTTCCACTTCTTCTTTCTTTATTGTTTCCATTATAAAATGATAACTACAGTATCTTCTATATATTGTGATATTATTATTAATATGCTTCAACCATATTCATTATTCTATCCATCCTTTGACTGACATGTCACCATACGTGCGTACGTACAGCTTATCGTCTCCACGTCGTGGTGTAATTTTTATACAATACATTATTATTTGGATGGGTATAATATTGATGTATAATTTATGTATATAAGAAATATAACATGATAATGAATCTATATATTTTAAATACCTTCCAATTATATATTATTTTAATATCAGAACAATGATATTGTCGCTCGGGCGTACGTATTGATTACCGTCTCCACGAACGGGATGAGAATCATTCCCCATCGTATCCATTCAAGACTTATTTTCATTCGATGATTAAAAATAATGTTTATAGACTTGATATAATTCTGAATATGAATAATATACATCCCATCCATAACAAATATTACTCATATAACAAAATAATATATAGTAAAACTAATCCCTTAACACCCAAAACGATGATAATATATAATTCTTGTATAATTTAATAACAATTATTTCCCCATTATACCGGAGGTTAAACTACCATAGACCATGGAAAATTACAAGGTAATGGGTTTCTTATCTCACTTTTAATTCCATGAGATTTTCATTTTTCACCACTTATTTATTTCATATCGTGTGTGTACTTGACATGATTATATTCATTGTGTAATATACATTAATTTTTTAGATATTTACATCATAATTTTATGATCCATCTTTCAGGGGATGTATGTTTCGTATGTTACCAAATTGGTAAGGTAATTACAAATTTCAATTTCCACTCATTCGGCTTTACACATACTTCATTGATTATTTTACTCGAAGATTATGCGTGGAATCATTATTCATTTGCTTATATCATAATATCAACTCCCCTTTCTGTGGATATACTTTTGATACACATAATAAATCCATTGATAAATTCTTAAGTCATCGATATGAACTTGATAAAAGTTCTTTTATCTCAATTTCCATTTGTTGAGTTAAATATCCAATTCATTGGTGCTGTTTCTACAAGAATATGTGTGAATGTCCTCTAATTGATTTACACTAAATATCTGATCATATTGAGTGTATTTATATTTGTCACACATAATTATGTCATTCATTTATGCTTAACATAAGGATGCAGTCTTTATAAGAGATTTCATCTCAATTTACATTATATTGAGACTTCTTTATTGTTATACACCAAATCAATTTTATATGGTGTATATAATGTACTTTGACATTGTATATCATGAATACCATTATTCTCATGATATTACAAAGTTTTTATTCCCTCAATTATTTGTATACAAGTTTCTCTCTTAAGGTTAGGAACTCTAACTAAAACATCATTTTAAAATGTTTTAAGGATTTATTATTCTAAATCTTTCTCATTAATATCCATGTTTTAAAAATGGTTTTAATGATTTATTTTTATGGAAATTAATGTTTTAAAATTAAAATTCCTTTTAAATGTTTCAAAGTGGTATGGGAAACTTTGATTCAAAAATCTATTTTTAAATGGCTTCTTGACAAATAGTGTGACTTTTAAATGTTTTCAAGAAAAAGGGTGTTATTTCCCTCCAATAATTATGATGATTATTTTCATCTTTGTCAATATCCTTAATTATTCTCAATTGAGGTTAATATATTACAATACAATCTTCCATATTGTATTGAATGAGTTATGTTTGACTGTGGATGTGTAATTTTTATACCATTCATGGTTTGTGGATAAAGTATTGACATTTCTTATGATAGTTTTAATACAAATGTTTATGTAATGTTTCAAACTTTTCATATGAGTAATTCATTGGACATAGTAAGTGACGGGTGGAGCCCGCTATAGCTCCGTGATGCATCGATAGGTCTCATGAGACAAACTAGTGTCTTGGCACAAGTCGTTGACAAAATCTTATTTGTAGTCTTGGCACAATGCCTTGACTATGTGGTTATGATTGTCTGGCATTATGCGTTCCATAATTATGAAAGTGGTTATTGATATTTCATGTGATTATTCAACTTGTAGAATATCTATGTGAATAATTAAAAGAAATTATTTGATTTTATCTTTTCCATATTATTCTGAAGTTCATGTTTAAAAGGCTTTTGTTTTAGTCATATACACTTCCTTAAATGAATATGCTTTTTTATGAAAGTTTTTACTATAATGTTATCCTTACTGAGCATTTTAGGTCACCCCTTTCTATGTTTTATTTTTCCCAAGATCCAAAGAATTATATTGTGACAGACCTACAGGATAGTCTATGGGGTCTCAGTGTTGTCTATGGAAACAATGATGTTGTAGTTTTTCATTTTATGATGTAATGTAAACCTTATAAATGTATCTAGTACTTCCAAGGCTACTAAACTAATTGGTCTTTCGAGACTTGATCTTTTATGATCATGCCAATGATACATAATAATTCACCGACTCTGGGCTTTTGGGGTCGGGGTGTTACATTGTTTGATCTTCATAACATCTTTTTTCTTAAGTTTAATGATTATTCTGTAATGTGTTAAAATCTCTCTTATTTTACATCAAACTCAATTGTTGTAGGTAATGATTTAATCAATCACAATGTTTGTCTTGATTCGGAAAACAATTGGATTCATAGAGATGCATAGATCACTAATCTTGTACCAAACCATAAAAAACCCTATTACCCACATCAAACTATTATTGATATGGGGAAAAATCTCAAGAACAATGCTTGTCTTTATTATTTCCCTAGAAAGATATGTAGTGATGCTTGTGTATTATCCCCAAGTACTGCTGAAATATTTCTTTTCACGTCGTAATCACTTCATGTCCTCACAGACACCATACTTCCTATGTCTGTGTCATATCATCGTTGAAATACAATTCATCCGATTCTTTAGAAATCATGATTGGAAATACTCTTTCTATATTCAGGGGACTTTCTCCCTAAACCATACCCTATTCTTTGGAAAATAATAATCTCTATAAACTATTTTTGGTTTTTAGAAATAGAACTTCTGATACCAAAGAGCTCTTTTTCCTGACTATACAGTATGTTCCCCTTGGTGGCTTGCATAAAATTCTCTTGTAAAATGGTCATGTCAATCAGAATATGCCAATGTTTGGCTCTATAGCATACAACTATCAGATTCCCTGCATAATACCACACCCCATAATTGGTTCATAAAATAATGGTATCTTCTTTCTTGGAAGACACTTCCTCTAATGTCTTTATCCCATTTCTCATGACATCTTTCCAATCCAGAAATCCCAAAATCCTAGTTTATAATTCTTCCTTTCAATAATTGATCATGGTAGTATGTTTCCATACAAATTAGCATGAAATATGAGACTCATAAACCTTTTTAAAATGCTAATGTCCTTAAATTAAATCCCTAAAATGTCCTTATTTCATGACTTGAAACTGCACAACATAATATCATTTCTATGTGACTCTAAGATACACAACAAAATATCAGAAATCCCATTTCTAAACAATTTTAATAATTCTTCATATATATCAAATTTATAGAGTAATTATTTTCCCAATTCATGGCCTATGTTGGCATAGATGGACCCCTTATTATTAGGTAACTTTCTATGGCTAATCAATCCACTTTGGTGTTAAGATTCCCAAATCCTAAATCCCTTTGTCGATCATCAATAGAATGCCATAATTCTTAAGATATCTTTTACATAACTATAAAGAACACTACCTAGTTGGACATTCATATAATTCACCTATATAATGGGAATATCAGTCAAAGGATTCCATTTTTTGGCTATGTAGCACAATCCCTAGTTAGCCCAACATAATACAACCCCCATAAAGGGTTTACAAGCTATGGAAAATTTTTTCTGGGAAGAAACATCCTCTATTTATAAACATTAAATTTTATATTTGGTGAAAATAAAAATCATTACTCAATATTCTGATTGGAAGTATATGAAAAATATCAGGACTTACCCAACCATTAATGCCTTTGTTGGGTTCTAATATAAAAATTCATTATCAAAGCTATTCGACCTAAAATAGTAGAATTTTTATCCCAACATGGATGACTTTAAATATCCAAGAAAAAGAGACACAATACTTTCTAGGTTAAAAATCCACCAATGGAAATCTAGACCAAAGATGAGTCCCATCTCACTAGACATACATTCTTCATGGTATAGGCAAGATCGGGCAATAAAAATTCAAAAAGACTAGATGTTTGTAGGTTTGTTCCTATAACCCTAACAAATGTCAACTATTATTTCTATTCCCCATGTCTTAGAAATAAATTGGAGCATCCTTCCTTATATTAATTAGCTCCAAATTCCATAAAATGAGGTTGCAATGCGTAAAGTACTCTAATTTTACTTTTGAACAATATTCTTTTCATTCTGAATGAATCTGATTATAAGGGGAGCTTTTGTAGACGCCATGAAATGTGTTCCATGCGATTTTCTGTATATTGATGACTCAAAACACAATTATGATTGAGTAAAACATTTCATTATAGTGGAAGAAAGATGTAGGTTATATTTCTATGTGTCGAAATACTACACCATAATGATGGATAAGTTGAATGATTCACCCCTCCAGTAGTATAATGTTGATTTCCATGATCGATGAAAAAAAGGTATCGATACATTTAATTCGATTTCAAAGTTTCCTCTAAGAAGACTTGGGAAATTCACCATCTCAAGAAGTCTATATCTCTTTTATATCTTCGATTTGACTGGTTATGGAGCCTAAATGGACTTACTGATAAAATGTTATGGCACTCGGATGAGGGAGAAATTTAATCCTGATGACCTACATAGAAGAGCTATGGTGAGGACCTATGTCGTATACATACAAAAAAGTCCTATGCATTAGTATTATATTTTTCACCCCTACGAGGAAAACATATGATGAGGAGCTACATGGGAAACCTACACTGATGAACTCCTTTTGACTAGCCCCACTCCTTGCATATAAATAGGACCCTTGGGCTCCCCATTTGGGACTGACAAAAGTTAAAAGAACTCTCGATGAACCAATTTTGTATCTCATTCTTCCAGGTCCCCCAAATATCTAATGTATCTCTCTAAAACATGATATAAGATAGAATTAGATGTGATAATAATTTTTTAAATCCTTTTAGAGTTTGAAACACAAAACATCTAATTAAGGATCATTCATTCTTAAAGAAGATGGTGCCTACACAAGGAATATTTCTTAATTGTCCTATGCGGGGATCATCTAAAGACACCAAAGGAGACTCTGGGTGTTTAGATTTATATATCCCCTGATGTTGTCTTCTTGGAAGTCATTTTTGAGGCTTTCATAGGCTTGGTTATCTTATGTTATGAACTCTTTCAGTCATCTCTAGGACCTGCCCAACATACCTATGCTACATACCTACATTGTATAGCTATTTTGTATAACTGAACCCAGGGCCTACACATATCACCTTGTAAACCCTCTTCAAAGCCACTCTTGTCAGGATGTCTCCTTCGTTGGTTACCTAATCTGAAATGGACTAAGGTGAAGCCTCCAACAAAACCTTCTGACTTATCAAACCATTGGGAAAGGAAAATTAGCATGTGTTCTATTTGGTTTGGTATGTCTAGTGTCAATGGATTTCAGATTTAATATTATAAGGATTTCAAGATCCTTTTCATGTTTTTAGGTTTTTATATCTATACTCATAGGGATCCTTACCCTTGAGATAGTTTTGGGAAGTACTTTATCTTGTATAATAGGGATAGGACTATGCCCTCCCATTTTCTTCTCTAATATCCATTGCCTCGAATTCCTAATAGGGAGAGTGAGGGTCACACTATCTTTTACACTCAATAAATGAAAAGTCTCCCTCCCCTCATGGGATCCATTAAAGAAATCCATCATGGAGTATTCCCCTAGATTATTGGGTCGAACCTAATGAATTTAATTTTCATGTTACATTATCAGGTTTATTGCTCTATGCCCTCTCCCACTGTCTCATTGGGTTCTTTTTCCATAGGTCGTCCCTCTCCCATCAACAGAAGAGAAAGTGTGTGGTTTTTTTTTTAAATTATTCATAACCTTTTATTTCACACATTGAGAATGACTCCTGCGGGTTATATTATTTTTATGACAACAACATCCTCAAAATATGCCAATCCTAAACTACTATAACTCTGATTCCCACCATAATTGGGATACATAGTAAGCCTTCACTATGGCTCAAGCTCCTTGGATGTCCTCTTCAGGGATTCGACCATAATTTCCATAATCATGGTATCCTCTTTAGGAGTATGCCCCAAATTATGCTCCCCCTAAATCTCCATGAGTTTTATAATTTATTATGGACCTTGTTACACATCATCCTATTTTAAAATAGGCCACAATCTATTTTTATCAATGCATCTGACACCCCTTTAAGACTTACAAAACTACGTGGTCTTTGAATCCCATCTAAGTGGGATACATAGGAAACCTCCATAAGGTTTAAACACAACACTCCAAATCAACCTTGTTTTTCATAGGCTATATTCCCAACAGAGTCCAGTACAACATGGAAACTCATATTCTTTCTAGGTTCCTTGGGATACTTAGGCTTATTCCCTACACAAACCATTGACTCAGAACCTTATGCTCATATGTTCTTACCACACCAAATTAATCTATATGATTAGGTCCATATAAAATAACCATAAATGGTATGATGTGTCCCATTAAGCATCACCAAACTATACAGATTCTTATTCATTTCACAAGGATATGTTAGTAGCTCATTTACTAGAACAATCACAAAATTAAAAAAATCTTTTGTCTCCCTGTATGAAAATAAATTCCAGAGACCCCACTAAGTGGCTTAAAAACTAGTATTATCATAACAACATTTAAAATTATATTTAAATAGTATATGAAAATATACCATTGATGTAGAACCTCGAATATATATATGTATATCTAAATTAATTAAGAACCTCTAATATAGACGGACGATTCTAAAATTCACACTTGATAATAATTGATTTCAAATTTCAAGGGAAATCTATGTTATACATGGTAAATTAATAAGGATTAATGAAAATATTTCAAATTTATAAAAGAGTCTTATATTATGAAATAATTACAACCAAAAGGGTGTGAATATCCCAACCTCCCATCATCTCGACCAATGGGTTTTCTTAAGTATCGTAGGTCCCAAACTAACAAATTCTTTCCTTTAGAAAGCATGTAACGCCCCGACCCCAGCTACCCAGAGTCGGTGCATTACTTCGTAACATTGGCATGATCACAAAAGATCAAGTCTCAAAAGACCGATTAGTTTAGTAGCCTTGGAAACACTAGATACATTCGTAAACGTTACATTACATCATAAAGTGAAAAACTACAATAACAAAGTCTCCATAGTCCACACTCATATCCTCTTCTGACTATCCCTGCAGGTCATTCATAAAATACTTCTTCACATCCTGGAAAATATTAAAACATTGAAAGGGGTGAGCTCATATTCTCAGTAAGGATAACAATATTGCGGAAGCTTTCATAAATAAACATTAACATTTAAGGAAATGTATAACTAAAACAAAAGCCTTTTAAACTTGAACATCAACATAATATGGCAAAAGTAAAATGAGATAATGCCATTCACTTCTTCACATGGATATTCTACTGGTCAAATAATCACATGCAATATCAATAACCACTTTCATAATGAGGGAATGTATAATGCCAGACATTCTGAAACATTTTGTCAAGGCCTCGGCCAAGACGTCTAAAATGATTAAGGCCTCGGCCAAAACCATAAATCAAATTGGGAAAGGGCCTCAGCCAATTCCACGTCTAGTTGTCTCATGAGTCCTACCGATACAATTTTTTTAGAAGATAATTATGTTTAAAATTGTTCAAATATACTCCAGTGTTTTTCTGAAAACATTATGCAAGCTTTTGAAAACAAAATAACTAATTCTGAGACTGCTCGACTAATTACAGGCCATGATGGGTCCACGACCAATCCCTTCCTGTCTACCAGACTCGAGAGTCGGGTTTTCTAAAAAACTTTTTAAGCTTGCGATAAGTACGTATACATTTGCACTGGATTTTCATATATTGGAGAGAAATATCTCTTTTTTGAAATCATTTAAAAATCACATAATTATAAAAGAAAACCATTTGAATAAATGTAAAAGTCAAAGGGGTTTATACACCGTATAAAAGAAAGTTGTGTATAAAACCAAATATGCCACAATGAAAGGAGATTAAGATGAAGTCCCTTATAAAGATCATTTTTAAAATAATGTAGATCTATTATGTGTATTCACTATAAGTACAAATACAATATATGACATAATAATATCATGACATAATTTGAAAGTAGGAGATTAACCCAAAGAATAGAAATTGGGTTAAGAAGTTCCCTTACAAGGATCATTTTTAAATAAAATAGATATATTATGTGTATTCACTATAGGTACACATAAAGAAAGTAAAAATACAAAATAAGACATAATAATATCATGACATAATTTGAAAGTAGGAGATTAACCCAAAGAATGGAAATTGGGTTAAAAAATTCCCTTACCTCGTGTCTGACTTGACTCAACCATTCTTTAACCTCCTGAATAATAAACTAGAGTTAATATATACCTTATTAAGAACCATTTTCAATTTCATTATCCGTTTTATATCACTTATTACAATGATATGAACATTCTGTAATTATTTAAGTTAATAACGGTCGTTTTGTCGATCTGAGGTACTTGAGTCAAAAATAAAATTCTTATAATTACAAGTTGTTCATGTGGTGAAATATCCATTATATCCAGAATTATATTCATGATTTAGATGTCATATATATCATATATATCCAGTATATACATTCATTTATAATATTACGTAACATTTAGAGGTAATAAATGAAATGCACCGTTCATGGAGACGGTAAGCCGTACGTACGCATGAACGCTACTTTCATTTCTATTTCGTATTTAATGGAATGAAATCATAATGATATAAATGTATAATATAATTCCAGTATAATATAGTGTATAATACCACTTACTCCATCCTTTATACATCCCACATATGGCATTAACGATTCAAATCACTTTGAGGGGGCGGTAGTCCGCACTTCCTAAAATGAAATTATCGCGTTTACCCATAATGGAAATCATAAAGTATGCCATAAATGAGAAATACAGAAGCATAAGTAAAACATAAACATATTATATATCATATATAAATATAGTGACATCTTAATTTCCACCTTTGAAGGTGTTATATGAGTGTTGAACAATCATCGTTTCGTGAGGCAGAAATTCACCATCCACAGAAACCGTATGTTCTTTAACCATTAGATGTAGGTGTGTGTAAGTGTAGCTCGAATACTTCTTATAAAAACATCCTAGTATATTTAGGATACTGGTGTTGTTACAAAAAAATGATTAAAAAGAGTTTATGGGGTTGGATAAGAAAAATAAAACAAACCAACATTAGAGAAGACAATACCTCAAAATCGGGTAACTCTTTTTTGATTTGAGCCAAAGGCTTCCTTGGGAAGAGTTTTGCCCAAAGTGAGGCTTCTAGGAGTAAGATGGAGAAGTTGGGAGAGTATTTGGGCAGAGGTTGGCCGAACAAAATGGCTTGAATATGTGAATAAGGTGGTAGAGGTGGGGGCCTTTTATAAGTGGAGAGGAGGGGCACTCTTGGAAAGTAAAGAAAAGTCACTTTATTATAAAATGAGTTTCGGATTTTAGAGGTCCCACACTTATATAATTAGAGTATAAGGTGATAGGGGTTCGAAAGCTACCCCTCCAATAGGCTTTGGACAAGTGTAAGCCTTGGATTTTATATTATCTTCTCATTTTATTTAAATCGTTAAATAATGAGGTCATCGTTGCATCATCATGATGTCATAAATAATTTAATTTATATAATGTCTAAAAATTATAAAAAAAATACTATGATGTAGGAAATCTTTTTAGATTTTCAATGAATATTTATTGTCAAAAATATGACTTGTATAACCCCATGTAAAAATTGTTTTAGTAAAACATTTTATGTTTGTTTCATTTTTTACTTTAACATTAAATAAAAGGTATTTATGTCATTTTCTAACTAAAGTGGCTCCATGGGGTCCCCAAGTTGACCCATGGGTTTTCTTGGTCGGCCATGACTCATCCAATAGATGTAGGACAAGTGTCAAGCTCATCTTATATTATTAAAACATTATTTTTACCTTAAACTACACTAATTACCTCTAATCGCGATTAAGAACTTAAAAGTTACTATTCACCAAAAAAATTATTTTAATCTCATTGAACCACAATTTACTTCTTAATGACAACCATGTATGACGGATTTTTGAAAATCAAATCACAGAAGTGGTAATATTTCATTTAAACGAAAAATCAGTTATTTAACTTCCACTTAGTGGTTTCACTATTCATCAAAAATTGATGTTTTTCAGAACAATGCCAAAATTTCACCCTAAGCTATAATTGATATTCCGAATTCAAAAATGATATCTATTTTACAAAATTCCAAACATATAAGTTGCATTAATTAATTTTATAATCAATTCCCGCTGTCACAATAAATAGCGTGTTTTTAAGAAACAATTTATATCAAAAGATTGACAATTGTTTATGTCCAATTTCAACGTTAAATTAATTCTAATGACCACCATTGGATAAAATGGTAAAAATATATTCTAATTATACTTTAAAACCACTAAATAGTATAATTTATCACAATAAATTATTTTGATTAAAAAAGTTGTTTTAAGTATTTATCACTATTCATAAAAAATTGGAAGTTCTCAGAAAATTACAAAAAATTCAACTTAGGATAATTTCGATATTACGAATAAAAAAATGAAGTCCATTTCGAAATATAAAATTTCTATAATTTTAAAAAGTGGTTATTACTATTCATAACGGCTACTTTGATTAGTCGCGGTGTGTTAGAACTCGAACTTGCGTACCATGCAAGCTATCGCATTATTAAATGAGAAGCGTATCATGGAAGCTCGTGGTGTTACATTCTCCCCTCCTTCAATAAATTGCGTCCTCGCAATTTGAAATTTTTCTTTGAAAATAAAAGGTTGAAAATAGAAAATACCTTTGTGGAAAACCCACATCGGAAATAAGGTTAATAAAAATATAGCATTAAAAGAACGGAAGATAAGTACAAAGGTCACCCGAGATAGACCATACAAGGATTCTATGAAAATATGGATATGGAGGAGAAACAAACCATCAAGGTCTGATGGAGAG
This sequence comes from Viscum album, assembly GCA_963277665.1. Taxonomy (NCBI): domain Eukaryota; kingdom Viridiplantae; phylum Streptophyta; class Magnoliopsida; order Santalales; family Viscaceae; genus Viscum; species Viscum album. The sequence continues at coordinate 1,619,370,030 of OY728125.1, forward strand.
TTGTAGAAAACAGGATTAGGAGAACGTTTAACTATAAGAAAATCACAAACTTGTGATTGGTTAAACGATCATTGATCCCCTAGTAGGAAAATTTAACTGACAATGTTTTTGTTTTAAGTTACCTTTTATAAAGTTGAGGAATTTATTTAGGAGATTTACTAAGAACGTAAGGGAATATACATACTTTTTACGTACACTTTCATTATTTAATAAATTTTTACCACAAACCCACCTTTCACTCTAAAAGGTAATACAACTCAAAAATATTCTATTTATCCTAATTGTATAAGGTTCCAAATATTAACACATACCATTTAGATTAGTAAAACTATTTTTTAATAACCAGGGACTTCCTGTAGGCTAGTGGAAGGTAATAAAGGCTTGTCGCACTATGGTTTTGGGTTCGATTCATGCAGCTTTGTCCGACGCGACGGGTTATGCCCCACCCTGCAGGTTGTCCTTTTTCTAAAAATATAGTATTATAGTATTCCAAAAATAATCTTCAGAAATGTTTTAACCTTAAACAATACTATCCAATGTTCAACTTAATCCATCCCAACATTTATAGTTATCCAAAATACCTCTGTCCAAACTTTCTCTAAAAGGTCTCTTAATTCCAAAATCAATTTATCAGATTCCCCAAACAAAGTAAAGTTTCTCTTATTGTCATATACAAAAATATGATTACCTTAATCATATTAAAACTTTAATGAAATCAACAAGTACTGCAATACAATCCTTATATATATATATCACATTATTCTAACAACCAGAATATAATCCATTAGTCCAAAAGCACCAACACATTAATTATTCTGCTTCAACTGTAGTAACAGCATAAGATTGTCCTTGATCCCTTGGCCTTTTCTGAGGTAAGTTTCCCTGACGCTTAGGACATTCATTTGCATAATGCCCCATTTCTCTACAATTGTAGCATTCAACATTGATAGCCTCTTTCTTTCCCTTGCAATCACGCGCCTGGTGACCTTTTTCTCCACATTTATAACAAACTCCCATTCATTTTAGGAAAGTACCAGGGTGATTCTTCCCACAATTATCACATAATGGAAAATCCTTCTTTCCCTTTTTCCCTTTATCTGTCTCTTGTTCCACAGTTCTCTTCTTCTCTTGCTTTACTTTATTGTCATAAGATTTAGAGAATTCCTTTTCTGTCTTGATAGCACATGAGACAATGTCTTCGTACGACGAGAAGGTTTGTGAGACTAATGCTTGACGAAGAAATGGTTTTAACCCATCAAAGAAACAATCAATCTTATTTCTTGGGTTACGTATATAATCTGCAGCATTCCTCGCTAACCTTGTAAAGTTGGCCTCATACTTTGCGACATTCTCATCCTCCTTTTGTCTCAGACTCAAAAATTACCTTTCCATATCCGCTCGATGGTCTCGAGGAAAGTATTTTTCTAAGAACAGCTCTTTGAAATCCTGTCATTCCATGTTTGTTAATTCATCATCATCCTTTGTGTTTTGAATTAGTGACCACCATTGATCAGCATCTCCAGTGAGGCGGTAAACTCCCATGACAACTTTCTCCCTTTCACTACTCCCGAAGGCATGGAATATTTTCTCTAAGGAACTTATCCATTGCTCATCTACTATAGGATTTGTACTCCCATTGAAGGTTGGTGGTTTTTGCCTCATGAAGTGTTCTAACATTGATCCTCCACGTTGTGGATCAGGGTGCTCCATACGAGTAAGGTTATTATTCATAACCTGAGTGAGTTGTCCCAGTATGGTAATAAGTTGATCAGTACCAGTTGTATCTCCAGATCCACAATAATTATCTTGAGCAGGAGGGAAATCCCTACACGGAGTGCGTGCATTGATACGGTTTCCATTCCTTCCACTAGGTGCCATTTCTAAACAATGGCATAAACTAGATTAGTTTATGAATCAAAATACACAATTCCATACTTGTAAAATACTTAACATAAATTGAACTATTTATGGATATAATCCATAATCATTAAAATGTTTTCTTTGAGGAAGTAGGTACTCATAACCCTTCATAGTGGTTTGTAAAGAAAATGAGAATTATCCTAAGCATATCCCCCGGGAGTGTCGTAACCAAGAGTGCAGCAAGGCCCATTGTCGTGCACCAGTTCCTGTTCGAGTCTAGCTCAAAGCAGTGTTTTCGGGTTTTACCCCTAGGTACATATGTGCCAGAGCCGCCTCTACCTGCTCGTATCCAGACAGGGATGTATTGCTCGGAAAACTCACAACATCTCGACAATACCAAAATTTTAGGAAGTTCTTCTATACTAATCCTCAAAGTCTATCTTCGGGTTATGTGCTCTAATTAGAGTTTATCTAAATCTAGCTTCCAAGGTTAGTACTAAACTGCCTCTGATACCAACTGTAACGCCCCGACCCCAGCTACCCAGAGTCGGTGCATTACTTCGTAACATTGGCATGATCACAAAAGATCAAGTCTCGAAAGACCGATTAGTTTAGTAGCCTTGGAAACACTAGATACATTCGTAAACGTTACATTACATCATAAAGTGAAAAACTACAATAACAAAGTCTCCATAGTCCACAGTCATATCCTCTTCTGCCTATCCCTGCAGGTCATTCATAAAATACTTCTTCACATCCTGGAAAATATTAAAACATTGAAAGGGGTGAGCTCAGATGCTCAGTAAGGATAACAATATTGTGGAAGCTTTCATAAATAAACATTAACATTTAAGGCAATGTATAACTAAAACAAAAGCCTTTTAAACTTGAACATCCACATAATATGGCAAAAGTAAAATGAGATAATGCCATTCACTTCTCCACATGGATATTCTACTGGTCGAATAATCACATGCAATATCAATAACCACTTTCATAATGAGGGAATGTATAATGCCAGACATTCTGAAACATTTTGTCAAGGCCTCGGCCAAGACGTCTAAAATGATTAAGGCCTCGGCCAAAACCATAAATCAAATTGGGAAAGGGCCTCGACCAATTCCATGTCTAGTTGTCTCATGAGACCTACCGATACAATTTTTTTAGAAGATAATTATGTTTAAAATTGCTCAAATATACTCCAGTGTTTTTCTGAAAACATTATGCAAGCTTCTGAAAACAAAATAACTAATTCTAAGACTGCTCGACTAATTACAGGCCATGATGGGTCCACGCCCAATCCCTTCCTGTCTACCACACTCGAGAGTCGGGTTTTCTGAAAACATTTTTAAGCTTGCGATAAGTACGTATACATTTGCACTGGATTTTCATATATTGGAGAGAAATATCTCTTTTTTGAAATCATTTAAAAATCAAATAATTATAAAAGAAAACCTTTTGAATAAATGTAAAAGTCAAAGGGGTTTATACACCATATAAAAGAAAGTTGTGTATAAAACCAAATATGCCACAATGAAAGGAGATTGAGATAAAGTCCCTTAGAAAGATAATTTTTAAAATAATGTAGATCTATTATGTGTATTCACTATAAGTACATATACAATATATGACATAATAATATCATGACATAATTTGAAAGTAGGAGATTAACCCAAATAATAGAAATTGGGTTAAGAAGTTCCCTTACAAGGATCATTTTTAAATAAAATAGATATATTATGTGTATTCACAATAGGTACACAAAAAGAAAGTAAAAATACAAAATAATACGTAATAATATCATGACATAATTTGAATGTAGGAGATTAACCAAAAGAAAGGAAATTGGGTTAAAAAAATTCCCTTACCTCGTGTCTGACTTGACTCAACCGTTCTTTAACCTCCTGAATAATAAACTAGAGTTAATATATACCTTATTAAGAACCATTTTTAATTTAATTATCCTTTTTATATCACTTATTACAATGATATGAACATTCTGTAATTATTTAAGTTAATAACGGTCGTTTTGTCGATCTTAGGTACTTGAGTCAAAAATAAAATTCTTATAATTACAAGTTGTTCATGTGGTGAAATATCCATTATATCCAGAATTATATTCATGATTTAGATGTCATATATATCACATATATCCAGTATATACATTCATTTATAATATTACGTAACATTTAGAGGTAAGAAATGAAATGCACCGTTCATGGAGACGGTAAGCCGTACGTACACATGAACGCTACTTTCATTTCTATTTCGTATTTAATGTAATGAAATCATAATGATATAAATTTATAATATAATTCCAGTATAATATAGTGTATAATACCATTTACTCCATACTTTATACATCCCACATATGGCATTAACGATTCAAATCACTTTGAGGGGGCGGTAGTCCGCACTTCCTAAAATTAAATTATCGCGTTTACCCATAATGGAAATCATAAAGTATGCCATAAATGAGAAATACAGAAGCATAATTAAAACATAAACATATTATATATCATATATAAATATAGTGACATCTTAATGGCCACCTTTTAAGGTGTTATATGAGTGTTGAACAATCATCGTTTCGTGAGGCAGAAATTTGCCATCCACAGAAACCGTATGTTCATTAACCATTAGATGTAGGTGTGTGTAAGTTTAGCTCAAATACTTCTTAAAAAAACATCCTAGTATATTTAGGATACTGGTGTTGTTACAAAAGAAATGAATAAAAAGATTTTATGGGGTTGGATAAGAAAAATAAAACAAACCAACATTAGAGAAGACATTACCTCAAAATCGGGTAACTCTTTTTTGATTTGAGCCAAAGGCTTCCTTGGGAAGAGTTCTGCCCAAAGTGAGGCTTCTTGGAGTAATAGGGGGAAGTTGGGAGAGTATTTGGGCAGAGTTTGGCCGAACCAAATGTCTTGAATATGTGAATAAGGTGGTAGAGGTGGGGGCCTTTTATAAGTGGAGAGGAGGGGCACTCTTGGAAAGTAAAGAAAAGTCACTTTATTATAAAATGAGTTTCGGATTTTAGAGGTCCCACACTTATATAATTCGAGGCTAAGGTGATAAGGGTTCTAAATCTACCCATCCAATAGGCTTTGGACAAGTGTAAGACTTGGATTTTACATTATCTTCTCATTTTATTTAAATCATTAAATAATGAGGTCATCGCTGCATCATCATGATGTCATAAATAATTTAATTTATTTAATGTCTAAAAATTATAAACAAAATAATATGATGTAGGAAATCTTTTTATCTTTCCAATGAATATTTATAGTAAAAAATATGACTTGTATAACCCCATGTAAACATTGTTTTAGTAAAACATTTTATGTTTGTGTCATTTTTTACTTTAACATTAAATAAATGGTATTTATTTCATTATCTAACTAAAGTGGCTCCATGGGGTCCCCAAGTTGACCCATGGGTTGTCTTGGTCGGCCATGACTCATCCAATAGGAGTAGTACAAGTTTCAAGCTCATCTTATATTATTAAAACATTATTTTTACCTTAAACTACACTAATTACCTCTAATCGCGATTAAGAACTTAAAAGTTACTATTCACCAAAAAAATTATTTTAATCTCATTGAACCACAATTTACTTCTTAATGACAACCATGTATGTCGTATTTTTGAAAATCAAATCACAGAAGTGGTAATATTTCATTTAAACGAAAAATCAGTTATTTAACTTCCACTTAGTGGTTTCACTATTCATCAAAAATTGAAGTTTTTCAGAACAATGCCAAAATTTCACCCTAAGCTATAATTGATATTCCGAATTCAAAAATGATGTCTATTTTACAAAATTCCAAACATATAAGTTTCATTAATTAATTTTATAATCAATTCCCGCTGTCACAACAAATAGCGTGTTTTTAAGAAACAATTTATATCAAAAGATTGGCAATTGTTTATGTCCAATTTCAACGTTAAATTAATTCTAATGACCACCATTGGATAAAATGGTAAAACTATATTCTAATTATACTTTAAAACCACTAAATAGTATAATTTATCACAATATATTATTTTGATTAAAAAAGTTGTTTTAAGTATTTATCACTATTCATAAAAAATTGGAAGTTCTCAGAAAATTACAAAAAATTCAACTTAGGATAATTTCGATATTATGAATACAAAAATGAAGTCCATTTCGAAATATAAAATTTCTATAATTTTAAAAAGTGGTTATTACTATTCATAACGGCTACTTTGATTAGTCGTAGTGTGTTAGAACACGAACTTGCGTACCATGAAAGCTATTGCATTATTAAATGAGAAGCGTATCATGGAAGCTCGGGGTGTTACAAAGCAAGTCCCTTTGGATAAAGAACCATTGGATGTTTTCAGTTCCATAAATAAATCCAATGGAAACTGACTGAAAGTAGTGATTCTTAATAAATACACACATTCCAAGAACTGATGAAATAGTTATGTTTACTTTTGGTTAATTCATAAATTTAATAATAACTTTATTAAGACCCTACGAGAATTACATTATTCAATACCTTACATAAATTTTAGCACCCACAATTCGCATTCACTTCAATGCTTTGATTTACACATGCTCCTAACTCAAATAATGTCACCGCAAATTCTTATGATACCTTAAATGTATACTCATACATAGGTGAGGGGATCTCAAGGATTGAAAATAGATTTTATCACTTAAATATAGACACGTAGTCCCTTCTATAAATAAAATATTGTGGGACAAAATGAAAATCATCAGTACAAAATAATTGTTAAATTCTAAAACATAATTGAAATAAATAAATTAATAAAATAATAAAACAAATATGCATGAGTAAATATCATCTCATGATTAATCAACATGAAATCATACTATATAAGAAAAATTAAATTTTCTAAAATTAAACTCCATGGTATTTAAAACATGTTATCTGTAATTAAAATAATTATAATTAATTATTGATACTTCACACAACACATGAAATAATTTCATTAAATTGCAAACCATTATATTTAGGTTAGGTTATTTTTATATAATTTTTTGTCTATTTGGACCTAAATCCAGTCACAAAATATTAATTTAGGGATAGTGATGGGATTGATGGGTCGAGCAGGTTTATTCAAACTGACCTGGTATATCGTAGGTTGTGTTGATCCGAGTGTCCAAATTTGGGGTTAAAAATATATATTTTCATAAAAAATATTATATATATACATATATATAATCTATGGATGTGTCACCCTAATCATGGGGTGGAAAAATGAAAATTTCTTGCCTATCTAAAATGGTGAAAAAGAAATATCATCTTACAATGAAACATAAATATATTTATCATATACATACTTTAAAATTTTGGGATCAGATTTAGGTTAAGGAAACATAATTCACAAAACCCATTATATTTATTAGTTAATGTATCTCATGAAATTCAATTTATGTATGAAAAATAAATTAAAATGAAATAATATATAATTTCTTTTTCACATGAAATCACCGGTTTGATTCACTCATTATAGACATGTCGTAGTTCAGTGGAACCAATATAGGAATCCTATACATAATACAAACATTCACTAAAACTCATGGATTTTAGATTTATGATTTCTATGGTCTTGTAAGGAAAATCAAAGATCTTTATAACATCCCTTGGATCATGTGGAGAATGATAACTAGATCATGAATATGGAAGTGATCCAACCATGTTCTTTATTCAAAATATGTATCTAATAGATTTAATGGATATGTGATAAGTTATTTTCTCTCTATGTTCATGAAAATGGTGGAATTCAAAATTAAAGAGGCTAAAATGAGATTTTATACCAAGGTGTAACTTTCCAAAATAGAACTTTTTCCCTAGAAATTAACAAACTTTATTTATAACATTTTTTCACACATATGAATTAACAAAACAATTAATAAATGTTACAAATACTTTATCAATTACCTTTCACAATTTCATTTATTACATTATAAAAGAACCACAAACTCAACTCGTAATCTCCCAAAATAATTTAATAAATCACGAATGGGTTTTCTTTATTTAAAAAGAATATATTTTTATATATTCACTTATATGATCTAGAAATTTGTAAATATATTGAGAAATAAATTCAATAATCATTATTATAAACACAAATATTATAATTGAATTATTTTTCTTGTGATCTAGGCCACTAGGAAATTCACCATCCCCCACAAATGGTCCCACATAGTCCTACACACGAATTCATATTAATATGTGGAAGTTGTGGATACACTTAGTGTGTGAAGATCAATGTTCTTATCTCAGTAGAAGAGAGTCTAGCCAATAATCCAATCGAATAGTCTAGAAACCCATCCGGGCCCCTTAGTAGATTAGTAAATTCATAACTATGACCACCTCCTATGAATAGGTTCAGTGTCATATAATCTCTCTACTGCAATATATCTCCTAAAATAGTATTCATACTTGTCTCATCGTCGTTTAGATTCTTTATATATTTGATAGACTTACTTGAAGGATATTACTTCTTGTATTGTAACCATTGATTCAATAAAGTTCCCAAAATATGGGTTATTATGGGCCCACAAGATATATCTTCCTCAACACAGAATATAAAATTCTATCATGATCATTCAACCAATGTCAAACCCGCAAAGACACACCCAACACAAGTTACCTCACCATGACTTCAATTTGATGATATTTTACCTTACATCAACATTTTTGATCAAATGGTACACAAAGATAATGATCTCAAGTCCAAATTATAATACAATATTTTGTAGATACAAGAAACTAATAAAACTTGAAACTAGTGGTATTTATATGGGAGGATTAGTCCTCACGATCTCATCTACTAAAGATCACCATGTGATAAATTCATTAGAATAGGTCTCAATGATGATGATACCCCTACACTTGATAGTTATAAATCATGATTTTCTCATTGGTATGATATATCTAGGCTCTTAGAAAGGTATTTAGGATTACTTTAATTATATACGATGGTTCTCATTAAAGATGGAAATTCAATATCCTTTCAAAACGACACATTATCTATCTATAGTACTATTTAGTCATTGGATGAAGAATAATAAATAATTTTATAGTGAAAATAAACACATTTATACAAAAAAAAACAATATAAATTTAATGTTAATCAATGTAAATAATAGATTTTATACTAGGGAACCCTCTCAAAACACTTAAAAGTCATGATGTTCCATACTATGTAGAACTGGATTAATTGGGTTATGAGTCTATTTAAATGGATAAGTAGAAAGCCCATTTTATTTGTCTGATCCAGAATATTGGTCTTATACTACCTTCCATGCCAATGATACATTAAAAATTTAGTTTTGTTTCATTAAAAAATAAAATCCGAATTTAATGTCAATTATTAGTAAATTTAATATAGGTAACATTTAATTAATATAATTTTTCACATAAATTAATGGTTTTGATCTAATCCATGACACATGGGTAACCAATTATGAACTGGGATTTGGGAAGGAATCATGGAAAAATATTAAATCTGTAAGAGAGTCCCTGTATAGGAAATAATTCCCCCCAAAATGGTTAAATTCAACTAGCATCCCATCCTCTTAACCAATATGCATTCCCAAGAATGAATGGATAGAAAATATAGTGACATGATGATTTGGAAAAGATATAATATAATGAAATTCATGCCAAAAAATCTCAAATGTGTAATCTCTTAAAGTTTATATTAGAAAAAATAGTGAACCAAATTTAAATAATTGTGATAAAAAAATAAATAAGTTACCATCAACATTGATTTTTTTTTAAAAACAAGCATGATTCCATCCAATACAATCATGGATTCCAACCATGACATGCAAATGTGTTACTTATGATTTTTAGGTAGACTCCAATATTGGACTATAACTATTATAGGATGTTCTATGAGAAAATGTGAGTTGAAAATTGTCATCATGATTTATATCTAGGTCAGAAAACCAATGACGAATTCTCACCCAAAATTATTTTCCACCACATTAATCCTTTATCTTTTTGGTGGGAATTAAAAATAGGCTCCATGACTAGATGAATGAATAAGACTTATTCATATGGGGTAATTCATAGATGAATTCACTTTATATTATTGGACTAAGTATAATTTTGAGGAATTTTGAAATAAGGGTTTTTAGTTGGGCTATTTGAGGTTTTTTGGAATTCCAAAGCTCATTTTTCCCATCAACCAGACTTGATATCGATGTTGTTGAGATGATGGTCTCATGATACCAACACTATATACCTCCACCATGATGTGTTTGAATTTACCAATGATATATCTATCTAATTATAGGGGTCTTCATAGTTAGATAAATGTATAAATAATTCCTTATAGTAGGTAATTTTTATGGAAACGTGTAGAATATTCCATTGATGGAATGTGTCATTCCATGAATTTTTTCAAAAGGGAGGATTCTGCCAATCTATATACACCCAACCATTCCATTGAAAATGGGGTCTCAAATATTTTAGAATAAGAACCATTGAATGATTCTTGGGTGACAAAGATACTACCAAATGTTCCAACAATGGTGTAGGCCAGACTAATATTGGATAATGTGATAGGAAGGGATGTACACCCAATAGGGGTAAAATGTAAGGAATTAATCCTTGAAAATCAAGCTAGCATTCTTCCTAGAGCCATTTTTTTGAGTATTTTACTATTTACCATAAGATATTAACACATGTTAGGGAATAAATGGACATTATACAGGGAATAAATATCAGTGAATGGTACATGAGATGCTATGGAGGTCCCAATCTGGGGAGGTTATACAATCTGCATAGGAATATTAGATAGAGATATATTGTGTGTGACTCTAAAACCCATTATAATTTTTATGGGTTATCCACTATATCTTATGAGGTATATGAACATATGAATATGATAATACTAATAAATGATGATTTAAATCCATCATTTTTAGACATTTCGATGATGCAGTTCATTCTCATGAATAAGGCCTATGTGATAGACATTGTATGTGAATAAGAAAAATTTAAATTACACTACTTCCAAGTGCCTACCCGGGTATCATTGATAATAGAAAAGAAATTATTAATAAAATAACATATATTATTTTAATTAAAGATATTTTTTGGTATCAAATATCAATAGAAACACATTATTCTATCCTTATGATCTGTATAGATTCCCTAGATAGTTTCACAACATTTAGTTGATGATGATGCATGCTAGGGTAAACCAGTGTCCATTTAGAGAGAAATATAATGTGCTAAGGTTTCTCTGGGGAATGATCACTCAAAAAAGATTCATTCGGAGAATCATACTCTAAAATATCAAAAAATCTTATTGGGTTGACCTAAGACATTGCACACAACTGGATGGGGCATATCCAGTGTTAGCTCTGAGGTAGTTGACAACCTAGGTGGAAGTAATAGACTAGGCTAAGATACATCTCTTAATAATGAATTATAAAACAATATGAGAACACTGATTAATAATAAAATATCCTATAGAGTCATAAGTAATTGATTAAGGGGATCTGAGGTCTCCCACCCATATTTAAGGTGAATACTCTAGGGTGTAGTGATTTCTTTATTTTTCATTCTACTAAAAAATTTATTTACTTAACTTACTATTTATAACTATTATAGAATTATAAAAGGTCAATATAAAGGTAAGGAAAAAGTATGTTTGAGTGACCAAGGGAAATAACTCAAAAATAAGAAAAAAATAAATAAGAATTCATGGGAAATATAGTTGAAAAAGGGGAGAAATAATAGGAACGTGATCAATGATGATGGGAATAGAAATAAGTTTTTGAATGGGTGAGTAGTCTAGGAAATTGGGTTTTTATCAAATAATGAAATAGAGAATGTAATTTTTATTCACATATAACTTTTAAATATCCTTGGTTGAGTAAAATAATATTGAAGCAAAATCCAATGAAAATATTTTTTTTAAGTGTGAATGTGCAGACTAGCAAAGGGTAATCCCTTCATATTAAAATCAATGAAAATCAATTCCATAGTAAAGGATGAGTTTATGAATCCCCTAGAATGAACTTCTTTATAACCTAGGGGAAATTTTATTCTATTGATTTAATAATTGGTTATATAAATATTTTAAAATTAATATTATCTTAATAGTTTTGAAATAAAATTATAAAGATCAACATTAATAGATTCTTGATCATTTGAAAGGTATCTATAAAGAATGAATACAATAAGGGAAGTTGTCTTGTAATGGAATCATGAAAAGATAAAAGAGATTAAAGTATCATATAAATCTCAATCCTTGTTTAAATTATAAGGCATAAAAATTTTATAAACTATAATTTTTAATAGAGAAATCATTCAATTATATGAACAATAAGTATAATTTTTTCTAAAAAAATGAAAATTATTGGAATAAATAAAACCTCTTTATTTGAGATGATTATCATCCTCTCTAAGCTAACTTTCCACTATTGTGATCTTCCTTCTTCATACCTCACAATCCTCTAGTACCCAGTATCATGCATATCATTTCCCTCTATCATTGTCTTCCAAGATCCATTTTAAAAACATTTCTCATGAAAATATCTGATCTCAAGCTCATAGTTAGCTGATAAAATAATAAATTCTCAAGAATAATGTGGAACTCCTATATACACATCATCTTCCATTAATGAATTTGTAAATGACCCATATTATTGTGTTACCCTCATATGTGGGTGAGCCTCACATCTATTTATCTTTGATCAAGAACCAATTACCTTCTAACTATCGATAAAATTTCATATGATAATGAAAATAAAATCATGAAATTACTCAAAAAATAAAATCTTAGTGATGAAATATAAATTTTCAATTTTCAATAATATAAGAAATTAATTATCATAATTTATTTTCAAAATATAATAATGGAATAAGGAAGGAATGGATTTCATGAAAAACCCCAAATCCAAATTTTTTTCAAAATGATGTTTTAAATAAAAATAAACTAATAGAAAAAATTATAGGATATAATTTTTTAAAAAATGAAAATACATGAACTTTTAAGAAACTACGAACAAAAAAAGCCCATTATTATTAATGTATTCCATGAATTATTTTTCAAGCACTATATTGGCTAATAATTAATGATTCACCATTAAAAACACATTTAGACATAAAATATTTAATCAATTATTCAAAAGGATGTGAAAAGTGAGTCAATGAACCTGTAACATGAAATTCCCTCACACATATAAAATTTATTTTCATCAAGTATAACATTTATTAACTTCTTTGATATAATTATTAAATCATTATTGAAAAATTGGAATTTAAAAATGAAATAGTTTTTATATGGATTCCCCCATGTACCATCTCATGTAGTTGATGTTACATTATTCCCAAACTTAAATTATTTTAATTTAAATGCGTATTCATTTTTTAAAATGATTAAAAATCATAGTTTTTAGAAGAGTTAAAAACTCTTTAATTTTCATCCAACTAAATCTTACATATTTTTATTTTCCTCTAGAATAATATAAAAAATATATTATGTTATTATAATAATTAAAAAAACAATTAGATGGGAAAGGGTTGAATAAATAATGCATACAATAGTAAAATTATAAAGAAAAAAATTTACGCATTGATTAATATTATTTTGTTATATCCTAGTTAGATGTTTATATTAAGTTTTAAATTCCAAAAAAATTGTTTTATGTAAACGATAATTGTAAGAAATACTGCAAAAAAATTAAAAAATATTTTTTTCTTGTGGGAAATAAATTATCTTCCCAATTAAATTCATCAAAAAATGGACATTAGCCTCTTTAAATTATAAATGTTTTATGAAAACATGATGAAAATTATAACCTAATAAAAGTGAAATTTAATTCTTAAATATATGAAATTTTGGAACATTATGAGGTATTTTAATGTTTACAACATTGAATAAAAGGCAAACACAATTAGAGACCCCTCCCTCACACTTGAAAACCAAAATTTCCGAAATATTAACTCCTAACTGGGGAAAACATTAAAAATAATTGTCTTCAAATGTGTTTATAATTCAAAAGTTAAAAGTTGTTCAAAGTGGTCTTATTGAATTTAAAAAATTTCCATATTTTTCAGTTCTCAAGTATATTTCAAAACAAATATTAATAATATTCTTTAGTTTACTTTTCATATAGAATATATGAATTCATAAGTAACATAAAAAGGGGATTACTGATCAGTCAGTTAAACATTAGAAAAATTTTGAATCCCATAAATTTGGAGGTATTTATAGATATTTTAAATTTATATCATATTTTTTTGAAATGTATATATTAAAAACTGAAGAACCCAACAAAGAGTAGTTGATTCATCAAATTCAACTCTATAATCTATGAAATATAAAAATTTTGAAAATAGAAGTAGGGATGACAAGTGCTTCCTTCAACAAATTTTGAGGCTTTTATCATTTTAATATATAATTCAGAACTTTTAACACTAAAAATTAATATCCATTTTCTCCTACAATAATAAGAAGAAATAAATAATATTTAATGAATTAAAGCTCAGTGATTCAATGGGTATATAAGTAATTTTTGAGGAACGTGACTCGAGTTCACTATCAAAATGAATATCCATCTACCCCTTGAGAATTATTTTATGTTATTTTCCTAATTACCTATAAAATACATTAACTAACTTATTTTACAATAAAAAATGTGGCTTATGCGGTAGGTCAATCGATAATGAGTACAAAATCGAAAATCAGATGATACAATAAATAATAAGATAAATATAATAAATTAGAATTATAATTATAAATATACTTCATGAAGGAAATAAACTACATGTTATGCTTTAAAATTGAGCATTAAATTATATATGTTTCTTTGGACTTATGTGGTAGGTCAATAAACTATGTAGTGAAAATTTTTTCGAAAGAATGGATTGGCCATGTGAAGCTATTAACAATGAAGATATCTATTTAATTGAAAATCTATTAAGATAAACCATATATTTTAAATCCTAAAAATCTTAGACTGACTATATTATATAAATATCTTTATAAAGATAATTTACCATGTGAGTCTTTTGGTAGTTGATGTGATTGTATGTTGAAAATATACCTGACCACTATAAGATAAGGGAAACCAACAATGAGAGGTAGTCACCCAAACAATGAATATTCTTTCACGTTAAGGATTAACCAAAGGTGGTTATGTTTCCATGAGAGAAAATTGATTAAAAAAATTATAGAACATAAAATAAATTATTTTTATTAGAAAAATTGAATGAAACAAAAAAACAAAATAGGTAACCAAGGGTTATTTCCCATGAATAACTGAGTTTAATGTATTTTTTTGGCATAGATAAATCTAAAAAATCAAGACAAAAGTAGATTTCATGACCTTTGACTACCCATCAAATTAATATTTAATTATTTTCTCATTAATTTTAGATGGTCTATTCTTCTCTCCTATCAAATATATATATCCATTAATTAATATTCTCATGACATTAGTATTTATGGATCTCTTATATTTTAGTTTCCCATTAAATATTTTAAGCCTGTTATTGAAAAATAAGACATTATTACAAGACATAAAGCTCCTATTACTAATGTCTAAATCATGGGATTCCTAATTTATCTACTATATATTTTTCATAGGTTTTATATATTATATATTAAATTTCATGTAATCTATGATTTATATTCTCAAAATAATTCATAGTATTGAAACTCACATCACTTATAAACAAAAAGTATTTATGTAAAATCACAATAGGAAAATCATTTTTCATCCAAAAAATAATTCTATAAGGATGAAATTTATTTTATAGGTTTGATAGTAATTCTATAAGACAACAAGGGTACATAATTATTTAAAGAAAAATATTTTAAAAAAAAATAATTATCTAAATATTATTTGGATCCCTATTTATGATATAAAATTCCCAATATTACTGTTTGGGGAAATATGTTTTTTTATAAAAAAATTTACCATTAAAAATTTGAATTTATTATTCTTTAATTTATTACCATTATTTTTAGTTAATGATTATAGCACTCGAAACCAGGAATATATGTTCATATTAATGAATTTAAATACACTAGTTGATTTTTTATTAGGGTGTTACACATCCCTTACTCACTTATAAATATAATGCACAACCACTAAAATGTCCTTCCCATGAGAAGATGGAAATTTCCCATAAAATGTAATCCCCAAACATAAAAAATCGGAACCTCAATTTTTTTTC
This sequence comes from Viscum album, assembly GCA_963277665.1. NCBI lineage: Eukaryota > Viridiplantae > Streptophyta > Magnoliopsida > Santalales > Viscaceae > Viscum > Viscum album. The sequence goes on from OY728125.1 coordinate 1,619,386,100, forward strand.
AAGGCTCTGATTTTATTCCTATATATTCTAATCTATAAAACATATCACAATATATAATTGAACTACAATCATCCTTGAAACAAGAAAGATATTCAAAAATGACCTTTAAGACATTTGGGGATTCCCTTTCTCCCTTATGGTGTCTAAACAATGGTGAATGGTGAAAAATGTTAAGAATTTATAACATTTTTTCTTAGTCACACAAATCCTTAGAATACCATCTACACACATATTATTGAATAATGGATCATCATAAAAGAAATATTTTAACATTTGAAAAAATTTATTTATTTTTAAGCATGAAATATTTTGAAAATACTCTGATATATAAACAAAAAATTTATTATCAAAATAGGAATCTTGAAATGATGTTACAACTAGTAGTTTTTAATCCATACAGGAAGATTTTTTCTCTACACATAACTATTTTATATGTCAAAAAATGAGGCTAATTGATTAACCACAACTTTCAAAAAACCAGGCATAGATTTCATTTATTAATAATTTTATTGCAAGAGGAGATTTGATCTAATTATAATTGAATTATCTTCATTACTTGAAAATAATACTTCTAGGATGAGTTATCTGTAAAGAAAATAACCATTAAACCAATTAGGCACTACCTAAATTTTCTTATAGTAATAAAGACAACTAGTAATTCCATTTTAGTAGTGTTTTAGTTTCTATGAGAATCATCTTGTAAAATACTATCATAATAAACCACATAAAACCAATTTTTGTTTAGTTTTCTGTCAGACTTCTCTAATAATTGCATCCCCAACATCACACATTTTATTAAATGTATGCTTGTAATATGAGGTTGAGAAGATGAAAAAAGAAGTGTTTTTTCATTTAGAATATTTAATAACCCATGAAATTTTTCATAAAAATGATGTATCATTGACTATTAGTGAATAATTGGGATATGAAATTTTATAAAATACATTTTGAACCTTCAGTAAAGGCTGACATGCCCTATGAATATTTTAAATACTTTCAAACTTTGTATGGGGATAAATTTCTAAATGGCCATAATTTTAGTATTATTAAACCCACATCCTCTCTTATATACTTTATTTCCAAGAACAATATCTTTAGTTACCATCAATTTATAATTTACCAAAATAAGTACAAGCTTATTCTTGAGAAATCCTCCCAAATATAATTATAGATTTTTTGGCAACTCTAAAATGTGTTTCCAAATATGATAAAATTATCCATTTATACATTATTAATACTATCATAAATTTTATAAAAATAACCATCATGTACATTTAAATGTTTTTACCGAACCACAAAGGCCCAAGGGATTTCAATATAGATAAAATCTCAAACAAACAAGGGAGGGTGGTATTTTTTTGGTATTCAAGTGCTAGTAGAATCTGGTTGTCACTGAAGCAATTTTTAAAAAAATAAGTAAATTTATTTATAGATAGCATCTCGAGAATTTTTTTAAGAATTAAATTGAAAATGATCATTTGTTATAGTAGATATTAGATCCCTCTAGTATAATAAAAATTTCTATTTTGTCACTGCCTTAGTTTTAATTTATTCATTATTCTCTTTTTGTGATAATATTGACACCTTCTTTATTTAAAACTACCTAGGCCAAGTTGACCCAATCCCTATAGAGATAAAAAACATTATTTTCATATCTATTAATTTCATTACCTCCTATTTGACAATGTAATTCATGTTAGTATTGTGACTCATTTTTACCTATACAATTACCTTGTGATTGGACTCTATATTGATTTATTTCATGCCATAATATGGGATGATCTCTTTACCATTAGTGATAGTATAACTTATAGCAAATTTAAAATTATATAACATACTAAAAAACGTTTCAAATTTTCATTCATGAACTTTAGTAGAAATTATTTTTTATAGTGTAGAGATATCACCTAAAAATGATTATTTTAAATGATTAGGAAGTGGTTTAAGAGTTATATATGGAACCTCTTGACATGAAGGGAGACAATTTAACTAGGGTGGATCAGTGTTTTCGATGAGACTTTAAAATAATAAATGATTTATACATTACACATATTACTAAACACTATATATTATGAGAAAATAATATCATTATATCTTAATTAATGATGATTTACCGATAAAAACATCTAAACAATCTAACAATCCACCCTCATACTCATCAATATGGCCCTTCACTTTACATACAATACACTCTAAATCAATTTGTTAATATATATGTTTAAATAATATAACTTCTACGATATATAAAAATTTTACAACAATATTATTATAATATTACCCAAAATCATTAATATCGACTATTGAGCACTTCACCTCAAGTGTAGGTTTCTTAAAAAAATTAAAAAAATTAAATTCCTCAATTTTCTTCACCACAACCTAAAATAATATTTCCTATAGAAACATTAATCTGAACTCATCTTATATAAATGAAATTATTTTCTATTATGGTATGAGATTAATTTTCAGACACTCTGTTTATGATGATAAAATTAGTTCTTAGATAAATTTACAGCAAAAAGAAGATGATCACCAACCCTGCCTTTAGGGCATGCAATGTAATGATCATCTAGTTGTTGGAAAATAGTGACAGGATGAAATTAGCCCAATATCAACAATTTGAGTAGTGAATTAGGAATTAAATTAATAATTTCAACAAGGTAACATAAGCAAATGGGGTGAAAACTATTCCATAAAGTATGTGGAATGAAGCTAATTCTTGGATCCTTATATTTTGGAGGCATTTAATTTTTAAGATATCACATAATATTATGTGATACTATTTATAGAAATATAGTTAGGTGATTTCTTATTTGAGATATTTCATTGAGTGATATCATATATGATGGCAACTATATTAGTGAGTAGATTAAATGAATTTTCACTTAGAGAGTATTGAAGAGAAAAAGGAACATGAGATGTTAAGGTTTTTCCCTTTTTTGATTCCATTTTGTAGGGAATGGGGGTGGGTGGGGCATATTTATTTAACAAAGTGTCTATGCCATCAATTTAATCTTGAATAAATTAGTTCCATATATTAATTATTATATTAAAGTCTATTTATTAATTTTTTTTCACACGGAATTAGTGGATTCATTTCACTTTCAAAGGCTATTTCCATAAAAAATAATTTTTAATATTGAAAATTTTTGTGGGATGATCCTTATGGAATATGATTTAGAATTATCATATGGTATATATAAAGATACACCTATCTATAGACCACTTATTATGGTCATTTACATGGTATAATCCCTCAGATTATGTTGAATTTTGATAGGTAGGTTACCATTGTTTCTTTTACTTAATTCCCAAACCATGTGAATGATTTGAGTCTTCAAATTATTAATTTTATTTTTAATGAGGTTATTTGAGACTATATATCATATAAATGTCTTTTAACATGGTCATCAATAATTTTTAGAATTTAATAAATGATTCCATGTAAATTGGGTTTTGAATTGGATGTATCATCCCTATGTTGGTTTTTTAATTTTTTCGTAGGAATTCATTGAAATCCAGAAGTAACATATTTCATAGACACTACATAATCTCTCCAAGAGTGGTTTTGAGGATTATTATATCATTGGCTGTATAAAGGGATCATCCATAAGATATTTCATATTTCTATTCCCCATAATGTTTCCTTTTTATTGGTTTGGGTAGATATATCAATCTATGAAAAATAATTGCTTAAATGAACAAACATAACACATTGGCATCATTTTTTCCAAAGTCATTTTTCATTCAAAATCCTAGAATAATGTAGATTTGATTCTAAACATAGACTTTTTATATCTTGAGTGGATGGATATCATTCTAAAACATTTTTTTGTGAATTTTGTTATTTTTTATAGATAATTTATTTGTATTATTAAATGCTTTTATCATAAAAATATCATCTAGAGATGTTATCAATAGTCATTTGATTATAATCTGTGATTGAATTTTATAAAATTTTCCTGAGTAAATATTGATTCAACTGACTATTAGTAAATTTTCTATGAATATCCCTAAACTTATCCTATGATTTGTGTATTAAATAACAATCATCTTTCACAAATTTGGTGATATTATATCCAATTTCAAAAGTCATCCTCCATGGGTAGAATTTCAAATCAATGGAATTAAGGATTTATTCTCATGTGTCAATTTTTTAATAAGTATAGAAACATGGTTCTAGAAATAACATTGATAGAAAATGGAGAAACTATCTATTTGATCTATTCATCACTAAGAACTCATATTTTTTGCTACTTCACCACACTATAGATTTCCCTAATGATGTCTAAATAGTAATAATTAAAAAAGGCATTAAAAGTTGATATCTTATATAACAAATACTACTTAATATCATAGTTTCTAGAATATTGGGTAAAACTAATACATGAATGATTAAATGAAAAATTGGGAAATATAAGTCTCTAATATAATGTCTCTAAAAGAGCTATTCTCTAGGGTGAGGTGGATTTAAATTTTCGTAGTGATCAAAATCATTCTTATTGCATTGAATTTTAAAATTCTTTTTTAAGAATTCAATTTTTTTATATTTTAGGAATTAATGGTTCTATATGTTCATTTGGATTCTTTCTTTTCATAAAATTTTTTTTAAATCTTTTCCAATAAAAAACACATCTAAATGCACATATTATTTAAAAAATGTTTTGTTTTATCTTTCATCAAAATAGAATTGGTGTTGTTTTGAAAATTTTCTTGTCAATCATTTTACAACCGTGGTTTCTTATACCATTCCTAGAAATATTACCAAATAAATTATTTGATTGTGGTTTAATTAATTAATTTAATTATATATATTAAAATTTAAAATTATTATATTGTTTGGTAGGGTTGATCTATATATAATGACTGAAAAAATATTAGGGTGGCCAAGATAAATAACTCGATGACAAGAATAAAAATCGATGATAATGAAATAAAAACTATTTCCAAAAAATAAAGAATGAAACAGGAGGGTGATTAGTAACTATGTTAAATGAATCAAACAATTTAATAGGATAAAAATCTAGAAAAATTAGTTTTTATCAAATAGTGTAAATTAAAGGGTAATCTTGATTGATATATAACCCTCAAATCACATTGATTAAGTGAATGTTTTCAAAACCAAAAGAAACTAAAAATGTTTTATAATAAATTTTCAAAGAAGACAAAATGTGAAGGTTAAGCCCCACATCTATTTAGTTATTAAAATATTAACACCCTAAGGTTTTATAATATATATTTCTATATTAAATTAGGTATATTTGATAAAAAAAATTCATGCAACACTGAAGGTAAATAGATCAAAATTGATATATTATATATTATTTGACCAAACTATTTGATTTGAGGGTATAAATATGACTCCAAAAATTATAAAATATATGAATAAAATATTTCCTCAATTAATTTTTTTTGATAATTGTTATATAAAATGAGTTTTCAATTTGAAATGTTACGAATAAGATCATTTAATGACGAAGCATTTATTTATCGAGATATTTAATGTTTTATATTTATTATGTTTCATAATCATAAATTAACATTGATTATGATGATATATATTGATAATTAGTAAATATTAATTCAATTATTGGTTATAAATAATATATGTATAAAGTTAAAATCATTTTATGGTTAAAGGGAAATTTTTTAGAAAAAATATTTTATGTGGATTTTTTTTTGTATTAATAAATTAATTTAATATCTATTCATGAATGGTTTTAAAATAATTAGTACATTATATATTCAATGAAATAAATATACATTAAATTATTGATTATATCTTGTAAATTAAATATATTAAGTTATTTTTAAACATTAAAAATTATTTTTTCTAAAAAATTATTTACATCACATTTTATGGTTTAATTTTAATTTAATTTCTACAAATTATATGAATTGAATTTTATAAAATGGTTTAAATATTATAAATCATTTTTTGATTTTTTAAATTGGTCAATTTAATTATTGGTTATAATGAATAGAAAATTATTTAAAGAATATTTACTATAGTAAAGGTTAAAAGGGTTAACTTGGTGTTAAACTAAATAGATATTGGTTAAAATAACCAATAAACTTATATAAATCCTATTTTTAATGGATTTAGACCATATCTCATATAATATTATAAATTTATCAAACTATGATCCTCATTATCAGGAGGGTGAATTTTATATATTTTAATTCTTTCAGTATTTATATGTTTTATACCCACCACAATTATAAAAGAGCACATCATCTCATCTCATAGAACATTATTAATATATTTATCAAAAATAGTATATCTAAATATCTTGTAAATGACCATAGAAATGTTATAATGGTGATGGTATTATAAAAATAAAACCTCGATTTTCCTAAATAATATATATAAAGGTTGTTTCTCAAAGAAGATGAGTAACACTGAACTGAGTGTAGTCATATTTTTTATTATTCCACCCCCATATTTATTTCTTGTTAAACCCCCTTTAAATGTTATAGAATCATGCTAATATAATAAACCATGTATTTTCCATTTAATAAAATATTATTATATTTATTATACAACTCTTTTTACACTGAATTTCAATCCAATTGAAATAAAAGCATCGCTCGTGTGTACATTCAAACTACTTCCTCCTCATAGCGATATGAATAGTTCTTATTTAATGTAGAATGGTTGGTTATTTTGAAACATTTAAGGGTTATATATGTTGTTTATGGAATTAATATTAATATTTAAATATAATATAACACCAACGTTCATACCTTTCGATCTTTTGGAAAAGGATAATCTTTGTCATGCATACATATGTACTACAACATCCATAATGTAATGTATTTCATTTTTCATTTATAATTTACATGGATGGTAATAAGGATATATGTAATGAATATATATGATATTTATGATTTAAATATAATTCTATAAAGGATAATGATTATTTTTATTTATTTCCATCTATCAAAAATTAGAAACGATACTAATGCGTACCTGGTGAAATACCATCTCCAAGAAGTGATGAAATTTATTTTCCATCAGTACCATATATGGAAGGTTATAGAAGTTTATAAAATTAAAATATATGATAAATATATTTTCTGATTATATAGATGATAAAACCATGAAAATGGTGAAAAAACCTGAACTACTGAACCAAACCATGCCTGGAATTCAGAATTTTTCACATGATTAATGATTTTATTAAATATTTATTAATGGATGGGTAATGAGAAATTTTAATGGAATTATATATTGTAAAATATGTATGAATATGTTTCCTGAATATATTTATAATAATTATATATTTTTAGTCCATGATTTTTTATATGTGTGAAGAAAAATGAGACTTGTGGTAAGGGTTTATTTTACAATCATATTTCTTTTTGGGATTATCCATGTTAATTTTAATTTCTGTTGAATTATATATCCCATATAATATAAGAAAAATATATTTTATTCTCATTTATTTATTCTATATATATTCAAGTATTATTTACCTTTACTATATTTTTCACTTAGATTCATTGAGAATATGTATTTAAGATAACAGAATGTTATTTTTCCAATAATATTAGGAATCGTTCTCATCCATGTCGATGTTCTTTAAAAAAAATTTGAAATTTTTTGTCCAAAAATATGTATTTGGGAAAAGTTATTTTTACCATATTTTAATTTACTTTCAAATTATAAAAATGATTATTATCATGGGTTTTCTATATAAATCAGTTTTTACTTTTTAAAAGATTATGAAAAAATGTTCTCATTTAATGTATTTGAAAATAATGAATTTTCCCATGGTCATGTCCTTTATTCTTTGTGAACCATCTGTTATAATCTAAAAGGGATTTAAAACTAAAAATCTTATTCCCATTTTGGGTATTTTTTAATAATTTTTAAAATAAAAGGGATATATTATATTTATTTTCCAAGTATGTTTTTAATTGTTTTATAAAATTGATTTTTCATCTACACCAATGTCATTTAATATCTATTAAACTTCACTAGGGTTATCATCATATTATACCCCCATATTCATTCTTTGAAAAGAATATTATGATCATTTTCTATGAAAGATTCTATGTAATCCATTTCTTTACCATGGCTTAATTATGTTAAGATAAAATATTTATGAAACATGTTTTTTATATGCTATTTGATGATAAATTGATTTGATATTTTGTGATATTACGGATCACTTTTGTATGTTTTTTTAATATGTAATGAATTGGGACACAATAATATTTCCCTCTAATGCTTTGGTTAATGTGATGTACATTTCATCTGAGATGATGATGAAATGTGTGTAAATGATTATTTGTATCTTTCTTAGATATCGATGCATGAGTATGAGTGCTTATAACTATACTCAAAATCATATTAGTGGAATTGATTAATAATTTCTATGTAAAAAATAATATGCCTGAATATCATTAAAAATAGATATTTTCACATGACTATGTATGGAAATTATTGAAATTATCTTTGTTTACAATATTATATTTGGAAATGATTTTAAATATGTATGTTCACATGATTATGTATGGATATTATTAAAAATAGATTTCATCAAAATATTTTTTATGAAAATGATTATATATTTCTTTGTTTACAAGATTACAATTTCCTAGGATTATGATTTTATATACATATGTTATAACTCATAAATGATGATTTATTTTAGGAAACTATTATTAATCAGGATTCTAGATATGCCATTATTTTTGTGTTATCATATATGATTTTTTTGTATGAATATTTTATATTGATAACATGTACTTTACTATGTTATCAAAAACATATGATCATCTAATACTAACATATGATATTAATCTCACATGTTTACCATTATTGAGAATTTTAGCTTATTATTTATTAGGATTCCCTTTCATAGGCTATGAAATAATTTTATAGGTATGATTTTCTTATCATAGTGCTAAACATTAAAAATTTTTATTAGAAACATTAAAAATTGTTCATATGTATGTAAATAAGGATTCCAGTATCTTATGAAACTAAACCTTTTTTGTATTGGGTCAGGTGTGTATGGAATATTTTTCTTATATGATTTATTATTTTTTTATGTAATGGTTCGGTTTCCTCAATTGGTATATAATAAATTTATAGTTTTTTGGTGATTAGGATATGATGATAAAACCTAAGACTATATAAAATAAACCAAAACTTATCTACAATGAACCTAAAGTGTTATAGGTTTATAACAAGGTTTCATAATTTGGGACATCTCAAGGATTATTTTGTTATGACTTATTACTCTAGTTGTTGTTAATATATACTTATGTGTTTTTAATGTATAGATTTAGAAGTAGTCAAGATAAAATTAATATTACAGGAAATAAAATTATTGTCCTCATGAGACACAAAATTGATTAATTTTTGGGATATAATATATTGGGACTACGCTCACTATTTTCACCGAATCTATGAGTGACATAACAAACAATATTTTTATTATGAATTCAAAAATTAGGGTGAGATATACGAATGGATATTTTATGTTAAAATACCCACCCTTGTTTTGCGGGTCTTCTGATCCACTAGTTTATAAGCAATGGATCAATGTGATAAAAAAATATATTTTCGAGTCTCCTATAAATATATTATGATTATTATTTAGTAAATGTATCACTTAGACGGTGAAGCAGATCAATGGTGATCTCTCATCAAGAATAAAAGGAATTAGAGTAAATTAAATCTATGGAATTAAAGAGATTAATATGGTATTTATTAAAGATTATTTCCCTTCAACCATTAATTATACGATGTAGAAGGGATTTCTAAAGAAAAAAATGGATGATGAATCCATTTATACATATAAATAAATAATTAAAAAACATTAATGGTATAATAATGCATTAATCGTAAACCCTACATGATAAATTTATGGATTATTTAATATAATAAAACCATGTCATCAAAATACATAATCTATACGATACTTTTTTTCAATGACGAAATAATTCGATGTCCCATGAAGGTAGAAATGGAGGTATGGAAATCAATTTATTCTTATGGTTTTAAAATTGAGAAGGAAAAAAATGGAGCTTCCTGGATATTGAAATGGGAAATACCATGATTTAATGAAATGATAATGACCAAAATACAAAAAAAATATAGGGAAAATAACTATGTAAATTATCTTGATGTAACTAAAAAATGCTAGAAGTGTGGAAAGGTTTTTCATTAAGAAATTTATTTTTGATGAGGGTTGAAGAGGTCATTAAAATTAATAGAGAATAGGAATAATTCAACTAATGAAGATAAATTTTTCAAATACAATGATATTTGGAATTACGAGAATCAATACCCTAATCCAAGATCTAATGAGGATGGAAGGAATCAACAAGCCTTTATTAAAAGTATAAAGGGATGGACTTTTCTATCACAACTGCACTGGCCCAAGATAATGGCATATTGAAAGGTAGAGTTATCATACACTATAGAGTTAAAAATGTATTTTTTAATTCTAGTTTAACATACTCTTTTAAATCATGATATTATTTAGGGTATCACACCATCGCTTGAATGGATAGACACTAAAATATTAGTGAGAACTCAAAATGGTACTATGATTGTACCTCATGTTTATAAATACAATATTATAGATGTTTATTGAAAATTTGTTACTAATAATGAATTTATTCAATATATAGTTTAATTTTTGGAGATTTATAGTAATCAAATGGTTCTCTCAGAAAAGATACCATATAATTTTTTGAGAAATTGAATTCACCTTTAATATCTTGAATAAACATATGATAATTTATTAGTTCTAATAAGAGTATGAACTTCAAATATAAAGTACTTCCCTTAAATCGATAGTAATACCTATTAATGGCGCACCATTTTAATTATTATCAAGAAAATCATAAGATCTTTGTTAATATAAATTATCATATACTTTATTTTGATGATATTTTTGATGAATTATGAGAATGCAATTACTTTTTCAAGACTTATTTTGATCTAATATTATCAAATATAGGTAAAAAGATATGATATATTGATTATAACCTTTTGTGTGAGGCATTTATGTTATGAATTTAGTGATTATATTTGTACTTACCAGTGACCTTACTACCATCATGGATGTAATGAATAGTGTATTTAGAGATTACCTTGAACAGTTTTTGATAGTATTTATAGATGATATTTTTAAAAATTCAATGAGTAAGGATAAATATAAAGTTAATTTTAGGATTGTGTGAATGACCATAATAAAGGATATGATATATTATGAATTTAACAAATACAGACTTTTGTTATATACTGTTTTATTAGTGGGTCAAATAATCTCAAGAGATGATATTTAAGTGGATTATTCAATGATAATTGTTATTGAGTAGTTTTCTAGACCATCCACAATGACCAATTTCCAAAGTTAACTTTATTTATATGGATACTATCAATTATTGGAGAACAATCACTCAAATATTTTAAATCCTATAACCAAGTTTACATTAAAGGGATACATGATCCATTATAGGAATGAATGTGTATTTAATTTTTAGGTGTTGAAGAGTACATTGGTTAGTGTACTTGTGTTCACACAACCATCTTGTTGAGAACAATTTATGATCTATTGTGATGAATTAATAAAGGAACTACAATTTTTGACTAAAAATAATGATATAGTGATTGCTTATGACACACTCCAATTGGATATTAATAAATAAAATTACCCAAATCCTGATTTTGTGCTTTCATCCATAATTTTTACATTGAATTTATGAATGAATTATATTTATGCTGAAAACTGTTACATATATACCTATTATAAAATATTTATGTATATATTTACAAATAAATGGTTGAATATAAAGTAAATGAGAAACATAGATTTGATTAAGGACCGTGATTCCTCATTACATTTCCACAATGGGAATATGAACATGGAATAAAATGCTTCAAGTTAGAAAAAATATAAAATTTTATCAAGGATGAAGACTTAATTACAGACATTACATGTGTAAGTAAAAAATATGGACCATAAAATCATAAAAAATTGGTACATGTGTAACGTCCTGGTTCCAGAAGCCACCTAGAGGCGCCTCGTACCCGGTTGGTCACATGGCCTCAAGTGCATTTCCCCAAATTTCATAGGCTTCCAACTAGTAGCCAGGGCCTTAGGTGTGATAGTGGGGAAACTATGTCCTCATTGGTAGAGTACCAAATGGAAGATAAGAAAATGAAATAGCGGAAGCAATAAACATCCATACCAGAGTAAACAATAGAAGACTAAAAGTGTAAACATATGGAGCACATATATATATATATATTATGTTGGATACATATGTCTAGGAAAACAGCCAAACAAGTCACAATGCTGAATACAAACAGTACAAAACCAAAGTACAAAAGAAACAGATAAACAGCTCCTCAGCATCGCAAGCCTAGGCGTAGTCCCATGCTCTCCATCTCCATAGAAAGTCATGTACATAAAGTAGAAGTGCACTTTCCCTTGTCTATACCTGCAACAATATAATCTGTTTGGGCCCAAAAGCATGACCCAAACAGGGTGTGAGTCTAAATCACAATAGGAAACCACTTGATGATCTGTGCCTAATAGTCAGTGAGAATATGGTAGGTAATAGTACAGTAAGCAGTAAACAGTAACTAGTAAATATGATGATACACAACAGTAAACAATCCACGGATCAACAATCAGCAGTGAAGCAAACAACAAACCACAAACAGGAACCCCACTAGAAGTAATCACATCCATCCCCTCTGGTCCTATCCAAGATGTACCAACAACCCTCTGGGTAGTACACTCAGCCTAACCCCTCTAGTTTGGTCATATGAAATATAAGACTCTCTAAGGAATCACACTCAGTCAATTCCCCTTATAGTCTAAGGTTGTCAGGGACTCTCTGGGGATGATCATGCAGTCAATTCCCCTTATAGACACAATATCTAGAGACTCTCTGAGTAATCTCGCTCGTTCAATTCCTCTTATAGCCCCAGGTCATACAAAGACTCTCTGAGGAAGCTCACTCTATGAATTCCTCCTATATCCTATGAATGGTTTAAACAAATTCAAGCAAAACATAGACTCTCTGAGGAAGCTCACTCATTCTATCCTTTTATAGTCTATAAAGCTCATGACTCTCTGAGGAAGATCACTCGGTCTATCCTCCTATGGTCTATAACATCGAAGACTGTCTGGAAATCTCACTCGGTCTATCCCCTATAATCTATAATGTACATGACTCTCTGAGGAAGCTCCCTCAATCTATCCCTTATAGTCTATAGCACCAGGTTCTCACACCCCATGCCTGTCAGTTCAAAATAATGCTATAAGGCCAAAGTAAACCTATAGAGCTACATGGCTAACTTGTCTATAGCATAGCAAGCATGTTAGGGAACAACAATCCATCCTACGGTCACAAGGCATGAAAAAAAATTACAACGAGCAAAGGCTGAACAAGACCATAAGGTCATAAACAGAACAATGCATGGGCAGAATATCCAAAAATTTAAATTATCCTCATACATAACCAAATTACCTCTTCACAAGAATACAAGCATGGCAGGAAAACAACAGGGGTAAAATGGTAAACACACAATATCTAGTTCAAGGGTATTGGTGGAAAGTTTCACAATATACTCAAAGACATCTAACGAAAAGGCACAAAACCCCTAAATTGATGATAGAATATCAATATACTTGAACCACGAGGCTTAAATCTCTTTATAACATAGTAGATCTATGAAAACTCACAAAACGTTCCACCCACGATAACTTGAAAAAGAAAAGGAATTGGAAACAATGCTCTAGAAAAAGGAAGAGCTTACCACTGCGGTTCCAACGAAATCGATGACGTTTGATTCAAAGAAAAAACTGAGGATCAAAATCTCAGAGGAGATTCACGATCGTACTCGATGCTCTTGGTCGACGAAGCTGGAGAAGAAGCGTGTTCTGGAGATTAGACGTGACCCCGGTCTATTTAATGAAAATAAAAGAGTATACACGGTGTGTAATTTTGGAGTATACGTCATGTACTAGGATTTTCTATACTCCGATTTAAGCGTCCTCCACATCACCCCACATGACCATGTGTGTGGCCTGGATATGGCCTGCACACGGCCTCATGTGGAATCGAAGTACACGGCGTGTACTTCAAAAATTTATAGAAAATTTTATTTTCTCAGAATCACCAGAAAAAAACATACATAAAAGAAGGTCTGGGTTCTTACAAACATCCCCCCTTAAATAAATTCATCCCCGAATTTCCCTAGAGAAGCATATAAGAAGAAAACCTGAATAGCTCTGGCCACTGCGATCGTACATCAGCCTCCCTCTCCCAAGTCTCGTCCTATACTCGCCCGTGCTGCCATAGAACCCATACCAGAGGAATAGACCGACCATGGAGAACCTTCGTACTACCATCAACAATCCGGATAGGATGATCCTCAAATGATTCATCCACTTCGAGCTCAGCCTCTTTAGGTTGAAAGACATGAGATGGGTCTGAAAAATAATGTTGGAGCTGAGAAATGTGGAAGACGTTGTGCATAGCCCAGTACCTATGAGGTAACTGCAACTGATAGGCAACTGACCCAACTCTCTCCAACACCCCAAACGGCCCGACGTACCAGGGTGAAAGCTTACCCTGTCTTTAAATACTCTTGTGTCCTTACATTGTTGTGACACACAAGAAGACATGATCCTTGACCTTGAACTCCAGAGGTCATCTCCGCTGATCAGCATCAGACTTCTGTTGAGACTGTGTCATAGCCATCCTCTTCCGAATCAACTCTATCTTCTCTGAGGTCTCCTGACCAATATGAGGTCCCAGCAAATCCATCTCTCCTGCCTCTATCCAACATAAGGGTGATCAGAATGGCATACCGCACAAAGCCTCATAAGGTTCCATATGAATAGTCGCATGAAAACTATTATTGTAGGAGAACTCCACAAGAGGGATATACTTCTCCCATGAAACTCCAAACTCCAGAACGAAAGATCGTAACATATCCTCAAGCACCAGAATCGTACACTCGGACTGGCCATCTGTCTGGGGATGATATGAGGTACTCATAAGTACGTGTGTAGCCAATGCCTTATGATGCCCCTGGTGGAACCATGAAGTAAAACGTGAATCTCTGTCTAAAACAATGGAGTGTGTAACTCCATGTAGACGTACAATCTCTCGGATGTACAATCGTACCAGCTCATCAACAATAAGGGTCTCCTTGATTAACAAGAAGTGAGAAACCTTTGTATGCCTGTCAATGACAACCCAAATAGCATCATTCCCTCGATGTGACATTGGAACACCGGTCACGAAGTCCATCGCGACATTATTCCACTTCCTCCCCAGAATGGGTAATGGCTGAAAAAGACATGCTGGTCACTGATTCTCCGCTTTCACCTACTGACAATTGAAACACCTCATGAAGAAACCAACAACATCTCTCTTCATACCTGGCCAACAATACTGGTGGTGTAGATCATGATACATCTTGGTGATGCCAGGATGAACTACCCAAATTGAGGAATGGAAATCCCATATCATCTCCTCGTGTATGTCTACTGGAACTCATACGCGTCCCTAGAACCGCAAGATCTCATCCTTGCCTACTGTCCATCCAGAAATTGGGTCCTCTCCTAACATACTTTCCCATAAGACTGGGCTTTTAGAATCCGATAGCTGCCTCATTCATACTGGATCAAGAAGAGTATAGGTAACCACTACAGATGATAGAAAAGTCTACCCATGCCTGTCATGCAACTCCAAATGCATTTCAATGAACAAAGCCATAAGCTAACACTCACTAATGGAATCATGAACTACCTATATCTGAGTTCTCATGCTCAACGTGTTAGCCACTGCATTGCCTTTCCCAGGTTTATAGGCTAGCTCAAAGTCAAAGTACAGAAGATACTCGACCCACCTACGCTGTCTCAGATTCAGGTCACGCTGAGTGAAGATGTACTTGAGACTTTTCTGGTCAGTGAAAACCACAAAATTCTCTCCCAGAAGTTAATGTCTCCAACATTTTAGTGCATGAATAACTTCTTCTTTCTCAAGATTGTGCGTCAGGTAGTTCTTCTCATGTGGCCTCAACTGCCGAGAGCTGTACGCAACTACTCCATCTCTTTACATAAGCACAGCTCATGGCCCAATACCTGAAGCATCACAGTAAATAGTTTAGCTCTTGCCCAGCTCAAGAAATACTAGTATCAGTGCTTAATTCAACCTCCTTTTCAGCTCCTGAAAGAATGACTCACAAGAATCTGACAATAAGAACTTCACACCCTTCTTAGTCGGACCGGTCAGCGGTGCTTCCAACCATGAAAAGTTCTATATGAAGCGTTTGTAGTATCCATACAGCCCCAAAAATCTCTGCACCTCAAACACGTTCTTTGGATTCTCCCAGGAAACTACTACTCTCACTTTCTCTAGGTCCACTGATACTCCTTTCTCAGAGATAATGTTTCCCACAAATTGTATTTGATCCATCCAAAAGTGACATTTTGAGATCTTAGCATGTATCTGATACCCCCTCAGTGTACTCAAAATTATCGCAAGATGGGTTGCATGGTCGTGCTGAGTGTGAGAGTATACCAAGATATAGTCCACGAATACCACCACAAAAGAGTCTAAGTATGGATGGAACACACGGTTCATCAGTTCCATGAAAACTGTTGGCGTGTTCATGAGACCAAACAGCATAACTATGTACTCATATAGACCATACATACTCCTAAGGGCTTTGAGAGGTATATCGGATGGTCTAACATGCACGTGATGACAACCAGACCTCAAGTCAATCTTCGAGAACAATCGGGCTCCTCGAAGCTGATCAAAGAAAGCATTGATCCTCGGTATGGGATATCGATTCTTGAACGTCAACTAGTTTAGCTTCCGATAATCCACACAATGTCTAAGGGTATTGTCTTCCTTCATTGAAAAAAAAGACAGGTGAACCCCAAGGAGAAGTACAGGGTTGGATGAAACCCTTAACATGAAACTCCTCCAACTACTTCTTGAGCTCCTGCAACTCAGGTGTAGCCATCCTATAATGCGGAATGGACACTGGTGCCGCTCCTGGAATGAGCTCAACAGAGAAGTCTACCTCATGCTCCAGAGGAAAAACTGAAAATTCCTCTAGAAAGACATCCCTGAAATGATCCACCACTGGAGGAAAGCCTAACTGCAAAGTCCCCTGGTCATCCAGATAAAGACTAGAATTATGGGATGTAACTCCTTCTAGCCCATGATGATCGGGTCCTACTCGACTCACCTAGACATCCCACTCACCTCTATGAATAAACAATTTACCCTTTGGGATATGAAACTCATCCTACAATGATAAAATTCAACGACTGCCTGATATGAGACTAACTAGTCCATTCTGAGAATGACATCATAGCTCGTCAACTCTTGGACATAGAGGTCCCATAAGAAGTGACACCCTGAAACCTCAAGAGGGAACTCTCTGCACTGACGTACACTAACCACTCTAGTCCCCAGTGGTGTGTCTAGTGTCAAGGTATTGGCAGAGGAAATGATACAGAGCCCAAAGCTCTCCACAATAAATACAGAGATAAAACTATGCGTAGTACCAGTATCAAAAAGAGCTCAAGATAAAACAGAGGCTACTAAGATTGTACATAGAACTATAGAGGGTCCGGGGATACTGCTCCTGATGGGTCTACTCCACTACAAATTTTTGACCTGTACCATGGCTTTGTGACCCTGCCTTACAGCCTTGAGCTGATATGCCCAGCTGTCGATGATAGCCTGGTGACTGAAGACCACGACCGTGACCTCCACCTCGGCCTTCACAGTCGGAAGAACTCCAGTTTCCATACTGGTGATAAATGGTCGATGCATCTCTTAAACGCGGGGTCATAGAAGAACCCCAACAACTAGCTGTAGCTAAGAAGATCTAACAAAAATGATAATGATGGCCCATATTACTGCAAGATCGGCACTCCATCGGGTTTCTCTGGCACTGAGGCCTAGTATTCCCTCTCCTCCCGCACTGGTATCATACTACCTGGCTACCCGAAGATACATTCCGCATATTATAATCTCCTCAAGCAGACTCCCTACAGCGCTTCCTAATATTAGTAGGAGGAACACTAGCTCTGGAGGTCGAACCGCCCGGGCTCACTACTCTAGAACCCCTCAGATTGCGCTCTGTGATCAGCGCTTGGTTGACAATAGAGGATATCGAAGTCAACCTGAAGATGTTCACCTGGGAAAGGATCTCCTTCCTGAGACCATCCTCAAACTTTATAGCCAAGAAAAACTCAATGCCTGCTGGAATCGGCGTGAAATGTTGCAGCTCGGTAAAGAGAGACGAGTACTCAATAACAGAATGAGTACCCTACTCCAGACTCATAAATTCCCGGGCTCAATCGGCCCTCAATGTCTCCGAGTAGAAGTAATCGTAGAAGATGCACCAAAACTCATCCCAAGTCATACCCTACTGGAATCCTGACTGTGAGATCACCTACCACCACCTCTTGGCAGAGTCTCTGAGCATATAGTTAGCGAGATTCACCCTCTTTTCTGGAGGTATCTTCAGATGCTCAAAAATCATCAGTGTAGCTATGAGCCACGACTCTACAGCCTGAGGTCCTCCATCCCCTGAGAAAGTAAGAGGATTTTGCTGCTGAATAACCCTCGTCAATTATGCCATCAACGGGGCAGGAGGCGGCACTCCCTGGAAGGTATGCATCATCCTCGGGAATTCTTCCCTAAACTGCGCATCGGCACCTGCAACTGGTATAACTGCTGGTGCCAAGGCTGGCACAACTGAAGGATCTGCAGGAGGTCCCGGATCAGCCATATCTAGTGTCTGATCACCGTCTGAAAGCTGAAATACAACAGGAGGACGCATCAGTGGCATAGCTCTAAAATGTCAAAAACATACATTAGATCAGGATTATCAAAAACCGAGAACACAAGAGTACATGAGTGGAACAAGAGAAGGGAACATTAATATTTTACCAAACATGACTACACAGTGTGTTTAAAAACTACACAGCTTTTTCTTTTAATCCATTCACATGGGCGTGTACTTCAGCCACAATTGGTCATGTAACGCCCGACCACATGGCGTGTTGTCCCCACACACATTGTGTACTTGAACTCTATTACCTGACCGAGTCTCCTTACATGGATAACCCACATAGTTCTCTTAATTCCTAGACTACACGTCGTGTTCGCGAAGGACACAACATGTACTAGACTGGGTATCAACGACCTGAGTTTTCAGTTACACGGCATGTGTACCCAGGTTACACGATATAGTGTGGTCCAAACAAACACGGTTTTTACTATGAAGGATAACACCGACCAATGTTGTTCATGACACGGCCAGGTACTTAGATTACATGGAACGACATGTGATAAAATGACATGGTGTTTAAAGTTGAAGTTTCATCCATCCGTGTCGGTATTCACACGGGTAGACACAATGATCACTACAACACGGTATATACATACTGTACATGGCACGTTCGTGAGGATTTTTACAACCCTGTGTTTCTGCCCACATAATTAGAGACACGGTTGAAAAACTACACGACATGTATTAATAAAGTACATGCCGTTTATTATGGGTTTTTTTTGGCAGTAGCTCAGAAACAGCTCCAAAGCCTAGAAAACACAGAAAACAAGAGTTAAGGTGCCAAATTCTGATCCCTGAGGGCCCATACTCCCTGCGAATCAAAGCTTGGCATCACATACAATTTATAATAAGGAAAACATGCAATGATCCACCAAATTTCGGTGCATGAGGGCCCATAAGACCCCAAGAACCAATGTTTGGCATCCATTTAAGCAATGTACTATACGAAAAGATTCTCTATCAAATATCAGAGATTCTATCAAGGCATCTATCTCAACAGAATGCATAATCAACACAATGTCTATCACAACAACATGAAATCGCTAATGCATCCTAGCTGGCATGACAATACTGCATGACATGTGATTTCTAACAAGTGCCTATATGATGCATGAGATGGAATACCCTCATCTCATCGTGTTCCGACAGAAATAGAACTGTAATAATAGCAACGGTAACAGAACAAGGCATGTGAATAACTCAACCGTGAAATCAAATAAACTATAAAAGTAAAAACTAGTAAAACTACAATAAATGAGATAGTTTGGATTTTCCCTATACACGGGTTAGCTACTCCTGGGAATAGCTTAATACCAAGCACATATTCTATCTTATCCATGTATATAGGCTTTAAACAGTAAATCAATAGAAAAGAATCCCAATGATACAACTTTCTAACATCCCGGTTCTAGAATCCACCCAGAGGCGCCCCATACCTGGTTGGTCACAAGGGCTCATGCGTATTTCCCAAATGCCATAGGCTGCCGACTAGCTGCAAGGGCCTTGGGTGTGATAGTGGGGAAACTATTCCCTCATTGGTAGAGTACATAGTGGAAGATAAGAAAAAAGCAATATCAGAAGCAGTAAACATCCATACAAGAGTAAACAATGGAAGACTAAAAGTGTAAAAAAAATGGAGCACATATATATATGATGCAGTATACATATGTATAGGAAAAATCCAAATAAGTCACAATTCAAAATACCAACAGTACTAAACCAAAGTAAAAAATAAATAGATAAATACCTCCTCAACATTGCAAGCCTAGGCTTGGTCCCATGCTCTCCATCTCCATAGAAAGCCAAGTACCTAAAGTAGAGGGGCGCTTGCCCTTGTCTATAGCTAGAACAATATAATCTGTTTGGGCACAAAAGCATGTCCCAAACATGGTGTGAGACTAAATCCCAATAGGAAACAACCTGAAGATCTATGCCTACTAGTCAGTGAGCATATAGAAGGTAATAGTACAGTAAGCAGTAAACAGTAACTAGTAAACAAGATGATACACAATAGTAAACAATCCACAGATCAACAAGCAGCAGTGAAGCAAACACCAAACCAAAAATAGAAACCCCTTTGGATGTACTCACAACGATCCCCCCTAGTCCTATCCATGAAATTCCAATAACCCTTTGGGAAGTACACTCAGCCTAACCCCTCTGTTTTGGTCATATGAAATATAAGAATCTCTGAGGAGGCATGCTCAGTCAATTCCCCTTATAGTCTAAGGTAGTCCGGTGCTCTCCGAGGATGATCATGCAGTCAATTACGCTTATATCCCCAAGATATAGAGACTCTCTGAGGAAGCTCGCTCGGTAAATTCCTCTTATAGCCCAATGTCGTACAAAGACTCTCTCAGGAAGGTCCCTCGGTCTATCCCCTTATAGTCTATAACACCAGGTTCTCACAGCCCCATGCCAGCCAGTGCATAATAATACTATAAGGCCAAATTAAACCTACATAGCTACTTTTCTAACCAGTCTATAACATAGAAAGCGTGTCAGGGAACAACACTCCATCTTACGGTCATAAGGCATGGAAAACAAGTACAACGACTGAAGTCTGAACAAGACCAAAAGGTCGTAAATAGAACAAGGCATGGGAAAAACATCCAAGCATAGAAATTATCCTCATACATAACCAAATTACCACTGAACAAGCATACAAGAATGGAATGAAAACAATAGGGTTGAAACGGTAAACACCCAATACCCTGTTCTAGTGTATTGGTGGAAATTTTCACAATATACTCAAAGACTTATAATGGAAAGGCACAAACCACCTACCTTGAGGCTAAGAGATAAAAATTATTGAACCATGAGGCATAAATCTCTTTAGAACGTAGTATATCTATGAAAACGTAAAAAACGATCAACCCATGATAACATGCAAAAGATGAGGAATTAGAAAATGATTCTCTTGATGAAGGAAGAGCATATCATTGTTGTTCCAACAAAATTTACAGCGGTCGATTCGGAGAATGGATGGAAGCTCGGGAGCTTGGAGGAGATTCGAGGTCGTACGTGAAACTCTCAGTTAAAGAAGCTAGAGAAGAAGCATGTTATAGTGATTAGACATGACCCTGGTCCGTTTAATAAAAAAAATTAAAGTACACGACATGTACTTTTTGAGTACACAGCGTGTACTAGGATTTTTTGTACTCTTCTTTAAGCATCGTCCACATCACCCACATGGCCGTGTGTGTGGCCCAGACACGGCCAGCAAACAGCCTCGTGAGGCATCGAAGTACACGGAATGTACTTCAAAAATTTCCGGAAACATTTCTTTTCTCTAAAAATCCAGAAAAAGAAAAAACATTCCTGAAAGAAGGTTCGAGTTCTTACAACATGTAGTCTCTTTTTTAGTTTTATGTGTATATATATATATAAGGATTAAAGCGGTGAAAAAAAGATATGGAAATATAGAATATGGTGAGGAAATATCTAGAGTGTAATCATGATTTTTATGGAATGATATGGTTCTAGAACCAAGCATGTATCATGTCAATTCTGTAGTTGTTGAAGAACTTATTGGAGGAATCTCATAGTTCATCAATTCTCTATTTAACCTTGAAGAATAAAAATACGTATATAGACCTGAAATATTATCACTCGAAAGAAAACATAAAAAGGGATATTTTGGAGTATATATATCATTTCCTTGTATAATAAGTAGTTAATACAAAGTGAAAGATTTACATGGAGATATTACAACCATTACCCATAAAAAAAGTTAAATGGGAAAATATATAATGGATTTTTCCTCAAACTCCCCAAAAATTATAAAGACCATAACTCTTTTTGGGTTGTATTCTATCACCTTTTGATGTTTGTGCATTATATTAAAATAATATTATATTTATCTCTTGATAATATTTAAATTATATACATTAATAAAGTGGGAAGGTTGCATGCGAGGAAATATTCTATTATATCTGAACATGATCACAGTTTTACCTCTTAGTTCTCATGAAGTCTTCATAAGGATTGGAATAAAGAGTTTAACATTAGCTTTACATTTCATCCTTAGATAGATGTTCAGTCTGAGAGTACCAATTTAATCTAATAATAAATTCTTATATATTTTCCTATAGTTTTTAAAGGAGGTTCGGATTAACACATTTCTCCCATTTATTTAACATAAAACAATGGATATCACTAGACCATTTAGATGTCTCCTTATAAAACCTTTTATGGTAGTAAGTTAAAAATTCTAATGTGATGGGATGGAATTAGGGAAAAACATCTTGACCTAATGTAGCTGAGGAAATTTAAAATAAGTATATATTTATTAAACAACAAATCATATAATATAAGATTCCAAAAAATTATTGATATAAAAAATGTCAATAAAATATTTAGATTTAATCTAGTGAAATGGTTATCCAATGAATATGTACATAGAATAATGTTATTATATTTTTAAATAAGGTAAATTTGATCCCTATATATATTGATCCCACTTTTGTAATCTATTCAATTAGGACAAAATCATATCTCTCAGGGCATTTAAAAAACCTCTACTATGTTCATGATGTGTTTTATGAATCATTTTTGAGGAAATGAAAACCTAAACCTTCATGGGTATTTAACATAGAGATAGAATCATTGGTGTAGGATATTTCATAAAAAGAAAAATAAATGGAGATTCATTATCGTGAATATAATGTGTTATTGAAAAATACCACTCACCTAGTCAATGTTTTTTGGTTAAATCATCAATTTTAGGAAGCTATATGAGGGCCTAAAGATGTAATGAGGATGAAGTATCGTAATTTATTTATATTGTAGAAATGGATTTCTGATTTTATGTTATTATAATGTTGTAGATAGTGGGACTGCATTATTTTAGAATATATATTTTTCTTTATCTAATTTTATATGTATTATTTATAGGAAAACAGAACCAAAAAATTAACCACAATTGAAATATGATATTATTTATGACCTAGATACTAGATTTGTGTGTACGAATAGGAATACCAATATTATAAAATATATGAATAAAATATTTGTTTAATAAAAATGTATTTAAAGATTCTAAAGAATTTAAATGCTCAATTTGAAATGTTTAGAATATGATCATTTAATGTTAAATTATCAAATTTTCTAGAAATTTCTTTTATCTATACATTATATAAGAAAATAAATAATTAAATTTTATTTGGATATAAAATATTTGTAATTTATAAATAATAATTTATATATTTTTTTATCTTTAATAGAGATATAAAATATTATTTAAATGTAAAAGGGAAAATTTTCATAAAATTGTTTTTATGTGCACAATATATTTCTATAATTATAAAATTAAAAATATCTTTACTAATAAATTATTTTAGTAAAATTATTAGATCATATATTATGTTAAATAAATTTAGATTCATATAATGACGATTAGTAGTCAAATTATTACAGTAACTACATTTTATACTTGAAAATTTATTTTTTTTTAAAATTATTTTAATCACGTTTTATGAGTTTATATTTAAATTAATTTATACAAATTATAGGAATTTAATTTTATAAAATTATTTTTATATTTGAAATATGAATATACAAACTTTTTAAATAGGTCAATTTCGTTTTTTTATATTGAATAGCAAAAGAGTTAAAAATTAATTATTACATTAAATGTTAAACATGTTAAAAAGGGATTATACTAATGAGATAAGGTTATAAATAGCCTAAAAACTATCTAAATTCAATTATTTTAATGTATATCGACCGTATATAATCTCATCTTTGAAATGGAGACAAATTGGATCCATTTTATTATGGGAGTGACAGAACTATATTTTAATGTCTTCAATATTTACAAGTTTTCCCCATAATAAAATTATAACAGGGAACATATTAATCCACATACTCTAATATCCCTATATTTTATAAGAATTTATTTTTAAATAAACTTTAAGTATTCGATAACATTCTTTACACACAAATGACAGTTTATATGAACCTTGATATAGTAAACTGTTATAACCTTGTAGTTAAATTGGAAGTTATGAATAGAAATGAACATATTATAAAAATTATGTTTAAAGGATTTAAATAATAAATAATTATTTATTAATTCATAATAAATAAGTACTCAATTTTTATTGAATATATTTTGTTCTTCCAAAATTTGTTTATTTCATAAGTAGTTTTCATCAAATTTTTTAAAACTTAAATTATAATGAATCAATAATACATCAAGACATTTTTTGAGAAAATTAATACCATTTTTAAAATCATAATTTGTATATAATTTTAGGTTAAATTTCAATAATTTGTTAAAAATATTTATTTTTTAGTGAATAGTGAAAAACATAGATTTTTCTAAAATATGTCATCTATTTTCATGAAAAAACTCATTACATTTTATTTATTTATTTTAAAGTGGCCGAATTATTTTTTATTAGAAAAAATATAAATTATTATTTATTAAAATTTAATATACGTAATTTTGGAATAAGAATATTTTTGGGCTTGATAATACATTTTCTTAAAAACATTTTTGTTGGTTACAATTTATTTTTATCATAATCATTTAATTTAATAAATATTAATAAATATTTTTTGATGAAAATTATATTTTATATAATCAATTTAATTTTTTTATTATATTAATTGTTTTTATATGGTAGAAAATAGAATTAAATTATGTTTTGTTCTTAAAAAATATTTTTAAAAAATGGGGGTTCATTTCTGTTTTAGTGATTATTTAAAATTAAATTGTACCATATATAGAAATTAAATCTAGTATAATTGATTCCAATTTTTGAATTATTGTAATTATTATAATTAAATAGAGTCAACCCAATTATTGATCTCATTTAATAGTAAAAACAATAAATTTTTGTTACAATGGTTAAGGATAAAATGGGTTTACCAAAGTGGAAAACCAAGAAATATGAGTAGTTTTTTCAATTAAAACATATAAAACTATCTCCTTTTCCATATATTTCAACTAAAAGGTATCCTAATATTTAATCCAAATCTATTTAGATCAACTTTCCTAGGAAATTAGCGTTATATAATTGAAATATTTTAAGAAATTCTATGTGTGTCTCTCCCTTCATTTTTAAAAAAAATCCAATAATTTTCCATTATTCAAAACATTTTATCCCTGCAGACCAGAAATACTTAAATACCTTCCTAGAATCCTTTCATTAATCTTTAATATTCTTATCTTCTTCGAAAACCATTTCTTCAATGCCTAACTATAAATAAAAAATAATTCTCTCAAAGAAGAGGCAAAGATCATAACTGAGCTTCTTCGATTATATTTTATCTTATACATAATGTAATATTTTTGTATCCCTAAAAATAATAAATAAAATAATCTATATATTATAAGTTGTTATTAATATGATTTAATTTTCATTTTCATCCCCTTATCCATAAAATGAGAAATAAATGTATTGCTCATGTATACATGTGGACTACTGCCTCCACGTAGCGATACGATTTATTTTCTATTACCATAAATCATGGATTTTTGATATTATGGATTTAATTAATCATTATTATACTTAAAAAATATTTATTATTTTTGAATATAATATCTTATCTACCTTTTTAAAGCCGATTAATAAGAAAATAACGACATTGTTCGTGTGTACATGTGGACTACCATCTCTATGAAGTGATGTGATTCAATTTTCATTTATGATTTACATGGATCTTAATAAAGATAGATTTAATTAATTTATGTGAAAGTTATAATATAATAATTATTCTAGAATAGGTAATTATAATTTTCCTATCTTTCGTTTCATCTATCACAAAGTGGAAAATATCACTCATGTATATGTATAGACTACCGTCTCCATGTAGTGATGTAATTAAATTTTTATTACAACATCACATGAATAGATATAAATATTAATATAATGAATATATATTATATTTATATCATTATTAAATTTCTTATGATGAATAAACCATGACAAATGTTCAAGGACCATAACTTCTATAGGAAATCATACCAGAAAAATGATGTGGTTAACAGCCAAAATGGGGATCATAATGAAAGGTTGTTAATACACATGTAATAATATGATAGAACTAA
Source organism: Viscum album (assembly GCA_963277665.1). Lineage (NCBI taxonomy): Eukaryota > Viridiplantae > Streptophyta > Magnoliopsida > Santalales > Viscaceae > Viscum > Viscum album. Next base: position 1,619,413,030 of record OY728125.1, read on the forward strand.
AATTTTTATGGTATTATACATATGATTATCATTATGTTATATAGTTATAATTATGTTTTATATATTTAATTTGAGTTTAGGGTTCTTGTGGAGAACGATGAACTAAGGTAATACTTTTATGTTACAATCTCATTTTTATGGGATTATTTATGCTTAAATATCTGATAATGAAATTGTATAATCTATCAATAAAAAATATAAAATATTTTATTATACAATGATAATTTATTGAAAGTAATATTTTTCTATAATTATACCCCTTTTTTAATTAAAATACTGAAATGATATTTTAAAGGAAAATTGAATTCATTTATCTCTTTAGCCTCAAATATTTTCTTCTAAGTGATTGTTTTAATTAAAATTGTTTTAATAATAATTTAAGTATTATTTTAAGTTATTTTTTTGAATTCATTTATATATGATTTTTAATTTCATTTTTATGTTTTAAAATTAATTTCCTTGTCATTTTTGAAACATTTTACTTTTTACTTTTTACATAAAATGAGAATTGAAATTTTTGTTTTAACATATACCACTTGAATGATTTTTTACACCATGATAAATAATAATTTTTTTTAATATTACATTATATTTTTATGTGATTATTTTAAATCAAAATCTAATATATAATATTTTTTCTTTTTTATTTTTTATGTGTGTGATTTAAAATTAAAAATTTAATTTTACTCAAGAATTTTCCTAGTGATCATTTGGAGTAATTTTCGTCTATAACAACATACTTTGATGTTTCTTATGTTTTTTTTTGGGATAAGATCTAATGTCACCATATGTATGGTTTTCATTATGTTTCAGGTGGTTCTGTTATAAAAAAATGATGGGTGGTTAAATTATAAATAACAAGATGTTATACCTCAAATTAAATAAAAAAATAAGGGTATCTGAGGATATAATAAGTAATCAAGTGGGAAATGAACCTTGTTTAGTAAGGGACTTTTTCCAACAAGATAATCATGGAAGTGAACCAAGACATTGTTAATGATCTAATGGGGACTAAACCTAATCCACTAAGACATAATTTACATAGATAATTATCATAAAAATTATTTTATATTATTTTATGTATTCTACATACTTAGGTCATATTTTTTTGATATGTTTTCATGGATCATGATTTATTATTGATGATTCCATACTAATTTTTCTTATCAATTTTCATTGATAGAAAATAATATCATGGTTCATTATTATGATATATTAATTTACAATTATGATTTTATATTTTTAAAATCATGTTCTCATTAAAATTTTGTATATCATATACTAACGTATAATAATTGATAGATATATCATAGGTTTACCCATACCAAGCATTTGAGCTCACCCATCCTTTTATTTCCCATCCCCGTGTTACAAAAAAATGTTATAGGTATATTATGTATTGTATGGATAAAATTTGTTAATAAATTAATGGAAAATTAAGTTTGTAGTTAATTTATTATTTATTTATGTATCAATGTTTTCAAATAAACTAAAATTTAGTTTTCCTGTCTTGGATTTTATTGATATGTATTCAATATTTCTACTAATATATTTTATTTATGTTTTTCTGGTTTGGTTATCTATATTTATCAAAACTATAATCTACTAAAATATCTTTTAAAAACTCCAATAAATGTTCTAATGAAGTATGTATTCTTGAAATTCCAACCAAAGGGTCCTGAAAAGAGATTTAAAAGAGGTTTCATAAAGATTATTTATAAATATTAACTGATTTCTTTAAAGTTTATATTAAATTCTAACTCATTAAAAACATATATAATAATGATTATATAATGATACAAATATATTAAATGTACCAAAATATTATATAATTTATGGAATCATAGTTTTTCATCTAATTTTTATTAAATGAGAAATGAATGCATTGCCCAGGCGTATGTATATTATTTTATTTACAAGAAACAATGTAAATATTTTTTTCATCATTATCTCATTGATGGTTATATTTAAATAATTAATATATATATATATATATATATGGTATTTATGAAATTATTATTATTTTTCATTGAAAAAATACTTCCTAACTTCTTACCCTCTCATCCTTTCAAAAAGGATAATTTTGCTCTATCATATGGGTGGATTACCACCACCATGAAGAGATGTAATTAATTTCACATTTACATTTTATGTGGCTTGTAATAAAGATTTATTTAATTATTTTATATTATATTTATCATATAAATATTTTTATTTTATGGGTAATTATTATTTATCTGCCATTCCCTTCATCCATTGATAAGTGGAATCTTTACTTGTATATATGTACATACTATTATCCCAACAAAGTGATATAAATAATTTTTAATCCCCACCACAAATGGATTTTTATAAAAGTCTATATAATAGATATATATATGATAATTATGTATTTATTATGATTCTAGAGATGATGAATCCAAAACCAAGTTGAAAATATAGGAACAATTGAAATGAAATATTCATGGAAAACAAAATAATTTCCACCAGAATAATGATTTTAAAAAATAATGGTTAATCCATGGAAAAATTAAAATTAAAGTGGAATTATAAAATGTAATATATGTATTTATATAGTTTAGGAATATATATATAATATATAAATATTTTTTTAACATATTTATGGATGCGTGCAAGTCAGAAAAAGCATTAGGTAAGGGTTTATGTTAAAATCTGTTTTCTCTTTAGGATTATCATTGTTAAATATTTATTGAAGAAGTTATTTAATAAAAATACTAAAAACCAGTATATTTCCATTTCTTCTCCTAATTACAGATGTTTTAAAGTATTAGTACTACTTCCACTATTTGTTATTTGAAATTGTCAAGATTTTTTCTTAACAAAACCGAAAATTATTTCTTATTTTTGTTCCAATAATCTCTCTATTAAAAATATGTGTTTTAAAATGGTTTTATAGATGTTATTGTTGAAACATAAATTTTTGATAAATGTTATTTTTACTAACTGAAAATTTCATTAACAATCATTAAGATCACTCTTTTCAAATGTATTCTGTATATCTCACTTTTGAAATTTTATAAATGTTTTATAGGAATATTCTATTTTAATTTGTTTTACATGAATGGATTATCCTAGTATAATATTAATTATTCATAATGATAAATACATTATATGTTTCAATTAATTTAAAAAAATAATTATCCCATTTTTTAAGTAATTTCAATTTTAAAGTCTTTCTAAAAGAAATGGGATGTTTTCCCTTTTTTCATGCAATATTAGAAATGATTTTATAAAATATAGTTTTTGTAAATGTCAAAATTATTTAAGGAATTTTATTCTTTTCTTGGTTTCAGATCTTATTATACCATGCAATCTATTTTTATATAATTTTTTTGATTAATATGATGTTTAATGGTTGATTCTATAGAACTATTTCCATTCACAGGGGTTAATAAAGTTAGAAATAAATCTATATGATACTCATTCATTTTCCGTGGGTTTTTTAATAATGAATATTCTTATGTTCTTGTGGCGCACTTATGTATAGTTTTTATTATGTGATCGGTGGGTATTGAATTATATAGCACTCCAATTTATTGAATAATGTGATATATATAACTCAATAGATGATGATGGTAAACATGGACATGATTTTTAATAACAATGTTCCCATCATGATGTTTGAGTATGATTATTTCTAAATATGTGCACAAGACTATGTGTGGAAATGATTATTAATAGATATGTTCACAACATGATTGATGTATTTGATTTAGAATAAATATGTTCATAGTATTATGAAAAGACATGATTTCCAATATCCATTTTCATATTATTATACATGGACAGGATTGTTAATATATATTTTCACAAGATTTTGTGTGAAAATGATTGGGAATAACTATGTTTACAAGATTATGTGTGGAAAATATTATGAATAAATATGTTCACAATATTATGCATTCACATGATTATGAATTTTTATATTCACAAGATTATTATTTCCTATGCTTGTGATTCCACATTTATATATAACGAATCATGAATGTTGATTTATACTTTGAAACAATTATGAATAATGATAATTGATATTTAATGATTTTTGAGAAATTATATATAATTTTTTTATGTGTGTATTTTCTATTAAGAACATTAACATAATTAAACTATCATATCATTATGATCATATTATGATCAATTTTGATTTATATGTTATAAGTTTACCCATACTAAGAATTTAATCTCACCATTTCTTATGTTTCCATTCCACGTGTTATAAAAGATGTATTTTTTATATGAATTAAAGGTATTAAATATAAATTAATATAATGGGCGTCGTTCAATATTTTCAATAAATAAGTTTATTATGCAACTAGTCACTAAGAAAACTAAACATTTTCGGATTTAGGGCATACATGTATTGAATATTCATCTAAAATGAAAAAAAATCATTTAATGCTTGGGTAACCATAAAATTCATCACTATCATAAAGAATGTGTGAAAGAATATCCTAATTTGAGATATGATATTCCCTAAATGTTCATTCCTTATATTGATTTAAAAATTTATTCATTGAATATTTTGTAATGAAAATTCACATAACAGTTGGAAAAATTGGGATCTAGATGTAACATTATTGATTTGTAATCATTAAAAGTGAATCTTATAGAAATAAATACATGAATAAAAGTGATCCCATAATCTATTGTTGAAAAGATAATAAAGAAATAAATGTTTCAAATCAATTTCATTCCCCATGGAAATTTTATCTAACATACATTTTATAAACAAAGGATTTCATTATGAATAAATTTAATGAGAAAAAAACAGAAAAATTAAAGCTTAATTTAGAAGAATTTTGACGAATGAAATTAAATCTCAAATATAGAGTGTATTTTAATCCTCTCTAATATATTTTATCATTAATTACATTTACCTCCTTCATATACTATGTTCCTATATTATCCAATATCACGTGTATTGTCCCCCTCTATCATGGTCTCCCAAAATTCCATATAAAAAATCACTTGGAAATGTCCAACCAAAATATCATTGTCAGATGATCTATGCTTATTTCCTAATGTTCCATAGGAAACTTCTTTTAGGGATCATCATCAAACTTATGTGAGTTTAGAAAATAAATTTACATAATGTCCACCTCACACATGTGGGTATGCTTTACCTCATTATATCTAGGATTATTCTCATGAAATATTATATCTAACCTTCAATGATTTTAGTTTATGTCCCCTAAATCATAAATCGAAGTTATTCCTTTTCTATTGATTCCTAGACACGTTGATTTTATAATTTATTTTTACCCTTATAGCCATAATATTCATATGGTAATGAAAATAAAGTAATGAAATTACTCGAAAAATGAAATTCAGGTCATAAAATATCAAAAAAAATCTATGGATTTTAGAAATTTATTCCAAACATTGATTTTCCAAAATAAATAATGGAATAACGAAAGAATTATTTTCATTATTAACACAATTTAAAAATTATTTCAAAATGATATTTCAATTAAAATTACATTAAACCCAATAAAAATATTGGTTTCTAATCCAAATAAAATGAAAAACAAAAAACCATTAAGAACACAATGTCCAAAATCAATCATTACTATTAAAATATTTAATGGATTATTGATACAATAGATGATTAACCATTCATAAATTACTAACCATTAACATCAAATTTTTACATAACATATTCTACAAATTATTAAAAAATATATGGAAAATTTCATTAATCAATGTGCCACATCAGTTGTCCAGTGATGAGGGGATTCCAATAAAGTAAACCTAAGAGGTTGGAGAGAGTTCTAGAGATGTTGAAGATAGATCATTAATGAATCAAAGGATATCCATGCACAATATCTAGTTGGTAGAAAAATATTATATCTTCCCAGAGTTATGGAAATTGTGGTATCACATGATGTTATCCTAAATGATGGGTAACTAGGCATGAGCTCTTATGGTATTGGATTTTTATTCCAAGGATATGGCTTTCATGGATTACAACTAGAGCCTTGTGAAATAAGATTTTTTCTTACATATTTGAAATGGAGGTGTTGGAATATCAGTATAATGAGGTTGACCCCTATAACCTGTAACGACCCGAAGTTTCATTAATGGAAAATCCCTCTTGATCCAGTTAAATGTTTCTTTTTGAAAAATGTTTTTATAATATGTCAAATTATTTAGTTTTATGTTAAGATTTGTGATTGTTACTTTTATAGTCGTTGAACAGTGATCACTTGAGTAGTATAAATATATTGCTTTAACGAACCCAATTTTACTCAGGGAAAGGAAGCGATGGCCTCATCCAGTAGAGTTGCCCCATACGAAGCCCATTTGTCAGAGCTCAGAAAAGAGGTGGCGTCTTTGGGCTTCGCCCCTGACCAAGCCCAAGATGAGCTTCATTATGTCATGCTCGAACAGGATCGTCTACGGGAAAAGTGGAAGTTGATAGAGATTACCACGTGAGCGATGTTATCCAAGCCACCCCAAGAGTCTATCACCATCACACACCTTACCCTTAGGTCTTATGCAGCTATTTTAAGGGGTTATGTAAAAAATAAGTAGTACTATGTTCATGTGCATTATTTTTGTATATAATAATGAATATAATTTCTAGTCATTTTTGATACATTGTAAATAGTTTTTAATGTACAAATGGTGTTTTTAGTTATTATTTAATTAAGAATTATATATTATTAAATTAAGGGATTTTTTTTGAATTAAATAATATTTTAATAAAATATTATTTTTAATATTAAATTAATTTTTATTAAATATAAATGACCTTATAATTTTATGAATGCAATTAAAATTTTTATTAAGGTTTGAAAGCCATTTCTGTCAAAACCCGTGAATTTTTTATAAATGTAAGTTCTTATTTTAAAAGTGAAAATTCACATATTTAGAAAATTATTTAGATAAAATAAATATTATTTTTGGAATCAGGACGTCAAAATTATCCAAGGGTGAATTTTTCATAATTTTATGAGACAGTCAAATTTTTGGGTAAAAATTAAGTACCATTTAAATATATAATGTGTTTTATGACAACATAATGACCCAATGGTGATGTAATAAAATACCATAATCCTTATGTTCGGCCAATATGTGTTTTATCATTAAAATAATGTGATTTTGGGTTTGTTTAACTTAATTTTCAAAGCATTAATGGAGCCCTCAAGACTTATTCAACACTTTTCCTTTTTAAATTAATTTCCATGGGAGTGTGACTCACCTCCACATAAGCAACCCAAATTTTTTAATAAGTTCGGACCTTGGACTTGTAAAATATTTTTTTCCTATTTCCTTTCCAGAAACCATGGGCAAATACCATGGGATGGTTTGTGGTTTGGATTATTTTAATATAAGGGGTCCCAAACATAAATAATAAAGAATTCTCTCACCTTTCCTATATAAACCCACCCAAGCTCCCACTTCCTCCTCACTCAAAGCCCTTGGAGTTCTTCCAACCTCTTCCCTACTCTCTCTAGAATCCTCTCAAGGTGCCCCAAGCTCCCAAGAAGCCACTCACAAGCCTCTCTCTAGCCTTTGGAAGCACACTTCCAAGTAAGGGTTTTTTTCTCCTTTTCTCATTTTTGTCAATTTTCATTAAGTTGTATTGCCCTTTTAATTTCATTTATAAATGTTGGGGTATGGTTTTGAACCTCCCCCATACTTCCCTCTTATTGTTTGAATGATGGGAGACCCCTTTCTCTCTCATTAAATGCCTCCCATGTACACCGGTTACTATGCCGAAATTCTGAAAGGAACTCCTCTCTCTTCCTTTACATTCAAGCAATACTTTTGTATCATGAATCTAAATTCCATTTCAATTGTTGGGACATGTATCTATATGACCTACTTACTGTCCATTACATGTAAATATTATGAGTAACCCCTTTCTCTCTCATCAACCTTTTTTATGAATTCTTATGTCACGCCGTTACGCTGCCGAAATCACACCGATTTTCTAAGCCAATGTCATTGGGTAGTGAATACCATGCTCATTTCTCCATCAAGGGTATTCACTGTTATGCACATTTACTTATTGATTATAAAGTTTCATGTATTAATTCCACATTCCTTTATCGTGGAATAAATTATTATGTTTTATTAATCCATGTTTTATGATCCATGTGGCACACTTATGCATGAAATGAAATGTTTAAGAAGGGTGCGCCCTTATTGCACTCCAATGCATTGGGTAAAGTATAATATCATGATAATTCAAGTGCAATGAGTTTTGACTCATGCTAATTCAAGTTCAACGAGGGTTTACTCGTGCTTCATGTGCAATGAGGGTTTACTCATGCTCCATGTGCAATGAGCCTTGGCTCATGCTAATTCAATGTTAAGTGTTGTTTCCACATTTCCATGTTATGATTACCATGCTTTATCATGCCTTTATGTTCATGTTTCTTTTATGATCTATTGATATGCTTATTTCCTAACATGTATTGTAATCCTCATGTTATTCCATTTGTACTCCCTTACTGGGCTTTACAGCTCACCCTTTTCTGATACATGTCCTCAGGTTATCCCATGCAATGCTAAGTACGAAGGAATGTAGTGGTCATGTAAAGGAAGTTTTCAATAAAGATGTTGTATTTCAAGTTTAAAGTTTTTATGTAATGATCCTAAGCCTCAAAGACACTAAACCTCTCAATCTTCTTTGTTGTATCAAGTGAAGTTTTATGTAATAAAGCATGTTTAAGTTGTAATAAAAAGCAGGGTTGTCATAGTTGGTATCAAAGGATAGGTTTAGTTATTTTTGGGATTAGGAAACCCTAGTAAAGCCTTAGATACAAGACTAAATATAACAAAAACATCCCTATGTTTTTCTAAGTATTGAGTAAGTGGTTTATCAAGAAAATACATGCCTGTCTAGATACGAGCAGGTAGAGGCGGCTTTGGCACAGATATATCCTAGGGGTAAAACCCGAAAACACTGCTTTGAGCTAGACTCGAATGGGAATTGGTGCATGACAACGGGCCTTGCTGCACTCTTGGTTACGACACTCCCGGGGGATATGTTTTGATAAATTCACAAGCTTAGTATGAACCCTTATTAAGGGAAAAATGCCCCTAAGAATATATGTTAGAAGGTAGATCATGAAAAGCCTGGATTGAATCCTATAGACTGATGAGTTAAAGAGATGAAAGTGTATTTATAAGTCATCAACTTTTGTCTTTGGATTACCCTTTATGTGTTACCCCTAACTTTCCTTTTATTCCAGCCAATGGTCAGTAATAGGAGAACTCGGGCTAACAACCGTTGTGAAGATCAGTGTGATGATTGTACTAATGAGATGCCCAATCCAATGGGAGCAGGAATCGCAAACTTTGTCACGCTTCTCTCTCAGCTAACTCAAGTTTTGAATAGAAACACAGTTCAAGAGGTATGTTCAACCCCCCCTAAGAAAGAACAAGTCTCTATTTAAAGCTTCATGAGACAAAGGCATCCTACTTTTAGTGGATCATTTGATCCCACGATCGCTGAGCAATGGATCAACTCCATTGAAAAGATATTATCCATCCTCCAATGTTCTGAACAAGAGAAGGTTCTCCTGGCGGCTTATCGTATGGAGGGTGAAGCTGATCAATGGTGGACGTTGATCAAAAATAAGAATCCTGAGGAGGAGATCGAGGCTTTGGAATGGAAAGAATTCCAGAAGATGTTTTTCGATAAATATTTTCCACGCACCCTCCGTCTTCATATGGAAAGGGACTTCCTTTACCTCAAGAAAAAAGATGAAGAATCTGTGGGAGCGTACGAGGAAAACTTCACAAGGCTTGAACGATACGCTTTCGGATTTGTCGTTACCCCCGAATGCAAGGTTGACCGCTTCTTTGGTGGGTCGAAGCCTAGCTTGCGGAAAGCATTAGCGATCTGTGATTTCGACAGCTATAAAGAAATTGTCCGATGTGCCCTCAAGGTTGAAATGGAGATCGGAGAATCACAGGGGTATCATGGGGAGAAGAAGCGTAAGGTGGACTTCAATGCTGGTGGGCCGATGGAAAAATCCAACGGCGCTAAGAAGTTCCAGCAACCCACTTGCCAAAAGTGCGGAAAGAAGAACCCTGGAAATTGCCTTAGGGGGACGAGAAAATGCTTCAAGTGTGGAAGGGAAGGGCACCTAGCTATTAACTGTCGGCAAGAAGGACCCGCAGCTGCGACAGAGGAGAGGAACGCTCCTTTCGAACCTCAACGCATTGTTCAATGCTACAAATGCAAAGAACCGGGTCATTTTGCAAATCAGTGCCCTAATCCAAGGGTTTTCGGAGGCAACCAACAACCTCCAAGACAACAAGGAAGAGCTTTTTCCATCACTTCTGCAGAAGTGAACCCCGAAAACGAAGTGGTGACAGGTATGCTAGTTATTCATTCAAGAATAGAAAACGTACTTTTTGATTCAGGTTCTACGCATTCTTTTATATCTCAAAAGTTTAGTAGAACAACCCCAGCACCACCACAAATCATGGAAGTAAAGATGTCGGTGAGTACGGCAAATGGGGAAATCATTGCATCCCATGAGTATAATTCCTCCCCTGTTATAATCTGTGGATTGAATTTCCCGGCGAACCTCATCATACTCCCTCTGGTGGAATTTGATACAATTCTTGGCATGGATTGGCTTTCCTTATATAGAGCCAACAAAAATTGTCGGGAGAGTGAAATCACACTCCATATGGAGAATCGACCCCCGATTCTTTACAAGTGTCAGGAGGAAGATGAATCTCCTTTATCTCCATCATCTCAAGCATGGATATTACTTCCTTATGAGCATGCATATCTGGCTCAGATGATTGAGTCCAAGGAAGAAACCACCCTTGAAAAATGCCTATTGTGAGGGAATTCACTGAAGTGTTTCTCGAGGAACTTCTTGGTCTTCCTCCAAGAAGAGATGTTGAGTTCTCAATTGAACTTATACCTGGGGTGCTACCAATATCCAAGACTCCATATATAATGGCTGTTGTTGATCTTGAAGAGCTGAAGAAACAACTACAGGAGAACCTGGATAAACGGTTTATATGCCCAAGTGCATCACCATGGGGTGCACCAGTCCTCTTCGTCAAGAAGAAGGATGGGTCAATGCGGCTTTTCATTGATTATCGTGAACTTAAAAAATCACGATAAAGAACAAGTATCCTCTCCCAAGAATCGATGACTTGTTTGATCAACTGCGTGGAGCACAATACTTCTCCAAGGTGGACTTATGGTCTGGATATTATCATGTAAGGGTGAAGAAGAAAGATATCCCCAAGACTGCTTTTCGTACAAGGTATGGGCACTATGAATTCATAGTAATGCCTTTCGGACTCACCAATGCTCCAACAATATTCATGGAATTGATGAATAGAGTCTTTATAGATTACCTAGACAAATTTGTGGTAGTCTTTATAGATGATATTCTAATATACTCCAAAACCAAGGAGGACCATGAGGAGCATTTAAGAACTGTACTGGAGACTTTGTGCAAGGAGAAGCTCTATGCCAAGTACAGCAAGTGTGAGTTCTGGTTGAAGGAAGTCTCATTCTTGGGCCATATCATCACAAGCAATGGGATATCTGTGGACCCCTCCAAAACAGATGCAATTGAGGGATGGCCGAGGCCAACATTGGTAACTGATATCCGTAGCTTCTTGGGGTTAGCTGGATATTATCGACGATTTGTGAGAAATTTCTCATGATTGTCCAACCCTCATACCAAGATAACTCGAAAGGGAGTAAATTTTTCTTGGAGTGATGAATGCGAAGATAGCTTCAATGAGTTGAAAAGGAGGCTTATCACTGCACCCGTGCTCACTTTACCCACAAGTGGGGAGCTTTTTGTGGTATTCAGTGATGCTTTGAAAAAGGGCTTAGGATGTGTGCTGATGCAGAATGATAAAGTGATATCCTATGCCTCAAGGCAGTTGAAAATCCATGAGCAAAACTATCCAACGCATGATCTAGAGTTGGCGGCTGTGATCTTTTCCTTGAAAATCTTGCTGCATTATCTCTATGGAGAGAAATGTGAGATATATACTGACCACAAGAGTCTTAAATATATTTTCACACAGAAAGAGCTTAATATGTGCCAGAGAAGATGGATAGAGCTCATCAAGGATTATGATTGTTCAATACATTACCACCCTGGGAAAGCGAACAAGGTGGCGGATGCCCTAAGTAGAAAGGATCCAGCAATTCTATCAATGATGGGAATTGAGAAGGATCCCATCTTCTTAGACTTGATGAAGATGGATGTGGGAATCTTAAAGAAGGGAACATCATCAATCCTTTCACAAATGATTGCTCAACCATCTCTTTTGGAAAGGTTAAAGGATTCTCAAAAGGATGATGCGGGAATCCAAGAAAAAGTGGAAGCTATCAAAAAGGGAAAATCCTCAGAGTTTAATGTTAATGAAGAAGGAATTGTGCGGTTTGGAAAAAGAATATCTGTTCCCTCAATTCTAGAGCTGAAGAAGGAACTTTTGGATGATGCACATAGTTCAAAATTCTCTATTCACCCAGGGAGCACAAAGATGTATCGAGATCTCTGAGAAAACTTTTGGTGGGATAATATGAAGAAGGAGATCGCTGAATATACATCAAAGTGCCTGGTGTGTCAGCAAGTGAATGCAGAGAGGCAGAAGTCTAAGGGGATGATGCAACCATTGCCCATACCAGAATGGAAATTGGAGAACATCACCATGGACTTTGTCACCAGACTTCCAAGGACATCTAAAGGCAACAATGAAATCTGGGTTGTTGTGGATCGTCTTACAAAGACTGCACACTTCATTGATATTCGAGAGGATTTCTATTTGGATCAACTGGCACGGATATATACCAGGGATGTGGTACGGTTGCATGGAGTACCACTATCTATTATGTCTGACCGAGATCCAAGATTCACCTCTAAGTTTTGGAAGAGTCTACAACATGCTCTAAATACTGAACTGAACTTCAGCACGGCCTATCATCCTCAAACTGATTGCCAATCCGAGCAGACTATCCAAACACTTGAGGACATGTTGAGAGCATGCTCAATGGACTTTAAAGGAGGATGGAATCAACATCTTCCTCTGTTTGAGTTCTCTTATAATAATAGTTTACACTCGAGCATCCAAATGGCACCATATGAAGCCCTGTATGGGAAAAGGTGTAGAACACCAGCATGTTGGGATGAGGTCAGTGAACGTAAGCTGCTTGGACCATAAATGGTCGAAGAAATGGTGGAGAAGGTGAAAACCATTCAGCAGCATATCAAGGCAGCCCAAAGTTGAAAGAAGAGTTATGCAGATAATTGTCGATGAGACCTTGAGTTTAAAGTCTAAGACATGGTGTTTTTACGCATATCTACGTGGAAGAAGGTCATGAGGTTTGGAAATAAAGGGAAGTTAAGTCCAAGGTACATCGGCCCCTTCAAGATTCTTGATCATGTTGGGGTTTTGGCCTATCGACTAGCACTTCCACCTACTATGGCCAAGGTGCATGATGTCTTTCATGTATCCCTCTTAAGGAAGTACATATCGGACCCTTCACATGTACTCTCTTCCGAGGTGCTACAATTGGAAGATTATCTTTATTATGAGTAGCAACCAGTGAAGATCTTAGATCGTAGAGAAAAAGTTCTATGAAATAAGACAATGCCCCTCGTCAAGGTGTTGTGGAGAAACCACAAGTTTGAAGAAGAAACTTGGGAGTCGGAGGATATGATGAAGCTGAGTTACCCACATTTGTTTTAGTGTGGGAAAAGGAAAATTTCGAGGGTGAAATTTCTTAAGGGGGGAATATTGTAACGACCCAAAGTTTCATTAATGGAAAATACCTCTTGATCCAGTTAAATGTTTATTTTTGAAAATTGTTTTTATAAGATGTCAACTTCTTTAGTTTTATGTTAAGATTTGTGACCGTTACTTTTATAGTCGTTGAACAGTGATCACTTGAGTAGTATAAATATATGGCTTTAACGAACCCAATTTTACTCAAACAAAGGAAGCGATGGCCTCATCCAGTAGAATTTCCCCATACGAAGCCCATTTTTCAGAGCTCAGAAAAGAGGAGGCGTCTTTGGGCTTCTCCCTTGACCAAGCCCAGGCTAAGCTTCATTATGTCAAGCTCGAACAGGGCCGTCTACGGGAAAAGTGGAAGTTGTTAGAGATTACCACTCGAGCGATTTTATCAGAGCCGCCCCAAGAGTCTGTCACCATCGCACACCTTACCCTTAGGTCTTATGTGGCTATTTTAAGGGGTTGTGTAACAAATAAGTAGTACTATGTTCATGTGCATTATTTTTGTATATAATAATGAATATAATTTCTAGTCATTTTTTATACATTGTAAATAGTTTTTAAAGTACAAATGGTGTTTTTGGTTATTATTTAATTAGGAATTATATTTTATTAAATTAAGGAATTTTTTTTGAATTAAATAATATTTTAATAATATATTATTATTAATATTAAATTAATTTTTATTAAATATAAATGACCTTATAATTTTATGAATGCAATTAAAATTTTTATTAAGGTTTGAAAGCCATTTCTGTCAAAACCCGTTAATTTTTTATAAATGTCGGTTTTTATTTTAAAAGTGGAAATTCACATATTTTGAAAATTATTTAGATAAAATAAATATTATTTTTGAAATCAGGATGTCGAAATTATCCAATGGTGAATTTTTCATAATTTTCTGAGACAGTCAAATTTTTGGGTAAAAATTAAATACCATTTAAATATCTAATGTGTTTTATGACATCATAATGACCCAATGGTGATGTAATAAAATACCATAATCCTTATGTTCGTCCAATATGTGTTTTATCATTAATATAATGTGATTTTGGGTTTGTTTGACTTACTTTTCATAGCATTAATGGAGCCCTCAAGACTTATTCAACACTTTGCCTTTTTAAATTAATTTCCATTGGAGTGTGACTCACCTCCACATAAGCAACCCTAATTTTTTAATAAGATCGGACCTTGGCCTTGTAAAATATTTATTTCCAATTTCCTTTTCCAGAAACCATGGACAAATACCATGGGATGGTTTTTGGTTTGGATTATTTTAATATAAGGGGTCCCAAACCTATATAATAAAGAATTCTCTCACCTTTCCTATATAAACCCACCCAAGCTCCCACTTCCTCCTCACTCAAAGCCCTTGGAGTTCGTCCAACCTCTACCCTAATCTCTCTAGAATCCTCTCAAGGTTCCCGAAGCTCCCAAGAAGCCTCTCACAAGCCTCTCTCTAGCCTTTGGAAGCACACTTCCAAGTAAGGGTTTTTTTCTCCTTTTCTCATTTTTGTCAATTTTCTTTAAGTTGTATTGCCCTTTTAATTTCATTTATGAATGTTGGGGTATGGTTTCGCACCTCCCCCATACTGCCCTCTTATTGTTTGAATGATGGGAGACCCCTTTCTCTCTCATTAAATGTGTCCCATGTACACTCGTTACTATGCCGAAATTCTGAAAGGAACTCCTCTCTCTTCCTTTACATTCAAGCAATACTTTTGTATCATGAATCTAAATTCCATTTCAATTGTTGGGACATGTATCTATATGACCTCCTTACTATCCATTACATGTAAATATGATGAGTAACCCCTTTCTCTCTCATCAACCTTTTTTATGAATTCTTATGTCACGCCGTTACGCTGCCGAAATCACACCGATTTTCTAAGCCAATGTAATTGCGTATTGAATACCATGCCCATTTCTCCATTAAGGGTATTCACCTTTATGCACATTTAATTATTTATTATAAAGTTTCATGTATGAATTCCACATTCCTTTATCGTGGAATAAATGATTATGTTTTATGAATCCATGTTTTATGATTCATGTGGCACACTTATGCATGAAATGAAATGTTTAAGAAGGGTGGGCCCTTATAGAGCTCCAATGCATTGGGTAAAGTATAGTATCATGATACGTCAAGTGCAATGAGTGTTGAATCATGCTAATTTAAGTGAAACTAGGGTTTACTCGTGCTTCATGTGCAATGAGGGTTTACTCATGCTCCATGTGCAATGATCCTTGGCTCATTCTAATTCAATGTTAAGTGTTGTTTCCACATTTCCATGTTATGATTACCATGCTTTATCATGCCTTTATGATCATGTTTATTTTATTCTCTATTGATATGCCTATTTCCTAACATGTATTGTACTCCTCATGTTATTCCATGTGTACTCCCTTACTGGGCTTTACAGCTCACCCTTTTCTTATGCATGTCCTCAGGTTATCCCATGCAATGCTAAGTACGAAGGAATGTTGTGGTCATGTAAAGGAAGTTTTCAATAAAGATGTTGTATTTCAAGTTTAAAGTTTTTATGTAATAATCCTAAGCCCCAAATACACTAAACTTATCGATCTTCTTTGTTGTATCAAGTTATGTTTTATGTAATAAATCGTGTTTAAGTTGTAATAAAAAGAAGGGTTTTCATATAACCCATTGGTTCATAGAATATTTGGGGAATATATATAAGAATAATTGAAGGTGAAACACATTCAATGTAGGGATGATATTATGAAACACAGAGGGGGTCCAGTGGTGGGGATGTGTAGGAAAGAAATGTGGGATAAGTGGAGGTCTATAGAGAGGGTGAAGTAACTAATCTATAGATGAATAGAAGGATCTCTTTATTATGAAGTTAAAATTTATTATATCTTGACTTCAACAATGTCTCAACGTACCTACATATAAGAATAATCCATAATAATTATTTTTTATAGATTTGGTCAAGTGAGGTTGATGAGGATAATGATGATGAGAAAGTGTATTCCTCAGGTGTGTTTCTAGGCAAGGTTGTGTATGATGACCTAGAGAGATATACAGACTAATTGAAAGAATTTTATTTTTAATTCCTTCCCATTTGTGGAATGGTTTTTACAAACTGCATCCATGAAAAAGGCGATAACCATTTGTAGTGAATACAGGTTATGGAGACTGGTTGTTTTCATACTACATACATTTAGAGTTAGACATATTACCCCATCCTCTACTACATTTAATTTTTACTAAATGATCCTATTAGTTTTTTATAGAAACATCACATCAAATGGAGGTTACTCCCCCTATGGACACTAGGGTGAAAGTTTTATGAGAATTATCTCTAGTTATGGAGAATAGTTATAGGATTATAGGAGTTAATATATTATCTAGAAAAGTGGATTGGGTTAAACAAAATCTAGATCTCAAGAAATATTTTGGTACCATTCCATAGTAATCCTTCCACTAAAGAGTCTAGGGTTTCAACATCATTAAATATACACACATTGTAATTTAACCTTGTATTCTAACTTATCACTGTTGTTCAACTATAAATTTATTAAAATACTATTTCATGGATGTTCATCATTCTTCTAGAGAGAAGTTTCTTTTAAATGATCCATGATGAAAGATTATGTTACAGATGTTGTATATTTTTTAACGTTAACAAAGGTATTGACCCCTAGGAAGGGTGAAGCCTCAATGATACAATGAGTCATTGAGGTGTCATTCTACTATAAGGGTAGCTAGTTACCTAGTGTGGGTCTATATTCTAAATATTAGGTGGTCAGATAGACATCATCATCTGATATTATAAATGAGAAAATTCTATTCATAAGAGAGGTGGAGACAATTTAGGAACTATTGATAGGAGAATAAGATAATATTATTCCCTATATGGGGATAGAGTATGATTTCGTTTTTACCATTGTAGAAGAGGTGGTATAGGTCCCTACTCTTAAAGAGGAAGATGAATATTCCAATATTCACGTTGTTAGAAATACTATAATCCACTACCTAAGGTTTACTTAGTTGCAAAACCACTAGAGGCCTTCCTCGAGAATGACCATAGTCCTTAGTAGATAAATGTCTGACAACATTCATTACTGTGGAGATCTAGGTGTTATAGAAAAATTCATGGAGGATCATCCTGAACATCATAACCTATATTTTATTAGGCTCAGTGATTTAATAGAGGAGATTACATCACTATTGTATAGAGAGCCTTAGGACCGACTCAATGGATTGTTATGCACCATGAAAACTTGTTCAAGATCATCAATTTGATTTAGAGAATTTAAAGTGGTGAAGACTCATATATTCTAAGAACAACTCCATCCCCACAAGAATTATATTTTTTAATATTCAAAAAAATATATTTCTCAATTTATAGAGGAAAAACATAAGTAGTAGGTCATTTTATCTTATAGGGAAGTAACCACTAACCACCAAGAGGATCAATTTGTTATGTATATGAAAAAGTTAGTTTAAGAAGAATCTTAAGTGGTGGAGTGTTATGATGAGCAACGTATGATTCATTTTTTGGTTTCAAAATTCAACCCAATTGTTTCAGAAGAACTGGTAGATCATGGAAAGCTATAGAATAAAATTGAATCATCGAGAAACATTCCTGAAAATCTTGAATAGTTTATATTTGAGAAAGAATAATAATGTTATTGTTTGTAATTTAAGAGAGTCTCTATTCAATGGGAGGCCATCCTGGTGTTTATCAAATAATAAAGAGGATTAATTCTTTGGATTACCTATGTTGAAATAGTCATCTTGATCACATTAATAAAATTATCATATAAAAATATATAATCCTACATGACTCATTATTGGTGTGAAAAACAAGGGTTAAATAGAGGATCATCTAATAACATGAGAGCACTAGATGTTGGTGGATTTGAGGGGGTTAAAATGTCATATAGGTCACCAATAGAATTCATGAAGTTTTGTGAACTGATTTTTTTCCATCCCAATAGTTGAATTCGCATTGAATATTTGAGATTAATAACCTAATATACAAAATGTGTCTGAATTTCCCTTGGGAAAAGTCTTGGTTGAGATAGAATAATTGCTACTAAAAGCTTCATAAATAATAAGTGAAAGAGGATGATATATTAATTATGACCATTAACAACCTGTGGAATATTACTTCCACTATTATAGGATTGGAAATGTTTCATCTAGTATGTGTACCCTATATAATATGTGATCATTAGGATCATTTTGACATCATAACTGTGGTTTCCATTCAAAGTGTATGGAAATGGTTTTTTGGGTGTATATTATAGATGAGATTCGAGTTTTTGAGTGTTGTGCCATTATCATAGGGGAGCCATTTTGGACATAAAATAGGCTTTTGATCAAAATTAAGGGATATAGTGAGTTCCAGTGATGTAAAAAGATTCTCTAGAAGAGTTTAAGTACCCTTAATATAATTCCTTTATGTGTAAATCCTATTTAATTGTCATATAAAAAAATTATTGAATCAATGAATCCTCATAGGGACTAAAATACACTCGAGTGAGAGATAATAGAGTGGGATTAAATCATTATTTAGGGAGGATATAGATTATATATGAGGTTGAATATAGTATGGTAATATATAATTTATGAAATTGGGGCAAATGGATTATGTTTTAATAACATAGAGCATGTGGTATAGTATTTTATGTTCACACATCTTGTACGATAAAGAAATCCATTTAAGGTAATGAATCCAAGACCAATGAGGGAACTATATATTAATATCACATTTCTAGGATCAAAAGATATACTGAGGTAGTATGTGTGCTTATAGGGGCTATCAAATAACATGACATGAATTAGAGGGCAAGTGAAACTCAAACAACCATATATGGGTGAACACACAGTTTATGTTCATTACACTCATATTAGGATGTTTCTTTTTTAGGTCAGGCATCTTGTACCATGGTGTTGCTAAAGATGTAGGTTTATATTGGATTATGAAAATCAGGGCTATTGGATTGTGGTTGAGAATCATGTATCATCTCCATGTAAAATGAAAGCGTACTTATTTCAAGTAGGTAAAAAAGGGAAACCCAATCGAGATGTTGGGAAACAAACTGATGTGTGGGGAGAATGATGATTATTTATAGTCCCAGGAAATAATATCCTTATATAGATGCATATCTAATAAAAAAATAATCATGTAACATGTATTTATGCATGGGAAAAACTCTTTATATAGATCATGGTCAAGTATATTAGAAGTTGGTTGAAATTCCATGTTGATCTGGTGTTCAAGAGGAGAAGTCCCAACATGATCTGATTTAAGGCCTCATTAGAAGATTAATGATAATAAATAAATCTCATAAAAGATCAATTAGGCACAGATGAGGGGGGTCTATTCTAGATTTGGGAGAAGAAGGGTGCCCTGTTTGGGTCGAATGAGAAGCCTGGGTGTTAGGAATTTATTTGGTGGAGATAGTTTCTGGATTCCAAGAGAAGAAATATGGATGTCACTATATATCCTAAGATGGAGGAATAAATCACTATAAATTGTTTATAAGGTATAATATATTTTCATGACTCGTTACATGTAGTAGTTGGAGACCAATTTAAAAAAAGGGTTGTCCTCTTGGGCAAGGACCAATATAACATTCAGTTTCAATTCATGATATGGGGAAAATATTATGATGTTTAAATAATTTAAAATGGATTTTCAAAATAGATATTAACATCATATTGTGATGCTGATAAGAGTATCACAATAATGATAATGGGACAAAAAACTAAAAAAAACTAATATTATATGAGAGATTTATAGTGTGATAAAAAATGGAAAATTGAAGGATATTATTTCTAATTTATGGTGCTAAATAAGGATAGAAATGTCGATGTTTTGGTGGTACCAGGACCCCAGAAGTGGCAAGTAGAAATGTAAATTCTTATTGGGTGGGATTCCATAATGTCGTTTAAACATGTCACTATACTAAGAGGCATGATAAATTATCAATAGGGGAATTAAGGCCCTTATGGATAGAATAATAGTGGATTAAGGTAAATTTTGTGTTATAGAATTGGAATATCATGGGTGGTGATAGATAGGTTAAGGATGACCATTGTTCACATTCAAATCATGGATTACACTATCATATATTGAATAATAGGGAAAAATAAATCATTTATGTCTGCTTAAAAGGTCATCATATCACATGGAATGTTTTTTTATATAATGAATCCTTTAT
Source organism: Viscum album (assembly GCA_963277665.1). Classification (NCBI taxonomy): domain Eukaryota; kingdom Viridiplantae; phylum Streptophyta; class Magnoliopsida; order Santalales; family Viscaceae; genus Viscum; species Viscum album. Next base: position 1,619,433,997 of record OY728125.1, read on the forward strand.
GATATGTTCCTTAGACAAGAGGTGTGACTTTAAAGAATTATGAACTACCATAGGGGAGCCAATTTGGATTCAAATAGGGATGAGAAAATTTAATCTTTAAGGAAACATTTTGTATAGGTGAAGAATTAATTATACGGATATGTCCAAATACCTATGGGATACACTGTCATGAATTATTAATATATATGAAACTCAGTGGTTGTAATAATGTTTTAAAAAAATAAATAACATGGGAAAAGGTTCAATAATGCCTCCGGGAGGCTAGATTTTTCCCTGATGATATGAATCGTGAATTATTTATTTTAGAACTATGGAGTTATGATAGATTGTGGTTGAAGAGATTAGATGAAATTTTTGGTAGTCTGTATAGCATTGGGATGGGTTAAAACACAAAATTAATTGTATTTCCCAATTCTAATATAGATTACCTCTTATAGGTATTAAAAAAATTTAAGGTTGTGATTCTTGGGCCATCTCATTATGAATAAAACACCTCCTTAATATGCTATGGGATATGGATGATCTACAAAGGGGCATTAGGAACCAACATGGGAATGAGGTAGAAAAATATATGAAGATTAGCCGGATATTTTAGATTTATGCCACAATAAATATCCCATGAAGTGGGAATCAATCCCCATATATATCAAGAGTTAATATGATCTTGAAGATTTTTAACTCATATAAAAAACATAGGAGAGGAAAGGATGTGTAATCTAGATAAAAAAGGAACCAAAACCTGACCTGGATCATAAAAGACTCATTACTGGAAGAAATAGTGGGAAATAGGTAGATTTCGTTACTGGGTATAGAATTAGAGATCCAGAAAATGTTATGTATCCCATGTTATGGAAATAAAACGATATGATTTTCTTGAAGCTGGAGTGGTCCGGAACCAACAAAAAAATGGTGAATCCTCTATAGTGATGATCTTATGTGTTATTCAGTTCCATGTCATGTTATGGGGACTATTCGAAGAATTTTAACAAAATATGAGAAGGAAGTTCAAAATAGTTTAATACAATAAAAATAAGATGATGTTCTGTGGGGTTAAAAATCATATAGTTAAGAATACAAATGTAAATGAAATACTTATGTAGCATAAGATTCAAAATAATAAATAACAATTAAGGAATCCTAGATACAATATATAAAGCATCGGAAGGAACAATGATTATAATAAGATTTCCCATGTCATGTGAGAGCAAAAGACATGGTCATATTTGGAAGGGAAAGAATATAACCGTATACATTGAATAGAAATATGTAAATGTAATTTGAAAAGGTTTAAACCCCTTTAGAGAATATTTCTTAAATTATTTTTGTGGGTTCCCAAGGGGGATAATTTCATGGGCACCAAAACCCCACCTGAATAAAGGGATGGTGGATGAAAAGGAAATAATCAATTCTTGGATCAAAATAATAGAAGGGATGATACCTGTTTATAGGATGACAAATGAACACATCTTAAAAATACATATTCCCCTACCACATCTTCAATTATAGAGAAAAGAATTTTGGGTCCACTACTGAACATGTCATCACATAAGGGGAACTATCACATTTTTTCCACGAATCCTCACTGATGTGTACCCTAGATGGGTGGAATTTTATAGAATAGTTTTTCCAAATATACCGGGGAGTCTATTTGGAAATGATACATGGTTGTTACAAAAACCAAGGAATACTCAATGACTGATTCTCAATTGAAGAGGAAATTTGGGATTAGTTAAACATAATGAGTAGTAAGACTTATTGCTTAGAGAAAATCATGTGGTATATCAGTGAAAGAGAGGGAAAACGATTTATTAAGGGTTTTATTTCCACAATATCAATTAAGAATAATGATTCCCATGAAAGGGTATTGAACATTAGTAGAAGGTGGGATTGATGAGAGGGAACGGGACGCTATGCCTGGGATATGAGATCTATGAATAATAATGTATCCCCAATAATATGAATGAATCGATATGTAGTTACTTGGTTTGGTTAAATAGTAAATTGTCATTGATAAGAGGATACACCCTCTAGAGTGTGGATGATAAAAACAATTATGTAGTCTATGAATCATTCAGAAAGGCATCAACTACGTAATTTAAGATCATTTATCTGAGACCAATGTTGTTGTAGGTTAACATCATGTACCCAAAAAATCGATCACATAGTTTGACCTTATACAGAGATGGTGATATGTAACATAATTAATGTTCATACATTCAGAACCATATTCTATTCATTTTATGATCATACAATGAGGTCCCATTCAAATTACATTAAGGTTATGCCGAATGGACTTGATTATATAGATTATCATCTTATAGTGATGATGTGATGGGATATATAATTTAATATTTTTTATAAGGCCATGACCATGTATCTAATACTCATATGAAGTGAACATGTGGTCCCCACAGTTTAGGTTCAAGCGATAGGGACCATGAAAATACAATTTAACGTATTGCAAGTAGGAAAATAGGGGTTATGTTATTTAAGGACATTATTTTAAGACAATGGCCATTTAGTTTTATATTTTATGCTGAGGATATGAGTGTCATAAAATTTATGTTCATTGAATGTGATTGTACTGTTTAACATCTTGTAGGGAGAATGTTAGGGGCTATGTAGTCTAAAATTATATTTCTAGGAAAATAACTATGTAGTTAAACATAATATAGTGAGGACATCTATGTCGCACAATTCAAGTCCATGTGGTAGGGATTTTAATCGTATAGTTTAACTTATTACATAGAGAAAATTATAGGAAATGATATTTTAATTCATTCTACATGATGCATGGCTATTTTGTATAATTTTATATAGTGAGGGTATTGTTGTAATACAGTTTAAGTCCACACACCACTAGTAATAGAATTAAATTTATCATCTTGAAAAGATGATATATGGGGTTGTGATGTTTAAATCCATGCTTCTAGGGCCATTAATAAGTAGTTTAACATTGTATAGATAGTAATTTATGAGAATACATGATGTTTATACAATTTATTTTTTAAAATGATGAATTTGGAGTAGTGATACACTCTGCATACATGGTGATAAATGAGTATGAAACATTGTAGTAAACCTTATTAATGGAAAAAGACACATATCATTTGGGATATATCATTTTATTTTCATGAAGAGTATTATTTTCATTCTTAAAGCTATAACCATGTCACCTTAGAGTAGCTATCAAAGCTGACCCATCATAATGAACACTCGGGCCACTCAGCTATTGCGGACTTAGAGGTTGTGAAACACTTGGAGCTTGTTCCCATTATGGTATTTTAGTTGTTCTAAATAGTATAGAGAGTTTTTTATGAAATAAACTAATTATAGGTGGATTTAATGAGTCAGGATAGACAATAATTTATCTATATCACTACTTAAGTCTCATATAGCATATTGTAAGCAGTCATGTGGTTGGAGATTTGAGCCACTATATGATATGTGGAAAATGATTCAGAGATATTGTTAGGCTATATCTTATTGTTCTAGTCCACTATATTCTTTGTGATTATATATTAGTTTTTTTGATATCATTTAATTATCAATTTACTATTATGTTTAATAAGAATGTATGGTTGGACTTGATGTTTCACTTAGTATATATATTCTATAGCTTGATAACTAAGAAGTTTAATTTTTTATCCATGAGAATGGTTTGTGGTATAAAAAACTTATTAATGATATAGTATATCAAGAACATGATCTTGAATCAGGTCCTGAACTCTTTTATTGGAATATACTTGATGTACTTTATAAGGAAATCAATAATAGTACGAATTAACCTATATTATCATTCAAACAGTGGTGTGAAAGGTCTCATGAAATTGATTCCCCATGTGATGATGGGATAACAATATTTGTTACTGTAGTGAACCTCTTGTCGATAATGCACCAAGTTGTCAAGAATCTAGAACACCTAACAAATCTTAGTAATTTTTATGCAATCATGAACCATTACATGCTAAAAGATTCCCAATTTTCAAATATAAAAAAGTGAGATTCCACCATGAATGGAGAGCCTCACATAACAACATTTTAACCTCTTATAAGACCCATGTTTTTTTTCATTCCACTAATGAAAAATAGAGAGATTAAATGAAATTTAAACCAGAATACTAAATGTTTTGAGTTGGGATTATCACATAGGTTGAATTTTTCTACTCATTAATGAGTTTTATCTTACTTAGTTGGGTTAGAAGATATAGCTTTATGTAGAGTAATTTACCCAAATGAATCATCTAATCATATTTTTCTACTTTTAGAAAGGCATTTAAGGGACCATTTCAGAAGATCTAAGAATAAGTTGATTAACCTCTTGATATTTCTCATCTATAAGGATATGGTAAATCACATTTTTATATTCCACATGGATGACCAATTGGTTTTAGTGTATACTAGAGAAGGATGAATCAATGATTTAAAAATTTGTCTCGTAACTATTTCAAGACCATGAAAAATTAGTCCCCATTAACAAAAAAAATTAAGCCATCATCAGGTGGGTGTGCTCATGTAAGTGGATGATATCCTATTTTATGATAACATATTCACTATTTATTTCCTTAATGAGCAACTTAGAGGTTCCATTCACATAAAATTGGGAAATATCAATATAAAGGGCTAGGACGAAACTGGGTATGAGGGTTTGGTACTAAACCACATTATTGGTTCATCCCATTAAAGGGGTAATGAGTCTGACATGTTGGGATTTTAGGGAATGATTAAATCATCATTAGGTCCTTCATTATTGATCATGTGGTTATTAAACTTTCTCTTAATTGTTATTTTGGGGGATATATCAAAGAACACCTACCAACACTAAAATACTTGATCGATAGATATAATTACCTTATTTGGGAATTATATATACATGGTGAAAATCTCGTATATTTAATGTGAGGAAATGAAATATTCCAATGTGCTCCCCTTGATGGAATTTAGAAGTATAAACATATTGTTGAACCATTGAAGGATCGCTACCCACCATTCTAATCATCTATTAAACATAGGGCGGTTTAGTGTATACATAATAATGTTAATATAGACTATTAGTTGTGGATAATGATGCTACATATAGTGGAAAAAAACAAGACTTTGAAGACCAAGGTAGAGAGGATATTCTAGACAGGATACTTGCAAGACTATTTGTGTAGTAATATGTGACTTTGAAAAAATAAATTGATCTCGTTTCCTTCAATTTTCCATTTCTCAAAGAGCTCACAAAGGGACCATTACATGGTGGTCACACAAAATACTAATGGTTTCCACTTTATAGAAGACATTAGAATTGGACTATATAGTAGGTATGTTTTGAGTCCAGGAAATGAGTTATGGAATTACTCATCCCACTTATAGACAATTTTTGACTTCATCATCTTAGAAAAGTGAATAAATTTTCAACACAATTTATTTATTAGATATTGAATATAGGATATATACATTTAGATTATTCACAACTCTCATGTATTTCATGGATATTGAATTCCAATTATATCCATGATCATTTCTATGGCGATCTAAATGCCACTATATTCAACTAGTAAACTAAGGAATTTCAAAGAGGAAATCATGAATTCAAACATGAAGGAATCCTTTTCAGGATGTGGTAATAAATAATTGTAATAAATATTTATATCTTTGAGGTAGTCCTATAATTTAATGTATTTTATCCCAACATTTTCTACATTTCACTCCAACATTATACCTTGGAGAGGCTTAAATATATGATGCATGATTCATTAGTAGCTTTTTTAGTATTCATCAAGACTATGGTAATAAATCAATAGTAATTGGTTCCTTGAGGAGCCATATATTCCATGGGTTCATTATATTTAAAAAAAATATATGGATTTTTTTGTATCCATAATATCTATACTTCAAGGAAAGGTCTTAAAAGCAAGAATTTCTATCAATCAACAAATTTATGACCAGTTTGGGGAATTATTTTTTTTGAAAATGGCAGTTGAGGAGTTAAAATTTGATATAGAATCTAATATTTGAATTTTTTTCCTAAAGGAGACAATGTTGGCCTGACTATTAGGGTAAAATAATTACCTGATTTAGTTTTACTTAATTGATTATTATTCATTTATCTCGGCCGTGAAACCACTATAGGGGTGGACCTTTTTGGTTTCCTACATGATTCCACGATTCCCGATGGAAAGTTCAATATACTTAGATATGACATGGGGATCATGATATATCATATATTTATAGTTTCATGAAAATAAATTAGGATTATTATTTAAGAATGAAATGTTCTATTATTATTTTTTTGGAGGAAAAACAACATTGATCAATGTTGCCATGAATTCTTCATTAAAACCACATTGCACATGTATCAGCTAATCAATGGTGGTAGAGGCCTCTCTTCAGTTTAAGGAAATACTTTATCCATGACCTCATCATGAGAATCAAAAGGGAACAGGGGGAGATGACTCTTCAGATACATGGGACTACAAAAATAAAATGTTCCTCCTATAAAAGAATAAAATCATTTCATGTGTAATCCTATACATCTTGTTTGAATGATACCATTGAGAAATAGGTTGTGGTTACTATACTATTTTTTCTTCACTAATCGAGCCTTCCCTCAATATCAAAATAATATTTCATGGTTAAAAATTACCGGACAATCCTTTTATATGGTATATATGAGGGAGGTATTGACCATGATATAAACTAAATATTATAAAAATGGGAGTGGTAAATCTAGAATTCTGAGGCTTCTGTCCTTTATGAAAAAAATATGTGATATAGGTTAACTAATTTTTCCTTATAAAAGTTAAATGATGAACAAATATAAAAAAAATTATCCATGATGGTTGATGGTTAGTATCAAACTACTCTTCAAGCCATCCCAAGGGCCTACCAATGTATGCTTCAAGTCATTAGAAGATTTTAGAATCTCATGTGTTTGATCTGTGTTTAATTTCCCTCCATCTTCTAATACCCAACATCAAGGAAGTAGGATTCAAAACATTCCCAAGGATATGTATCATCATAGAGTAGCCCTACTTAGTCATTGATGGAATATTTTAAGAACATGTGATAAAATAAATGATGAAATTAATGCATGTGGAGAGAAGGACTATCTATAATGGATTTGAAAGTGTATTCTTATAAGATGACAAAAAATGTAGTATTTAATACCAAAGAACCAAACCAGAAATTTAGATAAATAATTACAAGTAGCTTCTCTTTTTTATTATAATATCCTAGAATTTTCAGGTTGGGTGGAGAAAAATTAATCTCTATGTATCATAACCTATAGAGCTTCTGATTTCAGATGAGATTGATCTTAGATCTATTTTCCACCAAACACCAATTTACATCAACAGCAGAATGATTTTTATGTCATTATGGGAGGGTGTATATTCCCTTGAATGTTATAACATTCATCTTCCAAATATAATGAGAAGTTTTCATGAAAATCTTTATGTTCAAATGTCTGAGTATGATAGGGTTCCCATTTGTTCACCATCATTTCTATAGCGACCCAATATTTTCATAAATAAATATTAAATAAATTTAGTTGAGTATTAAATATATGGAATTAAAATCTATTCTAGAACATTAATTTGTTTTTGGTATTTTGAGACTTGATACATTAACCTATTGTAATGTCACGACCCCCATTGCCCAGTGTCAGTGCATTATTTTAATACATTGGCATGATTACGAAGAATCAAGACCCGAAGGACTGATCTGTTTAAGAGTCTTGGAAAATAGATACATACATGAATGTTACATTAAACTTTCTAACATACAACACAAAAAATTCCATTGATATTTCCATTGTCCCCTTATCTTTACCCTACATCGCAAACATAAAACACTTCTTAGAGTCCTGGAAAAATAAAACATAGAAAGGGGTGAGCTCAGGTGCTCATTAAGGATAACAATATAGTGGAAACATTCTAAAATAAGAATAAACATTTAAGGCAATTTATAATACTAAACAAATCATTTTAATCTTAAACTTCATCATAATATGGATAAGATAAAATCAAATAATTCCATTTACATATTAACATGGATATTCTACTACTCCAATAATCACATGCAATATCAATATCCACTTTCATAATGATGGAATGAAAAATTCTAGACTTCATAACCACGTAATTAAGGCCTTATGCCAAGAATTCAAATAATATTTTTTCAAGGCCTTTTGCCAAGACCCTAGTTTGTCTAATGAGACCTATCGATGCATCGAGGAGCAATAGAGGGCTCCACCCGTCACTTTCTATGTCTAATGAATTCCTCAAATGAAAAGGTTTAAACATAACATAAACATTCATATTAAAACTAGAATATGATATGTCAATTCTTTATCACTAAACCATTAATGGTATAAAAATAACACATCCACAGTCAAACGTATCACAAAACTTTCAATACAATATTGAATATTGTATCATAATAAATCAAAGTCAAACATGTTTAAAAATCCATCAAAGGATGTCGACATAGATGAAAATGATTTGTAAAACTGATTGAGAGAAATAATCCATTTTTCATGAAAACATTTAAAAGTCACAAAATATTGAAGAGGATACATTTAAAGAAATTTCTGAATCAAAGTGTTCATACCACATTGAATCTTTTAAAAGGAATTATCATTTTAAAATCATTCATGTTCATATAAATATATCCGTAAAACCCATTTTGAAAACATATACATTAATGATAACGATTTAGAAGAATAAATATTTAAAAAATATTAAATGACGATTTATTAAAAGAGTTACTTAAAAGAATCATTTTTGAAATGTGCTTTACGAATCACTAGAATAGATAATAAATATTTCCCAGAAAATACGTACACATATACAATCTCGGTTAATAATGAGATTGAGTAATTAACCCTTACCTTACACTTTCCTTTAATCGAGGGTACATTTAATCTCTTGTATAATGACCATAGTATGTTATTTAATTATAAAATAACCGTATTCATATTTATTATATATAAAATGATACATTTTTGACTTTATACTACCCATTTAATAATGATTTACATGTTAAATTAACGTCTTGGGAAATAATGACTTTCTTTATCGTACGTGTTTTAACTAGTTATTCTTGATTGTATCATTTAGATCATGATTTAAATGATTACAGAATATAATACTTGATTTATATATCATATATATTTTGAATATAAATATTTATAATAGATTTATATATGAAATGTAAGGCACCTTTTATGGAGACAGTAGCTCATACCTATGCCTAAACGTTGTTTCTGTTTTCATTTCGTATTGAACGGATGTAAGTGAATAAGATATATGTATGTACAAACATACATAAAAACATACATACATACATACATACATATAAATATATATATATATATATATATATCTAGTAGCATTATTATGTAATATATTACATACTTATTAATAATATAAATTTTTATAATCATCGTTGAATGGTGAACATGGAAATGAATATCATCATGTCATGGAGACGGTAATCTGTAAGTATGCACGAGCAACAATATCATTGTTTTTATATTAAAATCTTATATAATTGGATGGTATATAATATATGAAGAATCATTAACATGATATATTTATTATTTACATCAAGTATGCATCATCATTATACCCATCCAAATAATATTGTATTGAATAACAACTACACCACGACGTGGAGATGGAAAGGCGTACGTATGTACGTACGGTGACATGTCATTCATAGGATGGATAGAATAATGAATATGGATGTACAATATTTATAATAACATCACAATATATAGATGACACTGAAGTTATTTTTTAAAATGGAAACAAAGAAGGAAAGAAGTAGTGGAAGATGAAAAGGACTTGAAAGAGGTGATTAAATATTTACCTCCTCTTCAGGTTCTTCCTTTTGATTTGATGAAAAGGGATATTTAGATTATATTTCTGACCAAAGGAAGGCCTCTAGGATGAATTCATGATAGATGATAAGATATCTGGGTAGGGGTTGGTCGATCCAAAAGGCTTTGAAGGGGTGAATTTGATGGAAGGGGGAGTCCCCTTTTATAAGAGGGGTGAGGGGCACCTTAAGAAATGCAAAAATTATTATTTTATAATAAAATATGTTTCTATTTAAAATGGATAAAAATAAATTATTTAAAATATAAGGTGGGGATGGTTCAAAAACCACTCAACCAATAGGTTTTAGACAGTTTTGGGTCACTATATTAACTTTATCTTTTAGATTTATCTCTTAGTTAAATCGTTTGACAGTTACAATGTCTCTTTTTATTTTATATTATATGGTTCATTAACATACTGTAAACATACAAGAGAACCTCAAGTGGTTCAGTGATTATATATATAATATTATTTAAGATTGTTGGCTGAACCATATATTTTTAAGAATATAATATAAATTATAAGTATAATATTTGTTTTGAATACACTTTTTTTTCAGTTTTGACACTATGTGGTATTTTTCTTTTGCTGAATTCATAACAGCATTATTACTTTGAAAATAATTTATCTAACCAACCCTAAAATGTCTTGTTAACCTAGAAAATTAGTTTAATTCCTAAAAAGTCTCAAATTATAATTATTTGAATATTTATAATATCAATTATTTTAATCATTCATTAATACGGTAATTACTGCATCATCATTGTGTCGTAAATAAATTTATTTATTTAATGTATAAAAATTATAAATAAAATAAAATGATGTAGGAAATATTTTTATTTTTCTAATTAATATTTATACTCGAATTTATCTTATGTATAACTCTATATAAAATTTTTTTTATTAATTAAACATTGATTTTAACTCTTTTAACTCTTCTTTAAATAAAATAATAATAAATGTCCTAATCTAATCCAAGTGGACCAAAGTGGTTCATATTTTATTACTAAGTTTGTTTCTAGTCGAATTAAACTTATCAAATAGAATTAGTACATGTGTTAGGGTAATAATAAAATCATTTTTACCCTTAATTACCCTAATTACTTTTAACCGTGATAAATAAAAGTCAGCAGTTACTATTCACCAAAAATTATTCTCATCTTATTGAATCAAATTTTACATACCGAGGTTAACAATGTCACTTGGATTTTCTAAATTCATCTTACAAAAGAGGTAAAATGAATATTTATACAAATTTTCAAATTTTCCAAGAATGTGGGTAAAAGACGGTAAAAAGTTCAACAAAATTTTATACATATAATTTTATTATAAAAAATATTGCAATGAATTACATTGAACTAATATTGTTATTATGTATCTATTTTGACTTAAAATAAATTTAAATAAAATAATTAGTTATTTAACTAAAAAATTGGTTTTAAACAATAACACAATGTTTTTCACTGTTCATCAAAAATTGAATGATTTCAGAAAAATACCCAAAATTCACCCAAAGATTAATTTGATATTATGAATTAAAAAATTATTTCTATTTTATAAATTTCAATGCATAGAAGTTTCATTAATTAATTTAAAATAAATTCCCATTGTCAAAACCAAAAAACGTATTTTTAAGAAATAATATCTATCAAAAGATTGACAATTGTTTATGTTCAATTTCAAAGTGATATTACTTATAATGACCAACATTAGACTAAATGGTAAAAATATAATATATTTATACTTCCAAACCATTAAAATGTATAATTTAACACTATAAATTATTTTGATTTAGAAATTTGTTTTAAGTTCAAATATAGTATTCTTCATTATTCATCCAAATATGAATGTTATCAGAAAAAAACCAAAAATTTATTGAAACTAAATTATTATGTCTCGATTCTAAAGAAGAAGTTTATTTTGTCAAACTGAATTAGAAAATTTTCAAATATTGTATTTAAAGAGGTTTCTCCATTAAAATGTGGTAATATTTCATTTTTTTAAATATTTCATTTATCTGAAAAAATGAATTTTTTCATGCATTATGTCTATGAAACACACAGTATGGATTCTAAAATTATAAGGATTATATAAAGTAGAAAAATTTGTTATTACAATTCATAAACTATTTTGAACGGCTAGTTTGGTAAGTCGTCGTGCACTTGAACATGGTGTTGCATGTAGTTCAAGTTATTGAATTACTTTGAAGTAATAACGAACTATGAAATCTCGGGGTATTAAATTATTCCATCCTTCAATGAATTGGATCCTCACAATTTGAAACTATTCTTCGAAAATAAAAGGTTGAAAATAGAAAACAACATTGCAGGATAACCCACATCATAAATTGGGTTAATAAAATTTAGTCTTAATAAAAGGAAAAGGCGAATGAAAAAGTCACCACCAAATTATGATCTCGATTCAGAGAACATTGGTGGTAATTAAGGACACATAATTGGATGGAAAACATAAATATTTATAGTGAGTGATTGAGGTCATCAATCACAATTAATTTTAGAATTAAGGGCCTCAAAGCCATAAATCTATGATGATTTAAAACATCATCAGTTCAACAAAACGTAAGGTATTAAGAAAAAACATTTTTAGTTTTAAGATCCATTACCTACTGTTTTAGAATTAATTTCTTCATAGAATAAGAGAAGAAAAAATATACTTGACAAGTAGAGTTCCGTCCTTTAACTAATTTCTACCACAAACTCGTCTTTCACTCTCAAAGATATTAGAACATAAAAAAATATTCTCTTTATCCAATTCGTATAGGGTTCCTAAAATAATATTTATAATTTATCTACCAGCCCATTAAAAAAATATTATTCAATCCAGGACATCACGTGGGCCAGTGGTAGATGATACACCCTTGTTGACCTTTGGTTGCGGGTTCAAGTTTCATGGCCTTGCTGGACGCGACGGGTTGTCGCCCGACCTCTGGGTTGTCCTTTTTATTGCATCCAAAAATAATCTCAAACTAGACTATCAAAAATACTTCTTTCCAAACTCATAGTACAAAATTTTATAAAGAAGCTAAACACAATGAAGATCCTTTTTTCCATTTAATAACATGTGAACACCTTCATCATGTATTATTTTAAAATGCTGCAACATCCTAAAATTACCATAAACCCTTATTCATTACATTCATGCTCCCTTATTCCATATAGAATTCTGGATAAAATCATTCTATCCATAAATGTTGTAAACTTCAAAAATGATGGAATATAAAAATCATTAATTAATTTGAAGGTATTCAATAATATCAAATATAATTTATCCAAATCAATCATGTATTATTCCAAAATCACTACCTCATTATCAGAACCATATTATGATCTATCTTTCTATCAACCATATATTTTCTAATAAATTAACATGTTAATGAGTCACTTTTCATGGTTCCACACAATCTCAAGTCCTTAATAAAATATTACTATTGTACAATACTTATATACTCTATAATTCTTATAACATGTACATAATTAATACAATAATCAAATGACAAAATAATTTAATAACAACTTAAGAAATAAAACAATTACTCTTCATCTTCGGTAGTATCATATGATTATTATTATCCAATAGAAGCAATTGGTGTATACTCTGATTATTTGGACATTGATTCACATAGTGTCCCAACTCCTTGCAGATGAAGCATTGTACATTGGAAACATTTTTCTTACCCTTGCAATCACATAATTGGTGTCCTTTTTCTCCACACATATAACAAACTCCCATTCCCTTCAAGAATTTACCAAGGTGATTCTTTCCACAGTTATTATATATGGGAAAATCCTTCTTTTCCCTATTCCCTTTATCCATCTTTCTCTTTTCCATCCTTTTCTTCTCTGGTTTCCATTAAAATCCATAGGACTCATAGAATTATTTTCTTATCTTATTAACACATGATATTATTTTATTATATGTTAATAATACATGGGAGACTATTTCACTTCTAAATGTTGGCTTAATACCGTAAAAGATGTGATCCTTCTTACTCATTGGATTATACATATTGCATGAGTTAGCATTCCTTCTACTGGGATCCATTTTCATATAATGGCATATACTAGGTCAGTTTATGAATTGTAGTCAATAATTACAAACATGTAAAATACCTAACATAAATTGATCTGTTTATTGATATAATCAATAATTTTAAAAATGTTTTCTTTTATGAATTATATACTCATAAACCCTTCATAATGTTTTATAAAGAAAATGATAATTATCATAAGCATATCCCCCAATAGTGTTGTAACCAAGAGTGCAGCAAGGCCCGTTGTCGTGCACCCGTTCCCATTCGAGTCTAGCTCAAACCGGTGTTTTTGGGTTTTACACCTAGTTACATATTTTCCAGATCCGTCTCTACCTACTAATATTCTGATAGGGATGTATTGCATAGAAAAATCAAAAAATTTATACAATACCAAAATTCTAGGAAGTTCATCAATACTAATATAAAACACACACAAAATCCATTGATATTTCCATTTTCCCATATCTTAACCCTGCATCTCAAACATATAACACTTCTTGGAATCATTGAAAAAATAAAACATAGAAAGGGGTGAGATCAGGTTCTATGTTAGGATAATAATATAGTGGAAACTTTAATAAATAAGAATAAACATTTAAGGAAATGTATATGACTAAAAAGTCCTTTTAAAGATAAACTCTAGCATAATATGGGAAAGATAAAATAAAATAATTCCATTTAAATATTCAAATGGATATTCTACTAGTCGAATAATCACATGCAATATCAATATCCCCTTTCATAATGATGGAATGCATAATGTTAGGCATCATACCCACTTAATCAAGGTATTGTTTCAAGACTACATATAATATTTTGTCAAGGACTTGTTCCATGACACTAGTTTGACTTATGAGACCTACCGATGCATCGTGGAGCTATAACGGGCTCCACCCGTCACATATTAAGTCCAATGCATTCCTTGTATGAAAAGTTTTAAACATAACATAATCTTTGGTATTAATATTAACATAAGAAATGTCAAAACATTATCTATAAATCGTTAATGGAATAAAAATAACACATACACAATCAAACGTATAACAAAACCTTCATTACAATATGGATTATTTGTATCATAATAAATCAACTTCAAACATGTTTAAAAATCCATCAAAGGATGTTGACATGGATGAAAATGATTTGTAAAACTCTTTGAGAGAAATAATCTATTTTTCATGAAAACATTTAGAAGTTACAAAATATTGAAAAGGATACATTTAATGAAATGTTTAAATCAAAGTGTCTCATACCACTTTTAAAATTTTGAAAGGAATTATCATTTTAAAAACATTCATGTTTATAAAAATAAATCCTTAAAACCAATTTTGAGAACATGGACTTTAATGAGAATGATTTAGAAGAATAAATATTTATAATATTTTAAATGATTTTTTAGTAAAATAGTTACTTAAAAGAATCATTTTTGAAATGTCTTTTATGAATCATAAGAATGGATAATAAATATGTTCCATAAAATACATTCAGATAGACAATCTCAGATAATAATGAGATTGTGGAATTGACCCTTACCTTGCACATTCCTTTGGTCGAGGGTACGTTTAACCTCCTGTATAATGAACATAGTATGATATTAAATTATTCTGGAACCATATTCATATTTATTATATCATAAATGATTCATTTATGACTTTATACTTTCCATTTAATAATTATATCCATGTTAAATTAACATTTCGGGTAATAATGGCTTTCTTTATCATACGTTTTTTAAATTGTTATTCTTGATCATATCATTTAGATCACAATTTAAATGATTACAAAATATAAACCTTGATTTATATATAATATATATTTAGAAAAAAAATTAATTATAATAGATGTATATATTAAATGGAAGGCACTGTTTATGGAGACGGTAGGTCGTACGTATGCATAAACTTTGTTTCCGTTTTCATAACGCATTGAACGGAAGTAAGTGAATAAAATATATGTAAGTACATACATACATACATATAGATATATATATATATATATCCAGTGTAATTATTATTTCATATATTACATAATTATTAATAATATAAATTTTTATAATCATCGTTGAATGGTGAACTTAGAAATGAATCTCATCGTGTCATGGAGATGGTAATTCGTACGTACGCATGAGCCACAATATCAGTATTTTGATATTAAAATCGTATATAATTGGATGTTATATCATATATACATAATCATTAACAAGTTATATTTATTATTTACATCAATTATACATCATTATTATACCCATCCAAATAATAATGTATTGAATAAAAACTACACCATGACGTGGAGATGGTAAGCCGTACGTACGCACATATGGTGACATGTCATTCATAGGATGGATAGAATAATGAATATTGTTGTACCGTATTTATAATAATATCAATACATATAGAAGATACTGGATTTATTGTTTTAAAATGGAAACAATAAGGAAATAAGAGTGGGAGAATATATGAACTTGAAAGAGGTGATTAAATATTTACCTCTTCTTCGGGTTCTTCCTTTTGATTTGATGAAACAATCTCCAAAAGTCAGATTTTTGAACAAAGGAAGGAATCTAGGATTAAGGGACGATATTTGATAGGATATTTTTGTGGATGTTGGTTGAGCCAAAAAGCATTGAATTTGTGAATTTTAGGGAAAGGGGGAGTGCCCTTTTATAAGATGGGTGAGGGGAACCTTAGGAAAAGCTAGAAATATTTTTTTTAATAAAATAATTTTCGGTATATAATGGATCCAAAATGAATTATTTAAAGGATAATGTGGGTATGTGTCAAAAACCACTCAACCAATAGGTTTTATATAGGTTTGGGTCACTATATTAAATTTATCTTATACATTTAACTCTTAGTTAAATAGTTTAACATTTACCATATCTCATTGTATTTTTATATTATATGGTTAATAAACATACTATAAACATCCTAGAGAACATAAAGTGGTTCATTAATGAAATATATAATATTATTTAAGTCCATTGGCCGAAACTTATATTTTAGGACTACAATATCAATTAATAATATAATATTTGTTTTTAAAACACTTTTATGTCAGTTTTGACACTATTTCGTATTTTGTTTTTTCTAAATTTGTAACAGCATTATTAAGTCAAAAAAATCATCTAAGAAAACCTAACATGTCATTTGAACCTATCAAATTATTTTAATTCAGAAAAAGTCCGAAATTTCATTTATTTGTATATTTATAATATCAATTATTTTAATATTTCATTAATATGGTAATTACTGAATCATCATTGTGTCATAAATAAATTTAATTATTTAATGACTAAAAATTATAAATAAAATACCATTATGTATGAAATATTTTTAGGGTTATAATGAATATTTATTATCGAATTTATCTAATGTATAACCCTATATTAAAAATGTTTTAGTTATTAATCTTTGATTTTTACTTTTTTAACTCTTCTTTAAATAAAATAATAATAAATGTCCTAATCTAATACAAGTAGACCAAAGAGGTTCATATTTTATTCCTACGGATTTATTGGTCGAATTAAACTTATCCAATAGAATTACGACATGTGTTAGGGTAATAATAATATCATTTTGGCCATTTTTTACCCATTTTACTTCTAAATGCGGTAAATAAAAGTCAAAATTTACTATTCACTAACAATTATTTTCATCTTATTGTACCACATTTTACTTACTAAAATTGACCATGTCTCTTGAATTTTTAAAATTCAACTCACAGAAGCAGTAAAATTATGTTTTATACATATTGTTAAATGCTCCGAAAAGGTGGATAAAAGACGGTAAAAAGTTTGATAATATTTTATACATATAATTTTATTATAAAAAATATTTCAATGAATTATATTGAACTAATATTTTTATTATGTATAAATTTTGACTTAAAATAAATTTATATAAAATAATTAATTATTTAAATAAAAAGTGGGTTTTAGAAAATAACATAGTGTTTTTTACTATTCATCAAAAATTGAATGTTTTCAGAAAAATACCAAAAATTCAACCTAAGATAATTTTGATATTCCAAAATCAAAAATGAATTCTATTTTACCAATTTCAAAACATAGAAGTTTCATTATTTATTTTAATATTATTTCCCTTTGTCAAAACCAAAAAACATATTTTTATGAATTAATAACTATCAAAAGTTTGACACTTATTTATGTCCAATTTCAAAGTGAAATTACTTATAATGTCTTGTATTAGATTAAATTTTAAAAATATAATCTATTTATTCTTCCAAACCATTAAAATATATAATTTAACAATATAAATTATTTTGATTAAAAAAGCTGTTTTTAGTTAAAATATAGTATTTTTCATTATTCACCCAAATATAAATTTAACAGAAAAACACCAAAAATTTATTAAAACTAAATTCTTATGTACCAATTCTAAATAAGAAGTTTATTTTGTCAAATTGAATATATAATAGTTTGAAATATTGGATTTTATGTGGTTTTTTCATTAAAAGGCGGAAAAATTGCATTTTTTTAAAAAAATTTCTTTTATCTAAAAAAATTGAATTTTTTCTTATATTATTTCTAATAATCTCACAACATGGATTTTAAAATTATAAGGATTATATAAATTTTAAAATTCAGATAATACTATTCATAACCTGTTTTGAACGTCTAGCATGGTAAGCCTTGGTGCCATGGAAATTGGTGTTGTGTGTAGTTCAAGTTATTGAATTAATTTGAATGAATAACGTACTATGGAATCTTGGGGTGTTACACCTATAATTTACAAAAAATATTCAAAATATCTTATAACGTTCTTCTCACTTTGTACCCTTATAGGTTTCCTCTACTTAAAACATTTATTCATAACCAGTAGGAAGTAAACATAATAATGTGGGATCTTAGATGGTTTTTAAGGGTAAACGAGTGAGATATCAACCGATGATAATAAGAAAGAATAATATATAAATAAATGTATGGGTTGATGATCATAAATTAAAATTTTTATACACAATCAATCATGGATCAAATTCATAATTCATGGAATAAAAAGTTCTCAATTTAAAATAGTTTATTCATAAGAGTGAGAAAACATCAGAAATTAATCGTGGACAATAAGTAAATATCATAATATTTTCATAGAAGTGTGGAATCATCATAAGAATAAAAACAATTTCATATATCAAGGTTAACTATCGAGACCATCAAAACATTGTGGATTAGGAATTAAAAACGATTTCCTATACAACAACAGATTAAGTATCATCACATGTTTTTCATTATAGATCATTCATCACCAAATGTTCCCATAGTTTACTGAGAACATCAACTAACATTTGCCAATTAACTCATGAGATATAAAACATTACCCATTCATTGGGGTATATATAATGCT
Organism: Viscum album; assembly: GCA_963277665.1. NCBI lineage: Eukaryota > Viridiplantae > Streptophyta > Magnoliopsida > Santalales > Viscaceae > Viscum > Viscum album. Next base: position 1,619,453,280 of record OY728125.1, read on the forward strand.
GGGACAACCCGTTACATAATTAATATCACAGATATCTAGATACATCAACATAAAACATTCATCTTATCATTATATTATAACCCAGGTGTAGCGACTCAGGTTTTTGGACCTGTCAGACTTTTGATTATATCTATGAATAATTCCAGATCAAGGCGTGAAGACGATGTGCAATTCCAAGGCCCGGTGTGCCCGGAATTGATTTTATAAAAATATTAAGTAGTTTTTATACTATGCACGTGGCGGGGGTATGATATCTCCAAAAAGGTATCTCAGAATGGGATACTGAGGGCACGGTTGCGTCAGGAACATGCCGTTTACCCTAGGCAGGGTGTAGACTTTGCGGGCGCGGGTCTGCGATGGATAGCGCCACCAGGGACGTTTTCGTAAATAAATGGAAAAGTTTATTTACGAGCATCGGCTCGAATAACTTCTGAACGGAGTCTTGGATCGCAATTCTGAGTCCGTCGTTGCGTTCAGAACACTGTGATTACCCTAGGAGTGACATAATTTTAGTAGGCACTAAGTGCCGGGTCAGAGGCGAGTTGATGGGGGAGTTAAAATGAAGTTCTTTTAAATAAAAAAAATAAAAGAAATCAATCACTCCCCCTCCCTCACCTTGTATGTGCAGGTGCTGAATGAAACCCTCCCCCTCCTCTGTTTCTTCGTCAGATCGAGCTTCGGGCGTCCGTTTCCAGCGCCGGTCGTCAGCAGATCGAGCTCCAGCACGTTGCAGGCGTCGTTTTACACCCAAAACTTCGGTGTTTCTCCCACAAGGTAGGCGGTTTGAGTTTTAAAATTCCGGACCCCGTTTATGAATTTTTTTTACTTCAAATTGTTTTATGTGTTGTGTAGTTCGGGTCCCGAGCTTTCCGAAACTTTTTTCGGATCTGAATTTGGAGCACTGGGGTGCTCCTGGTTGCTCCCAGAAGTATTCCGGCGAAAACCCGGTTTTCTGGCGACACCCGCAGCGGCCCTGGCAGAATCTGGCGAGTTCCGCGGCGGCGCGGTGGTTTCCGGCTCCAGCACGGCGGAGTCCGGCGGCGGCACGGTGGTTTCCGACGACCCTGCGGTGGTCCGGCCAGCTTTTTCTGGGGGTTCTTTAAACCCCCGTAACTCGCAAACCGTAACTCCGATTTGCGAGCCGTTTGCGGAGACGTGTTCCTTCTGTCAAGAAGGACCTTTTGAAGTCACTTTTGGAATTTTTTGAGTTGGGTTTTTGGCCCGGGGCTTGAAATGTCTAATAAAATAATAATATTTTATTATTTTACGACTTCGAGCCGTTGTATCTTCTACCCGGAGCGTCCGAATGACGTGACGTTAGTGGCGTTGAGACCCCGATGGTACGAAATACTTTTTGAGATGATTTCCGAGAGTTGGGACTGTGAACGGGGTGCGGGCCCCATGAGGCCGGGTTTCTGGCGTTTTCAGAGAAATGCAACTTTCGCACCAGAAGTCCGTTTTTGACGGATGAGTAGTTGATCCTGTGTGCCTTTATGAGAGGATCGCAACGGTGCGATCCATTTAATGAGTTTTGGGATCGAGGTGTGGGCCCCACCCAAGCAGGCTTCGGTGAATAGAACCCCTTTTCACCGGGTGACCGTTTCGGACGAGCGAGTAGTCGATTCCGCTTGTTTTTCTATGGGATCTCCGTGTTATGATCCACTCGATAGGTTTTGGGATCGTTGTGTGGGCCCCGCACGAGCTAGCTATGGTGAATAGTTCCCTTTTCACCGATGCTCTATTTCGGGCGATTATGCAGCCTATCCTACGTGTTTTTTCGTGTGGATCGTGATGGTGGCCTCGGTATTGGCTTTGGAGGTGCGTAGTGTGACGTTGTTGCGGTTCGCTCGGGTTAGCGACGTTTTGGACCAGTAGTGGTTGAGGGTACTCCCTTGGTTCGTTCTCACTAGGGTTCGTGTGGCATCACAACCTTCATATAGGTTTGTGATCCTCTCAATGGGATGTTTAAACTGTTAGAGTTGTGTCATCCCTCTGGTGGGCCCGGAGCAGGATCGTCTATCATATTTTCCATAGATCGGGTTCTTGGTATCGTCGGACCACATATTCACGGGTGGCGATCCCCTATCTAGTAGGTTAACCCTGTAGGATTTGTCGCATCATCGGAAATATGATCCCCTACGATGTGGTCCGTGCTCAGTAGGGTTTTGGCATCGTCGAGTATACGATCCCCTGCTTAGCATCATGGTTATAGTAGGGTTGTGGTATCGTTGGTTATGCGATCCCCTAATCAGCGCGTGGTTTCGGTAGGGTTGCGACATCGTCTGTTCGATCCCCTACATCATGGGTTATACCCGGTAGGGTTTCGGTATTGTCGTGACCACCTTTATATGGACGATGATGCTCTATTTGCGGGATGTTTTTCTATAGAGAGTGCCGGATTGGGTTGTGGTATCCCCCAGCGGATCCTGGGTGTGATCCCCTATCTGTGATAACTACGTATGCCAGATTGGGTTGTGGTATCCCCCAATAAATCCTGGGAGTGATCCCCTATCTCTAAGATCTTCATCTACCAGAGTGGGTTATAGTATCCCCTAGCGGACCCTAGGAGCGATCCCCTATCCGAGGAGTTTGGTGGTTATGTTGTTTCAGCGAGTTTTCCTCAGTGATGCTATCTGACAAGCTGGATCTCTCGGGTGAGCGTCTGAGAGGTTTGTGAGAAACCCGATGGAGTGGATCTCTCGGTTGAGTGTCATCTGGGATGACAGTGATTGTGGAGTGTGCTCTCCTGGTTGTGGATAGTTGCTGGTGATGAGGTCGGTACCTCTTGTGGCTTGGTGCGTGAGCTGGGTATATCTGGATTGTTCAAGGTGTATGTATGGGCATACACCTGACCTGAGCTAACTAGTTTTGTTTAGACTAGGATAGTCACGAGATGGAGTTTCTCTCTCATCTAGGTTCCCTATGGCTGGGATGAGCGTACTATTGTCTTTCAGTTTCTCTCTTTGGTTTTGGGTTTTTGGGGTGCCTACTGAGTATGTTTATACTGACCCCTGCATGGGCTTTGCCCGCACATGTTTGAGTCTTGTGAAGACCACAAGCCTTTCGACGGAGTCCCAGGAGGACCCGGAGCAGGTGGAGCTTAGTGATCGAGACTGACTGGGGTGTTTACCGGTGCGGAGCCGAGGGAGATTCCCGGCGGGTGTGTGGCTACATTCCCCTTCTTCAGAGCAGGTTGGACACGCTTTGTGGTTTTCTTTTGGTGGGCCATGTTTTGCCCATTTGTACTGCTATACTCTGGTTGTGGGATAGTTGTATGCATGCATTTTACTTTTCAGTTTTACTTATCTCTACACTGTTGCATGGAGATGTTTGTGGGTGCATGTGTACAGGTACATTAGGCTAATTCCTCACATGTGTGTGATAGCCTACTCGGTGCTAGTCGCCAGCCCCTGGCCAACTGGAGGTGGGCTTGGGGAGTTGCGTCTCGAGCCCCGTTGGGTCGGGTCGTGACACCAGGAATAGAAAATGAGTTTGAATTTATTTTATAAATTCATTATATAATAACCCATGAGAACAAAATGGGTTTTGTAAACATATCATCTTCATAATAATAAACTATCCAAAGAAATAAAAAGGATGGTATTTTTGGATTATATCCACAGTAAATCATATTTTACATCAATTAATTTCATCTTAGATAAAAAATACACTAAACTATCCTACGAAAATCTCATGAGGAAAATAATCTTTTCATTTTGAAAAAAACTATTTTAAAATAAAAATAATTCTGAAATATACTGGAAAAAAATTTCATTGAAAATTACAATGGATAATTATAGGTGGATCTTCAAAATATTGATTGTTCATGCTAGATGGAAATTTAATTCATGTTGTATAAGTTAAAATGACAATTATATTTAAATTTATACAAAAAACATCCAAAGTAACAAGCTTATTGAATGAAAAAAATATTTATTTATATTTTTAAAGAATATCAATCATTGGTAAAAATGAATTTTATCAATAATGGGATAAAATTAAAAAACATTCATGTAAATATTTTAATGAATACATTTACATGGAAGAAATTTCCTGACAGAATAATAAAACATTGCAGGTTTTACCTAAAATTATTACTTCAATATTATGAGAATTTACAATGAGTAAAATGAAATAAAAATATGAATTACAAAAAAAACAATCGCAGTAGAATAAAATTTGATGAGATTTATTATATTCGGATCACATAATAACCTTAAAGGGAATTCAATCGTAAACAATCCTGAATAAAATGGGATTGAGAGGTATGTCTCTTAACTCAAGTCTTATTTTCTTTATACAGGTTCGAACATCCAATATTATTAATATATTTTCACTACACATGTATTAACCAACCATACATATATATATCATAAAACAATTGATTTACTTATAATACTTTAGCACACATTTATTAATAGGTTTTTATTAAAAATCGTTATTCTAGGAGATAACTATTCAGTTTTTTATGAAACTTTTGTTTGGAAGTCAAAATATATATACATTGATCATGGTTCCACAATATAGATAATTTTAGTCTTTTATTGATTCTCATATATTATTTTATAACTACTCATACAAAGTGGTTTTGAAAAATAAATTACAACATCGTGTGGGTGTTGTATAAAGATTTAGTGTAATTATATGATCACTAAAAATTAAAAATAAATTACCATAATAAAAAATCATTAATATTTATATTAACCTATTAAAATTGAAATAATTTTTATTTTATCATTTTAAACAAATATTATAGGTATTAAAAGAAAACAAGTGACATTTATTGACAATATATTTTACTTAAATATTATAAATGTAAATATCAATGTTAAATAGAAAATAATGGTCATATAATATAATTATTTATGGTTATGAATGAAATAGAATCATCCATTGAAATAAATTAATTTTTTTAAATGAATTTTTGGCCTTAACACATTAATTTTAACTCTAATAAACATATTATACCTTCACTAAGGTAAAAAAATTAAATATGGTTACTATTAATATTGAAAAAATAAAGGGAAAATATTTACAAAATTTATACCATAGGATTCCATATTTGGAATAAAATTTTAAATATTAAATTAACAAAAGTTTTAAAATTAATTTTAGAAAAAAATTCCAGATGCAGTGCAAAAAAATTATCCATAAAAATATATTTTTAATTATAAAAATGATTTTAGGATAAATTAAAAAATAAAAATATTTTAATGACATAATTAGATTAATCATATTTTAATGCATTTAATTTTAATTTTAATCAAAATTAAAACAAAATATATCTTTTAAAATTCTTGAAATTAAAATAAAATTTAAATAGAGAGATTTATTTTTCACTAATCATAAAAAAAATTATTTTATCAGAAAAATATCAAAAAATTACCCTATTATAATTTTTATATGATGATTAAAAAATGAGATCATTTTTATCAAACATTATTTTACAATTTCCAAAAATTACTTTTACTATTCACTTATAAAAAGCAACAAACATAATTTATAAAGAAAAAACATTTCAGACGAATAAAATTTACTATACTACAAATTTAGTGCTTCTTTATTAATAAATAATTAGTAAATTTTTCTTGATTAGTTATTTTAAATATATTTTTTATAATGTCTTTTATCATATTTATACCCTTCAATAAAACATATAGATGGTAATTTTCACATAATATAAAAATATTTCAATAGTGTAATGCTCTTTTTTAAACTTGATTTTATATATAATACAAGATCTTAATGAAGTATAATTTATTTATAGGAAAATATATCATAAAATATCTAGGTGTTACATTATATTCCCAATAAAATTAATTTATCCCTCAAATATCCATATCCCCAATAAAAATAATTGAGTATATCTCTATTTAATCACATCCTTCCGTTCTAAAGTAGGTTCCTCTTATTTATTGCATCACTACAAAATATATCCAAGTCTGTGGTCTTGTTTCAAAGAAAAATATCATGATGATCTAGAATTTCTAAAATACATTCGTCATATGATATATATTTCTATTTTAGTATGATCTTTGAGTTCCTTACATGTGAAATACAAGGTATACAGTTCCTCTAGAGAGATACATGGAACCCATCATGATCTTGAGATTGATTCGGTAGAAGTTACAAATGATAAGAAACTATACAAATGCACCCAATAATTTCCAAGAGACTGATATATCTAGGTATCAAATTTTCCATATAAAAAAATACAAAATTATTCCATGTATATATTCATGGGAATAATTTTTCGCAAACATCAGATTCCAGATCACACTAACGACCATTATCATAAATTTTATGTTAGCACCAACATGCACTCATATGATTCGTAATGGACCAATAGGTTTTCCATATCATTGTCTATATTATGTCAAAATCGATTTCAATCGTTAACTTTATCCATGAATGTTTGAGTTTTTCACATCCTATCCTAGCGGCTGCCATACAGATCCATCTGAATGCTTGAGTAAAAGCTGTTGGTGTATGAAAACATGACTAGAGGTGGTTATTGATTCCAACCACCATTTAAAAATAGAGAATAATATACCTAAATATACTATAGGTTTATAATGATTCAATATGTTTGTTCATATCTCTAGGAATGATATGTAGTACTAAAAAACAACATTAAATCAATATCTTGTAGAAGACTATCCCAGAACATAGAGGCAAACCTTGGATCTTGATCAGATTCAATTGAATGTTCTTCTCCATGTTACCTATAACACTTTCATAATATATAATGGAAATATAATCATTATAGAAATATTATTTTATAGAAATAAATTGTATAGACAACATAAGGACATCAACCATAAGACATAAAAATTAGGACCCTTGGCTACTTTTGGGAGTCTGATGGAACAATCCTTCGTGATTTTTTGCATTTTACATTCTTTTATAGGTAAATAAATTAACATTACATTAGGTATTTATTTCTCAAACATATAATTATTATAAAACAAGTATCTATATAAAAACATTATAATATCACTCTTCTGGTTTTTCCAACAAAAAACTCTCTTAGATCACTATACTTCTCCATACATATATGATGAATAAGCATTGAATACATATAAGCTTCATCCAAAAGATCCTTCTTTAAATTGGGTTTGGATGGAAGACATACACTATTATTGAAACATATCATTCCATCATAGTGAAATAATAATTATTTAACAATTCATAAATCCTTTTATAACAATAAATCTTAATTTTATGCCTCTTGAATCTTCATTCGGATAGATAGATGTAAACTCATTTTAGAAAAAATAGATTCCTTTCTATATATCACGATTTTAATATCTATCCTTTCAAATAAAAAATGGATCATTTTTACCCTCATAATAAATAATATACCGTGATGGGTTTGACACAAATTATCAACCACTTTGTTCGACTTCCTAGAGTGGTAATGTATTGAGAATTCATAATCATTAATCACACTAACCAACTTCTTTAATAAATACTTAACACATTTTTATTGAATATATACTTTTAAATTTTAGGATCAGCATATGTGTCACACAATTCCCAATATAGATAATTCAACCATATATTTAATGCAATTATTACAGTGGCCAACAAAAATACCAATATTGATGATTTTTCTCATGAAGATTCAATTATCCTGAGGCATAAGGTATCACCATATCATTCTACCCATAGAAGTAATAGATTCCATTATATGATTCATCCTTGAAGAAAAAAATTACCTACTGTAGGGTAGTGTGAGAATAGTTAGCTTAAACAAAATTATCTTCAGTTACATTCATTTCTAATCATATTAATCTCTTCACAAGAACATAACCCCTTTACCAGTCTAGTTGGTGATTGTATTAGATATTCATGAGAAATATATCATAAATTATCAATTGTATCTATACAACCGAAAAAATAGATATGTCAATAAACATGGTTGGTATAGAAATTTTCAAAATAAATTATATCTTTGAAGGGTCGACCAAAATATACCCACATGAGATTATAAAATTCAAAAATGAAACTTTATGATTTACAAATTTTCATATGGTAATTTTTTCATAAAACATTCATTTCATTATGATCTTTAGTATAATTATCAATTGATCTTCATGATCATAATTACTCTTGGAATTTATAATAATTTCATCTATGAAGACTACCACAAATTGGTCCAGGTAATATCAAATTACTATACCCATTAAATATATAAATATATAAAACGAATTATAAAGTCCAAATAGAATCAGTATAATTTGATTAAGTCTAAACCTATTATAAATCAATATCATGGGTATATCCACATTATAAACCCTCAATTTATGATTTATATAAAAAATTCTGTGACGAAGAAGAGTTAGTATCACCATAATTGATCAAAAAAATCATCAATATGGTGTATGGAATACTTTTTGTTTACATTGATCTTGTTAAGTTAATGATAATTAATGAAAATATTTATTATCCCATATTTATTATTAAAAGAAGAATAGGTAAACCCCATTGAGATGTACTAGGGTTTATGAATCCGTTTTCAAAATTACCATGGAGTTACTTCTAAAATTTATATTAACCAGTTGGATCCATTTTTTAAAGAGTCTATGAAATATGATTAACACATGGTATATGTTCTTCTGAAAAGTAAACTTTTTTATTAGGATGAATACATGAAAATTATTCAGTAAAAACATCAAAAACTATCTAATTATAAAATAATACTCAATGTTGGGTTTCTCCCCAACCTTATGAGATAAATACCATTCATGGATAGAAATTAACAATAAAAAGATACAAGTATAATTCATTGGACGTTTTTATTAATCCTCACAACAATAAATGACCATAGGATCATTTGCAATATGAAATGTGACATCTATTCCGCATTTTTTGATATGGACTCCACATAAATAATGCAAATACATTCCTAGAATCAGATTAAATTACATTAGGGGAAGAATCAAATTATTTTGAGGAATAAAATTACAAAAAAGTTATATTATATGTGTACTATATATTTAATATTCAGATATTGTACCATTGGAATTTTTCACTTCTAACTCAATATCTAATCATCAAGGTAGTAAATATATACCCTTAGAAAGTTCATTAGATATAAAACAATGGGTAGATTGAGAATCAAATAATATATTATATTTTCTAGGGTGGATGATAATTACTTCCTTCACTATGTCATTCTCAAAAACCACATTAAAATTTGTGATTTTAAGGTATTTTAATTTATCTTGAGAAATAAGAGGTTGTTAATTATTATCATTATAAACAACCTTCAGATTAGTAAAGTAGTTAGCATAATTCCTAGACTCATTGAATTTGATGAATTAGAGAATGGATAGTGTACTAGACAGAATCTTCCATTACTCTATCTTATCAATTATCCTATTCATCACCTTTCTACATTTTTAGTCATTATAACCCTCTTTTTAACATTTTAAACACATCTTAGTACCATTTAATAAATATTATTAATGATTCTTCCCACATTTTTATCATATAGATTGATCAAATTTCTTTCGTCCATATTATTTTTTTAGTTTTAATGAGATGAAAATTTCATTTTCTTATAACAAAATTAGGACTGGTAAAAATATCTATCATGCAATTCTCTATTGAGTTATCGTTGAATGATTTTTTCATATATTCTACTGTATCTTAAATATAATACATTTAAATTAAATGGTTTTAACAAAAAAATGAATCCATCAATTTCTCTTTCATGGAAGAAAATTAGAACCAAACATAATGCGGATGTATTATAAAAATTGTCTCAAAATTTCAAATGAATTCATTATCCTTATGCTTAATATTAACCAATTCAATCTATTTTTTTCTACATAAAATATAAGGGATGTACTTAATAAAAAATACCATCTTCAACTCATCCCATTCAATGGAGTCGATTTCTTCCTCTTTCCTCATATTTTAAATAATAGTTCATAATTGATTTAATTCACCTTCAATATGATAAATAGACAGGACACATTTTACAATTTATAAGCACTGGAGAGAAGAAATAATTTCCAAAATGTTTTTGATTCACCATTCAGACACTAGTGAATTAGAAGACCCACTTAAGATTGTGTATATTGCCTCATAAAAACTCAATTGTATATTGTTGTCTCCTTTTATATTTTCAAATCTAAGAACGACTCATGGATTAATAATGTTACATGAGAATATAAATAATATTATGCATTATAACCCTAATAGAATTTGGTTTCTTAGGTGTAAATCGTTTCATTGTATATCATAATTTTATAGCATGATGTTTTCTATTTCCATCCATTGATTAAAACTAGAAAGAATATTTTGAGGAAAATATTCATATTGTAAAACCACATAATATATATATGACCAAATCCTTATAATGTTATCATATATATTGAATTATCATCAAGGGTTTTCAATAAAGTTGTTTTTATCATAATCTATAAAGACAGACTAAAACCGGATTTTTCACCAATTATAGAAAAAATTATTTTCATAAGTAAATATTTTGTCATTTCATATTGAAATTCAATATATAATTTTTCTATCATCACATGAATCATAAATATTTAGTTTCTATGGGGGAAAGATGCCTGAAAATATTATTTAGGTATTTATTTATCATTTCCCAAAATTATTTCTCACATTATAAACTTCATGAAATTACCCACATAAAAAAATATTCATAACCTTGATAATATAAACATAAGAAAGAGTGATCTCAGATTCTCATTAATGGTAAACATTGAAAATATCAATCGATGATCATAATAAAGAAAAAGTTATGCATAATGTTATCTGTTAATGAACATAAATTACAAATTTCATATACAATTAATGATGGATAAAAAATAAGAGGCATGGAATGAATCTTGTCATTTAAACTCCATGAATATCAAGAGTGATAGAACATCATAAATCAATCATGATCCATATGTTCATAACATAATAATTTTATAAAAGTGTGGAATAATTAATAACATTGAAATAATTTCATATGTCATGGTTAACAACTAATAATATTAAATAGTAGTGGATTAAAAATTTAAACTTATTTCCCATATCGTAATAGATTAGGTATCACCACCTATTTCCTATAGTTTATTTTGAATTATTACCAAATTCCCATAGTGGATCGAGCATATCAACTGGCATACAATAATTATTTAATGCGGTATATATATTTACCCAATGAATTAGAGGGATATATAATTTCAGGACCACCCATCATATAAGGGAAACCACACATTTGTGTTCCACGAGATTGTAAAATGTTCATCTTATCATCATATCATTGCCCATTTAAATTAAACAGTACTATTTAATAAATTCATCAGAGCATAACACTTCGAAAATAAATTGACTTTTTCAACATCTTATCATAGAAATCATTAATTATCAATAGAAATAATAGGTATTTAATTATCAAATAATATATCTTGTAATAAATAATAAATATCAACAGATATCATCCTAGATGAAAATTACCTTTAAAGATTCATGGTATATTTTTGGAGTAAAATACACTTTTCATTTTGATGTAAATTTTTTTAAAAAAATATTTCTAATATATTAAGGAAATATTTCCCATTGAGAATGACCATGTAATATTTTTAGGTAAGCTTAGAAACATTGATGCGTTATGAAATCAATAAATTCTATTCATGATTTATATGTTAAAACTAAAACTCCATTCACATTTTCAAAAAAAAGTCAAAACTACATTATTCGGAAAACGAAAAGAAGATTTAATAGACATTTTTTATAGAAAGTAAAAAATTGTTAAAGTTTGAATTTAAAAATAAATAATTAATAAAATAATACATTATTAAATTTTTTTAAATAAATCATTGAATTTGAAGAAAAATATTCCCAAATTAATTGAAAAATATAGTCGCTTTCCAGTAAAAAAATCCATTCAGTCACGCTTGTATATAAAGTGATAAGAAGGAAAAGAAAATATAAATTTTAAATAAAAAATATAGGGTAATAAAAATTAATGATATTTATTTGATAATAATTATATAATACCCTTATTGAAAATTCAAGCACAAACAATCCCAAATAAAATGGAATTGAGACAAAAATCCATAACCTAAAATCTTCTATTTATTCATAAAAGTTAAAACCCCATATAAAATATATATATTGATTAAAAATGAATTTATGACCTATAATAATATATTTCATACCAAATATGTTTTAATTATATCATCTTATCAACTATTCATTGAATATTTTATTAAAATCACTATCCTAGGTGATAATTACTTCATATTTCATGAATTGTTTTGTTTGACAGTCCGGGACATTGTAATTTCATAATGGTTACATCATTTATATAATGTTAACTATGCCATGAGTAAAATATATAATTATATAACTATTAATATAATGTGGTTATGAAAAATTAACTACAACACATTGTGAAGATAGTAGTTTGTAAATATTCACTATTGATGTTTTCATTTTTTGATGGATGGAAATGAAGAAAGGAAAATAATAATTAAACCTTGTTAAATATTAATTATATCATAAATATAAAATATATATTAATTAAATGTATCATTTTTAAAATCCATTTAAATAGAAAGTGAAAAACAAATCATATTTCTTCGTGGAGGACGTAATTCCCACATGCACATGATTGATGTTATTATTTTTCAATGGATTAGAAGAAGGTTTATATTGGTAATTAGATAATTAAAATAATAAATAATAAAATTTTAAGACATGAAAGTAATTATTTGAGAGTTAATACCATGTATTTATAAGAGGTATTATAATAAATAAATATAATAATTCTCAGTTTAGAGTTGTACCTCTTATTGACAAACCTTCTATAGTTTACACATTAATACTTGAAAATATAAATTTTTTGAAAGAATATAAGATATAATATTTTTTTAATGAATATATAATGATATTAGGGTTGGTATTGTCAAAAATACATGTCTCAAGAATTATGAATAGTGAGGTATATGATGTTTCAATTAATATAGAGGGGAAGGGCACTCTTAAATTTTCCTAATGTAATAAATTATTAAAATATATTTTCCTAAAAAATGCAACCCAAATAATAAAATTTTAAGATAATATGTGTTTATGTAGACATAATCTCATACAAAAAAATATTAAAAAATATTATTGTATTTTTATACTTATCAACTAGTTTTAACAATCCAATAACACTTTGGAAAATTACCATAGTATAAATGTTTTCTACTTCTTACGGTTGAAGAATGTAACCATAAATTGAAAAAGGACACATAAATGGACCATGGTTTATAATATTAACTATATTTAATTAATGTATACAAATATAGTATTTTTATAAATTTTAAATCATTTAATAAAATATTATTTAATATAAAATATAATTAATGTCCTTTTAGGATTTATTCATATTATTTTAATTTGAAAATAACATGTCGGTAAAATAATTTGAATATAATTTTTCCATAATACCTAATATGTTTTATTTATCAATACATTTTTTTAAACTATAACACACTAAATAAAATTACATTTACATTTTTAAAAATCATCTACTTCATTTTTCTTCTATTTACATAAGCACCATTTTATTGTTGCATAAGCCTTTAAGGTAATTATTTCCTCACTAAAAATTAAAAATAAATTTCCATGATGAAAATAATTCATCAATATTTAAAATAAAAAATTATATTTGAATATAATCTATTTTTATCATTGCCAAAAAATATTATAGCTATTAAATGTAATAAAGTGACATTTTTTACATTATTATTTAAGCAAACAATATAAAGGTAAAAATAAAAGACGAATTGAAAAAATATCATATTTTTGATTTTTTTTATAATGTAACGCCCCGACCCCAGCTACCTAGAGTCGTTGCATTACTTCGTAACATTGGCATGATCACAAAAGATCAAGTCTCGAAAGACCGATTAGTTTAGTAGCCTTAGATACACTAGATGCATTCATAAGTGTTACATTACATCATAAAGTGAAAAACTACAATAAAATAGTATCCATAGTCCACAATCATATCCTCTTCTGACTATCCCTGCAGGTCATTCATAAAATACTTCTTCACATCCTAGAAAATATTAAAACATTGAAAGGGGTGATCTCAGATGCTCAGTAAGGATAACAATATAGCGGAAGCTTTCATAAACAAACATAAACATTTAAGGCAATGTATAACTAAAACAAAATCCTTTTAAACATGATCTTCAAAATAATATGGAAAAAGTAAAATGAGATCATTCCATTTACTTATTCACATGGATATTCTACTAGTCGAATAAACACATGCAATATCAATAACCACTTTCATAATGATAGAATGCATAATGCCAGACTATCATAACCACGTACCAAGGCCTCGTGCCAAGACCACAAATAAGATTTTGTCAAGGCCTCGTGCCAAGACACTAGTTTGTCTCATGAGACCTACCGATGCATCGAGGAGTTGTAGCAGGCTCCACCCGTCACTTATTAAGTCCAATGCATTCCTCATATGAATAGGTTTAAACATATCATAAACCATAACATAATTGTATCACATAAAACATGCATAAAGGAAACATAATATTTCCACATTTCAATCACAAGATATCAATACAACACATTGATATAATAAAAACGCTTTCAAAACCATTTTCAATACCAAAATAAAAGAAAGTTAAAACTTTGTATTTATTTTTCATTAAAAAAAAGTGATGGCTTGTAGAGGAAGCCGAAACTCAAATAGTGGTCACGGCGGCGGAAAAGTCGTTGTCGCCACATATGTACGGAAAGAAAAACATTCCCTATTTGTCGTTTAGTAAAACGCTTCATATAAAAAATATTCCTTTTGAATAAACGTAAAAGTCAAAGGGGTTTATACACCGTATAAAAGAAAGTTGTGTATAAAACCAAATATGCCTCAATGAAAGGAGATTGAGAAGAAGTCCTTAAAAAGATCATTTTTAAAATAAAATAGATCTATTATGTGTGTTCACTATAAGCACACTTAAAGAAAGTACAAATACAAGATAGGACATAATAATATCATGACATAATTTGAAAGTAGGAAATTAACCCAAAGAATGGAAATTGGGTTAAGAAATTCTCTTACCTCGTGTCCGACTTGACTCGACCATTCTCTGATCTCCTGAATAATAAACTAGAGTTAATATCTACCTTCTTAAGAACATTTTTCAAGTTCATTATTCCTTTTATATAACTTATTACTATGTCATGAAAATTATGTAATTATTTAAGTTTATAACGGTCGTTTTGTCGATCTTAGGTACTTGAGTCAAAAATAAACTTCTTATAATTACAAGTTGTTCATGTGGTGAAATATCCATTATATCCAGAATTATATTCATGATTTAGATATCATATATATCATATATATCCAGTATATACATTAATTTATAATATTACATAACATTTAGAGGTAAGAAATGAAATGCACCGTTCTTGGAGACGGTAAGCCGTACGTACGCATGAACGCTACTTTCATTTCTATTTTGTATTTAATGGAATGAAATCATAATATTATAGAGGTTTATTATAATTCTAGTATAATATAATATAAAATATAACTTACTCCATCCTTTATACATCCCACATATGGCATTAACGATTCAAATCACTTTGAGGGGGCGGTAGTCCGCACTTCCTAAAATGAAATTATCGCGTTTACCCATAATGGAAATCATAAAGTATGTCATAAATGAGAAATACAGAAGCATAAGAAAAACATAAACATAATATATATATCATATATGAAAATAGTTTCATCAAAATGGACACGATTAGAGGTGTTAAAAGAATATTGAACAATCATCGTTTCGTGAGGTAGTATTTCGCCACCCACAGAAACAGTATGTTCTTTAACCATTAGACGAAGGTGTGTTTAAGTGTAAACCAAATACTTATTATAACAACATCCTATTATATTTTAGATACTGTTGTTGTTACAAAATAAAGGAATAAAAAGAGTTTAAGGGGTAGGAGAAGCAAAATAAAACAAAACAACATTAGAGAAGACATTACCTTAAAATCGGGTAACTCTTTTTGATTTGAGCCAAAAGCTTCCTTGAGAAGACTTATGCCCAAGTTGAGGCTTCTAGGAGTAAGGGAGGGAAGTTGGGAGAGTATTTGGGCAGAGGTTGGTCGAGCCAAAAGGCTTTGAAAGTGTGAGTAAGGTGGTAGTGGTGGGGTCTTTTATAAGTGGAGAGGAGGGGCACTCTTGGAAAGTAATGAAATATTACTTTATTAAAAAATGCTTTTCAGATTCTAAAGCTCCCACACTTATATAATTCGAGGGTAAGGTGATAAGGGTTCGAAATCTATCCATCAAATAGGCTTTGGACAAGTGTAAGCCCTGTATTTTACATTATCTTTTCATTTTATTTAAATCGTTAATTAATGAGGTAATCGCTCCATCATCATGGTGTAACAAATAATTTAATTTATTTAATTTCTAAAAATTATAAAAAAAATATCATTATGTAGGAAATCTTTTCATCTTTCTAATTAATATTTATAGTCAAAAATATTACTTGTATAACCCCATTTAAAAATTGTTTTAGTAAAACAACTCTTGTTTGTGACCTTTTTATTTTAACATTAAATAAAAAGTTATTTATGTCCTTTTCCTACCAAAGTGGCTCCATGGGGTCCCCAAGTTGACCCATGGATTGTCTTGGTCGTCCATGACACATCCAATAGTGGTAGGACAAGTGTAAAGGTCATTTCATATTTTTATAATACTATTTTTACCTTAAATTTCACTAATTACCTTTAATCGCGATTAATTAAACTTAAAAGTTACTATTCACCAAAAAATTATTTTAATCCCATTGAACCACATTTTACTTCATAATGACAACCATGTATGTCGGATTTTTGAAAATCAAATCCCAGAAGTGGTAATGTTTCATTTAAATGAAAAATCAGTTTTTTAACTACCACTTAGTGGTTTCACTATTCATCAAAAATTGATGTTTTTCAGAACAATGCCAAAATTTCAACCTAAGCTATAATTGTTATTCTGAATTCAAAAATGATATCTATTTTACAAAATTACAAACATATAAGTTTCATTAATTAATTTTTTAACTAATTCCTACTGTCACAACAAATAGCGTGTTTTTAAGAAACAATATATATCAAAAGATTGACAATTGTTTATGTCCACTTTCAAATTGAAATTAATTCTAATGAACACCATTGGATAAAATGGTAAAAATATATTCTAACTATACTTCAAAACCACTAAATAGTATAATTTATCACTACATATTATTTTTATTAAAAAAGTATTTTTAAGTATTTTTCAGTATTCATAAAAAAATGGAAGTTCTCAGAAAATTACAAAAAATTAAAATTAGGATAATTTTGATATTACAAATACAAAAATGAAGTCCATTTTGAAATATAAAATTTCTATAATTTTAAAAAGTGGGTATTACTATTCATAACGACTACTTTGATTAGTCACGGTGTGTTAGAATCTCGAACTTGCGTACAATGCAAGCTATTGCATTATTGAAAGAGAAGAGCATCGTGATAGCTCGGGGTGTTACATTCTCCCCTCCTTCAATAAATTGCATCCTCGCAATTTGAAATTTTTCTTTGAAAATAAAAGTTTGAAAATAGAAAATACCTTTGTGGAAAACCCACATCGGAAATAAGGTTAATAAAATTTAGCCTTAATAAGAGGGAAATGGAAATAAAAAAAGTCACCACCAAATTATGATCTCGATAAGGAGAACATTGGTGGCAATTAGAGACATATAATTGGAGGAAAAACGTAAATATTTATAGGGAGTGATCGAGATCATCAATCACAAACAAGTGTAAAATTGAGGGCCTCAAAGCCTTCAATCTATGTTGATTTAAAATATTATCAGTTCAACAAGACATAATGTATTAGGATAACAAATTTTTTTGTTTTAATATTCCTTTACAAAAGTTTAAGAATTAATTTATTTATAGAATAAGAGGTAGGTGTATATATATATATATATTCTTGACAAGTAAAGCTTTAACCTATAACTAATTTCTACCACAAACTCATCTTTCACTCAAAAAGATAATGGAACTCAAAAATATTATATTTATCCTAATCGTACAAGGTTCAAAGTATTAACACATACCATTTATATTAGGAAAACTATTCTGTAATAACCAAGGACTTCCTGTAGGCTAGTGGTAGGTAATAAATGCCTGTCGAACTATGGTTGTGGGTTTGATTCCTGCATCTTTGTCCGACGTGACGGGTTATGCCCCACCCTACAGGTTGTCCTTTTCCTAAAACTATAGTATTATAATATTGCAAAAATAATCTTCATAAATGTTTTAACCATATACAATACTATCCAAAGATCAACTTAATCCATTCCAACCTTTATAGTTATCCAAAATACCTCTGTCCAGACTTTCTCTAAAAGGTCTCTAAATTCCAAAATCAATTGTATCATCAGATTCCTCAAACAAGGTAAAGTTTCTCTTATTGTCACATACAAAATTATGATTACCTTCATCATATTAAAACCTTAATGAAATCAACAAGTACTGTAGTACAATCCTTATATATATATCACATTATTCTAATAACTAGAATATAATCCATGAGTCCAAAAGCACCAATACATTAATTATTCCGCTTCAACTATAGTCACAACATATGATTGGCCTTGATCCCTTGGCCTTTTCTGAGGTAAGTTTCCCTGACGCTTATGACATTCATTTGCATAATTCCCCATTTCTCTATAATTGTAGCATTCAACATTGATAGCCTCTTTCTTTCCCTTGCAATCACGAGCCTGGTGACCTTTTTCTCCACATTTATAACAAACTCCCATTCCTTTTAGGCAAGCATCAGGGTGATTCTTCACAAAATTATCACATAATGGAAAATCATTGTATCCCTTTTCCCCTTTATCTGTCTCTTGTTCCACCGTTCTCTTCTTTTCTTGCTTTGCTTTAAAGTCATGGGAATTAGAGAATTCCTTTTCCGTCTTGATAGCACATGAGTCAATATCTTCGTATAAAGAGAAGGTTTGTGAGACTAATTCTCGACGGAGAAATGGTGTTAACCCATCAAAGAAATGATCAATCTTACTTCTTGGGTTACGTATATAATCTGCAGCATGCCTCGCTAACCTTGTAAAGTTAGCCTCATACTTTGCGACATTCTCATCATCCTTTTGTCTAAGACTCAGAAATTTCCTTTCCCTATCTGCTCGATGGTCATGTGGAAAGTATTTTCCTAAGAAAAGATCTTTGAACTCTCTCCATTCCATACCCGATACTTCTTCATCTCCCTTTGTATTTTGAATCAATGAACACCATTGATCGGCATCTCTAGTGAGGTGGTAAACTGCCATGATAACCTTCTCCCTTTCGCTACTCCCCAAGGCGTGGAATATTTTCTCTAAGGATTTTATCCATTTCTCAGCTACTAATGGATTTGTGACCCCATTAAATGTTGGTGGTTGTTGCCTCATGAAGCGGTCTAACATTGATCCTCCATGTTGCGGATTAGGGTGCTCCATACGAGTAAGGTTATTATTCATAACCTGAGTGAATTGTCCCAGTATGGTAATAAGTTGATCATCACTAGTTGTATCTCCAGATACACAATAATTATCTTGAGCAGGAGGGAAATCCCTACACGGAGTGCGTGCATTGATACGGTTTCCATTCCTTCCACTAGGCGCCATTTCTAAACAATGGAATAAACTAGATTAGTTTATGAATCAAAATACATAATTCCATACTTGTAAAACACTTAACACTAATTGAACTATTTATGGATATAATCCATAATCATAAAAAAAGTTTTCTTTGAGAAAGTATATACTC
Source organism: Viscum album (assembly GCA_963277665.1). Lineage (NCBI taxonomy): Eukaryota > Viridiplantae > Streptophyta > Magnoliopsida > Santalales > Viscaceae > Viscum > Viscum album. Next base: position 1,619,473,125 of record OY728125.1, read on the forward strand.
ATAACCCTTCATAGTGGTTTGTAAAGAAAATGAGAATTATCCTAAGCATATCCCCCGGGAGTGTCGTAACCAAGAGTGCAGTAAGGCCCATTGTTGTGCACCATTTCCCGTTCAAGTCTAGCTCAAAGTGGTGTTTTCAGGTTTTACCCCTAGGTACATCTGTGCCAGAGCCACCTCTACCTGCTCGTATCCAGACATAGATGTATTGCTCGGAAAACTCACAAAATCTCTATAATACCAAAATTCTAGGAAGTTCTTATATACTAATCCTTAAAGTCTATCTTTGGGTTATGTGCTCTAATCAGATTTTATCTAAATCTAGCTTCCAAATTTATTACTAAACTGCCTCTGATACCAACTGTAACGCCATGACCCCAGCTACCCAGATTCGGTGCATTACTTCGTAACATTGGCATGATCACAAAAGATCAAGTCTCGAAAGACCGATTAGTTTAGTAGCCTTGGAAACACTAGATACATTCATAAGTGTTACATTACATCATAAAGTGAAAACTACAATAAAATAGTATCCATAGTCCACAATCATATCCTCTTCTGACTATCCCAGCAGGTCAATCATAAAATAGTTCTTCACATCCTGGAAAATATTAAAACATTGAAAGGGGTGAGCTCAGATGCTCAGTAAGGATAACAATATAGCGGAAGCTTTCATAAACAAACATAAACATTTAAGGCAATGTATAACTAAAACAAAAGCCTTTTAAACTTGATCTTCAAAATAATATGGAAAAAGTAAAATGAGATAATGCCATTTACTTATTCACATGGATATTCTACTAGTCGAAAAATCACATGCAATATTAATAACCACTTTGATAATGATGGAATGCATAATGCCAGACTATCATAACCACGTAGCCAAGGCCTCGTTCCAAGACCACAAATAAGATTTTGTCAAGGCCTCGTGCCAAGACACTAGTTTGTCTCATGAGACCTACCGATGCATCGAGGAGTTATAGCGGGCTCCACCCGTCACTTATTAAGTCCAATGCATTTCTCATATGAATAGGTTTAAGCATATCATAAACCATAACATAATTGTATCACATAAAACATGCATAAAGGAAACATAACATTTCCACATTTCAATCACAAGATATCAATACAACACATTGATATAATAAAAACGCTTTCAAACCCATTTTCAATACCAAAATAAAAGAAAGATAAAACTTTGTATTTATTTATCATTAAAAAAAAGTGATGGCTTGTAGAGGAATCCGAAACTCAAATAATGGTCACGGCGGCGGAGAAGTCGTTGTCGCCGCATATGTACGGAAAGAAAAACATTCCCTATTTGTCGTTTAGTAAAACGCTTCGTATAAAAAATATTCCTTCTGAATAAACATAAAAGTCAAAGGGGTTTATACACCGTATAAAAGAAAGTTGTGTATAAAACCAAATATGCCTCAATGAAAGGAGATTGAGACAAAGTCCTTAAAAAGATCATTTTTAAAATAAAATAGATCTATTATGTGTGTTCACTATAAGTACACTTAAAGAAAGTACAAATACAATATAGGACATAATAATATCATGACATAATTTGAAAGTAGGAGATTAACCCAAAGAATGGAAATTGGGTTAAGAAATTCCCTTACCTCGTGTCCGACTTGACTCAACCGTTCTCTGATCTCCTTAATAAAGAACTAGAGTTAATCTCTACCTTCTTAAGAACCTTTTTCAAGTTCATTATTCCTTTTATATAACTTATTACCATGTCATGAACATTATGTAATTATTTAAGTTTATAACGGTCGTTTTGTCGATCTTAGGTACTTGAGTCAAAAATAAACTTCTTATAATTACAAGTTGTTCATGTGGTGAAATATCCATTATATCCAGAATTATATTCATGATGTAGATATCATATATATCATATATATCCAGTATATACATTCATTTATAATATTACATAACATTTAGAGGTAAGAAATGAAATGCACCGTTCATGGAGACGGTAAGTCGTACGTACGCATGAACGCTACTTTCATTTCTATTTTGTATTTAATGGGATGAAATCATAATATTATAGAGGTGTATTATAATTCTAGTGTAATGTCATATATAATATCATTTACTCCATCCTTTATACATCCCACATATGGCATTAACGATTCAAATCACTTTGAGGGGGCGGTAGTCCGCACTTCCTAAAATGAAATTATCGCGTTTACCAATAAAGGAAATCATAAAGTATGCCATCAATTATAAATACAGAAGAATAAGGAAAACATAAACATAATATATATATCATATATGAAAATAGTTTCATCAAAATGGACACCATTAGAGGTGTTAAAAGAATATTGAACAATCATTGTTTCGTGAGGCAGTATTTCGCCACCCACAGAAACAGTATGTTCTTTAACCATTAGACGAAGGTGTGTTTAATTGTAAACCAAATAATTATCATAAAAACATCCTATTATATTTTAGATACTGGTGTTGTTACAAAATAAAGGAATAAAAAGAGTTTAATGGGTTGGAGAAGCAAAATAAAACAAAACAACATTAGAGAAGACATACCTTAAAATCAGGTAACTCTTTTTTATTTGAGCCAAAGGCTTCCTTGGGAAGACTTATGCCCAAGTTGAGGCTTCTAGGAGTAAGGGAGGGAAGTTGGGAGAGTATTTGGGCAGAGATTGGCCGAGCAAAAAGGCTTCGAAAGTGTGAGTAAGGTGGTAGTGGTGGGGGCCTTTTATAAGTGGAGAGGAGGGGAACTCTTGGAAAGTAATGAAATATTACTTTATTACAAAATGCTTTTCAGATTCTAAAGGTCACACACTTATATAATTCGAGGATAAGGTAATAAGGGTTCTAAATATACCCATCAAATAATCTTTGGACAAGTGTAAGCCTTGTATTTTACATTATCTTATCATTTTATTTAAATCGTTAATTAATGAGGTAATCGCTACATCATCATGGTGTCATAAATAATTTAATTTATTTAATGTCTAAAAATTATAAAAAAATATCATGATGTAGGAAATCTTTTTATCTTTCTAATGAATATTTATAGTCAAAAATATGACTTTTATAACCCCATTTAAAAATTGTTTTAGTAAAACAACTCTTGATTGTGACCTTTTTATTTTAACATTAAATAAAAAGTTATTTATGTCCTTTTCCTACCAAAGTGGCTCCATGGGGTCCCCAAGTTGACCCATGGATTGTCTTGGTCGGCCATGACACATCCAATAGTGGTAGGACAGGTTTCAAGGTCATTTCATATTTTTATAATACTATTTTTACCTTAAATTTCACTAATTACCTTTAATCGCGATTAATTAAACTTAAAAGTTACTATTCACCAAAAAATTATTTTAATCCCATTGAACCACATTTTACTTCCTAATGACAATCATGTATGTCGGATTTTTGAAAATCAAATCACAGAAGTGGTAATGTTTCATTTAAATGAAAAATCAGTTTTTTAACTACCACTTAGTGGTTTCACTATTCATCAAAAATTGATGTTTTTCAGAATAATGCAAAAATTTCACCCTAAGATATAATTGTTATTCTGAATTCAAAAATGATGTCTATTTTACAAAATTCCAAACATATAAGTTTCATTAATTAATTTTATAACTAATTCCTGCTATCACAATAAATAGCGTGTTTTTAAGAAACAATATATATCAAAAGATTGACAATTGTTTATGTCCATTTTCAAAGTGAAATTAATTCTAATGAAAACCTTTGGATAAAATGGTAAAAATATATTCTAACTATACATTAAAACCACTCAATAGTATAATTTATCACTATATATTATTTTGATTAAAAAAGTTGTTTTAAGTGTTTTTCACTATTCATAAAAAAATGGAAGTTCTCAGAAAATTACAAAAAATTCAACTTAGGATAATTTCGATATTACAAATACAAAAATGAAGTCCATTTTGAAATATAAAATTTATATAATTTTAAAAAGTGGGTATTACTATTCATAACGACTACTTTGATTAGTCACGGTGTGTTAGAATATCAAACTTGCGTACAATGAAAGCTATTGCATTATTGAAAGAGAAGCGCATCGTGAAAGCTCGGGGTGTTACATTCTCCCCTCCTTCAATAAATTGCGTCCTCGCAATTTGAAATTTTTCTTTGAAAATAAAAGTTTGAAAATAGAAAATACCTTTGTGGAAAACCCACATCGGAAATAAGGTTAATAAAATTTAGCCTTAATAAGAGGGAAATGGAAATAAAAAAAGTCACCACCAAATTATGATCTCGATAAGGAGAACATTGGTGGAAATTAGAGACATATAATTGGAGGAAAAACGTAAATATTTGTAGGGAGTTATTGAGGTCATCAATCACAAACAAGTGTAAAATTGAGGGCCTCAAATCCTTCAATCTACGTTGATTTAAAATATTATTAGTTCAACAAGACATAAGGTATTAGGATAACACATTTTTTTGTTTTAATATCCCTTTACAAAAGTTTAAGAATTAATTTATTTATAGAATAAGTGGTAGGTGTATATATATATATATATGCTTGACAAGTATAGCTTTAACCTATAACTAATTTCTACCACAAACTCATCTTTCACTCAAAAAGATAATGGAACTCAAAAATATTATATTTATCCTAATCATACAAGGTTCAAAGTATTAACACATACCATTTATATTAGTAAAACTATTCTGTAATAACCAGGGACTTCCTGTAGGCTAGTGGTAGGTAATAAAGGCCTGTCGAACTATGGTTGTGGGTTCGATTCCTGCATCTTTGTCCGACGCGACGGGTTATGCCCCACCCTACAGGTTGTCCTTTTCCTAAAACTATAGTATTATAATATTGCAAAAATAATCTTCATAAATGTTTTAACCTTATACAATACTATCCAAAGATCAACTTAATCCATTCCAACCTTTATAGTTATCCAAAATACCTCTGTCCAGACTTTCTCTAAAAGGTCTCTAAATTCCAAAATCAATTGTATCATCAGATTCCTCAAACAAGGTAAAGTTTCTCTTATTGTCACATACAAAATTATGATTACCTTCATCATATTAAAACCTTAATGAAATCAACAAGTACTATAGTACAATCCTTATATATATATCACATTATTCTAATAACCAGAATATAATCCATGAGTCCAAAAGCACCAATACATTAATTATTCCGCTTCAACTATAGTCACAACATAAGATTGGACTTGATCCCTTGGCCTTTTCTGAGGTAAGTTTTCCTGATTCTTATGACATTCATTTTCATAATTCCCCATTTCTCTACAATTGTAGCATTCAACATTGATAGCCTCTTTCTTTCCGTTGCAATCACGAGCCTGGTGACCTTTTTCTCCACATTTATAACAAACTCCCATTCCTTTTAGGCAAGCATCAGGGTGATTCTTCCCAAAATTATCACATAATGGAAAATCCTTGTTTCCCTTTTTCCCTTTATCTGTCTCTTGTTCCACCGTTCTCTTCTTTTCTTGCTTTGCTTTAAAGTCATGGGACATAGAGAATTCCTTTTCAGTCTTCATAGCACATGATACAATATCTTCGTATGAAGAGAAGGTTTGTGAGACTAATGCTCGACGGAGAAATGGTTTTAACCCATCAATGAAATGATCAATCTTACTTCTTGGGTTACGTATATAATCTGCAGCATGCCTCGCTAACCTTGTAAAGTTAGCCTCATACTTTGCAACATTCTCATCATCCTTTTGTCTCAGACTCAGAAATTTCCTTTACATATCTGCTCAATGGTCATGTGGAAAGTATTTTTATAAGAAAAGATCTTTGAACTCTCTCCATTCCATACTCGATACTTCTTCATATTCCTTTGTATTTTGAATCAATTACCACCATTGATCGGCATCTCTAGTGAGGCGGTAAACTGCCATGATAACCTTCTCCCTTTCGCTACTCCCCAAGGCGTGGAATATTTTCTCTAAGGAGTTTATCCATTGCTCAGCTACTAATGGATTTGTACCCCCATTAAATGTTGGTGGTTGTTGCCTCATGAAGCGGTCTAACATTGATCCTCCATGTTGCGGATTAGGGTGCTCCATACGAGTAAGGTTGTTATTCATAACTTGAGTGAGTTGTCCCAGTATGGTAATAAGTTGATCATCACTAGTTGTATCTCCAGATCCACAATAATTATCTTGAGCAGGAGGGAAATCCCTATACGGAGTGCGTGCATTGATACAGTTTCCATTCCTTCCACTAGGTGCCATTTCTAAACAATGTCATAAACTAGATTAGTTTATGAATCAAAATACATAATTCCATACTTGTAAAACACTTAACACTAATTGAACTATTTATGGATATAATCCATAATCATAAAAAAAGTTTTCTTTGAGGAAGTATATACTCATAACCCTTCATAGTGGTTTGTGATGAAAATGAGAATTATCCTAAGCATATCCCCCAGGAGTGTCGTAACCAAGAGTGCAGCAAGGCCCATTGTCGTGCACCAGTTCTCATTCGAGTCTAGCTCAAAGCGGTGTTTTCGGGTTTTACCCCTAGGTACATCTGTGCCAGAGCCACCTCTACCTGCGCGTATCCAGACATAGATGTATTGCTCGGAAAACTCACAAAATCTCTATAATACCAAAATTCTAGGAAGTTCTTCTATACTAATCCTTAAAGTCTATATTTGGGTTATGCGCTCTAATCAGAGTTTATCTAAATCTAGCTTCCAAAGTTAGTACTAAACTGCCTCTGATACCAACTGTAACGCCCCGACCCCAGCTACCCAGAGTCGGTGCATTACTTCATAACATTGGCATGATCACAAAAGATCAAGTCTCGAAATACTGATTAGTTTAGTAGCCTTGGAAACACTAGATACATTCATAAATGTTACATTACATCATAAAGTGAAAAAATACACTAAAATAGTATCCATAGTCTACACTCATATCCTCTTCTAACTATCCCTGCAGGTCATTCATAAAATACTTCTTCACATCCTGGAAAATATTAAAACATTGAAAGGGGTGAGCTCAGATGCTCAGTAAGGATAACAATATAGCGGAAGCTTTCCTAAATAAACATAAACATTTAAGGCAATGTATAACTAAAACAAAAGTCTTTTAAACTTGATCTTCAACATAATATTGCAAAAGTAAAACGAGATAATGCCATTTACTTATTCACATAGATATTCTACTGGTCGAATAATCACATGCAATATCAATAACCACTTTCATAATGATGGAATGCATAATGCCAGACTATCATAACCACGTAGCCAAGGCCTCGTGCCAAGACCACAAATAAGATTTTGTCAAGGCCTCGTTCCAAGACACTAGTTTGTCTCATGAGACCTACTGATGCATCGAGGAGCTGTAGTGGGCTCCACCCATCACTTATAATTCCAATGCATTCCTCATATGAATAGTTTTAAACATATCATAAACCATAACATAATTGTATCACATAAAACATGCATAAAGGAAACATAACATTTCCACATTTCAATCACAAGATATCAATACAACACATTGATATAATAAAAACGCTTTCAAAACCATTTTCAATACCAAAATAAAAGAAATTTAAAACTTTGAATTTATTTTTCATTAAAAAAAGTGATGGCTTGTAGAGGAATCCGAAACTCAAATAATGGTCACGGCGGCGGAGAAGTCATTGTCGCCGCATATGTACGGAAAGAAAAACATTCCCTATTTTTCGTTTAGTAAAACGATTCGTATAAAAAATATTCCTTTTGAATAAACGTAAAATTTAAAGGGGTTTATACACCGTATAAAATAAAGTTGTGTATAAAACCTAATATGCCTCAATGAAAGGAGATTGAGACGAAGTCCTTAAAAAGATAATTTTTAAAATAAAATAGATCTATTATGTGTTTTCACTATAAGTACACATAATGAAAGTACAAATACAAGATAGGACATAATAATATCATGACATAATTTTAAAGTAGGAGATTAACCCAAAGAATGGAAATTGGGTTAAGAAATTCCCTTACCTCGTGTCCGACTTGACTCAACCGTTCTTTGATCTCCTGAATAATAAACTAGAGTTAATCTCTACCTTCTTAAGAACCTTTTTCAAGTTCATTATTCCTTTTATATCCCTTATTACCATGTCATGAACATTATGTTATTATTTAAGTTTATAACGGTCGTTTTGTCGATCTTAGGTACTTGAGTCAAAAATATACTTCTTATAATTACAAGTTGTTCATGTGGTGAAATATCCATTATATTCAAGATTATATTCATGATGTAGATATCATATATATCATATATATCCAGTATATACATTCATTTATAATATTACATAACATTTAGAGGTAAGAAATGAAATGCACCGTTCATGGAGACGGTAAGTCGTACGTACGCATGAACGCTACATTCATTTCTATTTCGTATTTAATGGAATGAAATCATAATAGTATAGAGGTGTATTATAATTCTAGTACAATATTATATAAAATATCATTTACTTCTTCCTTTATACATCCCACATGTGGCATTAACGATTCAAATCACTTTGAGGGGGCGGTAGTCCGCACTTCCTAAAATGAAATTATCACGTTTACCCATAATGGAAATCATAAAGTATGCCATAAATGAGAAATAAAGAAGCATAAGGAAAACATAAACATAATATATATATAATATATGAAAATATTTTCATCAAAATGGCCACCATTATAGGTGTTAAAAGAATATTGAACAATCATCGTTTCGTGAGGCAGTATTTTGCCACCCACAGAAACAGTATGTTCTTTAACCATTAGACGAAGGTGTGTGTAAGTGTAAACCAAATCCTTATCATAACAAAATACTAGTATATTTTTTATACTGGTTTTGTTACAAAATAAAGGAATAAAAATATTTTAAGGGGTTGGAGAAGAAAAATAAAACAAAACAACATTAGAGAAGACATTACCTTAAAATCGGGTAACTCTTTTTGATTTGAGCCAAAGGTTTCCTTGGGAAGACTTATGCCCAAGGTGAGGCTTCTAGGTGTAAGGGAGGAAAGTTGGGAGAGTATTTGGGCATAGGTTTGCTGAGCCAATAGGCTTTGAAAGTGTGAGTAAGGTGGTAGTGGTGGGGGCTTTTTATAAGTGGATTGGAGGGGCACTCTTGGAAAGTAATGAAATATTACTTTATTACAAAATGCTTTTCGGATTATAAAGGTCCCACAATTCTATAATTAGAGGATAAGGTGATAAGGGTTAGAAATATACCCATCCAATAGGATTTGGACAAGTGTAAGCCTTGTATTTTACATAATATTTTCATTTTATTTAAACCGTTAATTAATGAGGTAATCGCTGCATCATCATGGTGTCATAAATAATTTAATTTATTTAATGTCTAAAAATTATAAAAAAATATCATGATGTATGAAATCGTTTTATATTTCTAATGAATATTTATAGTCAAAAATATGACTTTTATTACCCCATTTAAAAATTGTTTTAGTAAAACAACTCTTGTTTGTGACCATTTTATTTTAACATTAAATAAAAAGTTATTTATGTCCTTTTCCTACCAAAGTGGCTCCATGGGGTCCCCAAGTTGACCCATGGATTGTCTTGGTCGGCCGTGACACATCCAATAGTGGTAGGACATGTGTCAAGGTCATTTAATATTTTTATAATTCTATTTTTACCTTAAATTTCACTAATTACCTTTAATCACGATTAATTAAACTTAAAAGTTACTATTCACCAAAAAAGTATTTTAATCCCATTGAACCACATTTTACTTCCTAATGAAAACCATGTATGTCGGATTTTTGAAAATCAAATCACAGAAGTGGTAATGTTTCATTTAAACGAAAAATCAGTTTTTTAACTACCACTTAGTGGTTTCACTATTCATCAAAAATTGAAGTTTTTCAGAACAATGCCAAAATTTCACCCTAAGCTATAATTGATATTAAGAATTCAAAAATGATGTCTATTTTACAAAATTCCAAACATATATGTTGCATTAATTAATTTTATAACTAATTCCCGCTGTCACAACAAATAGTGTGTTTTTAAGAAACGATATATATCAAAAGATTGACAATTGTTTATGCCCATTTTCAAAGTGAAATTAATTCTAATGAACACCATTGGATAAAATGGTAAAAATATATTCTAACTATACTTTAAAACCACTCAATATTATCATTTATCACTATAAATTATTTTGATTAAAAAAGTTGTTTTAAATATTTTTCACTATTCATAAAAAAAATGGAAGTTCTCAGAAAATTACAAAAAATTCAACTTAGGATAATTTCGATATTAAAAATACAAAAATGATTTCCATTTTGAGATATAAAATTTCTATAATTTTAAAAAGTGGGTATTACTATTCATAACGGCTACTTTGATTAGTCGTGGTGTGTTGGAATCTCGAACTTGCGTACACTGCAAGCTATTGCATTATTGAAAGAGAAGCGCATCGTGAAAGCTCGGGGTGTTACAGATAATGATGAATGTAATATGCTAATAAAAAATCAATAGATGTTTTTTAATTAATTTAAAGCCTTATCACATTAGTTGTCACCCTAATAAACACACTTTACCATTATTGGGGTGACATAGATTTAAAATGTTTACAATTCATATTGACCAAAATATAAAGGAAACTATTTAAAAAACATTTGAAATAAAAATTAAAAATTTAGAATAAAATTTTTAATATTCAATTTTTCAATGTGTTAAAAATTATTTTGATCGAATAACATGAAATTCAATGGAAGATAGTTTTCTCTATAAAATGCCTTTCTATGTATTAAAAAGTTTTTATTAAAAAATAAACCACAAAATTTATCCCATTGAATATGATTAGTTTAATAATAATATAATAGGAATAATTTTACTTCTAGAACATTTGAAATAAAATTGAAACCTTTTAAATTCATGAGAGAAAAATATAGTATTCAATAGAAATCAGTATTTTTCACCATTCACTAGAAAGTAAGTCATTATAAAAAAATAAAAAAAATACCTAAATATTTTTTCCACAATTTTAAAAATGATATTTGTTTTATTTAATAAAATTTCTAAAATTTATAGTAATTATTGTTAATATTCCATTACAAAAATAAATTAAAACCATTTTTTAATAAGTATTTTTGAAAAAAATGAATTCACTAAAAGTTGAATAGTTTTTTATTAATTATTAATTAATACATTTTTATCACTTATTAACTTTGTATATATTTATGAATGTGTCTAATACTTATAATACACTACCAATTGAATTCATAGGTTATAATTGTCATAAAAAATAAAAAAAATTCAGTACTATAACATGGTTTTTTATATATATTGTTACGTGTAATAGATGATTTCAATGAATTAAAATTTATTTATAGAGAAATATTTAGTAAAATATTGGGAATTTATAGTAATAAATAGTAAGGGTATCTTTAGTGAATCAATGCGGGACTTGTGAATCTCTTTTTATTGGAAAATCATATCACCAATCGGATGTTGGGTTGACATACTAGGACGTTCTAGAGTGCATAATATGATTGAGAGGGGTATGTGTTTTAATACAAAAGTTATCTCCTTTAAAGGAACTGTGTTAGGATAAACTATTTGAGGTTATAGTGCTTTAATGGTTCCTTTTTCTTAATTCGGTCTATTGGATAACTATGGTTTAGCATTAGATGGTTGTGGATGGGAAAAATATTCAACTAACTGTAGTTTGAATCCACTTGTGAATGTTCTTGATGGTGGATGTATGATGTTCTTGATACCTGATATCTATTAATTATGAATTACATTCATTAATAATTTATTTATTATTATACATGATATTTCACAATAATATTATATGTGGATGTATTTGGTTATCAATTCACGATTAAATGGAATATGTGTTCATTTAGTTACTTTTCCATAATTATTATTCTTATTGGTTGAAGATAGATTCTATTATATGCAACCCTTATTTTGAATTTGAGGTCACCAATATTTTTTACCTTTACCCAAGATTCCATGAAGTATACTATGATCTTCAATGATATCCTATAGAGAATAATGTTATTCTGTAAAAAAAAATTATATCTTAATTTCTATATTTAGTGTCTTGTAATACATAAGTATGGATCTAGTATACCAAGGGAAAAAATTATTTTGTCATCTGGGATGTGATTCGTTTTTTCTTATTCCAATCCATTAAATCATGAACCAGATCTTTTCTACAATGGTTTGGGATTCTACATGTAGCATATTAAAATTAACATCTAAAAGGACAAGAGATCTATAAAAAACTAAAATATTATTCCTAAATTATTTTCTAAAATACAAATGAAATATGTCAGATAACACAAAATGTGATTAAACCATCATATGAATAAAATTACTTTAACTCCCAAATTTCCAAAATAAAAAAATTGAACATATAAAATTCTATATATAAATAACCATGTATCCCAATTAACCACAATAACCTAAAAATTAATTAATTTTTTAACCTCCTAAGCTTTCACATGCCATTCCAATTTGATCCCAAAAAATTTGATATCATAATTCAGAAATAATCATTCAAGTCATTACCGGTACACCGAGACCCATGCCATAACTACCCCAATCATACCTCCCATAGGCCAGGGGTTGGCAACTAGGGCCAAATAGAAATATCCCACAAGTGGGAGGCATTTCCCCAAGTACCTATATGAACACACCCGCCACCAAGAAATAACTGAAACTGAAAACACTAAGTAAACAAGGATGTAACCCACTAAGGAAACTAACTCAGTGTAAGGTAAAAAACTGAATGAAAAGGGGCCAAAACACAATCCCAACTGAAAAGGAAATGTACAAGATCCTAGATATCATCTGTAGAAAACCCTACCAGAAGGGTAGGTATAGTAAGAGGTCTGAATGTCATTGAATCATACCACGCATGTCAGGCCACCCTTAATCACCCCTATCTTTTGTCCATTAATGACTCAATCAAAGCTGATGATCATCCACACAATACACGACACATAAAGTTGAAACTAGTACATGGGTGACTAAAACAATACGCAGTAGAGAACCCAAACAAAAAATTCATCACTAAGAAATATACTAGAATGTAATCACTAGAAGAATAAGAAAATGGAATGAAATAAAGTATACCACAAATGAATCACTAAGAAATACCCAAAACAGAAAACTAAATAGGTAAAAAAGGTGTAGCAACTATGAAGTATAATCAAGAGCATCACTAGATTCAGCACATACCATGTATTGGTCAGTGGTAAGTAAATATAAAATTTGTAAGAATTCACAGTTCACTCAAGTAGTAACACAAGAACTGTAGGTAATACCCAGAGTGTCAGTAACACATGAAGTGTTGGATACACACAGAGTGTAGATAACACATAGTATGTTGGTAACACATGGAAGGTCTTCAAAGACTAGTGGACCCACATCCTGGTGGCATAGGAGAGTACCATAATAGACTTGGTAAGACAAAACGTCTAGATAAGACAAATAGTCTAGGTAAGACACATAGTATATATAAGACACACAATCTATGTAAGACACACAGTCTAGGTAAGACACATAGTGTCGGTAAGACTCATAGTATTAGTAATCACGACCCACCCCCTAGGATGTGTCGTGACTCCCCAAATCCCATCTCACATAGAAAGGGGCTGGTGACTAGCACCAAGTATGAATATCCCACTTGTGGGAGGAATTTTACCTAGTACCTATACACAGACACCCATCCCCAAGAAAAAGATGAAACTAAAAACACTAACTAAACATTAATGAAAACAACTATGGAAACCCGCATAGAGTAAGGTAAAATGATTAATGAAAATGGCCCCGAATACGATCCCAACTGAAAAGGAAATTTAAAAGAGAATATAAATCATCTCTAGAAAACCCAAACTGAAGGGTAGGTACACTAAGTTGTCTTAATGTCACTGAAATGTACCACATCTATCGGGTCACCCTGAAGTACCCCTCTGTCTCTGGTCTAAAATTGACTCTTTAAAATTTGTCAATCATCTGCAAAAGACATGATACATGTGGATGAAGCCCGTACAGGGGTGAGTAAAAAAATACATATTAGGGACCCTAAACCATAAAGGTATTAATAAGAAATATACCACAAAATAATCACATAAAGAATACCACAAAGAAATATTGCGAAGTATACCACAATGTAATCACTATAAAATACACCCATAAGACTACCAAATTGGTACAAAAAGTGTAGCCTCTAAGAAGTATAATCAATAGAGTTTCTAGAGTCAACTCATAGCAAGTATAGGTCTATAGTAAGTAAGAAGGATTTTCATAAGAATCCACAATATCCTCATGTAGTAATGCAAAGATTGATGATAACACATGCAGTGTAGGTAACATACGGAGTGTCAGTAACACACATAGTGTAGTTAAAACACAAATTTTAGATAACATAGGATGTGTTAGAACACATAGAGTGTAGTCAAAGACCAATAGTCCCACACTCTAGTGGGAAATGGGAAAGGATAGCTTCAGGAAGTGGAGCTTACAATCCCGAGAAACCTGGGATGATTAGAGTAAAAATTGGATTATTTTACACTCTAGATGTTGTTTTGATAAACATGGATTGCAATAACTCTTTTATTTCCACAACCCTTATTCCATACATGAATATTCTAGTGGAACCGTTGAATCGATCCTTAATTTTAGTGAATCATATGAGAGGAGAATCGACAATCACTCATTGGTGTCAAAAATATTTCCTTACCCTTTAGGGTAGAGATTTTTGATTGAGATCTCTTGGAAGAAGTATTGAGGCATTTTGATGCCATACTAGGTATGGACTGGTTATCCACAATTCATGATCAGGTCAACTATTTTAGGGGCACAATGTAGTGTGTTTGCAGAGATGTGAACATTTTTTCCTTTATTAGTGAAAATTAAAAAAGGAGAAGTGCGGTATGGACTCAAACATAGGAGGGTGAAGCTGATCAAACATTAGTTGTCTATAATGACCCTCAATGTAGTAGAAGAGATGAGTCCTTAGTTTCCTGTAGATGTGGATGAGTATAAAGAAATATTTTTAGAAGGTGTTCTAGGACTACCTCCTTCTAGGGAGGTAGACTTTTTCATTGACATATACCCACAGACGACACTGATATCTTCCATTGCATATTGGGTGGTTACTGTAGAGCTCCGGGAGCTGATGGTATAATTGGAGATCATGCAGAAAAATTGATTTATGAGGCCCAATGTTTCACCATGGTCTACCCCATCATTTTTTTCCAAGAAGGTAGATGGGAACCTGAGGTTTTTTGAGTAATTATGGTGCTAATACAATGTGAACGAGAAGAAAAAATATCCTTTACTGAGGATGGATGTTCTCTTTGATCAGACGAATGGAGTGAGATCATTCATGAAGATAGACCTTAGATCAGGCTATCATCATATTTCTGTATGGGATGATAACATTTTAAAGACGGATTTCAGATGTTGTTACTGTCACTACATGTATATAGTGATATCATTTGGTGTGATAAAATCCCCAACAGTGTTCATGGGACTCATGAAGATGATATTCAAACTGTACTAGTACCAATTTGTAGTGTACTTCATTGATGACATTCTAGTGTACTCAGAGCCTATGGAGGATCACACGATGAATTTAATGATTATTCTGGACTTACTCTGAGAGCAGTAACATTTTGGGAATCTCTCAAAGATTAAATTTTGGATTAGAGATTCCCACATTCTAGGAAACGTCAATTCAAAGGATGGGTTTATAGTAGATCTAGTGAATATAGAGGTGGTGCTTTCTTGGGAGCCACCCAAGAACATTATAGAGGTGCAGAGTTTACTTGGTTTGGTTGGGTACTATTAGAGTTTCATGCAAAACTTTTCTAGAGTAATAGCATCCATGAAATCCTTAACACGAAAGAGAAAAAAAATTAGATGGTGAAGATCCATATGGGCTTCCAGCGGCTGAGACAGAGTTTGAAAAGCACTCCCATACTAAGATTTCCAGAGGTGGGTGTAACATTTTTCTTATTATGCGACGCATCAGAGACCTGGATTGGTTGTGTCCTAATATAGGGGAAATAGAGATTTCCTATGGTTCACAGCAGTTCATAACACAAGATTATGACTACATGACCCATGCTCTAGAGTTGGTGGATGTAGTCATCACATTGATGATTTGGCGACGCCACCTTTTGGGTGAGAAATTTATCATCTAATTAGACTTCAAAAGTATCTATATATATTTTCTTATAAGTATCTATACCTAAGAGAATGGTGTTAACTAATATTCTTCCAAGACTATGACTTTGAAATAGTCTATACTTCTGGGAAGGTGAATGTGGTGGCAGGAACTCTCATCTGGTGACCGAGTTATTATCTATTGAATGAGGAAAATGAGCAGTTGTCCACGTAGCTTTTATCCTTCATGGAAATAGATGATTCATCTCACCACCAGTCAATAGTTGTTACCCATATACTCTTATAGTGAGTTAGGGAGGCACGACACGATACACGGATAATGATACATTACATGCTTAGTTGTTAATGGGGAATTCCTCTGATGGAAGTTAAAAAGTTGGTAAGCATTTCGTTTCATTCATATGGTGCACAGTAGTAGAAGTGGACTCTTACAGTGGGGAGATTCATTGAGATATGCATGTGGGTGTCATGGAAAACACCAAGGATGATGGAACAGGTTAAAGATGAGCATTCCTGTTGATATAAAAGTTTGGTTCTTGTTTTAATCTGTCTTTTTGTTTGTAAACTCACCCTATTGAGCCCATGTTCTCGGAAGGGGCTGCCTTTTTTTCCTTGAGGTTCCATAATGGGAGTGGGATGGAATATTTTCAGACTTCGTGATAGGTTTATCATTAAAATTAAAGAGACTCGATACTATCTGGGTGATTTTTGACCGACTTACAAAGTCATCCACTTCTATAGTTTTCAAGATCAGAGTTCAGTTGAATTCCTGGGATGCCTCTATGTGCATAAGATAGTTCGAATCCATGGTATCCCATAGATTATAGTTTTTAATATGATTCTCACATTGCATGCTGGTCATAGAGATTTAAGACCTTCCAGATATGAGCCATCGTGGCTAGTCTTTTTTCCTTAGTGCATGCTTAGTGGATGCCTGAGAATCTATAGAAGAGCACATTGGAGTGGGGGGATTAGGTTCATTCTTGTACCATAATCAGTTTGGGTGTTCCATGGTTTGGATTTCCGTGATGTAAATCATTATGTTGGGGAAAATGTAATGACTCAGATTATCCTGTTATCATTTTTAGAATTTAATTTGGAAAATACAGAGACCAGGTGCTGAGACGGAATGCGATTCCAAGGACCATTGTTCCTGGAATGGTTTGAAAAAAAATATAATGTTTTTAAATAGTGCTCATTACCAGTTTTCATGAAAAATTGGAATAAATCAGGAATGGTTGTCCAAGTCAGAAATTTGGGGGACTATTTTATTTAGAGAAGTGTGTTTTCCCTAGGCACGACTTATGATTTGTCAGCACGAGCCTGCTGTGGAAAATACTGAAAAATACATAACAAAAAATAAAATTATTAATTAAAATTATTTTATTTTTATAATCATTATAACTCATCAATAGTAACTAGGATTAAAATTTTGAGACCACTATTGAGCTCATGAGTGTTTTCATTCCCTAGGCGAGGCTTATCCTTGACCGGTGCGAGTCGAGGGTGAAAGTAAGTTTTTGCACCAGAACTCCATTTAAAATGTTATATATATATATAATCAGATGTTATTTGTTGATGAGGTGAAAATTTCATTTTTTAATAATCCTCGTCCATGATCTAGGGTTATCTTCATGACAATGGAGTTTCTATGAGGCTTGGGGTGAAGGCTCTCACCAACAACGACAGTTTGGAGATTGGAGCTCTAATTGAGAAATAAAATATTAATGATCATAATTTAGATTAAGGATCAAAAAACAACAATGTGGAGACTGTTCTACGACAATGATCAAACTGAATCGAGGTATGGGATTTATTATCTGTGTGGATTCCTTTTTTGTTGTTAAGTTCAACGGAGAATGCCGATAGTCCCATGAATATGTTGATTTTTGGTTTGATATTATATACTAGATGGTTAAAAATGTAGTATTAATATGGTAATTAGATATATTTTTTCTAATTAGTTCTCTTTGATCAATCTATCATAATGAATTAAAGCCAACAAAAACAAAGGCCTAGATCTGTTATTTGGGTGTTCTTATGATCGGTTTTCTCCCTCAAATTCGTTCTCATTATTCTTGGCGTAATGATCTGCATGGACTTAGTAGAATGGCCACCGGCTCGATAGCTAGTGGTTGTGGCAGTGATCCATGGTTCTGAATGGGCCACAGAAGTGGATAAGCCCATAGTAGGAGGCCGCAGGTGGTGGCAGGTAGAGCATCCAGCTCGATGGGGGCGGCATGGAGACCCGCGACAAGAGGTCATGGGAGGAGGAGGTGGTTGGCGGCTGTCGACTATGTAGCTGGAGGTAGAGAGGCCCGCAATGTTGTATATGCAGGTGGCGTTCGAGTTTCACGGCTAGGCGATCCACATCTACAGCTCCCAGGAGTTCCATTGGTTTGAGGAGGGACCCATAGAAGAACTGTTGGATCAGATTATCACGTGGACCAGCTCCGCCACATGGTCCACCTACATTGACCCATTAGCACATGACTATGCCATGTGCGGGAGACTCTTGAGCTACCTCCAGGGTTGGCCACAGCCAGCAGAGCACACCATCCCACATATGGTGGGCCAAATAGGAAAATTTGGGCCACTCTAGTTGCCTGGAGGGCTGGACCCATGGCCCAATGGGCTGGGCTAGTTTGGTCTGACCCATACTAGTTCTTCTTGACAGAGACCCGACCGACCACTTTTTATTAAAAAAACCATAACTCTCAAATTGTGTGTCTGTTAGACGAGTCATTTATGTTTTTGGGACCCTCACGATGGGGAATTCTTTTTTGATATACTAATATATAGTTTCCATGGATGTTGGCATATGAACTTTTTCCTCAAGGATTAGGTTATCCCAAAATGAGCGCTCTAAAAATAAAATCTAGTGGATGGCTACGACCATGAAGATAGGTGATTACCTGGACCGTGTGTCTTACCTAGACTGTGTGTCATACCTAGACTGTGTGTCTTTCCACGACTGAGTTGGTATTCCCCTACCCCACAAGGGTATATGTCCACAAGTCTTTGATGACACTTTTTGTGTTACCAACACATTGTGTGTTATCTACCCTACATGTGTTACGTTATTCCGCATGTTACCAACACTATTTGTGTTACCTACACTTTGTGTGTTATCATCCCTCCACGCGTTACTAATTGAGAGAATTATGGATTCTTATGACCATCATGTTTACATACCATAAACATATATTTGGATTGAGATGACTCTTGTGACTCTCTTAGTTGTACCTCTTGGAGGTTACACTTCGGGTTCCTGTTTGGTAGTCTACTAGGTGTATTTCTCTGTTCTCTTCTTTGTGTTGTACTTCTTGTTTTTTATTTTTAGTGTACGTATAGTATTTTTCTAGTGGTTTTACCATTGTGGTTTCAGGGTCCCTAATGATTATTGTGTTACTCACCCTTGTACGGGCTTCTCCCGCACTTGATGAGTAATGTGTAGATGACCGACATCGTTGACAGAGTCCTTGGTGGGATGGAGATAAGTGGCGTGTCAGGAAGGTACGATGGATGTGGAATGCTTTAGTGACATTCATAGAACTTGCTATACATAACTTTTAAGTAGGCTATTCTATAGATGAGACCTAGGATCATGTACTTTTATTTTTCATTTGGGCTTGTATTCATTCCCATTTAATTTTATGTTTTTTCAATTACTCTTAGCAGGTTTTGTATTTCTTTACTTATTGTTTTTAGTTTCAGTAATTTTCTGCGTGACAGGTTTTTCACACATGTACGAAGGAAAATGCCTCCCACTTATGTGATATGCATACTTGGCAGCAGTCGCTAGCCCCTGTCCTTTGGGAGGTGTGATTGGGGTAGTCATAGCATGGGTCCTATGGGACGGGTCATGGTAGAGTGGTAGGAGAGGGCATTTGGTTTTACTCATGTTTTGGGGAAATTGTGTTAAGTGTTTCAAGTATGGATTTCAGTCTAGGGATCCCGGTTTTGGTTTGGTGTCCAACATATCCATACACCATGTCTTTGAATTCATCTTTCTGACTCAGTACATAAAAAATCTTGTTCCTTGGAATTTAATGGTTCATGAAACATATAAGAATTTATTGAGTTATAATGTCCTTCCTAATTCCGATTCAGCTCAACTGGTATACTCTATTAACAATGGTTCACCATGTTCTATTTCAGGATGCTTCTATACTAGCAGCCGTCTTGGATTCTGAGGCATGACAATGAGGATGGTCCACTGAGCAATGAGGCATCAGTGCATGGACTATTTCCATAGATAGCACCTCTTGGTGGCGTACTAGCAATACCACCACCTAGAGAGAAGTATATCCTACTGGAATTACTGGTAGATGTTTTACGCAGGCTTAGAGCATTGCATGAGTTCTAGATGTATTGATCTCCCAGGTTCTGAGGTGAGATAGATCCTCAAGTAGCTGAGGATTGGTTGGAGGGGATTCCATGAATTTTTTACATAGTGAGGACGCTGCTCAACCAGATAGGACTCCTAGCTAAGAGCCTTCTTCAGGAATTAGCGGGGATATGGTGGAGTCTGATGACTCATATGCATGAAACAGATATGCTATCCTAGACAGACTTCGATCACCACTTCATGAGGGAGTTCTTTCCAACGACATTATGCTCTGTGTGTATATAAGAGTTGTTTCACCAATAACAAGGAATACAGTTTTTATTAGAGTATTTAGAGAGACTCACAGATCATTATACCTAACACAATAACATGGTGAGTGACCTTTTACTTAGGGCTTGTACCTTTGATAAGGGACTACATTCGGAAAACATGGCATTGATGATATCCCTTTTCATCCATATGTAAGCTGGGGTGTGGGAGCGAGCTGTAATGGTGGAGATATTTCTTGCAGAGCAGGCACTGGAGGTGGGAGCTTCCACCGTACATCAGGAAGATTGGTAAATGATTGTAGGTTATTTAAAGTAGACGTAGGGGTCCATGAGGATGAGATAATTAAAGTGACGACCCCATGACAAGGTATCAGCAGTGTGGGGGTCCCAGGGGATTGCATTTCATCTGAGGGATAGAATATGCAACTCTTGAGGCGGAGTGAGACATATGAATAGATATTTTATGACTACTTCTATGACAATCCATGATATGGTCGAGGGACCTCTGAAGTGGGGGAAGTGGTAGGAACATGGATTTATCACAGGTAGTGGCTGTGGATGAGGTGTAGGATTAGCATTAGGATGTGGATGGTGGTTCGAAACACTACTACCACCACCCACATGTGGTCCACCCTAAGCACAGGGTGCTAGTGGACAAGGGAGAGGGAATGTCCAAGAGATGGAGTCATACAATCCAGAGACTCCCAGAATGACTAGAGGTATAATCTGTGTTTTTTCTACCATAGTTGTAGTTTTCATAGACATGGGTGTCAGTCACTCTTTCCATTCCATGATAGATGTTTGGGACATGATGATTCTAAGGGAACTGTTTTCTCTATCACTACTCATAGTGACTCCTATGGGAGGAGAATATATGATCACACAATGGTTTCAACAGTGTTCCCTTACACATGGGGTGAGAGTTTCAGTTGGATCTTTTTGTGGCAATGTCGATGGATTATGACTTCATTTTGGGCATGGATGGTTGTCCACAGTTGAGGCTCAGATCGACTATTTTAGGTGCACAGTGTGGTGTGTCCACGGAGATGGGACCAAGTATTCTTTTATTGGTGAGAAGGAAACTGGGGAAGCACAAGATAGACTTTGAAATATGATAGTGCAGTCGATCACACATCATATGGCTAGTATGCCCCTCGATGTAGTTGATGAGATGAGTCTTCAGGTTCTTGTAGTGGTGGGCGAGTAAGATGACATCTTTCTGAAATATTTTCAAGGACTAACACCTCATAGAGAGGTAGAAATCTATATTGAACTTTACTCTATGATTACACTAATATCCACACTGACATATTGTATGTTTCCCATAAATCCAAGTGAATTGAGGGTACAATTAGAGGAATTGTAGAGGAATGACATCATGCGACTTAGGGTTTCACCATGGGTAGCCTAGTTATTGTTTTTTGATAATTAATGTGGGATCATGAAGTTATATGTGAACATTTGGAACCTAAAACAGGTGATCTTGATTAATAATTATACTCTAATGAGAATTGATGGCCTCTTCGATCAGCTGAAGGGTGATAGATGGTTCTTGAAGATAGACCTCAGATTAGGACATAATCAGCTTTGGGTTCGGAATGAGGGCATCTTGAAGACAAAATTAAGATGTTACTAAGGACACTAATAGTACTTAGTGATGCCATATTTCATGACTAATTCCGCAATAGTTTTGATGTTACTCATGAATATGATCTTCCATCTATACCTAGACCTATTTTTAGTGGTCTTTTTTGATGAAATCCTGGTGTACTCAGCGTCTGATGAGGAGTATGTGATACATATGGGGATGGTCCCAATCATACTCTAAGGGAACAATATTTATGGTAAGGTCTCAAACTGTTGGTTCTGGATACAAGATTTCAACTTTATGTGACACATCATTTAAGAGGCTGGATTTTTTGTAGATCCAACAAAGATAGATGCAGTGTTTGCTTGGAATCCACCCAAGAATTTTACCAAGGTGTGGAGTTTCCTTGGGTTGGTTGGGTACTATCGGGGGTTCATACCAGAATTTTCTAGAGTAGTAGCAACCATTATATCCTTAATATGAAAGGGGGAACCTTTTTTTGGGATGTAGAAGTTAAATAAGATAATTCACCATCTGATATGGAGTTTGATGAGCATACCCATCCTGAGATTGCGTGAGGAGGGTGTCAAGTTCATGGTGTTTTGTGACGCATAAGGTACCGATCATGGTTGTGTCCTCATGAAGGGGTAAGTGGATATGGTCTACAGTTCATGTAATTTCAGATGACTAGAGAAGAACTATGTGACCAACATTCTAGAGTTGTTGGTGGTATTCTTCGCATTGATGATGTGGTGACACTACCATATGGGAGATCAGTTTATCTTCTACTCAGACCACAAAAGTATCAGGTATATCTTTTCTCAAAAGAATCTAAACCAAAGGAAATGAGGTTGGATAAATTTTCTCAAGTACTTTGACATCAAGATAGTCTATACTATTGTGAAGGGGAATGTGGTGGAAAATTCTCTTAGCTAGAGATCAAGATCACAACAACTGAATGAGGTAATATTGCAGTTTGCATCGCTAGATTTATCCTTCATGGGTAGAGATGATGAAGCATACCTCCAATTAGTGTTTGATACCCCGAAAATATAATAGTGATTCAAGGTGGCATGAATAAATGATATATCACATTGGGACTTTACGTTCATTGTTTTCCAAGGGGAATTCTCCTGATGGATGTTCTAATGGTCGGATGCACATCGTTCCTTTCAGAGGAAGCACAGTAGTTGCAATGGAAACCTATATTGGTGAGATGCATCGGGATATACATGTGGGTTCTCAATCAGACACTAGGGATTAAAAGAAAGGTTAAATATGGGATCACATCTTGATATAAAATCTGAATTCTTATTTGAATCAGTTTAGTGGGTTTTTAACTCACAAAGTTGAGCCCCTGTGTCTGGAAGGGGTTTCCATTTTACCAGTTGATGTTCCATAATGGAAGTGAGATGGAATATCACTATAATTCATGATAGTTTTATCATGTATGTTCAGGTGAGATGATACCATTTGGGTGATTGTTGGACGACTCGCCAATTTAGCCACTTCATAACTTTTTTGGAGTAGAGTTTAGTAGAGAGCTTGGGATTCCTCTACGTTTAAGAGATATCATCACTCCATGGAATCCATTATATGATTGATCTTATCAGTAAGCTCACATTTCATCCTGGACGTATAGATCAAGTATTGGAAGGAGTGGACCCTTTGTGGGAAGTCAATTCCCTTAGTGAGTTCCCATTGGTAGCGTGAGAATCTTTGGAAGAGCACATGGGAGCGGGCGGCTGAAGTTTGTGCTCATACCCTCATAAGGTTGGGTATCCCATAGATTGGATTTCATGGACATAAATCTATAACGTGGGAGTTATTTAATGACTTATATTTTCATGATTTTATTTTTATAAATTAATTGGAAAATTATTCAGACTAGGTGCTATGACGGCCTGCGATTCCAAGGACCGAGGTGCTAGAAATGGTTCAATAAAAAATGTTGTGTTTTTAAACAGAACGCATGAGTTGTTTTCCTAAGAAAGTTTCATAAATCATAAATGAGGGCCCAAATCAGATATATAAGTCCACCGTTTGGTTCGAGGAGTGTGTTTACCACAGGAATGAATTATGTTTATTCAGCCCGAGATTGTTGTGGGAAAAACAAGAAAAGAATGTAACATTAAATTAAATAATTCAATAAATTTATATTATTTTACAAATCATTATAAGTCATGATTGGTAATTCGAATTAAAAATCCAATACCACCATTGAGCTCTTGAGGGTGTGATATACCCTTTTGGGGCCTATCCTCGACCGGTGTATGTTGAGGGTGAATGTTATTTTTTAGACATGAACGACAATTAAAATATTCAATAGAAATATTTTAAATTAGACGTTACCTATTGAATCAATGATAGTTTCTTTTTTTAATAATCTTATTCAAATATCTAGGATTATATTCATAACCCTAGAGTTTCATTGAGGAAAGTGTGGGAGGATCTCACCAACGATGAAAGTTTGGAGACTACAGCTCGAACCAGGTGACTATGGATCCGAAATTAGAATTCAGATCATGCATCGATTAACGACAATGTTGTGACCTTTCATCGACAACGATCGAACCAAATTGATTTATGGTGTTCTGTTTAGATTATACTATTCCCCTTTCATGATATTCTATGATGAACATGGAGTAATCTACAAAAAAACTAGCATGTGTCTTAGTCGTTGTTGTGGGATGGGTTTTACCTACTTGTTGGGATTATGTGAAATTAATCTAGGGATTACCGCAAGTTTTATTTTTTTTCTTCTTAATAGAAATGATCAATGATCAAAAATAAAATCAATATATGTCCATTCCAATTTTTTGATTCAAGATTTCCCTCTCTTATTCTTTGTCCGTCGTGGGCGTTCTTCGTTTGGCCCAAAACATGACAAATCTTGATCAATCGATCATTACTCACTAGTTTTTTGCTGAAACTATTTGATATCTCAAATCTGGGATGGAAATGACACAACAGAGGTGAGAAGATGATGGAGGATAATTGATCAAGGTGGTGATTGATATATCTTCACTCAAATATATTTTCACTGAGATAAATCGTGGCATGGATCTGAGCCCACAATAGTGAGGGTTGAAATCTGATGTTCACAGAATAGCTGGAGGATCGAGAGTTGAAGCATTGGAGAAAACTGGTTGGCCTGTAGAATGAGCCACCAGAGCACTAGATCTAGCGAACGGTGTTGACAGTGGTCACATTCCGGTTCGGCGGAGAATGGATGCTCATGGTGGGGGCTTTGGGAACCCGCGATGGATGTTTCAGAGTTGGAAGGATGAGACAATCCACCACGTTCTACATGGTGATGCCCACATTGACCAGCTACATGAATGATCACCAGTCTATGTGAGCAGACTGGGATGGATGAGGGGTGGTGTGCCTTTACAGTCAGGGTGACGTGACACAAGGTCATGCCGCATTCTGGTTAAGCTGGACCATGAGACCTGAGACACACAGGGAGAACATGGATGTTGGGAAGGACATTGTGGCTTAGCAGGCTATAGCCCAATGGCCTAATGGGACTGAAAGTGGGATGGGGAAATGGTGGGTCCAGAATCATGTTGGGAAAGTGGTCGGTCATGCCATAAGAATTGGCCAGACCTAGTAGGTTAGGCCGAGCCTGGTGGTTCGGGTCGGACCAGACCCAGACCCAACCGGCCCCTTTTTACATAAAAACCCAATCTCTCAAACCACATGTCTGTTTGAAAATCAGTTTTTGGTGTAGGGACCCTCATGAAGAGGCAGACCCTTTGAGATACTCTATCTGAGTTTCCATGAAATTATTTGTATGACATTTTTTTTCTTGAGGTGATTATGCTACCGAAATTAGTGCCCTAAGGATGGAATCCTGCAGCTGGCTGTTACTTAGAAGCTATGTGATTACATAAACTGTGTGTCTTACCTATGTGATGTACCATCCCCGGTTACCCATGCCGTGACTACACTAAGCCTACCTCTCATAGCCTAGAGGCTTACAACTTGCACTGGGTATGGATATCCCATAAGTGGGAGGAATTTTCCATAGTACTTGTATGCACAAATTCGTTCCCAATAAAAAACTGAAACTGAAAACACTTAATAAAAATAGATGAAAACCACTAAGGTTACCCACTCAGAGTAAGATACAAATCTAAAAGAAAATAGTCCAAAATACAATCCAAAATGAAAAATAAATTAAAATCTTATGGATCTCTTCTGCAGAAAACCTTACTTGAAGGGTAGGTTTAGTAATTTGTCAAAATGATTCTGAAGCATAACATGTCTATTGGGTCATCCTAATGTACTCCTTAACTCATCCCACATGTGTCATGTCTTGTTTGGATTTTCTAGAGCTTTGAAAATGTCCTTGGTAGACCAGAGACCTGGGGTGCTTTTGGGTGACCCGAAAGATGTGGTGCGCTTTAGTGACATTCAAACATCTTACTGTACCAACCCTTATGGTAGGGTTTTCTTCATATGAGATACAAGATCTTTTACTTTTACTTTTTAGTTGTGATTTTAATTAGGCCCATTTTATTTTAATTTTTTACCTTACTCTAAGTGGGTTTCCTTAGTGGCTTTTATCCATGATTACATAGCGTTTTTATTTTTAGTTTTTTCTTGGGTATGGGTGCGTGCATAGAGGTACTAGGGAAAATGCCTCCAACTTGTGGGATATGCCTACTTGGCACTAGTCGCCATCTGGTGCCTTGTGGGAGGTGTTCTTGGAGTAGTCTTTATACTACTGCTAAGGAAAGAGCTATGATAATTAATTTTAATCTAAAGTGTTACATATACCTCAACCTAACATAACATCTTCCAAAATATCGTTAATCACTTTAAAATCTCATCACATGAAACATAAAGATGGATTTAAATTCATCTAAAATTATGATCAACCTTTTATAATACCCTAATGGTATATATAAAAATTATATAAAACTGATCTGAAAACATCATAATCAAAATAGTTATTTAAACCATTCATTGATATCAACTATAATAGTCCTAGAACCACACATCTGGATCTAGTAAAAATGATCTTAACATTTCAAGGTTTGATACTAATAAAAGTGAACCAATTTTAGATCACTAAAATTTACAACATAAAAAAGAAATATTATTTCACTTATTTTACCCAAAACCAATTATGTTTAGAGTTTTAATTAATTGGTAAAATCTATTACATAAAATTACCTATGTCATCATTGGGTCATATTCCTATTATAACCATCTTTTATTATTTCATAATAAGTCTCCAATGAAACAAATAAAACTCTACACACATGAATTATTTTGAGATATAATTCATTTGACATATTTTTTAAAAGGGTGGTCTAAAACACAAGGGTAAACAAAATCATTTGTAATTGAAGTTAGTCAAAGACTATAAGATAAGAATAAGTGTATGATTGCATAATAAATGTTTATGGTGATAGAATATGAGAATTCATACCCATAAAACTTTTCCACAAATCAAGATATATGTAATTAATATTTAACATAAGACACAAGTAATATAATTAAAAAATATTGAACATGTGAAAATAATCATTATGAAAAGTATCCATTAAAATTAAATGATAGAATTGAAATACTATAGGAAACCGGTTATTACATTGAGGTACGGTTTCTGCTATTCATTTTTATTTGAGTCGTTTTCGAGAAAACTAGGGGAAACAGGACAAGTACTGGAATCATACTGTCATGCGGGCTGATTTAGGGTTACACGCCATGTCATTATAATTACACATTGTGTATTTTTTTCATTTATGATGGGAATACATGGTGTTTGGCCAAGTTTTAAAGGAAAATAGTAAAATCTTGCTACATGTCGTTACTTTATAGAACACATTGTGTAGTCATGTCGGTGAGTTCTAGAAAGTAAGTCGGTAGAAGTCTACCACGAAATGAATAGTAAAATGATATACACACTGTGTATATAGAATAACACTCCATGTACTTGTGTTTTTTACATAAAACTGGTACTAGCCTTGTTTTCTATCATATTGGATAGAGGAGGAACCGGGTTCATGAGGCAGCAGCATCGGAAGGGGATTTGCTTCATGGTTGATCATTTAGACTCCGAATCAATCACGATCGTTCTCTTTTGAATCCTCTCAATGAGTACCTAATTACTCTTGAGCATTTCATGGTAATTTATATTCTCAAAAAAAATTATTTAATGTTGAATTATTATTATTTTTTCTTTGATCTATAACATTTTAGCTTGAATTGGAAGTCATGGTTTGACAAGGAGATTCATACTACAAAGAGGTAGGTTGTCTCAGGTTAAATGTTATTTTTAAGTTGTTGATATGTGATGTTGTGTCATGTGACCATGTTTAGGGGGTTTCTTGATTGATAAATAATCCTGTTTTGAATCCTAATGACATTCAATGATGTAATAAATTAATTGAATAATGTTCGAGCTTATTTGGTTTGATTAAGGGCCACCATGTGGGTGTGTTTTCCCTCAGAGGGCCATTGTTTTGCCTTTTGGTCGGGGATGCAAATAGGCATGCTTTTGATTCCCCTTTGAAGGGTTGTTGAAAATGATATTTTTTAAATAAATTTTTTCCATGGCAATATTTTTATTAAAGCTTTATGATATTTTAATTCACATGTTAGTCGTGTTATATAAATTTTCCCATGTGAGATGTTATTTTGTTACCCATGTAAGAGTGAAATTTACATGTCTTGTTTAATATGCTAAAATGAATGTACACTGGTCTTGTCCCTGAAACATGTAGAAAAATTGATACACCGGAATTTTCCTTAACAATAATATGTTAAAATTCTAATACACTAGACTTGTCCCTGACTTTAATATGCTGAAATGCCGATACATCATGCTTATCCCTGACATTAATTTGCTAAAATTCTGATACACTGGGTTGTTCCCTAATTTTAATATGATAAAATTCTTATACATTGGGATTTGTGTAGAGACATAGTGAAGTGTAATGACTTATGACACATCCTCCATGACAAATCACAAGCATGGATTCAATATTTACATCTTTTGTTTATATATCCTGTTGAGGTATATTTTGTGTTTACATTATTTAGGGGCTTGAAGGGAATAGGCTGGACCTTGATACTTATATAATTCAATGAAGATGAACTGATTGAATAACAATAAATGAATGTAAATGAATGCCAATAATTATAGGATTTTTTACTTTTGAGTGCCTGCTAGTTTCCTTCTTTTAACTGTTTACACTACTGTTGCACATACTCACTAAAAATTTGGCACATAAATTTTGTAGTTTCCTACTAGGAATATTTTCTCAAACCCTATTTGGGTCATGTTTGGAGGCCCAAAAAGACTTTATTACTACACGAGTGAATAGGGAAAATGATCATTATATAGGTACGTGATTACTTCTTAGGAGAAGGTGAGAATGGAACCAAGCCAAGGATTGTGATGGTTATGTGTTTTATATTGTATTTTTTGGCCTTATTATTGTATTGTACTTGATTTTAATGTATCTTGTGTTCACTAATATTTTTAGAACATGTAACATGTTACATCATTATGATATGTTATTCCTTCTGGTTATCTTTACCTTACAGTCTTTTGTTATTTACTTCAGTTTCATGTTGTTTACTGCTTCCACTATTGTTATTATTTATTCCTCTATGTTACACTCTAACAATGAGGGAATTTTTTCCTCACTATCACACCTTAATCCCTCACTGCTAGTTTTCAGCCTCAGGTGTTTGTGGAGATGCACTTGGGGCCATGTGTCCAATTGGGTACGAAGCACCAATTGAGTGGCTTCTGGACACGGGACATTATAATGTGGTATCATTGGATTCTTTTATGGTTTTCCTTTTTATTTGGAAACATTAAGTAGGGATAAAAAGGAAATAAAATTTAATAATAAATTGTTCTCGAGAGTAGCTACTCTGCATACAGGGAAACCCCGAATTGCCTCGAATAGACTTGTGATTTTTATATTTCAAGCTATTATTGTTGATTCGATTTCACCATTTGGTGACACAATTGTTTTTTGATGTTTTTATTGATATTATTGTGGTTCCACTTTGTTGCAACCCGATGAGATGAGGGTATGACATCTACATAATCATATATGCACTTGTTAAAAATCACATGTCTTGTATACTTTCCATGAAATATAGGGATCATTACTGATGCATGTTGTTGTGATAGTACCTGGATAGATATTATTGTTGTTGTGATAGTTATATTGGTACATGTAGTGGTTTGGATTATATAGACACCAAAATTTGGTTCCTGAGTTGTATAGGCCCTCTTGGACCAAAATTTTGTGGATCATGATTCATCTTTTTATATATAATAGTTCAATGATATGATTATGATAGGGTACGAAAATTTGATTCGTGGAGAGAATGGTCCCTCAAGGATCAGAATATGGCATCCCACTGGTTGGGTTTTCTAGGGAACATGGGTTTTCTGGGAAATATTGAGTTTCTATCAGGAAAAAACCTAGTATACACATTGTTTAGTTTATCCTAACACACAGTGTGTTCTTTCTATTCAGATAAAATGGTGTTCTAATTTTTAATATGTACACATTGTGTACCATATGTACACATCATGTAGTATCAAACCAGGTAACAGGACATGTGAGATAAAACACAGGGCATATAGTTTTTATTAGAACACATTGTCTGCCTTTTGAACACACTATGTGTCTTCTGAACATGTCGTGTGCCTTCTGAACACACCGTGTAGCTTACTCATGGAGAACCTGTGTGGACCTAGCTGTGTGGGAGAACATGGAGAGGAGTACATAATTGTGTACATGTCATGGGCTAGTGGAACAGGAAATTTACCTAGGGTTGATACACACCCATGCTGGTGGTAGAACGTGACCATGTGACGTCATAAGGGTACACGTAGTGCATTCTTTCTACACGTCGTGCAGTCCCTTTTTTCCAAACATTGATGGTATTTTATCTTGTTTTTTGGAACTCTTGTATGGAAGAACATGACAATGTGTTGGAAATAAGGCATTCCCTTGACCATGTAGAGTAATTCCTTCAGGTCTACCATGATTAGTACGCCAGAGAGTGGCGATGATAATACTCTAGAGTTGGTGGGCCATAGGCTACTGATGTAACCTTTAGTTGTGCCAGCTGCGACATCGACTATTGTAATGAATGAAAGTGATGATGTATAGTTCCATGAAAATTTTGTGAGGTTCATTCTTACCTTTTAGGGAGAACTATAGGATGCCACATCTATGTTAGAGTTGATTCATATATTCTAGAAGCATCATTCACATATTATTTCTTGGGATAGAGGAACATATGCTACGGAATAATGGATTGAATCAGTGATGATTATCTTCGAGCATCTGGAGATGAAGCTCCAGAAGAGGTTCAAGCTCATGAAATATATTCTAAATGATTCTTCCAAGAGATGGTGATATGTTATACCTCATCCAGGGTGTCATCGAGATATGACCTGGGAAGAATATCAGGAAACCTTATATGATAATTATTTTCCCAAGACATTGAGGACCTACTGAGTTGGGGAGTTCATGCACCTGGAGCTGGGCACAATGTATGTTATAGAAAATTATTCCTGGTTTACTAAACATCAGCAATTTGTAATATTTTTATGTGTGATGATGTGTCAAAATCTAAAAAATTCAAGGATGGTCTTGGGATTGGCATCTGATCATAGGTGAATTTTTTTAGGTTGATTATGTCTATGGTATTGTGAGTCATTCGGTGATTAGTGAGCACAACCTACGAGAATCTAGGGGTAAGAGCCAGGGACGTTTGACACCAAGATCTAGAACTGTCTCGACTAGAAGCAAGAAGCAATTTATAGAGCTTTCTCACAAGAATACGAGTAGACAAAACCTTTCTTTCGGAAGTCACGCGAGCTACTACCAGTGCTGAAGGATTCAGAATACTAAACTTTTGTGCCCGATGGACCCGAGCAAGTGACAAGGATGAGGAAATATGTTCTATTTACAATAGTTCTTCAAGATGTTTCTAACAACATCAAGTGATAGAGGGTCTACACTTACTCAAAATTCACGAGTAGGGTCAGCAGCTTCCCACCAGTCATGAAACTAGAAAATGTCAGGTTGTTTAGGTCGAGTAGGTGGTCATGTATGTGGTAGCCAGACCCAAGATCTCATGGATAGTAGAGTGGGTTAGCTCAGCGTATCCAAGCAGTGTCTCAAGGCCATAGTACATGTCATTATTATGCAGTGTCACAAACCCAACAGGAGTAAGATTTCATATCTTCTATATTCAAATTTACTATTCTAGCCACCTCGGTTTTATCTTCTACACTTTTCTATACCAATGATACACATAGTTGTATATCTGTGGCCATTGTAGAATTTCCTGGGCTATATGTTTATACTTCTTCTGAGTGAATGATTATTGACACTCCATTAGGGATTATAATAGTAGTTTTGTGTTAGTGCAAGGTGTTCCCCCTTGAGATTAGTTGGTGTCACTTTCTATGGAACCTCTATATCTAGAGATGACGGGCTTTGAGGTCATTCATGGAATGGAAAAGTTGGGGCTTTTATAGACTCTATTTCTTGTTGTCTCTGTAGGGTGAGTTTCACATCATTAGGGGGCAGAGAGTTTCTACCTACAGAAGAATGAGATGTTCAGGAAAGCCGAGCTAGCCCCGAGAATCGTCTACTGATCACAATGATAGCCCATATTATGATTCTATATCTAGATGATCAAGGAACATGTCTGAAATATTTCCATCCAGTGGTTTTTCATTTCAGGGATGTTTTTCTGGATGAATTTTCATGCTTACCTATGGTTTGAGAGGTGGATTTCACAATCAAGCTAGTGCTCGAAGTTTCACCAGTATCTATTCTTCCTTACTGGATGGCCATATAGAAGTTTCCAGAGCTCAAGAGGTTGTTGGAAGATCTAGAGGCGAAGGGTTTTATCTGACCTAGTACTTCTCTTTGGGGATCACCAGTTCTTTTCTTGAAAAAGGAAGACAGTACTCGGATATTATGCGCGGACTACCAAAAACTAAACCAATTGATGGTTAAAAACATATATCCCTTGCATGGATTGATGACCAATTTGACTATCTTCGAGGAGCTCGAGTGTTCTCAAAGATTGAATTATTTTCAGGATAACATCAAGTATGTGTTCGAACTACAGACATACATTGTGCATTAT
This sequence comes from Viscum album, assembly GCA_963277665.1. Lineage (NCBI taxonomy): Eukaryota > Viridiplantae > Streptophyta > Magnoliopsida > Santalales > Viscaceae > Viscum > Viscum album. The sequence continues at coordinate 1,619,506,664 of OY728125.1, forward strand.
TTCGTAGTAGGTATGGCCTATATGAGTAATTGGTTATGCCGTTTGGTCTCAAAAATGTGCCAACTGTGTTCATGGCACTGATGAACCAAGTGTCCCATCTGTACCATGATTCTTTTGTGGTGGTTTTTGTGGATGGTATCTTGATGTATTCGGACAATCAAAATGACCAGAAAAATGAATTTCTATCATTTTGAATACACTAATATAACATCATTTATATTCTATTCAAGAAAAATGGAACTAATGGATAGGTTGGAAACACATCTTGGGTCACATAATCTTGAAGACTAGAGTATCAGTGGACCTATATAATGTTATAGCTGTAGTTACCCGAAAGCAGCCCAAGAACATTTTTGTGGTGTAGAGTTTCATGGGGATATGAGGTTACTATAAGAATTATATACATGGCTTCTCACACATAAATGCACCGAAAATGGGATTGACTTAGAAAGGTGTGAAGTTTGAGTGGTCATATTTTTGTGACGCAGTATTTTAGGAATTGAAAGGACTTTTGACTTCTACGCTGATAATAATATTGGTAGAACCGATAAAGTGTTACATTATGTACTATGATGCTTCCAGTATTGGGCATGGACAAGTTCTTATGCAAAAGAATTGAGTTTTTGAATATAGGTCTTGGTAGTTAAGGCCACATGAGAGGAATTACCCGACACATGATCTCAAGTTGGAAGCAGTTGTTCATGCTTTGCGCTGGTGGAGACATTATTTATTAGGAAAGCCTTATTTGGTATACACGGGCCCAAAAAGTCTCAAATACATCTTTACCAAGTGTCATTTGAATATGAGATAGCTAATGTGGGTGTATTACATTTATTCATTTGATTTTGAGATTGCCTATATGCCTGGAACATGAAATGCAGTGGTTGACGCACTGAGCAGGAGGACTCAGATACATGCAGTGTATGAGGCCAGTGGTAAATGATAGCTTATTGTTTTGTTCTCTAAGATGAATTAATATTTTTATGAAATTCATTGATATACTTATCTTTCATCTTTTTATGTTACCTCTACCATAATGGACATAGAGTGGATGAGGAAGTTATCATATTCTGAAGGTCTATTTTTATGGGAGAGTGTGGAAGGTGGGGACCCTACTCCTAGATGAATGATAGGTGAGGAAGATGTTTCTCATATCCATGGATGATTATGGGTTCTAGGGGATATAAATGAGGATATGATGCAAGTGTTTCATGCTTCAGCTTGGGCAGTGCACCCCAGAGTCACTAAGATGTACAGTGAATCGTGTCGTCAGTATTGGTGGTCGGGTATGAAGTGAGAAATAGCTAGTTTTGCTATGAGGACTTCCACGTTTCAGCAGGATAAGGTGGAAAATAAGTGGCTAGCTGGTATTTTATAGTATCTACCCATTCATGAGTCTAAATGGAACGATGTTTTGTTGGATTTAATAACAGGGTTACTGAGGTCACCTAGAGACAATGATGTTGTATGATTTATGGTTGACAGTATTATGAAGGTCACTCATTTCATTTCAATCAAGGAGACCATCGATGTTGATGAGCTCGGAAAGATGTATATATGAGAGGTGATACAACTTCATGGGTTACACGTCATATCAATAAAGATAAGGGCACCTATTTTACATCTTGTTTTTTGGAAGTATTTTAAAAGGGCGTTGGGTACACAGGTGCTTCTTGAGCACAACCTACCACCCTCAGACTGATGTCTAGTCAGAGCATATGATATAGGTGCTGGAGGACATTTTGCATGAATGTGTCGTAGAATTTGTGGGATCTAGGGAGAAGCATATACCCCTAGTTGATTTTGCAGATAATAATAGCTTTCATGCTACTATTCAGATGGTGACATATGAGGCTTTATATGGGAGGCCATGTCGATCACCACTATGTTAGCTGAAGGCAGGAGAGGTAGCTATGCTGGGACCTCATCTTGTCGAAGAGACCAATGAGTAGACATAGTTTATTCATAATCATATGGAAATTATGTAGTCTGAACATAAATCATGCACAGATCACTGTAAATGATTTTTGGATTTTGTGGTTAGGGAATGATTTTTCCTACATGTCGCAACGAGGTGGGGACACTTGAGGATCAAGAGATAGGGTAAACTTTTTTCGATAAATGTTGGTCTTTTTGAGATTTAGGAGCAAGTCGGGTCTATTTCTTATCTGTTTTAGTTACCTTATAGGTATCGAGCCATGCTGACATCTTCCATGCATCTTAGCTACGACACTATCATTCAGACCCGTCTGACGCTTTTCAGTGTGAGGACGTTGAGAATCGGGTTGATGTATCCTTTGAAGAGAATATGATTCATATAGTTTATAGGAGCACGAAGGTTCTCTGAGGCTGGGTAGTTCCTACTTTTAGGGTGATATGGAATAATTGCTAAGTACAGGATGAGACTTGGGAGAAGCAGGCTGATGTACGTGCTCAGTGGCTGGATTTATTCTCAAATATTCCATCACTACCCTTGTATGGGAAATTTAGGGATGAATTTCATTATTGGGGAAGTTTATAAGAACCCAGTTATTACATTGAGTTATGGTTTCTCATTTTCTTTTTTTTTCCTTTGAGTCATTTTTGAGAAAATAAGGGAGAACTAGACAAGTACTGGAATCATACTGTGAAACAGGCTAATTCAGGGTCACATGCCTTGAAATTCTAAGTACACAATGGGTAGTTTGGCCGTGCATTATGTGAATACATGGTGTGTGGGCATGTTTTCAGGGAAAATAGGAATAACCAACTACACATTGTGTACTTTATAGTACACCATGTATAGTCATGTCGGTAGGATCTGTAAAGTAAGTGGGCAGAAGGCAGTCGCCAAATGAATAGTAAAATGATATACACACATTGTATATAGACATAACCACTGTGTACTTGTTTTTTTTTTTGCGTAAAACATGGAGTATAAATTGTTTTTAGTTATTTTGGATAGAGTAGGCACCAGGTTTTCAAGGCAGCAATTCTAGAAGGGGATTTGCTTCCTGGTAGATCATCTGGACTCTGAATCAATCATTATCAATCTCGTTTGAATCCTATCAGTGATTGCTCGAATAGTCATGATCCATTCTTGGTGATTTAATTTCATGAATAATTTATTTAATGTTGAATGATTATCCATTTTTTATATATCAATACTATTCTAGCATGAGTTGGATGTTGAGGCTGGATGAGGAGAGTCATACTACGACAAGGTAGGTGGTCATGTGCTAAGTGTTATTGTTAATTTGTTTATATGTGTTTCTGTGTCGTGCAACCATTTTTAGGGTGTCGTTTGATTTAAATCCAAACTCGTGTTGATTCTTAATGACATTAAATGATTGAATAAATTCATTGAAAAATGTTTGAGAATAATTGGTTTGATTAAGGTCCACTTCATTGGTGCGTTTTCCCTCAGATGACCATTGTTTATCCATTTGGCCTCAGATGTCGATAGGAATGCTTTTGTTTCCCATTGAAGGGTTTTTTAAAATTAAATAGGTGAAATAAATGTTTTCAATTTTAATATGTTTGTTAATGCTTTGTGATAGTTTAATTCAAATGTTAGTCTTATTATATAAATTTTCCCAGATGAGATGTTATTTTGTTAACTCTGTAAGAGTGAAATTTACATGTGTTATTTAATATGATGAAATTCTTATACAATTGGCTTGGCCATATAACATGTTGAAATGATGGTACACCAAGATTTTCCCTGACATTAATATCTTGAAATGATAATACACCAGGACTATCCTTGACTTTAATATGCTGAAATGCTGAAACACCTCGCCTATCCCCGACGTTAATATGATGAAATTTTGATACATTGGGTTATCCGTGATTTGAATATATTGATGTTAATATACATTGGTCTGGGACAAGATACTTATTGAAGTGAAATGACTTATGAAGCATCTACCAAGATAATGTACAACCTTATACTCAGTCTTTACTTTATTTCGTTAGATATCCTGTTAAGGCATATGTTGTGTCTACTTTATATAAGGCATTGATGGGTGTAGGATGGACCCCTAGTCATATATAATTCATTAAATATTAATTTATTAAAGAACATGAAATGAATGTAAATGAATTCCACAACATGTAGGATTGTTTAATTTTGAGTGCCTACTAGTTTACACCTTTCACTATTGAACACTATTATTGCATATACTCACTGACAGATTTTCCAAGACCATTTTTGGTTTCCAACTAGGATTTATTTCTCAAACTCTATTTGGGCCATGTTTTTTTTGCCCAAAAAGAGTATATTGTAGTTGGAGTTTATTGGGTAAAGGCTCCGATTCATGTACTTGATTGCTGCTTAGAAGCATGCGTGAAAGGGACCAAGGCAAGGCATGTGATGCTTCTTTGTTTCATTTTGTATTGTTATGCCTTAGTATTGTATTGTACATGATTTCAGTGTATCTTGTTTTCAATAAATTATTAGAACATGAAAGATGGTAGATCATTATAATATGTTATGATTTCAGGTTATCTTTACCATGCAGTCTTTTGTTTCTTACTTCAGTTGCATGTTGTTTACTACTTCCTCTATTATTATTATTTATTCCACAGTGTTACACTCTTCTAATGATGGTATAGTTTCCCCACAATCATACCATATTCCCTTACTACTAGTAGGTAGACTATGGTGTTTGGGGAAATTAAATTGAGGCCATGAGACCAACTGGGTATAGGGCACCAGTTGAGTGGCTTCAGGACCCAGGACGTTACAAATACTATCCAGGTATCTTGGAAAATCAAATAATCATCATGGAATCACATATTTGGATAATTTAAATATAAATTAAGTGTATCATATAAGAAGTAATATGAAATATCACATGAGTAAATTATAGCCAATTAACTATATCTGATCTTAAGAGTAACAGAAATCCATTATCACTTAAGAGAAACTAACATCATGTTAACTCTATCTCATTTCCCAATGCATTGGAGGAATATAATGAACCCAAAAATAAAAATAAAATAATATTCCATGAAAATTAAGGTTCACTATCCATTAATTCCTTCAACAATAATTCATATGTACCATATTTTAAAACAAAACACCTAGAATATTAAATTTTATGGAAACATTCATAGCTTGATTTACCCCTGAAAAATAATAAATTCTCCTAATAATATGATTAAAACATCATTAAAAACACAAAAATTAAGTTATTTGATTGTTTCATGTGATTATAAAAATAATGAAACATTGTAATCATTAAAATATTTTAGAATTTTTTAAAATAAAATGAAAATAATATTTAAAATGATTCTTAAAAAATAGGGGAAATTCCAATTTCTTTTTGGTAGGTTTGAAAATTAAAAATTCATAAAATTATAAGAAAAAAAATCATAGAAAACATTCATGTAAAATTGCAAAGAATTATTAAAAAATAGTTGGGATAGTGAGAAAATATTTTCAGGTCATAAATTTAGAAAATAATCATTTTTTCCAAACTTTTGTAAAGAGGTTCAAAAGTGATCCATGCAGAAAACATTAAAAAAAATTCATTTTTAAACCATTTTAAGAGAAGTAAAAGATCATGAGAAATAATATTTTGAAATAATTTTATTTTAGAAAATAACATTCATGAAATAAGATAAAGAACATCGGTGATGATATTGGTTAGTGGTTTTCGATAACTTTAAACCACGTTTTTTGAGAAAACCAATTTATAACATTTATAACAAAAATATCTTAATTGGAAAATGTTAATAAGGTAAATAAAATAACATGACTACAAAAATAGACATGTTTTTATATATTAATATCCTTTTTTACACCATATAATTGAATATAGGTGCATCAATCAAAACATTTCTAAATGAAAGATTATTGAGTTGAGAAACCCTTATGACTCAAGTAATGATCGAATCCAAAATCCATTAAATGATGGAAAACACATGATTATGTAAAACACATAATTTAAATGGATGAATATGTGAAATCATGTTAATTTTGTAATCAGTACAATATATAATACAAAATATGGGGTATATCATTAATTTGTACTAAAAAATTGAAATTGAGACGCTAAAAACCCTTAAAACTTTTTGGAAATTTGAATCACTATATGACAAAAAATTGAAACAAAAAGAAACTTAAAAAATATTCTTTCATTATATAATACCAAAATACATAGAATATACTCTTTATAAAAGAATTTATGTGCATAATACCAAACATTCCATAGAGAAACACTAGAGAAACAAATAATCCATATAATGATCATATCACTGATGCGAGAATTAATCATTGATATGGTTATGTGTAGATATTTTTAATCCAAAATATAGATATACAATATAATTAAATAATATTTCATTTAAAAACAATAATTGGATAATATATTCAATAATGTGTAAGTATACCCAAATGAATGGAAATTGAATTAAGAAAACCCTTATCTCAAGTCTTGAATTTTTACGTGTGTCGATTAATTTAATATATAATAAACTTATATTAATTAGATTACCTATTTGAGATAATTTTATAGGATTAATAATTTCTTATTAAAACACTTATTCATTTAATATAATGACATATTTATTTACATAATTTGTTAAGTCCACTATAGTTATTTTGAGGGTGTTCAATTACAAATTTCAAAAATGACCTCATTATATTGAAAATGGGTAAAGTGGTAATTATTATATAATATGCAGATTAATAATCATGTGATAATCATATTTATTATACTTAAATTATCATTGGAGTGTCACCCATGAATATCAGTCATATAAAAACACTAGATCACTCAGCAATAGTCAACATGTATACCTGCCTGAAGTTTTTTACATTTAATTGGATGGATAAAAAATAGAAAATTGAGAAAATATCTTAAAAAATCATTATCTTGTTATAATAATCAAATAAAATTAGTAATACCATCCCAATGAAAATCCATTATATACGGTTTTTGAAAAACTATATACATATCTCTATGGAGATGGCGGTTCGTACTTACACATGTTTGATGATTACATTTTTAATGATGGAATAGTATAAATATAATAATATATTTTATTTTAATAATCATAATTGTTTCATTTATATCCCATATATACATAAAATCAATCACAATGACCATCTTATAAATATGATGATAGTAAAATAAATACATTGGCTAAAGAGGCAATAACACGCCCACCCACATGAAAGACAAATTTATTTCGCATTTGATGGAGAAGGAGAAGAATAAAGGTAATTAAATCAATATAATAACATATTCTAATATGAGTGTTAATTTTTTTAATATTGTAATATTTAGGATGAAATTTAATGAGGTAAAATATGATATAAAATGAAAGTGCTCGATTGAGACAATCACATTTTCATTGACAAACCTCTTTTGTATATCTTATTATGGTATCTAAGGATGATATTTTAATAATACCAAAAAAATAAAATGTATCTGAGAAATTCAGGAATGTTTTTTTGATATTTTTCTCATGTTAAGTGGGCTAATAAGTGTAAGGAAGCGGATATGATTTCTGTCCTTTATAAGTGATGGTAGAGGAACCCTTTGAATAAATTAATGTTTCAATATAATATAAATTAGTTTTCATCTACATGTGGGGAAAAATAATATATTTTTAATATACAATAAGGATGTGTTAAGATACTCTAATATAATATAATTTATAGAAGTTTAGGTGATGTTTTAACATTTATATCTTATTTATCTTCATTTATTTACCCATTTACAGATTAATACTATATCAAAATCTTATACACTTTTGGAGAATTGAATGGTACTATAATAAAATTGACTGATATGTGGATTTGGTTTGATATGGTATACCATATACCATTCACATTGTGAAATGTAAGGTATATGGTATTTTTAAACAATATAATAAAATATTATTGAACATAAAATACCATAAAAGTTTTTTCAAGAGAATTTACATAATTTTGAATTAATTAAAATTTATATACTATGGTATTGAGAATATAAAATTATAGCACAGCAGTCATATATTATATTTCACTTAAATTTTTTAATACCATAACTCAACTAAAAAAATATTACTTTTAATTTAAAACAATTTACATGGTTTTTATACTTATTATATAAGAAGTTTTTCAAGGTTTCTTAAGAATTTAAGGTAATTATTTAATTACTGAAAATGAAAAATATAATAACATCATACCAAATTATTTATAGTCAAAATAACAATTTTTAATCATTCATGAATTATTTTTATTTTTTTGAAAATAATTTAGAAATAATAAAATAATTAATGTGATAATTTGGAATCATTTATCACTTAAAATAAAATAATGGTAATTATCAATGAGTTATTTAGGTTACTTATTACTAGAACAATGGATTTGGGAAAACATTTTACCTTTTAGAGTGTAAGAGAATGATTTGTATGCACAGCCGCATTTTGAAATCCTTTCGACCATTGTTGCAGCTCTAGATGACCCTATTATGGTGTTGAAAACCCCTATATAATTAACAGTGGTGGATCTAGCCCGTCGTCTCTCTTATGGTTCTATGGATCCCTCATCATGTGCTATACCATGTGTATTAGTGGCATTGTGTCCATCCCTGAAATGGGTTCGGCTTCAGTTTTCCCCTATCAAAGAAACATCCACTATCTTAGATTCATGATGTTATTCTAATGGATGTGGGATCAGAATTAGTGGGGTGGTGGGGGGGCTCTTTGGTGCTTACCATTCTTATATCCTCTTTCATGGAAGCTTCATAGCTTCATATATGGACCCTCAATGTGCGATTGGGGAAAAAGCCATCTGTTACCCCATTTTATGATTTTTCTAACTCCAAGGATGATTTCATCAAGGAGTGGTCTTCTTGACCTAGATTTTTATTCAATGGGATTTTCAAACATCATCGTTGGTCCATGGAGGACCCCCATGATCGTGAATCTCCTTGGGCAGTGGATTGAGTCTTTCATACCAGGCTTCCACTTACCATATTCAACCTATCCATTATAGAATGGATTGGGGACTCCTTAAGGGAGTTCATTTTTTATAATAATAGATTTATAGAGATCCAATATGTCTTAGTTTTTCTAATCTATGTTGCAACAGACATCTATAAGGTGATCACATCCTAGCTTCTACTCTGGATTGAAGGATCCTCTAAAAACACCATACTTCTGTTTATGGTGTCACATTCATGGTCACCCAGTTTCATTATACATATAATATTGGGAAAACCTCATAGATCTGGGGATTCTTTCTTCCATGAGTATCAATGGTCCGCCTCCCCCATCATCTATTATCCCCCTAATGCCAACCCTATCTGGTGTTGTTAGAAAATAATGACAGTTCTTTTGACCATACATCAAGCTTATTTTAAGTTTTTATTAATGGTTGTGGGTTTATTCTACTTTCATTACCTTATTTCTCTTGAATCATCTTCCTCTTAATCTTCCAAATTGTGGGGGTGATGTCATTCTCGTGCACCACTAAAGTTCTCATGTTAGAGGTATAAAGATCACCTCCCACAACTCTGTGAACATTTCTGTTATTCTTAGTGATCCTTCTAGTCCGGAGATGCCTAATGATTAATCTGTGGAATAAAATAGTACATTATTACATAATCCAATGATTTTTCCCAATCATCTACCTATTATGATCCAAAACCAATTTCTATCTATCTATTCCTCACTGTGCCCTTTATCATATTGTCACAAGTTCTATCAGATGATGTTCTTCCTTCACCCTCTCATACCTCTATGCATAACATAGATTTCTCTAGATCTTATTACAATATAGGCTAGTTGTTTCCTTATCATCAATCTAAATGTGGATCTAAGCTTTGGGAAAACCCATGTTATACTATTCTAATAATTTAATTATTTTTATGGAATTCTTGTGGCCTTAGATCTTGTGTGAAGTCATATATTCTATCCAATAACTCATTACGAATGAGTATTCCATTGTCTCTTAGTTAAAACCCAAAAAAATCTTCTTTATGGATAGATGAATTTTCTAATATGATGGGGAGGCATTATTTAATACATTAATACCCCTTGAATCATCATATCTAGTTTTTTATGAACTCTATTTTGGTTGATCATATAATTACCTTTGATCAACATATCACTGTGAATGTTTTCCTTGGGTGTTCTTTGTGTTTTATCTATTTTTTTATGGAATGAAAGATTAGTGGGTGAGAGTATATTTGTGTCATGACATAGAAAGATTTTATCAGAGAAATAAATCTTATTTTATTCATGGAGACTTCAACTTTATTACTGATCCTTTGGGAAAATGGGTTGAGGGGTATGTCATTAGAAATACATGCATGATTTTCTATCATACATGGCTCTAAAAGGCTTCTTGGGCTTGGGATTCTTTATGTAAAAGCACAGTTGGGTTAATAAGAAAAAGGGTGGTCATTGGATGTGGTGTAGCCATTGTTTTATTCTTGTCCAACCTATAAAAAATATCTATGATTCCGAGTTCATGTATCACTCATTTAATGTTTGTTTTTTGGACCACTCCCCCTTTTTGGTGCTCTTGATGATTTTCTATGATTCTAGAAATAACTTATTCATCTCCAAAATATTTTCATTGGATCAAAATAATAATTATGTGGTACAAGAATCTTGGAATAAACCCGTACATTATTTTTTATGGATTGGTTTTCATAAAAATATCATAATGAAAAAAGAATATATTCAAGTCTGTTCGAGAGACCGTCCTTCAATATTTCATGAGATGGATTATGTGAAACATGATATTTTGCATGAATAATTTTTTCTGAAATATATTATGAATTAAGATATATTTCTTGATATTTTTAAAAAGTAGAATATTATATTGAAAATTATTCTGGAATAAGAACATTTGTATTTGGAGAAATCTATATAGACCTGGTTGAAGGACGATGACTAAAACTTATGCTTTTTTCATGCTTGTATTAATGAAAATGAAGATTGTTATGAAGAATAATATTTTTATGGAGGATGTGACCTTCAGGAATGATATATATTTAGTTTATAATATGGTAGAGTGTCATTTTATGTTGTTTCTTTTAACTATTAATCTAACCAAGCATGAGGTTTACCCAAGTGGTCATTATTTTCTATGTGATCCAAAAACTTTTGTGGTGTTTGAGGATATCAAATTGTGACTTGTGATAATTCTATAGAAGGGGGATATTTGGGATGCAACAACCTTATTCAATTTGGAATGATAACTAATCCCAAATGGATTTTTGGACCCATTTTAATTGTAATCCTTGTACCTTATTAAAAACGATATTCGAAACACCATTAAAGAGTTTTTTCAAGGGGGAAATTTTTGCATATTGGAATGTCAAACTATGATATTTATTATTCAAAAGAAGAGGGATCCCACATCTATTAACCACTATTGACCTATTAGAATGTGTAATTTTCCATAAAATCTACTTTCTGTTGTGCTCAATAAGAGGATTTTATCCAATCTCCATTAATGTATTTCATATGAACAACATGGATTTGTTACAGAAAGGTGTACCCAATATTCTATTCCCCTAGATAAAGATATGATTGATGAAATTAATATGAATATTCCAGGTTCAAATATTGTGATAAAATTTGATATGGATAAGGATTATTATCGTCTTGAATAGGGCTTTATCTTGAAGGTGATGTCTTATACTAGTTTTTTTTCTCTGCATGTCATATTTATTCATAAGATGTTTTATCTTATCTTGGTTCTATGTGAATTTTATGTGTAGGATATGTGGTCTTTTCAAATCTATTCATGAAATTAGATAGGGAGACCCAATTTATATAATCCCCCTAATTATGGATAAATAATACATTAGTGGATTTATTTCATGCTACACCCATTATTGAAGTATCCCCTTTTTCAAATATGAAAGAATGCTTATGGTATTTCTCAAAATCATTTTGAGGATGACACAATCTGTTTCATTAAAACTACTAGGAAAAGAATCCAAGGAATCATAAATGTCATAAAGGAGTATTTCATGTGTAAAAGAATATGAATTTATTATAAAAAATTTGAATTTATATTTTAAAATCATGTTTAGAGCATCAAAACATAAATATTTAAGAAAAACTATGAATTAGGAGAAAACCAATTTCTTTTGGCCAATTTTATGCTTCTATTTCTATTAGGAAAAATCACATTCAGCAAAATGAGATTCTATTCTCCAATATCATAGGTCGCATTGTTAATAGGAACAATCATTTCTTGTCCTTTGGGGGTCGAATCATTTTTGTAAATTGCATTTTACTTTCATTCTGATGTATGTGATTTCAGTTATTAACGTTCCAAAAAGGTGGTTTCTAACATAGTTAAAATTATTTCTTCCTTTTTTGGGGATTCTCATATGAAAGACCATTCAAATTGGCTTTCTTGGGATAGAATGGATAAGCTGGTATATTATAGGGGTATTGGTCTTAGAAATGTCGTTGAAACCATGTACATCCTCCAAGACAAATTGGCTTTTGTGGTCATGGAAGGTCAATATGTTTTGGATCATTTTATTATTGTTTAGTATAGGGATGATTTCAGGAATCTAAATAGTTCAATCTCCATCTTATGGTAGATGTTTTGTTGGAATTTAATGTAATTATAGTGGATAACAAAGTGTATTTTTGTGTGAAGAGACTTATGTTACGGGACGAATAACTAGGTGGGAGTTCTCTTGGGTTTTCCAAGCTTTCCAACAACCGAAATCAAATTTGATCTAGCTTTTTCTTTTACAATTTTAGTTAAGAACCACTAAAACCACAACAACATTATTTTTCAATAGCATACAACTTTCCCATGATATAGAAGAATTGGTGTTCACTAGTTCATTATTAGGGGAGTTCTCACCTAAAAAAGTATCATTTATCCCTCCATGTGAATCCCGAGGTGAGAGTGGATAAACATATTTAGTGAAAATATATTTTGGTCTATAATTTATTCTTTTTCTTGAGAATTTAGAATAATTATATTATTATTGATGATTCAATTAGATGGAATTAAATTTATGTTATTTCTATGTGCATCTACTATCGATACTCCAAGGAATAAACTATTGATCACATGTTCCTCAAAGGAGATTGAACTAGATATATGTGGTGTGGATTTGGGAGACTCATTGGCATTGAGTTTTCATAATGAAATGGAAATATTTTTTTCACTCTTGGTTTCATTGGGTGGAGGAGAATAGCTTGGAATGAAAGGAGATAGAAACTATAGTTTTTTTTTGTTCTTGGTGTAACTAGAATGCAGTGAATAAAGAAAGGGTGGAAGGATTAATAATATATGTATTAGACATGCATAATCTGTCCAGGTTCTTAGCCACTATGTTTGGTTCTCTGTTGATGCATTAGGAAAATTCAAATTTCTTCAGAATGGTTATGAATGGAATAATATCTATGTATAAACTACAATGAATGGCCTCATTGGTGAGATGGGTTCGGTGGAGTCCCTAGTAATTATTTAATGGTCAATTTTTATGGCTTTTGTATACATGGAATTATGATAGGTGAAGGTATTTTTTGTGACTGAAACAGTTTAGGGTTTCTTTTATTTAAAAGATTTAATAGGAAATGTGAGTCTCTTCTGGTGGAGGGAACACTTTTATTAATGGGATGTGGATTTCATGATCCTATAAAATAACCCTCATGGTGACTAAAACTGATTCCCTTATTCAATTAAACTACCTCCAAGGGTGGTATGACATGCCTTTGTCCATTATCAATCACATTAGATGAATCAATGCTCATATTTTACTTGAAATCATGACTCATACTTTGTGTGAAGGTAATCGTGTTGTAGATTTTATGGCATCAAAGGGTTTCAATGAAAATCCCCCCATTAATTATTCAGACCTCTGTTCCTTACCACAAAATTGTATTATTTTTAATGGGTGAATTACCTTGGCCTCTACTACTTTAGGCCTCCTAAATTTGACATATTTCCTTTATTAAATTCTTAAATTAATATCCCACATTGAATGAATAAAAGAAATATGGCACAAAATGACATAATTTTTTAATATTTGAATGGTGTGGACTAATTTAACTCATCCAATTTATTCCTGGAATGTGTATTGATTATCTTGAATCCTTATTTCATATTTTAAACCTTGGTTTACCCATTTTACCCATACTATAGTTAAAATGTTTTTATCAAGGTTAATTTTCATTATGACAAAAAATAAAGTCGATCAATTTTCAAAATTTGAAAATATTGATTCCAAATATGCAATCCATTTTATTAAATTTTATCCCAATAGGTGAAAAATAGTAATTTAAAATAATGATGAAAAAATGATTACAATTAATCTAAAAAATGATTTTTAGGTATAAAAATATTTGAATAACTGAATTAAGAATTATGTCATTTCTAATGAAATTAATATGATTTTATAAATTTATATCAAAAAATGAATTTTTAAATTCAATGCAATACAGAATTGGATGAAATATATAATTAAATGGAAATGATAGTTTTCTATAAAATAGATATTGTTTTTGTTATTCATTATGAAATTAATGTTTTTAAAAAAAGTACCATAATTTCACCTTAAGATGATTTTGATATGTTTTTTTTTCATTTTTATAAACTAAAATATCTAAAATTGGAAGAAACTAATTATAATATTTTATCACAAAAATTAATAAAAAACTTCGAAGAAAATTATAATTTGAAGGAAAAATTGATGTTACTAAAAATCTAATGATTATTTTCTAAGAATTAATCAATAAATATAAATTGAGTATTAAATTTATATATATATATTGTAATGTGGTTACTAGTATTCTTATCCTCTAATTCTATAACTAGGTCATAATAGTCCTATTTAAATAATAATATTTTGCAGTTGTTAGAGCTCAATGTTCCATGTCTTGTATAATATCTAACATTGTATAATTTAATGTTCATTGGTTATTAAGTTCCCAAGTGGAAATAATATTCAATTTTAAAATGGAATAACAATAGGGTAAAATTTTTCACACATTCCTACACACATCTATGAGTAAAAAAGTAGTAGGAAACCATGTTACAAACTTTTAACTCATAAGACCCATAATATTGTATGATAATGGTATACAAGAGACAATATATAGATATATCCTATACCCGTCCAGATGAACATGTCTAATATATGATTTATTTTTCATATTTTATTTTGAATTCATTATTTTGAGACCATGATTGAGTTAATACATTCACATTTAATGTTTATATTGATTCAATTATCATGTTTTCATTAATTAAGTGTTCCATAGATTATCATGTGTTAATAATCAAGGTGGAATGAGATGTGATGGATTGATAACCCTTCAAAATAGAATTTCGTAATTCATTATATTAAAATTGAGTAGAACATACATAATTTATTGTCTCCCCTATCAAAACATGTAAAAACTAACACTTTTATGTGTAGCTATGATAAGATTTAATTATATATGTTTAATAATTTATATAACTCATGGAGGTAAGAACCCATTGATTTCTAAAACTCCAGACATTTAATAGTTTAATATCTATCCACTAGATATTTAAATTTTATTTCAGATTTAAATTCTTTGTTTTTATTAGTCAAAAGAATCATGTTTCAATTTCACTCCAAAAAATTGAGTTCTCACTCTTTCCACATGAGCATCATATTCTCAAAGATCTATAGTCTTTGTAACCCACCCTATCAAAAATCATTAAATTTTCTCCATGAAAATGATTTGAATATTATGCAACCAACACTACATCATCCACTTTATGGTTGACACAATCAACTAAATGGAGTTCTATTTCAGGAAACATTATCTACTATTATACTCTAATTAATGGTTGGGTGAGTGCATGTTGTTGTTGGTAGTCAAACATTTCAACAGTGAGGCCTTGAAAGAGTTGAAAAAGATTCATTATATTAACACCAATATAATCTATTTATGACTCATTGATAATGGAATGTATTTTAAATTATATCCATTTCCTCACCACCTAATATCTAATTTCTCTTCTATGACCCATGATATGATTGTCTAATAATATAGAAAATTAATATGGAAAAAATTATAACTCTAAGAAACTTAACCTTGTTGGAGTGAATGTTATGAATGTATCTTCAATCATCACTCCATGGTTATTTTTAGGAACCAATTTAGTTAAATTGGCATGTATAAGTGGTCCACTTACATCTGACATAATATAATAAATATAAAAAGTAAAAATAGAGATATCCATTATTGGTTGTGGATATGTATTAATTTTGACATGGAAGGGATCTAGAGATTAAAATTCTCTATTATATGTGGTGAACTAGCCTGCATGACCCTATGATACATTTATCAACTCTATGATGATATTGGGTAATGAGCTCTAGTAGTAAAATGGATGGTTTACCTATTTGACTTGCTATCCTAGAATACCATTCGGTTAATTCTTCTCCCATGTAATGGAATAGTCTTATAATATATTTATGGAAGCACTTGTGAGTGGTAGTTTACCTTCATCATTTTTGTACTATAACTTGAACATTTACTAATGTTTCTGGAAAATAGAGGGGTAGAGTTTACCCCTGACTGCAGTGAATAGAAATCGATAGACACTTAGAAGAAATATGAACTGTAATGAAAATAGTTTAGGGGAAAAATGTAATAGTTCACTATCTCATCGAATTTATCCACTATAAAACCATCTATTAATGAGATGATGATTGAATTATCTTCTAGGGTGAGGGAAAAATTATAAAAATCCAAATATGTAAGTAATGAAAAGGAAATTTAGATAATTCCATTGAATTTATATATTCTTGTTAGAAATTATAGACATAATATTTGTTAAATTATATTTTTTAGGATATGGAAAAATAAAAAAGGTATTTATTTGTTGTGATGATACATTTAGAAGAAGCTTTGTATTGTCTTCCAACCATAAAAAAATTGTAATAGACCATAATTTGAATACGGATGCCTTATTTATAGTATGGACCCAAGAATGTGATAAATCTACGTGATAACTATAAATTTTAAATTAAAATATTTTTCGTTTTCTTGTAGACATTCCATAAATTGGTTTCTAACCCCAATTTGTGAGGAGGCATCTAATGTAGAGAAGTGGCACCTCCTCTGCATCCTGGCTGAGAATATCACCAATTAGGGGATCAAGATCAACTTCAGATAAACTAAATAAAACTATGTGTCATATTAACACACATCATGTATATTCATATATGATTATTTTGTATAAAAAGCATGTTATGTAGGATATCTTGTTGAAAATTTTATCCCGAGCCTCATTCCTCTTAATTGATGGATAATATCTACCCATTCTCTAAAAGGGAAGACTGTGTGAGGGTGGTGGAATATTCCAAGTGTCCTTTTCACTTAAATCAATTAATCAGTCATTATTGAAGGGAATAATTCAATATCATCAAACAAATTATCTATATGAGAGTACTATCCATACTTCATTATAAGAATTGTAATTCCCCTTAGTATATAGATGTACCAAATACTAATCCCAACCACAACATATTTTAGGTGGAATATTTTTGTTTCTAAACACAAATGAATGAATAGTTATCAAATTAATACAACTTACTTGTACATCATGAAATAGGAGATCGATACTACCTGTTATAGATTAATTTATTATAGTTTTTGGTTTTATTCTACAAAAACGTGATATACAAAGAAGGCCCACACCTTTTTGGTAGAGAAACATCCTGTCGTGACTCGTCCCCCAGGGCCTATGTTGTAACTAACACAAGCCCGCCGTCCATAGTCCAAGGGCTGGTGACAAGCACCAATGGTGTATATCCCTAAATTTGGAAGGCATTTCCTTTATAATTGTAAACAAACACATCAGAGTAAACAACTAGAAGTAATACACTAAGTAAAAATAGAATACAAAAAGAGAGTCTTGAATGTAAAAGGGGCCGGAAATACAAGCCCAACAGTAAAGTACACGGAAACGGAAAAGTACAAGTACAACTGAAAGAAGAGGTAAGAAGCTTCTAGGTTGTCCTTCGGGGTTCCTACCTGAAGGGTAGGTACAGATGGCCTCCTCAGTACTCCATGGTCGTCCATCCACTCCTTGCACCGTCACGCCGAGTGGTCCACCTCTGGGTACCATCCAGTCCCGCTACTCTCGGCCTCTGTCAGCGTTCTCTGTCATTTGCAACCAACACAACGAGGTGCGGGTATAGCCTGTGCAGGGGTGAGTATAACGATACTCAGTAGGGACCCTGAAACCCTCAAGGTCTTACAAAATTCAACAAAGGTAACCCACAAAGTATGAAATCAACGGATATCCATTACTTAGGTATATTCCCATACATATACATAAGTTATGAAGTAACCCATCTCAATCATAAGGAAAATTCAAAATTCAAAGACTCATCTCATACCAGGATTTTTAATTCATGATGTCGAAACCATAGCTACTGGAGAACTCCTCTATTGAGTACAATGGGTCTACTGTAACAACCAAGCGCTTCCTACTATCCTTGGACTGCTGAGGTACTCCACCTGTCGAGTAATGTGGGTCTGCCACACTAACACCGAGGCACTCCCCACCATGGGTCTACCACTACAACCATGCACTCTCCCACAGAGCCTACAGAGGTAATCCTTCTGTTGAGTATCATGGTTCTTCTGCTACAACCAAGCGGTCCTCTGTCGTGGGTCTGCTGCCACAACCAGGGCTCCCCAGTAGGCCATCTGAATGACTCTGAGTCGATCGGTCAGCAGTCGTCAAGTCTCTGCCAGCTACTACGTCTCTGAAATCTGCTCTCTCATCATTGGGAGGGTCCTCTCCATGATCTAAAATTTGATACTCCAATTGTAACGAACTCCCAAGTAGAAGTATTTCAAAGTTACACCTCGTCATAGTGATCTCAACGCAACAGACGATGCATCAATCGGACGCCCAATCATTGAGTTATTACCCTTTTAGTCTCGGGGGACCGGTTGGATTCGTGTACGATCCAACCTAACCATAATTCAACTATACCGCGAACTTCTATGGGGTATAATCAATGGACCGTCTACTATCAAGATTACCTGCACCATTGACGATTTGTGAAATGGATGTCTGGTTCCAAAGTTATAGCCAAAGTAAGTAAAGGGTCAGTTCGTGTGCCTAGGTCCGGTCCAACCCGGTGGGACCGACTCAGCCCAACTCAGTCTAGGCCAAACCAGTCTGGGTCAAACCGGACAGACCTGATGGGTCTGATCCCGCTCGTTGTGTAGGTCAGCCCACTTTGTTAGGCCCGGTCTGCTGGGCCCGGTCTGCTGGGCCCGGTCTGCTGGGCCCAGCCCGACGGACTGCGAGGGTGGTTCGGCCCGAACGTCGCCACGTAGGCGGCTCGGTGACTCGGCCAGGGTGGCCAGGCCAGTTCGGCCAGAGACACTACGAGGGAACATCGCGGGTCGGCTCGGGAGGCCAGTGACAAGAAGACTAGCCGGTAGGTCACGCATGGTGCAGGTTATCCGGCTGGAAGC
Source organism: Viscum album (assembly GCA_963277665.1). Classification (NCBI taxonomy): domain Eukaryota; kingdom Viridiplantae; phylum Streptophyta; class Magnoliopsida; order Santalales; family Viscaceae; genus Viscum; species Viscum album. The sequence continues at coordinate 1,619,526,116 of OY728125.1, forward strand.
CGAGCAGGTCACGGGTGCACCGGGCGGGCCTCAATAGGGGGCCACTGGGACCCCATGTAACACCCCAGGTAAATAAAGAATATGAAATTTTCATATTTATCCATATTTTTGAATAAAATATTAATATGACTATAAAGGGGACGCTATTCTCGATGGCGTACCCGACACGCAACAACGAGTCTCTTGGGATCTTACGTTGCACTCTAATAATAAAATAATATTATTTTAAATGGTAGTTAACATGTAGCCGTTGTAATGGCGGGAATGAATAGAAATAACTAAAATATGATTATATATGTTTTTAAATGATTATACATTTATACAATAAAAGATAAAGGCTTAAAATACGGAAAGAATTCAATTTTAGGCGTATATGCCCTAGTTTTCACTAAAGGTTCACTTATCACCTTTTTATGGAGAACTGTCATTAAATATAGTTTTTTTCACTATTAAACATTCTTTTGGACCAAATAAAACTCTTATTAAGAATCGGGACATCAAAATTTACTTTGTGTAAATTTTTGGTATCTTTCCGATAAAGTTCATTTTTTTAATGAATAGTGTAAAATGTTGCATTTTAATTCAAAACCACTTTTTAATCTAATTTATTTATATGATTAGATTATATTTTGAATTGTTTTTAAAGTGAAATCAGAAAATATTTTTACCATTAAATCCAATAGTGGTCCTTGGAATCAATTTCACTTTGAAATCAGACTTAAACTAGTGTCAATCTTTTGATACTTATTGTTTCATAAAACACGCTATTTGTCATGATAGCGGGAATGAATTATTAAATTAATTAATGTGACTTATATGTTTTGAATTTTGTAAAAAGGACTTCATTTTTGAATTCAGAATATCAAATATAGCTTAGGGTGAATTTTTGGTAATTTTCTGAAAAACTTCAATTTTTGATGAATTGTGAAACCACTAAGTGGTAATCAAGCAAACTGATTTTTCAGTTAAATGAAAGTTTACCACTAATGTGTATTTAATTTTAAAAATCCGACATACATGGTTTTCATTAAGAAGTAAAATGTGGTTCAATGGAATAAAAATAATTTTTTGGTGAATAGTAACTTATTATGTTTTTAATCGCGATTAGTGGTAATTAGTGTAGTTTAAGGTAAAAATGATATTATAAGAATGTGAAAACACCATGACACTTGTCCTACACCTATTGGGTGAGTCATGGCCGACCAAGACAAGCCATTGGCCAACTTGGGGACCCCATGGTGCCACTTTAGTTGGAAAATGACAATAATATATTTTTATTTAATGGAAAAGTAAAATTGACACAAACATGATATGTTTTACTAAAACAATTTTTAAGTAGGGTTATACAAGTCATATTTTTGATTATCAATAGTCATTGGAAAGCTAAAAAGATTTCCTACATCATAGTAATTTTTTTATAATTTTTAGACATTAAATGAATTAAATTATTTATGACATCATAATGATGCAGTGATGACATCATTATTTAACGATTAAAATAAAATGGAAATATAATGTAATATCTATGAACTACACATGTCCAAAACTTATTGGATGGGTGTATTTCGAACCCTTATAACCTTATACACTAATTATATCAATGTGGGACCTTTTAAAACCGAAACTCATTTTCAAATAAAGTAATATTTCCTTACTTTCCAAAAGTGCCCCTCCTCTCCTCTTATAAAAGGCCCCCACCTCTACCTCTTATCACACACTCATCAAGCCTTTGGATCGGCCAAACCCTGCCCATTTACTCTCTCCACATCCCTCTCCTCATCCTAGAGGATTCCCTTTGGACAGAATCCTTTCAAAGGAAGCCTTTAGGCTCAAATCAAAAGGAGTTACACTTTTAAAGGTAATTCATTCTCTCATGTTCATTTGTTTTATTTTGCTTCTCCAACCCCCTAAACTCTTTTTATTTATTTCTTTTTTAACAACACCAGTATCTTCAATATACTAGGATGTTGTTATAAGATTTATTCGAGCTACACTCTCACACAACTACATCAAATGGTTAAAGAACATACGGTTTTCGTGGATGGCGAAATTATTCCTCCCGAAACGATGATTGTTCAATACTCTTTTAACACCTTCAAAGGTGGCCATTATGATGTCACTATTTTTATATATGATATATAATATGTTTATGTTTTACTTATGCTTCTTTATTTTTCATTTGTGTCTTACCTTGATGGCTTCCATTATGGGTATACGCGATATCTTCATTTTAAGGAAGTGCGGACTACCGCCCCCTCAAAGTGATTTGATTCGTTATATACCATATGTGGGACGTATAAAGGATGGAACTATGATATTATATATGATATTATACTGGAATTATAATATACCTTTATATCAGTATTATTCCATTCTATAAAATATGAAATAGAAATGAAAGTAGCGTTCATGCGTACGTACGGCTTACCGTCTCCATGAACGGTGCATTTCATTTCTTATCTCTAAATGATTATGTAATGTAATAAATGCATGCATGTACTGGATATATATGACATATATGATATATACATCATGAATACAATTATGGATATAATAAAATTTTGGCCACACGAACAACATGTAATTGTAAGAAGTCCACTTTCGACTTAAGAACCAAATATCGACAAAACAATCATTATTAACTTAATGATTACATAGTGTTTATAACAAGGAAATAAGTGATATAAAAGTAATAATAAGATTGAAAAAGGTTCTTAATCAAGTAGAAATTAACTCAAGTTTATTATTCAGGATATTAAAGAACGATCGAGTCATGTCAGACCCGAGGTAAGGGATCCTACTCCTCTCTTTCTTTTTAAGTACACACTTTTATGTCATTCCTTTTAAAGCTCATTTTTCTTATGATTGGGATGTTCTTTTATGTTACTCCTACTGTAATTTTTATGTTCATGTGATGAGAGACCCTATTCTCTCTCATCAATCCATTTTGGAAGTTTTGAGTGGTGCCGTTAGGCTGCCGAATTTTCGTAAGAGATCTAACCTCTCTCTTTCTTTTTAAGTACTCTCCTTTGTGTCACTTCTTTTAAGCTCCTCTTTGCAATGTTGGGGTATTTTCTTTCATATTCCACTTGTTGTAAATTCTATTGTAATATTATGGGATACTCTATTTGATCTCATCAATCCATATTCGGAAGTTTTATGTGGCGTCGTTAGGCTGCCGAGTTTTCGTAAGGGATTTTTCATCTCACTTTTATTCCTGTGAGATTTATGCTACATTTGCCACAAATTCCATTGAGTGGCGTATCTACTGCCCATTATTCTACTCTTTGTGTAATATACTTTCGTTTATGATTATTTACATCAATGACCTATTGTCTTTCTTTCATGGGGTGTATGTTTTGAAAGATACCCAAGTCGGTAAGGGAACCTTTCACCCTCCTCTTTTTTAAAAGACTTCTTTTATTGGGTCTTTTAATTTACATATTTTTATGTTGGGATATGTTCTCATACATCCTTATTGATGTAAATTTTATGTCCAAGTGATGAGATACACTTTTTATCTCTCATCAACTCATTTTGATGTGATGCCGTTAGGCTGTCAAGGGAACTTTTTAACCCAATTTCGATTTCTTTGGGTTCAACTTGTAGTCATTGAATATGTCATCCATTTAATATGCGTGAATGACCTTTTATTGTTTTACACTTAATATCCACTTATATTGGGTGTATATATATTTGTCACACATATTTTTTGAGATTTATTTGTCCTTAATTTAAGGATACCTTCTTTATAAGGGATTTCATCACATTTGACATTTCTATTGAGGGTTTATTGTTGTTATGCACCAATTCACTCTTATATGGTGTATATACTGTCCTTTGGAGTATAATATCATGAATCCTTTTATTCTCATGATATTATAAAGTTCTGACTAAATGTTATTCCTCGATTATTGTATTCAAGTGTCTCTAATTTTGGTAAAACCCCTTTAACCAAAATATCATTTTAAATGTTTTAATTATTTGTTCTTATTAATATCCATGTTTTCAAAATGGTTTTAAGGATTTATTTATATGGATATTAATGGTTTAAAATGTTAAAAGCTTCAAGGTGGTATGGGACACTTTGATTCAAAAATCTCTTTATTAAATGTTTTAAATGGTTTTGGAAATGGTTTCTTTTTGAATGGATTCATTATTTCAATATCCTAAAATGTTATATTGTGATTGAAATGTGGAAATGTTATGTTTTATGTGATACGATTATGTTATGGTTCTTGGGCATTTTTATGAAGAACGGGTGGTTCCGTGATAAACTAAGGGCGGGTGAGCCCGATATAGCTCTCCAATGCATTGGGTAACGCGAAGGAGTGAAACGTTAAGGTTTCTCCGAAGAGATTTAAGGGAATATACTGTGATGGGTATTCGAAACGTAACCAAGAGGGTTACTCCCTACGTAATAATGTTATGAATGCCTCAAGTTACCTTTTTGTCTTATGATTTCTATGATTTATTCATGATTTGATGAGGTAGGTTAAAGTGCCTATGTTTTATGGGTAAATTATGATTTCATTCTTATGTATATATGAACTCATGTTTCCTTTCCATATTTTTATATCCCTTACTGAGCTTTTTATGCTCATCCCAAGTTTTTGAAATGTTTTTTTCAGGTCAAGGGAAAGGTACATGATAAGATGATAGAGTCAAGGATGTGTTAAGAAAGAATCCATGTTTTATTTTCAATATGTTTCTGTTGATGGGAAGAATGAATATTGTCTTTTATGTAACCACTTTGTTTAAATGTGGAATTTAATGCAAGTTTCATGATCTAATTCTCTAAAACTCTAAACCTGAAAAGATCCTCAATGTGTAATCTTGTAATAACTCAAGATTAAGTAAGGTTTAAGGCTGGGGCCTTATAGTTGGTATCAAAGGTCGGTTTAGATAACTTTAGAGGTTAGGGTATTCTTTAAGCATAAGTGACATTACCATAATGGTTAGGATTTCAGAAAGAGTCCTAGTTTTAGATAAAGTGAATGAGTTAGTGTATCTTAGTGTTTACCTTCCTCATTAGTACATGATGGTTTTGTTGATATACTCACACTGACATTTCTATTTTTCGTAAATGGATGGATCTAGCAGGCACCAAAGAGACAACAGGTTTGAAGGAAACTATGGTGGTTCTCTGATTAAGATACTAGATAAAATGGAGGATTCAATGAGGAAACTTGTGGTTGTTCTAAACCAAATATCAAGGAGTCATGATCAACCACTTCAACCTTGGTGAGTTCTCTAATGCATCATGTACGAGATGGCCAACTCGATGTGGAAGTTCAGGTAATAATTATTAAGGTAACCATTAGGGTTTATATAATCCTTAATTTTTAGGTAATTATGGGTTACTCTATGATATGATGGAAAATGAAAGGAATGAGATAAACTTGAGGTTAAAAAATGTTATGATTATTTTTGAAGATTTTATCTCGTTTTGGGGAATGTTTTAAGAATTATATAGTTTTGGAAAAAGGACAACACGCAGACCGTGTGACATCCCGTCGCGTCGGACAAAGCTGCGGGAATCGAACCCACAACCAATGTGCGACTGGTATTTATCACCTACCACTGGACTACGTGAAGTCCCTGGTTAGTTTGACTGATTCATTCTAGTTATATGATTTTATGAATTAAGAGTAAGTTGATTTTGGGTTATTTTTAAAAATGATAAACCTATCATGGAGGATATGTGATTAGGTTAATTACTTTTCAATACGAGACTTTAGGAGCAACTAATGTTGTTTGGAGATAAATGTTACGATTTAACTTGGAAGACTATGTGACTAAATCCTTCAAATATTTGGGTTTCAATATTATATTGGTTTGCTTTGAAGAATTTTATGGACAAATTTTTTATCGGATGGTCCTCATTGAAATTTGGGTTTTGTTGGACAAATTTTGGATATTAAGAATAGATTTTCTTTTTATAAAGGGTTATCCTTTTCTGGATTATCTGATCTTGTAATAACCTTTTTGGTTTTGGTTTTGGTTAAAGTCTAAAGACATGGGAAGTATATAGTTCTCTTTTGTGGATTAGGTGATTCTCTAGAAGTTGATTATAGTACTCTTAATGCAAACAAGTCTCCCTAAATACTCGTCTTTTGGAAAAAATATGAGTTTGACTAAGGAATATAGTAAAATTTGAAAGTCAACATGATAAGTGATTATGTTTCCTTATGAATAAATTCCTCAATAAAAAGTAACTTAAAAGAAAAATGTTGTCTATTAACTTTTCCTACCGGGGAATCGAATACCGTTTAACCCATCACAAGTTTGTGATTTTCTCGTGGTTAAATTTCTCCTAAACATGTTTTCTATCACTCTCCATCAGAACATGACCCTATGTTTTCTCCTCCATGTCCATGTTTTCCTACATGGAGTCCATGTATGGGTTAACTCGGGTGACCTCTGTACTTATCTTTCTTTGTTTTAAAGTGATTGTTTTACCGACTCTTGTTCCGATGTGGGACGTTCAAGGATGTTTCCAAGCTCAATTTTAAAAATTGCGAGGACGCAATTTCCAAAAGGGGGGAAGGATGTAACACCCCAGGTAAATAAAGAATATGAAATTTTCATATTTATCCATATTTTTTAATAAAATATTAATATGACTATAAAGGGGACGCTATGCTCGATGGCGTACCCAACACGCAACAACGAGTCTCTTGGGAATCTTACGTTGCACTCTAATAATAAAATAATATTATTTTAAATAGTAGTTAACATGTAGCCGTTGTAATGGCGGGAATGGATAGAAATAACTAAAATATGATTATATATGTTTTTAAATGTTTATACATTTATACAATAAAAGATAAAGGCTTAAAATACAGAAAGAATTCAATTTTAGGCGTATATGCCCTAGTTTTCACTAAAGGTTCACTTATCACCATTTTATGGAGAACCGTCATTAAATATAGTTTTGTTCACTATTAAACATTATTTTGGACCAAATAAAACTCTTATTAAGAATCGGGACATCAAAATTTACTTTGTGTAAATTTTTGGTATCTTTCCGATAAAGTTCATTTTTTTAATGAATAGTGTAAAATGTTGCATTTTAATTCAAAACCACTTTTTAATCTAATTTATTTATATGATTAGATTATATTTTGAATTGGTTTTAAAGTGAAATTAGAAAATATTTTTACCATTAAATCCAATAGTGGTCCTTGGAATCAATTTCACTTTGAAATCAGACTTAAACTAGTGTCAATCTTTTGATACTTATTGTTTCATAAAACACGCTATTTGTCATGACAGCGGGAATGAATTATTAAATTAATTAATGTGACTTATATGTTTTTAATTTTGTAAAAAGGACTTCATTTTTGAATTCAGAATATCAAATATAGCTTAGGGTGAATTTTTGGTAATTTTCTGAAAAACTTCAATTTTTGATGAATTGTGAAACCACTAAGTGGTAATCAAGCAAACTGATTTTTCAGTTAAATGAAAGTTTACCACTAATGTGTATTGAATTTTAAAAACCCGACATACATGGTTTTCATTAAGAAGTAAAATTTGGTTCAATGGAATAAAAATAATTTTTTGGTGAATAGTAACTTATTATGTTTTTAATCGCGATTAGTGGTAATTAGTGTAGTTTAAGGTAAAAATGATATTATAAGAATGTGAAAACACCATGACACTTTTCCTACACCTATTGGGTGAGTCATGGCCGACCAAGACAAGCCATGGGCCAACTTGGGGACCCCATGGTGCCACTTTAGTTGGAAAATGACAATAATATATTTTTATTTAATGGAAAAGTAAAATTGACACAAACATGATATGTTTTACTAAAACAATTTGTAAGTAGGGTTATAAAAGTCATATTTTTGATTATAAATAGTCATTGGAAAGCTAAAAAGATTTCCTACATCATAGTAATTTTTTTATAATTTTTAGACATTAAATGAATTAAATTATTTATGACATCATAATGATGCAATGATGACATCATTATTTAACGATTAAAATAAAATGGAAATATAATGTAATATCTATGAACTACACGTGTCCAAAACTTATTGGATGGGTGGATTTCGAACCCTTATAACCTTATCCTCTAATTATATCAATGTGGGACCTTTTAAAACCGAAACACATTTTCAAATAAAGTAACATTTCCTTACTTTCCAAAAGTGCCCCTCCTCTCCTCTTATAAAAGGCCCCCACCTCTACCTCTTTTCACACACTCATCAAGCCTTTGGCTCGGCCAACCCCTGCCCATTTACTCTCTCCACATCCCTCTACTCATCCTAGAGGATTCCCTTTGGGCAGAATCCTTTCAAAGGAAGCCTTTAGGCTCAAATCAAAAGGAGTTACACTTTTAAAGGTAATTCATTCTCTCATGTTCATTTGTTTTATTTTGCTTCTCCAACCCCCTAAACTCTTTTTATTTATTTCTTTTGTAACAACACCAGTATATTCAATATACTAGGATGTTGTTATAAGATTTATTCGAGCTACACTCTCACACAACTACATCAAATGGTTAAAGAACATACGGTTTCCGTGGATGGCGAAATTATTCCTCCCGAAACGATGATTGTTCAATACTCTTTTAACACCTTCAAAGGTGGCCATTATGGTGTCACTATTTTTATATATGATATATAATATGTTTATGTTTTACTTATGCTTCTTTATTTTTCATTTGTGTCTTACCTTGATGGCTTCCATTATGGGTATACGCGATATCTTCATTTTAAGGAAGTGCGGACTACCGCCCCCTCAAAGTGATTTGATTCGTTATATACCATATGTGGGACGTATAAAGGATGGAACTATGATATTATATATGATATTATACTGGAATTATAATATACCTTTATATCAGTATTATTCCAGTCTATAAAATATGAAATAGAAATGAAAGTAGCGTTCATGCGTACGTACGGCTTACCGTCTCCATGAACGGTGCATTTCATTTCTTATCTCTAAATGATTATGTAATGTAATAAATGCATGCATGTACTGGATATATATGACATATATGATATATACATCATGAATACAATTCTGGATATAATAGAATTTTGGCCACACGAACAACATGTAATTGTAAGAAGTCCACTTTCGACTTAAGAACCAAATATCGACAAAACAATCATTATTAACTTAATGATTACATAGTGTTTATAACAAGGAAATAAGTGATATAAAAGGAATAATAAGATTGAAAAAGGTTCTTAATCATGTAGAAATTAACTCAAGTTTATTATTCAGGAGATTAAAGAACGATCGAGACAAGTCAGACCCGAGGTAAGGGATCCTACTCCTCTCTTTCTTTTTAAGTACACACTTTTATGTCATTCCTTTTAAAGCTCATTTTTCTTATGATTGGGATGTTCTTTTATGTTACTCCTACTGTAATTTTTATGTTCATGTGATGAGAGACCCTATTCTCTCTCATCAATCCATTTTGGATGTTTTGAGTGGCGTCGTTAGGCTGCCGAATTTTCGTAAGAGATCTAACCTCTCTCTTTCTTTTTAAGTACTCTCCTTTGTGTCACTTATTTTAAGCTCCTCTTTGCAATGTTGGGGTATTTTCTTTCATATTCCACTTGCTGTAAATTCTATTGTAATACTATGGGATACTCTATTTGATCTCATCAATCCATATTCGGAAGTTTTATGTGGCGCCGTTAGGCTGCCGAGTTTTCGTAAGGGATTTTTCATCTCACTTTTATTCCCGTGAGATTTATGCTACATTTGCCACAAATTCCATTGAGTGGCGTATGTACTGCCCATTATTCTAATCTTTGTGTAATATACTTTCGTTTATGAGTATTTACATCAATGACCTATTGTCTTTCTTTCATGGGGTGTATGTTTTGAAAGATACCCAAGTCGGTAAGGGAACCTTTCACCCTCCTCTTTTTTAAAAGACTTCTTTTATTGGGTCTTTTAATTTACATATTTTTATGTTGGGATATGTTATCATACATCCTTATTGATGTAAATTTTATGTCCAAGTGATGAGATACACTTTTTTATCTCTCATCAACTCATTTTGATGTGATGCCGTTAGGCTGTCAAGGGAACTTTTTAACCCAATTTCGATTTCTTTGGGTTCAACTTGTAGTCATTGAATATGTCATCCATTGAATATGTGTGAATGACCTTTTATTTTTTTACACTTAATATCCACTTATATTGGGTGTATATATATTTGTCACACATATTTTTTGAGATTTATTTGTCCTTAATTTAAGGATACCTTCTTTATAAGGGATTTCATCACATTTGACATTTCTATTGAGGGTTCATTGTTGTTATGCACCAATTCACTCTTATATGGTGTATATACTGTCCTTTGGAGTATAATATCATGAATCCTTTTATTCTCATGATATTATAAAGTTCTGACTAAATGTTATTCCTCGATTATTGTATTCAAGTGTCTCTAATTTTGGTAAAACCCCTTTAACCAAAATATCATTTTAAATGTTTTAATTATTTGTTCTTATTAATATCCATGTTTTAAAAATGGTTTTAAGGATTTATTTATATGGATATTAATGGTTTAAAATTTTAAAAGCTTCAAGGTGGTATGGGACACTTTGATTCAAAAATCTCTTTATTAAATGTTTTAAATGGTTTTGGAAATGGTTTCTTTTTGAATGGATTCATTATTTCAATATCCTAAAATGTTATATTGTGATTGAAATGTGGAAATGTTATGTTTTATGTGATACGATTATGTTATGGTTCTTGGGCATTGTTATGAAGAACGGGTGGTTCCGTGATAAACTAAGGGCGGGTGAGCCCGATATAGCTCTCCAATGCATTGGGTAACACGAAGGAGTGAAACGTTAAGGTTTCTCCGAAGAGATTTTAGGGAATATACTGTGATGGGTATTCCAAACGTAACCAAGAGGGTTACTCCCTACGTAATAATGTTATGAATGCCTCAAGTTACCTTTTTGTCTTATGATTTCTATGATTTATTCATGATTTGATGAGGTAGGTTAAAGTGCCTATGTTTTATGGGTAAATTATGATTTCATTCTTATGTATATATGAACTCATGTTTCCTTTCCATATTTTTATATCCCTTACTGAGCTTTTTATGCTCATCCCAAGTTTTTGAAATGTTTTTTTCAGGTCAAGGGAAAGGTACATGATAAGATGATAGAGTCAAGGATGTGTTAAGAAAGAATCCATGTTTTATTTTCAATATGTTTCCGTTGATGGGAAGAATGAATACTGTCTTTTATGTAACCACTTTGTTTAAATGTGGAATGTAATGCAAGTTTCATGATCTAATTCTCTAAAACTCTAAACCTAAAAAGATCCTCAATGTGTAATCTTGTAATAACTCAAGATTAAGTAAGGTTTAAGGTTGGGGCCTTATAGTTGGTATCAAAGGTCGGTTTAGATAACTTTAGAGGTTAGGGTATTCTTTAAGCATAAGTGACATTACCATAATGGTTAGGATTTCAGAAAGAGTCCTAGTTTTAGATAAAGTGAATGAGTAAGTGTATCTTAGTGTTTACCTTCCTCATTAGTACATGATGGTTTTGTTGATATACTCACACTGACATTTCTATTTTTAGTAAATGGATGGATCTAGCAGGCACCAAAGAGACAACAGGTTTGAAGGAAACTATGGTGGTTCTCTGATTAAGATACTAGATAAAATGGAGGATTCAATGAGGAAACTCGTGGTTGTTCTAAACCAAATATCAAGGAGTCATGATCAACCACTTCAACCTTGGTGAGTTCTCTAATGCATCATGTACGAGATGGCCAACTCGATGTGGAAGTTCAGGTAATAATTATTAAGGTAACCATTAGGGTTTATATGATCCTTAATTTTTAGGTAATTATGGGTTACTCTATGATATGATGGAAAATGAAAGGAATGAGATAAACTTGAGGTTAAAAAATGTTATGATTATTTTTGAAGATTTTATCTCGTTTTGGGGAATGTTTTAAGAATTATATAGTTTTGGAAAAAGGACAACACGCAGACCGTGTGACATCCCGTCGCGTCGGACAAAGCTGCGGGAATCGAACCCACAACCAATGTGCGACTGGTATTTATCGCCTACCACTGGACTACGTGAAGTCCCTGGTTAGTTTGACTGATTCATTCTAGTTATATGATTTTATGAATTAAGAGTAAGTTGATTTTGGGTTATTTATAAAAATGATAAACCTATCATGGAGGATATGTGATTAGGTTAATTACTTTTCAATACGAGACTTTAGGAGCAACTAATGTTGTTTGGAGATAAATGTTACGATTTAACTTGGAAGACTATGTGACTAAATCCTTCAAATATTTGGGTTTCAATATTATATTGGTTTACTTTGAAGAATTTTATGGACAAATTGTTTATCGGATGGTCCTCGTTGAAATTTGGGTTTTGTTGGACAAATTTTGGAGATTAAGAATAGATTTTCTTTTTATAAAGGGTTATACTTTTCTGGATTATCTGATCTTGTAATAACCTTTTTGGTTTTGGTTTTGGTTAAAGTCTAAAGACATGGGAATTATATAGTTCTCTTTTGTGGATTAGGTGATTCTCTAGAAGTTGATTATAGTACTCTTAATGCAAACAAGTCTCCCTAAATACTCGTCTTTTGGAAAAAATATGAGTTTGACTAAGGAATCTAGTAAAAGTTGAAAGTCAACATGATAAGTGATTATGTTTCCTTATGAATAAATTCCTCAATAAAAAGTAACTTAAAATAAAAATGTTGTCTATTAACTTTTCCTACCGGGGAATCGAATACCGTTTAACCCATCACAAGTTTGTGATTTTCTCGTGGTTAAATTTCTCCTAAACATGTTTTCTATCACTCTCCATCAGAACATGACCCTATGTTTTCTCCTCCATGTCCATGTTTTCCTACATGGAGTCCAAGTATGGGTTAACTCGGGTGACCTCTGTACTTATCTTTCTTTGTTTTAAAGTGATTGTTTTACCGACTCTTGTTCCGATGTGGGACGTTCAAGGATGTTTCCAAGCTCAATTTTAAAAATTGTGAGGACGCAATTTCCAAAAGGGGGGAAGGATGTAACACCCCAGGTAAATAAAGAATATGAAATTTTTATATTTATCCATATTTTTGAATAAAATATTAATATGACTATAAAGGGGACGCTATGCTCGATGGCGTACCCAACACGCAACAACGAGTCTCTTGGAAATCTTACGTTGCACTCTAATAATAAAATAATATCTTTTTAAATGGTAGTTAAAATGTATCCGTTGTAATGGCGGGAATGGATAGAAATAACTAAAATATGATTATATATGTTTTTAAATGTTTATACATTTATACAATAAAAGATAAAGGCTTAAAATACGGAAAGAATTCAATTTTAGGCGTATATGCCCTAGTTTTCACTAAAGGTTCACTTATCACCTTTTTATGGAGAACCGTCATTAAATATAGTTTTTTTCACTATTAAAAATTATTTTGGACCAAATATAAATCTTATTAAGAATCGGGACATCAAAATTTACTTTGGTTAAATTTTTGGTATCTTTCCGATAAAGTTCATTTTTTTAATGAATAGTGTAAAATGTTGCATTTTAATTCAAACCCACTTTTTAATCTAATTTATTTATATGATTAGATTATATTTTGAATTGGTTTTAAAGTGAAATTAGAAAATATTTTTACCATTAAATCCAATAGTGGTCCTTGGAATCAATTTCACTTTAAAATCAGACTTGAACTAGTGTCAATCTTTTGATACTTATTGTTTCATAAAACACGCTATTTGTCATGACAGCGGGAATGAATTATTAAATTAATTAATGTGACTTATATGTTTTGAATTTTGTAAAAATGACTTCATTTTTGAATTCATAATATCAAATATAGCTTAGGGTGAATTTTTGGTAATTTTCTGAAAAACTTCAATTTTTGATGAATTGTGAAACCACTAAGTGGTAATCAAGCAAACTGATTTTTCAGTTATATGAAAGTTTACCACTAATGTGTATTGAATTTTAAAAATCCGACATACATGGTTTTCATTAAGAAGTAAAATGTGGTTCAATGGAATAAAAATAATTTTTTGGTGAATAGTAACTTATTATGTTTTTAATCGCGATTAGTGGTAATTAGTGTAGTTTAAGGTAAAAATGATATTATAAGAATGTGAAAAGACCATGACACTTGTCCTAAACCTATTGGGTGAGTCATGGCCGACCAAGAAAAGCCATGGGCCAACTTGGGGACCCCATGGTGCCACTTTAGTTGGAAAATGACAATAATATATTTTTATTTAATGGAAAAGTAAAATTGACACAAACATGATATGTTTTAATAAAACAATTTTTAAGTAGGGTTATACAAGTCATATTTTTTATTATAAATAGTCATTGGAAAGATAAAAAGATTTCCTACATCATAATAATTGTTTTATAATTTTTATACATTAAATGAATTAAATTATTTATGACATCATAATGATGCAGTGATGACATCATTATTTAATGATTAAAATAAAATGGAAATATAATGTAATATCTATGAACTACACATGTCCAAAACTTATTGTATGGGTGGATTTCGAACCCTTATAACCTTATCCACTAATTATATCAATGTGGGACCTTTTAAAACCGAAACACATTTTCAAATAAAGTAATATTTCCTTACTTTCCAAAAGTGCCCCTCCTCTCCTCTTATAAAAGGCCCCCACCTCTACCTCTTTTCACACACTCATCAAGCCTTTGGCTCGGCCAACCCCTGCCCATTTACTCTCTCCACATCCCTCTCCTCATCCTAGAGGATTCCCTTTGGGCAGAATCCTTTTAAAGGAAGCCTTTAGGCTCAAATCAAAAGGAGTTACACTTTTAAAGGTAATTCATTCTCTCATGTTCATTTGTTTTATTTTGCTTCTCCAACCCCCTAAACTCTTTTTATTTATTTCTTTTGTAACAACACCAGTATCTTCAATATACTAGGATGTTGTTATAAGATTTATTCGAGCTACACTCTCACACAACTACATCAAATGGTTAAAGAACATACGGTTTCCGTGGATGGCGAAATTATTCCTCCCGAAACGATGATTGTTCAATACTCTTTTAACACCTTCAATGGTGGCCATTATGATGTCACTATTTTTATATATGATATATAATATGTTTATGTTTTACTTATGCTTCTTTATTTTTCATTTGTGTCTTACCTTGATGGCTTCCATTATGGGTATACGCGATATCTTCATTTTAAGGAAGTGCGGACTACCGCCCCCTCAAAGTGATTTGATTCGTTATATACCATATGTGGGACGTATAAAGGATGGAACTATGATATTATATATGATATTATACTGGAATTATAATATACCTTTATATCAGTATTATTCCATTCTATAAAATATGAAATAGAAATGAAAGTAGCGTTCATGCGTACGTACGGCTTACCGTCTCCATGAACGGTGCATTTCATTTCTTATCTCTAAATGATTATGTAATGTAATAAATGCATGCATGTACTGGATATATATGACATATATGATATATACATCATGAATACAATTCTGGATATAATAAAATTTTGGCCACACGAACAACATGTAATTGTAAGAAGTCCACTTTCGACTTAAGAACCAAATATCGACAAAACAATCATTATTAACTTAATGATTACATAGTGTTTATAACAAGGAAATAAGTGATATAAAAGGAATAATAAGATTGAAAAAGGTTCTTAATCAAGTAGAAATTAACTCAAGTTTATTATTTAGGAGATTAAAGAACGATCGAGTCAAGTCAGACCCAAGGTAAGGGATCCTACTCCTCTCTTTCTTTTTAAGTACACACTTTTATGTCATTCCTTTTAAAGCTCATTTTTCTTATGATTGGGATGTTCTTTTATGTTACTCCTACTTTAATTTTTATGTTCATGTGATGAGAGACCCTATTCTCTCTCATCAATCCATTTTGGAAGTTTTGAGTGGCGCCGTTAGGCTGCCGAATTTTCGTAAGAGATCTAACCTCTCTCTTTCTTTTTAAGTACTCTCCTTTGTGTCACTTCTTTTAAGCTCCTCTTTGCAATGTTGGGGTATTTTCTTTCATATTCCACTTGCTGTAAATTCTATTGTAATATTATGGGATACTCTATTTGATCTCATCAATCCATATTCGGAAGTTTTATGTGGCGCCGTTAGGCTGCCGAGTTTTCGTAAGGGATTTTTCATCTCACTTTTATTCCTGTGAGATTTATGCTAAATTTGCCACAAATTCCATTGAGTGGCGTATGTACTGCCCATTATTCTACTCTTTGTGTAATATAATTTCGTTTATGATTATTTACATCAATGACCTATTGTCTTTCTTTCATGGGGTGTATGTTTTGAAAGATACCCAAGTCGGTAAAGGAACCTTTCACCCTCCTCTTTTTTAAAAGACTTCTTTTATTGGGTCTTTTAATTTACATATTTTTATGTTGGGATATGTTCTCATACATCCTTATTGATGTAAATTTTATGTCCAAGTGATGAGATACACTTTTTATCTCTCATCAACTCATTTTGATGTGATGTCGTTAGGCTGTCAAGGGAACTTTTTAACCCAATTTCGATTTCTTTGGGTTCAACTTGTAGTCATTGAATATGTCATCCATTGAATATGTGTGAATGACCTTTTATTGTTTTACACTTAATATCCACTTATATTGGGTGTATATATATTTTTCACGCATATTTTTTGAGATTTATTTGTCCTTAATTTAAGGATACCTTCTTTATAAGGGATTTCATCACATTTGACATTTCTATTGAGGGTTCATTGTTGTTATGCACCAATTCACTCTTATATGGTGTATATACTGTCCTTTGGAGTATAATATCATGAATCCTTTTATTCTCATGATATTATAAAGTTCTGACTAAATGTTATTCCTCGATTATTGTATTCAAGTGTCTCTAATTTTGGTAAAACCCCTTTAACCAAAATATCATTTTAAATGTTTTAATTATTTGTTCTTATTAATATCCATGTTTTCAAAATGGTTTTAAGGATTTATTTATATGGATATTAATTGTTTAAAATGTTAAAAGCTTCAAGGTGGTATGGGACACTTTGATTCAAAAATCTCTTTATTAAATGTTTTAAATGGTTTTGGAAATGGTTTCTTTTTGAATGGATTCATTATTTCAATATCCTAAAATGTTATATTGTGATTGAAATGTGGAAATGTTATGTTTTATGTGATACGATTATGTTATGGTTCTTGGGCATTGTTATGAAGAATGGGTGGTTCTGTGATAAACTAAGGGCGGGTGAGCCCGATATAGCTCTCCAATGCATTGGGTAACGCGAAGGAGTGAAACGTTAAGGTTTCTCCGAAGAGATTTAAGGGAATATACTGTGATGGGTATTCCAAATGTAACCAAGAGGGTTACTCCCTACGTAATAATGTTATGAATTCCTCAAGTTACCTTTTTGTCTTATGATTTCTATGATTTATTCATGATTTGATGAGGTAGGTTAAAGTGCCTATGTTTTATGGGTAAATTATGATTTCATTCTTATGTATATATGAACTCATGTTTCCTTTCCATATTTTTATATCCCTTACTGAGCTTTTTATGCTCATCCCAAGTTTTTGAAATGTTTTTTTCAGGTCAAGGGAAAGGTACATGATAAGATGATAGAGTCAAGGATGTGTTAAGAAAGAACCCATGTTTTATTTTCAATATGTTTCCGTTGATGGGAAGAATGAATACTGTCTTTTATGTAACCACTTTGTTTAAATGTGGAATGTAATGCAAGTTTCATGATCTAATTCTCTAAAACTCTAAACCTGAAAAGATCCTCAATGTGTAATCTTGTAATAACTCAAGATTAAGTAAGGTTTAAGGCTGGGGCCTTATACCCCAAGGCAGCATGCTAGGGCGCAGGCAGGGTACCGGGGTGCTGTAAGAGCGCCGACAGAGCCGGGCAGCGCACCGGCAGCGCATTGGTAGGCGTCACGAGGTGCGGCGGCAGGCGAGCGGGCCGGCGTAGGGAACGGTGGCACGCGGGCAAGCCGCGGGTAGTGAGGCCTATGTTCACCATCTTTTTCATTGTTGCCGCATTACCATGTCGTCGTGGAGTCATCACAAAAAGAACAACGGATGGGGTTGGGCCATGTTGGTTTGGCCAGCACCATCCACATTTAGGGTGGTAGCAATAGGTTTTCAAGAACGGAACACAACCCCCCACCCACAAAAGGTAAATATAAATGTTCTTCAATTAATGAACGAAGAACATGGAACATTAAAAGAAAAAACCACTACCTTTTGATTCGTCGCTCGATGCTCATCGTTTATTGATGGAGTCATGAAAGGTAGACAGAGGAGACTGTCATTTGTCGTGTTCGCTGCACATCCTCAATTCCAATCTGCATGGGTTCATTGACGACGATGCGGAGAGTTGATCGGTAGGTGGCCCGGGAAGTAGTCGAAGAAGAAAGAGTGCCACTAGTGTTTTCATGTTCTTCATTGGGAGCTTTTCTCCCTAGCTTCCCTCTCAAAGCCTCCACCCAAAAAAAGATTATTCCAATAAAAATAATAGGAGGTTTTGTTTATTATTACGTTGGAAAATAATTCAAAATTGATTAATTAAATGAGTGGGACCCACCTTATTAAATTTGTGAGAGGTGTCACATTTAATTAGGTGAATGGAAAGGGGATCTCCCTCATTAAATAGAGACTGTTGGGAGGTTTTATCCTCCATCATCAATAGGGGTAGGGTGGTCCCCACCCCTATCATTTAATAGAGAGGTTATGGGTATCGGGTGGTCCCCATGACGTAACCTCTTGCGAGAGGTTATGCTCGGGTGGACCCCACCACCATAACCTCTCATGGGAGGTTGGGGTGTGGCGGTCCCACTATCAACTCCCAAGTGGAGGTTCCAACTACCCGCACCCACATGGCGGCTTAAAAAATAAACTAAAGTGTTATACTTTATTTTTTTTTAAGAAAACCCAAAAACTAACTTTTATCCTCGACTCACTGCCATCAAAGTGAAAGTCTTCTTAAGAGAATATCGGCACTGTGAGTTCAATGGTGCCCTCAGATTTCAGTTCTGAGCACCAGTTCTAATGTTATAAAATCCCGCTCGTATGATTATTGAACGTACCCAAACAAACCATCAGAAATTGATTTCGGGCACACCGGGCATCAGAATCAAATGATGTAAATTTTTGTGGACTCGTAAAATTCCCATGTATTTAAGAAAAACATTTACATGGAAATTATGGGTCGTTAAATTCTCCCCACATCAGGGCTTTACGTCCCCATAAGCTACAACTCAAACTATGGGAACAAATGGGGTTAATGAGCACACATCTGAGCCTCTCGTTCCCATGCGCTCTCCAGGAGGTTCTCGTGCTGCCAACAAACGTGCACCAGAGGTATTGAACGTCCATGTAGGACTCACTCCTGTCGATCCTCAATCTCCATTGGAACCTCCATATAGTCACCCAGTCATCGATATCCAGCTCCCCTGGGTCGATGATGTGGGAATGGTTGTGCATATATCTCCTCAGCTAATATACGTAGAAGACGTCATGCACCCAGTGCAACTGAGGAATAAGAGCTAGACTGTAATCCACCTATCCTACTCTGCTAAGGAACTAGAAATTTCCAATGAATCTCGGAGATAACTTTCCACCTCGTCCAAATCTCCATAGACCTCATTGTGGTGAGACCCGTAGAAAGACATGGTCGCCATCCTCAAACTCTAGAGATCTCCATCTCCTATCAGCATATGACTTCTATCTACTCTGTGCAGTCTTCATCCACTCCTAGATGATCTGCACCTTCTCCATGGTAGCATGTACCATCTCTGGCCCCACTAGTGCTGACTACCCTGGTTCTGTTCAGCATAGTGGTGATCTACAAGGTCGACCATTCAAGGCCTCAAAAGGTGTCATACCGATGGTGGAGTGATAGTTGTTATTGTAAAGAAACTCCAAAAAAGGTAGATGATCCTCCCAGATATGACCGAAGTCAAGTAAAAATGTACGGATCATGTCCTTGAGGGTCTGTATGGTACTCCTGGTCTGACCATCCGTCTGAGGATGGAAGGCGGTGCTCATGCGAAGCTGTGTCCTGAAAGCTTCCTACAACTGATTTTTTATAGCAAGGAAGTAAATTTTGCATCACGATCGAAGTCAATAGAGGAAGGGAATCCAAGTAAACTCACAATATATTACACGTAGAGGCATCCCAAGCTCTCTACTGAGCCCTGCTCTCTGATCGATAGGAAGTGGGATGACTTGGTGAGTCATTCGATGATCACTGAAATCGATTCATGACCCCTAGATTTATGTGGAAGACCCGTCACCAAGTCCATGGATATCCCATCCCACATCTACTATGGGACTTCTAAAGGCTGCTGGTACCTGGTGCTCTTCCTTCACTTGCTAACGAGTGAGGCACCGAGAGACAAACTCCTCTACTGCCTTCTTCAAACCTGTCCACCAGTGCTGTCATCGATGGTCCTGGTACGTCTTCGCCACTCCTAGATGTACCACTATAAGGGAAGTGTGGAATTCCCTTAACACAACTTCCTGATGTTCTACTATTACCATGGTATGTCTTCTGAAGAGGATTGTGTGCTCCCCACATTTCAAAAATCCATTAGGTGCTTGCCCTATGGATATATGAACACGTCATGTGTCACAGTCAATGTCCCCATGTTGTGCCTCCCTAACTCGCTAAAAAAGTAGAGGAGTGACTGTGAGAGACTGTAGATAGGATGATCCATCCCTATCTACATACGATATCTATAAGGTAGTCAGCTGCTCTATCGCCTATCCTAGAAACTGTAGACCAGATCACCTGCTGAGTGCATCTGCAAAAACATTCCCCTTCCCAGGAGTATAGACTATCTCGAAGTCATAACCATGGAAGAACTCAAGCCATCACCGCTGTCTCAGGTTCGGGTCCTTTGGAGTGATGATATAACTGAGACTCTTGTGATCAAATTACATGGTAAAATGTTCACCCATACGATAGTGCCGCCACATCTTCAAGGTGAAGACCACTGTTTCTAACTCCCAGTCATGGGTAGCATAGTTTTTCTCATGTTGTCTTAACTACTGAGAACCATAAGAGATCACTGATCGCTCCTGCATTAGGACAAATCCATGTCTGGTCCCTGATACATCGTAGTAAATTATGTACCCTATTCCTTCCTCTAGAAGCCTCGGGATGGGGGAACTAGTCAGCCTCTGTCTCAGCTCCTGAAAGCTCTACTGGCATCTCTCTGACCACACGAAGGGTTTCCCCTTATTCATCATGTTTGAAAGTGGTTCTAAAATTATGGATAATTCTGGCACGAATCTCTGATAGTATCCAACCAAGCCCATGAAACTTCGTACCTCCGTCACACTCCTGGGTGGATTCCAAGGAATTTCTACCTTGATCTTCGCTGGAACTACTGCAACTCCAGCCTCTGAGATGACATGTCCCAATAAGTTAACCTCTAAAATCCAAAATTGTCACTTCGAAAGCTTACCATAAAGCTGGTGCTCTCGGAGTGTGTCTAGTACTATCTGCAAATGGTAGGCATTCTCCTCCTCAGTAGTCGAGTAGATCAAAATGTCTTCATGAAGACCACGACAAAGCGATCAAGGTAAGGCTGTAAAATCCTGTTCATGAGACACATGAACACTTCTAGAGAATTGGTTACACCGAAGGGAATATCCATTAACTCAAAGCGGCTATACCAAAACCTGAAGGTCGTCTTCTGTACATCCTTGTCTTGAACTCTGAGCTGGTGGTAGCCTAATATGAGATCTCTCTTCGAGAACCACCGTGCTACCTTTAGCTGATCAAAGAGGTAACCAATCCTTAAGAGTGAGTACTTGTTCATTACAATCACCTGGTTCATGTGATGGTAGTAGACACAAAGCCTCAAGCTCTCATCTGCAATCTTGGCGAACAGAATCGGGGTTGCCCAGGGATAAACACTGGGCCAGATGAATTACTTCCCCTGCATGTCCTCCAGTAGTACCTGCATCTCATGAAGCTCAGCAGGAGCCATCTGATATGCTGGTGTAGATATCGGTTTTGTCTCTGGGTACGGGTCAATGTAGAATCCTACCTCTATGCGAGGAGGACGTCTTGTAACATCGTCAGAGAAAACATCCGCGTACTGGTCCACCACAATAGGGTAAATCGGACACCCCACATCAACTACTCCGAGGGTAAGGCAAGACAACTGGTGAGTGATCAGCTGCACCCTCCTCCGAATAAGTACCTCCTACTCTGCAAAGGTTCCCTTCATACTGGTGTAGTTGAAATTGGTCCCATCCATGCAGACACACCGCACTTTGCGCCTAATATAGTCAATCTGGGCATGGATTGTACATAACCTGTCCATACACAAGATGACGTCGTAAGGACTCGATGCCGCTACTAGGAGATCCTAGTCGAATCTCTCACCTCCTAAAGTAATCTCTCACTTCTAGCACCTATGAATAATTATCAAATCTTCTCCCTTAGGAGTCTCTATCCATAAGGATGGAACTAACAACTACTTTATAATCTCTGAGCTCCAAACGAGTGAAGCGGCAATGAAATTGTGACTTGAACCTATGACTATAAAAACTACAGCTTAGGTGGAGTAGACTAAGATCGTACCTTGAATCATCTCCGGAGTGACGTGATCGTAGGCCTCATATGCTTGAAGCTGAGCTCTCCCCTATCCACCCGCTCCCTTCGGTCAGGGTGGACCTCCTGGGGGTGGTGGGAGAAGCACCTCAAAATGTCGACCACCGCCAGCTGCACGTCCAGCTCATCTGCCATGTCCGCCACCTTCCTACGGACTGCCTCTATCGAACCTCCGCCTCTACCTGGGAGGTCCCTCAACTATCTTTTGATTGTCAGTTTGGCGGGCCGGACAGTCACAAGCCATGTGAACCTATCCGCCGCATGAGTAACACTGCCCACTCCTAGTAGGTCTGTCTCCACCCCGGGTGCCTCACACATCTAATCCTGAGTCATTCGGTCGACCACCTAATGGTCTAGTCCTCCTAGACCTCTACGTCATTTGTCTACTACCAGCTTCATAAGACTCCGCTGAATGTCGACTAGTGGTGGGTCTCGCTGCTGGAGATTGCTCAAAAAGGAAACTCTATATTGGGAGGGCTCACTCCAACACCCCTGTATGCGTCGGGATTCTATGTGAGAACATTACAGCTCTAATATCTTGCCTGAGCCCCTTATAGAAGGTCCAGGCCCTGAAGAATGGGTCTTGAACCATATCTATGGAGTAGCATGGGATTTTGGTGAACCTCACTAAGTACTCTGCCACCATCATGCTACCCTTCCGTAGATGTCGTAGCTCATTAATCCAAACCACACAAATGGTGGCTGGTACAAACTACACCCAGAATAGGCTCTCGAAGTCTGACTAGACTAGTGTCACCTCATCATGCATCTGGAGCATCAGGCTCCACCATCTACCTTCTGCATCCTGAAGGAGGCTGGCAGCAAGGATCACAAAGAAGTCGGTTGGTGTCCCTACCAGTCAGAAGACTCTCACCACAGCCTCCAGCCAATTGTCATCCTCTTTTGAGTCCATCTCTCCCCTGAACCTAGGTGGCTTATGGCACTTGAACTCATACAATGCGCTCAAGCAGCATGCACTCTCTCCTACTAGGACTATTGGTGTCGGTGGCCCAATGGGGAGTGGTACCACTGGTACCTCCGCTGGGAAGGGGCCCTGCACCGAGGCCTTGTCCCTCGGTGGGCTGTCAGTGCGAACAACTCTCAGGGCTCTAACTGGTCGTCCACGGGGAGGCATCCTGAAAGGAAACAGATGTGACATAGTCAAAAGACTTATAACTGGTGAGCTGACCTGGTTGAGCTGAGTTAAATAAAACTTTTGAAAACACACATGCATTAAGTGTTTTCGTGCACTCAATCAGAAATCAGAAATCAGGGTCATGGTGTATGGATACCTTGTCCACCCACACCAACACTGGACTCCATAAACTGAGAACCACACTTAGTACCCTTAATAATATTGCTTCACAAAAAAGAAATATCAGAGTCCTTTGTTCTGTGGTAAAACTGAATCCTATGACACCAATTTGTCATGACCCATCTCTCGGGGCCCATGTGGTAACTACCCCAAGCCCGCCTTCCATAGGCCAAGGGCTAGCGACTAGCACCAAAAGTGTGTATCCATAAACTGGGAAGGAATTTCCTTTATAACTGTAAACAAACAAATCAGAGTACACAACTAGATGGAAACCACTATGTAAAAAACTGCATACAAAAAGAGATTGTTGAAAGTAAAAGGGGCCTGAAATAAAAGACCAACAGTAAAGTACAAGGAAAAGAAAAAGTACATGTACAATTGAAATAAGATTTAAGAAGATACTGGGTCATCCTCCGGGGTTCCTACCTGAAGAGTAGGTATAGATGGCCTTCTCAGTACTCCACGTCCGTCCGTCCGCTCCGTACACCGTTATGCCGAGTTGTCCACTTCCGGGTACCGTCCAGTCCTACTACTCTCTGCCTCTGGCAGCGCTGTCCGACATCTGCAGCCAACACAATGATGTGAAAGCATAACCCGTGTAGGGGTGAGTATAACGATACTCAGTAGGGACCCTGAGACCCAAAATGTCTCACAAAAAACAACAAGGATAAACCAAAAAGTATGAAATCAATGGATATCCATTACTTTGGTATATGCCAATACATATACCTATGTTATGAAGTAACCCATCTCAATCATGAGGAAAAATCAAAATTCAAAGTGCCAGCTCAAACCAAGATATTTAATTCACGTTGTCGAAACCACGGCTGCTGGAGAACTCCTCCTATGTCGAGTACAGTGGGCCTACCGCTAAAACCAAATGCTTCCCACTAACCTTGGACTGTGGAGGTACTCCACCTGTCGAGTAATGTGGATTTTCCGCGCTCACACAGAGGTGCTCCCCACCATGGGTCTGCCTCTACAAACAAGCGCTACCCCTCAGCGCCTATAGAGGTACTCATTCTGTCGAGTATAGTGGGTCTGCCACTACAACCAAGTGCTACTCTTCTGTGGGTCTTCTATTACAACCATGCACTCCCTACTGGGCCATCCGAATCAATCCAAGTCGATCGGTCAGCAGTCATCAAGTCTCATCCAGCTACTAGGTCTCTGCAATCTGCTCGCTTATCACCGGGAGGGTATGATCCACGATCTACAAGTCGATACTCCAAGTGTCACAAAGTCCCAAGTAGAAGTATCTCAAAGGTCCGCCTCGTCATAGGGATCTTAACACAATATACGACACCTCAATCGGATACCCAGTCTATGAGTTATTAGTCTTTTAGTCCGAGGGGCTCGGTTGGATTCGTGTACAATCCAACCGGCCTATAACTCAACTATACCTCAAACACCTATGGGGTATACTCAAAAGACCTTCTATTATCACGATTACCAGCACCATTGATGGTTCGTCAAACATACACCTGGTGCCAAAGTTATGGGCAAAGTATGTAAAGTGTCAGTTAGAGGGCCCGGGTCCGGCCCGACCCAGTTGGACCAACTCGGCCCAACTCAGTCTGGGCCGACCCGATATGGGTCAACCCAGACAGACCTGATGGGTCTGACCCAACCCGTTGGGCGGGTCAGCCCACTACGTTAGGCCATGTCTACTGGGCCCGGCCTAGCGGACTGTGAGGGCGGTTCAGCCTGAACGTCACCATGTAGCCAGCTCGGTGACTTGGCCAGGGAGGTCGGGCCGGTTTGGCCAGCGACACTGAGGGTGAACACAACGAGTTGGCTTGGGAGGTCGGCTGGATGACGGGCAGGTCATGGGTGCGCTGGGAAGGCAATGGTAGGGGGGCCATGGGGGCACTGGGTAGGGCGCCAGGGCACCAGGGCACCGGGAAACATGCCGAGGTAGTGCACTAGGGCACCGGGCAGGGCGCCAGAGTGCGGGTAGGGTTGCTGGGCACCGGGTAGGGCACCGAGAGAGCCGGGAAGCACGCAGGGCGCACGAGTATTGGTCACGGGGGCGCCAGGTAGTGCGCTGGCAGCGCGCAGGCAGGCCGGTGCAGGGTGCGGTGGCGTGCGGGCATGCCGGCATGGGGCGTGGAGGCCCACCGGCATGCCACATGCAGCACATTATTTGTTAGCCATCTTTGTCGTCGTCTTCTCATTACCATGACATCGTGGAGTCATCACAAAAATAACAACAGAGGGGTCGGGCCTTGTTGGTTTGGCTCACACCTTTTGCATTTAGGGTGGTAGCAATCGGTTCTCAAGAATGGAACACAACACCCCACTTACAAATGGTAAACATAAACATTATTCGATTAAGGGAGGAATAATATGGTGCTTTAAAAGAAACGACCCCTACCTTTTGATTCATCCCTTGATGCTCGCCATTTGTTGATGGAGTCATGAAAGTTAGACAGAGGAGACTGTCATTCTTCACATTCTACGCACGTCCTCAATTTCGAGCTACGTTTGTTCATTGAGAAAGTTTCAGAGAGTTGATCAGTTGGTGGCCCGGGAAGTAGTCGAATAAGAAAGAGTGTCGCCGGCATTTTTCGCGTTCTTTGTGTTCTTCGCATTCTTCTTTGGGAGCTTTTCTCCCTAGCTTCCTCTTCAAAGCCTCCACCCAAAACAAGATTGTGCCAATGAAAATAATTGGAGGGTTTGTCTATTATTACACTGGGACGTAATTCAAAATTGATGAATTAAATGAGTGGGCCCCATATAATTAAATTCGTGAGAGGTATCACATTTAATTAGGTGAATGGAAAGAGGATCTCCCTCATTAAAGAAGGATAGGTCTGAGGTTTTATCCTCTATCATCAATAGGGGCCGGGTGGTCCCCACCCCTATCATTAAATAGAGAGGTTATGGGTATTGGGTGGTCCCCATGTTGTAACCTCTCACGAGAGGTTATGCTCGGGTGGACCCCACCACCATAACCTCTCATGGGAGGTTGAGGTGTGGTAGTCCCACCATAAACACCCAAGTGGAGGATCCAACTACCCACACCCACATGGCATCTCAAAATAAAATAAAATAAATTGTTACACATTTTTATTATTTTTTTATGAAAACCCAAAAACTAACTTTTATCCTCAACACACTGTCGTTGAAGTGAAAGTCTTATTAAGAGAATACTGGTGATGAGAGTTCAACAGTGTCCTCATATTTCAGTTCTGATCCCTGTTTCTAAATTTATAGAATCCCTCTAATAAGTTTACTAAGTGTACCTGAACAAAACTTTAGAAATTGATTCCAGACACACCGGGCCTCGGAATCAAGCGTCGTAAATTTTCGCGGACTCGTAAAATTCCCATGTATTTATGAATAAAAATTCCATGGAAATTCCAGGTCATTACACTTCTTACAAGCTGTAGATATCATTTATGGCTCAATAATACATTGGGATAGTTTACAAATATTCCGGTGATGGTTGGATAGGTTTGAGAAAAGGACAAAGTTTTCTGAAATTAACCATCTCTAGTTTGTGAGTGGCTGTTAACAATATTGGCAATTTGTTGATATGTTTTAAAAATATGTTGGACCATGGTATCTATATGTTATCATAGATATAATACATATAATATATAAAAAGTCTGGATAGTATGATATTCTTTGGAAGAGGAATCCAAATATTATTTATGGGACCAAAGTTTTGTATAGATAACTAGTGGTAAAGTGGATAATCCTAAAATTTAGGTCCGATAAAATTTTTCTAGGATTCATTTTATGGGATGACATGATATTAAGTGTATATTTTAGTATTATGAGAAATGGAGACCCTCCTTTAATTCCAATTTATTGATTTATAAATATGATATGATATAGAATCCATTTTCCTTGTAATTTATATAGATTTTGAATAATTTTAAACAACTGGATAACAAAATAGTAATGTAAATTATCCATGTTGAACAACCTCAAGACACAACATTCTACATGAGTATATCTATCCATGTAATGAGTTCACTATGAGATTTGGATCCTTCATGGATTAATTCCCATGGTTCACTAGAACATGGGAATAGTTACACGAAGGATCATATAAAAAAGTGTACATGGGTAATTTTATAGGGACATAGTACAAGTTCTCTATTACATCGTTGGTGGTTCAAGAGCTACCAAAATTTGTATATAAAATGTAAATGGGGGCCATGTTGGCTCATTTATAGAGTTGAACCATCGGGTGAACAGTATAAATTCCAGGAAATTCATTTTATATCATTAAAATTTTATAATCGTCGTACTGATTAGAATATTTTCCAATGGGAATCATTTTTTTATGTTGGTAAATTGAAAAGGATGATAGATACAGAAATTTAATAAGGAAAAATCGATACCATAATTAACAATTACAATAATTCCATGAGGTACCTAATCTGAGAATAAATATAGTTAATGTTTTCCTTTTATTATAATATATAGACTGTGTGGTCCCTAATTATAGAAGTTGTATAGGTTAAAATTCTATTAAAACACAATTAGACATTATAGACCCTGAGTACATATGATAGTGAGATAAAGTTCCTACACAATTATGAAAAAAATTCATGAACCGCATACATTCATAAATGTGAGAAATATCCCACCATATGGAAAAATTAGACATCATAATACATTACTGTGCATGAACATGAGTTTCCTTCATAATTTCATGGAAAAAATACTTTTAGACCATCTAATAAGATACCTATGATGTCACTTACTCCTATTGTGTCCACCTACTCCCTTTGGTTGAATTTATTTCTGGAATGAAGTTTACCAACCATTCTGTTTATTATGTGATATGATATTAAAAAAATAGGACTGTAAGTGGATACCAAGAAAAAGTTTTGGAAGTACTCAAGATGAATATTACCCATATAGAGAGTACATTCACATTAAAAAATTTATCATGTATAATTTAGAAAGAAATTTTTGTTCCAAAATATTGAAAAAAAATAATGGAAGGGACGAACGAATGAATTCCAAAATAGATAATATATGAGTCTCCTATTATAAGACTACATATTTGAATAGTTTAATGATGTTACATACATATACTCTATGGTTCCATCCTTTCATTCCATAGACCATCCCTATGAGGAACCATTCATGGGTATCCTTCCAAAAGAGTCCTCATGAAGTGCCCCTCTAAAAAACCCCTTCATGAAGAACATCCCTCAAGGACTATACAAGGGAGTTTATTTTTTGACCCTCTAAATATCTTCCCATCCATGGGTCTATTACATAATAAATTGTTTATTGGAACCTTCTATATTGTTTTTTCTATTGTGGAAAGTTCACACATTGTATTTGAATCAATAAATACACGAGACATTTCACACAAAATATAATTTATTTCCTATAAATGAGGTGGAGACCTACAAGGTTGTTTACTATTTTTATTTAAATAACCCTCATCCAAAAAACATATGACCTATATTCAGTCAGTCATAAAATCATTCTAGTTATGAGAAACCAAGATTACTATTAGGTATAAATCCTAATTTTATTTTCATCTATGAGATGATACTCACGAACTCATAAATAAACAAAAAGTTATTTGGAAATAACTATGAGAAATCCACACTCAATCCTTCATTTTTTCGCTTTTCATGAATGGAGAATCCTATTCACATGACATAAACTGAATGAAAACATCCTTAAAGTTGGACATTAAACTGTTTGGTATGGTCCAATCATTCAACCATAAACATTTCACTTTAACATTAAAGGATTTGATTTTTGTTAAAAAGAGTATGTAATATTAATCTCTATACATAAAGCCTAATTTAAATCCCACATTTATAATAGGATATTCCTAAATTAAAAAATCATTAAATATTCCATATTCTTTTATGAGACATAAAACAACTCATTAAGGAATATTCCCCTTGATGCATATAATGATCCATTGAACGGATATATTCCCAATAAAATAACCTTCCTAAATGAGAAATGTTCCTTATTATTATAACTATAAATGTCCTCTTATGTTTAAGTCACACATAATCTTGTTATACACACCATTCACCTAGAAGACAAATTAATGTTACCTTATACCATATTGAATGGGAGCTAGGTGAGTGATATTACAAATCACATCATTTGGTCACAGGTTCATGACCTTAAATATAACTAAATAATAATTTCCAAATGACCTGACAATTTATTAAATTTTACATTAAATGGTACTAAATTATGTAGGTTCTAGTTCGCCACATATAGATACATATGAACCCAATTTTTCTTGATTGGTCGCAATACTACAAGCACCAAAAACATCCCATTATTATGATCCAATTATATAGTTACCAATGACGTGAATTTAAAAAAATCACTAATGAATTAAACTAAATATATATTACATGTGATAAATATAGATAATCATATTTATGGATAACCTATATTATATATAGATGTTTACATCAACGAATTGCTCCAATTGATCTCTAGCATGATAATAAATAATCTCACAATGGGGATTTGGGTAGGATTAATGAATATAAATTAAATATATTAGTTATTACTATATCCAAGAAAATTTCCCCCAAATGGTGTGATGATCCTAACCTCCCATCAACTCAACCAATTCACACTCAAAGAATCACTAATAAAAATCCATAGGGATTTCTTGGATTTGGAAATAATATACATATTGGCCCCAAAAACATAGGTTTATTGTTTTCTAAAAATAATAATTATATATATATTTTATTCATATGATAATCCATGTCCCATATCCATTATTTTCCGCTTCATATCAGATTTCAATGTAAAATGACAACATTACACCTTAATGAATGAGTTTTTATAGAAATGCCACTCAAATTTATCCTATAAAATTAACCCTACTATAACACTAAAAACTAATACTTTCATTTAGTTATCAGTTAAATATTGAATAAATTTATCTCTTATAAAAAATTATTACACATTTGGTAGTCCCTGATTCCATAATAATGTCCAAAATCTTTTATTCTGAAAGAACCCATTTTGAGAAATAGAGCTTCCATTGAATTAATTATCTAGTTCTTATATACATTTTGGGAAACAAATCACATATAATCACTTTATAAATTTCAATAACCTATATAATTATGTTCTTTTTACATCAATATGTATTTGGTAAAATGATAATAGGTTTTATAACTCTTAAATCTTTCTCATTTCTTAGTATAGCATGTTCCTGTTTGAGTCAGGTCAACCTCATACCTGGAGAATCCTATAGTGTCTTAACAATTTGTAACATGAATTTTTAGAAAGACATTATTTTTTTCAATAAATTATATAAATGATTATTTTAGGTTATAAATATGGTTTTGGAAGGGTGACACACAAATGAATGTTTATTATAATGTATCTCATTTCAATTACTAAATTTAATGTAACATGATCATCAAAGATTATATTCTACGAAACCATACCCATACCATCCATAAAAGAAACATGGGAAAAAATATTTAATTTATTTTATTGATTTGGAAAGGATTAAAATTTTATTATATAAGGAGTGCCAACATAGACATCGCAAAATTTGTACTAAACAATCAATATTATTAACATTAAATAATGATCATAAATAATAACTAAATAATACATGTGTAATAAATTACTATATTTGAAGAGTATTAATTATAATATATATGAATAATATTATTTAATAAATTATAACTATTTTTAATTTTTATTAGAGGTTAAACCACATTCATGTATGTTGGGAGAGAAATTATAAGTTGCTTGTCCCAGTTAAGCTTCATCTAGACATCCATCATATCCACAACCAAATTTCGTTTTATGGGTTTATATAATACATCATTGATTTATTTTATGATGATATTTATGAATTTTACGTGATTTAATAATCATTATTTTGTTATCTATTTCCAGGGTTTTGATTCAGTCATAACCAAAGGCATTGTCTTTTTCTTTATAATCTCCCTTACAATTCAAAATACATTATTACTAAATTTTAGATAGGGTAAATTATATATTATTTATATCTAAAAACTCATTTATTTTCTTCTATAATAAAAAATTATTGGGTTTACATATCTTATACACAGTTCACCCCACTTTGGGTTATAATTGAACCAAAATAATGCTTTTAAGTGGTGATGAACTTATTTATTATGTTATAGTCAATAATTTTTCTTCTCTATATACATGTTTTTATATGCCTCTATGTGTGTCCTTATTGATACATATATTGTTGTTAAGTGGAATTTTCTATTGAAATTTTATTTATATAGAAAAATATTAAGGGAATATTTTTTGACATTATATATATGGACTTTTATCACACATGTTATTTATTTTCTGACAGGGATTCCTTTCTATGTTTTTATCTTCCCCCAAATCAATTTTGACTATTTTTCTGAAAATATTTTTGTACCAATTTATTAATTTAAAAAAAATTACCAAAAATTAAATTTTTTTTTATAATTATTTTTCTAATACATGTATAAAGTTTTCTTCTTTAAGATAAATATAAATTAATTATTATTTTGCTTCATTGGGAATATTATTAAATGATACCATTCAATTTACTTATCTAGATATCTTATTATCTTGTCTTGTTCAATATTTCATGAAACTATTTTAATGTAATATGGTAATTAATATGTGATGAAAATATAAATTCTGTCATGTTTATATCAAACACAAATATATGAAATTTCATTATGTGGTAGCATAGCTGAGAATTATATATCATTAATGTATAGATCATATTTGTATATATCTCATAAGGTGACTATTTATGGGACTAATAATTGAATCCAATAAACTATGGGACTATATTCATTCTGTTAATGGGAATGGGTATGAGCCTGTGTAAATTTTGTTTATGGGAATGTGGTATGAATACAATCTATGGAGGGACTCATTCCAATATGTGAGGATAGTCTTGGAAGAAATCCTAAACATAAGAGATGATTTTATAATACTATTTATAAGATTAATTTCTATACCAAATTTTTATCTTATGACATAATCATATGTCATGGATTATGATAATTGCCTCATGGTTTTACAATCTTATTCATGTAATTTTGAAAGTCTAATAGAATAATTCGTGATTTATGTACATCATTTAATGGGTATGATTTATTTTTTTATATTCATGAACCTTGATTAGGTGTTGATACCTATGTTTTCATTTTATGATAATTTATGATATTTGATAGATATCTACTTTTATAACCCCTTTATAGGAATATGGGCTCACAGTTTATTTTGTTTCCATTCCTATGTACTGAAGAAGAGTATTATGTGTAATATATTTAGAAGGGTGTCATGTGTTAAATAATTTGGGGGATATGTTGAATAATTTTAGTAAAATAATTCTTTTATATATATCATATATTTTATAAACAAAACCTATAGTATCCATGGAGATCTTTATTTTGATATATAAAAAATGATAATGTAAAATAATTTAATAGTATTGTATGTTTTGGTGGGTCTTCTAAAAAATATAAAATATAACTGTAAAATATCTTTATCATGAGGTGATCCAACCATTTCATACATATGTATTACATATTATTATAGAAATATTCATTAAATATCATTATGATATATGTATGGATTGTAAAGGTGTAGTGAATTTGGAATCATAGATAGATTAACAATTAGTACATAAATGATCTACATTATCTCCCACTAAATTATTCAAAACTAGAACTATTCTTAGACATGTCGTAATTAATACCTTTTTCATATTTGAGGGAAAAGGAAACACAATAAAGGGTGACACTGGATGATAAGTAAGGGTAAATAAGGGTGATATCAGTTGTCATTTAATCATAATGTGAGAATAAGGGTATGAGAGCTTGAGATTAATATTTTTCAAAAATAAACATCAATGCATAGATTATAATCATGAATCAGTGCATAAATATTATTAGTTTATAAGAAATGAATCATAAGGGAATAAAATAATATAATCCAAGAGAGAATAATATTATAATATGGTCTTGTCAAAAAGGATTAGCATAAAGTGTGACTTATTAATAATCATAGAAATCTTATTTCATGGTTACACACTAAGATATTCATAAAACATTAGGCATACGATAACCACCTAGGTATATTCATTCGGATTGGGATAACCTCTTATGTACCCTTGTTGGTCTTTTTTTTTTTGAAGGTAACATGAATTGGTTTCCCAATCCATGTCAAAGAAAATTTATTAAAACAAAAAATGGGTTACAATGTACATACGAGGTGCAGATAGCCTACACCAGCAAGCAAATAAAAAACAGCCCATAAGGAAAAACATGTGAAACAAAGGCTGCTAAAAGAAACCCGCCACACAAAAGCCAATAAATGCAGCACATTATGCATTCTGGAAAACTTGATCCAAACAAAAAGCATCTGACCAGAATTCCAAGCGCGTCAAAACAGGTATGCAACTTTAGAGGAACAAACCATCAGAACCAGCATCAACAGCACCCAGCTGATCAACTAGAGCAGAATATATCCTTGCATCCAGAAATCAAAGCAAAAGAGGCCAGGCTCAGGTGATCAGAGAATAATCTTTCCAAAGTAGCCAAGAGTAGGAAAACCAATCTTCAGAAATCTGGAACTTCAACATACCTTGCAGGATCAAAACTTGTCCAAGCATAGATGAGTCAAATAGCACACCATTTGAGCAATTTCACAACCAAACAGGAGCAAGGAAAGGTCAGCAGTAAAAATATAAGACTTCCATCAAACAGATTCCAGTGAATCACCAAGCTCAGTCAAATTAAATCCAAATAAGGATTGGGCGAACAGTACTGAACAAGAACAAGTAAGCAATACCATCCAACATGAAACCAGAGCCTCGATCTAGGAAGAGGAACTTGTATCAGAGCATTCAACCTATTTAGTAGTCGTGGAGGTGAGAAATTTCATACAAGTCATAATCGTTAAAGTACTGATTTTTTTCACAATTCATTAAAATGTACCTTATTCATAAATTGACATGAATATTTTTTTAATCTATTCAAAAAAAATTTAAAAGGTAATTTTATTAAATAATTGGAGGATATTATAAACCTTTTTAAATAAATTTTATAGAAAATATTGACATGGAAGAAAAATTATTTCTCACCAAAGAAAAAAATAATGTCAATTTTAAATAAAAACATTATGTTTCTCTATTAAGAACATAAAAAGAATAAAATTAAAGTAAAACATGTAAAAAATATATAAATAAATAATATATGAAAAAATTAATTATATTTATTATTGATATTATATATAATTTAATCATTGTAAGTTTATAAAAATATAATCATTTTAAAAAATGAAACTGTTACACTATACCCTTAACACAAGTTAATATTTTATTATAAGAAATATATCATTGGTTATTAAAACATTAAATTAATTATAATTCCATAAAATAACTATGTTAATATCTATATCACCATATCTGGTTCACTTATTAAATTTCATCACCCATTAATTAAAAATTCTTTATTAATGTCTTTGTTTCTATGTGTTAATTGTAAATTTTTATTATGAATGATTTAATTCAAATGATTATGTCATTGTAAGTTTATCATTATTATGTCCTCAAAATAATGTTTTACATGATTAAATTATCATATATTTACTTTATTTAAATATTTATAGTAATCCAAAATAGGCAGTGATATAATGAATAATTACACTATTCAAGAAGATTGTAGTTTATACGTACACATGAACGCTATTTTAAGTTTCTATAAAATGGAAGGGAAGATATATATTATTTATCAATAAAATTTATTTTTTACATTATTTATATTATATTTAGTGAATAAATCCATTTTTATAAACAATCATGAAATATGGTGATAGAAAATAAATCATATCTAATCATGTAGGTGGTGGTCCACACATACACAAATAATATTTTCATTTCCAATTTGATTGAAAGAAATTGAAAAATTGTTGTTAAAAAACCATAAAAATATTTAATTATATTTAAGGTACTAAATTATTCATTCTATTATAGGTAAGATAGGTTTATTGGAGGATAAATAAGAAATAAAATTTAATGTACCTAGTAAGAGTTATACATCTTCGTTGAGAAACCTCATTTGTCTTGAACAGTAATCCATGAATCTAAGGTATTATGATAATAAATCTTATAGAAAATGGCATGGAATATAGGATAGTTTTTAAGGTATTTTCTAATACAATAGTTTCTATATTTTTAGATTTTGGAGGGGATGTGGTGTCCTTTTATAAGTGAGTGAGTGGGTATAATTAGAATTTTTCAAAAGATTAAAATATATTAATAACTCTTTCAAGAGAAATGTTTCCAAAATAACTCCAAATATTATAATAGATGATATAGATTCTAAATATGACCATTTAATATGATATATTTTTTTATGTGGCAACAATACCCTCATCTCTTAGTTTAACCCCCTCAGTAAACCCTTTTTAACTATAACCATGGTAACAAAATTTTAATATATTTCCTTTTAATTATGACCAAAAATTTAAGTGAAAACATAAAAAAAATTTGGTCACAATTATTAAAAAATATTTACTAAATTTTATCAAATCCAATATCTATATATGGTAGATATAATTTTAAAATAATCCCATAAAACGTGAAAAAATGGGTTTCTAGAAAATTAATATTTTAAGTATAATTGTTTCCCCATAATTAATCTTAATAGTTGTTATAATGAAATTTATTTCATTATTTTTAATCAAAATAATATAATTAAATTTTAAAATCAATTTAATAAAAAAAATTATTTATTAAATAATTCAATAAAAATGATAGTTTTACTTAAAATTGATATTTTTTCACTATTCACTGAAAAATTAATCTTTTCAAAAAAATCTAAATATTTCACCTAATTGTAAAATTTTTATGATTATTTAATAAAATATATCCTTTTAATAAAATAAAAATACATTAAGAGTGATAAATTAATTTTAATATCTATATACAAAATGTAATAAAAATCTATTTTTTATGAGAATGTATTTTGGAAGGGTTAAGTGAATAAAATAATAATTAAGTATTTATTAATTATAAATTAATTAATAAATTTAAATTATATAATATCTATATAAAGATTTTTGAAAATGTTTTTATTCATATTAATACCATAATTTTATATAAATTTAATTATAATCAAATTTAAATTTTCATATTTCAAAAGTATATCATAGTTTTTTTAAACTAGGTGTTTCATGTAAATAAAGATATAAAATATTTCAATTTATTTTCATGGAAATACATGTAAAATCATGGGGTGTTAAATTCTTCTTCCTATAATATAAATTTTACCTTAAAATTCAACCACTCTAATAAAAAGAAATAAGGACACCTATTCTTTATCACATCCTTGTGATTCCACATAAATTCATAGAAATTATGATTCTTATAGGGATCTTTAACCATGTCAGTATTCTTGTTTAATAGAATCTTATCTCAAGGATTCAATATTTCTTCAAATTTATCATCATTGGAAACACCATATTCTAGTAGTAAAATACTTGAGTTAAGGACATGAGATCCATTGGTTATGTACTATATCTGTAGAGATACATGTAACACATTGTGAAATTTAGAGAGGTTCAATGTGATTGCAATATATAAGTAATTATACCAATACAAGCAAGATTATAAAATGGTATCATATATCTATGGATCAATATTACCTTCTTTTAGAATCACATTAAAATATTCCTTGGGGAAATTCATAGGAATACCTTCACACTAACTTTTAATTCTTTATTTCACCAATGCTTGTCAATATAACGCGTTTAAAGGCTCTATGACTACTTGATGTGCTACTAAATGGATATATACTTATTTACTATTTCAATAGATTTCATATGTTCCAATAGATTTATTTCTATAAATTCATATAAATTTGATAAATTTGTATACATATTTTAGTATAGTGATTCATAAGGATCTACATGATTGATGGTGTAAAAGTCATTGTTATAAAAAATGGCTAATGGAAGATGTTTTACTGAAATAATTTTAAAAATAGAGAATTAGATTTCAACAAATTGCATGGGGTTTAAATGGTTTTCTTAGACTCGATATCTACCTGTGGATGATATGTATTACTAAAACACAAATCTTTATGTATAGATTGATGACGACATCACCCTAACATCCATGAAAACCGTGGACCTTGATAGATATATTACAATATGGTACATCAATCAATCAAACCACTTCATTAATATATGTCCCATAAATATGATAAACAAATAAATATTCTATGAATGAAATGAAATGTTCTATGATTTTATGGTGATTGAATACACTAAAAATAACATTATGGTATTTATATGTTTTGGGGAGTCAAACTATGAAATTGATGTTCATATTTTATTATATCAATTTAGGTATACAATATCACTGAAACAACCTCTTGGAATTATACCTCACTGACTTAATTTTCCCACAAAAAATTCACCATGATATATAATTTAGTTATACTATTCATGTTGTCTCACTCTAAATACTCTTTATGATCTCTATATATCATCTTATATTTTAAATTAACAAAAAATTATAAGCTATATGATTCTCCCAGTTTCTATTTCATCAAGTACTATATTTATGGCACATAAAATCCCTTCCCAATCCGTGTTATACCATCACAATAATGGTTGAACTCTGTAACATTTACCACCTTCTTTTTATGCCCAACATCAAAATTATACACTTCTTTAATCTATAAAATGATATATTGTTGAAAATTAACTTGAGAAAGATATGATACATCCTATTTACTTATGATATGAATGTCCATATTCTCTAAATCCATATATATTTGGCCTCTTTCAATTCTCATCATGGAAAAACAGGCTTGATCATTCAAGATCATCACATCAAAAACCATGTTCTTCTTCCCCATGAAGTAGTGTATTGAGTATTTCTAATCTTTAATCATTTTCAGCTATTTTATATTGGTTATTATTTAAACATTTGTAGGTGAATATATGAATTAAAATTTTATAAAAAGTGTATATGTCAATATTTTCCCCATAAAGATAATTTATTCATTTGTTTGATGAGAAATTTACCACTATTAATACCAAATCACGATTTAGTTAATTTTTTCCATGAGTCTTTAATTGGAGTGTTGAAAATTATATCATCATACCATTATGTACAAGAAAACATCATAAATCCTTAATGGACACATCACAATAAATCAGAATCCCTCATCCACTATAGGGTGGTGTGAACACAGGTTCCACAATAAACATTTTATTTCATTCCAGGAAATATTTCTTCACATTAACCAATCTCAAGGAACATGAATCCCTTTCTGGTTAATATATTCAGTGGATTTGATATCCATGAGGAATTATTCAAAAATAATTGATAAAATATAACTAAATTAAGAAACTATAGTTTCTTTTCATATTATTAAGTCTTAGACGTTGTTCAACAATGTCCTCCTTTGATTAATCTAGAGATAGACCCTCAGTTGAGATTATATGACCCAAAAAACAATATATTTTCAAAATTACCACCTGGTAAATTATGTATAAAACAATTACTTTTTTAGAGTATTTATTAAAATCCTCAACTAATATTCGGGGTATTTATTTATATTGGAATATATAATAATATTTTTCTATAAATACTACCACCAACTGATCAAGGTAATCTGTAAAGAATCTAGTCATTCAATCGATTAAAATAATAGGGTATTAATAATAAAAAATAAAAAACTATAAATTCATAGTATCCATCAATCATATGGAATAATCTATTAGGATTATATTCACTTTATTCCTTAAATTCATAGTATCCAAAAAAAATCAATCATGGAAGAATATTGAGTTCATCATAACTTATTGAACAAATCATTAATATGTGGTAGTGGATAATTATTCGAATACACTTTTAGGGTGTTATATTTTTTATCAATGTCCATTAATGATATTAAAATATGCTTAAGGATTTCATTTATCTCAATATGATAAAATATATTTAAAAAAATTATTTACCCATACATTTATTTGAAGTATAATTTCCTACTAATGAGGAAGATGTTACTAGAACGATTTAATAAATATGAGAAGAGGTTCTAATTGAATCATGTTGAAGAAGACAAATGGGGTTACCAAGTATTATTACCACGAAATAAGATAAATAGTGTTATTGAAATTGTAATATTGCGAATATATTCATTACATTACAGAAAAATATTATTCGATGACTTAGATTACTTATGATTTCTGGTGATATGGTCTTAATGTATTTATTATGTGATATAAATATATTTTTAGAAGTGAGTCACTAGGAGTGGACATTTCGATTCCAACACCCCAGGAACCCCCAAAACATGAAGGTATCACTATAGTGACATCCCCAAATAGGATGGATTTGTTGCTAATAGAGATGGAAGAGCATCCCATTTTGTAATAGCTAGATCAGTAATTATTCGACACAA
This sequence comes from Viscum album, assembly GCA_963277665.1. NCBI lineage: Eukaryota > Viridiplantae > Streptophyta > Magnoliopsida > Santalales > Viscaceae > Viscum > Viscum album. The sequence goes on from OY728125.1 coordinate 1,619,566,537, forward strand.
CAATTAGTTAGCTAGGTGGTATTCACCCTTCTTCCCACATGATATAGCACTAGATGAACCATCAAGGTGAGAAGACTAGGGGAGGAGGGAATTCCCTGAGGAGTGGGATCATAGAATTAAAACCCCATACCTCCAAGAAACTATGTTTCATTGACCATTCACTATTACCACTGTGCCACCGCTGAAGTGGAGTTACTATGTGATGTGATATTTGGGGAAGAATAATTGTTAACTGTATGATGAAATTGACCAACCAAATGATTTTTATAAAAAAATTATACCAGAAATGGAATTTTGGGTCTAACAAGCTTATCAGATCATGGGAAGTCAAACAGAATTAGTCAAATGAAAAAAGTTAATCAGAATGTGTCCAATAGACTGTGGTCATCGAATCGAAAATAAGGTAAGTGTTTTTTTCAGAAGTACCAAAATAATATCATACAAATTTTCAATAGAAACATATCAGTTGATTCATGGTGTTGTATTACTTATTAATTAAAATTCAAGTCCCTTATAGATGTTCTTCAATAAAAATATTTGGAGATTGAATGCCACTATGGAATCATTGTATTTCGAAAGAGATATTGGTGAGAGATGGTGAAACTAATTTTTCTAAATAGAGGATTCTTGACTATGATTAAAATATAGTGAAAAGTTAATAAGACTAAAGGTGAATAATTTATCTTTCTCAGTTGGAAGAAGAATTTTTTTCAATGCTTGGGGAAAAAGAATGTTTCAAAAAAAAGTAGATAGTGATACATGAATGTTTGAAATGAAGTGGTGTTGGATAGGGAAAAACCGAGATAGGGAATATAAGAAAAATAATTAGAAAAATGTTTCTTACCAAATTCTTCAAATTGATGTTTCTGGGTGAAGTTAATCATACATTATTATCCAAGAATTGGCATTAGAAGAGGTCTAAAAATGTCCAAAAAAAATGTTTTCTAACAAAATCATGATAAAAAGTAAACATGATAAGAAAATTATTCCATCAAATGTCTAGATCTTTTTGAAAGGATATTTAATAATAATTAGAGTGAAGTTTCTTTGAAAAATCTATTGGATAAAAGTATTATGGTAAAAGTAATCACACAAAGATTAAAACTGATGAAAATATATAGAAAAATTATAAGAAAAGGAATTAGATATAGTATTTTTTAGTGAATGCAAAAAACATAAGGTTTCTATTTGAAAGAATGAGGCAGAATGTTAGAAATGAAATTATAAAAAAACCTATATAAATTAATGGGATATGATATTGAGGATATTTTTACTCAAAAAAATATTGATGAAAAAAGGAATCTGATAACGAAGAACCAAATGAAGGATTCTTATGATGTATATATAATTTTCCAAAATAACATAATAAAATTTACTAAATTAAAATAATTATTGTGTCATTAGATAAAACAAGTTGGAAATACTTCTAAGAAATAACTGAAAAGATGAAGTATAGTAGACCACTGAATGTGCATCAGAAAATAAAACACCAGATGGAATTTTATGAGGTCATCTTGGAATGCATACCATATATACATTGTGATTCCATCAGATTAATGGAGACATGAAAAAATTACCCTTATGAGGTTAATAGATAGATTATTAGTGGATGGATAAGTTTTCACAAATAAGTGATGGATGAGTGTCTTTAATTTTTTTTGACAGTACATACATTACGATGTGGCTGATCGATATTCTTAATGATTTGATAATAATAATTGAAAATAATTATTCTTAATTATATTTGATAAAAATTTGAATATATCATTTATGTTATAATTTAAGGAATTTTATATGATGTTTATTATCTATAATATAGCAAGAAGTTTGAATATATTTAGTTGAAAGATAATTTGAGAGGAATTTTCATATTTAAAAGTGGGAAATTAAAATTTTATTACTTATTTATCTATTTATTTTTTGAGAAATGATCCCAATATAAAGGGGAGTGGTTTCACTATGAAAATATTATTACTTAAATTGTTACATATGTGTTTCTTGTTGTTGGAATTTTTACTAAAGTGATGTTCCAACCATGAAGCTTAAGAGTAATTAACTTTTTGGTTAAAATATCATGAATCAAAGGTACTAAACAAGTCTTTAACGCACTAAAAAAATAAATATTCATTGGAAAGATTTTTTAGGTATGATATGATAAAGAGAAGGAGAATAGAGGCTCAAGGAAAAAATAAAAGTATCATAATTTTTTTTCTAAATATATTTTTATTAGGGAAATGGATATATTCAGAGAGTATCAATTAGCTATGTTTCAAATAAAATGATACCATATGAATAATTGATGTTCTATATGAACAAGTAATGGTTGAATAAGTGAATAAATAAGAATAATGGTACTATATGAAGATGTTTTTTTTGATAAATATGTTTTATGAATAATTTAAGAAGGTGTATAACACCTATGTAAGAAAATAAATATTGATTTCTCTTACTGTGAAAAATAAATAAATTTGAGTACATTAATGTTTATAAAAGTAAATAAGATGAATAGTTTCCTTCATTATTCAAAGAAAGTAAGAGGTGGAAGAAAATAAAAAAGAATAAATGAAATATTTAATTCATATCACAAATAGTGGTTAAATTTCTTGATAATTTAATGAATATAATGATTTTGAACTCAATCCACACCAGTGATTAAAAAATCCATCATGAAGCTGTATTTATACTAGGAAATCACCAATAATGGGATCTAGGATCTTTTTTATTACCTTCAGACGTGCATAGAACCACACATGGGATCAAAATTGTTTCTGATACAAACTATGATAATATACATCTCATTATAATGGAAAATCAATGTTATTATACGAAATTTAAACAACAAGGTCTAAATACTCTTTTTTTGGTAGTGATCCTTATAAAACATTATGTTATAGACAATAATTTGGTTCATAAACATGTATAAAAAATGGAGAGAGAACAAGAGAAACCATATCCCTAGATGTCAAATAGGAAAAGAGACTAAAAATTTTAATTTGTTTAAAAATTCATCAAAAAAAATTAATCCCCAATAAATGTTTATAATATCATATAATGGTCTTAATAATTGGTATCAAAGATGATGTTCACCTCTAATTTATTTTATACATTTATTTAATTAAATTTTTTTATATTGTAGTATCTTTACTATATTTTTATGGATGTTCAAATTTGTGGAATTAATTTTAAAAAAACTATAATCAAACTTCAACCAATATAACGATGAATAAGGGAATAATTGAGAAGAGAAAGATGAATCATATTTCCCCCTTAATCTAAGAGGAAGAAGGTAGTTTAGATTCTTAATTCCCAGATTACAATGAAAATAGATATATCTATCAATGTTAAGAATTAGTGATTAAAATTAATACCCAGTTAATATAAAATATTTCAACATCTTATGAATCGAGGACCTCAAGTGATCATCAGAAATGTAAATAACTTTTTATAAAACTATCATAATAGAGAAGAACATAGGATAATTAATCATAATAATATATCTCCAAACTATATATATATAAATATATTATAGTTAGTATATTAAAATATATTCCATGTTTCATTCAAATAGAAATTTTCTTGATTGTGGAGTCTTTTAAAGCATTCCAGAAGAAGCTACTCAGCTTGAAGATGAAACAAATAATAAGGTAAATGATATGTAAGAAAAGGTTTTATAATGTTTTAATAAATCAATGTGAGTTTTATCCATTTATATAAGAAATATAGATATTTAAATGAATTCCAAAAAAAATTAAAGTTAATTGATAAATAAATTTGAAGAGAATAACAGATTCATGAAGACTATTAATGAGAAGATCCATAAACATGATGTTTTTTAAAAACACCATGGCTGTAAAATATTTCCCATTGTCTGTGAATTCCAATAAAATAAAGGAATCCAACTCGTTATTTAAAAAATAAAGATATTTTTCCTATTGAAAAGGTAGAAATAATGAATAAGTGTTTTCAAGAGAAATTTATTTTGAATAAAGGTCAAAAAATAACCCTCAATATCAGGTTTAAAGAGTTTTAATTAAAATTAGTCAAACATGAAAAGGAACATATTAATTATTGAATAAAGAAGGAAACACATACTTCTCTGCTCAATTATTAGTGGATCATTCTAAGTAAAAAAATACTTTTATTAATGATAATTATATACTGATATCATTTAACTATCTATCTCAAGTATTTATGAAGAATGATGTATTATCTATACATTTATATAATCTTGTAACTATATAAATTTTCTTGTATAATAGAGGTTTTAAAAATTCTACTAATGTATGGACGAAAAAAATTTGAGTAGAATCCTGCCACCATTTCCATGATGGGTAGTATAGTAAAAGTTGATGTTGGCTCTACGTGGTGACCCAAAAAAGTTGTGTATAAAACCAAAACCCAACATGCCTATTTAGCCTGCAATTCTGGATAGCATGAATTTGATATAAAAAGACCAATATGTTTGGATTAAAGTTGTGGTTTTAATAGGTTAACACATTACACACAAGATTTCTGGTACAATTCATTAAATTAAAACTCATAAATGAATCCCATGATAAGGGGAAGAATATTAGAGATGATGAAGAAATATCCACAAATTAAGAAAAATTATTAAACACTAGAAATATCTAGAATGGTTGAATATATTTATTATTCATGTATTAATATTCATCTAAATATTTGTACTTTCACATCTCAACATGTACGATAAATCGATTGAAAGAGATGAAATTTTTTTTTGTGAATAATTAATAAACAACATTGATATGTATGTAATATAATGTTTTAAAAAATAAATCTCCCAATAATATTCTCAAGGATATAAATGAAATTTCATTTGATACCATATCCAATAAATTTTTTAGGAAGAAAATATCTAAAATAAATATAGTGAACAAAGGCTCCAAGGTAATTCAATGTGAATATTCATATATTCCGACCAATGAATCCAATGATATATATGTTGTTTGGATGAAATATCTAAAGAGGTAAATAAATAGAGATTATTCATATGAAAATTATAGTGCAAAATTAAACGACAATTTTACACATTAACAATATAAAATCTATAAGTGATTTTTTTTTAAAATGAAAACCCTTGAATTGATGTACTACTTTGTTTGAGCTAAAACAAGGTTAGAAACACTCTAATAAAGTAGTATGAAATTATTCTAACTGAAGAAGAATTATTTAAGAAGAATAATGATTCACCATATGATATAAGATCCTTCAAATCTTATGAAATGTTAATGTAGAAAATTGAAAACTTGATAATATCTAATATATCAAAATTAGAATTTATGTTAAGAAATTTAATCATAAATAATGGGGGTAACATAGAAACACGGTTGAGAAAATCTTCCTAACCCATATGAACAAATTGATAAAAATAAATACAAATTCTATTCCAATAATAATTGTGAATTGAATTTACATTTTTAAAACATGTAATTAATAGTAATTCTTAATTTCATGGGAATAACACCATAAATTGTATAGTTTTTCCATATTGAACAATATATGATATAGAAGTTATCATTATGGAATGATTCTTAAATTAGCATATTGAAAAACAAATAATAAAATCATCTATGATGGGTTTTAAGTCATTTCAATCAACCAATAATAGTAAAATAAAAATCATTTTATCTTGGTTTTCTCTTGAATTTTATAATTCCAAATAAATTTATTGAATAAGATCATACACTATGAAGTTGTGTAAAATATAAAAATATTTACAACCAAAATTAAATGATACATATTTCATTATTATAAAAATAAATATCCTAAAACATTTATATTTAAGATATTAATCATCATGACCATTACCATGAATTTTTCCTTGAGGGGTATACAATTTATATTTTATGAATAATTTGGTTGAGTTTATATCTCATAGAAATGGGTTAATTGTTGAATGTTCTTGATAGAGTGTCATTGAAAAAGGTACATATATATTAATCTATATTCATTGGTTAGTAAAAATAAAATCTTGATTATATAATAAAAACACACATGTTAATTACATTTCAATGGTAGTTAATGTTCATTTTTGATCTTATGGGACTGAGTTAGTGGATTTCAATTTTTAACATCCATTCTCATCATTTGTGCACTTCATGCCTAATGTACACCAATTTAGGCCCAATGATTCATATGATTTTATGGAATGTAATTGTACATATTTAAATTTGATATTTTGTTAAATGGATATACACTTCAATATGAACATTTTTTATTCAGGGATCAATGGAGGATTCATAAAGGATGATGGGGATATTTGGCAATAAAATGAAACAATTCTGAAGAAGGCATGTTGGACACCAGCCAACTGATGAGAGTTTGGGGGCCATAATAGTGGACCAATAAAGAAAAAAATTTCTGGGATGCTATATGAAATGTAGAGAAACAAATAATTCTTAGAATACAGTGCTAATTCAGCTTCCATGGTGGTTATTAAGGTTTCCCCAACAAAATATCAAAATCTGGGCCAAATTCTGCCACCCAAGATGTTATCTCACTAAATCAGCCATAAATCCCGATAAAAAAATCCTAATAGGAAAACATTTTACACACAGCTAGAAGAAATATGGGGACACAAAATACCTTTCTTTGGACCACCAAGATTTGGTGATATGCTTTCCCATACATGACGATCTTTTTAGGCGAGACATTGAGAATAAAAGGTCAAGGAAGGAATCAATTTCTCCTCTACTTTCCACCACCCTAAGGCCTAAATTATTTAAATAGTTGGCCAAAAATTGTTTTAGGCTCGGCCAAAAGATTTAAAATTTTATATTTAATGAAGTGGTGGTGTGGGGGAAGATATATCATGTTTTTTATTTATGTTATTATGCCAAAGTTCCTTTGTATTGTTTTCAGTTGCCCTGTAAGTTTCTTTTTGTATTTCTATGTTCTTAATCAACATATTTCTCTTATATTCTTCCCATATCTTAATTAAAACTCTATAATCACAAAGAATAGTGATATATTAAGGTTGTGGTGGATTAGTTCACACATAGGTGTGAATTTCATTCACACACTCGGAGGAGTGCTCATTATTTCCGCAGTTTAAATTTGTTCAATCCAATTATTGTATGCCATATTTCACCCACCATTTAGAGTATACAATCAATGGAGGGCTAAAACTTTAATGGGTTTATCAAAGGAAGATGAAAATACTGGATTGAATGTTATTTTAAGAATAAGTTATTGTTAATTGGTTAACAAATTTATGACTTCCATTCTTTAGTTATTTCCTCTCTTCAACTTCACTGTGTTTGAGGAAGCTAAATCCATGTACTAAAATGACCATATACCATGGAGCGACCATGAATTTGTTCTCTAAGATTGTAGGAGTTTATTAAATGATTCTATTTAGAATAATACCAGAAAATGATTTTGGTAGTGTAATTTTGAATAATGGATTCATCAAGAATTAATAAAACCAAATTTTCTAAAGTAAAATTCATTTTATCCACCCCGAGCATAATCCTAAGATCAACCCATTTTCATTGAATTGATTTCAATTAGGTTTCTTAGTGTTATCATTAAACATATAAAATAATAACAAAATTGGACATTTCTTTTCCAAATAAATATCTCATTGGTCGTGTAACTTAGGTATCTTCTAAGGTCTCAGTGGATTCGATAACCCAAGCCAGACTACAAGGATCGTTCTACCTTCATCTCTTGGGTAAATTCGAGAATGTATCAAATATTGGCGCCATTATCAGGGACCAAATAAGTAAATTAGACCAAAAAATTCTTTCCTCACACACATTTTTATATTCTCACCTAGGATCTCTTATCTTGTCCACTTCTTGCATTTATTTCTTTTTAGCGTATGTCCGCCTACACCTGCAATAATTCAAATAGACTAGTTAGGGAAGAAATCCTTAGGATAGGGGAGTCAAGTACACTAAGAGAACTAATTCCATTATATCCTAATCTTTATAATACTCCAGAGTCAAAAATCGAGCACATTTCAATAGAAGGTCTTCAACGGAACCAACTCATAAAACCCGGTGGGATCCAAAATGGAAATCCAAATGAGGCAGCCCCAAACTTGGGGAAGACAATTGATCAACACATGAATGACTACCTCACACCTGCTTGGACCAATACCCCTCATGCATTAGACACAATTTCATAAGAGATTCCAACTATATCTTTACACCCTATATTCTAATCCACCTTCCCACATTCTATGGAATGGATTCCGAGATGCCATACCTTCATGTTAAGGAGTTCAATGACTTTGTAGAAACAATTTTTCCCCCACATCAACTATAATAAGCTAAGATTTGGCTATTTCCTTTTTCTTCAAAGTATCGAGCTAAAAATTGGCTAAAATATTTGTGACTATCATCCATCAACTCTTGGGACCAATTACAATGATAATTCCAGAAAAAAAATACTTTCCCCCCACAAAACAATTGCACATAAAAAGAGCATCCAAAATTTTTTTGAAAATGAGGGACAATCATTCTATAAAATAAGGGAGAGGTTCAAATACACACTAAAAATGGGTCCTCATCATGGTATTTCTATACTAGAACTAGTGATAATTCTTTATGAGGGATTGGTCCTGGGGAACAAACAATTCATTAACATTATGTGTAACAGAACCTTTAAAAACAAAGCCCCAAATGTTGCCTACGAGTATCTGGAAAGCCTTGCTAAACAAAACCAAACATGGGGAACTTCACCATATTTTGAAAAGCCACAAAGAACTAATATAATTCATACACATAGATAAGATAAATACATTATGGATAAACTCAAAGAACTCTCTAGGAAGTTTGAAGAGATATACCTTAAGAAAGTCCATGAAATCCAAAATGTATACCTTTTTTGCACAATTTGTGACAAACATGACCATAAGAAAGAAAAATTCCCAACCATTCCATCCATAAAGTATGTTATTTTAGGGGGACCCCCATAAAATTAAAATGATGAGAACTTTTAAAAGCTTCAATACCAAATCACCTTCAACCCAAGGTATAATGACCACCCAGGATTCTACTGGAATGATAACTAACAACCTAGACAACCACAGGGACAAAATCCTTACCCCCATTAGAACTACCAAACACATAACCAGTTCCAAACCCAACTTATCCAATACCAACATCCACCAGTCCATTTTCTACAAACCATCCCTCCTCTAAAATATCCCCCCTAGGATAAACCAATCTTCTCAAGCACCAACCCAAACTATTCCACAAAGCCTACAAGAAAATTGGGAAAACAAATGGAAAGGATGAACTCGGAAGTCTCTTCCCTAAAAAAAGAACATCAAACCATCAAAACTAGAAAATCACCAATGCCTACAAAAGCCATTACACGAAAAATAGTAAGGGTAGAGTCAATTTTAACTCAAACATCTCATGAAAAACTAAAGGTTGTAACTTTTTTTAGATGTGGGAAGTCAATTGAGAAACCTGAACAAAAAATTCAAAACCCATATGAAGATTCAAACATGGATGAAAATTCAAATGAACCAAATGATCAAACTAAAAATCAGGATAAAATTTTCAAAAAACAACTCTTCAACAAATAAACCCACAACCTACACCATTTCCACGACGCATGAGGGGGAAAACTAGGCCTGAATTGAGTGAAACATTAAGGGAATTCTTCTCACTAGTCATGTATAATATTCCCCTTCCCAAGGAAATCTAAACCCCACCTGCCTACTCAAAGGACTTTAAGGTATTGTGCACTTTTAGAAGAAACTTTTCACATAAAAATCAAGTCCTTTTAGCTGCTAATGTGAGTACCACCATTCAAGGGACAATTCCTCCTATGTTGAAAGTCCTTGGTTTCCCTTACATCAATGTTGAACTAGGAGATAACAATGTTGTCAAGGCCTTGTGTAACCTAGGTTCTAGTGTCAATATCATTCCCAATGTTGTGTACTACCAGTTAGTCCTAGAAGATATCCAACCAACATCTTTAACACTTCAACTTGTTAATCATAGCATTAGGGTTCCAAATGGGATTTTAAAGGATGTTCTAGTAAAGATTGAAAAATACATCTAACCTGCTGACATCATTGTCTTGGAAAACCATCCAATCATAGGAAATAATGAACAAACCCCAATCATCCATGGTTGTCATTTCCTTGCAACAAGCATCTCTATTATCCGAGTTTGAAATGGGATCATGACCATCACCTTTGAAACATGAGTCTAGACATGAAAATCTATAATCAAGATCACAAACAGGGGATCATGAGTATATTCATGAAGTAAACATGACAGGAATCATTGATAAGGAATACATAGAACATTAAGAAATATTGGATGGATGTTAATTTAAGGATGAGATTGATTTCCTTAGTTCACATGTCGGAATCTTATCTCCTTGGATTGAATCATTTTCAAATTTCTCTTATGATGAAGTCTTAGGTCCAAAAGTTAGTGAAACCTTTCAGGAAACCACATTCATGGAGACCAATAAAACTTCCTTCCCTAAATATGATCAAACCAATATTATAGATAAAAATTCTAAATATGGGGATTCAATTCTATCTAAAACTCTAGGAAAAAATTGATCATGATCCAATGTCCCAATATTCTGCTGAAATTTTTAACCACCATGATCTTTAATTGAAGGAACATCCCACCGCACTAAAGAATGGCTTCCTGTGGGACAGTAAAACACATATTATTTCCATTTATTCATCTCTTCAATCCAATCATGATTGGATGCTTATAGATGTCCTTCGCAAACATAAGAAATCCATTGGTTGGACCATGTCTGATATTCCAAGGATTATCCAACTAATCAGAACTCATAGGATTGTTCTAGTATTGGATTCAAAGCCATTTCATCAACCTCAAAAAAGACTCAATACTAATCTCATGAAGGTAGTAAAAAAGGAACATCTCAAATTTTTAAGAGCTTGTATCATCTATCCCATAGCTGAGAGGGATTGGGTGAGCCCAATCCATGTGGTTCCAAAGAAGGCCGAAATCATAGTGATAACCAATAAGGATTGAGTGATTATTACAACTAGGGTGAGTAGTGGATAGAGATTCTGCATTGACTATATGATGATAAACTCATTTAACAAGAAGGACCATTTACCCTTACCATTCATTGACCAAGTCCTTGAGAGAGTGGCATGTCTTACCTTCTACTATTTCTTAGATGGGTTCTCAGGGTATAATCAGATTGAGTTATCCCTAGAAGATTAAGGGAAGAATACATTCACCTTTCCATTCAGCACCTTTGCCTTCAAATGCATGCCCTCCGGGTTATGCAATGCCCCTGGAACCTTTTAGCTGTGCATGATGGGAATCTTCTCAGAAATTGTTGGGGATTTTCTAGAGGTCTTCATGGATGAATTCTATGTGTTTGCAAAAACATTTGAGGGATGTCTGAGGAATGTCGAGAGTCTTGTAAAGATGTGAAGAAAAGAATCTAGTCCAAAACTGGTAAAAACTCCATTTCATGGTTAAAAAGGACTACTTCTAGGCCATATGGTCTCAGGTAGGGGGATTGAAGTCGATAAAGCCAAGGTTGACAACATTATCCACCTTCAATCACCCAAAATTGTCAAGGAAGTGAGGTCTTTCATAGGACATGATGGTTTCTATTGAAGGATCATTAATAATTTCAGCTCTATTTCTAGGCCACTTTGTGCTCTATTGGTGAAAGATGCTCCATTTTTATAAAAATAATTATGTGAGGAATTATTCTATATACTCAAGGCAACTATTATATCTCCACATATCATGAAATATCCAAATTGGAAACATTATTTTGATCTCATGTTTGATGCGAGTGAATTTGTGGTAGTAAAATTATTAGAACAACGGTGTAAGAAAAATCCATGGGTCATTTCATATGTATGAAAATAATTAAATGATGCACAAATCAACTACACCACCACTGTGAAAGAGTTTCTTGCTGTTGTATTTTCCATATTGAAATTCAGGTCCTATCTCTTAGGAGCATCTATAATTGTCTTCTCTGACCATTCAACCCTGAAATAACTTTTCCAAAAACAAGATTCCAAGGATAGACTAATTAGGTGAGTCTTTATATTACGAGAATTTGACCTCACAATCTAAGAAAAAATGGTGTTGAACATGTTTTAGCTAATCACCTGTCTAGGATGGAATTCAAAGACCGCTCAAATCACCTTTTTGTGTCTGATTCTTTCCCTAGTGAACATATATACTCTATGAGTGAATGCCTTGGGTATGCTGACATAGCCAACTTCTTAGTTATAGGAGTCATTCAAAAATTCATAGGGACTCAATCTCAAAGTAAATTCATTTATGATATTAGGCACTATGTGTTTTAGGATCCATACCGCTATAAGTTATTCCCTTAATATTTCATTATATGGTGTGTCCCAGAATGTAGACAAGAGTCTGTCCTTAAATTATCTCACAGTGAGGCATGTGGAGGTCACTTTTCCTATAAGAAAACATCTTCTAAGGTTATTCAGTTTGGTCTCTTATGGCCCACCCTCTCAAGGGACTCTTATAAATTTTTTCAAAGTTTTTCTAAGTGTCAAAAAGTAGGGTCCATCACAGAAAGCAACCAAATGCCACTGACTCCCATCATGGTGTTTGAAATATTTGGTTGTTGGGGAATAGACATCATGGGTCCCTTCCCAAACACTAGGGGATATCTGCAAATCCTTTAGCTATCTATTATGTCTCCAAATGGGATGAGTTCATTCCTACAAAATACAATTATCATCAAACTATGATAAGATTTCTCAAGGAAAAAAATCCTTTCTAGATTTAAAATTCTTAGGGCTATCATTAGTGATCATGGAACTCATTTCTGTAATCGTCCCATCTCAAAACTCATGGAAAAGTATGGAATTTCTCACAATGTGTCCACTTCTTACCACCCATAGACCAATGGTCAAGCTGAGTTCTCCAATTGAGAAATCAAACATATTCTTGAAAAAACTGTTAATTAATATAGGAAAGATTGTTCAAGAAAACTCTTAGATACTCTTTGTGCCTGTCGAACCACATTTAAAACCATTTTAAAAATGTCGTCATATAGGTTGTTTTATGGAAAATCTTGCCATTTACCAGTGGAAATTGAACATAATTATTTTTGGGAAATAAGAAAATGATTTATGACCTTTCATTGGCTGGAACAAAAAGGAAATTGGATCTCAATGAACTTGAGCAACATATGATAGAGGCTTATGAAAATTCAAGGACCAATAAAAAATTACAAGACTACAAATATTGAATCCTTAAAGCAAAAAACATTGAACTGGGAAAACCTATTCTTTTATATAATTTTAAACATCACATACACCTGAGAAAATTGAGTTCTAGATGTCCAAGTCTATATATAGTGGATAAGGTGTACCCCCATGGGGTTATTGAAATTCAAGATCCCACCAATAATAAAACATTTAATGTTAATGGTCATAGATTCAACCCATTCATAGAACAATTCCAAAAACATGACGTTAATGAATAATTGTGTGAAACTACCTTATATAACAAAAATAATTAATCAATTAGGGGTCCAAGTCAAGCTAACGACGTTAAAAAAGCGCTACATGGTATGAAACCCGTGTTTTTAATGATTCCAATCATTTTTTTGTTTTAATCAACATTATATTTCAAATAGTATTAGTGGATCATTTTGATATAATTTTATTCTACCTCTGACTATTGACCTGTTCTTCTCTTATGAGTATGGATGGTTATGAATGGGTATCACCATATTTATCCATGCCACGTGGTGTGATCCCTGAGTACAACCTTACCAAGAAATTAAAAAGAAGAGAGTGTATCATCATTTTGATTTAAAAATAAATAAATAAAATGAAAAACTTAAAAAATGATGAGACATGGTATTACATAAATTGTAGTGTTGTTTTTCTGTCTATTTTCTTCTTATGTATGGTTTAGAGACTATTTTGGGTGACATATATTGACCCAAGAGGTTACTACATCTCACATGAGAACAAATAGTGATTTGGGAGCACCATAATAATCATTACAAAGCCACCAGGTGAACTTGTTCCATGCCCTTTCCAACTCATTCACCCCACCCAATTTCTCTTTTATTTTCATTTTAAAAAAATAGGTATAGTTTCATTATAAATGGGGGGTGTTGAAACAAAAATAATGTTAAAAAAATGATAAAAAATGACTTAAAATTTCATTATCATTAATATAATAACATCTTTTCTCACATTAAAACTATATATAAAATAATTTTAATTTCCATGAAATAATTTAATTCATGATTATGTTTACAAGATTTGATTTTGTATGTTTGGTTGTCCAATTAGAATTTTAATCATTTATATAAGGCCCCAGCCACAAACATTACTTAATCTTGAGATATTTCAAGAATGCACCTTGAGGATCTTTTCAGGTTTAGAGTTTTAGAAAATTAGATCATAAAACTTTCATTACATCCCACATTTAAACAAAGTTGTTACAATAAAAGATAGTATTCATTTTTTCCCGTCAACAGAAACATATTTAAAATAAAACATGGATTCTTTCTTGACACTTTCTTGACACCATCATCATATCATGTACCCTTCCCTTGACCCATGAAAAACATTTCAAAAACTTGGGATGAGCATAAAAAGCTCAGTAAGGGATATAAAAATATTGAAAGAAAACATGAGTACATGTATACGTAAGAATCAATGAAATCATACTCTACTCATAAAACATAAGCACTTTATCATACCTCATCAAATCATGAATAAATCATAGAAATCATAAGACATAAAGGTAACTTGAGGCATTCATAATATTTTTACGTAGGGAGTAACCCTCTTGGTTACGTTTGGAATACCCATCACAGTATATTCCCTAAATCTCTTTAGAGAAACCTTAACATTTAACTCCTTCGTGTTACCCAATGCATTGGAGAGCTATATCGGGCTCACCCGCCCTTAGTTTATCACGAAACCACCCGTTAACATAACAATGCCCAAGAACCATAACATAATCGTACCACATAATACATGCATAAAGAAAACATAACATTTCCACATTTAAATCACAAGATATCAATAAAACACATTGATATAAAAAACATTATGAAACCCATTTTCAATACCAAAATAAAATAAAAGTAAAACATGGTATTTATTTTTCTTTTAAAAAAACAGTATGGCTTGTAGAGGAAGCCGAAACTCAAATAATGGTCACGGCGGCGGAGAAGTCGTTGTCACCGCATACGTATGACAAAAACATTCCCTTTTGTCATTTAGTAAACGCTTCATATAAAAAAGATTTCTTTTGAATAAATGAAAAAGTCAAAGGGGTTTATACACCGTATAAAATAAAGTTGTGTATAAAACAAAATATGCCTCAATGAATGGAGATTGAGATGAAGTCCCTTACCTCGTATCCGACTAGACATGATCGTTCTTTAATATCCTGAATAATAAACCTGAGTTAATTTATACTTGTTTAAGAACCTTTTTCAAGTTCATTATTCCTTTTATATCACTTATTGCCATGTCATGAACACTATGTAATTATTTAAGTTAATAACGGTCGTTTTAACGATCATTGGTACTTGAGTCAAAAATAAACTCTTTATAATTACAAGTTGTTCATGTATCCATTATATCCAGAGTTATAATCATGATGTAGATATCATATATATCATATATATTCAGTATATACATGTATTTATAATATTACATAACGTTTAGAGGTAAGAAATGAAATGCACCATTCATGGAGACGGTAAGCTGTACGTACGCATGAACGCTACTTTCATTTCTATTTTGTATTTTATGGAATGGAATCATAATGATATAAAGGTATATTATAATTCCAGTATAATATCATATATAATACCATTAATTACATCCTTTATAAGTCCCACATATGGCATTAACGAATCAAATCACTTTGAGGGGGCGGTAGTCCGCACTTCCTAAAATGAAGATATCGCGTTTACCCATAATGGAAACCATAAAGGTATGATATAAATGAAAAATACAGAAGCTTAAGTAAAACATAAACATATTATATATCATATATAAATATAGTGTCATCTTAATGGATACCTTTGAAGGTGTTAAAAGAATATTGAACAATCATCGTTTTGTGAGGTAGAAATTCACCATCCACAGAAACAGTATGTTATTTAACCATTAGATGTAGGTGTGTGTAAGTGTAGCTCGAATCCTTCTTATAAGAACATCATATTATATGTAATATACTGGTTTTGTTACAAAATAAATGAATAAAAAGAGTTTATGGGGTTGGAAAATAAAAATAAAACATAAGAACACAATAGAAGACACTATCATTAAATTGGGTAACTCTTTTTGATTTGAGCCCAATGGCTTCTTTGGGAAGACTTCTGCCCATAGTGAGGCTTCTAAGAGTTAGAGAGGGATGCGGAGAGAAAAACTGGGTAGGGGTTGGCCGAGCCAAAGGCTTTGGAAGTGTGGGTATGGAGGTAGAGGTGGGGGCCTTTTATAAGAGGAGAGGAGGGGCACTCTTGGAAAGGTATAAAATGATACTTTATTATAAAATGATTTTTGGATAAAAAAGGTCCCACAATTATAAATTTCTAGGATAAAGTGATAGGGGTTCTAAATCCACCCATCCAATAGGTTTTTGACAAGTGTAGGTCTTAGATTTTACATTATATTTTCATTTTATTTAAATCGTTAAATAATGAGGTCATCGCTGCATCATCATGGTGTCATAAATAATTTAATTTATTTAGTGTCTAAAAATTATAAAAAAATATCACGATGTAGGAAATTATTTTATTTTTCTAATGAATTTATATAGTCAAAAATATGACTTGTATAACCCCATTTAAAAACTGTTTTAGTAAAACAACTCATGTTTGTGACATTTTTACTTTAACATTAATTAAAAAGATATTAATGTCATTTTCCTTCAAAAGTGGCTCCATGGGGTCCCCAAGTTTACCCATGGATTTTCTGGGTCGGCCATGACAAATCCAATAAGGATAGGACTTGTGTTAAGTTCATTTCATATTATTAAAACATTATTCTTACCTTAAATTACACTAATTACCTATAATCGCGATTAAAAACATAAAAGTTACTATTCAACATAAAATTATTTTAATCCCATTGAACCACATTTTAATTCTTAATGACAACCATTTATGTCAGATTTTTGAAATTCAAAACATAGAGGTGGTAAATTTTCATTTAAACGAAAAATCAGTTTTTTAAGTACCACTTAGTGGTTTCACTATTCATCAAAAATTGAAGTTTTTCTGGAAAATACCAAAACTTCACCCTAAGATATAATTGATATTCCAAATTCAAAACTGATGTATATTTTAAAAAATTCATAGCATATAAGTTACATTAATTAATTTAATAATTAAGTCCCGCTTTCTGAGCAAATAGCGTGTTTTTATGAAACAATAAGTAGGAAAAGATTGACACTAGTTTAAGTCCAATTTCAAAGTTAAATTAATTCCAATGACCACTATTGGATTAAATGGTAAAAATATATTCTAATTTAACTTTAAACCCAATTCAAAAGATAACCTAATCATATAATTAAATTATATGAAAAAGCAGTTTTGATGTAAAATGCAGTATTTTTCACTATTCAATAAAAAATGAACATTGTCAGAAAAATACCAAAAAATTATCCAATGTAAATTTCAATGTCCCAATCGTAAATAATAAGTTTATTTTGAAAAATAGAGCTTATAAAATTTTCAATTTTTTTGATTTAAAAATGGTTTGCCATCAAAAAGCAGTAAAACAATCTTTTAAAAATATTAGTGTATTTCATGCTTAAGATTGGATTTATTCTCATTTCAAGCCTCTAAAACAATATAAAATTCATTAGTAGACATAGATAAAAATATCTATTATTCATTACTTACTTGGTATGTTACATTCTTCCCACCTTTAGAAAATTACGTCCCTACAATTTATTTACTTATCGAATAAGTGGGGGTATTTATCCCTCATTGCATTTCCAAATTCCCATGTTGCCTCTTCAACCATGTGTATTTTCCAAAAAACCTTTACCTGATGAATCACCTTATTCCGTAACACTTGCTCTATGTGGTCAAGAATCTAGACCGATTTTTCCTCATAAGATAGGTTCTCTTTCAGCTGAACTACCTCTGGACTCAAAACATGATATGGATCTGGCATATACTTTCTCAACATCGAAACATGAACAACATTGTGTACCTGAGATAAACTCGGAGGTAAAGCCACTCGGTAAGCAGCTGATCCAACTCAGTCCATAATATCATATGGTACAATGAACCTTGGACTCAACTTTCCTTTCTTACCAAATCGCATCACACTTTTCCACGGTGAAACTTTGAGAAAAACATTATCACCTACCTCGAAAGATAGATCCTTCCTCCGGTTATCTGCATAACATTTCTGTCTACTCTGAGATGTTCTCATGTGTTTCTGTATCAGCTGAGCATTTTCTGCCAACTCTTCTACCAATTCTGGTCCCATAAGCTTCCTTTCACCCACTTCATCCTATAAATCTGGAGTTCGACACCGCTTCCCATATAACGCCTCAAATGGTGGCATCTGTATACTGGAATAAAAACTGTTATTATATGAAAATTCAACCAAGGAAAGCTATTGGTCCCAACTTCCCTGATAATCCATCGAACAAGCACGTAGCATATCCTCCAATGTATGAATTGTTCGTTCTGACTGCCCATCTAATTGAGGATGAAAAGCTGTACTAAAATTTAATTCAGTACCCAACGACTTCTGAAGGCCTTTCAAAAAGTTAGAAGTGAACCTAGGATCACAGTCAGATACAATGGAGAGAGGAACTCCATGTAACCTGACTATCTCTTTAAGATACAAATGGGAAAGTTGATCTAGGGAAAAAGTATCTCGTATAGCAAGGAAATGAGTAGATTTAGTCAATCGATCAACAATAACTCATATTTCATTATTACCTCGAGGTGTCTTCGAGAATCCCACAAAGAAGTCCATGGATATATTCTCCCATTTCCATTATGGTACTGGTAAAGGCTGAAGCATCCCTTTCGGTAACTGCCACTCTGCTTTAACCTGTTGACAAGTCAAACACTTCACTATAAAATCAGCAATATCTCTTTTCATTCCATCCCACCAGTAATACTCCCACAGATCTCTGTACATTTTAGTACTACCAGGATGAACTGAAAACGGAGAACTATGATATTCAAATAACAACTCTCTCTTCAACTGTGAATCACAAGGCACACAAAATCTCTTCCCAAATCTCAAAACACAATCATTATCAATGTTGAATTCAGGCAACTTACCCTTCTGAACCTGCTCTACCTTTTTCTGCAACTCACTGTCTTGCTTCTGTGCTTGCTTGATTCTGTCTGATAGAGAAGATTTCACTGATACCTGAAACAAAACAGAAGAACATCATGCACCAAAAACTTCTATGCCAAATTTCATCAAATCCTTAACCAAAAATCACATTCCACACACAACATTGTTAATGAAGCATTACTTTTTCGACTCAAAGCATCAACCACTTTATTTGCTTTTCTCGGATGGTAATGAATTGTACAATCATAATCCTTGATTAATTACAGCCATCTCCTCTGTCTCATGTTCAATTATTTCTGAGTGAATATATACTCTAATCTTTAATAATCGGTATATATTTCACACTTTACTCCATACAAATGATGCCTCCAAATTTTTAAAGAGAAAACAACAGAAGCTAATTCCAAATCATGTGTAGGGTAATTTACCTCATGAGTTTTTAACTGTCGTGAAGCATAAGCAATTACCTGATCATTATGCATTAGGACACAACCAAGTCCTTTCAATGAAGGATAACTGTAGATAACAAACTCACCATTCCTGGAAGGTAGTGCCAAAACTGGAGCATTCACCAATCTTCTTTTCAATTCCTAAAAACAATCATCACATTCTTTTGTCCAGATAAACTTAACACCCTTCCAAGTTATCTTAGTCATTGGACTAGATAACTATTAATAATTTCTAACAAACCTTCAGTAATAGCATGCCAAACCAAGGAAACTACAAATCTCTGTTACATTTGTGGGTCTTGTCCATTCTTCAAAAACCTTTGTTTTTGCAGGATCAACTGTTATCCCATCTTTAGAAACAATGTGACCAACGAAAGAAATTTGTTGCAACCAAAACTCACATTTGCTGAATTTCCCATACAATTTCTTTTCTTTTAAGGTTTTCAAAATAACCCTTAAATGTCTTTCATGCTCCTCTTTACTTTTAGAAAATACCAAAATATCATCAATGAAAACCACCACAAACTTATCCAAGAACTCATGGAAAATTCTATTCATTATGTCCATGAATACAGCAGGTGCATTGGTTAGCCCAAAAAGAATTACTACAAATTCATAATGGCCATATCTTGATCAAAACGCAGTCTTCGGAACATCTGCTTCCATTACCTTCAGCTGATGGTACCTCGATCTCAGGTCAATCTTTGAAAAATACTGAGCTCCCTGGAGCTGATCAAACAAATCATCAATATGAGGCAAAGGATATTTGTTCTTAATAGTGATGTTATTCAAGGCTCTATAATCAATGCAAAGTCTCATTCAACCATCTTTCTTTTTAACAAATAAAATAGGAGCACCCCATGGTGATGTGCTAGGTCAAATGAAACCTTTCTCTAATAAATATTGCGATTGCTCCTTCAACTCTAAA
Source organism: Viscum album (assembly GCA_963277665.1). Lineage (NCBI taxonomy): Eukaryota > Viridiplantae > Streptophyta > Magnoliopsida > Santalales > Viscaceae > Viscum > Viscum album. Next base: position 1,619,587,220 of record OY728125.1, read on the forward strand.
AGTTCAATTTGATCCATTCGATAAGGGGGTTTTGAAATTGGCTTAGCATCAGGAACTAAGTCAACAGTAAATTCAACTTCCTGATCTGGTATTATTTCAGGCAACTCATCAGGAAAAACATCAGGATACTCATTTACCACTGGCACATCATTAATCTGAACAATTCCTTTATTTTCAACGATGTGTGCAAGGTAACATTAATTTCCATCTTTTACAAGTTTCTCACCCTCTTGATATATTATCAACAGTAAGGGTTCATTCTTGTACACAAACTAAAAGTATTTCTGAAGAGAAAATTCTTTAGCTCTACAGTCAAACTTAGCATGGTAAATAGAGAGCCAATCCATAACCAAGATAACATCAAACTCTACTAGAGGTAAAACAATAAGGTTTTCATGTAGGTTCTTTCCACGGATAAGGATAGGAATATTCTTATAAATTCTTTTAGCCTCAACATTTCCCCCATGTGTTTTTACCACAAGTTTAGGAGTCATTTCTTGAGATGGTATTCCCATTTTACTAGAAAAGGTTTCAGAGATGAAAGAATATGTAGACCCAGAATCAAACAACACACTAGCATAATCTGAAAAAACAAACAAAGTACCTGATACCACTTCATTTGATGGACCGACATCTGCTGAAGTAGTTGCAAAGGATTTCACCACCCTTTTCTACTTATAGTCTAACTGCTTCCCATCACTTGAGCTCTTTGTCGGACACTCATTTTCATAGTGTCCCATCTCATTGCACTTAAAACATTTCACAAACTGTAAATCAAATTTGTCTTACCATCACCTTGATGTTTTTCAGTGCAATCAATAGCCTTATGTCCCATCTTACCGCATCGGTAGCACTTTCCAGAATTCAAAAGACATTCCCCAGCATACCTTTTACCACATTTATCACAAACTGGAAAATTATTTTTCTTACCGTTAGACCTTTTTGAATAATTCTTTCCTTTCTCATGCCACCTCGGTCTCTTCTTCTGATGGTTGTTATAGAACACTTGATCATCAGCAAACTCCATTTCCACTTTCTCATCACATCGAACAAGATATTCATAACATTTAAACTCACAAGAAGCCAATGCCCTTCGATATTTTGGCTTTAATACTGAGAAAAAATGATTGATTTTACTATCAAGGTCTCGGATAAAATTTGGAGCATACCTTGCCAATCGAGTGAACCTTTCTTCATAGGCAGCCACTAAGTCCTCCTCTTGCCTCAATTCTAGGAATTGATTTTCCATCCTAAGTCGAATAGCCTTAGGAATATACTTCTCAAGAAACATACCTTTGAATTCATCCCAGTCAAGAGCATCAATCTCATCAGTGTCCCTGATATTTTTATCCATCGACCACCACTGATATACCTCACCCTCCAAACAGTAAATTGCAACACTAACCTTTTGATTGTCTGAACATCCCATGAAATCGAAAATCATCTCCAGTGCTATAATCCACCCTTCAGCTAGCACAGGGTCAGATGATCCTCTGAATGATGGGGGATGTTGCCTCATGAAATGTTCCACCGCTGACATGTTCCTCTGTGGTTGATCTTGCTGATCTCGTGCATGGATATTGCCACCATTTATCACTTGAGTCAACTGCTCCATTACTGCAAAAAACTATTCAGTTCCAATTCCGACCATCTCAGGATACTGATTCGGAAGGTTATTTCCTTCTATATGCCTTCCTAGCACAGCTTCCCTGTTTCCTCTGTAGAAAACCATTCTGAACAAACATGTCTTAGATGAAGCAACATGGTAATCTTTAAATGATATATGATTTCAATTTACCATAAAATATATATATATATATATATATATATATTTGGATAATCATTTAATAAAATTCTAACTCCTAAAGTTATCTAAACCGACCATTGATACCAACTATAAGGCCCCAGCCTTAAACATTACTTAATCTTGAGATATTTCAAGAATACACTTTGAGGATCTTTTCAGGTTTAGAGTTTTAGATAATTAGATCATAAAACTTGCATTAAATCCCACATTTAAACAAAGTTCTTACAATAAAAGATAGTATTCATTTTTTCCCATCAATAGAAACATTTTTAAAATAAAACATGGATTATTTCTTGAAACTTCCTTGACACTATTATCATATCATGTACCCTTCCCTTGACCTGTGAAAAACATTTCAAAAACTTGGGATGAGCATAAAAAGCTCAGTAAGGGATATAAAAATAGGGAAAGGAAACATGAGTACATGTATATGTAAGAATCAATGAAATAATACTCTACTCATAAAACATATGCACTTTAACATACCTCATCAAATCATGAATAAATCATAGATATCATAAGACATTAAGGTAACTTGAGGCATTCAGAACATTCTAACATAGGGAGTAACCCTCCTGGTTAAGTTTGGAATACCCATCACAGTATATTCCCTAAATCTCTTTGGAGAAACCTTAACGTTTAAATCCTTCACATTACCCAATGCATTGGAGAGCTATATCGGGCTCACCTGCCCTTAGTTTATCACAGAACCACCAATCTTCATAACAATGCCCAAGACCCATGACATAATCGTACCACATAATACATGCATAAAGGAAACATAACATTTCCACATTTCAATCACAAGATATCAATACAAAACATTGATATAAAAACATTATGAAAACCATTTTCAATACCAAAATAAAAGAAAATTAAAACATGGTATTTATTTTTCTTTTAAAAACGGTATGGCTTGTAGAGGAAGTTGAAACTCAAATAATGGTCACGGCAGCGGAGAAGTGGTTGTCGCTGCATACGTACGACAAAAACATTCCCTTTTGTTGTTTAGTAAATGCTTCGTATAAAAAAGATTCCTTTTGAATAAACGTAAAAGTCAAAGGGGTTTATACACCGTATAAAAGAAAGTTGTGTATAAAACAAAATATGCCTCAATGAATGGAGATTGAGACGAAGTCCCTTACCTCGTATCCGACTTGACCTGATCGTTCTTTAATCTCCTGAATAATAAACCTGAGTTAATTTCTACTTGTTTAAGAACCTTTTTCAAGTTCATTAGTCCATTTATATCACTTATTTCCATGTCATGAACACTATTTAATTATTTAAGTTAATAACGGTTGTTTTAACGATCATTAGTACTTGAGTCAAAAATAAACTCTTTATAATTACAAGTTGTTCATGTATCCATTATATCCAGAGTTATACTCATGATGTAGATATCATATATATCATATATATCCATTATATACATGCATTTATTATATTACATAATGTTTAGAGGTAAGAAATGAAATGCACCGTTCATGGAGACGGTAAGCCATACGTACGCATAAACGCTACTTTCATTTCTATTTCATATTTTATGGAATGGAATCATAATGATATAAAGGTATATTATAATTCTATTATAATATCATATATAATACCATTAATTACATCCTTTATACATCCCACATATTTCATTAACGAATCAAATCACTTTGAGGGGGCGGTAGTCCGCATTTCCTAAAATGAAGATATCACGTTTACCTATAATGGAAACCATAAAGGTATTACATAAATGAAAAATATAGAAGCTTAAGTAAAACATAAAAATATTATATATCATATATAAATATAGTGTCATCTTAATGGCCACCTTTGAAGGTGTTAAAAGAATATTGAACAATCATCGTTTCGTGAGGCCGAAATTCGCCATCCACGGAAACAGTATGTTCTTTAACCATTAGATGTAGGTGTGTGTAAGTGTATCTAGAATCCTTCATATAACAACATCCTAGTATATGGAAGATACTGTTGTTGTTACAAAAGAAATTAATAAAAAGATTTTAGGGGGTTGGAGAAGCAAAATAAAACATAATAACACAAGAGAAGGCACTACCTTTAAATCGGGTAAATCTTTTTGATTTGAGCTCAAAGGCTTCCTTGGGAAGCCTTCTGCCCAAATTGAGGCCTCTATGAGTTAGAGAGGGATGTGGAGAGACAAAATGGGCAGGGGTTGGCTGAGCCAAAGGCTTTGGAAGTGTGGGTAAGTAGGTAGAGTTGGGGGCCTTTTATAAGAGGAGAGGAGGGGCACTCTTGGAAAGGTATAAAAGGATACTTTATTATAAAATTCTTTTCAGATAAAAAAAGTCCCACATTTATAAATTTAGAGAGTAAGGTGATAAGGGTTCGAAATCCACCCATCCAATAGGTTTTTGAAAAGTGTAGGTTTTAGATTTTACATTATATTTTCATTTTATTTAAATCGTTAAATAATGAGGTCATCGCTGCATCATCATGGTGTCATAAATAATTTAATTTATTTAATGTCTAAAATTTATAAATAAATATAATGATGTAGGAAAAAAAAACATTTCTTTATAATGAATATTTATAGTCAAAAATATGACTTGTACAACCCCATTTAAAAATTGTTTTAGTAAAACAACTCATGTTTGTGACATTTTTAATTTAACATTAAATAAAAAGATATTAAAGTCATTTTCCTTCCAAAGTAGCTCCATGGGGTCCCCAAGTTGACCCATTGATATTATAGGTCGTCCATGACACATCCAATAAGGGTAGGACATGTGTCATGTTCATTTCATATTATTAAAACATTATTCTTACCTTAAATTACACTAATTACCTCTAATCGCGTTTAAAAACATAAAAGTTACTATTCACCAAAAAATATTTTAATCCCATTGAACCACATTTTACTTCTTAATGAAAACCATGTATGTCGGATTTTTGAAATTCAAAACACATAGATGGTAAAATTTCATTTAAATGAAAAATCGGTTTTTTAAGTACCACATAGTGGTTTCACTATTCATCAAAAATTGAAGTTTTTCAGAAAAATGCCAAAACTTCACCCTAAGCTATATTTGATATTCCGAATTCAAAAATGATGTCTATTTTACAAAATTCAAAACATATAAGTTACATTAATTAATTTAATAATTAATTCCTGTTGTCTAAGCAAATAGCGTGTTTTTATGAAACCAAAAGTAGCAAAAGATTGACACTAGTTTAAGTCCAATTTTAAAGTGAAATTAATTCCAATGACCACTATAGGATTAAATGGTAAAAATATATTCTAATATAACTTTAAAAACAATTCAAAAGATAATCTAATCATATAATTAAATTAGATGAAAAATCAGTTTTGATGTAAAATGTAGTATTTTTCAACATTCATTAAAAAATGAACATTGTCAGAAAAATACCAAAAAATTATCCAATGTAAATTTCAATGTTCCAATTATAAATAATAAGTTTATTTTGACAAATAGAGCTTATAAAATTGTCAATTGTTATATTTAAAAATGGTTTGCCATCAAAAAGCAGTAAAACAATCTTTTAAAAATATTAGTGTATTCCATGCTTAAGATTGGATTTATTCTCATTTCAAGCCTCTAAAACACTATATAATTCATTAGTAGACCTCGATAAAAATATCTATTATTTATTAATTACTTGGGATGTTACAATTTATATTTTCATCTGTTAAATCAAAATGAAAAAATGCACATCCTCTAGAATGTGGGGTAGTAATTTAAATTCTTAGGATCCCATAAAAAATAGAATAGGCTGGTTTGATTTTTATTAATAATATGAGTATTCAAGAAAAATAAAAATTAAAAATAAAATAAAATAAAAATTTTCATGTAGGGTAGTGGATTGATAAAATTTGTGTATTTCGGCACTTGGGGATTATGACTCCAGAGTTTTCTAGCCCTGAGTTTTTCACTCTATATCTAGTTATGGTAATATGACTTTGTTATTGATCATGTTAACTTGAGATGGTGCCCGAGTATGTGGATTTCACTTTGGTGCCCTAAGGCCTTTGAGTCTCGAGTCATCATCAAAGTCTTACTACATGGGTTAATTTGATTAACAGCAATTTCAATTACTATGGAAACATTGTAAAAAAAATATATTGATGAATACTCATATTAGGATTAAATGTAATTCCACCTAGCACTTGCATGATATTCCCCTTGAATAAATATTATCCCCCATATCCATTGTGATTCACAACACATCATTTCACCTAATTGAGTAGGATGAAGTATGATGATAGATTTGATCAAAGGAATGGGATTGGGATTGGTATATGCTTTTAAATTTATCTTATTTTCAATTATTTTTATAGGTTAAAAAGATATATTTTTGGGTACTTTACATTGTGAGCAATATTTTTTATAATGTGTTTGAAATAAAGAATTCAAATATAATCTTCTAATTATTTTCTTGGATATAGAAAATATCAGGTTGGGGGTGTGATTATCCAATAAAAACACATATTTTAGTTACATTTTAATTATATTATATCTTTATTTTTGACCATATGGTCCTGAGTAAGTGGATTTTAATTTTAAAATCCATTCTCATCATTTGTTCACTTCTACCTAATGTACCCCAATTTAGGCCCAATGATTCATCTGATATTAAGGAATGTAATTATCAATATTTTAAATTGATATTTTGGGAAATGGATCTACACTTTAATATGACCATTTTTTATTCATGGATCAAAGGAGGATTCAGAAATTATGTAGGGGATATTTGGTGATGAAAGGAAATAATTATAGAGAAGGAAGATTGGACACCAGCCCGCTGATTAGAGTGTGGAGCCCAAAATATAGGCCCACTGAAGCCCAAATTTCATAGTATTCTGTAATACATATAGAGGAACAAACCATTATTTAGGATACAATGCTAATTTGGCCTCCATGGTGGAAAATAAGGCGGACCAAATAGAATATCAAAATCTGGGCCATAATCTGCAGCCCAAAATGTTATCTCACTAAATCAGCCATAACTCTCGATCCACAATTCCAAATAGGCCAAAATATTACAGACGTGTAGAAGAAATCAGAATACACAAAAGACTATTCTATGTCCCACTGAGATTTGGAGATATGTTTGCCCATACAAGATGATCTTTTCATGGGAGACAAAGAGGATAAAAAGTCAAGGAGGGAATAAATTTCTCTACTAATTTCCACCACCCTATGGCCTAAATTAATTATATAATCGGGCATAAATTGATTTAGGCTCATCCTATGGCTCCAAAATTGCATATTTAAGGTAGTGTTGGTGAGGGGAATATATCCACTGTTTTTTATGTAATGTTATTATGCCAATGTTCCTTTGTAATGTTTTCAATTTCCATGTAAGTTTATTTTTGTATTTATATGTTCTTAATCAACATATTTCTTTTCTATTCATCCCATTTCTTCATTAAAACTCTATAATAATAAATCATAGTGATATCTCAGTTTTTTAGTGAATTATTTTACATGTAGATGTGAATTTCATTCACACACATGGAGGAGTGCTCGTTATTTATAAAATTTTAATTTCTTCAATCCAATTATTATAAGCCATATTCTTCCCACCATTGAGAGTATACCATAAATGGATGGATAACCCATTAATGGGTTGATCATAGGAAGATAAAAGGGTTGGATTGAATGTTATTTTATGAACTAATTTTTGTTAATTGATTAAAAAGTTTAGGACATCCGTGCTACCGTAATTTCCACTCTTCATCTTTACTGTGTTTGTAAAAGCTAAATCCAAGTACTAAAATGACCACATACCTTGGAGAGATCATGAATTTGGTTCTCTATGTGTGTAGGGTTTAGTAATTGAGTTTATTTAGCATAAAAGGATAAAATAATGAAGTTAGTGTTATTTTTAACAAAGAATTCATCATGAATTAATAAATCCAAAATTGTCTACAAATGTAAAATTCATTCAATCCACCCCGAGAAAAATCCTAAGATCAACCCATTTTCATTGAATTAAATTCCCTAAAGTTTATTAGTGTTCTTTTAAAACATCTAAAATCAAAACCATGTTGGTCACTTCATATCCAAAAATCCATCTCATAGGTTGTGTATCTTAGGTATCTTCTTGTGTCATAGTGGATTCTACAACCCATGCTAGACTACAAAGACCATTCTACCTTCATCTCTTGGGTAAATTTGAGAATGAATCAAATATTAACATAAATAATGAAAAACTTAGATATACAATGACATGATAAAATTATAATAATTAAATGGTACCATGGATTCTTTTATTGATATTTAAAATTAAATGATTTTGACTATTTTATTGAACTAGTGGAAGGAGTTACATGTTGACTTATTGAAAAATTATTATATATAATAATTGATATATTAAACATGGAATAATAAGGGATAACAAATATATACAAGAATGTACTTATCTTTTTTTGTTTCATCATTCTCTTTTAAAATATAAGACATTGTTTTCTAAATCAAATATTCTTATTTTATACACCAATCATGCCTTAAGAAGAAATATAATGAAATGATTAATGGAACATTACTTAAGGATGAATTGATACCCCTTTCACAAGTAAATTGTACTTATTATCAATAAGGTTTCCAATAAATTAAAATAAAATATTTTAAATTAAAGGTTGTGAGAATACATAAACTACATGAATATTGTGATACTAAATTTGAGTGTATTTAAAATAAATATAATGGGCGGATTGAAGAGCCCATTTTGGGTTTAATTTATTTTTTATTAATATTTTTTAATGATTTTCTAATTTTTAAATGTATTTCATTTATGTCAATATATTAAAGTGGTTTAAGTCAATATGTTTCCTTGATGTTTGGTGGAATTATCGACACTATTAAAAGAAGAAGATGTAACATGAATAATTCGAGGAAGAAGATGAAAATTTATAATTCGAGATTGTTGAAGAAGATAAATGGTGTTCCCAAGTCATGTAGTCTTGGAAAAAGATAAATGGTTTTCTTTCCTTAGCATGATTTTCCTTATATTAATTAATGTATGGAAATAGTTTATTTAATGATTTTCATTACTTTTTATAATTAGTGCGAATATCACGAGTTTATAACATGTATTGTGATGTTTTTATAAACATGATTACTAATAACATAATGATGTAGAATCCAATATATAATGATTTTGGGAAAATATACGGGAAAACGAAAACATATTTAAATGGACAGAGGTGGTCGACCAATGTTTAAGGGACTAGGTCTAATAAAAAATATAATCAGAATAAGTCCAATATATAGATATAATTGAGTGAAAGATAGGAGAAGAGTGTTTGAAATAATTCTGTGATTCCAAAATATTTGAGTTTTTATGTATTTTGGAGATTATAAAAATCATTTTTTATTCTAATGAGTTTATATTGAGAATTTAAGAATATATATTGTTATAAGGAATTTATCTTATGTTTTCTATAAGTGTTCATGTTACACTAAGTAAAATATCAATGTTAGAAAACCTATTTTATCTTACATGAATCAAAACCACAGTACTTTATCTACCCTATTCTCATAATTATAAAACTGCCTATTTTTTATCTCACTATTTAATATAATATATTACAAATAGAATAGACTAACTACAACATTTTAAAATCAAAATATTCTAATCAGAGTGTAGTTATTAAAAGTATTAATGTTACGAAAAGGGGATTTGAAAAATATTATCTTTATAGAACAAATATATGTTGTGATATTTAATTATCACACTTCATTATAATAATTATCAAACATATACAAATTATTCTACACAATGTTGAATTCATTTTATATTACACGTGATATATGTGAAATATCTATATTATCTTATGAAGCTACTCTTTAGTTTATCTTATGAGAACAATACTATCAATTGGATATCATAGGAAGAACTATCTTTTATCTATAATGTATATATGATAATTCATTTCATGATTTTGAGCTTATCAGAAAAAGAATTGTATAATTAATTAAAGTATTATTTTTAAGTGTCATTTTATAAGAATATGATTATACAAAGAATATGATTTTTGACATCACAAATGTAGAAGAAAAATACATATTGGGAAGAAAGGGATAAAATATATTAAGAGCCTATCTCATATGGTTTTCAATGGATAATTCACATAACCATTTTGATTTTATCATATTCTTGAGTTCAAGATCAAAGATGATATATAAATATAAAGAGTTAGATACTTAATGGATATATATAGTGATATACATGTACATAACAAGAATAATAGAGGCATTCACATTTATAGAAATACATGGATTATGGTAACAATAACTTGTAGTATATAAAATTATCACATGATGAACATACAAGGCATATAATTTTCAATCAAAGATCATCCAGTGTTTTAATTTCAATGTCATCATCTTCTCATGATGTATCTTCATCTACTTTAATTTTCATCCTTCATATATTTTTTATAATAATTCTATAATATTCATTGATCTCAGTATTTTTCATCTCATTGTTAGTGACTGTATTAATACTATGGATAAGTACTCTAAATGTAGATATTGGATGAATGTTTTCATACCTTTATAACAAGTAGTAGTGTCATGTACTCCGCTTGGATATCCTAGAAAATGAGCTATCATTGTAAAGATCACCAAACACGTAGAGTAGAGTGTTGCTAGAATGTACTAATGGATTTATAATCCTGAAACAAATTTAAATATAGGGTCTTAAATAAATTTCTTATACCATTTTTCATTAAGGAAAATATTTGAACTCGTATACCTCAATGAGGTTAGTTAAAATTAAGGATAATTTTTGAAATTCAATTCACCCCTCTTGAGTTTTTAGTTTACCATTATCTAGGAAAATAGTGGTATTAAGGCTGATAACTCATGAATTAATAGCTATCAATGTTTTGAATAAAAATGCTATATTTGAAATGTATTAAATGACTGGTAATATAGAATCTAGTTCAATAGTTATAGATCCATACATTAATGGTGGAAATTATTCTTGATGGAAGTCATGAATAAACATCTATTTAATGAACCATAACATAAAGGTATATCTTAAACATGTGATGCTAATACTAAAGAATGATATGGTACGAGTTCTAAACCAATTAATTCATTATTATGTGGATTATGAAATTTGGACAACAAACGTAGTTTCTTTTGACATTATATACAATATGAGGCCCTTTTTATGATTCTTACAAACTCATGTTTGATACCTTTACATTAGTCTAGGGGTAAATAATTTAATATTTTAATGTATGACAAATTGAGATTGTGAATAATTTTTGTTTTCTAAGAACACTAATTACTAAGATAAAGAATTAAGTGAATGTTATATTAGTTTTATCACCTAAGTGGATTAGAGTTTCATCTGTCATCATACTATCTATATAAGTCAAGAATTTCAAAATACAATATCTCTTTATAACTCCTTGGATGTATAAATTATATATAGAAGATCAAGATAAAGAATATAAAGTGGTGAAGAATGAAAATTCATCCTTGAAGGTCACAACTTTGAAATATTAAAAAAAATTAATGTATTCATATCTCTAAAACATATAAAGAAGATGAATATTCCCTAAGATATAATAGATAAAATTATGAACTTGTATTATTTTCACAGAAGTTTAAGATGTTTTATAATAAGATAGAAGGATTCAAAATATGCTTCAACAAGTACAGAATGTAAGGTGACAACTCTAAGTATATAATATGTTATGATTTTAATAAGTTAGATATATTGTGTAAGGTTATCCATAATTTCATAAAAACAAAAAGTATGACCAAAATTTCTTCAAAATGACTAGATATAAGAAGAAATAAAAGTAAGATATTAATGTAACATTTAGTTATTTTTAAGAATCAAGAGAATTAATATCCTCCAAATCAAAATATTAATTACTTAATAGAAATTCTGACATGTGTTTCATAGTACATTCAGATGAGGTCAATTATTATTAATCTTTTGGGCATGAGTGTGAATAAGAAATTATAAATATTTCATATAAAGAACTAAATGAATATTATACCACATTAAAAACAATAAATGAAATAATAAAAAATTAAATTAAATATATCATCAATTCCTATAACAAAATTTTTAATAAATAAGATAAATTAAATAAACAAATTATAGATTTTTAAAATTAGTTATAAAAGTTTCCTTCATCATGTAGTGAACAACTTTTCACAATTGAGAACCTGTAAATGGAGGTTAAAATGTCAAATATTATACATGTTTATTCACTATGTCGGAGAATTATCTAAAAAGTATTGGAAATTATTTTCTCAAAATATAAAAATCTGAAAATTGAAGTCAGTCTGAAAGACCCAAATTTAATAAAAAAAGTGTTTCTAAATATAAAAATAAAAACCACTTGAATATATTTTTTTATCTTTCAATGTGTAGAAAATAATTCTTATATATGTAATCTGAAAAATCCACAATTATGTGGAATTAAAATTGATTTTCTTACATAATATATCACAAAACATGTTGATAATATTTCTTGAAAACTAAAATAGATTTGGATCTCCAAGAATTTAGTAGATAAATATTTTTCACCCATGTGTATTTACGGACCAAAAAACTTTTTGTAATATTTTTCATGGTAGGGAACAAACCACACGAACAAAAAAGTAAAATGGTTTATTTAAAATGGATTTTCAAGACATATGAGTAGATATTTGTAAAAATTTCATTCACTATCCAATATCAATAGAGGTTGTGTCTTGTTTTGTGATAGTGAAAAAGTAATTGTTTTGGCATTAGATCAAATTGAAATAAAAAATCTATCCTCAATAACAACGTAACTTAAGTTGAAGAATTAAATAAAAACCCGATAAATATTTCACATATTTGTGATGATGGTTATTCAATTTATTATTTAACAATGACAATTCAGTATTTAAATATAAATACCTTAAAATCTAAACCACCACGAAAAGGTAACATATTTAATTTTGATCATAATTATTTATGTATAAAAAATATAATTTGTTTGAATTCTAAAATTTATGAATCATATATTTGGAATAGAAGTCCTAGACATTGTAATGACCATTATTTTATTTTTTTCAAAGGATATTTAATTTTTTATTATCCTAATAATTAATTACACCAAAAGAAAGTGTGTTATGAATGTAAAATGGGAAATCAACAAATTTAATATTAAAACTCAGTTAAATATATTTTTATATCTAGACCTCAATATCTTCTCGATGTGGATATGTTAGGACCTTCTATAACCTCATTCCATTCTAGAAATTTATTTTTTTATCAGTTTATTGATTATTTTTTAAGATTTACCTGGGTATAATATTTGAAATATAATAGTAAATATTGTTCTATTTATATTTAATTTTTCAAACTTTTGAAAATTGAAAAATATTCCAAAATTGTTTCATTATTTAGTGACTACGTTCGATAATTAGATAATCATGCATTTAATTTATCTTCTTTAAAAATAGGTATTAAAAATAATCTTTCTCCTCTTAGGAAACCTTAACAGAATGGTGTTATTGAAAGGAGGAATATGAACATGAAATAAATTTCTATGACAATGTTATGTAAATATAATATGAAACTACTAGAATTTTTAGCTTTCTAGGTGGTGGACATACAGTGGCCTCCATTTGAAAACTTCTTCATTTTTCTACACCCCCTGCATAGTTTTCCCCTCCCCGACCCCACGACCTAATTTTCCCCTCCTCGACCCCCCGACCCACTCCTCCCCGACCCCGTGACCCCGACCCTCAGCCACCCCAACCCCTGGTGACCGCGACCCCCAACGACCCTGACCCTCGGTGACACTGACCCCCAGAGACCCCCACCCCCTTCCCTCCACACCGTGCTATCTGAAACCCTGGAAACCCCCACCACCTTACCTCCATGTTGCGTCCCCTACGACCCCGACACCCCTGTGACCTTGTGACCCCCACCCCTGCCTCTCTGCTGCACCATCACACAATCCTACAACCGTCATCCCCTCCCAGCCTCGCTGAATCCTTCTAGCAAGTCCCCATGTCTTGCCTCTATTGGACCCTCTTGGTCCTTCACGCCCCACCATGTAGAATCCTCCCACACATCGTCCAACAGTTCTTCCCCTTTCGGGTCCGATCATTGAACCCATGTCGTCAAGTCGCTGTGCCATCATAGATCTGCAATCGAGTCACACCATGTTACCCACGGTAGAGTCCTATACAGATAATGTTTTTTATCCTTAAAATTATCATTGAAGTAATTGGTTTTTAAATTTTAATGATATGTGATTTTTTATAATTTAAATAATATATTTCACTTTTAATTTCTATTAAATACATATATGGATATGTGCTGGATTGATATGAAAGATATGTTTTTGGCTGAATCTTATGAATGGATTAAGTGATTTATGGATTCCACAAACTTATTTCCAAGATATATGATCAGTTGTCTATACATAAAATGTGAAAATAGATATCTCTTAAAATGAGATAGTTTTAGATAACATTTGTTTTTTAATGGGTTTTGGAAAAACAATAAGACATTGACACATCATGGAGAAGATTATGTTTCCTGTCATCACTTAGAAAATATTTATATGAATGTTCATTCAAGAATAGTTGATCTGATGAACATAATTCTCAATAATATGATGTGTCAGTTTCAACCTGAAGACAATAATGTCGTAAATGACGATGTTGGATCGAGTAATCCCTGTTCTTCTACAGATGGAGAAGCATTGAAATTCTTCAAAATTCAGGACGATGTGCATACTGCATTATATCTTGGATGCACTAAATTTAGTAAAATATCGTTCCTCATTTAATTGTTACACCTGAAGTCCGTGTACAAGTGGTTAGACACCTCATTCGACATGTTGTCTATATTGTTGAAGAAGGAACACCATGATGGGGAGAAGATTCCGGAGTCATTCTATCATGCTCGCAGGTTGACCTATGATCATGGTTTTACATATGATAAAATTGATGTGTGTCGCAATAATTGTATGTTGTTCAGAAAAGAGAATGTACAATTAAATATTTGTACTGTTTTATATATATCCAAGTGGAAGACCAATGAGATTAATCAAGGTAGTCAGATTCTTCTAGGGAGAGTCTTGAGTCAATGGAAACAAGTTGCCGCTAAATAGAAGCATTATTTTCCACTAAAACAGAGACTGAAGAGATTCTTCTTGTCAACTAAAATTTCTAAATTGATGACAGGGAATTCAAGGAGAAAGAAAAAGGTTTATAAATTAACTCACCCAGAATATTCTTTATCATGGAAAGAGTTTGATCAAATACACCCATACATTTCCAGAGATGATCGTAATATTCTAATGGGTTTGGCAGCAGATGGTTTCAACCCATTTAGGTCCACGGTTGGTGTGACGCATAGTACATGGATAGTGGTGTAGGTTCCATACAACATTCCCCCATGGGTATATATGAAGCAACCTTTTTTGTTACTGTCAATTCTAATTGATGGAAACAAAGGACCTGGATATAAAATCGCTATTTATATGAAACCTTTGATTGATGAGCTGCAAGAATTATGGGCCAATGGTGTAATGACTTTTGACACGGCAGCTAATGAAATGTTTAGAATTTAGGCCACTTTGTTAGGGACAATTAATGATTTCCAAGTGTATACTCACTTTTCAGGTTGGAGTACAAAAGGAGAATTTGATTTACCTTGTTGTAATAAGAGTAAGAAATCTATATGGATTAAGAACTGTAGAAAGTATGAATATCTTGGTCACAAACGATTTCTTCCTCAATTTCACAGGTTTAGAAAAGACTATGTACCATTTGATGGGAATAGAGAGTATGATCCATCACCATAAATACTGTCTGGGGTTAAATTTTGTGCACAAATTGATCAAGAAAACACTCCTACAATGTATGATTTTCATGATTTATTGGTTCTTTCATTGCCTTATATTCTTGCTATAAATAGACAACACAGTCATAATTGGATGTAATGTAGTATTTTTTTTGAATTTCCTTATTGGAAATATATTATTTTAAGACAAAATTTGGATGTGATGGACATTTAAAAAAATGTATGCGATAATATATTGTGCACCATTTTAGGCGTCAAGGGGAAATCAAAGGACAGTTCTAATGCTTGATGTGATTTTCACGAAATCGGATTCAGAAAACCTTTACATTTATAGCTAGGTAAAGGTACTCAGGCATACATGTCTGCTGCATAGTATAAAATGTGTAAAAAAGAGAAACAAACATTTCTATCAATTTTGATGACCGTTAAGGTTCCAGAATGTTATTTATCTAATATTTCCAAGCATGAGAATATGATGATCAAGACATTGCAAGGGTTGAAAAGTCACAATAATCATATTCTACTTCAAAAATTAATTCCTATAGAAATTTATGATAGCTTACCAGCCCATGTTATTGAGCCGTTGATTTGAGTTTCTAATTTTTTCAGACAGCTCTGTTCTAGGAATCATTGCTTGAGTGATTTGAAAAAGTTACAGGATAAGATTTTACATTCACTATTTCACCTTGAAAAACTATTTCTTCTGTATTTTTTTGATGTCATGGTTCACTTGACCATGCATTTAACTGGTGAAGTCATTTCTGGTGGTCCCATGCAATTCAGGTGGATGTATCTAATAGTGTGATACTTAAATGCATTGAAATGGTATGTGCACAACAATGCTCGTCCGGAAGCCTCCATTTCCAAGGGATATTTAATGGATGAGCGTACTAATTTCTATGCTTCATATATTGACGAGGTTGAAAAAAAGATAGATAAACCCTCCCAGAATGACGAGTGTCCAATTGGATAAGGAATAACATTTGATATGCAGAATGATGAGTGGGTTCAAGGTCAACGATATGTGTTGTTCAACACTCCATCAGTTATTCCATTGATACAGATGTTTCATAGTTGATGTGTATTTTGTTTCTATATTTATTTTATTTCTTACCTTATATCCTGTTGTGATTTAGGAGTCATATTGCTGAGTTCAAAAGTGAAAGGCCACGTGCAACTGACTATCAAATCCAAAAATATTATTTCAACATATTTCATGAGTGGTTCAAGACTCATGTATGTATAATTGATTTAATATATTTATAGTGAAACTTAGTTGTATTTCCACAATCCCTTATTCATTAAATATACATGTGAAATTTGCAGATTCAAAAGTTACATGATTTAACCCATCATGTGAGCGAAGAACTCAACCAACTAGTTGATGGTCCATTTATTACAGCCCGTCACTATGAGTCTTTGGATGCTAACGGATTTCGATTTCGTATTAGCAATGTTGACATGAACCGAGAAATAAAAAATAGTTGTGTTGGTTGTTCTTTTGGTGGTTAGGGTTATTATTATTGATTGATGTTAGATATTATTGAGGTTATTTATGGTCGTGGCTTAAAACACATATTGTTATGGTGTGATTGGGTCAATCCGGTTCATTGAACGAAAGTTTATAACATCCAATTTACATTAGTAAACACTAACAATATGCTATATAAAGATGAATGAGTAATCAGTGATCCCTTCATGCTGACATCATAGGTAGAACATTTTTACACTGTTGGAATTGATTCTGATTGGAAAGTTGTGGTGAAAGTGTCTAGAATAAGAGTTTTTTTTTTGATTCACCAATAAGAACCTGAAGTTGTCACATTTATTGATCAAACACTTGACCAAACAGTAGTAGATGTATGAGATGATGATATACAATGGGCCAGAGAGACTGTTGAAAGAGATAAGATAGCCTTGCAAGATTAGTGAAAATTGTAATTATATACCCAGTTATTGTTTGTAAAATTATTTATGAGTTATATATGTATAGAAATTGGTTGATTTAACTATAATTTATTTTAATGTAGGTATGTCATAGAGAGGTCATAGTGGTTCACCTGATGTTGTCGATATTTATGTTTTCATTTTTCTAAATTAATTGATTGTAATTTTCTGTGTATATTTCCCTCACTGTTTCTAATCATAAATTTATATTTTAATTGAATTATGGATTTATGTTTATCAGGATCTAGTGCGTCTTCCAGTAGACGCAGGGGTCCTGGTAGAGGGGTTAGATCCTGGAACTCTGGATCTTGATTGGATGTGTTTTTTTATGACACATTTCATCCAGTCGAAGAAGGTGCCACTGTATTGAGTCGTCAGAGTGGGAATATGATACGAGACTCACACAGATTCCCTCTGATGACTCGTGAATGGAGTTCTTTCCCCCAGGATACGATGGACAAATTATGGAGGGTGGTTCAGATAATTCAATGTTTAATTTTTCATGATATTGTTATTAATATTGTCCCATCTACTAACAATCTTTTTAACAGGATAATTTTACATCTTGTCTAGATGAGTTTCGGGCTGTATGTATGTCCAAATGCCGAAAATTATGGAAGTATTACAAGTCATGGGTGAGGAGAGATCACTGGACACCATTTACGTGTGTTCCAGACAATCTACAGTGAGTCCCTCCGGGAATTCTTCCTACGTAGTGGGAAGATTTGGTTGCGTTTTGGTCAAGTGAGGTGGCGATGGTAAGATTTATTACTTTTAATCTATAAATTACCAATTTTTTAAATGTCTATCAAGTAAATACATTGAATGTAGACTGATTCTGCTCGTTATTCACATAATCGGGTGATGCAGGGCATGCCTTCCAGACATGTCACTCGATATGTTTCGCAGCTCAAACATGATATAAGTTTAGAAGTCACTATTGATTCATATTTTTAAAATATTATTGTATAACATTGTGAACCCCTTTATTATAGTTACACCAACGTGGTGAGCCGATCGATCAGATGTCCATATGGGTGAGGACTCGTAGGGCGGGTGATTATGATTTTTCTGGAGTTATAGTAAAACAATTATTTACTAATAAATGAATATTTATTTTATATAAATTATTCATATCTGTTCATTGATTCATTATATGCTAAAGCCACTATTTGACGCTCAATTAGCAGAGTTTCCATGTAACACCCAAGACTTTTATGAGAAATATTTTGTTTTAATAAATCATAAAAGGAATCTTTCACTACACACAACACTAGATTGTCTTGCTTTACACGCAATCGCGGCCTTCCTCGATAGCTTGCGTCGTACGCAATACCGAGTTTCACTAAACAACGATATGCTATTAAAATATTATTAAAACTAGCCATTATGAATAGTAATAACCACTATTTGAAATTTTGTTTTTCAAAATGGACTTTATTTTTGGATTCGGAATATCGAAATTATCCTTGGGTGAAATTTTGGTATTTTTCTGAAAACATTCAATTTTTGATGAATAGTGAAACCACTAAGTGGTAGTTAAAAAACTGAATTTTTCATAAAACTTAATTTTACCGCTTCGGTGAGTGGAATTTCGAAAATCCGAGAGACACAGTTGATGTCAGTAAGTAAAATGTGGTTCAATGAGATGAAAATAATTTTTTGGTGAATAGTAACTTTTTACTTTTATTTACCACGGTTGAAAGTAAATAGGGTAATTAAGGGTAAAAATGATATTATTATTACCCTAACACATGTCCTAATTCTATTGGATTAGTGTAATTCGACCAAAAGTTACCTTAGGAATAAAATATGACCATTTAGGCCCACTTGGATTAGATTAGGACATTTATTATTAATTTACTTATAGAAGGGTTAAAATAGAGAAAATCAAAGTTTAATAAGTAAATAATTTTTAATATGGGGTTATACATAAGATAAATTCGACTATAAATATTCATTAGAAAGCTAAAAAGATTTCCAACATAATGGTATTTTATTTATAAATTATAGACATTATATAATTTAATTTATTTATGACACAACAATGATACAGTAATTATCTTATTAATGAAATATTGACATAATTGATGTTATAAATTCCCAAATAAATGTAATTTGAGACTTTTTATGAATTACAATAATTTTCTAGGTTAATATGACATGTTAGTATTGATTTAATTAACTTTTTTTGAACTAATCATTCTGTTATAATTTTAACAGAAATCAACTACTAAATAGTGTCAAAATTGACATAAAATAGTTTTTAAAATAAATATTAAATTATTAATTGTTATTTTATTCCTAAAAATCTATGTATCGGCCACATGACTTAGATAAGGTTATATATATTAATAATAAACAAATTGGGGTTATTTTGGCTTGTTATAGTACGTTTATTAACCTTATAGTGTAAGAACACAAGAAGACACGGTGAAAGTAAAATTATTTAACTTAATGTTAAATCTAAATGATATGGTTAAAATAGGAACCTAAACTTGTCTAAATTCTATTGGATGAGAGGATATCTACCCATACCCACCTAAACTTAGAAATAAATCAATTTGGAGATATTTAAAACCGAATTTGGCTTTATAATAAAATAATATTTTTAGTTATTCCAAAGGTGCCCCTCTCCTCCCTTATAAAAGGGCACCTCCTCCCTCTCTTCCTCACACCACTTTGAGCCTTCAAGCTCGGCCAAACCCTGCCAACTACTTCTCTCCACTTCCCTAGAGATATCCTAGAGGTCCTGGTCTTTTTCAAAGACCAATTTTAGTGCCCTAAAAGAAGGTCTCAAAGAAGCGTTTCAAAGAAGAGGTAATGCCCATTACCGATTCTTTCATCTTTATTTCTTCTTCCACTTCTTCTTCTTTAGTTGTTTCATAATGAAGTAATAACATCAGTATCACTAATATACTGATATGTTATTATAAGTATGAAACAACCCTATTTCACCATCTATCCACCCTACAGATAATAAAATCACCGCGCGTGCGTACGTACAGAATACCGTCTCCATGCCATGGGGTAATCTATTTTCCACCACCACCTTACTTGGATGGGTATAATGGTGTAAAGAATTAATATATATGATTATTGTAAATTGATATTGATTATTAAATATTATACATACACTCCAATACAATTCCACGATCATGGGAATGATATCATCACTCGTGTGTACGTACGGAATACCGTCTCCACGATGTGATGCGACTCGTTCTACATGATCTTCATTGCATAATGATTATATTAATGAATTGAGTGAATGAATATGATATATATTACACTAATACAATTCTGGAAATGAGTTATCTATATCCTAAAAATAAGAATAAGAATTTATTCCACAAAACACGCATAAGAACAAAAAGTAATAAACACCCGAATAACAAGTAGTAATGAAATATTACTAATAATAAGCTAATAATATGACCATATATGATATCATAACAATGAGTATGATTCTGGAATAAGTCAATGACATTATTTAAATCATTATCCAGGAGTTTTGGACACTTACGAAGCAAATCGGACCTAAGGTAAGGGAAAATATCACAATCTCATTTTATCCGAGATTTTTTATACTTTGGTATTTACTGGGGTGTCTTTTATCATCCACATCCATGTCCCCTCAATATGTAATATTGTTTCCATCCACCTACAATTTTTCAAATCCAATTTTACCCTTCGGTGATATTTTAGTAAAGGATATGAAAGGAATATTTTGTCATTTTTCGAACAAGGTACTTTTTGACTTTTCCAACAAAAGTACAAGAAGAATGTTTTTTTAACTTATACGGCATGAATGGGTTTTTAAAACATTATTTCCAAGAATATTCCTTTACAAGTTTTCTAGTTTGTTTTTAATCAACTTCTCTCAGTTTAAAATTTTATGACATGTTAAGAAAGGAAAAGTTTTTTTGAAGTAGAAAGGATGTTTTCCTCAAGAATGGAGTTCAAGAGTTTTATCAAAATTATTTTCCATCTAAGATAATAAAGGGTTCTGTTTCTATACCTATTATTACATTGATTTGATTATGTTGTGATGGAATTATTTTTATGAATTCCTTTATCTTATATGAATTGTTTTATGATGTCACGATGTTTAAGATTCCCATTTTTACTACATGGGTTATGCAATGATATATGATTTATGATTTTGTGGCACACATAAGAATGGTATCATTGTGAGATGGGTGGGACCTATATCTCCCTCTAATGCATTGGGTAAAGATTTTATATCTCATGAGATAGACATGGCTGGAACGGCAGGTTATACCGGTTCATTGAAACAAGACTGAAACGAGGAGTGAACTCGGTTCAGAAATGAACTTTGTCCACTAAGATAGTCTTGGAAATGAGTCTTGACTAATAAGAAATGATTCTCTATGATTATGTTTGTATGCCACAAAGTTTCATGTTTTAAGTTATGAGTATTGGGATTAAATTTCACTACTATGATTTATCCCATGTTATGAAATTATGATCTCTTTTTCAGGTTAAGATTTCCAAAAGTTATGTTCTTATGAATATGATGTGATTGATATTTCTTTTGTTTACCCTTACTGAGCATTTGAGCTCACCCTTTTGTACGTTTTATTTCCCCAGGTCAGGGAGAAGGTTATTAAGTAAGATATGCCAAAAGGGACTATAGATATGATGAAATAAATGAGAGACAGTGTAGATGCTTTATGAACCAGTTGTTTATGTTTCCTAGTTTCTACAGACACTATACCTATACGGTCCTTTCCTGGTTTTGTTATATGTTGTAATAAGTGTTCTTCAATTTTGACGTAATAACAATGTATGTAAAGTATGGGTCGTTACAGTTGGTATCAGAGGAAAGGTATAGTCAACCTTTGGAAACTAGGATATGAAAGCCTTAGTAAGAACCCTAAGGATAATTCTTAGCATAGAACACAGTCTTAGTGTTTTAGAAATGACCATGAATAACCTAGGATAAGACCTTAAGTGTGAAATTTTATTCTTGATTATGTGGTTTTCCTATTATAATTAGTGTTTCTCACACTATTATTCTTTGTTTTAGTCAAGGGCTGGAACCTGAAGGAACCGTGTTAATGCGGAATGCGACAGGCAATGAAATGATTGTCCCCCTGAGCAACCAAACATTATGGGAGCTGGAATGCAAAATCTTGTAGCCATGATCACACAACTTTCTCAAGCTATGAATCATGCAGGACTTCCAAATGAGCAAAGGAAGGAGCAACATTCTGTTGAATCCTTCATGAGGCAGCGTCCACCTTCATTCAGTGGGTCTATTGATCCATTAATTGCTGAAAAATGTATTAGTACTACTGAAAAGATATTTTCAGTTATTCAATGTTCTGAACATGATAATTTCATCCTAGCTGTGTATCGTTTGGAAGGAAATGCTGATCAATGGTGGAATCTTATTAAGAATACGAGGCAAATGGATGAAATTGAGTCCATGGAATGGGACAAGTTCAAGAACTTATTTTTCAATAAGTACATCCATCGTATTCTCTTAACAAAGATGGAGAAATAGTTTCTTGAACTGAAGAAAAAGGATGATGAATCTGTTGGTACCTATGAAACAAATTTTACAAGACTTTCAAGGTACTCTTCTGGTATTATTATCCAACCTGAGAGTAAGATCGATCGATTCTCTAGTGGCTTAAAACCAAGTCTTCGAAGGGCCTTAGCCATAAGGGACTTCAATAGCTACGAGGAAATCGGTCAATGTGCTCTCAAAGTTGAGATGGAGATTGGAGTAACCCATCAGTCATATGGGTTTGATAAGAAGAGGAAAATGGAATTCAAAGGAAAATCTAAAGAGCACATTGAAAAAAATATGAGCTTTCCCTTATGCTCAATGTGTGGAAAGAAACATGGAGGGAGTTGTCTTAAAGGGACAAGTAAATGTTTCAAATGTGGAAAGGATGGTCATCGGGAATTTGAATGCCAAAATGATGGGAAAAAGATGTCTAATGATGAAAACAAAGGAAGGGATACACAGAATGACCCTACTACACTTCAATGTTTCAAGTGCAAGTAGATGGGGAATTATGCCAATAAATGCCCTAATCCAAGGGTTGATGATGATGGTCGACGTCAACAAACTCTTAAGGCTAAAGACAAAGGAAAGTCACATGCAATTTCTATCAGTGATGTGGAGTAAGATAACTATATGGTACAAGGTATACTTACCATCCACTCTAAATTAGAAAATGTTTTATTTGATTCTGGATCCAACCACTATTTTATTTCTGAAGATTTTTCTAAGGGTATCACCATATTACCTCAACAATTAGATGTTGAGTTAGCTGTGACAACACCTAATGGCACAATAGTTGCATCAAAAGTTTATAATTCTTCTCCGATTGAAGTTTGTGGGAAAGTGCTTCCTGCAAATCTTGTGATCCTTCCTATAGTGGAATTTGATGTGATTCTTGGCATGGATTGGCTTTCTTTATATGGAGATCATATCAATTTCCAAAGAAGGGAAGTCACATTTCATATTCCAGATCAATCTATGATCGTCTATCGATGCAAGGATGAACATAACCTTCCAGTGGAAATTTCTTCCATCTTATGGGTCTTGATTCCAATAAATGAAGGTTATTTATCTCAAATGGTTTGTGAGAAACTCACGATTTAGAATATGCCCATTGTACGAGAGTTTGATGATGTCTTTCTGGAGGAATTGTCGGGTCTTCCACCAAATCGTGAAGTTGAGTTTTCAATAGAACTCGTACCGGGTGCTTTGCCTATTTCAAAGACACCTTATAGAATGGCCCCAATTGAGTTGCAAGAATTGAAGAAGAAACTCCAAGAGAATCTTGATAAGGGGTTCATACGCCCTAGTGCGTCACCTTGGGGAGCACCTGTTCTGTTTGTTAAGAAGAAAGATGGATCAATGAGACTCTGCATTGATTATCGAGAACTTAAGAAGATCAATGTCAAGAACAAATATCATCTCCCATGCATTGATGATTTATTTGACCAACTACGCGGAGCTCAATACTTTTCCAAGATTGATCTTTGATTAGGGTATCATCAATTAAGGGTCAAAAGGGAGGATATACCAATGACGGCTTTACGTACAAGGTATGGACACTATGAATTTATAGTGATGACATTTGGTCTTACTAATGCCCTTGCTATCTTCATGGATCTAATTAATAGAGTCTTTAGAGACTATCTTGATCTGTTTGAGGTAGTCTTTATAGAAGATATTCTTGTCTATTCAAAGAGCAAGTAAGAACATGAAGATCACTTGAGAATTATATTGAAGACTCTGAGAAAGGATAAGCTTTATGCCAAATTTACCAAGTGTGAATTTTGGCTTCAAAAAGTTGCATTTTTGGGTCACATAATCTCAAAAGAGGGGATATCTGTGGATCCAGCAAAAACATAGGTTATCAAAAGATGGTCAAGACTAACAACAGTAACTGAGATCCGAATTTTTTTTGGTTTGGATGGATATTATCGACGTTTTGTGAAAGATTTTTCACGATTATCTAATCCACTCACCACGTTGACTCAAAAAATGGTTAAGTTTGTTTGGACGGATGAATGTGAAGAGAATTTCAAGGAGTTGAAAAGAAGATTATCCAGTTCACCTGTGCTCACACAGCCTTGTAGTGGAGAATGATTTGTGATATATAGTGATGCATCCAAGAAGGGATTTGGGTGTGTTCTTATGCAAAATGATATGGTGATAGATTATGCCTCACGACAGTTGAAAATCCATGATCAAAATTACCCAACTCATGATTTGGAGTTAGCTGTGGTAATCTTTGCATTAAAGATTTGGAGGCATTAACTTTATGGTGAAAGGTGTTATATTTATACTGATCATAAAAGTTTAAAGTATATTTTCACACAAAAGGAGCTGAATATGAGCCAAAGAAGATGGTTGGAGCTGATTAAGGATTACGACTACTCAATTCATTACCACCCTGGGAAAGTAACCAAGGTGGAAGATGCATTAAGTTGACAAGACCATGCTAGCTTATCCATGATGAGGATCACAAAAGATCCAATATTTATGGATTTACAAAGGATGGATCTTGGAATTATAATGGAAGGGGGAAAATAATATCTTTCTCAAATGAATGTTCAACCATCTATACATGTGAAGATTAAAGAGGCACAGAAAGAAGATGTAGAGTTACAAAAGAAGGTGAGAAATATTCCTGAATTCAACCTTGATTGTGATGGGATAATAAAGTTCAGGAATCGGGTTTGTGTTCCTCCCATCCCAGAATTAAAGAAGGAGTTGCTGGATGAGGCTCATAGTTCTTCATTCTCTATTCATCCTGGAAGCGCGAAGATGTATAGGGACCTGAAAGAGTACTTCTTGTGGGATGGCATGAAAAGAGATGTTGCTGAATATGTCTCTCGATGCTTGGTCTGTCAGCAAGTTAAAGCTGAGAGACAGAAGTCTAAGGGGATGTTACAACCATTACCCATACCCGAATGGAAATGGGAAAACATCACTATGGACTTTGTCACAGAACTTCCTAAAACATCCAATGGCAATAATTCTATCTGGGTCATAGTTGATCGTCTTACAAAGTATGCACACTTCATTGCTATTAGAGAGGATTTCTATCTGGATCAGCTTGTCAGGATATATGTAAAGGAAGTGGTAATATTATATGGAGTACCACTTTCTATTATATCTGATTGGGATCCAAGATTTACCTCTAATTTCTGGTGAAGTCTTCAGTATACTCTGGATACATAGTTGAGTTTCAGCACTGCTTATCATCCTCAGACAGACGGTCAGTCTGAGAGAATAATTCAAACTCTAGAAGATATGTTGAGAGCTTGCTCTATGGATTTCAATGGTGGTTGGGATCAACACCTACCTTTGGTGGAATTTTCTTATAATAATATCTTTCACTCCAGTATTTAGATGGCTCCTTATGAAGCTCTCTATGGAAAGAAATGCAGGACTCCAACTTGCTGGGATGAATTTGGGGAAAGAATACTATTAGGCCCTGATCTTGTTGATGAGATGGCAGAAAAGGTCCGATCTATTCAACAACACATAAGAGCAGCTCAAAGTCGACAGAAAAGTTATGCCGACAACCGAAGAAAAGACCTAGAGTTTGAAGTGGGTGATAAAGTGTTCTTACGAATATCTCCCTGGAAGAGGGTCATGAGATTTGGAAAGAAGGGGAAGTTGAGCCCTAGATATATCGGTCCTTTCGAAATACTGGATCGTTTTGGAAAGGTAGCTTACCGATTGGTGCTTCCACCAAATCTATCTCAAGTTCACGATTTGTTCGATGTATCTCTCCTGAGAAAGTACATACCTGATCCTTCACATGTACCCAGCTCAGAAGTTGTACCACTGGAGAAAGATCTTTCTTATGAAGAATAACCGATAGAGATTCTGGATCATAGCGAAAAATTCCTACGAAACAAGACCACTCGCTTGGTGAAAGTTTTATGGAGGAACCACTAATTAGAAGAAGCTACATGGGAGCTTGAGGATATGATGAGGGAGAGGTATCCTCATCTTTTTGTTACAAAGTGACGAATTTCGAGGGCGAAATTCATTTTAAGGGGGGTAGAATGTAACACCTGATACTTTTATGAGAAATATTTTGTTTTTATAAATCATCAAAAGAATATTTCACTACATACAACTCTAGATTGTCTTGCTTTACATGCAATCGCGTCCTTCCTCGATAGCTTGCGTCGTACGCAATACTGAGTTTCACTAAACAACGATATGCTTTTAAAATATTATTAAAACTAGCCGTTATGAATAGTAATAACTGCTTTTTTTAATTTTGTTTTTCAAAATGGACTTTATTTTTGGATTCGGAATATCGAAATTAGCCTAGCGTGAAATTTTAGTATTTTTCTGAAAACTTTCATTTTTTGATGAATAGTGAAACCACTAATTGGTAGTTAAAAAACTGAATTTTTCATAAAACAAAATTTTACCGCTTCTGTGGGTGGAATTTCAAAAATATGAGAAACACGGTTGATTTCAGTAAGTAAAATGTGGTTCAATGAGATGAAAATAATTTTTTGGTGAATAGTAACTTTTTACTTTTATTTACCACGGTTAAAAGTAAATAGGGTAATTAAGGGTAAAAATGATATTATTATTACCCTAACACATGTCCTAATTCTATTGGATAAGTGTAATTCTACCAAAACGACCTTAGGAATAAAATATGACCATTTAGGCCCACTTGGATTAGATTAGGACATTTATTATCAATTTACTTAAAGAAGGGTTAAAATAGTTAAAATCAATGTTTAATAAGTAAATAATTTTTAATATGGGGTTATACATAAGATAAATTTGACTATAAATATTCATTATAAAGCTAAAAATATTTCCAACATAATGGTATTTTATTTATAATTTTTCGACATTAAATAATTTAATTTATTTATGACACAACGATGATGCAGTAATTATCATATTAATGAAATATTGACATAATTGGTGTTATAAATACCCAAATAAATGTAATTTTAGGCTTTATATGAATTCCACTAATTTTCTAGGTTAATATGACATGTTAGTATTGAGTTAATTAACTTTTTTCGAACTAATAATTCTGTTATAAGTTTAGAAAAAATCAATTACTAAATAGTGTCAAAATTGACATAAAATAGTTTTTTAAAAAAATATTATATTATTAATTGTTATTTTATTACTAAAAATCTAAGGTTTGGCCAAATTACTTATATATTGTTATATATATTAATAATAAACAACTTGGGGTTCGTTTGGGTTGTTATAGTAAGTTTATTAACCTTATAGTGTAAGAACACAAGAAGACACAGTAAAAGTAAAATTATTTAACTTAATGTTAAATCTAAATGATAAGGTTAAAATAGGAACCTAAACATGTATAAATTCTATTGGATGAGATTATTTCGACCCATACCCACCTTATCTTCTAAATAAATCGATTTGGACCTATTTAAAACCGAATTTGGCTTTATAATAAAATAATATTTTTAGTTATTCCAAAGGTGCCTCTCTCCTCCCTTATAAAAGGGAACCTCCTCCCTCTCTTCCTCACACCACTTTGAGCCTTCAAACTCGTCCAAACCCTGACAATTTCTTCTCTACACTTCCCTAGAGACATCCTAGAGGTTCTGGTCTTCTTCAAAGACAAGTGTTAGTGCCCTAAATGGAGGTCTCAAAGAAGCGTTTCAAAAAAGAGGTAATGCCCATTACCGATTCTTTCATCTTTATTTCTTCTTCCACTTCTTATTCTTTAGTTGTTTCATCATGAAGTAATAACATCTGTATCACTCATATACTGATATGTTATTATAAGTATGAAACAACCCTATTTCACCATCTATCCATCCTATGGAAAATGAAATCACTGCGCGTGCATACGTACGGAATACCGTCTCCACGCCGTGGTGTAATCTATTTTCCACCACCACCTTATTTGGATGGGTATAATGGTGTAAAGAATTAATATATATTATTATTGTAAATTGATATTGATTCTGAAATAGTATACATACACTCCAATACAATTCCACGATCATGGGAACGATATCATCGCTCGTGCGTACGTACGGAATACCATCTCCACGATGTGATGCGACTCATTCGACATGATCTTCATTGCATAATGATTATATAAATGAATTGAATGAATTAATATGATATATATAACACTAATACCATTCTGGAAATGAGGTATCTATAACCTAAAAAGAATAATAAGAATTTATTCCACAAAACACGCATAAGAACAAAAAGTAATAAACACCCAAATAACAAGTAGTAATGAAATATTTCTAATAATAAGCTAATAATATGACCATATATGATATCATAACAATGATTATGATTTTGGAATAAGTCAATTACATTATTTAAATCATTATACAGGAGGTTCAGACACTTACGAAGAAAATCGGACCTAAGGTAAGGGAAAATATCACAATCTCATTTTATCCGAGATTGTTTATTATTTGGTATTTACTGGGGTGTATTTTATCATCCACATCCATGTTCCCTAAATATGTAATATTGTTTCCATCAACCTACAATTTTTCAAATCCAATTTTACCCTTCGGTGAGTTTTTAGTAAAGGATATGAAAGGAATCATTTGTCGTTTTTCGTACGAGGTACTTTTTGACTTTTCCGAAAAAAAGTACAAGAAGAATGTTTTTTTAACTTATACGGCATGAATGGGTTTTTAAAACATTATTTCCAATAATCTTCCTTTACAAGTTTTCAAGTTTATTTTTAATCAACTTCTCTCAGTTTAAAATTGTATGATATGTTAAGAAAGGAAAAGTGTTTTTGAAGTAGAAAGGATATTTTCCTCAAGAATGGAGTTCAAGTGTTTTATCAAAATTATTTTCCATCTAAGATAATAAAGGGTTCTGTTTCTATCCCTATTATTACATTTATTTGATTATGTTGTTATGGAATTATTTTTATAACTTCCTTTATCTTATATTAATTGTTTTATGATGTCACGATGTTTAAGATTCCCATTTTTACTACATGGGTTATGCAATGATGTATGCTTTATGATTTTGTGGCACACATAAGAATGGTTTCATTATGAGAAGGGTGGGACCTATATCTCCCTCCAATGCATTGGGAAAAGATTTTATATCTCATTAGATAGACATGGCTGGAATGATAGGTTATACCAGTTCAGTGAAACAGGACTGAAATGAGGAGTGAACTCAGTTCAGAAATGGACTTTGTCCACTAAGATAGTCTTGGCAATGAGTCTTGACTAATAAGAAATGATTCTCTATGATTATGTGTGTATGCCACAAAGATTAATGTTTTAGGTTATGAGTATTGGGATTACATTTCACTACTATGATTTATCCCATGATATGAAATTATGATCTCTTTTGCAGGTTAAGATTTCCAAAAGTTATGTTCTTATGAATATGATGTGATTGATATTTCTTTTGTTTACCCTTACTGAGCATTTGAGCTCACCCTTTTGTATGTTTTCTTTCCCCAGGTCAGGAAGAAGGTTATTAAGTATGATATGCCAAAAGAGACTATATATATGATGAAATAAATGGGAGACAGTCTAGACGCTTTTTGAACCAGTTGTTTATGTTTCCCAGTTTATAAAGACACTATACCTATACAGTCCTTTCCTGGTTTTGTTATATGTTTTAATAAGTGTGCTTCAATTTTGAAGTAATAACAATGTTTGTAAAGTATGTGTCGTTACATTCCAGGGGAGCAACGTCGTAGTACTGTGCGTAGAGATGAAATATTTCACCGTGTCGTGGGGCGTGAGGATCATGGTTATTTTTTGACTTATGGTGGTGGTGTCTCATGATGTGTAGTTGTTAGAGCAGATGCAATGTGTGCATCCATAGATACAGGGATGCACACACAGACTGAGATATATGCTTCCATGAAAGATATTCAGCACAATATGGATGTGTAGTTTCATTAGTTACGTATAGAGTATGAAGAGAGGTCTTTGGAGAGGTCATCACGTAACGATGACATGACAACGCAACAAGTGGTGCCACAGGTAAAAAATAAAACAAAACATACTCAGATTGACTTTTATTGACATGTTTAAGATATATAATATTGATATATATTGTAGTCTCCAAATACAGCTGGAGGACATCGTAGTGATATTGGTGATCCAGATGTGGATGAACCCCATGAACGAGGTAATTTCATTTGTGTTGATGAATTATCTAGAGGTTTTTAAATCCTTGATGAATAGAATCTACCATTTTTATCTAGATTAGTTTGTTTTAGTATTTGTGGATGACATTTTTGTGCACTCCAAGATTGATGATGATCATACCCAATATCTTGACATCATCCATATTACACTTATTGAGCATCAACTATACACCAAGCTATATATATGTCACTTTTGTATTGATTAGGTATAGTTATTGGGTCAAATAATCTCAGAGGAAGGTGTGTAAGTGGAAGGAGATAATGTTCAGGCAGTTGTTTCTTTGGAGAATCCCAAGAAATCTTTCGATATATGTAGCTTTCTAGGGATATTAGGATACTATTTAATTATTATATGTGACATGTATGAGGAGACGAAATGTCAATCAGATGTGTGGTTTGCATGGTACAACTCAATATGCGGTTTTTAAGTGTTGGGCGCCCTTCAGAATCGCACGTGGGGTGGTCCAAACCAGCCGAATGATGTCATAATGGCTTGAAATTAGAATAAAACAATGGGTGAGTGAATTGTGAAGTTTCCGAGATGACGTCACATCAATCGGAGCTGTCGTGTGCCCGCGATAACCGAGAACGCACTTTTGGTCTAGAAAAAGACCAAAACGGGCGTTTAAAGATCAAATACATAAATAATGACATCATATTGACCTTAAATCATAGGGAAACAATCTAATTATTATTCGTGACATGTACGATAAGCTGACACGTCAATTAGACGTGCGGTTTGCACGATACAGAAAAATATGTGTTTTTTAAGGGTTGAGCGTTCTTCAGAAACACGCATGGGGCAGTCCAAACCAGCCGAAAGATGTCGTAATGGCCCAAAATAAGATTACAACAATGAGTTAGTGAATTGTGAAGTGTTCAGGAAAATGGCACGTCAATCGGATGTGTCGTGTGCCCGTGGTGACTAAGAACGCACTTCTGGTGTCACAAACGGCCAACATGGGCATTTAACGGTCAAATGCATAGAGGACGAAATCATATTGGCCTGAAATCACAAGAAAACAATGTAATTATTATTCATGATGTGTATGAAGAGATGAAACATCAATCAGAAGTGCAGTTTACATGGTACGACTCAATATGCACTTTTTAAGGGTTGGGCATGCTTCAGAAACATACGTGGGGTGGATGAAACTGGTCTAACGACGTCAGAATGGAATTAAATAAGATGACAACAATATGTGAGTGAATGTTGAAGTGGTCGGGCTAAAGTCACGTCAATCGGAATGTCATGTGCCCGTGGGGACCGAGAAGGCGCTTCTGCTGTCATAAATAGCCAAAATGGGTGTTTAACAGTCAAATTCATAGCGGATGACATCAGATTGACCTGAAATCACAGGAAAACAAAATAAATTTTATACATGACATGTATGAGTATACGGAATGTCAATAGGTCATGCGGTTTTCGCGGTATGGCTCAATATGCGTTCTTTAATAGTTGGGCGCGCTTCAGAAACGCGTGTGGGGAAGTCCCAACAAACCGAAAAACATCAAAATGGCCATAAATAAGACAAAAACAATGGGTGAGTGAATTGTGAAGTGGTCAGGAAGACGACACGTCAATCGGATGTGTCGTGTGCCCGCGGTGACCGAGAATGCACTTCTGGGGTCATAAACGGCCAAAACGGGTGTTTAACGGTCAAATGCATAGCGGGCGACATCGAATGGACCTTAAATAATAGGGAAAAAATATAATTATTATTTATGATGTGTACGATGATATGACACGTCAATCGGACGTGCAATTTGCACGGTACGACTCAATATGTGTTTTTTAAGTGTTGGGCGCACTTTAGAAACGCAAGTGGGGTAGTCCAAATAGGCTGAATGAAGTCAGAATGACCTAAAATAGGACAAAAATAATGGGTGAGTGAATTGTAATGTGTTCGAGTAGACGACATGTCCATCAGAGGTGACGTGTGCCTGTGGTGACTGAGAACGCACTTCTGCTGTCATAAACGGCCAAAATGGGTGTTTAATGGTTAGATTCATTGAGACCGAAATCTTATTGACCTAAAATCATTGGGAAACAATATAATTATTATTCATGAAGTTTATGAGAAGACGGAACGTCAATCAGATGAGAGGTTTGTGCGGTACGACTCAATATGCATTTTTTAAGTGTTGGGCGCACTTCAGAAACGTGTGTGGGGTGGTCCAAACCGGCTGAATGACAACAGAATGGCCTGAAATTGGACGAAAACAACAGTTGAGTAAATTGTAAAGTGGTTGGGTAGACTAGAGAACAATCAGAGGTGTCGTGTGCCCGCGGTGACCAAGAACGCACTTCTGGGATCATAATCGGCCAAAATGGGCATTTAATGGTCAAATTCATAGCAAAAACATCGGATTGACCTGAAATCACTTGGAAAAAATCTAATTATTATTCGTGATTTGTACGAGAAGACGACATGTCAATCAGACATGTGGTTTTCACAGTATAGCTCAATATGCATTTTTTATGTGTTGGGCGCGCTTCAGAAATGTGCGTGGGGCGGTCTAAACCAGCCGAATGATGTTGGAATGGCCTGAAATCAGAAAAAAAAAATAGTTGAGTGAATTTTTAATTGGTTGGGTAGACGACATGTCAATCAGAGGTGTCCTGTGCCCGCAGTTACCGAAAAGTCTCTTCTGTTGTCATAATGGACCAAAACGGGCATTTAACGGTAAAATTTATAGATAACGACATCAGATTGACCTGAAATTACAGGGAAACAATATAATTTTTATTCAGGATGTGTACGAGGAGACGAAATGTCAATCGGATGTGTGTTTTGCATGTTACGACTGAATATGTGTTTTTTAAGTGTTGAGCGTGCTTCAGAAACACGCGCGGGGCGGTCCAAACTAGCCGAACGACGTCGGATTGCCTGGAAATTAGATGAAAAAAAAATTGTGAGTGAGTTGTGAATTGGTCGAGTAGAATACACATCAATCGGAAGTGTTGTGTGCCCGAGGTGACCGAGAACGCACTTCTAGTGTCATTAACGACCAAAACGGGCATTTAACGGTCAAATTCATAGAGGACAACAATGAATTGACCTGAAATCAAAGGGAAAAAATCTAATTATTATTCTTGATGTGAATGAGGATAAAAAACATCAATAAGACATGTGTTTTGCGTGGTACGACTCAGTATGTGTTTTTTAAGTGTTGGGTGTGCTTTAGAAACACGCGTGGGGCGGTCCAAACTGGCCAAACGGCGTTGGAATGGCCTTAAAATAGACGACAACAACAATTTAGTGAATTGTGAAGTGTTCAGGCAGAAAGAATTTCAATTGGAGGTACATTGTGCCCGCGGTGACCGAGAACGCACTTCTAGTGTGAAAAATGGCCAAAACGGGCATTTAACGGTCAAATTCATAACGAACAAAACTATATTGACCTAAAATCATAGAACAACAAGCTAATTATTATTTGTGACATGTATGTGGAGACGAACCATCAATTAGACATGTGGTTTGCACGGTACAGCTCAATATGCATTTTTTAAGTGTTGGGCGCGCTTCCGAAATGCGCGTGGGGCGGTCCAAACTGGCCGAACGATGTTGGAATGGCTTGAAATCAGAGGACAAGAATTGGTGAGTGAATTGTGAAGTGATCGGCAAGACATCACATCAATCGGAAGTTTCATGTGCCCTTGGTGACCGAAAACACTATTCTGATGTCCTATATGGCCAAAACAAGCGTTTAACAGTAAAATTCATAGAGAACAACATCGTATTCATCTAAAATCACAGGGAAACAATCTATTTATTATTCGTGACATGTATAACAAGACGAAACTTCAATCGGACGTGCGGTTTGAGTGGTACGGCTCAATATGTTCTTTTTAAGTGTTGAGTGCGCTTCCGAAATGCACGTGGGGCGTTCCAAACCGGTCGAACGACGTCCGATTGCCCTAAAATCAGATGAAAACAACGGGTGAGTTACTTTTGAAGTGGTCGAGCAGACGTAATGTCAATCTGAGGTGTTGTGTGCCCGCAGTGACTGAGAACGCACGTCTGGTGTCATAAAAGGCCAAAACTGGAATTTAATGGTCAAATGCATAGAGGGCGACATCAGATTGACCTGAAATCACAGATCAATAATCTAATTGTTATTTTTGACGTGTAGGAGGAGACAACATGTCAATCGGACGTGATTTTTGCGCGGTACGACTCAATATGCATTTTTTATGTTTTGGGTGCACTTCAGAAACGCGTGTGGGGCGGTCCAAAACGGATGAATGACATTAGAATGGCCTAAAATCAGATGAAAACAATGGAAGAGTGAATTGTAAAGTGATTGGGTAGACGACACGTCAATCAGATGTAGCATGTGCCTGTGGTGACCGAGAACGCACTTCTGGTGTCATAAACAGCCAAAACGGGCGTTTAGAGGTCAAATTCATAGCGACCGACATCAGATTGACTTGAAATCACTGCTAAACAATCTAATTATTATTTTTAATTTGTATGAGGAGACGTCCTGTCAATCAGACGTGCGGTTTGTGTTGTACAGCTCAATATGCGTTTTTTATGTGTTGGGTGTGCTTCCGAAATGTGTGTGGGGCGGTCCAAACCGGCTGAAAGACGTTGGAATGGCCTGAAATAAGACGAAAACAATGGGTGAGTTAATTTCGAAGTGGTTGGGAGGAAGACACATCAATCAGAGGTGTTACGTACCCGCGGTGACAGAGAATGCACTTCTGGTGTCATAAACAGCCAAAATGGGCGTTTAACAGTCAAATTAATAGAGAACGACATCGGATTGACCTGAAATCACAGGGAAACAATCTAATTATTATTTTTGACATGTACGAGGATACGACACATCAATCAGATGTGCGGTTTGCATAGTACAGCTCAATATTCATTTTTTAAGTGTTGGACGTGCTTCAGAAATGTGCATGGGGTGGTCCAAACTGGACGAACAACGTCGCAATGGCCTGAAATCAGACAAAAAGAATGGGTGAGTGAATTGTGTAGTGGTCGGGAAGATGACACATCAATCAAAGGTGTCGTGTGCCCTCAGTGACTGAAAATTCACTTCTAGTTTCAAAAATGGCCAAATGCATAGCGAACGACATCGGATTGACCTGAAATCACAGAGCAAAAATCTATTCAGAACCATAGAATTAACGATTTTAAATTTATAAAACGATAATTGAAATTTTTCATATATATTTTGAAAATCAAATACTTTCGATCTGTTACAGTTAGTTTGAATTCAAATAATTTAATTTGTTTCAATTATTTTTTTATAGGTTGTATTCAGTACTAATTTTGTTATTAAATTTTGTTATGCAGTTATATTTGGCAGATGCTAGGTGGCCACTATAGAACTTTAGCGATGGATTTTGGCGGATGCTAAAGGTTATGATTGTACTAGTGTGACCACCTAATTTTTTGATCATGATTTTACCATAACATATTTTGACATTAAATGATTTCTAATAATCTCTATTTTAATTAGAAATCCATATCCATTATAGAATAATAGAACAACAAAGGTATGATACATTAAATTATTTGCATGAAACATTTTCATCATAAAAAAAATTATAATTAGGGTAAGTGAGATCCAAAAGATAATGAAGGTATATTAATTGGTTATTCTACTACTTCAAAATCTTAAATAGTTTTTAATAAAAGGTCAAAGATAGATGAATAATCTACACAGGTAATGTTTATAAAAAGTTATATTTTAATCCCTAAATAACTCTAACTAATGAGCTATATGACTATCATAAAATAATGAGACCTAAAACACTCATTAATAATAAAAAGGATAATGATTTAGAATTTGATTATTTTGAACCAAATTCAATAGGTGTTAATGCAAGTAAACCAAAAAGTGTTCTACTAAGAAAACCTAAAAACATTAAAGATAATCCTCTATAAAAATTTATAGGGTATTTAGATGAAGGAGTTATAACATAAAAAAAATATATTAAATATATAATAATTCTCTTCCTTTTATATCTTGGGTAGAATCATAAATTGTAATAGATCCTTTTGCTTGAAAATTTTGGTTTTTAGTTACAAAAAATTAATTAAACAAGTAAAAAAGAAATAAAATATTATAATTTTTTGATATAACCTTAACAATAATATCATTTGTAATTAATAGTCATTTTGAAACAAATATTATGATTAATTTTTTATCACTAGAAATAATTTTAGAGAAGTTTCAAAAGGTTACCATCAAGAAGAAGTAATATATCATGAAGAAACCTTTTCCCATGTTTCTAGGATTTATGTAATGAGATTTCTTTTAGAAAAGGAAACTTATAAATAATTTAAATTATATTATATGGATTATAATATTCCATTATAAATGGATATTTTAATAGGGAAATTTTATTTTGAGGAACCTATTATATTTGATGACCCACACTTTCAGAATTCTATATATAAATATTCATAACCTCTCTACAGACTTAAATAAAATCATAGATAGTTTTTTGAAATATTAAGCTATTTTCTTCTATAAAATGGGATTTCATTTGTATAGGAAGATCCAAAAATATTTAATAAAACTTAATCATCATATATATTATTAGTATAAATATATATTGATGATGTTATTTCTCTATCAAATAACAAAAACATGTGCACTGTTTTTCCCAAAAAAATGCAATATGAATAGGAAATTAGTATGAGGGGAAATTTAAAATATTTTCATAGATTTTAAATTTATAACAAATTAATTTTATATATATTAAAACAAAAAAATACCAACATTATATGATTAAAAACTGTGGATTTGAAAATAGTTTGTATTATGGAACTTATATGAGCTCCAATATTAAAATTGAGATAGATGAGAATGGAATACTAGTAGACAAAAATATATATAGAATATTCATTGGATGTTAACATTATAGTACTATATATAAACAAGAAATTATGTTTTATGTTTTTCATTGTGAAATATTTCAATATAGTCAAAAATAATCTTACATTAAATGATGCCAAAACAATTTATTGATATTTTAAAAGAACATTATAATTTTATTTTATTGTTCCAAAAACACTTGATTTTTATTGTAATTCAGATTAGGATGTTGATTTTTCAATATGTAAACTATATATAAAAACACATCTAAATCCTACCACATTCTCCATAAATCTATATTATCTTGTTCTATTAATAAACAAAAATCTAAACCATTATCAATTATTAATGTATAATATTTTATAGTAGGAAGTTGCTTTGCACAATTGTTATAACTGATTCACACTCTAGTAGAATTTAGATTCAATTTTAAAAATTCTATAATAAAATGTTTTATCAATCGTGATATATACATTCCAATGAACCTAATAAATAAATATATAATAAATCACATTGATTTAAGACATCATTTCATATGAGACCATTCACAAAAGTTTTATATCTCTTTAAATTTTTTTGAATATAAAATAAATTAGTTGAAATTTTTACTAAACCATTTCTTATTGAATGACTCGATTGTTTCAAATTTGAATTAGTTATATTTCACTTTTATTATATTTATTTTAATTTTACTGATATAGTATCATGTTTATTTAACTGAATAATTTTTTTATTTTATTTATTTTATTTGAGAGTTGGTGCTTTTATTTTAAGGATTAGTTACATCAAAAAAGGACATGTCACCATTTTTTGTTATGACTACTTACCACATCACACTCTGAGACCCTTTTATAACCAAAAAATAAAACAATTCAAGTCATTTCTAGGAATGAAACCATTGAAAACCTTTCCTACATCATCCCTTTTACTTCTGAGCCACTCATCCCTAATCATCCAATCTTACTAAACCTATCATGAATGGAAAAATAATATTAAAATAAATATGACACATCAAAAAATATCAAACATTGGATAACTGATAAAAAAAATTTAAGTTGCAGAGTATTAGATTTCTTTTAGATAGATAGTACTGATATTTACTCAAAGTGGTCATAAATAACAATGGTGGGGAATTATTTTTTTATTACAAAACTTTGTTAGTTTCTGAGAAATAAGTTCATGAATTTTATAAGATATTCATTTTTTTATGATAATAATGGTTTTATTACTACAAATGTGAGTTGTAAATTTTCATTGATAACTTATATAGAAATAGATAAAGCATTTAAATATACTCATCATGACTATGAAAACTTAACTACATATTTGGTTTATATAAATTATGCAGTTCTACTATAATTAATGAAATAATTATTTTGAATGGAAAATTTTGAGAAGTTTATAGTGTAGGACTTGGAACCCAAGATAAAGGTTCTGGTAATACTAATTCAGTCCTCTAATAAAAAATGCAGTTTTGAGTTTGAAAAATATATTATTTAATATGTTATATTACTGTATTTTTTTATGATAGGAAAACCATTAAATATGTAATATTAAATTTTGATATATATGTGTCACATTTTGAAAAATTCATTAAATTTATATCCATTTAAAAGGTTTTAATATAATTTTTTCATTAATTTTTTGTTTGTTTGGATTAAACTGTTGAAAATTGTTGTCATGGGCTAAATATGTTGTATGTGATAATACATAGATTAAATTTTTTATTATAATTTATCATTAAATAAAACTTTTCCTATTTTTTCAAATAATTAAATTGAGATAGGCCACGCTACTAGTCAGGGGTAGTCATCTAAAATGGTAGTAGATAGTGATATTGTTGGACCAGACACTACAAGAACTATTAAAAAGTTAGATAAACGTGTGAAAATTGTTGAGGAAATATATTGTTTTTGAAATTGAAACTCTCAATGAAAGGTGATGAAATGTAATTGTTATTGTTCACTCCATGGATAGAAATTATCCTAAAGTTAGTTCACCTCCTTCTTTAGAAAAAGTTCATCCATAAGTTATCATTGTTTCCTGTATTGGAGAAGAATTAGCATTAATCATTACTAGGGTGATTTATTTTATCCAAGGATGGACCATTTAAATATTGTTAGGTTATATACCAAAATTTTAAATATCTTCTTATGGGGGGATGAGTCGATAAGTTGGAATAGAATCAGTCTATTTTTTTAATATGGGATATGCCAGTGGAGAAGAATTAGAAGAACTAGAATATGAAACTCATCTTTTCAAAAATAGATGTTCCATTTTATAATCAATAGAATCATTTTTATTTGGAAGTAATAATTGAATTCGGTGATTTAAAATAACTTGATGAAAATGATTTCATGTAAATGAAACAGAATAGATTATCTATTATACATACATGTCATACAGGCTCCAAAATTCCTAGAGCATAATTATATGCCACTGATGAGAGTGTTTGAGGAACCTATTTTAATTAAGTGTCTAAAAAGGAATGGTTTAAATATCAGTTATTTTATTCCATAAGTGATGTAATAAATATTTTTGAGAATATAGTTTCTAGAGAAGATTTTAAGTTATTGATATTATTAATTCAATATATTTTGGAGAATTTTATGAAGGAACCCACTAGAGAAGACTAAATCCAATTAGATATACAATCAAGTTTGGAATGAGTGACACTAAATATAGAAACAATTATTAATACCATTTATTATATAAATTTTTATATTCTTTCATAATAAATTATTCACGATCTTTAAAAAGGTCTGATTTCTAAATTCTAAAGGATTCGATCATTTATTTCAAGAATTATTATGTCTATTTATCAGTCCTGGGAGGAAATAAATTCCTTAATAAAAGAAAACGTGATATTAATGTTAAATATTAACACACAATTGAATGAAAATATTAGTTTTATTATCATTGGTATGTGAAAAATGGACGTATCACTAGAAAATAATTTTAATATTTCAAAAAATAAGTTTTCAGATTCCCATCAGTTGGTGGTAAAAAATCATAACACCATATCCTTTAAAGAATAATAAAAGTAAGATGAATTTATAAAACCATAGTATAATAAAGTATCGTAAAAAGAAAATAAATATTCCCCGTAGAATTTCAAAGTGGGATTCCAAAATGTTAGTTGAGACAATTAAAATTCATTTTTGGCTATACTAAGATATGAGATATGTAATATATATTTTTAAATTTATATAAAATGGTCTAGAATAGTTTTAAAACTCTCTTATATTATTTAATGAATAATATGGTGAAGATAATTGATACATTTTAATATTATATTTTTTAGATATAATGAATAT
This sequence comes from Viscum album, assembly GCA_963277665.1. Lineage (NCBI taxonomy): Eukaryota > Viridiplantae > Streptophyta > Magnoliopsida > Santalales > Viscaceae > Viscum > Viscum album. The sequence goes on from OY728125.1 coordinate 1,619,628,643, forward strand.
GTCTTCAATGACCTAATTATTCAGAATTACATGTCTCTTCCTCTCAAATATTAAAAATGATTTTTGACCAAGTTGAAATATACCTAAGGGAAAATATTATGTTTTTATAATAAGTATCATCTACTACAACTAAAATATCTTCAATGTTTTTATTTTTCCTTCTGTATAATTTTTCTATGTCAAGGTAACAACAATATTCTCTCACCATTCATTCAACTTCTGTAAGGATTTCTAAATGTGATTGAGCTAGACTCAGAGCATCCTTACTCTCACTAAGTAATTATATTGGATAAACTATTGATCATCCTTTTCCTATATTTTGCATACATTTTGGTCTGCCCCAACAATTTAAAAATACGTCATTGGATTTATTTATTTCATAGAACTAATGAACATTTCTGTGTTTCATGTATAGTTGAATGGTTCCTAGAAAAAAATTTAATGTAGTTTCACAGAAAAATTTGAATGGATGGATCCATATATAGCATATTTTTAACTAATTTATTTCTTCATTTAGTTTTAATTTTTTCAATTAATCAATTTCTATATATTTAATATGTTTTCCAACATTATTCTTAAAATTTGTTCACTAATCTTGCTTTATGTTTGATTACACTTTGTTGATTATCATTCATTATTTATTGTTTTTTGATACATGATAATTTTACCAATTTGACTTCATGAAAACTTGGTTCACATTTAGTAGTATTAACTATTAACACTTATTCATGTGTAATATTTGATGAATTATTTTTTAAATTACTTATTTTGATATTATAATAATAGGGATAAGAAAAAGGTGATGAAAAAGTTAAAAAAAATGTAATTTTTTATTAATAAACGGGTTTCGTGATCATAAAAAAGGAAGAGATTGTTTGAAAAACTTATGTTATTAAAATATATCTCTTTATTATTTATTTTAATGATTTAAAAAATATATATTTTAATTATAATGAGGTTTTCTTATATGATTCAAATTATATTTTGTTACAAAAAAATTTATCTTGCACTAACTATTATTGTTCATCTTATGCATGGAAAAATATCAATCTACAATTATTAATTTTATCTTACAAAAATCAAAATATTTAATGATTATCCACTAAAAATTAAAAATAAAAAAACTCCATACTAAAATTTTATCTTACTATGTAAGATAATATTTTATAAAGAAAATAGAATAGATACCACATTTTCAACGTTAGATATTTTAGTCAGACTGTAGTTATGAAATTATTTTATCTTAATAAAAGTATATTAACTAAATATTTTCTTTTCATAGCATAGAGATGTTTCAAAATTCCATTATCATAGATTAATAACATAATTATATTACATGGAATATTAATTATACTCAATGATTAGATTCAGATTAAAATTTTCTATATATAAGTGAATGATCTATTTTATCTTATGAAAGCTGTAATGAATTTACCTTATAAAAATAGTACTATTTATTGGATATCTTATAAAGAAATATATTTTAATAATAATTTAATGATTTCTTTCATAATCTCTTGAAAAATCATTTCATGTTATTGAATGTATCAAAAATGGAATTGTATATTTAAGGAGAGGCATGTTTGTATAAAGTATCATTTTTAATAATGTAATGTTATGAAAAAGATAATTTATGACATCGCTATTATAATAGAGTAATCCATATTTAAAAGTAATGGGCACATTACATTATGTTACTGTTTCATTAAATTTTTAATGGTTTCTTCACTCAAACATTTTGATTATCTCATATGATTATGATCAAAAATAAAATATGAGATATAAATAGATTGAGTTAGCCACTTTATGGATTTATGTATATATATATATACGTAGTGATATACACATACATGACAGGAATAATCGATACATGAAAAATAATATGAATAATCTAATAATGTTAACAAAGAATTATTTTACATCCAACACACATGTTCTCGTGTTACAAAGTCCATTTGTTAAAATTGAAGAACATATAGGGTTGTTATTTCAAGATAATCATCTACTCAAAAGGTATCTTTGTCAACACTCAGTTTCATCTTGAAACTGTGTACTATAATAGTATTATAAAGTTCATTCATCAAAATTTTATTTAAACTTGTTAAATTTGAGTGTGTTAACACTGTGGATTGTCTTTTAATGGTAGATCCTATTTCAAAGATCTTTTACGTTTGTAATATGTAACAAATTCATGTACTCAGCTCGGATCCCTAAAAGAGTAAGATATTATTATGTAAATCACCAAACTCATGCAGTAGAGTGTCGGTGGAGTAGAATATAGGATTTATATTCCCAGAAACACTATAAATATCATGTATTAAATCTATTTCATCTTACAATTTTTATTAAGGAATATATTTGAAATTATCTATTATGAAGATGGTGTTTTAATTTAAAAAATAAGAACTCAATTCACCCCTATTGAGTATTTAGTTAGTCATTATCTTGGAAAAATCAATATTTTTTTGCATGTTTCAAAGTTATATCAGACTAAGATTACTTATAACCCATTTCATTTTATTCATGGTTATATATTCCTAATTGAATAAACATAATAATTCCTTGTGGGTGTGATTCAAGATGAATATTGGAAGAAGAAAAACCTCCATGTATTAGAGGTGTTCAGAGGGAGATATGATTGAGACTTTATAGAACTATATTTCATAGGTTGAGGATTCTTGACCAAGCCTACCAGAGAGTGAAAATATAATAAGACCAAAAAATGAATAATGTATTTTAGATCATAAAATAAAGAAGTTTTGTGGATGTTTGAGAAAAAATAATGTTTAAACCATATTGAATGAAGAGAAATTAAGGTTTTGGATAATGTGGTTTTTGATAGAGAATGATTGTGTAACGTCCCGGACCCGGGTGCCATGCAACGGGTGCCCCGAGCCCAGTTTGCCACGTGACCTCAAGCGCATTTCCCCAAACACCAGAGGTTGCTGACTAGCAGCAAGGGCCCAGGTCTGATAGTGGGAAAACTATGCCCTCATTTGTCAAAGTGTAGCACAGCGGAATACAAAATAAAACATACAATGACAGCAGAAGCAGTAATCCATACAACTACTGAAATAAACAACAGCAATGGATATAACCAACCGTATATAAAAGATGATGCTACATGTTTCAAGTTCTAAGAAAACATTCAGAACATGTTATACATCAATACAGTACAGCAGAAAGCAGAGTACAGCTAAGCAAAGAAAACAGCTGGCAGCGGCATCGCGAGCCTAGGCTCGGTCTCATGCCCTCCTACTCCTCTGCAACAGTCAAGTACCTGTATAGGGACTCTTTCCCTTATCTACACCTGTAGCAACGTAATCTGTTTGGGCCGAAAAGCGTGACCCAAACAGGGTGTGAGAAATATATCTCAGTAGGCACCCACCAAAGTCCTGTGCCCAACTGCGTGTAAGCATGCAACAATAGTGTGCAGTAGAAAAATTCAAATAAGTAAGCAGTACTCAAAAGTAACTCATTACCAGTTATATTGCTATTTTATTATCCATTTAATCCATTTAATATAAGAAATCACTATAGTGCATTTCTAGTAAACAACTAATGTCCTCAGACACGTAAACTACTACCCTCAGGTAACGAGTATCCAAAAAAAGATTCCGCCCTCACGCATAACATAATTTTCCCTCAGGCGTAGGTAGTGTCACCCTCATGCACAGAATCAGCTGCCCATAGGCACGGAAGAAGTTTCCCTCAGGCCGAAATAGCTACAGCCGTCGGGCTAAACAGTGCAGTGCCCACAGGCGAATCACAACAACGCCCTCAGAATAAATACAACAATGCCCTCAGGCAAACCTAGCCATGCCCAACAGGTAAACAAGCAGTAACAAGCAATTCTTCTCAAGGAAATTCTACAATTACTACTTTGAAGGCATACCCTCATGTATCCTGGCAAAACGGCTAAACAGTGGAACACACCCGCGGGGTTGTTCCGGATCCAAGCAATGATCCCAACCAGCATTTTATTATCACAATTAAATACCTAATCAATTCTAGGTATTAAATATAGCAACGACCTCAGCCACACGACACACCAACATGGGTTTGTGGCACAAAAACGCACAAAAACGCATGACAGTTGTAAAATAAACACTAAGCCACCTACCTTATACGTCAACGAGCGTTATACCCAAACGCCACCTCCTGAAACGCCCAAGAATGGCGTAGATCTAACAAAGAACAAAAACCAAACAAACGTAAATAACTTACATTAGGATAAGAATTGGTAAGAACGGTACCAAGAGAGGAGAGGGCTTACCCGTGCGGTTCCAATGAGATCGTCCGAAGCCAAATCGGATTCCAGACGAACTCCCAGTGGATCTTCAATGATCTGGCCTCTTCCTTTTGCTCCAAAATGGCTCAAGTGCCTCCTCTGCCAAATGAGGAGGCTACTGCCTGTTTTAAGCCGAAAAAAACAAAGTACACGGCGTGTACTTCTGAGTACATGGCGTGTACTCCCTTCATTTAACTGTTCATTTGGCGGCACCGCCACACTGTTCATCCGTCAACATGAGTACACAGCATGTACTCCCAAGTACACGGCATGTACTATTGCCCAGCTGGCAGCGACTCCGCCGCCTTACTATTCAAGCATGCTGACTGACTACACGGCGTGTAAGGTACCACTGCACGGTGTGTAGTCGGTTCCTATACCCTTCGTCGCCGGCATGGCTACACGCCCTGTGTACTCATCCCAACACAGCCCAAAGTACATGGCGTGTAGATAATGTACACAGCGTGTAGTTCCAAAATTCAGGATTTTTCCCCATTTTCCATATTTTCTCAAAAACACTTAAGGAAAAGGAAACAAAGAAGCCCGTACCTCTAAAATAAAAATCGGGTTCTTACAAACTCCCCCCCCCCCCCCGCTTATAGCAATTCGTCCCCGAATTTCCCTTCCAAGGGTGGCGAAGATAATACTCAGAACAACTCTGGCCACTGATCATGAACGTCGGCCTCCCGCTCCTAGGTCTCGTCCTGCACTTGGCCATGCTTCCATAGCACCTGTACAAGAGGAACTGACCAACCTCAAAGAACCTGCATGCTCCTATCAACGATACGGATCAGATGCTCCTCAAAGGATGCATCATGTTGAAGCTCAGGATCCTCAGGCTGAAAAGTGTGAGATGGGTCTGAATGGTAGTGACGCAACTGAGACACATGGAAGACATCGTGCATGGCTCGGTACCGTTGCGTTAAATGCAACGGATAGGCAACCAGCCCGACTCTCTCCAGAATCTCGAATGGCCCCACCTACCTCGGTGAAATCTTACCCTGTCTCCTGATCCGTTTGTGTCCCAGCCTTGGAAAAAAACGTAAGAAAACCTGATTCTTGACCATGAACTCCAATGTTCATCTGCGGCGATCAGCATAAGACTTCTGACGAGACAGCGCTGTAGCCATCTGCATCCGAATCAACTGGACCTACTCAGATGTCTCCTGTACGAGATGTGGTCCCAGTAAAGCTACCTCACCTACCTCTAACCAACACAAAGGTGGTCAGAATGTCCTACCTTATAAAGCCTAATATGGTGCCATCTCAACAGTTGCCTGAAAAATATTGTTATAGGAAAACTCGAATAAGGGTATATGATTCTCCCAAGAGCCCCCAAAGTCTAGGATGCATGCACGCAGCATGTCCTTTAGCACCTGTATCGTCCGCTCTGACTGGTCATCTGTCTGAGGGTGGTATGTTGTGCTCAGAAGCACCTGTGTACCCAGCGCCCTCTGAAAACTCTACCAGAAATGAGACGTAAAGTGGGCATCCCTATCTGAAACGATAGAACAAGGTACCCCATGAAGACGTACGATCTCTCGGATATACAGCCTTCCGAGCTCGTCAACACCGAAGGTCTCCTTGATCGGCAAGAAGTGAGCTACCTTCATGAGTCTGTCCACAACAACCCACATGGCGTCATTGCCTCGAGGTGACCTCGACAATCCCTTCACGAAATCCATCGCAACATCACCCCATTTCCAATCTGGAATAGATAACTGATGTAATAGCCCAGCTAGCCTCTGGTGCTCTGCCTTCACCTGCTGACAGGTGGAACACCTCGTAACAAAACCAGCTATCTCCATCTTCATACCTGGCCACCAGTACTGATGCCTCAAGTCATGGTACATCTTGGTAATCCTGGGATGAACAGACCAAGCTGAAGCATGAAACTCCCACATTAGATCCTCTTGTATATCCCCTGGAACCCATACTCGTCCATGGAAACACAAAACCTCATCATCGCCTATCATCCAACCGGGAGGAGGTTCCTCACTTGCCACCGACTATCGTAGAACTAGGCCTTCTAAAACTGATAGCTGCCTCATCCTCACTCTGTTCAAGAGGGTAGAAGTCACAGCTAACGAGGAAAAATAAGTCTTCCCCTAACTGTCATGCACCTCCAGATGCATCTCAGAGAAAAAAGCCATAAGCTACCACTCACCACTGGCCTCCTGCACTGCCTGTATCTGAGTCTTCATGCTCAGTGCATTGGCTACTACATTACCATTACCAGGCGTATAGAAAAGCTCCAAATCAATGGATTTTAGGTACTCAACCCACCTTCCTTGCCACAGATTCAGGCCACATTGAGTAAAGATATACTTGAGACTTTTTTGGTCGGTGAAAACCACAAAATGCTCCCCCAATAGATAATGTCTCCAACAGCACAACACATGTACAACTGCTGCCAACTCGAGATCTTACGTCGGGTAATTCCTCTCATGTGGCCTAAACTACCGATACCCGTACGCAACAACTCGGTCGCCCTGCATCAAAACGGCTCCCATCCCAATCCCCGATGCATCACAGTAAACTGTATAACTCTTCCCCTGTACTGCGAGTATCAGGATCGGTGCTGATGTCAACCTTCCCTTCAAGTCCTGAAAAGCTGTCTCACAAGCTTCTGACCAAGCGAACTTCACACCCTTCTTAGTCAGACCTATCAATGGTGCTGCTTGGCGGGAGAAGTCATGTATGAAGCATCTCTAGTAACCATTCATCCCTACGAAACTCCGTATCTAAAACACGTTCTTAGGATTCTCCCAGGAAACTACTGCTCTCACCTTCTCTAGGTCTACTACAAATCCTGCCTCTGAGATAATGTGACCCAGGAAGTGAATCTGGTCCATCCAAAAGTGGCACTTTGAGAGATTAGCATATAGCTGATGCTCTCTTAGTGTACTCAATATGATCTCAAGATGGGTGGCCTGGTTGTGTCGAGTGTGAGAGTACACCAAGATGTCGTCCACGAATAATACCACAAAAGAATCAAGATACGGATGGAACACACGATTCATCAGAGCCATGAAAACTGCTGGAGCATTCGTCAGTCTGAATAGCATAACCGTATACTCATATAGACCATACCTACACCTTAAAGCTATGAGAGGTATATCAGATGGTCCAATGCACAGCTGATGATATCCGGATCTCAAATCAATCTTCGAGAACACTCGTGCTCCACGAAACTGATCATACAGATCATTTATCCTTGGCAAGGGATATCGGTTCTTAATCGTCAACTGGTTTAGCTTCCGATAATCCACGCAAAGTCTGAGGGTACCATCCTTCTTCTTCGCAAAAAGGACCAGAGAACCCCAAGGGGAAGTACTGGGTTGGATAAAACCCTTTTCATGTAACTCATATAACTGGCTCTTGAGCTCTTGCAACTTAGGCGTGGCCATCCTATAAGGAGGAATGGACACAGGTGCTGCTCATGGCACTAGATCAATAGAGAAATCCACCTCCCTTACCAGAGGTAGACCTGAAAAGTCATTTGTGAAGACAACCCTGAAACGATCAACAACTGGAGGGAAATCCGTCTGACAATTCCCCTGATCATCCAGATATAAACTCGCAATCTGGGTTGTGACTCCACCTCACCCATGATGCTCTAGTCCAGCTCGACTCGCCTGAATGTCCCACTTGCCCTTGTATAGAAACTCTCCACCCTCTGGTGATGTGAAACGCACCCTGCGACGATAGCAGTCTATAAAGGCTCAGAAGGGAACCAACCAATCCATCCTGAGATTGACGTCATATCTCGTCATCTCCAAGATATAAAGGTTCCAAAGGAAGTGACACCCTCCAACCTCAAGGGGGCAGTCCTTGCACTAACGCACACCAGCCGTCCTAGTCCCCAATGGAGTGTCGAGCATCATGATATCAAAAGAAGTAGAAACGCAGGCCCAAGGCTCTCCACTACGGGTATAGATATGAAACTATACGTCGCACCCATATCGAAAAGTACTGAAGACAGGACAAAAGCTACTAGAATAGTACCTATGACTGTAGAAGGTCTGGGATCCTTCTCCTGCTGGGTCTGTCGCACTGCATATGCCTACCCAGTGCCGCGGCCGTGCGACATAGCCTGGCTACCCTGAGCTGTCCCGCCCTACTGCCTCTGAGATCCTGGTGGCTGGCTACCACATCCACGACCACCATCTCTGCCTCCACACCCTGACGTATTCCAGTTTCCCGATAGGTATGAAGCCACTGGTCCTTCTCTTGCATGCGGAGTCTGCACAGAACCCCTCTCACTAGCTGGTGGAAATGCCCTGCAAAAGCACTGCAGATGACCCATCTTGCAGCAAGCTTGGCACTCCACTTGGTCTCGTGGACACTACGGTCTCTTGTGCCCCTTTCTACCACACTGGTAGCACATAACCTGGCCACCTGAAGCATTCTTCTGACTGGTACTGCTGCCCTGAGTGAAGTCCATCTATCTCTTCCTCTTGCCAGCAGAAATAACACCAGTAACTGGTGCTGAACCGCCCTGGCCCACACCACTCAATTCTCACAGGTTCCTCTCTGTAATCAATGCCTAGTTTATAATCACGTGTACAGTAGGAAACATGAAAACATTCACCAGCACTCGGATTTCATACCGAAGACCATCCTCAAAACGTCTGCCTCTCAACGTCTCATCACCTACCAGTATGGGTGTAAAATACTGAAGCTTTGTAAAACGAGCAGAATAGTCTATCACCGATATAGCGCCCTACTGTAGATCCATGAACTCTCGAACTCTATCTGCCCTCAGCGTCTTAGGAAAGAAGAAGTCATAGAAGACTGCCTGAAAATCTTCCCACGCCATGTCCCTCTGATGCTCTGACTAGGTGGTAACATCCCACCACCTCTTGGTGGAATCATGCAGCATGTAAGTCACGAGCTTGACCCCCCGCCCTGGAGGCGTCTCAAGATGCTCGAAAATAGTCTGCATCGACCCTAGCCAAGACTTCGTAGCCTGTGGTTCGCCATCCCCTGAAAACGTAGGCAGATGCTACTGTTGAAACATACGTGTCAGCTCGGCCATAGATGTAACAACCTGTGGTGCTCCATAAAAGGTATGCATAAACCGCATAAAACCTTCACAGAACTGCACCTCCACACCTATGTCTGGTATAATAGCTTGTGTCGCATATGGCTCTGCTAGAGGATCCACTAGTAGCCCATGGCCCACCATCTCCAGAGTATAATCGTCACCACTCTCCTGGCAAACAACTCACGGTCATCTAGGCGGCATGAAACTACAAGGTCAAAAGAACGCCTCAGATTCAAGATTATTAAGACTGAAAGTGAAGGAACCACAAAGGAACAAGTGGAAAAAGCATTTCAAAATTTGCAAGACAAGACTACACGGCGTGTACAATGACTACACGGCGTGTACTTGACTCCCCTTCCCTTGCCCGGGTCCTTTTACACGGCTAAGCCACACGACATCTGTTCAAAAAAAACTACACGGCATGCATAATATCTACACAGCGTGTATGGTGTTATTTTCCAACAGCTTGTGTCGTCTGTGACATGTCTGACTACTCGGTCTTTACACCACACGGTGTGTTACACCCGCACACGGCGTGTACACCATCCCGTTTCCCCGCCACACGGCTAACTCCACTCGGTCTGTCCTCGGACAAGATTACACAGTGTGTCCCACAGGTACACGGCGTGTTCAGGGAGAGGTGACACCGGCCCGTGTTGTTAGTTACATGGCCGAGTCCCCAGGTCACACTACACAGCGTGTCTATAATTTACACGGCGTGTTCTGTCAAGGAGTTCACCGACCTGCGTTGTTAGTTACATTGCTGGACTCCGGGTCACACTACACGGCGTGCACAAAAACTACATGGCGTGTTTTACCCAATCCCTTCCTTACCTCGTGTCGCCGCCCACACGATTTGTGACACGGAAGAGAATAAATGGCGTGTACTCGGGGTACACGACGTGTACTCAAAAATTTCATTTTTCTTCTTGAACAAAAGAACACACACGGCATGTATGAAGTCCTACACGGCGTGTATTCTGGGTTTTCCGGACAGTATGCCTCAGAAACTTCCCCGAAACCCAAAAAATACTAAAAACCAACACCTAAGTGTCAAATTCCGATCCATGAGGGCCCATACTCCCCACAAATCAAAGTTTTACATCTTATCTATGTTATAACCAATAAATAGTCAATGATCCACCAAATTCCGGTCAATGGGGGCCCATACTCCCCAAAAACCAAAGTTTGGCATCCATCCTATAAACAAGCTCAAACATACGTACCATATCACAAGGCAAGTATTTATCAAGCAGCTATCACAACATCATGCTTTATTAGCACAACAACTATCACAACAACATGCGAATTTCTAATGCACCTACATGGCATGGAAACTATGCATGGCATGTGATATCTAGCATGTGCCTATATGATGCATGAGACGGCATACCCTCATCTCATCAGGTTGCAACTAAATAGAACCCATAGATAAAATATAAACAGAACAATCCAAGTGCATCACCCAACGGTGAAAACATATCAATCGTAAAACTGAAAAATCAAAAGAATGAAAAATACGAGGTAGACTGGCTTTTCCCTGTACACGGGTTAGCTACACACGGGCACAGCTTATTACCAACTACCGTTCATCCTATCCCTGACTACGGCTCCAAATAGTAAGTCAAAGAAAAGAAACTCCCTCTGATACCACTTTGTAACGTCCCCGGACCCGAGTGCCACGCAACGGGTGCCCCGAGCCCGGTTCGCCACGTGACTTCAAGCGCATTTTCCCAAACGCCAGAGGCTGCCAACTAGCAGCGAGGGACCAGGTCTGATAGTGGGGAATCTATGCCCTCATTTGTCAAAGTGTAGCGCAGCGGAATACAAAATAAAACATACATCGACAACGGAAGTAGTAATCCATACAACTACTGAAATAAACAACAACAATGGATATAACCAATATTATAATAAAGATGATGCTACATGTTTCAATTTCTAAGAAAATAGCCAGATCATGTTATACATCAATACTGTACAGCAGAAAGCAGAGTATAGCAAAGCAAAGAAAACTGCTGGAAGTGTCATCACGTGCCTAGGCTCGGTCCCATGCCCTCCTACTCCTCTGCAACAGTTAGGTACCTGTATAAGGACTCGTTCCCCTATCTACACCTACAGCAATGTAATCTGTTTGGGCCGAATAATGTGACCCAAACAGGGTGTGAGAAATATATCTCACTAGGCACCCACCAAAGGCACGTGCCCAACTGCGTGTAAGCATGCAACAATAGTGTGCAGTAGAAAAATGCAAATAAGTAAGCAGTACTCAAAAGTAACTCATTACCAGTTATATTGCCATTTTATTATCCATTAAATCCATTTAATATAAGAAATCACCACAGTGCATTTCTAGTATACAACTAATGTCCTCAGACATGTAAACTCCTACCCTCAGGTAACGAGTATCCAAAACAAGAATCCTCCCTCAGGCATAACAAAATTTTCCCTCAGGCGTAGGTAGTGTCTCCCTCAGGCACAGAATCAGCTGCCCACAGGCACGGAAGAAGTTTCCCTCAGGCCGAAATAGCTACAGCCCTCGGGCTAAATAGTGTAGTGCCCACAGGCTAAACACAACAATACCCTCAGGATAAATACAACAATTCCCTCAAGAAAACTAGGACATCCCAACAGGTAAACAAGCAGTAACATGCAATTACTCTCAAGGTAATTTTACAATTACTACTTTGAAGGCATACCCTCGGGTATCCTGGCCAAACGGCTAAACAGTGGAACACACCCCCGGGGTGGTTCCGGATCCAATCAACAATCCCAACCAGCATTTTATTATCACAATTAAATACCTAATCAATTCTATTTATTAAATATCGAAATGGCCTCAGCCACACGACACCCCAACATGGGTTCGTGGCACGAAAACGCACAAAAACGCATGACAGTTTGAAAATAAACACTAAGCCACCTACCTTATACGTCAATGAGCGTTATACCCGAATGTCGCCTCCTGAAACGCCCAAGAACATCATAGATATAATGAAGAACAAAAACCAAACAAACGTAAATAACTTAGGTTAGGAGAAGAATTGGTAATAACGGTACCGGGAGAGGAGAGGGCTTACCCGTGCGGTTCCAACGAGATCGTCTGAAGCCGAATCAGATTTCAGATGAATGCATGGTGGATCTTCAAAGTTCTGGCCTCCTCCTTTTGCTCCAAAATGGCTCAAGTGCCTCCTCTTCCAAATGAGGTGGCTACTGCCTGTATTAAGCCGAAAAAACAAAGTACACGGCGTGTACTTCTGAGTACACGGTGTGTACTCCATTCATTTAACTATTCATTTGGCGGCACCGCCACACTGTTCATCCATCGACATGAGTACACAGCATATACTCTGAAGTACATAGCGTGTAATGTTTCCCAGTTGGCGGCGACTCCACCGCCTTACTATTCAAGCCTACCGACTGACTACACAACGTGTAAGGTACCACTACATGGAGTGTAGTTGGTTCCTACACCCTTCATCGCTGGCATGGCTACACGCCCCGTGTACTCATCCCAACACGGACAAAAGTACACGGTGTGTGGATAAAGTACACGGCCTGTAGTTCCAAAATTCATGATTTTTCCCCATTTTCCTTATTTTCTCAAAAAAACTTAAGGAAAAGGAAAAGAAGAATCTCGTACCTCTAAAATGAGAACCGGGTTCTTACAGATTGATTGAGTAATTATATGTTATGTAATGTGACATATATTTTCTTATGAATTCATTATAATAAATTATATGACTAAAGTTCATCAGAGACGTTTTTGAGAATAATTATTGGATGGAGGATTTCTAAAAAATTTACCAAAAAGAGGAAACATATAAACATCATCGAATAGTTAAAATTATAGCACAAAATGGTAGGATGTTTGAAGAATACTCTGATAGTTGTTCCTTTGAACAAGGTGATTGGATTGATGGTTTGAAAGTAAAGGAATTATTGAGAATGATTCTAAGATAAAAAACATAAATATGGTTTTTGAGAAAAGTAATCAAATATAAGGTTTCTTCATAAAGTAATTAGACATTTGTTTTACAATCCAAGGCATTAGAAAGAAATTTTTTTAAAATGAAATCTAAAAAAGGCTTCCAGATATAGATTACAGAAGTAAAATTTTGGATATTTTTAAGAGATGTAATATCTCCAAAAAAAGGAATCCTCTGAAGAATAACTATATAGTGAAAGATTATGAAGGATATTGAATGTTATTGAATGAAGGAATAATGTTTTCAAGAGAAAGATATATGTCGAGATCATCAGAAAAAAGTGGTATAGACTTCTGATAGTTAATCAAATATAGGAATATGATATGACCTTTGAGAGTGCATTGGAGAGTGAAAATCGAATCCTCATTTATGAATTCATTGGAAAAAACATACTAGCCATATATTGTAATTCAATTGAGTGAAGTATGAGTGGAAAAAAACCATAGTATGTCACTAGATAAAATTTTTACTAGATGGTGTAGTTTCTATGAAAGATAACTGAGCAATATTTCTAGATTCTTTAAAAATTATTTTTGAAATGAAATTAATTTTGTTGATGTTGAATTGGATGTTCAGTGCTTCAATAATCTATAAGAAAAAAAACTAATTCATGTTGTGATTCGAAGATGATTTTTATAGATCATTCAATTTTAAATTTAAGTTTGTTTCTATGAAATTATTGACTCTAATCTAATTTAAGGTTTTATGGTGGTCAAATTCTATAACAATTAGTGTGATATTGTAATTTTAAAGTTGGAAATTAAAATTTGAGTTTATATGTGTCATTGTGAATTTAGAGAAATAATGCATATATATAGGGGTTTAGGTGTTATATGAAAATTTCATTTCTAAAGTTGTTAAAATTATGATTCTTAATAAATAAATTATTCATTATATAAGGTTTGAAACACTATTCTTTATAGTAATTCTCTTTTGGGTTGATGTATCATGTATAATAGTTACCAAACATAGTAATAAGGCACTAAATGTAGTAGAAGGTACTATATTAATTAGTATGGTACATGATGAAGTATAGAAGAATAAGAGTGGTAACAGGGAATGAAGATGATATTAGATTTATTGGTTCTTGAAAAAATTGTATCAGGTGAACATATTCTAGATGAATTGTATCAGATAGAGAATTTTCCCATGAACTAGTTCCATGAGAAGTAGTGTAGTTCTTATTGAAAAAAATACATACAGAAGAATTGAATATAAGGATAAATGGAAAATAGATAGATAATATTCAAAATGAACTGGTTCCAAACATAATTCAAAAATAATTCATAATGCTGTAAAAAAGGAAAATTCTAGTTTTTTATATATATACAATAAAAAATATTTGAATTACTTTGTATGTAAGGGATAAAGAAGAATATTTGTATATAAGTTTCGTTATAGGTATGAGATGGAGGATAACAAAAAAACACTAAGTCATTGAACAAAATTCACATTTTGTGGAGGAATTTCTTAATGTTACAATTAACATAATGTAGGTGAAGACTATCTACATAGGTAGTATAAAATCATAGAATGGGGGGTTAGTTGGACTATGAAATCAGTAGTCTAGTGTATCTAGATTTATTTCTCTCCATACTTATAAATATAGGGAACCACACAAGGTCTCATGAATATTTTAACTCATGTCAATATATTATAATTGATATCTTATTATTGTATTGGATATATTTACTAGTCACCACAATATATATTAAATATTGGTTACTCTTATTGGGTATTGAAATTTGTAAAAACATCATGTTTCATCCATTACATATAGTCATATACTTTTATATGAAAATGAAGAGTGAAACTAAAATTTAATATCCTATCATTTCATGAGATATAAGAAAAAATTGGTTTAATAATTCCCCAAAAATGATTCACCAACTCTCAAATTTTTTCATTTTATATTGTTTTCCTAATAAACTAGATGTAGATTAATCATATTTAGAGGAAGCACATTCCCAAAACCCTTAATTTGAGAATAATCATAAATATAAGATGTAGTCATCATATCATTATAAATTTCCACTGATAATACGACATCTACTTATTAAGGTGGTATTATGGAACCCCTATAAAATTATTCAGATATAAATGAGTGGGTATATCTAAATCAAATAAAATAGTTGTAGTACTTGAGTGGATATTAAGTGTAACTTTCACTAAATCTTTATCATACCCAACATAAATAATAGAAATATTAGGATATTTACCTTTTTATTTGGGATTATGTTGTTCCTAATTTTGATCATCCTTAAGCCTTAGATATGAGCACTATTTAGAATAATTCCCATAATCATTAAAATTGAAATAATAGAGGTTAGGTGGTTCATTTTTTGGATATTTTTCACCATTTACATAATTAGATAACATTTTCCCATAAATTTGATATTCTATTTCCCAAGGATATTCGTCTAGACACTTAAAAAGTTTACCAGTAACCTTAAGAAAATTTCCTTCCTGATTATTTCTACACATATGGAATAAAATAATACTCATCTTGTTTCATCCAGGGTATTTATTACTATAATTTTGTTGGGATTCCATATTTATTTTGTTATCAAAACTAAAAGATTTATTGGAAACTCCAATATCCATTTCATTATTGATAAAACATCAAAAATATTTATTCATAGTTACATAAGTCTATTATGGGTAAACCACTATAGAGAATTTGTTTTATCCCACTGATGCATCAATCAATATTACATTCTAGTTCAATGATAATACCAGAAGTGTACCTCGTAGGTCTTGTATAATTTGCATCCTAGATACTAATGGAATAATCAATCTTATTTATCACCTCAATGAACAGTTTCTCAATTTTTTTTGAATAATATAAGAGTATTAAATGTGAAAAATAAACTTAAAAACTCATCTAACTATATACATAAAATTTCCATTTATTAACTCATGTTTTTTGTAAAAGTGCACCACGGATTTGATTCACCTTTGAAATGATAAAAAACTAAAAACATTTTTATTCTCTTATAATTTAAGAATAAGAAATATATTATTATGGTATATATCCATTACTCAGTAACTAGTGGATAAATGGACCAAAAAATAAGGTTCATGTTCCCTCAAGCAGAATCAAAAATACATTTTTTCCTTTAATTTCTTTTTTGTAAGCTCTGCATTAGTCATATATGGGAAAATACGTGTAAATAAAACAATGATATATTTCATTCTAATATCCATAATATAGATTTTATGAAGAGTAATATAATATCATTTTCCAACACATTCCGAAGTAATACGGTTCATTTGAGTTCCAACCATTTAATAATACAGAAAAGGATAGTGTAAGGAATAATAATCATATTGAGAAATTATATAATCATGGAAAATATTTTATAGGATATATAAATAATGACACCATATTTTCAATCTATGAAACAATATTTTTAACCTAGTTCATCCATAGTTATCATCTGTACAAATATTTTAAAATGGAATCTTTAAAAATTGTTAATTAACCCATTAATATCTTTTTGGAGTGTATAGCTTGGTATTCTATCATAATACCGCTAATCATGCATAAATTTTGATTGTGTTAATACCTAATTTATATCGTTCAATGTTTTTATCCCTAGGTGCATCTGTTCTACAACTGAATCCACTTTATTTTATCTAGATAAGGATTTATTTTATAAGTAAGGAATAATAATTTGTTTAATATAAAAGACGATGTTATCCTATACATATTTTTATCATATGGGTTAATGATAATTTTTCTTCATCCTAGTATTCAAAAATTACTAATGATTTCTTTGATATAAATTGAGGTGACCCAAGGATTTAATAAATAAATATTACACCTTATTATATGGATAATTATTACATAACATTGTGATCCATGACATAACTATATAGGTTTAGTGTCTTTGGATAGATGGATAAATAGTAAATAGTACAAAAAATATATACACAATTTACCATTAAGTTATTTATAACTAGAATACATATTAGACACATCACACAAAAAACAATTATTCATTTTATAGGGAATAGTAAACACAACAATTGGTGATCCCAGATTCTTATATGGTAAAAAAGAGAGATAACAATTATCATTTGAGAATAAAATTTATATAAGGGTATGAGAACATGAGATTGAAATTTGGAAAACATATCAAAAAAAATAAATAATCACAATCATGATCCAAACAGAAAGCATAGAAATTCCTAATGCATTAATAATAATGGAATAAAAAACCATGATAAATGAGAGTAAAACATTGACATATGATCATGTCATATAAGAGTGATAAAAAGTGTGTAATATTCATAATCATAAAAATATTATATCAAGGATACTCAATATAGTAATTAAACACATGCTATACTTGGGATAACCACCTATGTAGCTACTTTGGGATTATGATATCCACTTTTTACCCTTTTTAGTTTAGGTATAACTAAATATATACTTTCTTCGATCTTGGGATAACTATTCAGGTACCCTTATTTGGTATTCGTATAACCTCCCTTGTGCACTATTTTGGGTTTGGAATAACCTTCTATATACCATTAGATATCAATAAAAATTAATATTTACTTAATATATTTGAGGTCTATAACTGACCAAGCAAACACATAGTCATAATCTACTTATATGTACCTCAAATTATCACAATTGAATTTATCATTTCATCAAAATAAAATAGATTGAAAATTATTGAAAATTAAATTGGTATGATTGGTATATCATCATTATAATCATAAGACATAAATATAATGACAAAATATGTCCTCATTAGATCATATCCCCAATAATGAATATGTAATATTAACAGATGTTTTCATAGATTTAAATAACTTTGAAATATCATTGGAAAAATTTCATGAAAAAAATAACATTTTCAATTTGAAATCACTAATTTAAAATTACTAAATTTACAAAGTATTATGAGATATTTATTCATTGAAATAAAATATGGAATCTTCTATAGGAATATTCAAATCATTGAGTGTTCTTGATGGTGGGAAATTTCATTCATGTTATAATCATTAATATAATGATTTTCTTCACACATATGGTAAAAAGTGCCATATTTTGAAAAAAAGAAAAAGAATATTTTTAAATGTTTCTATAAAAATAATTAAAACTAGGAAAAATGAATTTAATAAATCATTTGAGTTTATTAATAAATTATTGAAATACTTTTAATGAAAAATGGATATGGAAGGAAAATTCTTTTTGACCAAATAGAAAAATAAAGAAGGTTTTCCTTATAAACATTCATTCTCTATCATTATTACATAAATAAATGAATTTAAAGGAAATTAATATATCTCTAGATATTACCACAGTGAAATAAATTATATGATATTTATTATCTATATATCATATTATTTCATATTCAAAAATTTATATATAAAAAATTACATTACAAAATGAGATTGCAAAATAAAACGCTTACCCTGTGTATATCTTTATTTATATGTTTAATAGAATCATGCATAATGAATTTGAATTTATTATAATTTAGTAGTGGAAAAATATTAAAACTTATAACACCAAACCGAGTATTATAATAAAATATAAAAAACCAATTATTAATAATTATTTTTTGTAAATATCATTTCTGGGTGTTAACTGTTTCATTTTTCATTAATGTTTTGGTTTTCCAGTTTAGGTCTTTATAATTGGATCATGGATCCATAATATCAAAAATAATGATAATGAAATATAATAATATATATTAAATATATACATTTTTATTATCATCAACAAATGGTGTAGATATAAAAATGAATTACATAGTTCATGGAGATGATAGATTGTGTGTATGCACGAACACTACTATCATTTCATAATAAAATGAAAGAAAGAAAGATAAATAATATTTTATACTTAATTAATATTTAATAAATAATAAAATTAATATATATATATATATATATATTATATACATTATTAAAAAAACCATGAAAAATGATGATGGACAATGATTCATATTGTTGTGTAGAGGTAGTAGTCCACACATGCACTTGAATTACACGTTAATTTATCATTTTTTTGAAATGATGTTGAAAATTGTCATTAAATCATCATAATATCATATGAATATATTTTTTATTATATAATAATTAATTTATCATGTAAATAATGTTTTGGTGAAGGTGGAAAAATAAATAAAATTGACAGTACTCAGTTAAGAGTTGGACGTTTTCATTGATAAATATCCCCTTAAATACACTATAAGCCATGAAAGGATGGTATTATTATAAAACCATGACATATAGGACATGGAAAATTATTTTATTAAAGGATATAGGTTGTTATTGGATTATATAAGAGGCAATATAAATATTAATAATAGAATATAGGGGTTTTCTTTTATAAGTGAGAGAGAGGACAAACATATAATTTTTCAAAATATTCATATATATTAATTAATTATTCAAGAAAAATGACTCCAAAATTACTCATAAAAGAATATTATACTATATAGGTTCTAATTCTGACCACTAAATATGATTTATGGAATTTTATAATGAAATATTACTCTTTCCACGTATTTTAACCCCCATAATAAATTCTTTTTAAACTTAATCATGGTAGATTTTTTTTCTATTTTTATAATTAATTATTCCCACAAAAGAAATTTAACGATTTAAAATTTTTACCGTTATGATTATATATATGGAATAAATTTTTTCCCACTCAATCCCCATAAGTGAAAGAAATTCCTTCTAAAATAAACCTCTAAAAAGTGATGATAAACAATTTTTCAAAAAAATTGTAGTTTCTATAAAAAAATATTTTTATAGCGACATAACACAAAATGATAATAAATAAGTAATATATTATAGTTTGATTAATAAAATTTATCTTATTAAATAATAAAATAAATTCAAAATAAAATGGATATTTTTTTAATACATGAATGGAAAAATACATATTTTTTAAACATGGTATTTGATTAATATTCATTGAAAATTTTATATTTTCAATAATACCCCAAAAATTCAAATTTATATAATTTTGATATAATAAGATTAAAAATTGCTTCATTTTTATAAAATAAAATTCCTATTTTTTTATAAATTATTCTTAATATCCATGTAAAAAAATTCAAAAAATCTATATTTTTAATGAAAACAGAAATTTTAAGCGTAATGTTATTTTACTAAAACATTTTTATTAATTATTTTCCATTAATAAATAAATATAAAATATATGAAACTTTTATAATTTTAATAAAATGTGATTATTGCTATTCAAATTACTAATATAACATATAGGTTATAATAGTTACATTTAAATATTCAATATTCAATAGAATATCCTGATTTATTTAAACTCGTTATTGCATGAAAAGTAATCTATCAAATTATTTAAGATTATTTGAAAGAAAATACATGTAAAATCACAAGGTGTTACACATATCTTATTATCAATATACCAATTCATATTTAATAAAATAAAATATTCTAAAATTTCTATATTTTCAATTATTTAGTCATTTCCATATTTAAATCAATTAACTACATTAAACCACGATTAATCTAATGTAAAACAAGGAAATCAGATAGGCATGAATTCAATATATTAAAAAAATATCCCCATGTAAATAATAATTTAAAATACAGAAAACATGGTTGTCTCAATTCCATTCATTTATTTTTCTCAAATTTTTTGACATCAATTTGATAATTTAAACCTTTTATCCAATAAGATATAAATGTTTATAATATAAAAATAAGAAAATAAATATAAATAATTTAAATATCTGCCATTGAATGAAAGTTTTTCAATCACCCATTAAGTAATAAGGAATAAATTTTAATCAAATCCAACAGATTCATAATATCTCTTGGAAAACTAATAAGACAAAATCTATCATTGGTACATTAGCCAAACTATTTAAAAACCTATAACCAATAATGATATATCATCCTTGAGAAAGAATAAAAAAGGAATAATGAAATAAAATAAAAAATAATAGAAACTATGATCATAATAAATGAATCCCACAATGGAAACATCTTGAGGTCATATAAGAAATACAAGGATCACAAAAAAATGATCTATAGTTATTGAAATTGTTTGAGAGAAATAAAAACTATTAAATCATGTGTAGGGGAACATTGTATTTATAATAAACATTTCACTGGGTTCCACTGTGGTATAATAGAAAATCATCATGACATTATATTCCTTAATCATCTAACATAAATGAATAATAAAAATAGAAATGTGTCTTCCTATTTAAGGTGATTAACAATTTACTTTGATAAAAATAGTTTTAACCTAGACTATGAAATATCCACTAAGACTATATTATTATTTCCTCAACCTCCTCTCATAAAACAAAAACCACAATAATAATTCATTTACCTACCACTCTATTTTCATCTAATAATCTAAAGCCTCAATTAAAATACTATAACATGGTGCATATAAAACCATACAGTAATCTTCTATGAAAAGAACATAGTTTGTTTCCACGGTCATTATTGTGGACACTAAATCATCTAAAAATCATGAATACTTTGGCCAAAAAAAATAACACCAGGACATATTAGTTTTAGTATTTGGTAGAAAATCCCTTTAGTAAGACATGCATTATCCCTATACAAAAGTTACACTGAAACATAGATGACCATCACGACTCTTCCCAAAACAACATTCATCCTCAGACTCACCAGGATCTTATGGGATTCCACATAATCGTGGTTGGTTACCCACTAAAATAAAAAACCATATCTCATCACCTCATATTTTCTTTCTAACCTTCTTTTAAAACCCCAAACACTAAAAGACCATAAATATGGGGACATGTAAAATCTAATCTTGTTAATAATTCCATTTAAAATCATGTACTAATATAATTTAAATTTGATAAAATTTGATCCAAAACATCTATTTGAAAACATTATAAAATATAATACAACTGATATCACTAAACTATTTTAATAATTATTATTATAAAAACATAAATTCATTAATTACAATTTCCTAATTATTTTAAATAATTTTTAAAATCAGATTTTCATGTAAACCATTTAATAATCTCTTATAGAGAATAAATATGATGGAGTTTCTATTGTATATTTTATCATGTATTATTTTAAATATTTTTACCGAAATAAATAAAATTAGTCATTTTCTATATTATAATGTGAAATAATTCGATGTTATATTAGATTTTTCAAAAATAACAACTGATTTTTTTCTTATTAATTTTATTTATTATAGATTATGATATCAAAAATTTCCATTGAATTTTAGTACTGAATTATTTAGATATATATCAATTATTATTTGTGTTTTTTGAAAATAAATTATAACATTATGATTCCATTATTAGTTTTCACATATGAAGTGACAATGCCATGGGACATCCTACATTACCCCATTTGCATCACATACATTATTTGAAAATGGCTAATAAATCGGTTTCAAATACGTACAATGTATTTAATTTTCAAATAAGGATAAATATACATTGATTACTTCAATTACTATCCCCAAAATAGTTTTTCTCGTGTATTTGAGCATGATAATTGTTTTCAATATTCAGTTGTAGAAAATGACCACGAACTAAAGTTAAAGAAAATTCAATGGTATATATTATCCAAAAGCCAGTTATTATAAAATATAATTTTTTCACAATAAAGATATATATTAGAGAATATTTGGTGCTACTTTTCTTTATGGACCTTCATACATAGATGATTCCACCCTAGGAAAATTGAGAGTTACATAACCAGTTGTCTTCCCAAAATAAGATTCCAACATGCCTTATAATACGCCCAAAATGATCGATGAGAGTTGAAAATATTCCCTTCAAGCTCTAACATATGGAAGATGATGTCACACCACTATCATTAATGTCCCTAGAGTCTCATTCATACATAATCATGGTATAGGTCGACTATACAAGTTTTTCTAAAAAATTATTCCTGACGAGCATAGCCAACATACTCTTTAGGAATTTTTGGATATTTCTTCACATTAGCACCACCTTCTTCTGAAGTCTTATCTAGTTAAGACCAAATAATCCAATCGAACCAACCATTATTATTTGAGTCATAATAAAATATATTGAGGAATATTTTATGTATCCAATGATAACTTTGGGATCTCTGATAACATTCATTATATGCATGAATATCGATGAGAGAATTGAGTTTATAAGTATGATTCTACCAAAAATAATAACAAACAACTTTTACAATTTATGAATGATACAATTATAATATTCACGAGTATCTATATGTGATGAGTGTTGATCCTCCTAATAGATAGTTTTCATCCAAGGAAGTTCATGGGTAATGTCTCTTTAACAAGATATACACACCTCTTAATGAGACATACATGTATGATCAAACATTATGTTAATATAATCAAAATAATTTTACCAATACTGATTTTCTATCCTCTCCACATACCATAATTGTTATGAATTATCACATTTTTTTTGGAATTTTACTATTAATTGATAATTAATAGAATATAATCAACAAAAATAGGTGTGAAACATAGTTGAGTCAAAACCATCCTCTGATTTATCACTCATCTCTTTTGGATGCATCCTTATCTAAACTAAGTATATAAAATTATTATTCAATGATGAGAAGTCCATTAGATAAAATATCTCTATGGTGAAACTCACAAGATGATTTCATAAAACGAAACCTCTTATCCATTAGTGAGATTGAGAACCAAGGGGATGATTTGGTCCTAAAAATTGTTCACATATCCACTTTGATAAAAGTATTCCTCATCATCTTTAATATAATCTCCATTTCCAACATCGAATTGTATTTTTAAATTTAAATTTCCCTATATTTTTTTTCAATATACACCCATTCCAAATTATCCAAAATATCATCAACAATTTCAATGGAACATTGAGTACAAATTTCTTTAAGAAACCCATTATTTAAATCTCAAACCAATCTTGTGATGAGAAGGGAGAGTATGTTGTTCAATATTTTGTAAGTGATCTTATATTAAAAATTACACATACTGATAAGGTTAATTTTGATGATCAAGATAAGATGATCCATGTTTAGTATGAGAACTAATTTAGTTATGGAGATAAATATTTCAAAATATCCCCATTTAATGTAGTCTTGTAGTTTTTTGGTAAACTAATATTTAATGATATATCATTCAATAATATTAATAAATATAGGAAATCCATATAGGATTAAAGAAACATAGGGGTTGTAGATGCTAACAAAATCTTAAATCCATCCTTATTTAATTTTTTTTATAAATTGGTTTTGGGATCCTTTAATTATAAAAGAAATATTATTGCATAAATTGTTTCCCTCTAATTCTATAGGATATCCCCTACCATTGAACGCGTAGTTGTGACATGTTAAATTGATAGTGATTTAAATAATATTTTTTAGTCTAGGTAAGACCCAAGGTCATCTCTCAAGGATCATTGGAAACTTATAGTGTGTATTTTTTATAAATATTACTAAAAGAGGGGGGGATTTGAAAATAGTTTTATGAAAATAAATTAACATTAAGACTTTAATAGTTGATAAAGAAAGTTGATAATTTATAATTATGATATAAGTAGATCAATTCAATTTAACTACACATATTGGATAGTTCATTGTTCGGAAAATTTCATGGTTTTGTTTAATTCATTTGTTTTGGGTTGTCAGGATCATGATTCCCCTCTTTCCCCTCAAAACGTTGCACAATGTACCAACCCTTGACACAACAGTCATGTTGTCATGTTTTGGAATTCAAGAAAAGATTAATTTATACCAAAAAATTCTAATATATTTTTTATGTATGAGAGAAAGAGGATCCTTGTGTTGGCTAATCAGAACAACCCATGTTTCCCAGATGAAATTTCTACCCAATTGGTGTTGAAATGAAAAGAGGTTCACTAAATTAAACACAAGAAATGAATTCAGAGGAGAATTTTTTTTTTGATAAAACATAAGTGAAATAATACATACACATATTATACAAAACCAGTAGATTATCATGTGTATGACCTTCCTCCCATGTATGTGTATCTCCCTTGAAATGATCATCCAATGTTTACCTCACCATCGAGATGAGGTGAAGGCTCGGGTGTAACTCCTTCTTCATTGTTGATCCTCCTAATATGATAGGGGCCTCTAGAACATCGTGGATGATGATGTGAATACTTTGTGTCTCCAAAATTCTAGATGTTCTTCTTCCAGTCGATCTTTCAAATGGGGAGCCCAAAGTTCCATTTTAAGAGAAAATGGGAAGGTGTTTTTGAAAACACATATTTCTTAAAACAACTTGTCACATGGGATTCAACCTCTATAAAGCCTTATCTTGATTTGGATAAAATAGAAACATTGTAGCCCCACCACTTGGATATATCCACAGAAATATTGCACCAATTTGCACAACTATATACCGAGATATGGACAGATCACAACACATCACTTTTGACTAAGTGCAGATTCGGTATGCTAGATAGAAAGGTCGGTTGGGCCACCAGACGGCTGAATTAGCTTTGGGTTCCTTCAGATGAAATATATCACAATATATTTTGGACCGGACTACAAAAAATAATCCCATTTGGATGCACGGTTCTGGAAAAGTCCGTGAATGTGTCCACTGGTTTTTATGGATCATGCATAGTTTGGCCCATTTTTCTTGGACATCAGCATGGGTCCTCCAAATCACCTCCTCCTGTAATGGAATAATAAAAAAAGTAACATTTCCATTTTAAAAAGTGATAAACAGAAAGTTAATGATTCAAAAATGGAATGAAAATTGTAATTATCTTTATAATTATCAATATAAATCAAGTTTAGTATAGTAGTGTGAGGGAGAAAATGAAGTAGTGAATCGTGGTGTGATCACACCCCCACACCTAAACATTTTCACTCCTGGTAAAAGTCATAATTCCAAAAATAATTCATGTAGATATTTTCAACATCATAAAGATTTAACATTCAATGAAAATTTAACTCTTGATTGAAATGTGATAAAAGAAAAAATCACACCGAGAAGTTATTCACAATGATGATTGAAAAAGACATCTCAAAAATTGTATCGAAATGAAATTCCAAGAGATGCATGATAATAACAAAGAAAAATAATACTAAAGTTAGTCAAGTCACTAATTCTCTACATGTGTGTGTGACAACCATTTCATGCTAATATTTTCAATATTTATCGTCTAAATCTATGTTATTTTTAAAAATTTCAACTTACAAGATCCTTTCCACCGAACATGCCCCGCATCTTTTGCAATAAAATTTCAATACCCACTCACCTATGCATTCCCAGAAGTCAAACCATAAGCTTCTAACCTAGATATCCCCATATGTTTTACATTTCATCACTCCCCTCATTTATGAATTTTTCAAAAGTTTCACTTGGAACAAATATCACACTCTTCTCCCAACCCGTGTTTGATATCCTCACAACACTAATTGTAATAGTTATAACAATATCAAAGGTCGAGGAAGGGTGGTTTTTTACCTACCCAATATAGAACCCTTTTTTAGGGAATACAACATTCAGATAATTGGTACACACAAAGAGGTCAATCTAGTACATTAATAAAATTGATCAGATAAGGAATGAATGAAAAGAAAAATTATTTTGGAATGTAGAGAAAAATAAACCCAACTTATATTTACCTTCCTTTATGTAAGAAATTTTCTCACATCATGGTTGGGTGAAAAAAAATGTGTGGAGATATTAAGTGAAACAATTTTCCTTTAAGCTATTCACAAAAAAGGCCACCATTCTTATCAATGTTTTTAAACTGATATGGCCATTTATTTTATTGACAAAGAACAAAATTTAAAAATAAATTCACACCATAGTATTTAATTCTTGTTGAAATGCACATTTCATCAGAATTATTTTAAATGATAAAACAACGTGAAATAAAAACATTCCACATGAATTTTCAATAATATCTATTATTAAATATGTATATTTTTCTATGATAAAGTGGGAATACAATAATATCCTGGTACAAAGGTGAGTGGGAGAGAAAGGGGGAAAGAATCAATACTATTGAGAAAGCTAAAAAGAGAAAAAGAATAAATATGATGAAAATTCCTAACTAACCCAAGAATATACCCATCCCCAGCACATAGAGTGTATAGTGGCATTACTATAAAAATATAATGAAGGAATGATAAAAAATTGGGGTTGTCATTCATATAATGCTTCTTGAACTAGGTATTACTAAATCTGGGACTCTGAAAGGGTTTCATAGAAATGATTTAGTTGTTTCCCACTAACTGTGAAAGTTTTATTGGATTCATCATTTTGAACCTGGAAAAAAACAAATGGAGAAAAGATAGTAACAGTGTATGCTCAAAACCAGTGGGAACAAAGCTTACCTGGATGCAACTTCATCCTTTCATTATAGAGGAGGACCTTCTGCCCAATGTGTAACTAACGATGAAGGATGAGACGGTTTTGGGAATCCTTGGTTCGCACTTTATAAATCCTCAAGTTCTCATATGCATCTCTTCTCATTTCATCCATCGCCTAAATTTAAAGATTCCATTGAGCACCAGCACTATAAATATTAGAGTTTCATTGTTGGATGTCCCAATAGGCCGGATTCTCAATCTCAATAAGAAGGTGAAAACTCTTTCCGAACACAAGCCAATAGGGTGAAATTCCAATGGTATTTTTGAAAGCTTTATGCCCGTAATTAATCATCAAGTTGAAGACTCTAATATTTTTTATTGGGTTAAACAGTTTTCTCATGAATCTAATTAAATCTCTATTTGACACCTCAGCTTGACCATTGATATGTGGTTGATATGAAGTAGACACTCTATGACTGATCCCAGACCGACGCAAAAGTAATTGAATTGTTCGGTTTCAGAAATTAGAACACTTTTCACTGATGATGAACCTCGGTAAGCTAAACCTACAGAAAATTTGGGTTCCCAAAAAATCTACAACTACCTTAGAATCATCAGTCCTTGTATCTCATGCCTCTACCCATTTGGAAACATAATCTAGTGCCAAAATAATTTACACATTACCAAATTAATTTGGGAATGGTCCCAAAAAGTCAATGTCCCAAACATAAAAAATTTCATGGAAGACCAAGGGGTTTTTGTGGTATCACATTTCTTTTAGTGACATTCCCTATTCCTTGTTAGTGAGGACATGATTTATAGAAGTCATGGTCATCCTGAAACAATGTGGTCCAAAAGAGACTAGAATCGAGGACCTTGCGAGCAGTCCATTGAGGAACAAAGTGGCCCCCACAAGAAATAGTGTGGTAGAACCTAAGGATCGACTGAAACTCACTATCATGAACATAATTCTTGAGTACTTGATCACTACATGTGTGCGAAATGTAGGGATAATCCCTAATGTACCTACAAGGATCATGTTTTAGATGGTCATCCTAGTTTTTATTTAAATTAGTAGGAATGCAAGCTGCTACAAAATAATTAACAATTTTGGCATACCAAGGAATAACATCTTTCACTTGGTACAATGTATCATCAAGAAAATTTTCATTTATAGGAATACAGGTATTTGAATCAATGTCCAAGGATTGATGGATCCTACTCATATGGTTAGCCAAAACATTATCTGCTTCATTTTTTTCTCTAGTTTCTGGATTGAATTAATGAAGGAAGAGCATCCAGTGTATGAGGCATGGTTTGGCTTCCGGTTTCTTAAGGAGATACCAGAGGGTTGTATGGTCATAGAATACAATGACATTGGGCCATAAAAGATATGAACTAAAATTATCCAAGGAAAACACTATGTAATGTAATTATTTTTCAGTTGTGTTGTTGTTTTCATGGGTAGGGTACAAAGTACGTGAGGCATAGGCAACGAGATGTGGATATCGATCTACCCTTTGTGACATAACATCCCCAAATGCAAAGTTAAAGGCATCACACATTTTCTCAAATGGTAAATCCCACTGAGGTGGATGGATTACCGGGGTGAGATGATACTCTATTTTAACTTATTATAATCTTCCTCACATTCATTATCAAAAATAAATTATTTTTCGATTTAGAGTAACTGGGGGAGTGGAAGTTCAATATTACTAAAGTCACAAATGAAATGACAGTAAAATTCAGCATTACCTAGAAAAGACCCCACATCCCATAAATTTTTGGGGAATGGTAAGGAATAATTGACATACACTTTTGATTTATCTCTTTGGATACCATCCCTATAAATGGCATTCCCCAAAACAATACCTTGTCTCACCATGAAATGACATTTCAAATATTTTAATACAAGATTCTTTTCAATACAGTGACATAGGACTAAACCAACAATACTCAAACATTCAACAAAAGAGGATCCATAAAAAGTGAAATCATCCATGAAAGCACATATGAAATTCTCCAGGTAATCTAAAAAAATACTAACCATACATTGCTGGAAAGTACCGAGAACATTGCACACACCAAATGGCATCTTCCTATATGAAAATGTGCCAAAGGGGAAAGTGAAGTTTGTATTTTCTGGATCATCAGGGGATATATGGATCTGAAATTATCCAGAATACCCATCATGGAAATAGTAGTGGGACTTACCCACTAGCCTCTCTAGAATTTAGTCAGTGAACGACAAAGGTAAATGGTCCTTCTTAGTGTTTTTTTAGTCGGTGATACTCTATACAGACACGCCAACTATTCTGCACATGAGTGGGAACCAATTCATTATTTTCATTATTGATTATGTTAAGGCCTATTTTTTAAGAACTACTTGAATAGGACTAACCCATTGGTTATCATAGATTGGGTAATTTATTTCAGAAGATAATAATTTTTTTACCTTCTTTTTATTAACTTCTAGGATGTTTGGGTTTAGTCGACATTCCCCCCCCCCCTCACTGGTTAAGCCTCATCATTTAATAAAATATGATGTTTATAAATTGATGGGATAATAACAGGAATGCCAACAAGTTTCCATCCCAAATCATTTTTATAATCCTTTAAAAGTTCAAGCAGTCGCAATTCATGCTTAGTAGGTAGTGAACTAACAATGATGACATGCGTATTGTTTCCATTCTCAAGATATGAATATTTTAATTCTTGAGGTAGTAGTTTTCATTCCAATTCAAGGGAATTTTGGCTTTATGGGAGTGTGTTTGAATATGAGAGGTCACTGATCTCATCTAACTTATCAATGGTATCATCCTCAGATGATGAATAAAATTTTACAAGCATAGTAGTATCATCGATGGTTATTAGATCCTCAGTGATCATGAAATCATCAATCAATGAACATGTATGACAGTTATCTAGAACACTATAATAATCAATGCCTGAATCATTTCATAACATTTCTATGAATGAAGAAAACCCAGAAACGGAATCAGGGGAATGAAATAATGTTTTTTCAAGGGACGAGAGTACATCAATATAATTAACAGAGGTAGAGGAATGTTCTTCTGAGGGGTGATTCATGGCATCAAGGATATTGATGTGGAAAATGTCACCACCAAAATCCATAGATAATGTACCATTGTGGACATTAATTATGTTTTTGGTGGCTTTCAAGAAGGTTCTCCCCAATATAATCAGGGCATGTCCATTCATCCTATTATCCTCCATTTTATGCATATAAAAGTCATCAGGAAAAATTAAATTTTGTACCCTCACAATAACATCCTCTTTCACACCAGAGGGTTGTGTGGTACTCCTGTTATCCAGTTGAACAATAATTCCGGTGCGCTTTAGATCCACGACCTACAATGTAGTGAAAATGGAGTGACGCATAACATTTTTAGAAACACCTAAATCAGACATAGAATTAGAAAAATAATACTCCCCTATAGTAAATAGAATTGAGAATGTTTCGGGGTCATTTTACTTGGTGGGGTGTTATGGCTCTATCAATTTTGAAACATTCCTCCCTGTGCTCACCTTCTCATCATCTCAAAGTCACCTTCGGAGAGTTCACATCTCTTTTACAAAAAGGGAATATCATGGAATTTGTTTCAAAGCAGAAATCAAGGGAATGTTTACCGGAACTCTTTTGAAAGTCTCTGAAATATTCATTCCGAGTTCAGCTTCCTTTTGTTTTTTAGGTTCGGTGGACCTTTGTGGAAATGGAAGAGGGATTGTTGGGCTAAGTGACACGTCAATAGACACAATTTTCCTTTGGAAGGTATTATCTCAAGACAAGGTTATACCTAATTTGGAGCTTTTCTAGTAGTTGGGATCGTGGTTTCCATATAAGTGGATGACTCTAGTAGAGGGGGGATTTTGATTTGTAGTTTTGTTCTACTCTTAAGGCCGATGGAACTAAAATTTAATTTATCTCTATAGTTAAATATTGGTTGAGAAGGTAGTTTACCTGACCCATGGACCTAGATTTCCACCACCAAGTTGTAAAGTTGGACTAATTGGGTTTTTTAGGTATTGTATGGAAACTTGGGTAGTTTTTTTGAATTGGATATGGTTGGCATCAATTTTTGTATCATGTCTTTTAAGCTAGTATCGTGTTTTGTAGGGGTATGTTGGAAAAACATTTGTTGTGGTTGAGGATTTATGGGTGGTGGTGGTTGACTACTCTTTCCTGGTTTGTTACATGATTATTGAGGTTGGTTTGAATACCCCCTTTATTATTTTATTAGTTTCATTTACACCCAGGATTGGATGGATGAAATGGTTCTTGCCTAAAGGGTTGGTTATAGGGGATGCCAGGAAAGATTGTCTCACAAATATCAAAAGTTTCTCTTAGTTGGGGGAATTGATCGGAGTAGTGGGTTTCTAGAAGAACATTTACCCCAATGGATGGGAGTAGGGGTTTGGAATTTCTCTTTGGAAAGGGAATGTTGTCAAAGAAGGGTACTTACCTCTTCGAACATTGTGTCCACCTTCTTCTAGAATTTGATACTTTGAACCTCATGGACACCTTTAATGGGTACATTGATCCTTAAACCAAATTATTGAGTGTTCTGTGGAATGTTCTCAATAATGTTTATTGCAGTGATTGGGGTTTTTTCAAATAGCTCAACACCTACCACAATATCAATCAAATTTCGGTTAATATGAATAAAACCTTCCTAAAAATATTGAATTAAAAGTTGATCATTTTTCGGTGGTGTGGACAGCTTAAACATAACCTTTTAAAGTGTTCCCAATATTCACCAAATTTTTACCCATGATATTTTCTTATACCACATATTTCTTTCTTTATAGTTGTTGTAACACCCCATGATTTCATAGTATGTTATCTCATTAAATCAATTCATTAGCTTGCGCTATAGGCAACACCAAGTTTGAGCGAACCACAACCTACCAAACTAGCTGTTCAAAAAAAGGTTATGAATTTTATTAAGTGAATATTGACTCTTATTTAATTTTTACATCCATATTATTTGTTTCTTAGACATAATATAAGAACAAATTCAATTTTTCAGATAAAGAAAATATTTTTCATAAATTCAATTTCACCGCCTACTAATGGTGAGTTTTTTAGATGAAAAATCTGACACTTTTATATTAAATTTGACAAAAATAAACTTCTTATTTAGAAGTGAGACATAAAAATTTATATTGGAAATGTTTTTGGTGTTTTTCTGATAACATTGATATTTTGATGAATAGTGAAAGATGCTAAATTTTCATTGAAAACAACTTTTTTAATCAAAATAATTTATAATGTTAAATTATAAATTAGAAAGTTTTTTATGTATAATTAGATTCTATTTTTATAATTTAATACAATTTAAGTCATTATAAGTAATTTCATATTTAAATTTTACATAAACACATTTCAATCTTTTGATAGTTTTTACTTTTAAAAAAACTCGTTTTTTAGTTTTGACAAGGGGGGCAATTTTAAATTTATAAATGAAACTTATATGTTTTTAATTTGGTAAAATAAACTTCATTTTTTAATTCATAATATCAAAATTACCTTGGGGTTAATTTTTGGTATTTTTCAGAAAACATTCAATTTTGGATGAATAGTGAAAAACACTACATTTTTGAGTAAAATAAACTCTTTGTAATTATTTATTTTATTTAAATTTATTTAAAGTCAAAATAGATAAATAATACATATATTAGTTCAATGTAATTAATTGGATTCATTTTATAATAAAATGAGATGTATAAAATTTTATTGAATTTTTAACGCCTTTTACCCACCTTCTAGGCACGTTAGCAAATTTTCATAAAACATGATTTTACTGCTTCTGTGAGTTGAATTTAAAAATTTTGAGAGACTTAGTTGACATCCGTATGTAAAATTTGTTTCAATAAGATGAAGATAATTTTTGGTGAATAGTAACTTTTGACTTTTATTTACCACAATTAAAAGTAAATAGGGTAATTAAAGGTAAAAATGATTTTATAATTACCTAAAACATGTCCTAATACTATTGGATAAGATTAATTCGACCAAAAAAAACCTTAGGAATAAAATATGATCTTTTAGGTCTACTTGGATTAGACTAGTACATTAATTGTTATTTTATTTAAAGAATAGTTAAAAGTGTTAAATTCAATGTTTATTAACTAAACCATTTTTAATAAAAGGGTATACATAATATAAATCAGACTATAAATATTAATAATAATTATAAAAAAATTCATAAAAAATGATAATTTATTTATAATATTTATATATTATATAATAAAATTTATTTATGACACAATGACAATGCAATAATTACATTCTTAATGAAATATTACAATAATTGATATTATAAATATCAAAATAAATATAATTTGAATCTTTTGGTGAATTACACTAATTTTCTAGGTTAATATCACATGTTAGGGTTTATTTGATAATTTTTGTTTGAATTGATAAGGTTTTTATGACTTTCACAAAAACAAAATACCAAATAGTGTCAAAATTAACATAAATTAGTTTTTAAAACAAATACTATATTATTCGTTGATATAATATTCCTAAAAATATAAGGTTTATCCAAAGGTCTTAAATAATATTTTATATTTCATTAATGAGCCACTTGAGTTTCTCTCAGAAGTTTAGAGTATGTTTATTAACCAAATAGTATAACAATACAAGAAGACACAATAAAAGATAAACTATTTAATTAAGAGTTAAATCTAAAAGATAAGGTTAAAATGGTAGATTAAACTTGTCTAAAACCTATTGGATGATAATATGT
This sequence comes from Viscum album, assembly GCA_963277665.1. Classification (NCBI taxonomy): domain Eukaryota; kingdom Viridiplantae; phylum Streptophyta; class Magnoliopsida; order Santalales; family Viscaceae; genus Viscum; species Viscum album. Next base: position 1,619,663,068 of record OY728125.1, read on the forward strand.
CGACCCATAACTACCTAAGGAATGAAATAAATACATTTAGATCCATTATAAACCGAATATGTTTGTATAATAAATTAATATTTTAATATTTTCCTAAAGTGACCCACACCCCTCTTATAAAAGGGCACTTCCCCTTCTCTCTCGATCACACCTCCGATGCCATTTGGCTTGGCCAACCCTAGCCTAGATATCCTTCCAAATTTCCTCATATCAACCTAAAGTCATTACTTTGATCATAAAGTGAACCTAAGGATCCCTTTTGATCAACTCAATAGAAAACACCCGAAGAAGAGGTACAATTTCACCACCCACATTCAAGTTATTTTCTTCTTCCACTTCCCCTTTGTTTGTTGTTTAAATACCAAAATAATTACTATAGTACCTTATAAATACTTTTATGTTATTATAAATATGGTACAACCATATTATTTATTATATCCATCCTATAAATGACAGTGTCACCATACGTGTGTACGTACGGCTTACTGTCTCCACGTCGTGGTGTAGTTTGTTATTCAAACACTTAATTATTTTTATCTGTATGTTAATGAATATAACTAATGTATATAATAGATATAACATGTTAATGATTTGTTATATATGATATACCATCCAATTACATACGATTTGACCATCAATATAATGTTATTTTCACTCGTGCATACGTACTGATTACCGTCTCCACGAACGCGATGAGATTCATTCTGCATCGTAATCATACAAGAATAATTTTTATTTTATGATTATAAATAATTTTTAAGAAAATAATATCATTCTTTATATGAATCAAAACCATCCTATCCATAAAAAACATGGCTTACGTAACCAATCATATAAAGGGAAACAGATTAGTAAACACCCGAAATGATGATACTACTATAATATTATTAACAAAGCAATATTAGAAGAACATATATGATATCATATTTATGAATGTGGTTCTTGTATAATTTAATAACAATTATTTAACTATTATACATGAGTTTAACGTACGCTTGACCCAATAAAGGTACAAGGTAAGGGTAAATTTTTCAATCTCATTATTATCTGAGATTATTTATGAGTAAGCAATTACTTGGTCATATTTATCATCAATGTCCAAATTCCATAAAATTATTTTCAAAAGAAATATATTATGGTTTTTTTTAAGGGAATATATAACTAAATCAACATTTTAATAGTTTTAAATATTTATTTTTCTAAATCTTTTTAATTAATGTCCATGTTTTCTAAATGATTTTATGTATTTATTTATATGGACATCATTGTTTTAAAATGTTAATTCTTTTCAAAATTTAAAAGTGGTATGGGACACTTTTATTCAAAAATGACTTTAAATGTCTTCCTTTCTAAATTATGTGATTTCTAATGATTCCAAATAAAAAAAATTATCTTAAATAATTTTGATTTCATCTATGTCAACATCCTTTGATGGACTTTACAATTGTTTGAAGTTGATTCATTATAATACAAATCATTCATATTGTATTGAAGGATTTGTGTTATGTGTGACTGTGGATGTGTTATTTTTATACCATTCATGGTGTATGGTTAATGTATTAACTTTTCATATGATAGTTTTAATACGAATGTTCATGTTATGTTTCAACCATTCATATATGGAATTCATTGGACTTATTAAGTGATGGGTGGGTCCCCCTATAGCTCGTCGATGCATCGGTAGGTCTCATGAGATAAACTAGTGTCTTGGAACAAGGCCTTAACATAATCTTATTTGATGTCTTGGCACAAGCCCTTGACTATGTCTTTATGAAGTTTGTCATTATGTGTTCCATCATTATGAAATTGGTTATTGATATTTCATGTGATTATTCGACTTGTAGAATATTCATGTGAATAAGTAAATGGAATTATTTGATTTATATTTTCCATGTTATGCTAAATTTTTTGCTTAAAAGACAAATTTTTTAGTCTTATACATTTTCTTGAATATTTATTCTTATTTATGAATGTTTCTGCTATATTTTTATCTTTACTGAGCATTTGAGCTCACCGCTTTCTATATTTTATTTTTCCCAGGATGCGAAGAAGTAAATTATGAATGACCTGCAGGGATAGTCTAAGGTATATGAATGTGGTCAATGGAGAGAATGTGGTTGTTTTTTTTTTCGTTTTACAATGTAATGTAAAACTTATGTATTTATCTAGTACTTCCAATGCTACTAAACTGATTGGTCATTCGGGATTTTATCCCTTATGATCATTCTAATGTTATGTAATAATGCACCGACTCTAGGCTTCTGGGTTCAGGGTGTTATAGTTGGTATTAGAGAACTTTAGTAAAAACCTTGGAAACTAGATTTACATAAACTCTGATTGACGTACATTACCCTAAGTTAAACATTGAGGATTAGTATAGAAGAATTTCCTATTATTTTGGTAACATTGAGATTTTGTGTATTTTCTAAGAAATACGTCCCTATCTGGATACGAGCAGGTAGAGGTGGCTCTGGCACAGATGTACCTATGAGTGAAAACCTTGATAAGGAGTTTTAGGCTTGACCTAGTGTATTCTGGTACATGACAATGGTCCTTACTACACTCTTTCTTATGACTCTCCTGGTGATATTCTTAGGGTAATTGGCATTTTCATTACAAGACATTATTAATGATTTAGGAGTAAATACATCCTCAAAGAAAACATTTTATGATTATAGATTATATTAATAATTTTTTAAATTTATGTTAGGTATTATACAAGTTTTTAATTATGCATTTTGATTCATAAACATACCTAGTATATGTCATTGTTTAGAAATTGCCTCTAGTAGAAAAAATGAGAACTCCAACAATATGCATGATCCAAAGAGTAAGAAGGGTCATATCTTTCACGGTTTTAAGAAAACATTTAGAGGGGAAATAGTATCCCATATATTATCATCATATGAATAAATATTTTCATTTGTTTATAAGATAGGTAATGAATTCATTGAGTCTTATGGCTTTGAAGGGAAGCAAGAGCAGAAAATGATAGAAGAGAGAAAGATGGATAAAGGGAAGAGGGGAAATAAAATATTTCACATATGTTAACATTGTGGGAAGAATCACCTTGGTAAATGCATGAAGGGAATTAGAGATTGTTATAAGTGTGGAGAAAAAGGGCACCAAGTACATGATTTAAAGGGTAATAAAAAGGTTTCAAATGTACAATGCTTCATCTGAAAGGAGTTGGGACACTATGCAAATCAATGTCCAAATCATCAGAGTATACACCAAATGCTGCTATTGGATAATAATAAAGTTATGATACTACCGAAGATAAAGATAAATTATTATAAATATTATGTTGTTATTAAAGTATTGTGGCATTTTAGTATTGTATTAATGATGTACATTTTATAATAATTATAGAGTATATAAGGATTATACTGGTGTACTATTTAATTAAGGACTTGAGATTGTGTGGAACAATGAAAGGTGACCCAATAGCAAGTTAAAATTTTTGGAAGATACATGGTTGAAGGAAAGATAAATCTTAATATGGTTTTGATAGCAATTTAGTGATTTTAGAATAAGTTGTGATTGATTTGGATAAATCGTATTTGATATTCATGACTACTTTGAAACTAATTAATTTATTTTCATTTTATAATTATTGGAGTTTACAAAATTTTGGGATATAAAGAATATATCCAATATTATATAAGTAATAAGGGATAAAAAATTTAATCAATAAGTTTTTATGGTAATTCAAGTTGTTACCATGTTTTAAAAGAATACATGATGAAGGTATTCACTTGTTATTACGTGGAAAATAAGATTTTCAATGTGTTTACCTTCCTTATAAATTTTAGACTGTGAGTTTGGGAAGAATTATTTGAGAGAAGTATAAAGGATGGAATGGATTAAGTTTTACATTAGATACTATTTTTCATGTTAAATAAATTCTAAAGATTATTTTTGGATTGTAATAAAAAGGAAACCCGAAGGCTGGGCAACAACCCGTCGCGTCTAGGAAAGCCATGCGACTTGAACACGCAACCAAAGGGCGAAAAGGGTGCATCACCTATCACTAGCCTATGTGACATCCTGGTTTTTATAATGTAGTTTTTTAAATATTCTAACAAATGAATTAAGATTCATTATTTTTGTAACCCATTACGATTAAGATAAATAGAATTTATTTGAATTCTATTATCTTTTGGAGTGAAACATGGGTTTGTGGTAGGAATTAGTTGAAGGATGAAACTCTACATGTCAAGTATATTTTTTCCTATTATTCTATGAATAAATAAATTATTAAACTTTAGGTAAGGTATCTTAAAACCAAAAAAGTGTTACCACAATACCTTATATTTTTTTGAACGAATGATATTTTAAATCGTCATAGATTGATGGCTATGAGGCCCTCAATTTTACACGTGTTTGTGAATGATGACCTCAATCACTCTATATAAATATTTACAATTTTCCTTCAATTATGTGTCTCTAATTTCCTCTAATGCACTTTTAATCGACAATATAATTTGGTGGTGACATTTTCATTTCCTTTCCCCTCTTATTAAGACAAAATTATATTAACCCAATTTCTGATGTGGGTTTTCCACAAAATTATTTTTATATTTTTAACAATTTATTTACAATGAAAAATTTCAACTTCAGAGGACTCAATTTATTGAATGAGGGGAGAAAGTAACACCGCAATATTTAATAGTATGTTATCTCATTAAATTAATTCAATAGCATGTGCTATATGAAACACTGAGTTTGAGTGAACCAAAATATACCAAACTACCCGTTAAAAAAGCGTTTATGAATTGTATTAACTTAATTTTGAATATTATATAATTTTAACTCCATTATTATGTGTTTCTTAGACATAATATTAGAAAAAAATTTATTTTTCAGATAAAGGAAGTATTTTTTAAAAATTCAATTTTATTGCCTACTAATGGTGATTTTTTTAATTGAAATATCTAATACTTATTCATTAAATTTTACACAAAAAAATATTTAGAAGTGCGACAAAAATAAATATATTTTGGATAAATTTTTGGTGTTTTCTGATAATTTTTATATTTTGATGAATACTGAAAGATGCTAAATTTTAATTGAAAAGAACTTTTTTTATTAAAATAATTTATCTTGTTAAATTATACATTTGAACTATTTTGAAGCATAATTAGATTATATTTTTATCATTTAATACAATTCAGGACATTATAAGTAATTTTACATTTAAATTTGACATAAACACATGCCAATATTATGATAGTTTTTTATTTTTAAAAAACCTACTTTTGGTTTTGAAAATTTGAATTAATTTTATATTAATAAATAAAACTTCTATGTTTTAAATTTGGTAATATAGACTGAATTATTGAATTCATAATTTAAAATTTATCTTAGGGTGAATTTTTGGAATTTTTCTGAAAACATTCCATTTTATGATGAATAATGAAAAACACTGGGTTTTTGTTTAAAATGAATTTTTATAAATATTTATTTCATTTAGATTTTTTTAAGGAAAAATAGATAAATAATACCTATATTAGTTCAATTTAATTAATTGGATTCATTTTATAATATAATTTAATGTATTAAATTTAATAGAAATTTCTAACATCTTTTACCCACCTTCTATGCAAGTTATCAAATTTTCATAAAACATAATATTATTGCTTCTGTGAGTTTAATTTCAAATATCTAAGAGACACGGTTGAAATATGTATGTAAAATTTGATTCAATAAGATGAAAAAAAAAATTTCAATAGTAATGTTTGATATTTATTTACCACGGTTAAAAGTAAATAGGGTAATTATAGGTAAAAATGATATTATAATTACACTAACACTTGTCCTAATTCTATTAGATAAATTTCATTTGAAAAAAAGAAACCTTAGTAATAATATAAGATCCTTTAGGTTCACATGGATTATATTAGGACATTTATTTTCATTTTATTTAAAGAAGAGTTAAAAGTGTTAAATTCAACGTTTATTATCTAAACCATTTTTAATATGGAGTTATACAAAAGATAAATTTGAGTATAAATTTTAATTTTAAATATAAAATTATTTCCTACATAATGGTATTTTATTTCAAATTTTTAGAGATTAAATAATTAAATTTATTTATGACACAATGATGATGTAGTAATTACTTTCTTAATGAAATATTAAAATAATTGATATTATAGATATCTAAATAAATATAATTTCAGACTTTTGATGAATTCCACTAATTTTATAGGTTAATATCCCATGTTATAGTTTATTAGATAAATTTTTTTTAGAATGATAAGGTTTTTATTATTTTCAAAAAAACAAAATACCAAATAGTGTCAAAATTGACATAAATTAGTTTTTAAAACAAATAATATATTACTAGTTGATATAATATTCATAATAATCTATGGTTCTACCAAAGGGCTTAAATAAATTATATATGTCATTAATGAACCACTTGAGTTTCTCATGGATGTTTTGAGTATCTCTATTAACCATATAGTGTAAGAATACAAGAAGACACAGTAAAAGATAAACTATTTGACTAAGAGTTAAATATAAAAGGTAAGGTTAAAATGGAAACCTAAACTTGTCTAAAACCTATTATATGATAGGATTTCGACCCATAACCACCAATGGATCGAAATAAATTCATTTTTAGCCCTTATAAACTGAATATGGTATTATAATAAATTAATATATTAATCATTTCCAAAACTAACGCTCACCCCTCTTATAAAAGGGCACTTCCCATTCTCTCAAAATCACACCTCCAAACCCATTTGGCTCTGCCAACACCAGCTCTAATATACTTCCAACTTTCCAAAATCATCCTATAGTCCTTACTTTGATCATAAATCCTTCATATGGAGACCTTTTGATCAACTCAGAAGGAAACAACTGAAGAAGAGGTAATAATTTCACCACCCTCTTTCAAGTTCTTTTCTTCTTCCACCAACTCTTTCTTTAATGTTTCCATAAAAAATAATAACTCCAGTATGTTATACATACTGTGATGTTATTATAAATATATTAAAACCATATTTTTTTATTCTATCCATCCTATTAATGACAAAGTCACCATACGTGCATATGTGTGGCTTACTGACTCCATGTCGTGGTGTAGTTTTTTATTCAAACACTTCATTATTTGGATGGGTATAATAATGAGTATAACTGATGTAAATGGTAAATATAAAATTTTAATGATTCGGTATATATGATATACCATCTAATTACATGTGATTTCACAATCAATATAATGATATTGCCGCTTGTGCGTACGTACTGATTACCGTCTCCACGAACGCGATGAGATTCATTCCCCATCGTAATCGTTCAAGAATTATATTCATTTTATGATTAAAAATAATGTTTTAGAACATAATATTATCTTGGATATGAATCTAATACATCTTATCCATAACATACATGTCTTACGTAACCAATCATATAAAGGAATACAGATCAGTTTATACCCGAAATGATGATACTACTAAAAAATATTAACAAAGGAATATTAAAAGATCATATATGATATCATATTTATATATGTGGTACATTTATAAAATAATAACAACGATTTACATACTATAAAAGAGTTTAACATACCTTTGACTAGGGAAAATTACAACGTAAGGGTTATTTCCTCAATCTAATTATTATCTGAGATTGTTAATGAGTAACTATTACTAGGACATATTTATCATCAATGTCCAGATTTCATTAAAATATTTTTAAAAAATCATTTAAGGTTTTATGGAAGGGTCTTTTTAACTATGTCATCATTTTAAATGTTTTAAATATTAATTTTTCTAAATATTTTAATTAATTTTTATGTTTTCAAACTGATTTTAAGGATTTATTTATATGGATATAATTATTTTAAAATGTTAATTGTTTTCAATGTTTCAAAGTGGTGTAGGACACTTTGATTCAAAAATGTCTTTAAATGTATTTCTTTATAAATTATTGGACTTTTAAATCATTTTAAAAAAAGGAAAGAGATATTTATCTCAAATAGTTTTGATTTCATCTTTGTCAACATCCTTTCATGGATTTTACACTTGTTTGAAGTTGATTCATTATGATACAAATAATTCATATTTTATTGATGGTTTTGTGACATGTTTGACTGTGGATGTGTTATTTTAATACAATTCATGGTTTATGGTTATAGTATTAACATTTCTTATGCTAGTTTCAATACGAATGATTATTTTATGTTTCAAATTTATTATGAGGAATGCATTGGAATTAGTAAGTGATAGGTGGGGCCTTTTATAGCTCCTCGATGCATCAGTAGGTCCCATGAGACAAACTAGAATCTTGGCACAATGCCTTGAAAAAATATAATTTGTAGTCATAGAAAATGGCCTTAATTATGTGGTTATGAAGTCTGGGATTATGCATTCCATCATTATCAAATTGGCTATGAATATTGCAAGTGATTATTAAACTAGTATAATATCCACATGAAAAAGTATATGGCATTATTTGATTTTTATTCCCCATAATAAGCTAAATATTAAATTTAAAAGGCTTATTTTTTAGTCTTATACATTGTCTAAAATGTTTATTCTTATTTATGAATGTTTCCTCTATATTGATTTACTTACTGAGCATCTGAGCTCACCCTTTTCTATGTTTTATTTTTCCCATGATGCGAAGAAGAATATTATGATAGACCTGCAGGGATAGTCTAAGGGATATGAATGTGGTCAATGGAGATGATGTTTTGGTTGTTTTTTTCATTTTATAATGTAATGTAAAACTTATGTATTTATCTAGTACATAAAAGGCTACTAAATTGATTGGTATATCGGGATTTGATCCCTTGTGATCACGCCAATCTTGTGTAATAATGCACCAGATCTGGGCATCTGGGGTCGGGGCGTTGCATATGGTATTAGTGGAAGTTTAGAGCAATTTTCGGAAGTTAGATTTAGATAAAATATGATTAGAGAACATTACCCTAAGATAAACATTGAGGATTAGTATAGAATAACTTCCTATAATTTTGGTAATTTAGGGATTTTGTGTATTTTCCAAGAAATACATCTCTGTCTGGATACGAGAAGGTAGATACGGCTTTGGAAAAGATGTACCTAGGAGTGAAATATCTGACAAGTAGTTTCGTGCTTGACCTGGGGTATCCTAGTACATGCCAACGGTTCTTACTGCACTCTTGGTTACGACACTCCCAAGGGATATTCTTAGGATAATTGACCTTTTAATTACAAGCCATTATGAAGGATTTAAGAGTAAATAATTTATCAAAGGAAACAATTTAGGATTATAGATTATATGCAAAATCTATTCAATTTATGCTATGAATTTTACAAGTTGGGAATTATTCATAGTGATTCAAAAACTAACATAGTGTATGCCACTGTTTAGAAATGGCATCCAGTAGAAGAAATGATAACTCCAGCAATACGCATGATCCAAAGAGTAAGAAGGGGAATATCTTTCATGGTATTAATCCAACATTTATAAGGGAAATAGTCTCCCATATATTCTCATCATATAAAGAAATAATATTGTGTGTTAATAAGATAAGTACAGAATTTTTTGAGTCTTATGGCTTTGAAGGGAAACAAGAGAAGGAAAGGATGGAAGAGAAAAATATGGATGAAGGGAAGAGGGGAAATAAGGATTTTCCCATATATGATAATTTATGAAAGAATCACCTTGGTAAATGATTGAAGGGAATGAGAGATTGTTATAATTTTGGAGAAAAAGGACACCAAGTATGTGATTGTAAGGGTAAGATAAAGTTTTCAAATATATAATGCTTCATCTGCAAGGAGTTGGGCCACCAAATGAATCAATGTTCACATCATCAGAGTATACCGAAAATGATGCTATTGGATAATAATAATGTGATGATACTACTGAAGATGATGAGAAATTATTATAGTTTATATTTTTTTTATTAAATTATTGTGTCATTTGAGTATTGTATTAATGATGTACATGTTATAAGAATTATAGAGTATATAAGGATTGTACTGCAGTACTATTTCATTAAGGAATTTAGATTTTTGGAACCAAGAAAAGTCACTAAATAGAGGGTTAAACTTTATAGAAATCTACATGGTTGCAGGAAAGATAAATATTAATATGGTTTTGATATTTAGGTAGTGATTATGGAATAAGGTATTATTGATTTAGATAAATTATATTATATATTCTTGAATACTTTGAAACTAATTAATTTTTTGTTCATTCCATTCTTCCTAGAGTTTACAAAATTTTTGGATAAAATGAGTATATCCAGTATTCTATATGGAATAAAGGATAATGAATTAAATCAATAAGGATTTATGGTAATTCAATGTTTTACCATGTTTTAAAAGAATAAATGATGAAGTTATTCACATGTTATTACGTGGAAAAAAAGATAATCATTGTGTTTACCTTTATTATAAATTTTGGACTGTGAGTGTGGACACAAATATTTTTTATAAGTATAAAGGTTGGAATGGATTAATATTGACATTGGATATTATTGTTAAGGTTAACTAATTTCTTAATATTATTTTTATATTGTTATAAAAAGGAAAACTTGGAGGTCGAGAAACAATTTTTCATGCCCAGAAAGGTCGTGTGACATTAACCCACAACCGAATGGCGACCGGGGTGTATCACCTACCACTGACCAACATGATGTTCGGGTTTGTAAAATGTAGTCTTTTTAAATATTCTGACAAATTAATTATAAATTAATTATTTTTAGATCCCTATACGATTAAGATAAATATAATATTCTTGAATTCAATTATCTATTGGAGTGGAAGATGAGTTTATGGTAGGAATTAGGTAAAAGATGAAACTCTACTTGTAAAGTATATTTTTTCCTCTTATTATATTAATAAATTAATTCTTAAACTTTAGAGAATGGATCCTAAATGAAAATATTTTTTATCCAAATACTTTGTGTTTTCTTGGACAGATGATATTTTAAATCATTATTGATTGATGGCTTTGAGGCCATCAATTTTACACTGGTTTTTGATTGATTACTTCAATAAATACCTATAAAATATTTACTTTTTTCTTCCAATTATGTGTCTCTCCACTATTTTTTTCTTAATCGATATCATAATTTGGTGGTGACTTTTTCATTTCCCTTTCCCTTTTATTAATACTAAGTTTTATTAACCCAATTTCTGATCTGGGTTTTCCAAAATGGTATTTTTCTATGTTTAGCCATTTATTTTACAAGAAAAATTTTAAATAAAAAGTATGAAATTTATTGAAGTAGGGTAGAATGTAACACCCCAATATTTCATAGTACGTTATATCATTAAAGTAATTCAATATCTTGCGTTACACGTAATGTCGAGTTTGAGCACACCAAAACTTACAAAACTAGATGTTCGAAAAGAAATTATGAATATTATTAACTACATTTTGAATCTTATATAATTTTGACACCCATATTATGTGTTTCTTAGATATAATATAAGAACAAATTTATTTTTTCAGACAAAGGAAGTATTTTTCAAAAATGCAATTCTACCACCTACTAATGGTGAATTATTTAAATGAAATATTTGAAACTTTTATATTAAATTTGAAAAATTAAACTTCTTATTTATAATTGGGTCATAAAAAATTTATTTTGCATAAATGTTTTGTGTTTTTCTGATAACCTTCATATTTTGATGAATAGTGAAAGATGCTAAATTTAAATTGAAAACAAATTTTTTAATCAAAATAATTTATAATGTTAAATGATACATTTGAATGGTTTTGAAGTATAATTATATTATATTTTTATCATTTAATACTATATAGGTAATTATAAGTAATTTTACATTTAAATTTACATAAACACATGTCAATTTTTCAATAGTTTTTACTTTTTAAAAAACATGGTTTCTAGTTTTGATAATGCGAATTAATTTTAATTTAATAAATAAAACTTATATGTTTTTTATTTGGTAATATAGACTTAATTTTTGAATTCATAATATCAAAATCATATTTGGGTGAATTTTTGGTATTTTTCTAAAAACATCCAATTTTTTGATTAATTGGGAAAACACTGCATTTTTGTTTAAAATCCACATTTTATAATTATTTATTTTATTTAAATTTATTTATAGTAAAAATATATAAATAATACATATATTATTTCAATGTAATTAATTGGAGTTATTTTATAATAAAATTATATGTATAAAATATTATTGAAAATTTTAACGTCTTTTACCCACCTTCTAGGTACATTATCAAATTTGAATAAAACATAATTTTTCCACTTCAATGAGTTAAATTTAAAAAATCATAAATAAATTTTCAACATCAGTATGTAAAATTTGATTTAGTAAGATGAAAATAATTTTTGTTGAATAATAACTTTTGACTTTTATTTACCACTGTTAAAAGTAAATAGGGTAACTAAAGGTAAAAATGATATTATAATTATCCTAAAACATGTCCTAATTCTATTGGATATGTTTAATTAGACCAAAAAAACATTATGAATAAAATATGATCCTTTAGGTCCACTTGGATTATATTAGGACATTTATTATTATTTTATTTAAAGAAGAGTTAAAAGTATTGAATTGAATGGTTATTAATAAAACTATTTCTAATACAGGGTTATACATAAGATAAATTCGACTATAAATATCTGTTAGTAAGATAAACATATTTCCTATATAATGGTAATTTATTTATAATTTTTCAAGATTAAATAATTAAATTTACTTATGATAAAACGATGATGTAGTAATTAACTTTTTTAATGAAATATTAAAATAATTATTTTTATAAATATTTAAATAAATATAATTTGATTCTTTTAATGAATTAAAATAAATTTAGAGATTAATATAACATGTTAGTGTTTATTAGATAATTTTATTTCGAAGTGATAAGGTTGTTAGGACATTCACAAAAACAACATTCCAAATAGTGTCAAAATTGACATATATTAGTTTTTAAAACAAATACTATATTATTGGATGATATAATATTCCTAAAAATATAATGTTTGGAAAAAGGGATTAAATAATATTATATATTTCATTAATTAACCACTTGCTTTTCTCTTGGGATTTTAGCGTATGTTTATTAAACATATAGTGTAATAATACAAGAAGACACGGTAAAAGTTAAACTATTTAACTAAGAGTTAAATATAAAAGATAAGGTTAAAATGGTAACCTAAACTTGTCTAAAACCTATTGGCTGATAGGCTGTCGACCCATAACCACCTAAGGCTCGAAATAAATTCATTTGGAGCCATTATAAACCAAATACTATTTTATAATAAATTAATATTTTAATCTTTTCCTCAAGTGTCCTTCACCCATCTTATAAAAGGGCACATCCGTGTCTCTCAAAATCACACCTCAAAATCCATTTGGCTCGGCCATCCCCTACCCCAATATCCTCCAAGATTCCCTAAAATAAACCTATTATCCATACCTTGATCAAAAATCCAACCTAAGGAGCTGGTTTGATCAACTAAAAAGGAAACACCCGAAGAAGAGGTAATAATATCACCACCCTCTTTCAAGTTTATTTCTTCTTCCACTTCCTATTTCTTTGTTGTTTCCATACCAAAATAATATCTAAATTACCTTCAAAATAATATTATTTTATTATAAATATGGTTCATCTTAGTCTGGGCTTCTAGAGTCAGGGAATTATAGTAGTAGTTCGAGAGGCTGGGAAATAATTTTCAAGAAAAAGGTGTTTCATGTCCGCCCAGCCTCTAATTGGTAAATTAACATAGTAAAGCCAGTATTTTGCAATGTTTTCCAATAAAAATGATAATTATATAAGCTTTACATGTTTTTCATCAACATTTTAAGGTTTTTATGTGTAAAAAACATAAGAAATTCTTTAAGATTCTTGTGTTGATCTTCTCCAGCATGTCCATGGAATCTTGATAATAAATGAATTATACCAGATTTATGATCAAAATTGGGTGCCTTGCCATCATTTTAATGTATGTGGGTTGGATATCAACATCTGATGAGGTTAATTATTTTAGTGTTCTATTGTTTTCAGTCATTTTAAACATGTCAATTTCAGGTTCTAATTTGGTTCTAGAAAAAGATAGTTTTAGAAAAGTCTTGAATTGTGGTGTGTCTTTCTTTAAAGGGTTGTCTTGTGCATCTTGAAATCGCTAACATAAGATCCTCTCTGGTTCGGGTTCAAATGGTGGTAATTCTCCCAGAGTAGAACACACATTGCACATAAACTATTTAAAAATTATTTCAGAACACAAATGTATATGAAAAGTAAAAAGAGATAACAAATAAATATTCACAAAAATTAAAAAAATATTATAAAAAACATGCACTAAAACTAAAGCACTCCCTGAAAAAGATGCCAAAATTTGGACATTTTTTTGGGACACATCAAATTGATAGTGATTTGAAGAAGATTTTTTAGTCTATGAAAGTCCCTAGGTCATCTCTTGGGGAGCGTTGGTAGCTTATAATGTGTATTTTTAATAAAGATTACTAAAAGAGGGGGTGAATTTGGAAACATTTTTAAGAGAATAACTTAACATAAAGAATTTAATAGTTGATAAATAATGATAGTGTTTTAGAATTAAGATATTTGATATTTTATTGTTCTGAAAATTTCACATGGTTTTGTTTAATTTTTTGGTTGAGGTTTGTCAAGATCTTGATTCCCATCTTGACCCTAAAAACGTTGCACAAAGTTCCAACCCTTGAAACAACAATCATGTTGTCAAGGTTTGTACTTTAGGAACCTATTAATTCCTACCAAAGAATACTAATATCTATTCTATGTGTTAGATAAATAGGATCTTTTTGTTTCCCAATCAGAACAAACCTTGTTTCCCACTTGAAATTTCAACCCAATCGGTGTGGAAATTAAAAGAGGTTCACTTAATTATACCCAAGAAATGAATTCAGAAGAGAAACATGTTTAGATAAAAAATAAGTGAAATAATTCACACCCAAATTATTCAAAATAAGTAGAGTATCAAGTGTTTGAAATCTCTCCCTTGTATGTGTAGCTCCCTCAAATTGATAATCCACCGTTTTTCTCACCATCGAGAGGAGGAGTAGGCTCGGGTGGAACTCATTCTTCACTATTGATCTTCCTATGAAGATAGGGGCCTCTATAAATTCTTGGATGAGGAGAGGACAAAGTTTTATATCCAATATACTAGATCTTTTCCTTCTAGTCTAACAACTAAATGGGGATCCCAAGGTTCTATTTTATATGAAAATGGGAAGGAGGTTTTGAAAAAATAGATTTCATAAAACCACTAATCACATGGGTTTTGACCTTCATATAGACTTATCTCGCTTTAGATAAAATAAATTTTGTTTATCCAAAATTCTTGGATATCTCCATAAAATGTTGTCTCAATTTGGATAACTACATCCCGAGATATGGATAGATCACAACACACCACTTTTGGCATCGTGCAGATTCGGTGTTTTGGATAGATCTGGTAGGTTGGGCCACCAGACGACCGAATGAGACTTCAGTTCCTTAAGATGAAATGTAGCCCAATTAATTTTGGACCATAACACAAAATGTCATCCCAATAGGATGCACAGTTCAGGGAAAGTATGTAGATGGGTCCACTGGTGTGCATGGATCGTGTGTAGTCTGACCCATTTTTCATAGACATCATCATGGGTCCTCTAAATCACTGCCTCTTGCAATGGAATAATCAAAAAAAGTAACATTTAACTTTTTAAAAGTGATAAATATGAAATAAATTATTTGAAAATGTAATGAATTTTTTTATTAATTTTATAATTTTCGATATAAAAAAATTTCAATCTTTTGAACATTTTAACTTTAAAAAATCATTTTTTCATTCTTCTAGTGTGATTAAATTTAATTTTATTTTATTAATCCATATGTTTTGAATGTTGAAAGATACATTCCATTTTTGGAATCATAATGTCTAGATTTATTAAATAGTTCTCTTTTTTCTGGATAATACGAATAGTAAGCTTAGTAACTATTGTATTACCATGGTTAAGGATAAATCGGGCCATTAAGGGTAAAAATAATTTTATAAATACTATATATTTAACCTAACGGGGGAAATAATTTTATTTAATGAGTTATATTTTACCTTATAATAATTAGGATTCTTTTATGGCATATTTGAGTCACATTGAAAACATTAATCCTTTTTTTTATTTTATTATAAGAAACATCCAATATGTCAAACACATGTTTTTAATAAGTATTACATATTTTATATATGGGTTCTCAGAATTTATATTTTAATATAAATATTAACTTGAAATAAAAAAAATTATATTAATCATTTCAATTTTTTAAATTTTTTTGTGAATAATTTATTAAATTAATGGCTTCCATAATAATGATGTCATAATTATTAAATTAATGGGTATATCATAAAAATGTTATTATAAATATTAAAAGAAATTAAATTTTATATAATTAATGACATACATAAAATTTATAGATGACCTAGACATAATATGGATTTGTTGATGTATTTTATATGATTTTATCTTGTGTATTTATATTTTTTAAACTGTAAAAAAATTAAATAGTGTCAAAATTTTAATTAATGATATTTTAAAATAAATAATTTTTTATTAAATGATATAAAATTAGTAAAAATATAAAATAATGAAAAATGTTTTCAATAACTTTAAAAAAATTTCCATGACTAATTTATGGTTATTTTGTAATTTTATATTAATTATTAACCCATAAATAGTCAAAAGCCGTGTTGAAATGGTAAGAATTAAATGGATTAACTATGGTTGAAAGGAAAATGATAAGGGTAAAAATGTTACATAAACTTGTCTCAAAATTATTGGTTGAGATTATTAAGAATCATCCATATATTTGTTTCTAAATTACTCATTTAGATCCATTTTAATTGAAAATTATTTCACATTAATTTAATATTTTTGAGTATCTAAATGTGCCCCTCACCTCAATTTTAGAAAGACACCTCATACCCCATTTCCTCAAAAAAAGATTTATAATTATATATCAACTAAATACTACACATTTATCCTCTAAAAATCCTTAACTTCATCCTTTAAACCTTACATTGGGAATAAATCCAACCAAATAAATCCTTTTGTGAAAACCCAAAGGAGATACCCAAGAAGATGTAATTTTCATTAATGAATTTTTTTGTTTTATTTCATCTTTATACCACTAGAAATATTTTTATTTAATGTTTATATAATAACCTACATTTATTAAATATACTAATATGTTTATATATTATGGGTTTAACCTACATTTACACACACTTAAATCAAATGGATACACAATCATCGTTTGTGTGTATAATAAACTACTGCTTTGCGAACCGATATCGTTAGTTCTACCATTCCCACCCTTAATGGTTGGGAATAACAATGAACTTTATATTTTTATATAATTTATAATATATTTATGATTTATTTATTCTTTCATAATTTTCATATAACACATACAATCATGATTTCAATTTTTTGTAAATACTATAACTTTTTTTGTGGACGTGCGGACTACCGTCTCCTCAAAAAAATGTGATTAATTAACATATTACATTGAATGTATTAAAGATGAGTTTTCTGAAATAATGTGATATATATGAAATAATATTATTATTTTAAATACATTTATTATTTTATTTCATTCAATGCAACAAGAAAAAGAAATAGTGTTCTAATATACGTACGACCTACCATCTCGATAAACAGTGTTTTTTATTTTTTTAATTTTATATATTATAATAAATAAATATTTAAATAATATTATAAAATTAATTTCATGTTTTTAATTATTGAGATGACTAATTCATGATATTATTATGGGGATAAAAAATATAACAAATCAAAACCAATGTGAAAAATAAAGCGGTTATTACACGAACCGTAACTCTATCATGGAATTATTAATAAATGTTTAATTTAACAGAATAATTCAATAATATATTGTATTATATAAATTATTATGGTTCTTTTTTATATTTATAATAAATTATTATTTATTATAAAAAAAGGATAATGTATGGTTGACTAATGGAAACATAAGGTAATGGGCTTCATCTCAAGCTCCTTTCATTGAGACGTATTTTGATGTCATACACCCACCTTCTTTTATAAGGTGTATATACAACTACATTGAATTATATTTTCATTTATATATTTATTATTGTGTTTTTTAATGATTTTTAAATTTATTCATTTCATTGGTCTCATGATTTAAATGTTCAATGTGATATGGGACACCTTAAATGTTTAAATATTTAATTACGATATCTTTTTATCGATTATTGATATTATTTTAAATAGTGTTATTATGAAGTATATTTTATTTATATTTTTAATTTAATTAAATAGATTCCAAAATGAAGCTTTTTCATGTTTTATAATGATCTTTTTGAAAAAATACAAAAGGAATGATATATTCTTAACATATACAACGACAAAGACTTATCTGAAATCATGGACAATATTTTATATTCATTTTTAAGATTTAATGTTTCCTTAATTGAAAAATAATATTAATATATTTAAATATTTTGGTATTGATTGTTTTTAAATTAAAGGGTGTTTTGGTATTGAAAATGGGTTCTTAAAAAAATAGCATTTTTATCTGAAAGTGTTTTTCATCTGGTTTTAATAGACATCTTTAATAAATAATTAATCTATGATAACATTTAATGTATATTCATCTATGTCAACATGATTTTTTAAATCATTTACTTCATTTATATTTTACTCTTATGATACCATATTCCATAATTTAGTAAATGGTTTATGGTTAGTTTTTCTAGGGAAGTATTTATATACCTTATGAATAATTATTGATTTTGTTAATATGTGTTTGTTACATTATGTTATGAAATCATGTGAGGATGGGATTAAACATGACGGAACGGGTGGGGAATTAATATAGAAAAGTCAATCAGTGCATCGATAGTCTCTTGAGACAAAATCAGTTGGTGAAAACCCATTTACATTTGTGTCAAATTGGTATTAAAATATCAAGAGGATAGATCTCAATACAAACTAGATGCATTTGTACCCACATACCTAAACTTTATTTAGGATAGATCATGATTGTATCTATCATGAGGATATATATTGATAGTGCAGATGTCTTAAATTATTCATTTCCTTTACTCAAGTTGTTACAATCCAAAGTATTTTTACAATGGAAAAATCTAGGGATGCATTTTCATTCATATTTTACAGATTACCTATAATGTGTGTTCAATTATTTACATTTCTATGTTGATTATTTTTATGGATTCAAGTAATATTATTATGTACTTTTCCCTTACTAATAATTTTATCTGGCCCCTTATTTTGTATCATTTCCCTAGGTTATGTAGAGGAATCCTTCAAATGAGTGTCCTGGATCTCAAGCATTTACATATGTTATGATTTATTTACATATTCCAATGTATTATGGGTATTATGTATTTAATATATTTTTCCAAAAAATCATAACTATTTGTCCTTTAATATTTTATTCTTTGTAATCAATCCAATATAATAAAATATTGCACTGGATCCTAGATTTTGGGTTTATGTGTTGCAATTGGTATTGGAGGAAGATTAGCAGCAACCACAAAAACAAGATTTAGAAAACCTTGATTATATAATATAACCCAATGAGTGAATTTTAGGAAAAAAATATGTATATAATATCACCCTATGGATTTGGTAATGACAATTGATAAACTTGTTCAAACTTGAGGATTTATATATTGATAAAGATTCGTGATTTATAAATAATATAAATGATTATTCATGACTATATAACTAGGATATGTTTTTTTCATAATATAATTTGGGTTTTAGTCAATCGTTTGAATTATCAAGGTTATACAAATAATTGATATACTTCTAATGATGAAGAGAATAAAAATAGAAAATGAAATAATAAATGTATTATGGAATAAGATGATGAAGCATAGTTAATGGTTTAAGAATGAAGTAGAATGATTAAATATTTTTTTTATTTGTATTAATTAATTATTTCAGCAATGGTGCTCTGGTTATATGAATCATGGAATATATAAGGATTGTACTACTGTACTTCTTCTTTAAATATTTGGGAGCATAGATTTTATCATTATTGTTTTTAAAATGATGAAATATTTGATAACTGATAATAAGATCTACATTACATGGTTTGGGGAACTGATGTTAAGATTTTTTTTATAAATTTAATGGCCTTCCTTATTAATTTTTAGACTCTAAATTTAGAAGTATGCATTTTTAATTGGTCTTATGGGTGGAGTGGATTAAGTTTATCATTTGATATTATTGTTTGTTTTTAAATTATTATTTATCATATTGGGAAACCTATGATAAGAATTTTAATTTTGTGAATATTTAGAGGTCTAAGGAATGACGTGATGGTATTATGATCCATAATAGTTCTTCTGGTATGAAGTATTCAATTTTAATATCCATTTAATGATGTAATAAATGAAGATAAAATTGATTGAAGCACAACCAAAGGTTGAGATTATTCATATGAAGTGGAATGAAATCAAGTAATTTTATTTTCATAAGTGTGTGTGTGTGTGTCTATATATATAATAAAATAATATATAAAATATAGGAATGTAATTTGGAATGAAAAGTTTTATTAATGTAATTTTCTTATTGAGAAATCAATGGCCACTTTAACCCATAAATATTTTACAGTTTTTTTATGGTATACATTGTGATGACTATGCTACCTACCACTATCCATCAGATCATGATATTATAATTTCCATTATATTTACCAATTTTCAAATTCCTCAAATTTTATTCCATTTTATATACTAATTATATTCGAACCTTGTAATTTTCCTTTCCCTATTATTAAGAGGATGTTTTATTAACAATACTTCTGATGTGGGTTTCCCACCAATGAATTTTGAAGTATTAATATTTAATTTTTTGAGTGAACATTGAAATTAAAAGGAATCAATCTATTGATGGAGTGGGGAATTTAACAAACCAATGTTAATGATTTGTCTCTTTTAAAATAAATTCAATATCTTATATAGCTAATTTTTAATGAAACAAAGAGCTTAAATGAATTATGATATACTATTAACTATTAGTATATTAATACTAGCTATTAAGTTAGATATTTTGAATATGATTATATTAATTATAACAATATAGTTTAATCATGTCTATAAAATAAATTCATTTATTACGAATTAATTTTAAATGAAAATAAAAATCAATTTAATATAATGGATGTATTTTTATTAAAAATTATTCTTATGCCAGAAATTTAATTTTATTATAATAAATTAAATTAATCACTATTATTGATACATATTAATGAAATATATATGTTTATATACATAAAATATTTCTTATTTCATCCATTATGTATTATAGGATTAAGAGAAGAATAAACAAATTTTAAGAATATATTTTTATAATATTTTAAAAAGCTAGTTTTTTCACCTTTTGATGGAACACTTGTTTTAAATATAGTTTTTTTAAAATTTTATAAATTATGTGTGAAAAAATAAGATATTAATTATAATGTGTAATATAAATATTTATTTTATTTTATTTTTGGTATTTTTTTGATAAGTTTCATGTTTTTAAGATTTCTGAAAAAGTGCTGAATTTTTATTGAAAATAGTTTTTTTGTTTAAAAAATTTTAATGATAAATTATACAAATTATATATTTTATATAATAATTAGATAAATTTTATACCATTTAATATAATTTATTACATTGGAAAAAATTTTACATTGCATTTGGATATAAAAACATTTTAATCTTTTGATTGTTTGCACTTTAAAAACATGTTTTCTCATTCAATCAATGGGATTAATTTAAAAAAAACATTATCCTGTCTTTTGTTTTAAATTTGTAAAAATTGTTTTAATATTTGTAATATGAATTTAAAAATCTATTAAATATGTTAATTTTAATTTTTTTACATTATGAATGGTAACATTAGTAATTTTTTAATACCACCATTATGTTGAATTGAGAAATTATGGAAAACAATAATGATATAAATATTATAAAACTACCCTAATAGTTGTTATAATTTTATTTTTATGATTTAATTCTGACCAAAAAATCCATGGAACAATTTTATGGCCTCTTGACCCACTTATATGACTTAATTATTTTTTAATATTGTATTCGAAAGAAAATTCCAATATGTCATACTCATGTTTTTAATAAGTATTACATTTTTTATATATGGTTATTAAAAATATATTTTTGAATTTAAATAATAACTTTAAATATAAAATTATTATATGAATGATGATAATTTATTTTTAATTTTTAAATAATAAATAATTAAATTAAATGTTTTTTAATGATGATGTTATAATTGTTTAATTAATGGACATATAAAAATTTGTAATTTAAATTTTTAAAATAAATCATATTTGATATAATTAATGAAAAAAAAGAATTTTATAGATTCTTTACACATATTAGTTATGTATTAATGCTTTTTCCTTGATTTTATCTTCTATATTTATATTTTTTAACAAGACAGGAAATAAATTGTTTCAAAATAGACATTAATGATATTTTAAAATAAATAATATTTTATTAAATGATATAAATTTCATAAAAATCTAAAAATTGGACAAATAATTTAAATATGGTTCTAAATGTCATAGATGACTCATTTATGGTACATATTTTACTTTATTATATCTATATTAACCTCTAATGAGAAAAAATTCTTGTTTTTATGGTAAGAGATAAAGGGTTTAACTAAGGGTTAAAGACAAAATATAAGGGTAATAATGTATCATAAAATTTTATAAAAAATAGTTTTATAAGAGTTATACCCATAATAATATTATATTCTAAACAACTCACTTTTGATCCATTTTTAGTTGATAATTATTTTAAATTAATTTAAATTTGTATAGCTTCCAAAAGAGCCCCTCACCTGAATAATAAAATAGAACCTCGTCCCTCACTTACTCACACCAAATTGAGTATTATATATCGGCAAAACCCTACCAATTTTTCATCTACACTTTAATCTATTCATCTTATAATACATAATCTATGCCAAAATCCAACCAAATAAGTCCTTTTTTGATAATCCAAAAGAGATACCCAAAGAATATGTGGCGTTCATCAACAAAAAATTTTGTTTTATATATTCCTTAAAACCATTAAAATATTTTAATTTCATGTGTATATAATTTTTGTCACTGGAAAACACATCCTTATAATTCACCTAATACTTCCAAACATGATTCTGAAGCATATCTCGTTTCACGGGGTTCAATTTGACTAGTCGTGGAGCCCGATCGGAGTTACAGATCAGATGTTATGGCCGTTCGAAGTCAGGATGCAGGAAATTGCTATCCAGAATGATTTCGGGGAAAAGTATGTATTTGTGAGCTGAAATGGAATATTGTGTGCAAAAGTGGAATCTTGCACAGAAAATGTAATTTTGCGTGCAAAAATAGAATCTTGCATGCAAAAAGGGAATATTTCCCACAATAAAAGGAATTTTGCGCGCAACCCCTCGTTTAAGCCGATTACGTGTCAAATGCGTTGTTAAACACCTCTTTGCACATGCACCAGCTGCATGCCATACCGAAAACTACTTGCATGAATGAAATTTTATGTGCACCGTGTCCCAAGGGTTTACCTATAAATACATGTGCACCCCTTCTTCCCAAAAGGGCCCCGGAGGTCGGACGCTACTCTAATAAGCATTAGTCCGCATTTCCGTGCCTACGTGAAAAACCTCTTTCTTGCATGAAAAACATCATTTTTTTTGCACCAACGTGCCTGCATGCACAATTTTGTGAGTAAAACATTATTTTTCCGCGCAACAATGCCAATGTGCCCAGTTTTTCACACACCAATGTTGCACCTATCTATTTGCACTCACACCTTCCCTATTGCATGAAAATCTCCCTAATTGCACAAAAATCCTTCCCTATTGCATGCACAACTCCCCTATTACGTGAAAACCCCCCATATTGCGTGCACGCCTTCCCTACAGGGAGCTAGCCTTACCTATTGTGTGCAACACTTTTTCCTTGCACGCAACCCACCAGACATGTGGCGCATCTTACATGCAACAATATCTAGGCATGTGTCTGCTGGTCCATACAGTGGCGTCAGTGCCCCGCACCCCCACTTGGGATCAGTGTCGGGTTGCAGTCCCAACCCTCTGGGTGATTCCCTTCTCTACCGTCACTAACACCGATGAATAATTGAGAGTCGCACTATGAATTTTTCGGGTCAGGACACCGACATTTTCAATTGTGCCATTATGTGCATCCACCTTCCACCTATAGAATACCATCATCTGAGACACACCTATGTAAACCATGGAACACCTTGAGTTGACTTATTCCTCTTGGTTTGCTTCCCATTTCCTTAGTTGAGATTCTCATCATCAATTCCCCGAGTACCTTGAGTCAAATCATTCCTCAAGAAACTCATCCAAACCCCACCACCAGGCTTCTATACCAGGTTGAACCAGAGAGGGATTCTCTTCCATAAGTCCCAAATCCAACCATTTCTTGGAGCTGTATGCCTAATATTCCTCTCTACATGACTATAAACTGTAGCACACCCTATGTTCCAAACATAGGATGCCTCTTTCTCCAAACAGGAGATGCCTTATGCTCCAAGAATAAGATGCAAATAGTCCTCTCTACATGACTATAAACTATAGTACTACCTATGTGAAAAAATATAGGATGCCTCTTGATCTAAATAAGGGTTCCCTTATTCTCCAAGCCTAAGAAGCCAACAGTCCTCTCAACATGACTATAGACTATATCATTCCCTATCATTCAATAATAGGATTTCTCTTATTCTAAATAATAGATGGCTTATGGTAAAATCATAAGATTCCGCATGCCCTGATTACGATGGCATAATTTAATGAGCGTTGTAATGAATTCAAAAATTCCATCACTCCACCTTATTCATTATGGGTCCTACATTTGAATATTCATCCTCTATCATGTCTGAGGGGACTACCCTAACGGCCTGGTCCATGCCACATTGGCTCACCTACCATTCTGGGTTAACGCCCCTGAATTCTTTGGATGACACTTTGAGCAAGGTCTTGGGTTTCGAACATGGTAAATAGTCGAATCTCGTTTTTTCCCCATTTCAGTCTAACACGATATGGATGTTGTGTTTCGAACATGGTAAATAGTTATCCTCCATCGTCATGCCATCCCCATCTCTTTCCGAATGTCGATCATGTGATTCACACTTTTCATCTCCCTTTTTTTGGACAGATTCCAATGCCCTTGTCATTGTCCCTCTTGTTCACTTCCACATAGATGTTGGCCCCAATTATATGCCTCAACCCACAAGTGAGTTAAGATGTCCTCATGTCCAGACATGAGGATGAAATTATGGGAAACATCCACTCATAAACCCCATGCACCATTACTGCTCTCTAGTGGCACCTGGGCGGTTTCCACGCGTAAGCCCCATTCACGATTACAGCTCATTATCATCACACATGCATGCTAACAGCTATTTCTTCATCACATATCCATGATAATGTGTTCCCCTCAATGGATAATTCCACAAAACCCCCTAATCAATGGCGTTGGTGATGCCTTCTTTTCTCCAAGGGTGGGTGGGTATCAGTCATGTAAGTCCTAGGGGTGAGGAGTAAACCCACCTCGTCTGAGCTGCAAGACTTTAAAATGCCAAGAACCATCATCCTCAGCACATGACATTAAACTTTGACCTCTCCCCATATATCAAATTTGAGGTGTCCAATCTCAAAAATTATCTATGCCCACTGCTCTCCACATGAGTGAGATCATCCTCAAATGGAATGAGATACTCTTAGTAGATCGACGTCTGTCTGTGGAGAAAGGGAAACCCCCTTTGTGTAAGCACCTATCCTTTCTTATGGGAGGCATCATCCATGATCATCATATCTTCTTCCTGGAAAAAGACCAGAGAGGGGGATGGGAACCAGAGCCCTCCTCTCTTCCATGCCAAGTCCCTCTCCCTTTATGCTTTGTCACCACCGAGCCTTCATCCTCTAGTAAGTCCCAACTCCATCTCTGTGGGAAATGAACCATGTGTAATCCCATGTTACCTTTTTGAGACGCTAACCTGGTTTAAGCCCCATTCCACTTCCACAGATGTAACTTTCATGACATGATCATAAGGTCTTTGCTGCCTCCTATTTCTCACACCGAGAATGACTCACATTGGCTTAGAGAAAGCACCGACCATGGAATCCTCAATGGGAAGCCTAGACTGTAAGCCCCACACCATCCTGAACTATGTAGACTTTGATCCTTGCCATGTCAATGTACATAGGAAGCCTCCCATAGGTTTATGCCCAATAACCATTGGTCCAGACTCCTTTCACATCGGTTCGCCACACCATCTTGAACCATATGGAATTTGTTCCAAGCCAAGGTGAGGTACGTAGGAAGCCTCCCAGAGTTTCAATTCCAATAATCATTGGTCCCGACTCCCTTCATGTCGGTTCACCACACCACCTTGAACTTTGTGGACTTTGATCCTTCTCAAGTCAAGGTACGTAGGATTCCTATCTGAGGTTCAATCTCAACAACTTTTGGTCCTCACTCCCTTCACATCGATTAGCAACACCCCTTCCAAACTACGTGGACATTGATCCTTCCCCAGACAAGGTACAAAATAAGCCTCTCTGTGGTTCATGCCCAAAAACCATTTCTCCTGAATCCCTTCACGTCGGTTCAACACACCCCTCCTTAACTACGTGGACTTTGATCCTTGATAAGGTATGGTATGTAGGATACCTTCCTGAGGTTTAGTCCCAACACCCAGTTATTTTAATCCCCTTCATATTGGTTCACCTTCATCCTACATGATGTTAAAAAACATTTCCCTTTTTGTCCCACATGACGTTATATGATTCCCACTCAAACTACGTGGGCTTTGATCCCAGTCTCCTAGACATGGTACATAGGAAGCCTCCAGGAGGGTCAACCTCATCCAGCGGTAAGCCGTTGTGCCCCCATCGAGTGGTAAGACATTATAAACCCAATACAATAGTAAGACATTGTAAACAATAACCAATGGTAAGGCATTGTGACCCCTACCCAACAATAAGTGTTTGCAAACCTCACACAGCGGTAGGCCATTGTGATCCCCATTCAGCGGTAAGCCATTGTCAACCCAAACGAAGTGGTAAGCCATTGTCATACCTTCTGATGGGACCCAAATCTATGGTCCATCCCAGTGGCATTAGACCATCCTCATGCTGATAACCATGTGTATTCCCAAGTATATCATTAGGTCACTATCCTCGGGGCACACCATGATCCTATACCTCATCCTGAACTACGTGGACATTGATTTCCGGCTATAGGGATACGTAGGAGGTCTCTTCAAGGCTCAATCCCAACATCACTATCACCCTCGAGTCGAATCCATCTAATTATACATCCACTTTACTTAACCGTCCATTATACATCTTTATTCTTACCCAGGATGACAATTCCTAGTGAGAACACATGAATTCACCTCCTAGCATTAGTGTTCCCTCCCTGGGTGGAACCCATATGATCCACTCTAGTCAGTGTTCCGATCAGTCTGATCTGTCTCTGCTAGACGTTAAACCTGTGGAATTCACTGGGTTAAAAATTAGAAGATAAGAAAAACCTCAGAGACATGCCAATGGCATATAATTACCCACATTCGACGTGGGATGCCTTAGACTTTTACGCCCTTGATAATCCCTGTAATGAGGGCAAGAAACCCTGACGCACTAGTGTTCCAGTGTCCAGACATGACAGTGATGTCAAACATGACTAATACCCCGACCGAAGGATGCTTCCCATACTCGGCCCTTTGGAATGTCTTGATAGAATCAGCGTAATTAACCGACATCAATGAAGATATGGAACTAGGAATACATTCACAAAAATACATCTTCAGTCTATAAGGGAGACCCTAACCAGGTGACGAGTTCCGAGGAGAAATCCATGGAAGGGGGTACTGACATCCCATCATCCCATTTCGATGAAGTAGAAAATGTCCTAGAATAAGTGACAAATGCCTCCCTCCTTTGGAAAGCTAGAATGAGGGGTAACAGTCAGCACATCATCATCATCCTCAAGTAGACATATGTGTGCACCCCGATGAAAGAGTTGAAAAAAGAAATGGTGAACCCGACAAGAATTTCTTTGGCTCAATGTCAATATTAGAAGAATTACAGACATCAGTGGACAAGCGTGTCACTGATCTAGTAATCTGGTGTCGGGTCCCACCAAGAAAATAGCGGGCTTGGCATGAAACACACTAGAATTCAGGGTAGTTAAAATGTTGTACATCTTGATCTTCGACGTTGTTAGTGTGGATCCTTCTTAGCTTTCAGGGAAGATGGACTGAATCTGGGGCACTAGATGTCGATTTCCTTTTTTCAGAACTAATAAATTAATCTCCCTGACTTACCAAACCCATGCTGTCGCAACAGAAAACTGATCACCACCCATCCACCGATGTAGGGGTATGGGAAATGGCAACATGGAAACCCTGCATCGCTCCACCACTTCTGTGGTAACTTCCACAACCACAGCTGTTGGGAACCCACACCCGATCTCCCCTTCTAAATTCATTCCAAAAATGGTGATAAATGACCTCGTCCTCTGATATGAAGAGGAGGTAATTATCCAAAATCTGGATGTGGCCAACTATGATTTAGAGGAATCCAAGCCTCATTGCCACCGCTACCCCCAAGGGGCGATCATGGAGCCATTTCTCCCCACTCCGATGTACAGCCTTTTGGGAGCCTCTCCTCAAAATGATTTGATGACTCTGTTCCATATGCTGATGACGTTGGGGATGTATGGGCCAACCCGGCCGAGATACCATTTTAGGGGCTCAAAAAGAGGTCTCCCACTAGGCCACATCAACACCGCCACCAAACCCCACGATCTGAAGAGAAGGTAAGCTATGTGGCTGCACCACCAGCCTAGTCTGGTTAACCCAATGCCAGCGTCGGGAACATGTTGAGTGGGACTCCCGCCAAGGGGCATCAACATCAACAACTACTGTGGCTCACACCACTGCCTACATATATCATCATCCCTCTGTGTATGATGAGCAGGGAAACTTATATACCTAACCAAAATTGAGGCCCCAACAGCCTCAAGGGCAAGCTAGGTCGACTTTCTTGGTCATCAGTGCAGGTAGTTGCCACCACGAACTGACCCGCAACAATGACACCCAGTACAGAGGTCCTCACTATACCGCCATCATTGATAATGCAGGTCCTCCCCAATTATATGATCAGTGTGGATTTCCTCCCCATTCTACCTTCAATCCAAATAAGGTTCCTCCCTAAGGCAGTGACACTTAGTACAGTAGCCTCTTCCTCGCACATGACATCGAGTATGGGGCCATTCCTCCTACCACAGGATGCCGACGTGGAGATTTTACACATCCGGTTTATATCTATTGTGGGGTCCTCACCCATGTCCTTACAGCGGCTTGCAGAGGATCTCCTCACCATAAAAATTAGATGTGTGAAGGTCAGCTTCACTTCACCAGCACCCAGCACGGTGATCCTACCCATGATTGAAATGACTAGTATGAGGACCCTCCTTGCACTGACACTGTGAAGAGAAACAAACATGGAGGTCCTAACTATTTTCATGTCAGCTCCAGTGGAGGTACTACCCACTCCAGAACATTCAATAGAAATTCCCTCCACACATTAGTTAATGGGCATGGAGGTCCTCCCTGGGTTCCCTTTGATATCGGTCCAGGTGCTCCTCGCACCACAGGTCACTCTGGTGGAAATCCTCCCCACCCCAGAACTAGTACAGCTGATGGTCCTCCTTGTGTCATAAATCTACCATATCCCAAAGAACCACCCCGGAGAAGGAGGTTGGGTCGTCACCATCATAAAAGGAATACAGATATGATTCAGACCATGATTAAACCAGTCTGCTCCTCAGATTCTGAGCAGAATTTGACTTAGTAATTGACCCATCACCTAGATCCCCCGTGTCAAGTTTCGGGGTAGGAACAAGGTGCATCAACCTCATACTTACAAAAATTGAGGTCCATAAAATTCCCGCATCCCTTCACAGGTATGTCCAAGAAAATGAATATTTGGAAAATCCATAGGTTCAAACCGAGAAATCTTCCCCATCATCACTAGAATCCCTCTCTACCATGACCAGAGATCACAAAGAGCTATTCTGGGGACCAATGGTGGATGAAAAACAATGTTGTCCATCTCCAGTATCTATAGTCCCTACTCCATAAACATTAGTTTTCATCCCTTCTTACCACGATGTGGTGTCTAAGTCACTACCCTCTTTGAAGGATAACCCATGATGCGGCGGTTTGTCAGCTCACTCGCAAAAATTGTCTACCATCCATCCCATCGTCCCAACAGTTTTCCTTAGTACCCCTACTGGTTCCTTAGCTTCCCCGAGTCGACGAGTTGGGAAACTAAGGTCTTGACCCCATGTCTGATCGAAGGATCTTGTGGGATATTCTTACAGTGGACCACTTCCCAGAGATATTTTGGCTAATTGCAGCTCCTATTTTCAATGCCCCAAAATTGATCACCCAGAAATAGGTTGACTATTTCCTCCAAACCCTCTAGAAAACACACAGCCTTTTAAATTATCAGATAGTGGATTACCATAAAATCCAAGAGCATTTCGAAGGCATTGTCTGAAAATTTTGTTTGGTTTATTTGGCCACACTACTCATGGCCCAGCACCCTGAGTCACTAGGTCGCCACATGACCCTTCAACAGCGATGCGTCCAGAGTATTAAAGTGCACCAAAAGATAATCAAGGAGGATTCTCCGCTTGTGAAAATATGTGGTTGGGGGCCGTACATGGTCCTCCATTTCAGTTCCATCCAGAGGCAGCCATATTTTTTGGGTGACATAAAGGATATGCCTTCAGGAAGTGTCTCGGATAACATGGTTGACCTGCCAGGGGGTTAGAACGAGATAGAGATTCTTGGATAGGACCTACCCCCCGAGGAAGATTCACACCTCTTGGATCCGTTTGGATAAATTACTCATCAAAATTGATATCTACTGGGTTTTCCCATGCCCAATGAGGTGTTGATCCTAAGCAGAAATCCCGATAAGGATAAGGAACACCTCAGAGCTGTCAAACCCTCCTACCCATCAGGATTATAGAAGAACGAGGAAGACTATCCGAAAAAAGCTATTTTGCATCAAAATAATACAGAACACAATAAGTCGGTCAACGACCTTTTTGTTGAACACGCTGAGGAGCGACGACCATCCTATGGTGATCCTCAGACGGGGCAGCAGGGGCAGGAACCACTTCCCCTTGATGAATTGCCTCCATGTGACCTAGATCATCCTGCCCACGTAGACAGGGTTGAGGATGGAACTTGTGGAAAGAGGGCGTGGTATGTGTATCCCAATCCACCTGAGCGGCAAGACAATCCCCGGGACCCAGCTCAGGTTCCCCCAACAGCTCCACAGGTCATCCCGCCGGCCGCTCCATGAGCCGTCAGGCCTGCATATCATGTTGAAGAACCTTCTAATGCATTGGTTGTTAGGGATCCCTATCAAGACAAGAACCCCTGCCCAAATGATCTAATGGTGGCACCCATTGCCCATATAGAGGCGTTGGAGACATGATAGGTGGAAATCATGTCTAATGTAAAGCCTTTTCCATCATGGGTGGATGATATGCCACCACCACCGGGTTTCAGAAATCCCACTTTTTCCCCATCAACTGGATAGGTGACCTTCCACAACATCTGACCCACTTCATCTCAAGGTGTGGACCCATGTTGGGAACTCCGGAATAGAAGGAAGTTGCGAAACTCTGGTGTTTTTTGCAGACATTGGAAGGGCATGAGTTTTTTGGTACAACAATCTACCCAACGGATCAGTATCCATTTGGGAAGACCTCCGTTGGCAATTTCTCTACCAGTTCAGTTCCACCACTCGAAAGACGAGTATCGCAGACTTCTTCAAGTGCAAGAAGAGGACAGATGAGCACGTTTCAGACTTTTTCACCTAGTGGAAAGGGCTCACATACTCCATTGAAACACCACTAACTCAGAATCAACTACTGATGATGTACGTAGGGAATGTCAATATAGAATAGGTCCCCTCTTTGATCACCAAAAACTACACTAGGAGGTTCTGAGACTTCTCTGATAAGACCCAACACCTAGAAGAAGCCTTGTAACATGCCACTCAGGCAATCCCATTGCTTACAGCAACCCCATGAGAAGGGACTCTAGTGCCGAGCCCGCCGCAGTGGCTAAAATAGAATCCCCTAGGAAACTAGAGTTATTACCACTAGAGCCACCTCCACAACCTCGAAGAGGCCCTCCACCTTAGGCATATCCTCTGGCCTAGTAGCGACCACCTCAGAATCGACAGGTTCTCCCACTCAATGTGCCGCCATCGCATAGGTGAGATAACAGTCTCCACCTCCTCGACATGCTCTTCATAACCCTCATCAGGTTCAGGCTCCCAAGGCCCCTTCTCAGACAAGAGGAATTGGACCTACTCATTAAATAAGGCTCAAGTCACCAGTTATTTCTGATGTGTTTTGGAGCAGGGGATTGTACGTTTTCCTCAATGTAGGAAGCCAGAAGAGGCAATCCTCCTTGATTTCCATAATTACTGCCCCTATCACTAGATCCCAGAGAACGCCTTTATATAGTGCTATGTGTTTAAATACTGGCTTCAAGACTAGGTGGATAAGAACATAGACCGATTCGAACCAGCTCTGGCACATGTGGCATGTGTCTTCGTGGGGCCAGATAGTAGGAGTGGTAGCGAAGTCGAGTGACATCAGGTTTCTAACCATGGGTCCCAGATGTATGATGACTGGATGGCTTGTAAAACTGTCATCCATTCCCATAGGGTTATCTGTGAATTCTTGAATCGAAAAGAGCCTTCAGAAGCCGTAGCTACTACTTCTGCATAATTGTCTCATCCATATCTTTCTCAGAAGATAAAACACCGGTGGCATAAGAGAAAACAATGTCCTCAACCACTGTTGTCATCACCTCATACTCTCAGTTACTTCTTACCCCCAAGAGATAGAAATTCCTCCCAGAATACATCTAGTAGTGGATGACTCATCAAGCAATAGTCCAATGTATGACTCAGTTAATATAGTTGAGCTTGTAAACCCCTACATGATTCTTGACGATGAGGAGTTCCAGGAAGATCCTCCCATCATCCTCAGATGTCACTAGTGTCAGTGGGGTCATGGATATATGGGCCATCAAAGTGCCTCGGTCATCACTTCTAGTTAGGCTGTTCATGCTACCGAAACTAGGCACCATGCCCTATGTGGAGCTCAGCACACACAACCTTATAATATTGTGTTATTAGGTACTCTTTCACCTCCATTAATGTTTTTGGATCATGAATAGCCACCTAGACAGCGTTGTGACCAGACATGCCTTTCTACAAAAAAGTTTCAATCATCTGGCCCTCAACTGGTTGTCACTCTGCAAGCTTCGACTAGTGAATAGTGGGGTATTCCCAGTACTAGTCAGCTACTGGTTCAGCGGACGGGTCCCACCATACCTCTTGTCATTGAGCGACCTTCTCTAAGTAGAAATTCTCTCCTGTTACAGAATTATGATATCCTTAAACATGTCGCTATCATTAAAGAAAGTCTCTCCAGCCTTGAGTACCTTCTCCTATCAGAAGATATGTGTGAAGCCCTTTATAAGGCTTTAAGAAGCCCCATGTAGTTTGAGACAGAGGTAGCTACCTCAGAAGCCTTCCATGCTGAGGTGATGGAGCATGCGGAATGCCAATCCATCATCTCATTCTATGGAGAAGATGAATTCTCCCCCATATAGGGGAACATTCACCCAAAATACATCACCAGATAGTTTAATGGTGTGAATGTATGCCACTGTCTTGTCGACACAGGCTCAGAAATCAACCTAATCCTGACTTGGACACTAAGAAAATTGGGGTTTTTCAAGGATGATCTGAGTCCCTCTGACCTACAAATACATGGTTATGATAGGTGGTGATAGACATTGGTCGGAATGTTCTCCTTGAAGACCCATTTTGGTGGCCTAGTTTCCATCACTGAGTTTATGGTTGTCTCCCAGGACACCGCCTACAATGCATTGATGGGCATGCCATTGCTCCACAAACATGTGGTGGTTCCTTCATCGTATCAACAGTGCATCAAGTACTCCATTAATGGTCAAGTGGTCATGCTTCAAGGTGACGCGTCTCCCTTTTCCACTTGTGAAGCTCGCTATCTAGATGCTAACTATTACAAGAGCAAATACAATCAAATTCAGGCTAACGATTTTGAGAAATCCATGACAGCTACCGACCAATGGATAGATCTAGATAATGCCTACATCTTTCTAGTCCACCGACTGGAGGATAAAACCCGAGACATGGTTCAATGCATCGTTGTTTCTGAAACGAGGGGGGAAAACATTCCCATGTCTATGTGACGTCGGATGATCTCCTCATACTCCTATAAAAATCAGGCTCTAGTGATCCCAAATCCTCCTACTCCCATAACGTATTGGGATGTCCACCCCATGGCAACGATAATACATCAAACATGCTTATTTCAATGGGCTGGAATTAACCAGCTCAAGATGACGCACCACTATTGGTTCGATATCATAAAGAGTGTCCCATTGGGCCGATGACCAGATGGGATTGGATCAACAAACATTATCTCTATGGTTTCGGCTATACAGGTTTTACCCGATGTACAGTCCACTGCCTCACTGGCTGGTACCCGCCACTCATCGGGATCAGTCGACTCAGAGGAAACTCCTCCCACTGAGGATCCCTCCTCTATAAGTGAAGAGTATAATTTAGGGGATTCCCCCTGCTTTTGAAGAGGGCATCTCTACCACAATCAATGAATTGTATTAGGTGAAACTCGTTAGTGGGGAAGAACCGAAACCCACATAAACTAGTGTTGTCATGCCCCTCAAGGAGAAAAAATAGTACATAGAATTTCTTAAACAACATTGTAATGTATTGTCCTAGGTTTATGAATATATTCTAGGACTATATCCTAAGGAAGTCATCCACCGCCTCGATCTCCCTGCAAATCATCGCGGGTTCCAACAACCTCCTAGAAAGATGCTCACTTCTCACGGTGTCATGGTTGAGGTAGAAGGTGATAAGCTCATCAGAGCTAATTTCGTTAAAGAGTACCAGTACCCACCAAAAGGCTAGCCAAAATTATTCGAGTCATAAAGAATAACGGACAGATCAGAGTCTACATCATCTTCTGGTATCTCAAACATCACTGTCTGAAGGATGACATTCCCCTTCCTCTGATGGAATTGTTTATTGACGCAACAACTGGGTTTCAATCCCTCTATTTAATGGATGGGTACTCTAGTTATAACCCGATCCAAATGAAACCCGAGGATGAGGAGTCTATAGGCTTTAGGACATCACAAGGTACTTTCTGTTACAAAGTCATGACCTTCACTTTAATGAATGAATGTTCCACCTATCAGCGTTCTATGCATTGCATATTTAAGCCGATCCTCTGAATGATATTGGAAAATTATGTGGATGATCTGGTGGTCAAATCTCTCCAGTGTCAGGACCATCTCAAAGACCTAGAGAAAGTGGTTAGCTTCCCCCTTTCCCACCACCTAAATAAGAATACATTGAAGTGGGCCTTCGGGGTCACCTCTAGAATGTTTCTCGAATTATTTGTTAGATAAAATGACATCAATATCGACCAACAGAAGATCAATGTCATCAGCTAGATTTCTCCCCTGAGAAATATTTCGGACCTTTGAAGTTTCCAAGGACACATGGCCTGCATATGCCAATTCATCACAAATCTGTCCGGAAAGTGTAATCCCTTTTCTCATCTTATAAAGAAAGGAACTATCTACGAGTGAGATGAAGAATGTAAGACTTATTTTGAGGAAATATAGTAGTACCTAATCCAACCTCCGGTAATAAGGCCACTCATCTCTAGAAATCCTATAGTCCTTTACATGGCCGCCCTAGAACATTCTCTCAGCGCCCATCTTGTCTAGAAGAACAATGAGGGGACATAGAACAGTGTCTATTATCTCTCCTGCATGATCCTCGATAAAGAGACCAGATACTTCCCTATTGAGATGATCTTCCTTGTGTTGGTATTCATAGTATAGAAAAAACAACATTAATTACAACTCCATGAGGTATATCTAGTTTCGTGAGTGGATCTGTTGAAGTACATCCTGAACAGCCCAATGTTAACAGGACGTCCAACTCGGTGTGCAGTAATCCTCCATCAGTTCAACGTCTGGTTTGTCCCTCAAAAGGATATTAAAGGAATGAAATGGAAGACTTCCATGTTTTCCATCCATCTCTTTTTGACCAATCCCTAGATCTTGATTTCCCTGATGAAGTGATTATCTCAATATACCAAGCCATGTAGTGCTGGAAAATGAACTTCAATGGTGTTTCTCGGAGCTCGACTGCCAGAATGCTCAGTGACCCCAGACTCAACAGAGTAGGCCTGGGTTTTTTCTTCATTACAATAGAATAAATCATTATTCTGTATTCATTCATGTTGTCAAAAGGCTGTACCAACAATGAGACAAAGTATCAAGCTCTCATTACAGGCCTCGAGCTGGCCCTCGAGATTGACGTTCCCCATTTTCATGTGAAAGGGGACTCTGAATTATTCATCAAGCAGATCAACAGTGACTTTTTTGTCAGAAAGATAGAGCTCGTACCATTATTGGAACACACTCTCCAGCTAATGGCCCAGTTCCCATCTCAGCCAGAGGTTACTCATGTCCCTAGATCTCAAATTGGCCTAGGTGACACCCTGAAAAGCGTAGCTGCATCACTTGTAGATCCCCAACATGATAATCTGATTATTCACATGGAACACCAGATTTTCATCTCTCACGTTGCTCCAGATGACGATGAAAGCCCGCATGTAAGCCACCTTACTGTCGGTGCCTCCACGTCAGGACCCCCAGGTCCCCGGATGTAGTGATTGAATTAACTCCTGACCGGAGGACCTCCTTTTTCTAGTACATCCAAAACGGTAATCTACCGACAGATCTCATCGAGCATGTGAAAATTCGATGATGCACGTCACATTTTACCCTCTAGGATAGTCTCGGTCATGATAAGATCTTCTATAAGCACGAGTTTGATGGGGTTATTATACATCATTCATGGATTTGAGATTTTCCAAGGCATGCAGGAGGTTCCTACCGGTTCCTATGGGGCTCATCAAACTAGGCCAAAACTGTCTCACTAGAGCCAAAGACTGGGGTATTTTTGGCCCTCCATGATCCATGACTGGATCGAGTTTTCCAAAAGGTTCCATGTGTGAAAAATTCATGCCAACTTTATAAATATACCACAGGAGCCTATCCACACTACCATGAATTCTTGGCCATTTGCGGTATGGGGTCTTGATTTTGTAGGGCTATATCCACCGATGATGGCTCACTAGTGCTTGTTCATCCTAACCACTGCAGATTTATTTTCCAAGTGGGTAGAGGCAGTTCTGCGCACGGAGTTCAAGGCTTGTCCCATCTTTGACATTGTGAGATCCAACATTATCTACTGATTTGGAGTCCATCATGCCCTCCTTACTGATAAAGTTATGAAATTCAAGGAAGCTAAGCTAAAGAAACTATACACGAAGTAAAACATCTGTTCTAACCATACCTGTCATTATCATGTGCAGTAAAATGGAAAGATCAAGGAACTCAACAAAACCCTCTCTAACATTCTATAAAAAATTGTTGGTTAGAACAAGATGAGTTGGTCGGACAGGCTCCCCAACACCCTCTAGGCTTATCGGACGACGACTCTTAATTCCTCCCAGGTGACCCTATATTCCCTGGTGTATGGAACGAAGGTTGTCCTACCCATTGAGATCCAATTACCCTCAATGTGCACAATACTATATGATCAGAAAGTGTTAGATAAATTAGATGAAATTCTTCTGGCTGAGTTGGAAGAGATTAACGAGAACAAGCTTCGTACCTTGCACAATCTGGAAAGGCATCAGAACAAGATAACTAGAGATTTCAAAAAGAATTTTCACCTTTTATCCTTTTTGAAATGTGACTTGGTATTGGACCTGAGGACACCAATCATACCTGGAAGGAAACCACCCAAGTTGAAGCCCAAATGGGAAGGACGTTGCATCATTCACATGGTTTACTCCAATGGCGCATACTCCCGAGGTACCATGGATGGTTAATGTATAACTCCTCCCAACAATGACATGTTCCACAAAAAATACTTTTCCTCAGTATGTCAGTCCTACATGGCCTTAAACTATCTGGTCCTACATGACCATAAACTGTAAAATGTCCCTCGTGACGTTAAACACTTTCTCGTCCCGCATGATGTCAAACAATAAATTGTCCCACGTGACATTAAATTGTATGTCATCCCACATGACATTAAACGGTATGTCTTCCTACATGACGTTAAATTGTATTTCATCCTGCATGAAATTAAATTGTATGTCATCCTACAAGATGTTAAACTATGTGTTGTCATGTAAGATGTTAAATCGCAAGAACTGTGTTTGGATTGATTACCGCCCTCATGGGATACGTAGGAATGCTCAGACGCTTCGTCTTGAGTTCAGTCCCAGTTTTCTCTTTGACTATCCCCCATGGGTATAGTTCTCTTGGAGAATCCCACATGGTGTCTTGTAGGATTCTTTGGCCCCACTCATGTTAGTATTATCATGATTTCACCATGTGCCCTCCCTCATTCTTCTCTCCTCCCACGTCCTCACCGCACGATGCTAAACTGCATGGCATTCATAACTTTTTATGGATTCATTCCAATCATTAAGGGATATGTAAGAATGCCCAAACATTTAGTCTATAGGCATAGACCCATTTTCTAGAATCCTCCCTATCATTCTGGCCTCTTGCCTTGAGACCTTCCAATGTAGGGGTATGTGGTGTGGTATGAGCTTATTTCCCCATTCATGTTGTGTTTTTAACTACCATGCCACATACCACTCTCTCTTGAGCACCCTTCAATACCTTTCCCTACACTTATATTTTCAAGTTGGAAGCTCTAAAGATGGGTCCCTTGTCCCTCTTCAGTGATTTTCCAATATCCCTAGGAGCACTCTGGTTCAAAACATGGAGTGTCGGATTCTACCCGGACATGCTTTCTGTAACACCCCGAGATTTTATGAAAAATATTATTTTTAATTTTATTGATGTCATGTGTTGTACGCTACACAAAAGGGAGCTTGCACTATACGCATCCCTGAATTGCCTTGCTTTACATGCAATCATGACCTTCCACAATAGCGTGTGTTGTATGCAATATCGAGTTTCACTAAACAACGATATGTTATTAAAATATTATATAAACTAGCCTTTATGAATAGTAATACCCAATTTTTGAAATTTTATAAATTTTATCTTTCAAAATGGACTTCATTTTTGGATTCGGAATATCGAAATTAGCCTAGGGTGAATTTTTGGTATTTTACTGAAAACTTTCAATTTTTGATGAATAGTGAAAACATTGGGTTACTATTTAAAAACCGAATTTTTATTTAAATAATTATTTATTTTATTTAAATTTATTTTAGTTAAAAATTGATACATAATACCTATATAAGTTCAATGTAATTCATTGGAGTCATTTTATAATAATTTTCGATATATAAAAATTCTGTTGAAGTTTTCACCATCTTTTACCTACCTCCTAGGAGCTTTTTTCAAACATACATAAAACTTAATTTTACCGCTTCTGTGAGTGGAATTTCGAAAATCATAGAGACACGGTTAATATGAAGGACTAAAATGTGGTTCAATGAGATGAAAATAATTTTTGGTTAATGGTAACTTTTTACTTTTATTTAACACGGTTAAAAGTAAATAGGGTAATTAAGGGTAAAAATGATATTATTATTACCGAAAAACAAGTACTAATTCTATTGGATAAGTTTAATTCTACCAAAAACAACCTTAGGAATAAAATATTACCATTTAGGTCCACTTTTATTAGATTAGGACAATTATTATTAATTTATTTAAAGAACGGTTAAAATAGTTAAAATCAAAGTTTAATAACTAATTCATTTTTAATATAAGGTTATACATAAGATCAATTCGACTATAAATATTAATTATAAAGATAAAAATATTTCCTACCTAATGGTAATTTATTTATAATTTTTAGACATTAAATAATTTATGTTATTTATGACACAATGATGATGTAGTAATTATCTTATTAATGAAATATTAACATAATTGATGTTATAAATACCAAAGTAAATGTAATTTGAGACTTTTTATGAGTTACACTAATTTTATAAGTTAATATGAAATGTTAGTATTTATTTAATTGGATTTGTTCTAACTAATCATGCTGTTATGGTTTTCACAAAAATCAATTACCAAATTGTGTCAAAATTGACATAAAATAATTTTTAAAACAAATATTATATTATTAATTGTTATTGTATTCCTAAAAATCTACAGTTCGGCCAATATACTTATATCATGATATTTTTATCATTAATGGACCACTTGAGGGTATATTGGGTGTATATGGTATGTTTATTAACTATATAATATAAAAATACAAAGTGACATGGTAAATGTCAATCTAATTTACTAAGAGTTAAAACTAAAAGATAAGGTTAATATAATGACCCAAACCTGTATAAAATCTATTGGATGAGAGTATTTCAACCCATACCCACCTTAGCTTCAAAATAATTCAATTTGGAGCTATTAAAAACCGAATATGACTTTATTATAAAATAATATTTTAATTTTTTCCAAAGGTGCCCCTCTCCTCCCCTATAAAAAGGGAACCCCTTACCTCTTCTCTTCACACCCTTTTGAGCCTTGAACCTCGGCCAGCCTCTACCCAATTCTCTTCTCCACTTCCCAAGAAACATTTTGGAGGTTCTGGGCTTCTCAAAATACCAACTCTACTTCCTTAAGATGAAGCTTAAAGGAGGTGCGTCAAAGAAGAGGTAATCTCTTCTTCTGATTCTCTCAAGTTTCTTTCCTCTTCTACTTCTTCTTCTTTAGTTGTCTCGTTATCAAGTAATAACATCAGTATTACTTATATACTGATATGTTATTATAAATATGAAACAAACTTATTTAACCTTCTATCCATCCTACGGAAAATGAAATCACCGCACGTGCGTACGTACGGAATACCGTCTCCACGCCGTGGTGTAATCTGTTTTCGACAACCACCGTACTTGGATGGGTATAATGGTGTAAATAAATAACTATATATGATTTTTGTAAATTTTTATTGATTCTGAAATATTATACATACACTTTAATACAATTCCACGATCATGGGAATGATATCATCGCTCGTGGGTACGTACGGACTACCTTCTCCACGACGCAATGAAATTCATTCCCCATGTTAACCATTTATGAATGATTATAAAGTATACATAATGAATAATAATGAAATTTATGACATAATAATGATACTGGATTTATGTATATATATATGTATGTCATCTACTTAATTCCATTCAATTCCATAAGGAAACGAAAACAGCGTTCATGCGTACGTACGGCCTACTGTCTCTATAAACGTTGTATTTCATTCCATTTATCAATCTATCATATATATATATATGTATATGCTGAATATATATTATATATAAATCATTTTTTACATTCTGAAATTTTTTAAATCAGTATATAAGTGATAATATCAAGAACAACAAGTCAAAACACGTACAACAAATGAAACGATTTTACCCAAAAAGTTGTTTTATCATGGAATTTACAAAAAAACGGGTACTATAAAGTTATAAGTGAACCATATATGATATCATAACAATGAATATGA
Source organism: Viscum album (assembly GCA_963277665.1). Taxonomy (NCBI): domain Eukaryota; kingdom Viridiplantae; phylum Streptophyta; class Magnoliopsida; order Santalales; family Viscaceae; genus Viscum; species Viscum album. Next base: position 1,619,704,854 of record OY728125.1, read on the forward strand.
TTATTTAATAAGTCAATGACATTATTTAAATCATTATACAGGAGGTTCAGATACATACAAATCATATCAGATGTAAGGTAAGGGATAATTATTCCAAACTCGTTCTTATCCGAGATTATTATTCGTAAGTATTTACTGGGGTTATTGTTATCATCCATGCCCATGTTTTCTAAAAAAATCATGTATTTTTAATGTCCTTTTTACCGATTTTTGAAATTTATCATATTTTATGAAAGGAATCTTACTTTTTTTACCACACGGGGAACTTTTTGACTTTTTCGAAAAAAGTACGAGAAGAATGTTATTTTTAACTTATACGGCATGAACAGATTTTTACAGTTTCATAATGCCTCATTTTCATGAATCTTACTTTACAAAATTTTAAGACTATTTTCAACAAAATACTTTTCTTCTAAAATTTCATGGCATTTTGTAAAAAGAAATTGATTTTGAAGATTAAAGGATATTTTCCTCAAAAATTCATTTCAAGTGTTTTATCAAAACCATTATCCATCTAAGATGACATTATTTCATATCTGTATGTTTCAAGTATAATGTCTCTATGATTTACATGGTTTGACTTTTCTTATGATGAAATATCCATTTGTTTTATATGGATTATGTGATGATGTGATGATGTTTATGAAACCCATTTTATTCTTTGGGTTATGATGAATGTTTCAAGTTTATTTTGTGGAAAAAGTAAGAATGATTTCATTATGAGATGGGTGGGACCTATATCTCCCTCCAATGCATTGGGTAAAGATTTATATCTCAGGATATAGACATGGCTGTAATAGTAAGTTAATCTGGTTCAGTAATACAGGACTGGAACGAGGAGTGAACTCGATTCAGAAAGGGACTTTGTCACTAAGATGGTCTTGGAAGCAACGCATTGGCTAATATGGAAATCATATCATGTGTTTAATGGTTTCCACATTCACATGTTTTATTCCCATGATATTTTATCATGATTAATATTTCTTTATGATCTATGCCTTATGTACTCCCATGTTTTATGTCACTGCTCACGGTTTTGATGTTTAAACAGTATGTTCATGTTTTTAAGTTCAATTGTATATGATTTGTTTTATTTTATCCATGCTTACCCTTACTGATCATTTGAGCTCACCGTTTATATGTTTTCTTTTCCCCAGGATTTAAAGAAAGGTTTTAGGTAAGAAAACAAAAAGGGGAAGATCTTTATGGGAGATGTTGAAGATCTTTCACCAAGATTAAAAGATTATGTTCCAAGTTTCCAAAGAAAGTAAATTATTACTATCCTTTGGTGTCTGGTTTTGTTATGTATAAATTATTCCGAAAAAGTAACTTAATGTCCATGTACGTCAAGCTTTGGGTCTCTACAGTTGGTTTCAGAAGAAAGGTTTAGTTAACCTTTGGAAACTAGGATGCGAAAACCTTAGTGAGATCCCTAGAGATATTTCTATGATATGTCTAGGGATGTCCCTAAGGTTAAGTATATGTATAGGTTATAGTCCTAGAATTGCGGAAACCATATTATAAATAAACCTAAGAAGTTAGATATTTAAGGTACTCCCACTTTATTATGTTGTTTTCCTAGCATGATTTTTGCCTCTCACGCTTTTATTTTTGGGTTTTAGACAATGGCTGGAACCTGAAGGAACCGTGTTGATCAATGTAATGGACAATGCAATGATTGTTCTCTTGAGCAACCAAATGTGATGGGATATGGAGTGAAAAATATTATTGCTATACTTACACAACATATGAATCATTCTGGGTTTCCAAATGATTAGAGAAGGGAACAATATTCTATTGAGTCCTTCATAAGGAAACGCCCACCATCTTTAAATGAGTCTTCTGATCCACTTGTTGCTGAAAAATGGATAAGTACCATTGAAAAGATATTTTCCATACTTCTCTGTTCATAACATGAAAAATTCATTTTAGCTGTTTACCATTTAGAAGGTGAAGCAGACCAGTGGTGGACTCTAATTAAGAATACAAGGCCCCAAGATGAAATTGAATCCATGGAATGGGATGAGTTCAAGAACTTGTTTTTCAGTAAGTACTTCCCTCGTATTCTTCGAAAAAAGATGGAAAAGGAGTTTCTTGAGCTTGAGCAGAAGGATGATGAATCTTTTGGTATATATGAAGTGAATTTTAAAAGACTTGAAAGGTATGCATCTGGCTTTATCATCCAACCTGAAAGTAAATTTGATCGATTCTTCAGTGGCTTAAAACCAAGTCTTCGAAGGGAATTAGCTATAAAAAACTTCAGTACCTATGAAGAAATTGTGTTTTGTGCTATCAAGGTATAAATGGAAGTTGGTGTTACATATCCATCTCATGGTTTTGACAAGAAACAAAAGATGGATTTCAAAGAGAAATCTCAGAATAATGGTGAAAAGAAGATAAATGTTTCTTTATGCTCAAAGTGTGGAAAGAAGCATGGTGGAGATTATCTTAAAGGGACTAGAAAATGTTTTATGTGGGGAAAATAAGGTCATCGAGAAGTTGATTGTTGAAGTAATGGGAAAAAGGTTTCTAATGATGTGAATAGAGAAAAGACTACAGAGAACGCACCACCAACAATTCAATGCTTCAAGTGCAAAGAAATGGGGAATTATGCTAATAAATGCCCTAATCTGAGGGTTAATAATGATCAATGTGAGCAACCTATTAATGAAAAAGATAAAGGTAAGTCACATGCGATCATTATTTGTGATTTTGAGTATGACAATGATGTTGTGTAATGATTAGGTGTTTATGTAACGGGATTTCAAAATAGTATCATGGAATCTCATTTATAGTATCGTGGAATTTTGAAATATCTATGTATTGGTTCATTGAGGTTTTCTATAAGAATATGGTACCATGAAAAGCGATTCAAATATTTTGGAAAGCCGATGATATGTGCATAAAGAAGGGATAATGAGATAATGAAATGTTTGATAGTATTAATGAGCTCATGACTAATATAAGGAAAAAGTGATATCATGGTTTGATTATATAGAATTTTTGGGATTTTGGTATATGGAAAGAGTTACCTTGTGACAACATTCATGTTTTAACTATGGTCCAAGAAAATAAATTATTAAGGCATTCACATGTTTGGGATGAGACCAACAAGATATATGGGAGATAAATGATGGTATTCACATGCTCGGTAGATGAAATTTCTAGTAATTGTTTTCTTTATACTATGATCTTGGACAGAAGTATTTTGGATAAGCCTAAAGATTGAAATGAATTAAGTTAGAAATATGATAGTATTTTTTTCTATTTTATTATTGGAATGTTATTATAATGTAGTTTTAGAAAAAGGGACAACCTACAGGACGGGAGACAACCTGTTGTGTCAAACAAGGTTGTGGGAATCGAACCCACAACTAAAGTGTGACATGCCTTTATCGCCTACCACTGGCCTACAGGAAGTCCATGTTAAGTAGAAACTAGTTTTATTATATTAAGCAGTATAATATATGAATTATAAGTCCATTTTAGGAACCATATACAATTAACCTCACTATAGATGGACTTATGTATTTTTATAACTTTTTCTAAACTTTTGTTTGAGACAGATGGAATGACCCATCATTCTATCGCATGATCTGCTAACACTTCACGAATGACAAATTCAACTTCATTTCTTTAAGATATGAAGTGGAAATTCTCTAAGGAACGACCAACGGTGAGACTGTACCAAAATCAAGTAAGTATTTCTTCTAATTCCAATTTCCTCAACTTTAGGGAAATGATCTTGAGAACCAAAAATGTTGTCCTAGTGCCCTTATATCCGATGAATCAGATGGTACTTTATATCATCACAAACATATGGCATTGTGATTGTTGGATTTTTCATAGCCATGTTCTCTCCCACTCTCCATCAGAACATGATGGTTAGATTTCTCTTCCATATCCATATTTTCACATATGTGCTCCTATATGGAAACCCAGTGATTAGTTAATTTGGGTAACCATTACATTTCATACATTAGTTTTTAAATGTTGGTTTTTTTATTCCTTTTTATGATGTGGGTTTCTATTAAAGAATCTTTCGAGTAGTAAACCATTTATAACCCCGACGAATTTCGAGGGCGAAATTCCTTTTAAGGGGGGTAGAATGTAACACCCCGAGATTTTTAAAAAAATATTCTTTTTAATTTTATTGATGTCTTGTGTTGTACGCTACACCAAAAGGAGCTTGAACTACACGCATCCCTGACTTGGCTTTCTTTACACGCAATCGTGACCTTCCACAATAGCATGTATTGTATGCAATATCGAGTTTCACTAAACAACGATATGTTATTAAAATATTATATAAACTAGCTGTTCTGAATAGTAATACCCACTTTTTGAAATTTTATAAATATTATCTTTCAAAATGGATTTTATTTTTGGATTTGGAATATCGAAATTATCCTAGGGTGAATTTTTGGTATTTTTCAGAAATCATTCAATTTTTGATGAATAGTGAAAACACTAGGTTACTTTTTAAAAATCGACTTTTTATTTAAATAATTATTTATTTTATTTAAATTTATTTTAGGTAAAAATAGATACATAGTACCTATATAAGTTCAATGTAATTCATTGGAGTCATTTTATAATAATTTTCTATATTTAAAAAGTTTATTGAACTTTTCACCGTCGTTTTTTGAAAACTTACATAAAAATTAATTTTACCGCTTTTCTGAGTGGAATTTCAAAAATCCGAGAGACACAGTTAATATCAAGGACTAAAATGTGGTTCAATGAGTTGAAAATAATATTTGGTGAATAGTAATGTTTTACTTTTATTTATCACGGTTAAAAGTAAATAGAGTAATTAAGGGTAAAAATGATAATATTATTACCCTAAAACATGTCCTAATTCTATTGGATAAGTGTAATTCAATAGAAAACAACCTTAGGAATAAATTTTGACCATTTAGGTCCACTTGGATTAGATTAGGACATTTATTATTAATTTATTTAAAGAAGGGTTAAAATAGTTAAAATCAATGTTTAATAAATAATTAATTTTTAATATAGGGTTATACATAATATAAATTCGACTATAAATATTCATTATAACTCTAAAAGGATTTCATACCTAATGGTAATTTATTTATAATTTTTAGACATTAAATAATTTATGTTATTAATGACACAATGATGATGCAGTAATTATCTTATTAATGAAATATTAACATAATTGATGTTATAAATACCCAAATAAATGTAATTTGAGACTTTTTATGAATTAAACTAATTTTATAAGTAAATACGACATGTTATTATTGATTTAATTAACTTTTTTTGAACTAATCATGCTGTTATGGTTTTCAAAAAAATCAATTACCAAATAGTGTCAAAATTGACATAAAATAATTTTTAAAACAAATATTATATTATTAATTGTTATTAAATTATTATAAATATAAGGTTCAGCAAAGATACATATATAATGATATGTGTATCATTAATGGACCCCTTGGGGTCTCTTGGAGGAATATGGTATGTTTATTAACTAAATAATATAAAAATACAAAGTGACATGGTAAATGTCAATCTAATTAACTAAGAGTTAAAACTAAAAGATAAGGTTAATATAATGGCCCAAACCTGTCTAAAATATCTTGGTTGAGAGGATTTCAACCCATCCAAACCTTATCTTCTAAATAAATTAATTTGGAGCTTTTAAAAACTGAATATGACTTTATTATATAATAATATTTTATGTTTTTTCAAAGGTGCCCCTCTCCTCCCCTATAAAAAGGGCACCCCTTCCCTCTTCTCTTGACACCCTTTTGAGCCTTGAAGCTCGGACAAACTCTGCCCATTTCTCTTCTCCACTTTCCTAGAAACATTCTGGAGGTTTTGGAATTTTCAAAAGATCAACTCTGCTTCTTTAAGAGGATTCTTAAAGGAGGTGCGTCGAAGAAGAGGTAATCTCTTCTGCTGATTCTCTCAAATTTCTTTCTTCTTCTAATTCTTCTTCTTTAGTTGTATCATTATGAATTAATGACATCAGTATTACTTATATAATGATATGTTATTATAAATATGGAACAACCTTATTCCACCTTCTATCCACCCTATGGAAAATGAAATCACTGCACGTGCGTACGTACGGAATACCGTCTCCACCCCGTGGTGTAATCTATTTTCGACCACCACCTTACATAGATGGGTATAATGGTGTAAATAAATAAATATATATGATTATTGTAAATTTATATTGATTATGAAATATTATACATACACTTCAATACAATTCCATGATGATGGGAATGATATCATCGCTCATGCGTACGTACGGACTACCGTCTCCCCGACGCGATGAGATTCATTCTCCATGTTAACCATTCATGAATGATTATAAAGTATACATAATGAATAATAATTAAAAATATGAAATAATAATGATACTGGATTTATGTATATATATATTTTTGTCATCTACTTAATTCCATTCAATTCCATAAGGAAACGAAAACAGTGTTAATGCGTACGTACGGCCTACCGTTTCCATGAACGGTGTATTTCATTCCATTTATCGATCTATCATATATATATGTATATGCTGAATATATATTATATATAAATCATGTTTTACATTATGTAATTATTTAAATCAGTATATAAGTAATAATATCATCAAAAACAAGTCGAAACACGTACGACAAATGAAACGATTTTACGCAAAATGTTGCTTTAACATGGAATTTACAAAAGAACGGGTACTGTAATGTCATAAGTGAACCATATATTATATAATAACAATGAATATGATTCTTTAATAAGTCAATGACATTATTTAAATCATTATACATGAGTTTAGGATACATACGAAGCATATCAGACGTAAGGTATGGGATAACTATTCCAATCTCGTTCTTATCTGATATTGTTATTCGTAAGTATTTACTGGGGTTATTGTTATCATCCATTCCCATGTCTTCTAAAAATGTTTTCATGTATTTGTAAAGTCCTTTTTACCAATTTTTTAAATTTACCACATGTTATGAAAGGAATCTTACTTTTGTTTACCACTCGGGGAACTTTTTGACTTTTCCAAAAAAAGTACGAGAAGAATGTTATTTTTAAATTATACGGTGTGAACGGATTTTTACGGTTTCATAACGCCTCATTTTCATGAAGCTTCCTTTACAAGATTTTATGAATATTTTTAACAAAATACTTTTAATTTTAAAATTTCATGGCATTTTGTAAAAAGAAATTGATTTTGAAGAAGAAAGGATATTTTCCTCAACAATTCATTTCAAGTGTTTTATCAAAACCATTTTACATCTAAGATGAAAGTATTTCATATGTGTATGTTTCAAGTATAATGTCTCTATGATTTACATGTTTCACTTTTCTTATGATGAAATATCCATTTGTTTTATATGTATTATGTGATGATGGGATGATGTTTATGAAACCCATTTTATTCTTTGGGTTATGACGAATGTTTCAAGTTTATTTTGTGGAACAAGTAAGAATGATTTCATTAAGAGATGGGTGGGACCTATATCTCCCTCCAATGCATTGGGTAAAGATTTATATCTCATGGGATAGACATGGTTGGAAAGGTAAGTCAATCCGGTTCAGTAATACAGGATTGGAATGAGGAGTGAACTCGATTCAGAAAGGGACTTTGTCCACTAAGATGGTCATGGAAGAAATGACTTAGCTACTATGGAAATCATATCATGTGCTTAATGGTTTCCATAATCACATGTTTTATTCCCATGCTATTTTATCATGATTAATGTTTCTTTATGATCTATGCCTTATGTACTGCCATGTTTTATGTCATTGCTCAAGGTTTTGATGTTTAAACCTTATGTTCATGTTTTTATGTTCAATTGTATATGATTTTTTTTATTTTATCCATTCATACCCTTACTAAGAATTTTAGCTCACCCTTTATATGTTTTATTTTTCCCAGGATTTAAAGAAAGGTTTTAGGTAAGAAAACAAAAAGGGGAAGATCTTTATGGAAGATGTTGAAGATCTTTCACCACGATTAGAAGATTATGTACTGAGTTTCCAAAGACACTAAAATATTATGGTCCTTTGGTGTCTGTTTTTGTTATGTATTAAGTTTTCCGCAAAAGTAATGTAATGTCCATGTACGTCAAGCTTTGGGTCTCTACACTTTCACCCATTTTCAGGCATCGTCTTCTTCTTCATTTGGGATTTCATTATCTTTCACATTGGAAGGGACCCCCATACGGCATGGATGATCAGTAAAAGGGCTCTGCTACAGTTACGTTCCAACGCCCTCAAGGATTTATGAAAAAATTGATACAAGTCATGCGTTGTGAATATGTTCAGCGGTTAATGATAATTTATTGTTCCCATTAACGGTCACATGATATGGAAGATGTGTTTCAAACATGGTAAATAGTTATCCTCCATCATCACTCCAACCCCATCAATCCTTAATTGTCAGTTACCCAATTCACATCATTTTCCACCCCAACATGTCCATGTTGAATTTTGACACTCTTGGTACTATCCCTTAGTGTGCATTTGCACATTAGGAGGAAATATCGGTGGTAAGGCGTCATTCGGGGATCCAAATGGACTTCCCCTTTACATGAATCCCATGTCTTACAAAGACCTCTTTCACCCTTGTTTCCCACACTAACTTTGAATAATGTGGGATTAGGGACCGGATTGAGGTCTGCACTCGCTTGGAAGTGTTTCTCTTCTTCATGGCCCGAGCTCTAAGACATTAAACTAAGATCTACTTATACATCATTATCTAGAACTATGTCTAGATTTATTCCCATGATCATGGGATACGTAGGAATTCCCAAACATCTCATCTTTGGGTCTAGGTAAAATTTCACTAATTGTCACTTCTGTTCAGCCTTTTTGGCCTCGACCCGTATATGATTATGTGGTGTGGTGTGTGTGCACTTATGTCTTCATTCATGTTAGGTTTTCAAGAGATGCACCACGTAATTCCCTTCTGAGAGATAGTCTCTCCTACCCTATATTCTCTAACCTTTTTTGGCCTCTTAGCATGAGGTTTCATTCCTATAATCGCACGCGGTGTGATGTGGACCTCATCCTCATTCATGTCAGATAAGCTTTATCACACCATGCTCATCCCATTTTGATCCTCATATCTCCTATGCATGTCTCAGCCAGATGACATTAAACTATTCTACCTAGTCCCACATGACATTATAAAATTTCATCTATACTGCATGACATTGAAATGATTTCTTTGTCTCATCACATGACCCTAAACTATGACATAATCATCATAACCGTAGGATGAGAAAAACGACAATACATAATGGTGTCCTCGTTCAAGAGAACATCATGTTTGGTATTGGTTACACACCATACCATTTGTTAATGACTTCATGTGGCTTGATTCATGTGACGATGCCTGGAATCACCATACTATATCCATCTCTTCACAAAAAAACACACATTCATCCTAAAAAAGAAAAACAAGATCTATCAGATGCCATGTATTTTGGTGCGAGGGGATGACCTGCACAACCTTATTATCTTGGGCACTAGTATCTTACCATTACACCTTCAGAACTACATATTTATTGATTCCCATCATCATGGTGTACATTGGAATTCCCGGGAACATTGCCTCGAGTCCATTCTAAATTTCACATCTGGTCCCCTAACCTAGAAGTTTCTTTTGGAGTAGATTTTGGTTATACTGACTCCTACTGTCCTCATTCACGTTGGGTATTAGTAATTACATCACCTCATGTCTCCCTCCTCTAGTTACATCTATTTTCTGAGATTTATCAACATAAACTAAGATCACTCTGTGTTCTTTCTAAAAGATGTTAAACCACACAACATCTATCAAAACTATGTATGGGTTGATTCCTATCCTCATGGGATACATAGGAATACTTAGGCATCTTGTCTCCGGGTCCAGCCCAAGAAATCTAAAATAATGGCCCCTCTCTTAATCCCCTTGGCCTGAACTCTTTTGGGAGAATGTAGTGTGGAAATTACCTATTTGGTTCTCATTCACGTTAGGTTTTTCAATAGATGCACCATATGCCTCCCATGTATTTTCCCAACCTGGTCCAAGTTCTATGACCCTAAACTCAAATCTCCCTATTGGAACTACTTTCCATGTTTTGTTACTTCGCCGCCCTATGCTCAGTCCATTAAACCAAGCCCCCCAATGGCCCATGTAACGACCATTATCTTGGAAGCATGAATCATCGGGACCCTTTTCCTTAGAGGGGGACTCGACTCCCTCTATTTGATACGTCTTATTGTTGTACTCAGATGCATTGTGAAAAAGAGGCCGATGTGTGGAATTTTCACGGGGACATTCCCCTCGTTCCATATCCAAGATTTATAAGCCCATTATTTGGATCCTCATCCTCTTCCACATGTGAAGGCACCCCCATTTATGGACCAAAATCATGCCGCATTCGCTTACCTACCATGTTGGGCCAACGTTACTGAGGTCCTCAGATGACATTGGCGACAGGTCCCGTGTTTCGAACATGGTCAGTGGTCGACCATCATTTTTTATGTCCCCTTTTCAGGATAACGTGATATGAATATTGTGTTTTGAACATGGTCAATAGTTATCCCCTATCATCATTCCATCATTATTGTGGGTCAGATCTCGAGCCTCATGATTCACATTTTTACACATCCTTTCGTTTAAGCAGAATTAGAGCATACTTGGCTTTACCCCATCATGAATCTAGGTGCGATAAGTAGGCGGGTCATCATTATGGGGACATCACTCACCTAGTGTCCCACTTCCCCTCATGCGTACCTTCAGGTTCTAGGAAAGTCCCATCACTACTCCTTATTTCCCACATCGAGCACAACTCGCGTGGGCTTAGTAGATTTTGTAGGACTTATACTAGCATATTCATGCCACACATACCTTTCATCATCCCACATGACGTTAAACTACACTCTCAGAACAACGTATGACTTGATTCCAAACCTAACACGGTACGTAAAAACGTACAGGAACCATGCCTCCGGCCCAGCCTAACATTCACTTTTGGTCCCTCGACCTCAAAAAACATCTTCCAGGGATACGTGGTGTATTGTGGACTTATTACGTTCTCATTCACATCGGGATTATGGAAACCACATCAGGTTCCACCTTCCTGAGATATTATACATCACACCACATCCTATCGTATGATGTTAAACATCAAGAGTTCATATGTCCTCAATGCATGACACTAAACTGTGGTTCTACCCTGAACAAGTTCATCATTCCTTATGTTGGTCATGGGATGCACTAGATCCCTTGCTAGAGAAGTTTTTCCCCGTCAGCATTGCCCTCCAGCCATGCCATTATTAAGAACTATGATTGGAATGATTCTCATTCGCATGGGAAACATAGCGATTCCCAGGTAATTGGCATTGGGCCCAGACCTAGGGTCATTAAACCTTCTCCCCACCCAAGCCCTGATCATGGTCCATGAAGTATGTCCTTTAAACCATGTGCATTGTTCTCGTCGTACGACATTTAAACTATGTGTTTATCATCTTTATTAGTACAATGTAAAACTGCAAGGCATTTATAGTCCTTTCCAGAGAGGTCCTATTCGAAAGAAGGTATGATCCCTGATCAGACCGATGCGCTGACGTAACATGTTTCTAGCATGGCAACGTAATTTCAAGAGTTTTGTACTTCATTAAAACAACCAATCACTCCACCACCCACGCTTTACATTTCCATTATTTGGATATCCATCCTATTTTAGGTTTAATGTAACCCCCTAATAGTATGGATTCTCAGCCTATGGATCGCTTACTGACCCAGGCAAACAATCCAGAAAACCAAAGGGTGACATTTTGAGTGAGGCCCCATGTTTCTAACATGGTTAGCGCTCGGCCCTTGTTTGTTATCAGCTTATCATGATAATGAAAAACATATGTTGTGTTTCAAATACGTTCAATAGTTATCCTTCATTGTCACTCCTTCCCTAGAGTGTTCCTAATATTACGTAACGTGAATAACACTTTTCACTCCCCTATGTTCTGATTTATTCTAACACTCATGGCGTTACACCATTCGTGCACCAAAGCATGTTGTGAGAAGCAATTCGGATGTACATAGATCCTTGTTCTCCATTGGTAAACCCTCTAAAATTTGGTATGCTCTAAATGGTGATCAATTTCCCATTCTGATCCCCTAACATCTTCCATTGTTTAGCACTCTCGTATTGGTGGATGACCTTTTATTATCTCTTTCCCATAACAAGAATGGACCATGCGGGCTTAGAGATTTATCTGGTAGTTTCTTCAATGCGATTGAGATATAACAGACTTCAAGGGAGGATTTTCCCAATTCAATCACTAAAAATGTGGTCTGCCTCACCCTCCTTGTCCTCATTGGACCCTTTTCTTATGGGGGCATTTGATGGCACCAGAAACAGGTCCAGGTAATTTACCTAATGCTTCCAAACATGATTCCAGAGCATAGATTGGTTCACGGTATTTGATATGAATAATAGTGGAGCCGAAATGGAGTTACGGATCAAAATTTATGGACGTTCAGAGTCAGGAAATTGGAAATGGCCATCAAGGACGATTTTAGGGAAAAGTATAGATTTGTGTGCAAAAAAAAAATTTGCACGTAAAAACGGAATCTTGCATGCAGAATGGAATATTGCATGAAAATTTATAATCTTGATCACAAAAAGGGAATATAACATGAAATAAAAGGAATTTTTCATGAAACCCCTCACGTAATCCTATTATGTGTCAAATGCGATGTTAAACGCCTCTTTACACATGCACGAGCCGCAAGCTGTGCAGAAAACAACATACACATGTGTAATTTTTCATGCACTGCATCCCAAAGGTTTGCCTATAAATATAAGTGCACCCCTTATTCCTGTAAGGGCTTTGGAGGTCGGTTGCTGCTCTAATTCACATAAGTCTTCATTTCCACACCTGTGCGCAAACTGCTTTCTTGGCCACAAACATCACTTTTTTGTGTGCAAACGTGCCTACTTGCCCAATTTTGCGCACTAAACATTTTTTTGAATGAAAACATGCCACCGTTCGCAATTTTGTGTGCACCAATGCTTCACCTGTCCAATTGCACACACACCTTCCCTATTGGGAGAAAGTCTCCCCTATAGTGTGTAAATCATTCTCGATTGCGTTCACAACTCCCCAATTGCACGCACTCCTCCCATATTGTGCACACACCTACCCTACTGCATGAAATCATTCCCTATTATGTGCAACCCTTCAATCTTGCATTCAACCCACCCGATATGTGGTGCATCTTATGTGCAACAGTATTAAGGCATGTGCCTGCTGGTCCTCACCGCGGCTGAGCTCCCACACCCCCGCATGGGATCAGTGTTGAGCTACGTTCCCGGAAATTCGGGCATATCTCATCTCTACCATCACTGAACCCAATTAAAAATGTATTCTCACACCATTATGTTTTCGGGCAGGGAAGCCGGCATTTTCTATTGCACCCTTATGCGCATCCACCTTCCGCCTATGAAATAGAATTGTTTGAGACACTCCTCTACACATCGTGAAACACCTTGAGTTGACATATTCCTCTTGGATCGTTTCCCATGTCTTGAGTTGATATTTTCTTTATCAATTCCCCAAGTACCTTGAGTCAAACCATTCCTCAAGAAATTCATCCAAACCCCAATGCAATGACCCGAAATTTTGAATAAATCTTGTTTCCTAATTTTGTGTGTTTTTTTATACTCAACAAAACCATTTCATTTGATAACATGAGTATAATTAAAATGACACCGTGGTTTTGACTATTATATGACCATTGGTCAATATGAACGCTGGAAACTAAATGTTTCGATTATTGTCTCTAAATACAAGTGATCTTGGTTAATTAATATATAAAGAAGATTCGATTGCCTCACCCAGTATTCTTGGACCAATCGAAGCCCATCTAACAGAACATGGGAAAGAGGTAGCACCACTGGGCTTTGCTCTGTACCAAACCCAAGCCGAACATCATCATGTGAAGCTAGAACGGAATCGCCTTCGTGAGAAGTTCAAACTGATAGAAATTACTACTCGTGCGATGTTGGCCGAGCCACCCTCAGATTCTCTCACCTTAGCACACCTTACACTTAGGTCCTATACTGGTGTGATAAGGGGCTATGTAAAGAGACCGTAACTACCTTCTGTAATCCTTTGTTTTAAATAAAAATTTCGATTTCTTCTTATGATGATATATATGAATTTTCAAATGATAGGATAAATATAGTATGCATATTTTTGATGAATTTTAGAAAAATGATATTTTAAAAATGTTTATGTAAACCTTAAATAATTAAAAATGTGTAATGATTTTCAAAAAATGGTCTTCTACAATTATGTTCAGTACGAAATTTAGAGTTTAATAAGATCAACATGATTTTTGATGAATAGTAAATTATGAATAGTGATTTTTCACTTAGGATTAGTAATGTGACCAAATGGATTAGTAATCTCATTTAAAGAAAGTTTTAATATAATTTAGACACCTTGTTTAAGTAATTTGATTCAATAAAATGGGTAAATAACAGTTTCATAAATTATTAGTCAAGTATTAGTTTTTTCAGGTGAATAGTGTTTTTTAATTAAAAATTAAATTAAAAATAATTAGAAAATTATTTTTATAAAATGGACTTTATTTTTGAACTCAGAGCATCGATATTATGTTATGGTAATTTTTGGGAATTTTTCTGAAAAAAATGAATTTTCGGTGAATAGTGTATTTATATAAAAAATAAATTAAAAATATTTAGAAAATTATTTTTATAAAATGGAGTTCATTTTTGTAATCAGTTCATCGATATTTGGTTAAGGTGAAATTTTGGGATTTTTCTGAGAAAGATGAATTTTTAGTGAATAGTAAAAATGCAGTTTTAGGGTTTCTGTATGTTTAATGACATCATAATTGTGTCATGATGATGTCATGAGATATTTTAAGGGTTGGCCGACCAAAGGTGATGAATTATTGTATGGGGGCCCCATGTGGCCTAACTCTATGGGAAATTCCATGGGAGAGCCCATGGTTTTGAGAAAACCACTTTTGAGGTGTCCCTTGGCCATTAATGACTTGTCCCCTCACATTCCCTATAAATACCCACCATTTCCTCCTTTAGTTTTCACTCCCAACTCTCCCCCAACGAATCTATGGTCTCCTTACCTCCCAAGGAGTCCTCTCAAGGTGCCCCCAAGCCCTCAAGGTCTAAACCCTTGAGTTTTAAGAGTTACGTTTTAAGGTAAGGGATCCAAACTCTCTCTTTCTTTTCAAATACTCTCTTTTAAGTCATTTCTTTTATGCTCCATGTTCTTATGTTAGAGGATGTTATTTTATATTCTACTCAGTTCCCTTTTCATGTTCATATGATGAAAGATCCCCTCTTACTCTCATCATTCATTTTATGAATGTTTAAGTGGCGTCGTTAGGCTGCCGAAATATTTGTAACGGATTCTTTCACCCTTCTCATTTTCAAGTTCTATTTTCTTGTCAAGTCTTTCAAGTTACTTTTTTATGTTGGGGTATGATCTCTATATCTATAATTATGATATTTTATTTTCATATTATGAGAGAACCTATTTGATCTCTTCAATTGATTTTTTTGAAGTTTAAGTGACGCCGTTAGGCTGCCGAATTTTTAAGTGGTTCTTTCACCTTTCTCGTTTTCAAGATCTATTATCATGTCAAGTCTTTCAAGTTCCTTTTTATTATGTTGGGGTATGATCTCTATATCTATCCTAATGATCTTTTATGTTCATATGATGAGAGACCCTATTTGATCTCGTCGATTCATTTTTTTGAAGTTTAAGTGACGCCGTTAGGCTGCCGGATTTTTAAGGGATTCGTTCACCATTCTCATTTTCAAGTTCTATTTTCTGATCAAGTATTTCAGGTTCCTTTTTCTTATGTTGTGGTATGATCTCTATATCTATCATACTGATCAATTATTTTCATATTATGAGAGACCCTATTTGATCTCATCAATCCATTTTTGGAAGTTTTAAGTGACGTCGTTAGGCTGCCGAATTCTCATAAGAGAAATCTTATTTTTTTTCCTTTCAAGTTCTTCGTTTCATATGGTATATCATTTAAATTTCATTACCATGTTCTTAAATCCTTTATATTCTGTTCCCCTACTGTTTTATATATCATTTTTGAGTGGGTGACCCACTTCCCCTCTCTTTTCAATGTTTTCTAAAACCATGTATCATAGCCGTTATGCTGCAGAATTTCCGTCTGAAAATGTCTCTCTCTTATTCTCAAATTCATTTATTTTATTAAGTGAATACTCAAACTATTTCTTCTAAATTTGTATTCACATATATACCAAAATTATCTATATTAACTTCTGCTATTTACATACATGATACTCTCTTTCCTTTCCGTGGGTTTAAAGTGACATAAGGATCACGTCTTTAAAGCAGTTTTTTTTTAAAATGTGATGACTATGAAATGAAACCCATTTTTTTATGCTATATGGGTTGTTTTTGAAATGTTGTATGATGATATATGTGTCTCACATGATAATAAATTCAAATTTAAGGGTGTGCCTTGATAGCGCTCCAATGCATTGGGTAAAGACTTAATCTCTAGAGATGACCATTTAGACGGATACCTTGGTGAATAACCTTGGTAATTTTTATTGACACCTTGGTGATGGACCATGGTGAAACAGAAATTATTGTCTTTATAAAATGTTGTAGCCACATCTTCAAGTTATGAAATATGTTATTTTCATTATGATATGCCTCATGATTTCTTTCTTATGCCTTAAAGTTCTTTTTCATGACTTTATTGATGTATCTCATGTTCACATGTTAAATGTTTCCCTTGTTTCCCTTACTGGGCCTTTTGCTCACCTTTTCGTTTGGTGTATGCTCCCAGGTTATGAGATGCTTTAATGAACTTAGGATGAACAAATGAATAATCCTTTCAAGTGTTTAAGAATAATTTTTTTTTCTAATGTAATAAGTTCCTGGTTTCCAAGACACTAAACCTTAAAGATCCTCGGTTTTGTAAAATGTAATGAAGAGTTTTGTTATAAAAAGGCAGAATACTATAGTTGGTATCAAAGGATGGTTTAGTTATTTTTGGAAATTATGATATGAAAACTTTAGTAAGAAGCCTATAAAAAAGTTTAAATATAGGAAATATTCCTGGTATTTTGGTGTGTATTGAGTAAGGGGTTGCCAAGAAAATACATCCCTGTCTGGATACGAGCAGGTAGAGGTGGCTATGGCATAAACGTACATAGGGGTAAAACCCGAAAACACCACTTTGAGCTAGACTCGAATGGGAACTGGTACAAAATAACGGGCCTTGCTGCACTCTTGGTTACGATACTCCCAGGGGATATGATTTGGTAAATTCATAAGCTTAGTATGAACCATTATTAAAGGAACGAAGATAAAATAAAATAAAGATTCACATAAGAATATATGATCATGGATAACCAAGATTGGAACCTAGGGGATCACAAGTTAGGATATAATTTTATTCTACAAGTTTATCATTTTATGCTTAAAGTTTCCTTTTCATGATTATTGGATAAGTAATTAAGCCCCTAATTATAGTTTCTTTCCTTAGTTAATAGCGGTAAATGGAAGAACATGTCCCAACAACCAAGGTGATGGGAAATGTGACGATTATCCTATTAATATGACAGAGATGATTAGGGGATTAAAAGATGATTATTATTTTGGAAGACGTTCACTATTCTAGGAACCCTATTTGATCGAGGTAAATAGATTACTATGGTATTTTCTTTGAGGAGTAATGGTTGACTTATATTTTGAAGAATCTATGAATTTAAGGTGTACTTATAGTACTTTAGGTTATTTATGGAAATGACTAACCTATCTGGGGGGAAAATATGTTTAGGTTAGCTTCTTTTGTTATAAGATGTTAGTAGTGATTGATGTTGTTTGGAGATGAATGATGAAGTTTATTTTGGAAGACTATGTTATCAAATCCTTCTTGTATTTGGATTTCAATCTTAGTTTGGTTTCTTTTGAAGAATTTTAAGGATAGTTATTTATTGAATGGTCTATGATGAACTTTGGAATTTTAAAGATTTAAAGAAGTTTCCCTTCATATGGGATTCATTCTTTTTGGAGAGTTGTTTAATCTTACCCTTTCTATTTTTGGGATAATAGAAGAAATAGATAGTTAATCATTGGTGGATTATGTGATTCTATAGAAGATGATTCTTGTGCTTTATTGAAACCAAGTAGTTTTGAATGCTCATCTTTTGGAGAAAATATTAGTCTTGGTAGAAACTTATTAAAGGGTGAAACTCTACTTGAAGGTAGGTTTATTTCCTTGTGTTATATTTTATGTAGTAAATGAATTCCTCAAAACTATGAAAGGGAACGTAAAAAAAATGTTGTCTGTTAATGTTTCCTACTAGAAAATCAAATACCGTTTAACTCATCATAAGTTTGTGATTTTCTTGTTGTTAACTTTCTCTTAATCATGTTTTCTATCACTCTCCCTTAGAACGTGACCCTTTTTTTTCCTCCATGTCCATGTTTTCCGACATGGAATCCTAGTATGGGTTAACTCGGGTGGCCTTTGCACTTCGTTTTCTTTCTTTTAAAGTAATAGTGTTACTGACTCTTTTTCCGATGTGGGACTTTCAATGAAATTTTGAAACCCAATTTTAAAAATTGCGAGGACGCAATTTCTTAAGGGGGGAAGATTGTAATGACCCGAAATTTTGAATAAATCTTGTTTCCTAATTTTGTGTGTGTTTTTATACTCAACAAAACTGTTTCATTTTATAACATGAGTATAATTAAAATGAGACCGTTGGGTTTTGACTATTATATGACCATTGGTCAATATAACCGCTGGAAACTAAACATTTCGGTTATTGTCTCTAAATACAAGTGATCTTGTTTAATTAATATAGAAAAAGATTTGATGGCCTCACCCAGTAGTCTTGGACCGATCGAAGCCCATCTAAAGAACTTGGGAAGGAGGTAGCACCACTAGGCTTTGCTCTGGACCAAACCCAATCCGAACTTCATCATTTGAATCTAGAACGGAATTACCTTCACGAGAAGTTCAAACTGATAGAAATTACTACCCATGCGATGTTGGTCGAGCCGCCCTCAGATTCTCTCACCTTATCACACCTTACACTTAGGTCTTATGCTGGTGTGATAAGGGGCTATGTAAGGAGACCGTAACTTCCTTGTATAATCCTTTGTTTTAACTAAAAATTTTGATTTCTTCTTATGACGAAGTTTATGAATTTTCAAATGACTGGATAAATATAGTATGCATATTTTTTATTAATTTTAGAAAAAGGATATTTTAAAAATATTTATGTAAACTTCAAATAATTAAAAATGTGTAATGATTTTTTAAAAATGGTCTTCTACAATTATGATCAGTACGAAATTTAGAGTCTAATAAGATCAACTTGATTTTTGATGAATAGTAAATTATGAATAGTGATTTTTTTGCTTATGATTAGTAATGTGACCAAATGGATTAGTAATCTCATTTAAATAAGGTTTTCATATAATTTAGACACCTTGTTTAAGTAATGTGATTTAATAAAATGGGTAAATAACAGTTTCATAAATTATTAGTCAAGTATTAGTTTTTTCAGGTGAATAGTGTTTTTTAATTAAAAATTAAATTAAAAATAATTAGAAAATTATTTTTATAAAATGGACTTTATTTTTGAACTTAGAGCATCGATATTATCTTATGGTAATATTTGGGGATTCTTCTGAAAAAATGAATTTTCGATGAATAGTGTATTTATTTAAAAATTAAATTAAAAATATTATAAAATTATTTTTATAAAATGGAGTTCATTTTTGTAATCAGAGCATCGATATTTGGTTAAGGTGAAATTTTGGGATGTTTCTGAGAAAGATGAATTTTTAGTGAATAGTAAAAATGCAGTTTTAGGGTTTTGGTATGTTTAATGACATCATAACTGTGTCATGTTGATGTCATGAGATATTTTAAGGGTAGGCCGACCAAAGGTGATTAATTATTGTATGGGGGGCCCCATGTGGCCTTACTCTATGGGAAAGACCATGGGAGAGCCCATGGTTTTGAGAAAACCACTTCTGAGGTGTCCCTTAGCCATTAATGCCTTGTCCCCTCACATTCCTTATAAATACCCACCCTTTCCTCCTTTAATTTTCACTCCCAACTCTCCCCCAATGACGCTCTGGTCTGATTACCTCCCAAGGAGTCCTATCAAGGTTCCCCCAAGCCTTCAAGGTCCAAACCTTTGAGTTTTAAGAGTTATGTTTTAAGGTAAGGGATCCAAACTCTCTCTTTCTATTCAAATACTCTCTTTTAAGTCATTTCATTTATGCTCCGTGTTCTTAGGTTAGAGGCTATTCTTTTATATTCCTCTTAGTTTCCTTTTCATGTTCATATGACGAGATATCCCCTCTTACTCTCATCATTTCGTTTTATGAATGTTTAAGTGGCGACGTTAAGCTGCCGAAATTTTCGTAACGGATTCTTTCACCCTACTCATTTTCAAGTTCTATTTTCTTGTCATGTCTTTCAAGTTACTTTTTATGTTGGGGTATGATCTCTATATATATCATACTTATATTTTATGTTCATATGATAAGATACCCTATTTGATCTCTTCAATTGATTTTTTTGAAGTTTCAGTGACGTCGTTAGGCTGTCGAATATTTAAGTGGCTCTTTCACCTTTCTCGTTTTCAAGATCTATTATCATGTCAATTCTTTCAAGTTCATTTTTATTATGTTGGGGTATGATCTATATATCTATCATACTGATCTTTTATTTTTATATTATGAGAGACCCTATTTTATCTCTTCAATTCATTTTTTTAAAGTTTAAGTGACGCCGTTAGGCTGCCGGATTTTTAAGGGATTCGTTCACCCTTCTCATTTTCAAGTTCTATTTTCTGGTCAAGTCTTTCAGGTTACTTTTTATTATGTTGGGGTATGATCTCTATATCTATCATACTGATAATTTATTTTCATATGATGAGAGACCCTATTTTATCTCTTCAATCCATTTTGTGAAGTTTTATGTGACGCCGTTAGGATGCCGAATTCTCATAAGAGAAATCTTATTTTTTTCCTTTCAAGTTCTTCGTTTCATATGGTATACCATTAAAATTTCATTAAAATATTTTTAAATCCTTTATATTATGTTCTCCTACTGTTTTATGTATCATTTATGAGTGGGTGACTCATGTCCCCTCTCTTTTCAATGTTTTCTAAAACCACGTATCATAGCCGTTATGATGTAGAATTTCCGTCTCAAAATGTCTCTCTCTTATTCTCAAATTCATTTATTTTATTAAGTGAATACTGAAAACACTTTCTTCTAAAAAGGTATTAAAATATATACCAAAATGTTCTATATTAAATTATGTGATTTACATACATGAGACCCGCTTTCCTTTCTATGGGTTTAAAGTGACATAAGGATCATGTCTTTAAAGCAGTTTTTTTTAAAATGTGATGACTATGAAATGAAACCAATTTTTTTGTTCTATATGGGTTGATTATGAAATTTTTTATGATGATATATGTGGCTCACATGATAATAAAGACAAATTTAACGGTGCGCTCTGATAGCGATCCAATTCATTGGGTAAAGACTAAATCTCTAGAGATGACCATTTAGACTGATACCTTGGTGAATAAACTTGGTAATTTTTATTGACACCTTGGGGATGGACCTTGGTGAAATGGAAATAATTGCCTTTATAAAATGTTGTATCCACATCTTCAAGTTATGAAATACGTTATTTTTATTATGATATGCCTCATGATTTCTTTCTCATGCCTTAATGTTCTTTTTCATGACTTTATTGATGTATCTCATGTTCACATGTTAAATGTTTGCCTTGTTTCCCTTACTGGGCCTTTTTCTCACCCTTTCCTTTGATGTATGCTCCTAGGTTATGAGATGTTGTAATAAAATAGGATGAACAAACGAATAAGCCTTTCAAGTGTTTAAGAAGATTTTTTTTCTCATGTAATAAGTTCCTGGTTTCCAAGACACTAAACCTTAAAGATCCTCGGTTTTCTAAAATGTAATGAAGAGTTATGTTATAAAAAGGCGGGATGCTATACCCATCACCTGGCTTCTATACCATGATGAACTAGAAAGGGCCACTCTTGCGTAGGTCCCAACACCAACCATTTCTAGGATCCTTATGCCTAATAGTCTTCTCTACATGACTATAAACTGTTGTACACCCTATGTTCCAAACATATGATGCCACTTTCTCTATACAAGTGATGCCTTAAGCTCCAAACAAATGAGGAAAAAATTTCTCTCTACATGACTATGAACTATAGTACTCCCTATGTGACAAATATAAGATGCCTCCTGTCCAAACAAGAGATTCCTTATACGCCAAGTGTAAGAAGCCAATACTCCTCTCTACATGACTATAAACCATAGCATTTCCAATCATTCAATAATAGGATTACTCTTGTTCCAAATAAAATATGGCGTATGTGACAATAACAATCTACCACATGCTTTGATTATAGTGGCATAATTTCAAGACCAGTGGAATCCGTTCAAACATTCCATCACTCCACCTCATGCCTTGTTTGTCCTACATTTGGATCTTCATTACCTTACATGTCTGAAGGGACCCCCTAACATCCTGGGCCCACTCTGCATCGGCTTACCTACCATTCTTTGACAACCCCATGATGTCTTTATATGACACTTCGAGTCAGGTCCTATGTTTCAAACATGATCAATAGTCGACCCTTAATTTTTTGTCTCCGTTTCAGGCTACCGAAATATGGATTCTGTGTTTCAAACATGTTCAACAGTTATCCTCCATCGTGACGCCATCCTCACCGTGTTTCGAATGTCAGGAATGCGATTCACACTTTTCATATCCCTTTGTTTTGACATATTCCAATTCCCTTGGCATTGTCCCGCTTGTGCACTTGTGCATAATTATTGGCCCCAATTATATGCCTCAACCCACAAGTGATTTGGGATTCCCTCATGGTCATACATGAAGTCAACATTACAAGAAGCATCCACACGTAATCCCCATGCACCATTTCCACTCGCTAGTGGCACCGTTGCAGCATCCAGGTGTAAGCTCTATTTACCATTGCCGCTCTATAGCGGTACCCAGGAACACTAAAGACTATTGGTTCTTCACATAGCAACAATAACGTGTGCCCCTCAATGGATCACTCTACAAAACCCCTAATCACAACATTGATGATGCATTTCTTTCCCCAAGTGAGGGTGGGTATCAGTCATGTAAGGCATAGGGATGCGGCGTAAACCCACCTCGTTCGAGTTGAAGGACGTTAAACTGCCAAGCACCATCTTCCTCAGCACATGACTTTAAACTGTGACCCTACCCTGTACATCATACATGGGGTTCCCCATCTCATACATTCTCTATGCCCACTGGTCTCAACGGGAGTGAGATCTTCATCACATTGAATGAGATCATCATTGCGAGAGCAACATATATCTGTGGGGAAAGGGAAACCAGTTTTGTGTAAGCCTCTATCCTTTCGTGCAAGATGCAGCATCCTTGCTTCTTTTATCTTCTTCCAGGCCAAAGACCAGGGGGATGGGCACTAGATCCATCCTCTCTTCAAGTCCAAATCCTTATCCCTTTGGGCTTTGTCACTGCTGGGCCTCCATCCTGGAGTAAGTCCCAATCTCCATCTCTGTCGGCTGTGAACCATGTGTAATACCCTGTTTTCTTTTTGGGCCGCTAACCACGTGTAAGCCCCATTCCACTTCCAGAGATGCACCATTCGTGACATGATCATCAAGTCATGGATGCCTCTTGTTTCTCACACTGAGCATGACTCACATTGGCTTAGAGAATAAACCAACTATGGAATCGTCAATGGGAATCCTAGAGTGTAATCTCCATACCATCCCAAACAACATGAACTTTGATCCTTGCCAAGGCATGGATCATAGGATGCCTCCCATAGGTTCATGCCCAAAAACCATTGGTCCTGAGTCCCTTAACATCGGTTCACCAAACCATCCTAAACTACATGAACTTTTATGCTTGCCGAGGCAAGGTACGTGGGATGCCTCCAAGTGGTTCAATCCAAACATCTATTTGTCTTGACTCCCTTCATGTCGGTTAACTACACCATCCCAAACTACATGGGATTTGATTTTTACCAAGTGAAGGTATGTAGGTAGCCTCCTTGAGGTTCAAGCCCCACAACCATATGTCCCGACTCTATTCACGTCGGTTCACCACACTATTCCAGAAACTATGTGGACTTTGATCCCTCCCAAGGCAAGGTATGTTTGTAGCCTCCCCGAGGTTCAATCCAAAAACCATTGGTCCCATCTCCTATCACATCGGTTGACCACACCCCTCCCATACTACGTGGAATTTGATATTTTCCATGGTAAGGTACGTAGGATGCCTCTCTATGGTTCAATCCCAACACCCATTTATTACAACCCCCTTCATGTTGGTTTACCTTCGTCCAAAATGACTTTAAACTGCATGCCCCTTTTCGTCCCACATGACATTAAATGATACCTGCCCGTACTACATGGGGATTTATCCCTGTCTCCTAAATAGGGTATATAGGAAGCCAATATGAGGATCAACCCCATCAATTAGTATATTGTTGTTCCCCTATCCAGTGGTAAGTCTTTGTAAACCCCGTCCAGCGGTAAGCTGTTGTAAACCCCATCCGGCGGTAATCCGTTGTGATCCCATACCCAATGGTAATCTGTTGTGAACCTCACATAGCGGTAGGCCATTTTGATCTCCATTCAGCAGTAAGCCATTTTCAACCCAAACACAGTGGTAATGCATTGTCATCCTTTCAGCAGATCCTCTACAAGAGCAGGTTTGATGGGGTTATCCTCTGTTTCATTCAATAAGTCGAGATTTTCCAAGTCATGGTGGAGGTTCATGCCAGTTCTTGTGGGGCTCATTAGACTGGGCTGAAACTATCACACCAGATCTGGAAGTGGGGGTATTTTTATCCCTCCATGATCTATGACTGCATCATGTTTCCCATAAGGTTCCATGCACACCAAATTCATTCCAACTTTTTGCATCGTCCGCCCAAGCCTATACACACAACTATGTACTCTTGGACATTTGTGGTATGTGGACTCAGTATCGTGGGACCATATCCACCACCAACGGCTCACTAGTTTAGGTTCATATTGACCACTACAGATTTCTTCCCCATGTGGGTAGAGTCAGTTACGCTCAAGGAGGTCGAGGCTCGTTCCGTCATTAACTTTGTGATCTCCAACATCATCTAACGATTTGGAGTCCCTCATGCCGTCCTCATCGATAATGGCTTGAACATCCGAAAAACTAAGATGAAGAAACTATACAATAAGTACAACATTCGTTCTAACCATACCTTCCTTTATCATGCACAAGAAAATGGATAGATCGAAGCATTCAAAAAAAACCTCTTTAACATTCTGTAGAAAATTGTTTGTCAGAACAGGAAGAGTTAGCCAGACAAGCACCCCAAATCTATCTGGTCATATCGGACAATGACTTGTAATTTCACCCATGTGACCCCATATTCCCCAATGTAGAAAATATAGGTTGTACTACCCATCAAGATTCAATTTCCCTTATTGCGCATAGCTCTCTATGATCATCAAGGGACAGATAAAGTATCTGAAATTCATCTGGCTGAGTTGGAAGAGCTTAACGAGAACATGATTTATGCCCTGCACAATCTGGAAAGGTATCATAACAAGATAGCTAGATCATTCAATAAGAAAGTTATCCTATTCTCCTTCTTGCAATATGACTTGGTATTTTCCCTGAAGATACCAATGATACCTGGAATGAAACTACCCAAGATAGAGATCAAAAGGGAAAGAACATACATCATTCAAAATGTTTACTCCAATGGCGCATGCTCCCTAGATACCATTGATGGTGAGAATATATCTCCTCCCACTAATTTCATGTTCCTCAAGAATTACTTTTCCTGAGCATGTCAGTCCTACATGACCTAAAACTGTCTGATCCTACATGACCTTAACCTGTAAAATTTCCCACATGATGTTAAAATGTATGTTGTTACGCATGAAGTTAAACTGTACACTATCCCGCATGACATTAAACTCTATGTTTTCTTGCATGATGATAAACTATAATTCATCCTACATGATGTTAAATTGTATGTCGTCATGAATGATGATAAACTGTATTCCATCCATCAAGACATTATACTGTGTGTCTTCCTGCAAGACATTAAATCGTAAGAAATACGTATGGCTTGATTCGCATCCTCATGGGATACCTATGAATGCTCAGAATCTTAGTCATGATTCCACCCACGGTTTCTTCTTTGACTATCCCTCTGTGTATATTTTTCTCTGAGGATCCCACATGGTGTCGTGTAGGCTTCTTTGGCCCCACTCATGTTAGTATTACGATGATTTCACCATGTTCCCCCCTCATTCTTCTCTCCTCTAACATCATCACCACATGATGCTAAACTTTATGGTCTTCAGAACTACGTATGGCTTGATTCCCATCCTTATGGGATATGTAGGAATGCCCATACATTTCTTCTGAAGGCCCAACCCCATTTCATAGAAACATCACTATCATTGTGGCATCTTGGTGTGATTCCTTCCAAGAGAGGGTTACAATGTGTGGTATGGGCTGTTTTCCCCATTCATGTTGGGTTTGTAACAACCATGCCATATACCTCTGTCTCCTAAGCTCCCTTTTCTCCCATTCCCTAATCTCATCTTTTTGATTCGTCTGGTCTTAAGTTGGGTCCCTTGGCCCTCTTTGTTGATACTCCAATGTTCATAAGAGCACTCTGGTATAGAACCTGGAGTGTTGGATTCTACCTGGACATGATTTCACCCATTTTTCATGATTCATGTTCCCCTTCATTTGGGATTTGATTATCATTCACATCTGAAGGGACCCCCAAATAGCATGTATGCTTGGCCCAAGGGCCCTCCTCCATTATGTGTCAACATCATCGAGGGTTTCAAACAACAAATTGATACATGTCCTGCGTTGCGAATATGGTCAGCAGTTGACGCTCATTTGTTTTTCCCATTTAAGGTCACACGATATGGTTGTTGTATTTCGAACATGGTAAAGAGTTTTCATCCATCGTCATGACAACCCCATCATTCCAGAAATTATGGTTACGTGATTCACATTTTTTTCCACCCCATCATGTCCAAGTGTAATTTGACACTCTTTGTACTATCCCTCAGTGCGCATTTTCATGTTAGGGAAACAAAGCCATGGTAAGGAATCATTTGGGGATCTGCACTGACATCCCCTTTACATGAATCCCTTGTATTGTAAAGATCACTTCATTTATTGATTCCCATAATGAGTTTGACTCACATGGTCTTAGGGACCAGATCGAGGTCTGAACTGGCTTGGAAGAGTTTCACGTCTTCAAGGTCCAGGCTCTAAGACCTTAAACTAAGATATCTTTAAACATCATGTTTTATAACTAAGTCTAGCTTGATTCACGTGATCATGGGATATGTAGGAACATCTAAACATCTCATCATTGGGTCCAGATCAAATTTCACTAATTATCACTTATGTTTATCCTTTTATGCATCAACCCTTATATGATTTCATGGTGTGGGGTGTGTGGACTTATGTCTTCATTCACATTAGGTTTTCAAGATTTTTACCACATACATCCCTTAAGATAGCTATTCACTCCTGCCCTATATTATCTAACATTTTATGGCCCCTCATCCTGATGATACATTCTTGGAACCGCGCGTGGTGTGATGTAGACCCTGTAATCATTCATTTCAGGTATGCTTTATCATGTCATACACATCCCTTATTGAACATCATCTCTCTTGTATATGTCTGATCCATATGACATTAAACTATGATGCCTAGCCCCACATGACTTTAAAATGTTGTGGCTGTACTACATGACTTTAAAATTCATGCATAGTCCCATCACATGACCCTAAATTGTGATCTTATCATCCTGGATGTACAACGAAAAAATGGCACTACATCGTAGTTTCCTCACTCAAGAGGAAATCGTGTTTGGTATCAGTCACACACCATAACAATTTTCAATGCCTACATACAGCTTGATTCTTATGGTGATTCATGGACTCTCAATCCTAGGTCCACCACTTCAAAAAAACAGACACATTCATCCTAAAGGACAAACAAGATCTATCAAATGGCACTTCTTTTGGTGCGAGGGACATAACCACACAACCTTATTATATATGGAACTGGTATCTTACCATTCCACCTTCAAAACTACATATGGCTTGATTCCCATCTTCATGGGGTGCGTAAGAATGCACAATTACTTTGTCTTGGGCCCAGCCTAACATTCACTTTTTCTCCCCTGGCCTAGAAGTTTCTCAGGAGGCACATTGTGGTGATAAGGTTCATATAAACTCAATTAATCACATTTAGACATTTTTTGGATAAATTTTAAGCATTATCGTTATGTTAAACCACTTTTAACCGATTTTAACTTGAACCATGGTAACATATTTTTTTACCAAGATTATATAATTATATGAAAAAACATTATTAAATCTAAATTTTGGAATTGGGACTAAAAATTTGACTTTCATTTTAATAGACTATGTTTTTATAGGTGGAATAAATTACTCTTAATATAATAACATAGATCACTTAAAATTTTTTTTTAGGAAAGTACATTATTTATGGGTAAAAATTATTTCACCTTAAAATAAAATTAAAAGATTGTTAGAAAATAATATTATGACAAATAATAAAAAGGTAATATTATTAAAACATTTAATCATTCCAAAACTGAGAGGATTTATCAAATAATTCAATTAAATTTAAATACCAAGAATATATTTTAATTTGACAAAAATAAAACTTATCTTCAAAAAGTCACGATTAGGTTTCCAAGTTCAATAATAATGTTTTAAAATGGATAATTTAACTCGTTTAATATATAATTATTTTGGTAAAAACATTACAAAATTTATTAATTGATTCTAACATAAAAAAATTTATAAATGTGATAGTATTTTAAAATTTTATATTTTTAACTATTCACCAAAAAATCAAATATTTTAGAAACATATCGATAAATAATCCTATTTCAAAGATGATGTAATGTCCTGAACCAGATTCCACTAAACTAGTTCTCTGATCTGGTTCACCATGAGGCCTAAAGTAAGACTCCCGATATAGTAGAAGATGCTAACTAATAGTGAGATCCTTTGGGGTGACAGTGGGAAGACTATGACATCATATCAGAGTAAGAAAACCACACAAGTTGATAAGTATCACACAACAAAATAAATAAATTGAGTGCAAGAAAAGTAAAAAAATGAAAATAGAATGTTTTATAATAAGATATGAAATTATATAAAATCCCAAAAAAAACAATTCCATATATACATCATTTTCCACCACTCAGATGACCATACAGATACGTGGATAAAGTAGAAACAAAAATAAAATAATACAACTCTACTACAAACTCTGATCCAACCCACATAGCTGATATCCAAACACTATCAAACTGCACCATCCAGATAAGAAGGACCCACATAAGAGGATCAACTTGATCATCAACCTTTTGGACTTATCCATATCAACCATGCATCTTCTCTCAACCTGAAATGCATACATATGGTATGTACAAACATTGAGGTGCACAAATCGGGGTGAGAATATAATCCCAGCCAGACACCCCAATGATTATAAAGACTGGAAATTTTATCAATGGAAGTTAACTTCTTATAATTATTTAATTTATCATAACCAACATAAAATCACATTTATAACACAGTTCAAAATTTATAAATGAAGAATGAATTAAATAAGAGGTATTTTAAGAAATTGAAGAACCTATCCTGATAGAGTAATAACATGACCCTCGGAATTGTAAAATGACAATTAGAAATCGTAATATGAAAAAAAGAACAATAATCTCACTGTAGGGTCCTGAAAAACCTGCAAAAGAGATTCTACGCAATTCCCCCCCAAAGAATTGGGGGGAAATTGGAGAAAACTCAAAGGATGCACAAAACTGAACCGGTCCGTAGACCGGTCCAAATGATGACACCCCACGGCCGGTTCCGCAAATCCCCCCCTCCATGGACTATTTTTGTTCGCGGAAGGGAGGCAGAGATCCTCCGCGAGCGTGAAGTAGGACGAGCACTGGACCGGTCCACCTTCACGAACCGCCCCCAGCTGTGGACCGACTCAATTGGCCCAGTCTGCATCTGCTGTCATTCGTGGAATGGAGACGGAGCCCTCCACGGCTGCAAATCACTCCCTGAGCTCATTTGGTTTGCGAGGGGAGATGTGCTCGATGCACCCGTGAATTATGGATTGACCAAGTCATCTGTGAACCGGATCCCTGATCATGGGCCTCCACAAAAGGCACCGCATGACCATAGATATATCTCTTTCCACTCTCTATAAAAGGTTATCGAGGGAGAAGAGCTCCAAATGAGGATTCAGAGACGGAAGGAGAATGATTAGATTCGGGTGGAAGGATTTCGAAGGAAGGAGCATAGGATTTCGCAAACTGCGATGTTCTACTCCACTAACCAAAGTAGGTATGAAGCTGGAAGAGAACTAATAAAGAACCTAAAATGCATAATAACATGGTGAACCACAAACTTAAAATAACAAAGAAACTAAGACCATGAACCATGGCCCCTCCGCGGATGCACTCCCCATGGACCAGGGAGCTTATGCCTCTTTTCCGATCCGCCTCACCGTGTAACACCCTCCTACGCAGGCGAAGCCCCGACTAACGAACCCCCGACCGGCGCCGCCCTTGGCTGCCGCTTCTCGCATGGAACCCTCCGCAAACAACCCTAGTACGCAGATCGAACCCGAAGACGCGAACCACCTTGGTTCATGGGATGCTCACCGTTCCGAAAACTACCATAGTTCACGAGATTCCAATCAGTCTATGGACCACCCTGGTTTGCGGACGGCCTCTCCCGCTACGTAGCACCTTCCTGCGCGAAGGGCGCCACCACCCATGCTCTGGTGTGGCCCACCAAATCCTTCGGAGTTCCTGTTCCCCGATCCAGATAAAATCTGCCCAATCTGACCTGATACTCTGCAACCCCCTCATTGGCCCATTAATCGGGCCCGAGCCGAGGCCTCCACCAGAGCCACATGACCCGTGTGATGTAACCCTCAGGCGCATCAGTGCGCCATCTTGAGTTCACATACCCACAATAAGCATGGACGAAGGGGTTACCTCGACCCTTGAGTGGATTTCCGAAGCATTCTTGGGTTCAAATTTCATGGTAATGTTGAGTCTGAGCTTGGGATCCCCATTGCTGCCCCTCCACTTGTTGGGGCCAGGGCACTTCTCCCATCTTCGGGGGGTAGTAAAATACCCATCCTATGGATGCCCCCACGCACTTCTGTACTTCCCCCGGGAACAAGAGAGGTGATGGGAACAACAACACCCCTTTCCCTATCCCATTGCGCTTTGTCGCCCTGAGAATCCATCCCGGAGTAAGCCCCGACCTTATGAGCCGCTCCATGCGTAAAGCCCCACCTCTCTTCTCATGGACGTACCTTTCGCGATGTGATTGTCTGGTCCCTACTGCCTCTTGTTTCTCACACCGATCATGACTCACGTGGGATTAGAGTAAGCGATGACTATGACATCCTCTCATGGGCATCCTCAGAGTGTAAGCCCCAATCTCATGCGAACTTTGAGGACTTTGATTCCACACCATAGGGATACATAGAAATCCTTCAAGAGGTTCAATCATGATCACCATCGGACCCACGGGTCCACCTTCACATCGATTCTCTGACACCCCAATGCAAACTATGAGGAATTTGATTCCCCACCACAGGGACATGTAGGAAGCCTTTAAGAGGATCAAGCCCGATCACCATCGGACCCCCAGGTCCACCTTCACATCCGTTCTCTGACACCCCAATGCGAACAATGAGGACTTTGATTCCCCACTACAGGGATACGTAGGAAGACTCCCCAAGGTTCAAGCCCAGCAACTGGTCATTCCGACCCCCTTTCACGTCGGTTTACCCACATCCTAGGCCTCCTTAGAGTGTAAGACCCAATCTCATCAGAACTATGTGGACTTTGATCCCTTCCTTCTAGGAAGGGTATGTAGGAAGCCTCCCCGGGGTTCAATCCCAACAAGCGGTCAATCCGACTATCCTCACATTAGTTAATCACACCAACCCAAGTGCCATATCAATGAGTCTAGTTTTCTCGGGGGAATTAATCCAACGAGGGATGCTAAACCTCGGGCATAAATGACTCTGAACCCTTGCTTCCAGCTGACCATTACCCACCAGGAGAAGTCCATGGATACTATGCTTGGGTACAAACCAAAGATTCGCAAATATATGAATACGTCTTAAATCAATAAGAGAGTCCCGGAATAGGAAATAATTCCCCCCAAAAGGGTGCGATGAGCCCGACATCCCATCCTCTCGACCAATGTGAGTTCTTAGGCGTCGCTGGCCAAATTGCCCTGTGAACGCCTACCTTTGGAATGTAGGTCCACTTATCATCATATATAGACCCGTTGGGCGTTTCAAAACCGATACGAAACAAAAATGGTGTTCCTGACGTGAATCTTTAACCAAGAATAACAGATTTAACCTAATTCCATTGTGTGCCCACTTTTACTCACATGGAGGGCCAAGAAAGGTCATTAATTAAGCGTGGGATCATGAAATGCTGCTTTGACGGGTTTGTTGATTGTACTTGTTAAAATGATCTATGGGTACCACACATAACTCCCTTCAATCCAATGGCATCACAAAGGAACTCTCAAGCGTGTGCTTACAACAATGCAATGATCGGGCATCCTCACCAACGAAGGACCCCGCCACCTACCCAGCGTCTTCAACGCTGGGTCTTAGACGCATTGATCTAAGAGTACCATGTAAACGGCAATCTCCTGACGGTGGAGGCGGTCGTGCATGCCCTCCAATCTGCCAGGAGTCTCCGGTCCCCTGAATAGAAGTGTCTGCAGAGGTAGATCTAGACGACCCTTATGCTGTCTCCAACCATTTCAGGAGTCTATCCCCGGAACGAGACAATGCGTACCTCCCTTATCTTAGGGAGGCAGATGAGGTCGACGATGAGGACCTCATCCCTGCTGAACGGGGGTTCTGCTCCAAGGCCACCGCTGCAAGACGTCGTCACGGTCATGTCGCGACTCAAAATCCTCAAGCTCTGGAGGATATAACCCCGAGGACCTAGGCCCATGCTCCCCGAGCTCTGGCCCCTCGGACCACCCGACGAGGGCGGAAAATGTACAACCAGGGACCGGTCATCACACTTGTCCCTGAGGAGGAGCTCCACTGCCCAGTCACAGAGATGCATTACTAACATGCACATACACCTGTTCATTCCTCCACAGCCCACCATCCAGACATGGTGGCCTCATTCGAGCAGGCGTGCTTCCCTGCTGAGCTCCGTCAAGCCCATCACTCACGCAGGACAGAACCTACCCGGCAGGAACCTCTCCCTACCTAGGGTAGTGAAGCCCACTAACCCGACGTGGTGGAGACCTGACATCTGCAGGGCCAGCTCCTAGAAGATCCTCTTCACGCCTACCATCCCAGCATGGTGGCGACCAATAGAGCCCACCATCCAGATATAGCGGCAATTAATTGGCAGGCACGTCTCCCTGCCAACAAAGGCCACCGACTCAATACGGTGGGAAGCCAATATATGTACAACTAGCTCCCTGCGGATGCAAGTAAAGTCCGCCATCTCGATGTGGTGGCAAACAGACAGATAACTGGCATATCCCAGCATAGGGGCAGATTCGTTCACCTGCCCCGACATAAGAGAATTGCCAGTACCCACTGACCACTAGAGGACTGGAGCAGGATATTCCTACTCCAATACCAAAATGGGCATTCATACCCATTCCAGCCAAAGATTTCTCTCTGCATATCCTGGAAATGATGTAGGAGCAGGTATCGATCCCAAATCATATCTTGTAGACTCTCCAGAATGTAATTGCATTAGCGGAAACCGCAAGGACTCGGGCCTATGAGCCCGTCTCCCCAATTGAGGTGACTCATCTAAGAGACGAGATAGCCGCCTCAGAGCAGATCTGCAACCCTGCTTCTTCCCAGGAGGGTCGCCAGCTATATTACATGATGCAAGGGCAACTGGATAGAGCAGCTTCACTCGTTCCAACTGGGGGACACCTGTCCATCACATTGGACGCTCTAGAGCATGCCTAAATCCGTACTAAAAGTCAAGATGTTCGTCGGAGTATCTCGACAGCATCACGGGACCAAATTAGCTAGGGACCCAAAGGTGAAGGTCGTTGTCAACAGCAGACGGTCCCCGCTGCCCGCAAAAAAAGCACCCTGAACGTGTCGAAGGCACCCGAAAAATAAAAAGCGGGTTCCTAACTCCGCTCTGCTGGAAGCTGGGGTTCCTAATGCCGCTAAGTTCATTTCGAATGCTCAGAACCTTGCCCACCCATTACCATATTATGGGAGTGGAAGTAACAGTTGCGAAGGTCCTCCCCGCAATGTCGCTACCAGCAGCTATGAAGGTCCTCCACAGACCACCCGTGGGGGCCTCCCTCATGGGCATATAACGATCGATCACAAGAGCTTCCCTTTTGATGCGAGTCATGGAAATCCTCCACGTGACCAGAATATCGAGCAGTAAGAAGGCCCTCCACTTTCTGAATTCTACCATAAAGGTCCTCCCCGGGGTATATGCTGCAAACACTCTCCATGCAGAGGGACCACAGATTATGATGGTAGTCCTTGCTATCATAGTCGCAACTGCAGAGGCCCTCCCCGCAGTGATGTCTCATCACGACAAGAAGGCCCTCCCATTATTGTGGCCTTCCCTGAAGGTCGTCCCCAGGGGTTACGTTGCAACAAAACTCTGTGCAGCTGGGCATCAGATCACGGTGGTAGTCCTCACCACCCTGATAACGGAGGTCCCCCCGTAGAGACGTCATGCAATGAGAAGGCCCTCCCCTCATTGTGGTACATTCTGAAGGACCTCCCTAGGGTGTCCCCATAGATATTCTCCCTGTGGAAGCTGTAATGTTAGTCCTTTCCATTGGAGCAGATGTGATGGTAGTCTTCACCACCACAACCCCCATTGCGAAGGTCCTCCCCACAATGGCCCCAAGTAATAAGAAGGTCCTCCCCTTGTCGTAGTGTGTCTTGAAGGTCCTCCCCGGGATACGCGCTGAACGTCAAACCATGATGGTCATCCTCACCGTGATGGCAGTTGTTGCGAAGGCCCTCCCCGTAACAACTCTACGCAGCTAGAAGGTCCTCCCCTTGCTACAACATTCCTTGGAGGTCCTCCCTAGGGTATGCACTGCAAAATTCCTCTATACAGTGAGGCGTCAAGTAGTAATGGCAGTCCTCGCCATTGCTGCCACCATTGCAAAGGTCCTCCCCGCAATGACATATCATATCGACAGGAAGGTCCTCCCCCTACCAAATCAAGCACAGAAAATCCTTCGTATGTCGAGGCACTCAGAAAGAAGGAATCCAGCATGTAAGATTCCCAATTAGTCACCAACAACATCCTTCTTCAATCGGGAGACGTTCTGGGGACATGTTCATCTTCTGAACCACCTCAGAATCGCCCACATGATGATTCAGCACCAACCAGTCCCACTGCCTCTGACCACACTATCAGCGGGCGTCTAAGTTGGGCTGACCAGGTAGAGGAGTCACTAGCGAAGGAGTATGCCAACATATTTCACCAGAGGAAACGACTTGCTAGGGATGATATACCAGTTATGTTTTGGCCCATGGACACCTCTCAATTCGACATACCCAAAGAATTGTTGGAAGAATGTGTGCATGACATCCGCTACAATATATGGACAACCATCCACCGGCTGAAATCAATCTTCCTACCCTACGATGGATATGTAGACCATGTCAAGACAATGGGAGACCTCATGCGTCACATCGAACTGGAAGCTCTTCCTTCGGTGCGGCAACAACGACCCGAGAGGCGCAAGGAAACATGTAGATAGCCTGCCTCCATGAGCTGCACCAGCTGCACTGCCTCATCAGTGACGCTCTGACGGGAGTCCATATCAGGGGATGGGGGGAACATGGAACCTTTCATTTCACTCCGCTCTCTGCCCAGAAGGACTCGTTCAATATGGTGTCTTGCAACGTCATAACGTCAAGATGGAAATCGAGTGGTCTCCATGTTCGTGAAGGGCAACACACCCAACAGATTCGGGCCTTGAGTAAGTCCCAGAAGCGTCACGCCTGATGGGAACAAGCCATTCAAGAACTTTTGAATCACTCCACTGAGAGCATACAACATGCTTCTCATCTAAGGGAGGCTAATCAGCGATCTTTGCCTCCCCCCCCCCCTAGAAGGGATTGATTCACAGAAGAAATCAGCATCAAACCCAGTTCACCCCCGAATGGGGGCGCACAAGGTCAGGTAGGTAGCGATATCCGTAGACACTGCTGCAATCCAGGGTCAACCCCAGCCTGTAGGGCTAGGGGAATTTTTAACAACAAATTCCCCCGTAATAAAAATAAAAATTGGAAGAGACCCAGCTTCTAGGGAACGGAGCCAACCCCAGCACTCAGGGATGGGGGCATTATTACCCCCTCAACAACAATATCCCCCACGAGAGTCAGTATTATATCATCTAGGGTGGAAAGTCAGAAGATGAGGTTTTCGTCCTATCCCGTCATTTGAATCGTCATCCCCTCCAAGAGGAAGGAGCACCATAAGGTCGAATCAAAGAACTATCTGCGTCACCCTTCGTCAAGAAGTCCGAAGGCAATCCCGGCACATGAAAGGGAAGGACAGTAAAATATGCGGGAGATACTCTTTCTATTTAGAAGATGACATCTTCCCTGCTCCACAATATTCATCTATCAACACCATAGAGGCTAACCCCATGGGTGACTCCAAAGATGATGCAAATCCGGAGGGATTGGGAGATGATGGTTCCAATCAGGCTGTGACTCCCAAAAAACCACCAGGTGTGCACACTTAGAACCAGAGGGCCACCGTAAATATGGTCGCCCATTCAGCTAACCTCCTTCCACTTACCCTACGATCTTCCACCAAGGATAAGAACAAAGGACTAGTTACCATTAACCCGCCTACTTCTCTCAATAAGAATGAGCCACTTATGCTGGAAGAGAGGTTTTCTCGACAGTAAAAGGAAATGAAGGAATTGAGGCAGCTCAAAGTCGAGCTACTCCAAAGGAACCATCTTATTGAAAACACATTGCAAGAGGAGCCACGTCTTGCGCTCCTAGTAAGTGCACCTCAAGGACCCATGTTTACCACGCCCAATGAGGCACCTTGTCCGTATAACAAACTAAATGTGGATCCCAATGAATACCAAGACATCCCTCGACTTAGGAAGAAACCAGAGCAAGTGCGCCCGAACCCTCCAAGGGTGTCCCGAACGACATATGTGCCCTTAGTACCGGCTGAGCCGGATCCTCGAGCAATTCCACATGCTGCACCTGCCCAAGACCGGGCCTAACAAGATGTAAACCAGGGTCTCACCAACACCATCAAGGCACTGACAGCTCGATTGGAAGCGATGGAGGGCCGACGCGCTCCGATACAGCCAGACTGGAAGCCCTACCCGAATTGGGAGAGCAACACACCTCCTCCGTCCAATTTTGGGAGCCCTTTATTCCCTATCTTCAATGGATCAAGCGATCCAAAACAACATTTCATGCACTATGCATCTTATTGCGACCCTGTGATGGGGACTTTACAATAACAAGAATCAGTGAAACTCAGATGCTTCGTACGGACCTTGAAAGGATCCGCCTTTGTCTAGTATATGAGTCTACCAGCCCAGTAAATAAAAAGCTGGGAAGACCTTCGACAGTAGTTCATGTTCCACTTCAGCTCAATGATGCCTAAGACAATGTTCAGTAACCTCAGGAACTGAAAGTAGAGGGAGAAAGAGAGGGTCTCAGATTTCATCGCTAGATGGAAAGGTCTGACCAACTCTCTGAAAAGGACAATGCCTCAAGATGAGTTGCTCGCCATATGCATCGATAATATTTGAGATGAGCTGTGATCTTTACTCATACCAGTGGAGTGAACCACTGGATTCCACCATCTCTCAGCCATTTCCCAGAGAATTGAGGACTCCCTGCAGCGGACCAATTTGATGTCCTGAATGGCCTCGCAGGCTACCACAAAGAGAGCAGCCAGAGCTTAAGCATCCTCTGTCATGCTCAAGCTAGCCCCTGTGGCTGCTTCACCGCTCAAGCCTCCACGAAATCGTCAAGGTTCCCATGAATATTAGTGGTCACCTCCGCCTAGGTGGAACGATCAGAGAGGATTGAAGTGGAACCAGTCTGAGGAACGAAGAAATAAAGAATACTCATTCCGAGAGGACCAAGTCCACGGCTACATCATCGCCGCCATGAATAGCAACTTGCTCCACCTCCCAGAGCCGAGGAAACCCGAAGAACTTGGATGCGATGATAGGGCAGACTACTTTCCTTACCATAGAATGTTGGGGCACAATATTTGGGAATGCTTCGTTTTCAAAGACCTTCTGCAAAGGATGGTAGACACTGGGCAGGTTGAGCTGGGACCACCCCCAGTACATGTGACATATATTTCTACCACCGACTCCGAAAACGGGGAGGGGTGGCACTACAAGAAAACTGCCATTTAGAGGCGGTTTTTTCGCGGCGGTTTTTCAAACCATAGCTAAACTCGTTTCGGGCCGCCATTTCGCGGGGGTTTTTAAACCGCCGCGAAAAAACCGCCGCGAAATGCCAAAAAAAATTATTATTATTATTTTTTATTTTATTTTTTATTTTATTTTAATTTTATTCGAGGATTAGCGGCAGTTTTTTAAAAAACCGCCGCGAAATAGCAGCGGTTTCGGTAAAACCGCCGCGAAATGAAATGAAAAAATAAAAATACACGAGAAACCCTGAAATCACTAAAACAACCATAAATTTTGATCCGGGCGTCCGTTGAAGTGCCACGACCAGTCAAATCGAAGTTCATGAAGAGATCTAGAGACACATATAATGAAAATTGTTAGACAGTCTAAGGTGCGGAAGATATTATAGTAATAAGAATGTTGAAAAAAGTTCTCCAACTTCAAACAACCATAACTTTCGCTCTGGGTGTCCGTTTGGGCTCTACCACATATCAAATCGAAGCCAGCGAAAAGAGAGACACAAAATTTTGATATGAGCAGGCTTCTGTTGTGTTTTTCAACACCAAAAACCCCTCTGAAGGGCTCTAAAACCTCGTTTCCGTCATCAGTGTCCCGTCGAACTTGTCTTCAAACGGACCTAACTTTCGATCCACGTGTCAGTTCAGCCTCCTCCACCTGCCAGATCATAGATCGTTCCATGAGCATCAGTTTGACTGGTCGTGGTGCCCACATGCACTCCTAGATCATATGTTATGACCTTTTTAGTGGGTATCGGGTTTGTTATGTTTGTCAATGCCTCGTTTCTAGCACTCGTTCCCCGTCAGCTTTTTTTTAAATGGTCGTAACTTCCAATCCGCCTGTCCATTCGGACTCTTTCACCTTTCAGGTCGAAGATCATTTCAGGATCTTTGATTTGACAGGTCGCGGATCTAAAACGGACTCTCGGATCATATGTTATCTCCGTTAATGTGAGTCCCATGTTTTTGTCTCTTTATGACCGTTTTGACGGGTTTTAACGGTTGCTCCATTTATTACTGTTTATTTGGGTTTCCATGACTTGTTATCTTTATCAATGGTTTTTTGTGGGTTATTATGATGATTATGTTGAATTAGTAAAGAGTTTTCCAGAGTTGTCATGAGTTTTCATGCGTTCTCATTCTTTCTAATGCCTCATTCTTCATATGCTTCTCCATCCTTTTTCATGCGTTTTTATGATATTTCATCCCTTATCACGTCTTTTCAGACCTTTTCATGTGTTTCCTTTATTATTTTTTATTTTTTATTTATTATTTATTATTTATAATATACTTTAATTTATTTATTATTTATTATTTATTATTTATTATTTATTATTTATTATTTATATTTATTTATTATTTATTATTTATATTTACTTATTACTTATTATTTATTATTTATTATTTATTATTTAATATTTATTATTTATTATTAATATTTATTATTTATATTTATTATTTATATTTATTATCTATTATTTATTTATTATTTATATTTATTTATTATTTATTATTTATATTTATTTATTATTTATTATATATTATTTATTATTTATATTTATTTATATTTATTTATTATTTATTATTTATTATTTATTATTTATTATTTATTATTTATATTTATTATTTATTATTTATTATTTATTATTAGTAATAATAAAATATTAATAATAATAATAATATTTTTTACTGGTTGTTTATTATTTATTATTTATTATTTATTATTTATTATTTATTATTTATTATTCATATTTATTATTTATATTTATTATTTATATTGATTATTTATTTATGATTTATTATTTATTATTTATTATTTATTATTTATATTTATTTATTATTTCTATTTAATTATTATTTATTATTTATATTTATTATTTTTTATTTATATTTATTTATTATTTATTATTTATATTTATTTATTATTTATATTTATTTATTATTTATATTTATTTATTATTTATATTTATATTTATTTATTAATTATTATTTACTATTTATATTTATTATTTATATTTATTATTTATATTTATTATTTAGTATTTATTATTTATTATTTATTATTTATTATTTATTATTTATTATTTATATCTATTATTTATTTATTATTTATTATTTATTATTTATTATTTATTATTTATATCTATTATTTATTTATTATTTATTATTTAT
Organism: Viscum album; assembly: GCA_963277665.1. Classification (NCBI taxonomy): domain Eukaryota; kingdom Viridiplantae; phylum Streptophyta; class Magnoliopsida; order Santalales; family Viscaceae; genus Viscum; species Viscum album. Next base: position 1,619,745,699 of record OY728125.1, read on the forward strand.
TATTTATTATTTATTATTTATTATTTATTATTTATTATTTATTATTTATTATTTATTATTTATATTTTTTAATTATTTATGTTTATTTATTATTTATTATTTATTATTTATATTTATTTATTAGTTATTATTTATTATTTATTATTTATTATTTATTATTTATTATTTATTATTTATTATTTATTATTTATTATTTATTATTTATTATTTATTATTTATTATTTATTATTCATTATTTATTATTTATTTTTTATTATTCATTATTTATTATTTATTATTTATTATTTATTATTTATTATTTATTATTTATTATTTATTATTTATTATTTATTATTTATTATTTATTATTTATTATTCATTATTTATTATTCATTATTTATTATTTATTATTTATTATTTATTATTTATATCTATTATTTATTATTTATTATTTATTATTTGTTATTTATATCTATTATATATTTATTATTTATTATTTATTATTTATTATTTATTATTTATTATTTATTATTTATTATTTATTATTTATTATTTATTATTTATTATTTATTATTTATTATTTATTATTTATTATTTATAATTTATTATTTATTATTTATATTTATTATTTATTATTTATTATTTATATTAATTTATTATTTATTATTTATTATTTATTATTCATTATTTATTATTTATTATTTATATTTATTTATTATTTATATTTATTATTTATTATTTATTATTTATTATTTATTATTTATCATTTATTATTTATTATTTATTATTCATTATTCATGATTTATTATTTATATTGATTTATTATTTTTTATTTTTTATTTTTTATTTTTTATTTTTTATTTTTTATTTATATTTATTTGTTATTTATTATTTATTATTTATTATTTATTATTTATTATTTATTATTTAAGATTTATTATTTCTTATTTATTATTCATTATTTATTATTCATTATTTATTATATATTATTTATTATTTATTATTTATATCTATTATTTATTATTTATTATTTATTATTTATTATTTATTATTTATATCTATTATGTATTTATTATTTAGTATTTAGTATTTATTATTTATTATTTATTATTTATTATTTATTATTTATTATTTATATTTATTATTTATTATTTATATTTATTAATTATTTATGTTTATTAATTATTAATTTTTTATTTTTTATTTTTTATTATTTATTATTTATTATTTATATTAATTTATTATTTCTTATTTCTTATTTCTTATTTCTTATTTATTATTTATTATTTATATTTATTTATTATTTTTATTTATTTATTGTTTATTATTTATATTTATTTATTATTTATATTTATATTTATTTATTATTTATTATTTATTATTTATTATTTATTATTTATTATTATTGAGTTTATATCTATTATTTATGTATTATATGTTTTTTCAATTAATATATATAAGTGTATTAAATTTTGTTTATTAACCATATGGCGAGCTTGCTGGAGTGGTAAAGTCTTTGGAAAATATGCAAGAGGTTAGGGGTTCAAATCTCTCCAAACGCAGAATTTCTTTATATTGCATGGGCATGCATGTGCATGGGATGTGCATGCATGGATAAATAAAGTAAATAAAATAATACGAAATAAATAAATAAATAAAATAAATACGAAATAAAATAAATAAAAAATAAATAAAAAATAAATACGAAATAAAAAAAATAAAAAATAAATACGAAATAAAATAAATTAAATAAATAATTAAATAAAATAAGTAAATAAATAAAATAAAAAAAAATAAATAAAATAAAAAAATAAATAAATAAAATAAATAAAATAAATAAATACGAAAAATAAATAAATAAATAAATACGAAAAATAAATAAATAAAATAAATAAATAGATAAAATAAATAAATAAAATAAATAAATAGATAAAATAAATAAATAAAATAAATAAATAAATAAATACGAAAAATAAATAAATAAATAAAATACGAAATAAATAAATAATTAATTAATTAAATACGATAAATAAATAAATATATATATATATATATATATATATAAATATATAAAATTAAAAATTAAAAAAATTAAAAAAATAACAAAAATAACAGAAATAATAAAATAAAAAAATTGTTACTAAATCATTTAGAGGCGGTTTAAACCGCCGCGAAACATTCTGCGACGGTTTTGAAAACCGCCGCGAATAGTTTCCCGATGCACGATTTCGCGGCGGTTTTTCAAACCCGTCGCCAATCGATTTAGCGGCGGTTTAAACCGCCGCGAAATGAAAAAAAATGCCGCTAAATGCCTTTTTTGCCGTAGTGTGGCAGGAAGTCACCAGCAAAAAGGGGTAGAAATTTGATAATTGGATGACTTAGAAGACTATCGACCGAGCCTAGGGCATAATCCGAGCTCAGCTACGGTAGCCAGTGTTGCCACCAACAGTCCCTAATGCCGCACAACTGACAGTATCAGCCTCACAACACTCCACAAGCCAGTCATCCGGGCATAATCGAAAAGGGAGGGGACAATCACAAGAGGATCAATCCGAAACAAGGTTGAAGTTAGCCCCGATGCTGTCATATTTCATGCCCCCAAACTTGACGCCACAGGCACCGACCCACCAAATGGCACCATCAGGGACGACCGACCAGGTTGACTTGTCAAAGGATGAGGAGCCGATCTTTGGATCCATCAACATCATCCATCTTGTGGAATCATTTCCTAACGAAGGGTATGGTTACCCACCCAATTTCCCAACGCAAAGTTCCATGAGGGGGAATTGTAGAGGTAGGGGATATCAGGGGAGGCACCATCGCGGCCGAACCCAACCCTATGGTTGGACCTCAGCCCAAACAGTCAATATCACGGAAAACCATGGGAGAGCCCTTCAACAGTCTCAATAGGAGAATGAATATCCCCCCACCTCCACAAGCATCCACCGTGGCCCCGTTATTCTGTGATACCCATCAGAGGAGGAACAAGCGTCTAGCCACCTAGTGCGCACAAACAGATCAGTCAGGCCGAGTCCCCAGAACATGGGAACATCGCCGACATCTAACCCTATGACCGGTCGATCCTCGTCATGTACCCCAGCTCCCAAGCCGCCTATTAAAACTCTCCCTCCAGTAGAGAAGTGTCGGTCGTTGGAGCAAAAGTATGACATCCTTAACCTGCTGGCGTCAGTACCAGTCAAGTTGTCCATCTTGGAGGCCCTGGGTTTGTCAGCTGACCTTAAGGAGGCACTGAGAGAAGCCTTACTTAGCCCCCAGGAGTTTGAAGCTGAGGTAGCTGCCGCTGAGATCTATCGAATGGTGACTGGCTCAGATGAGTGCAATGCAGTGATTTCCTTCACTGATCTAGATGAAGATACCATCATGCAGGGACACATGAAACCACTTTATGTGTCTGGCACACTAGATGATGTTAATATCCGTAAATTATTTATTGACAACGGCTCTGGAGTTAACCTTCTTCCCTTATGGACACTCCATAAGCTGGGCAATAGTGAGGATGATTTAATACCCTCAGTGACCACTTTGTTGGGTTACGACAAGACTAAGCAGAAGCCAATGAGACAAATTAAGCTAAAGACCCATTTTGATGACCTTGTGGCCTACTTAGAATTCCTGGTGGTCTGGAAGAACACAGTATTCAATGCCCTGCTGGGGAGGCCATGGCTCTATAAGCACATGGTTGTTCCTTCATCCTACCACCAATGTATTAAGTACAGCGTCAATGGGACAAGTGGGACATTGCGAATCGACAAGGCCCCTTTCGAGCTCTCTGAGTCACACTACATTGATGGTGAGTTCTACGAGAAAAAGAGGAAGAAGCATTTGGCCGATGGTGTTGATTGGATCCCCGCTTCTAATGGTCTGGAAGTGGTTCCTAACGGCCCCTCAGGTAGCTTGGCAGAGACTACATACTGCCCATCAACCATATTGAGAGAAGGGGTTCATGATCAGACACACACTTAGATGTCTTCATGACCTCATCCACAATGGCTGAGTGTGACAATGTAGGAACGTCCGCCAACCCACAATATGGGGATGGATGCTCGAGTGGGGATGCCCACAATGCCTCTCCCTCACCTCCAGACTCCCAAGAACAAGTGATGGGAGATCTCCCCCCATTATATCAAGAAGTCGTCACGGTCATGTCGCGACTCAAAATCCTCAAGCTCAGGAGGATATAACCCCGAGGACCCCGGCCCATGCCCCCTGAGCTCTGGCCCCTCGGACCACCCGACGAGGGCGGAAAATGTACAACCAGGGACCAGTCATCACCCTTGTCCCTGAGGAGGAGCTCCGCTGCCCAGTCATGGAGATGTATTACTAACAGGCACATACACCTGTTCATTCCTCCACAGCCCACCATCCAGACATGGCGGCCTCATTCGATCAGGCGTGCTTCCCCACCGAGCTCCGTCAAGCCCATCACTCACGCAGGACAAAACCTACCCGGCAGGCACCTCTCCCTACCTAGGGTAGTGAAGCCCACTAACCCGACGTGGTGGAGACCCGACATCTGCAGGGCCAGCTCCTAGAAGATCCTCTTAACGCCTACCATCCCAGCATGGTGGCGACCAATAGAGCCCACCATCCAGATATAGCGGCAATTAATTGGCAGGCATGTCTCCCTGCCAACAAAGGCCACCGACTCAATACGGTGGGAAGCCAATATATGTACAACTAGCTCCCTGCGGATGCAAGTAAAGTCCGCCATCTCGATGTGGTGGCAAACAGAGAGATAAACTGGCATATCCCAGCATAGGGGCAGATTCGTTCACCTGCCCCGACATCAGAGAATTTTCAATACCCACTGACCACTAGAGGACCGAAGCAGGATATTCCTACTCCAATACCAAAATGGGCATTCATAACCATTCCAGCCAAAGATGTCTCTCTGCATGTCCTGGAAATGATGTAGGAGCAGGTATCAATCCCAAATCATATCTTGTAGACTCTCCAGAATGTAATTTCATTAGCGGAAACCGCAAGGACTCGGGCCTATGAGCCCGTCTCCCCAATTGAGGTGACTCATCTAAGAGACGAGATAGCCGCCTCAGAGCAGATCTGCAACCCTGCTTCTGCCCAGGAGGGTCTCCAGCTATATTACATGATGCAAGGGCAACTGGATAGAGCAGCTTCACTCGTTCCAACTGGGGGACACCTGTCCATCACATTGGACGCTCTAGAGCATGCCTAAATCCGTACTAAAAGTCAAGATGTTCGTCGGAGTATCCCGACAACATCACGGGACCAAATTAGCTATGGACCCAAAGGTGAAGGTCGTTGTCAACAGCAGACGGTCCCCGCTGCCCTCAAAAAAAGCACCCTGAACGTGTCGAAGGCACCCGAAAAATAAAAAACGGGTTCCTAACTCCGCTCTGCTGAAGCTGGGGTTCCTAATGCCGCTAAGTGCATTTCGAATGCTCAGAACCTTGCCCACCCATTACCATATTGTGGGAGTGGAAGTAACAGTTGCGAAGGTCCTCCCCGCAATGTCACTACCAGCAGCTCTGAAGGTCCTCCACAGACCACCCATGGGGGCCTCCCTCATGGGCATATAACGATCGATCACAAGAGCTTCCCTTTTGATGCGAGTCATGGAAATCCTCCACGTGACCAGAATATCGAGCAGTAAGAAGGCCCTCCACTTTATAAAGTCCACCCTAAAGGTCCTCCCTAGGGTATATGCTGCAAACACTCTCCATGCAGAGGGACCACAGATTATGATGGTAGTCCTTGCTACCATAGTCACAACTACGGAGGCCCTCCCCGCAGTGATGTCTCATCACGACAAGAAGGCCCTCCCCTTATTGTGGCCTTCCCTGAAGGTCGTCCCCAGGGGTTACGTTGCAACAAAACTCCGTGCTGCTGGGCATCAGATCACGGTGGTAGTCCTCACCACCCTGATAACGGAGGTCCCCCCGTAGAGACGTCATGCAATGAGAAGGCCCTCCCCTCATTGTGGTACATTCTGAAGGAACTCCCTAGGGTGTGCCCATAGATATTCTCCCTGCGGAAGCTGTAATGTTAGTCCTTTCCATTGGAGTAGATGTGATGGAATTCTTCACCACCACAACCCCCATTGCGAAGGTCCTCCCCACAGTGGCCCCAAGTAATAAGAAGGTCCTCCCCTTGTCGTAGTGTGTCTTGAAGGTCCTCCCCGGGATACGCGCTGAACGTCAAACCATGATGGTCATCCTCACCGTGATGGCAGTTGTTGCGAAGGCCATCCCTGTAACAACTCTACGCAGCTAGAAGGTCCTCCCCTTGCTACAACATGCCTTGGAGGTCCTCCCTAGGGTATGCACTGCAAAATTCCTCTATACAGTGAGGCGTCAAGTAGTAATGGCAGTCCTCGCCATTGCTTCCACCATTGCAAAGGTCCTCCCCGCAATGACATATCATATCGACAGGAAGGTCCTCCCCCTACCAAATCAAGCACAGAAAATCCTTCGTATGTCGAGGCACTCAGAAGGAAGGAATCCAGCATGTAAGATTCCCAATTAGTCACCAACAACATCCTTCTTCAAGCGGGAGACGTTCTGGGGACATGTTCATCTTCTGAACCACCTCAGAATCGCCCACATGATGATTCATCACCAACCAGTCCCACTGCCTCTGACCACACTATCAGCGGGCGTCTAAGTTGGGCTGACCAGGTAGAGGAGTCACTAGCAGAGGAGTATGCCAACATATTGCACCAGAGGAAACGACTTTCTAGGGATGATATACCAGTTATGTTTTAGCCCATGGACACCTCTCAATTCGACATACCCAAAGAATTGTTGGAAGAATGTGTGCATGACATCCGCTACAATATATGGACAACCATCCACCGACTGAAATAAATCTTCCTGCCCTACGACGGGTATGTAGACCATGTCAAGACAATGGGGGACCTCATGCGTCACATTGAACTGGAAGCTATTCCTTCGGTGCGGCAACAACGACCCGAGAGGTGCAAGGAAACATGTAGATAGCCTGCCTCCATGCGCTGCACCAGCTGCACTGCCTCATCAGTGACGCTCTGACGGGAGTCCATATCAGGGGATGGGGGGAACATGGAACCTTTAATTTCACTCCACTCTCCACCCAGAAGGACTCATTCAATATGGTGTCTTGCAACGTCATAACGTTAATATGGAAATCGAGTGGTCTCCCTGTTCGTGAAGGGCAACACACCCAACAGAGTCGGGCCTTGAGTAAGTCCCAGAAGCGTCACGCCTGATGGGAACAAGCCATTCAAGAACTTTTGAATCAGTCCACCAAGAGCATACAACATTCTTCTCATCTAAGAGAGGCTAATCAGCGATCTTTGCCTCCCCCCCAGAAGGGATTGATTCACAGAAGAAATCAGCACCAAACCCAGTTCACCCCCGAATGGGGGCGCACAAGGTCAGGTAGGTAGAGATATCTGTAGACACTGCCGCAATCCAGGGTCAACCCCAGCCTGTAGGGCTAGGGGAATTTTTAACAACAAATTCCCCCGTAATAAAAATAAAAATGGGAAGAGACCCAGCTTCTAGGGAACGGAGCCAACCCCAGCACTCAGGGATGGGGGCATTATTACCCCCTCGACAACAACATCCCCCACGAGAGTCAGTATTCTATCATCTAGGGTGGAAAGTCAGAAGATGAGGTTTTCGTACTATCCCATCATTTGAATCGTCATCCCCTCCGAGAGGAAGGAGCACCATAAGGTCGAATCAAAGAACTCTCTGTGTCACCCTTCATCAAGAAGTCCGAAGGCAATCCCGGAACATGAAAGGGAAGGCCAGTAAAATACGTGGGAGATACTCTTTCTATTTAGAAGATGACATCTTCCCTGCTCCACAATATTCATCTATTAACACCATAGAGGCTAACCCCATGGGTGACTCCAAAGATGATGCAAATCCGGAGGGATTGGGAGATGATGGTTCCAATCAGGCTGTGACTCACAAAAAACCACAAGGTGTGCACACTTAGAACCAGAGGGCCACCCTAAATATGGTCGCCCATTCAGCTAACCTCCTTCCACTTACCCTACGATCTTCCAACAAGGATAAGAACAAAGTACTAGTTACCATTAACCCGCCTACTTCTCTCAATAAGAATGAGCCACTTACGCTGGAAGAGAGGTTTTCTCGACAGTAAAAGGAAATGAAGGAATTGAGGCAGCTCAAAGTCGAGCTACTCCAAAGGAACCATCTTATTGAAAACACATCGCAAGAGGAGCCATGTCTTGCGCTCCTAGTAAGTGCACCTCAAGGACCCTGGTTTACCACGCCCAATGAGGCACCTTGTCCGTCTAACAAACTAAATGTTGATCCCAATGAATACCAAGACATCCCTCGACTTAGGAAGAAACCAGAGCAAGTGCGCCCGAACCCTCCGAGGGTGTCCCGAACGACATATGCGCCCTTAGTACCGGCTGAGCCGGATCCTCGAGCAATGCCACATGCTGCACCTGCCCAAGATCGGGCCTAACAAGATGTAAACCAGGGTCTCACCAACACCATCAAGGCACTGACAGCTCGATTGGAAGCGATGGAGGGCCGACGCGCTCCGATACAGCCAGACCAGAAGCCCTACCCGAATTGGGAGAGCAACACACCTCCTCCGTCCAATTTTGGGAGCCCTTTATTCCCTATCTTCAATGGATCAAGCGATCCAAAACAACATTTCATGCACTACACATCTTATTGCGACCCTATGATGGGGACTTTAGAATAACAAGAATCAGTGAAACTCAGATGCTTCATACGGACCTTGAAAGGATCCGCCTTTGTCTGGTATACGAGTCTACCAACCCAGTAAATAAAAAGCTGGGAAGACCTTCGACAGTAGTTCATGTTCCACTTCAGCTCAATGATGCCTAAGACAATGTTCAGTAACCTCAAAACTGAAAGTAGAGGGAGAAAGAGAGGGTCTCAGATTTCATCGCTAGATGGAAAGGTCTGACCAACTCTTTGAAAAGGACAATGCCTCAAGATGAGTTGCTCGCCATATGCATCGATAATATTTGAGATGAGCTGTGAACTTTACTCGTACCAGTGGAGTGCACCACTGGATTCCACCATCTCTCAGCCATTTCCCAGAGAATTGAGGACTCCCTGCAGCGGACCAATTTGATGTCCTGAATGGCCTCGCAGGCTACCACAAAGAGAGCAGCCAGAGCTTAAGCATCCTCTGTTATGCTCAAGCTAGCCCCTGTGCCTGCTTCACCGCTCAAGCCTCCACGAAATCGTCAAGGTCCCCATGAATATTAGTGGCCGCCTCCGCCTAGGTGGAACGATCAGAGAGGATTGAAGTGGAACAAGTATGAGGAACAAAGAAATAAAGCATACTCATTGTGAGAGGACCAAGTATGCGGCTACATCATCGCCGCCATGAATTGCAACTTACTCCACCTCCCAGAGCCGAGGAAACCCGAAGAACTTGGCTGCGATGATAGGGCAGACTACTGTCCTTACCATAGAATGTTGGGCACAATATTTGGGAATGCTTCGTTTTCAAAGACCTTCTGCAAAGGATGGTAGACACTGGGCAGGTTGAGCTGGGACCACCCCCAGTACATGTGACATATATTTCTACCACCGACTCCGAAAACGGGGAGGGGTGGCACTACAAGAAAACTGCCATTTAGAGGCGGTTTTTTCGCGGCGGTTTTTCAAACCGTAGCTAAACTCGTTTCGGGCCGCCATTTCGCGGGGGTTTTTAAACCGCCGCGAAAAAACCGCCGTGAAATGCCAAAAAAATTATTATTATTATTATTTATATTATTTTTTATTTTTTTTAAATTTTATTCGAGGATTAGCGGCGGTTTTTTAAAAAACCGCCGCGAAATAGCGACAGTTTCGGTAAAACCACCGCAAAATGAAATGAAAAAATAAAAATACACGAGAAACCCCGAAATCACTAAAACGACCATAAATTTTGATCCGGGCGTCCGTTGAAGTGCCACGACTAGTCAAATCGAAGCTCATGAAGAGATCTAGAGACACATATAATCAAAATTGTTAGACAGTCTAAGGTGCGGAAGATATTATAGTAATAAGAATGTTGAAAAAAGTTCTCCAACTTCAAACAACCACAACTTTCGCTCCGGGTGTCCGTTTGGGCTCTACCACATATCAAATCGAAGCCAGTGAAGAGAGAGACACAAAATTTTGATATGAGCAAGCTTTTATTTTGTTTTTCGACCCCAAAAACCCCTTCGAAGGCCTCTAAAACCCTGTTTCCATCATCGGTGTCCCATCGAACTTGTCTTCAAACGGACCTAACTTTCGATCCACGTATCAGTTCGGCCTCCTCCACCTGCCAGATCATAGATCGTTCCATGAGCATCAGTTTGACTGGTCGCTGTGCCCACATGCACTCCTAGATCATATGTTATGACCTTTTTAGTGGGTATCGGGTTTGTTATGTTTTTCAATGCCTCGTTTCTAGCACCCGTTCCCCGTCAGCTTTTTTTAAATGGTCGTAACTTCCGATTCGCCTGTCCATTCGGACACTTTCACCTTTCAGGTCGAAGATCGTTTCAAGATCTTTGATTTGACAGGTCGCGGATCTAAAACGGACTCTCGGATCATATGTTATCTCCGTTAATGTGAGTCCCATGTTTTTGTCTCTTTATGACCGTTTTGACGGGTTTTAACGGTTGCTCCATTTATTACTGTTTATTTGGGTTTTCATGACTTGTTATCTTTATCAATGGTTTTTTGTGGGTTATTATGATGATTATGTTGAATTATTAAGGAGTTTTCCAGAGTTGTCACGAGTTTTCATGCGTTCTCATTCTTTCTAATGCCTCATTCTTCATATGCTTCTCCATCCTTTTTCATGCGTTTTCATAATTTTTCATCCCTTATCACGTCTTTTCAGACTTTTTCATGTGTTTCCTTTATTATTTATTATTTATTATTTATTATTTATAATATACTTTAATTTATTTATTATTTATTATTTATTATTTATTATTTATTATTTATATTTATTTATTATTTATTATTTATATTTACTTATTATTTATTATTTATTATTTATTATTTATTATTTAATATTTAATATTTATTATTAATATTTATTATTTATATTTATTATTTATTATTTATTATTTATATTTATTATTTATATTTATTATTTATTTATTATTTATTTATTATTTATTATTTATATTTATTTATTATTTATATTTATTTATTATTTATTATTTATATTTATTTATTATTTATATTTATATTTATTTATTATTTATTATTTATTATTTATTTATTATTTATATTTAATTATTATTTATTATTTATTATTTATTATTTATTATTTATATTTATTATTTATTATTTATTATTTATTATTACTAATAATAAAATATTAATAATAATAATAATATTTTTTACTGGTTGTTTATTATTTATTATTTATTATTTATAATTTATAATTTATTATTTATTATTAATATTTATTATTAATATTTATTATTTATATTTATTATTTATTTATGATTTATTATTTATGATTTATTATTTATTATTTATATTTATTTATTATTTATATTTAATTATTAATTATTATTTATATTTATTATTTATATTTATTATTTATTATTTATTATTTATATTTATTATTTATATTTATTTATTATTTATATTTATTTATTATTTATATTTATTTATTATTTATTATTTATATTTATTTATTAATTATTATTTACTATTTATATTTATTATTTATATTTTTTATTTATATTTATTATTTAGTATTTATTATTTATTTATTATTTACTATTTATTATTTATTATTTATATCTCTTATTTATTTATTATTTATTATTTATTATTTATTATTTATTATTTATTATTTATATCTATTATTTATTTATTATTTATTATTTATTATTTATTATTTATTATTTATACTTTTTAATTATTTATGTTTATTTATTATTTATTATTTATATTTATTTATTAGTTATTATTTATTATTTATTATTTATTTATTATTATAAATTATTTATTATTTATTATTTATTATTTATTATTTATTATTTATTATTTTTTATTTATTATTTATTATTTATTATTTATTATTTATTATTTATTATTTATTATTTATTATTCATTATTTATTATTTAATATTTATTATTCATTATTTATTATTTATTATTTATTATTTATTATTTATTATTTATATCTTTTATTTATTATTTATTATTTATTTATTATTTATTATTTATTATTTATATCTATTATTTATTTATTATTTATTATTTATTATTTATTATTTATTATTTATTATTTATTATTTATCATTTATTATTTATTATTTATTATTCATTATTTATTATTCATTATTTATTATATATTATTTACTATTTATTATTTATATCTATTATTTTTTATTTTTTATTTTTTATTTATTATTTATATCTATTATGTATTTATTATTTATTATTTATTATTTATTATTTATTATTTATTATTTATTATTTATATTTATTATTTATTATTTATTATTTATATTTATTTATTATTTATATTTATTATTTATTATTTATTATTTATTATTTATTATTTATTATTTATCATTTATTATTTATTATTCATTATTCATTATTTATTATTTATATTAATTTATTATTTTTTATTTTTTATTTTTTATTTTTTATTTATATTTATTTATTATTTATTATTTATTATTTATTATTTATTATTTATTATTTAAGATTTATTATTTATTATTTATTATTCATTATTTATTATTCATTATTTATTATTTATTATTTATTATTTATTATTTATATCTATTATTTATTATTTATTATTTATTATTTATTATTTATATCTATTATGTATTTATTATTTAGTATTTAGTATTTATTATTTATTATTTATTATTTATTATTTATTATTTATTATTTATTATTTATATTTATTATTTATTATTTATATTTATTAATTATTTATGTTTATTAATTATTAATTATTAATTTTTTTATTTTTTAGTTTTATTTTTTATTATTTATATTAATTTATTATTTATTATGTGTTTTTTATTATTTATTATTTCTTATTTATATTTATTTATTATTTATATTTATTTATTATTTATTATTTATATTTATTTATTATTTATATTTATATTTATTTATTATTTATTATTTATTATTTATTATTTATTATTATTGAGTTTATATCTATTATTTATGTATTATAAGTTTTTTCAATTAATATATATAAGTGTATTAAATTCTGTTTATTAACCATATGGCGAGCTTGCTGGAGTGGTAAAGTCTTTGGAAAATATGCAAGAGGTTAGGGGTTCAAATCTCACCAAACGCAGAATTTCTTTATATTGCATGGGCATGCAAGTGCATGGGATGTGCATGCATGGATAAATAAAGTAAATAAAATAATACGAAATAAATAAATAAATAAAATAAATACGAAATAAAATAAATAAAAAATAAATAAAAAATAAATACGAAATAAAAATAATAAAAAATAAAAACGAAATAAATACGAAATAAAATAAATAAAATAAATAAAAAAATAAAATAAATATATAAAATTAAATAAATTAAATAAATAATTAAATAAAATAAGTAAATAAATAAAATAAATAAATAAAATAAATAAATAAATAAAATAAATAAATACGAAAAATAAATAAATAAATAAATACGAAAAATAAATAAATAAAATAAATAAATAGATAAAATAAATAAATAAATAAATAAATAAATAAATACGAAAAATAAATAAATAAATAAAATACGAAATAAATAAATAAATAAATAAATAAATAAATAAATAAATAAATAAATAAATAAATAAAAAATATATATATATATATATATATATAAAAATAAATATATAAAATTAAAAAAATAACAAAAATAACAAAAATAACAGAAATAATAAAATAAAAAAATCGCTGCTAAATCATTTAGAGGTGGTTAAAACCGCCGCGAAACGTTCTACGACGGTTTTGAAAACCGCCGCAAATAGTTTCCCAATGCACGATTTCGCGGCGGTTTTTCAAACCCACCGCCAATCGATTTAGCGGCAGTTTAAACCACCGCGAAACGAAAAAAAATGCCGCTAAATGCCTTTTTTGCCGTAGTGTGGCAGGAAGTCACCAGCAAAAAGGGGCAGAAATTTGATAATTGGATGACTTAAAAGACTATCGACCGAGCCTAGGGCATAATCTGAGCTCAGCTACGGTAGCCAGTGTTGCCACCAACAATCCCTGATGCCGCACAACTGACAGTATCAGCCTCACAACACTCCACAAGCCAGTCATCCGGGCATAATCGAAAAGGGAGGGGACAATCACAAGAGGATCAATCCGAAACAAGGCTGAAGTTAGCCCCGATGCTGTCATATTTCACGCCCCCAAACTTGACGCCACAGGCACCGACCCACCAAACGGCACCATCAGGGACGACCGACCAGGTTGACCTGTCAAAGGATGAGGAGCCGATCTTTGGATCCATCAACATCATCCATCTTGTGGAATCATTTCCTGACGAAGGGTATGGTTACCCACCCAATTTCCCAACGCAAAGGGCCACGAGGGGGAATTGTAGAGGTAGGGGATATCAGGGGAGGCACCGTCGCGGCCGAACCCAACCCTATGGTTGGACCTCAGCCCAAACCGTCAATATCACGGAAAACCATGGGAGAGCCCTTCCACAGTCTCAATAGGAGAATGAATATCCCCCCACCTCCACAAGCATCTACCCAGGCCCCGTTATTATGTGATACCCATCAGAGGAGGAACAAGCGTCTAGCCACCTAGTGCGCACAAACAGATCAGTCAGGCCGAGTCCCTAGAACATGGGAACATCGTCGACATCTAACCCTATGACCGGTCGATCCTCGTCATGTACCCCAGCTCCCAAGCCTCCTATTAAAACTCTCCCTCCAGTAGAGAAGTGTCAGCCGTTGGAGCAAAAGTATGACATCCTTAACCTGCTGACGTCAGTACCAGTCAAGCTGTCCATCTTGGAGGCCCTGGGTTTGTCAGCTGACCTTAAGGAGGCACTGATAGAAGCCTTGCTTAGCCCCCAGGAGTTTGAAGCTGAGGTAGCTGCCGCTGAGATCTATCGAATGGAGACTGGCTCAGCTGAGTGCAATGCAGTGATTTCCTTCATTGATCTAGATGAAGATACCATCATGCAGGGACACATGAAACCACTTTATGTGTCTGGCACACTAGATGATGTTAATATCCGTAAATTATTTATTGACAAAGGCTCTGGAGTTAACCTTCTTCCCTTATGGACACTCCATAAGCTGGGCTATAGTGAGGATGATTTAATACCCTCAGTGACCACTTTGTTGGGTTACGACAAGACTAAGCAGAAGCCAATGAGACAAATTAAGCTAAAGACCCATTTTGATGACCTTGTGGCCTACTTAGAATTCCTGGTGGTCTGGAAGAACACAGCATTCAATGCCCTACTGGGGAGGCCATGGCTCCATAAGCACATGGTTGTTCCTTCATCCTACCACCAATGTATTAAGTACAGCGTCAATGGGAAAAGTGGGACATTGTGCGCCGACAAGGCCCCTTTTGAGCTCTCTGAGTCACACTACATTAATGGTGAGTTCTACGAGAAAAAGAGGAAGAAGCATTTGGCCGATGGTGTTGACTGGATCCCCGCTCCTAATAGTCTGGAAGTGGTTCATAACGGCCCCTCAGGCAGCTTGGCAGAGACTGCATACTGCCCATCAACCATATTGAGAGAAGGGGTTCATGATCAGACACACACTTAGATGTCTTCATGACCTCATCCACAACGGCTGAGTGTGACAATGTAGGAACGTCCGCCAACCCACAATATGGGGATGAATTATCGAGTGGGGATGCCCACAATGCCTCTCCCTCACCTCCAGACTCCCAAGAACAAGTGATGGGAGATCTCCCCCCATCAGATCAAGAAGATGGGGATTTGGGTGAAGAAGATGAGGAAGATCTCAAGGATGCACATCTCGCATTTGAGGAGGGTATCTCCACCACAGTGGATGAGCTCAGGGAAATAAAACTGGGTACCGGGGATGATCCGAGGCCTACTCTCATTAGTGAATCCATATCCCCCAATGAGCACGAGGTATATACCTCTTTCTTAATGCAACATTGGGATGTTTTTCCCTGGAATTACACAGAAATTCCGGGACACGATCCCGAAGTGGCGACGCATCACTTGGGTCTTCTAGAAGACCACATGGGCTATAAACAGGATGCCAGAAGGACACACCCCTCACATGCTGCCAAAATAGTGGCTGAATTTGATAGGATCATTAAATCAGGCTTCTTTCAAGAGGTCTAGTACCTTATCTGGTTGTCCAACATTATCCCCGTCAAGAAAAAGAATGGGAAAATTTGTGTCTCCATCAATTTCAGACATCTAAATCAGCATTTCCCGAAAGATGACTTCCCAGTTTCGATCACCGAGTTATTAATCGATTCAACGGCCGGGTATGAGGCTCTGTCCTTCATGGAAGACTCTTCTAGATATAATCAAATCAAGATGGCTTGAGAAGACAAAGATGCCACTGCCTTCAGAGCCCCTCAAGAAATATTCTGTTACAGGGTCATGCCATTTTGTCTCAAGAATTCTGGTGCCACATATCTGCATTCCATGCATCGTATTTTCAAGCCATTCATGGGGAAATTCTTCGAATGTTACGTAGATGAATTGGTGGTCAAATCAGGATAGCGCTCAGATCACCTGTCAGACCTTGAGTCCGTATTCAACAAACTTCGAAAGCATAGCCTGAAGATGAACCCATTGAATATTTCCTTAGGGGTTATCTTAGGGAAATTCCTTGGCTTTGTTGTACACCATCACGGCATCAAAGTCGACCCTGAAAATACAAAAGCAATCCTTGTCCTGCCACCTCCCCGCAACCTCACTGATTTGAGAGCATTCCAAGGGTACTTGGCCTATATCAGGCGATTCATAACCAACCTAGAAGGAGAATGTTTTCCCTTTACCAGGTTAATGAAGAAGGGAGTCATGTACCAATGGATAGATGACTGCCAAGAGGCATTTGACAGCCTAAAGAGGTACCTATTAATCCCACCGATGATCATTCCCCCGGTTGAAGGAAGACCTCTCATCCTATACGTGATGGACCTAGAGCGTTCACTGGGAGCCTTCCTCGTATAAAAGAAAGACGCTGGTAGTAAAAACAGTCTCTATTACCTCATCCAAACGGTGATTGATGCTGAGACTTCATACTCAAACATTGAGAAGAGCTGTTTGGCCTTGGCCTTCATAGTTAAAAAGTTGCAACATTATCTGTAGCATCATGAAGTCCATTTGGTATCGTGTAATAACCCGCTAAAGTACATCCTCAGCTTCCTGATGCTGACTGGGCGCCTATCTCGATGGGCAGTCATCCTCCAACAGTTTTACATCTGGTTTGTGCCTTAGAAATCCATCAAGGACTAGGAATTAGCTGATTTTATGGTAGATCACCCCTTAACAGGGACTACCACACCGGACATTGAGCTACGAGATGAAGATATCTTCACGGTTCAAGAGGACCTCCCAACATGGGAAATGTACCTCGACGGTGCGTCTTGAAGCCCAATTGGGAAGAGGATGCAAGACCCCCAATTTACCAAGACCAAGACAAAGGAGATCCATGAAATCAGTCCTATCCCTGAGCCTTATGCTCCTGCCACCTATTGGATAGCCCCCATTTCAAACAACCTTCAACGGAGAGAACTACCATCAGACAGAGCTGAACGAGATAAAATACAGAGAAGGGAAATCAACTTTGTCCTATGTGGAAGTGCGGGTCAACAAGAGGTCCTCTACAAACGAGGCCTCGATGGAGTCCTCCTCAGATGCATTGACGAAGAAGAAACTGCCTCTGTCATGACTGAAGTGCATGCCCGAGTATGTAGAGCACATCAACCAGGGACCAAGCTTTCCCATTAGGTTCGTAGAATTGGGAACTACTGGCCCCACAGTGGCACGAGATTGCGAGCGCTTTCCCGCAAAATGCCACTCGTGCCAAATTCATGCCAACTTCATACACCAACCCTTGGAGTTACATCATTAGGCCAAGTACTCCTGGCCATTTGCCGTCTGGGGAATGGATGTCGTGGGACCATATCCCCCCGCCACAGCCAAACAGCTGAAGTATATCCTCACGACAACCGACTTCTTTTCCAAATGGGCAGAAGCTGTACTCATTAAGGAAGTCAGGGCAAGAAATGTTGTCAGCTTTGTGAAAACCAATATCATCACCAGATTTGGTGTCCCTCATACCATACTGACAGATAAAACCACCAACTTCTTCTCTACTGAATTGGAGAAGCTATACCAAGAATATGGCATCAAGGATAACCACTCATCCCCCTACCGGCCAACGGAGAAATAGAGGCTTTCAACAAGACCCTTTACCATATTCTCCAGAAAATGGTGGAAAAAGACAAGAAGTCATGGCTGGATATACTCCTCCATGCATTATGGGCTAATCGAACCACAATCTGCACCGCTACTCGAGCTACCCCATACTCATTGGTGTACATCACAGAGGCGGTCCGGTCCATTGAACTGTAACTTCCCTCTATCCTTGTTGCCATATGTGATCACTTATCCAACGATGAGAAATCACAAAAGCAACTAGGTGAATTGGAACCGATAGATGAGAAGAAGCTGCACACTTTGCACCATCTAGAAGTCTACCAGAACCGGATTGCACAAGCCTTCAATAAAAAGGTCCATCATTGGTCTTTCTTGGAAAGAGAATTGGTGTTGGTCCTCTGGACCCCAATGATACCAGGAAGGAAACATCCAAAGCTGGATCCCAAGTGGGAGGGACCATATGGTATACACAAGGTCTACTCCAACGGATCATATGCCCTTATCTCCATGGATGGGAAGTTCACCATGGCTCCTACCAATGCGAGATTCCTGAAGAAGTATTTCGCATTGAAACCAAGTGTACCCCTCGTTCTTACCACACGACGTTAAACTGCACGGATTTCGTCCATACCGCATGATGTTAAACTGCACAGATTGCATCCTTACCGCATGATGTTAAACTTCATAGATTCCATCCTTACCGAAGGACATTAAAATGCATGGATTTTGTTTTTACCGCATGAGGTAAAAATCCATGGATTTCGTCCTTACCGCACGACGTTAAACTGCAAGAATTTTAGAGAACTACATGAGGCTTGATTCCTGCCCTCACAGGATACGTAGTGATGCCAGTGTTCCCTATCCTGGCCCAGCCACCCCTGAATTAATATTTAAAAATGCCCTTTTCCACCGTGTACAGACTAGACCTGCACGGGGTGTACCGCTCGTCCTTACCGTATGACGTTAAACTGCACGGATTTTAGAGAACTACGTGAGGCTGGATTCATGCCCTCGCAGGATACGTAGTGACGTCAGGGTTCCCCATCCTAGCCCGGCCACCCCCAAATTAAAGTTTAAAAATGCCCTTTTTCCCCGTGTATGGACTAAACTTGCATGGGGTGTACCCCTCATCCTTAACGCATGACGTTAAATTGCACAGATATTAGAGAACTACGTGAGGCTTGATTCTTGCCCTCACAGGATACATAGTGATGTCAAGGTTCCCCATCCTAGCATAACCACCCCCAAATTAAATTTAAAAATGCCCTTTTCCCCCGTGTACGGACTAGACCTACACAGGGTGTACCCCTCATCCTTACCGCACGACGTTAAACTGCACATATTTCGTCTTTAACGCACGATGTTAAACTGCACGGATTTCAGAGAACTACGTACGGCTTGATTCCTGCCATTTTCAGGACACGTAGCGATGCTAGGACCCCCCATACTAGCCCAGCCACCACCACAAAAAATATAATAATAAAAACGCACCCTCCCCCCATGTATATACCAGACCTGCACGAGGTGTATTTTTTGTTCGAGCTGCAGGACGTTAAACTGCCAAGCACCCTATGGTCCAAACTCTATGACCTTAAACAAAGAGTATTTCATTCTCACCGCATGACATTAAACTGCATGGAGAAGAAGTTTTAAAAATGCCCCTCTTCTCATGTATGTACCAGACCTGCACGGGGTGTACTCCTTTCAGAGAACAACGTACAGATTGATTCATGCCCTTGTAGGATACATAGTGACACCAGGGTTCCCCATCCTCTCCCAGCCACGCCCGAATAAAAGTTAAAAATGCCCCCATCCCCCATGTACGGACCAGAACTACATGTGGTGTATTTAGAAGAGAACTACGTGAGGTTTTATTCCTGCCCACGTAGGATACGTAGTGATGCCAAAATTCCACACCCTCGGCCAGCCACCCCAAGTAAAAGTTAAAAAAGACCCTTTCCCCCCGAGTATGGACCAGACCTGCACGGGGTGTATTTTTGCATCCTTACGGCATGAGGACTTTGATTCCCCCACCACAGGGACATGTAGGAATCCTTCAAGAGGTTCAAGACCAATCACCATCAGACCCCCGGGTCCACCTTCACGTCGGTTCTCCAACACCCCAATGCGAACTACGGGGACATTGATTCCCCAACATAGGGATACGTAGGAAGCCTCTCCGAGGTTCAATCCCAGCAACTGGTCATTCCGACCCCCTTTCACGTCGGTTTACCCACATCCTGGGCCTCCTCAAAGAGTAAGCCCTAATCTCATCCGAACTACGTAGACTTGTATCCCTATCTTCTAAGAAGGGTACGTAGGAAGCCTCCCTGAGGTTCAAGCCCAACAACTGGTCGATCTGACTATCCTCACGTCGGTTCATCGCACCAAACCGAGCGTCGTCTCAATGAGTCCAGATTTCTTGGGGACATTAATCCAACGAGGGATGGTAGACCTCTGGCATAAATGATTCTGAACCCTTGCGTCCAAATGACCATTGCCCACCAGGCGAAGTCCATGGATACTATGCTTGGGTACAAACCAAAGATTCACGAACATATGAATACGTCTTAAATCTAAAAGAGATTCCCAAAACAGGCAATAATTCCCCCCATAAGGGTTCAATGAGCTCGACTTCCCATCCTCTCGACCAATGTGAGTTCTTAAGCGTCGCTGGCCAAATCGCCCAGTGAACGCCTCGCTTTGGAAAGCAGGTCCTTGTATCGTCAGATATAGAACCTTTGGGCATTTTGAAACCGATCTGAAACAAAAAATGGTGAACCAAAAGTGAATCTTTAACTATGCATGACGGATTTAATTTAATTCCATTGTGTTCCCCCTTTTATTCACAAGGAGAACCAAGAAAGGTCATTAATTACGCATAGGATCCTGAGATGCTACTTTGATGGGTTGGTTGTTTTTACTTGTTAAAATGATCAATGGGTACCACACAAAAATCCCTTCGATCCAATGGAATCATGAAGGAACTCTCAAGCGTGTGCTTCCATAAACGCAATGATTGGGCGTCATCACCAATGGAGGACCCTGTCACCTACCCAGCGTCTTCAATGTTGGGTCTCAGACGCATTGATCCGAGAGTACCACGTGAAGGGTACTCTCCCGATGGTGGAGGCAGCCGTGCACGCCCTCCAATCCGCCAGGACTCACTGGATGCCTGCATAGCAGCGGCTGCAAAGCCAGATTCAGACGGCCCCGGTTGGTGTCTCCAACAGTTTTGGGAGTCTATCCCCGAAACGGTAAAATGAGTACCTCCCTTATCATAGGGAGGCAGATGAGGTCGACGTTGAGGACCTCATCCCTGCTGAACATGGGTTCTGCTCCAAGGCCCTCGCAAGATGATGTCGTCGCGGTCATGCCGTGACTCAACATCTTCACACTCAGGAGGATGTAACCTCGAGGACTGAGGCCCACGCTCCCCGAGCTTCGACCCCTTGGACTGCCCGACGAGGGCGGAAAACGTACAACCAGGGACTGTTCATCACCCTTGTCCCTGAGGAGGAGCTCCGCTGCCCAGTCACGGAGACACATTACAAACAAGCACGTACACCTGTTCATTCCTCCAAGGCCAGCCATCCAGACATGGTGTCCTCATACGAGCAGGCGTGCATCCCCACCAAGCTCTGTCAAGCCGTCGCTCACGCAGGATGACACCTACCTGGGAGGCACCTCTCCTTGCCCAGGGTCGTGAAGCCCACCATCCCAACGTGGTGGAAACCCGACATCTGCAAGGCGATCTCCTAGTAGATCCTATTGATGCCTACCATCCCAGCATGGTGGCGATCAACAAAGCCCGCCATCCAGATATGGCGGCAATTAATAGGTAGACACGTCTCCTGGCCAACAAAGGCCCCCAACTCGATACGGTGGGAAGACAATATATAATGGACCAGCTCCCTGCGGATGCAAGTAAAGTCCACCATCCTGATGTGGCGGAAAACCAAGAGATAAACCGGTGTATCCCAGCCTAGTGGCATATTCGTTAACCTACCCCGACATAGGAGAATTGTCAGTACCCATTGACCACTGGAGGACCAGATCAGGATATTCCTACTC
Source organism: Viscum album (assembly GCA_963277665.1). Lineage (NCBI taxonomy): Eukaryota > Viridiplantae > Streptophyta > Magnoliopsida > Santalales > Viscaceae > Viscum > Viscum album. The sequence continues at coordinate 1,619,768,144 of OY728125.1, forward strand.
CAATACCAGAATGGGCCTTCATACCCGTTCCAGCCAAATATGTCTCTCTGCATATCCTGGCAATGATGGAGGAGTAGGTATCGATACCAGATCATATCTTGCAGAATTGCCGAAATGTAATTCCATCAGCGGCAACAGAAAGGACTCGGGCCCGAGAGCCAGTATCCCCAATTGAGGCGACTCATCTAAGAGACGAGATAGCCACCTCGGAGCAGATCTACATCCCTGCATCCACCCAGGAGGTTCACCGACTATATTCCACGATGCAAGGGCAACCAGATCGAGCATCTTCACTCGTTCCTGCTGGGGGACACCCGTCCATCACGGTGGACACTCCAGAGCAGGCATATATCCCTGAAAAAAGTCATGATGTTCATTGTCGTATCCGGGCAGTATCACGGTATCCAATTAGACAGGGACCCAAAGGTGAAGGCCGTTTTCAACTGCAGACGGTCCCCGCTTCCCACAAAAAAGCGCCCCGAACGTGTCGAAGGCAGCCCGAAAATAAAGAGCGGGTTTCTAATTCTGCTCTGCTGGAAGCTGGGGTTCCCAATGCCGCTAAGCGCATATCTAAGGCTCAGAAACCAACCCACCCATTACCATATTATGGGAGTGGCAGTAGCAGTTGTGAAGGTCCTCCCTACAATATTGCTACCAGCAGCTCTGAAGGTCCTCCCCAGATCACCTGTGGGGGCCTCCCCCGTCGGCATATAATGATCGATCACAAGAGCTTCTCTTTTGATGTGAGTCACATAAACCCTCCACGTGACCAGAAGATCGAGTAGCAAGAAGGCCCTCCACATGCTATGGTCCACACTGAAGGTCCTCCCCAGGGTATACACTGCAAACACTCTATATGCAGTAGGACCACAGATTATGATGGTAGTCCTCGCTATCATAGTCGCGACTGAGGATGTGTAATGCCCCGACCCTAGTTTCCCATAGTCGATGCATTATTACATAACATTGGCACGATCACAAGAAAGATCAAATCTCAAAAGACCGATTGGTTTAGTAGCCTTGGAAACACTAGATATATTCATAAGTCTTACATTACATCATAAAATGTAAAACTACTACAACAACATATTGTCTCCATAATCCACACTCATATCCCCACATAATATCCCTTCAGGTCATTCATAATTTACTTCTTCACTTCCTTGGAAAAATAAAACATAGAAAAGGGGTGAGCTCAAATGCCCAGTAAGGATAACAATATAGCGGAAACTTTCATAATAAGCATAAACATTTAAATCAATGCATTACTAAAACAAAAGCCTTTCAATATTGAAATTTTAACATAGTATGGAATAAATAAAATGAAATAATGCCATTTACTTATTCACATGGATATTCTACTAATTGAATAATCACATGCAAAATCAATAACCACTTTCATAATGATGTAATGCATAATGCCAGACTATCATAACCACATAGCCAAGGCCTCTTGCCAAGACTAAAAATAAGATTTTGTCAAGGCCTTGTTCCAATACACTAGTTTGCCTCATGAGACCTACCGATGCATCGAGGAGCTATAGCGGGCTCCACCCGTCACATATTAAGTCCAATGCATTCCCATATGAAAAGGTTTAAACATAACATAAACATCTGTATTAAAACTAGCATACGAAATGTCAATACTTTCACCATAAACCATGAATGGTATAAAAATAGAACATCCAAAGTCCAAAAAATCACAAAACCTTCAATATAATATAGAAGTTTTTTATCATAACAAATCAACTTTAAATAAGCGTAAAATCCATCAAAGGATGTTGACATAGATGAAATCAAAATTATTTTTAAAGAAATATCTCTTTTTATTTTGAAATCATTTAAGATCCATATAAAATAAAACATTTTCTTTGAAAATATTATTATAAGCTTGTAATGGAAGCTTTGAAGATTTTATAATGGCGGAAAATAGCCGCACCCGCCGTATAAGTTAAAAAAAACATTCTTACCTTAATTCTGTCGAAAAGGTTAAAAAGGACATTGTTTTGAAAACGATGGAAATATTCCTTTATAAACCACTTATAAAAGTCAAAAAGGGTATAAATGACTTTAACTCATATTCTAGTAAATAGTAAAAATGTTTTGAAATACATTTTTAAGAAACATGAATGTGGATGATAAAGAGATCCCAGTAGATTATTACGTATAAACAACCTCGGATAATGAAGAGATTGTGAAATAACCCTTACCTTGTACTTTTCCTTGGTTTGGGTAGGTTAACCTCCTGTATAATGGTGAAATAATTGTTATTAATTTATACAAGAATAATATATATTAATATGATATCATATATGATCTTTTAACATTGATTTGTTAATAATATCTTAGAATTATCGTCATTTCAGGTGTTAACTTACTCGTTTTCTTTTATATGTTTTGTTACATAAGCCATGTTTGTTGTATCTTATTCATATCCATAATGATATCAAGTCCTTAAACATCATTTTTAAATCATCAAATGATAATTATACTTGAATGGATACGATGGAGAATGAATCTCATCGCGTTCGTGGAGACGGTAGTCCGCACGTACGCACGAGCGACAATATCATTCTTTTGATATTAAAATAATATATAAATGGATGGTATATCAAATATACAGAATCATTAACATGTTATATTTATTATTTACATGAGTTACAAATCATTATTATACCCATCCAAATAATAATATATTGAATAACAATTACACCACGACGTGGAGACGGTAAGCCGTACGTACGCACGTATGGTGACATGTTATTCAAAGGGTGGATAGAATACTAAATATGGTTGTACCATATTTATAATAACATCACAGTATATGTGAGATACTGGAGTTATTATTTTAGAATGGTAAGAACAAAGAAAGAAGAAGTGGAAGAAGAAAGGAACTTGAAAAGGGGTGGTGAAAACATTACCTCTTCTTCGGGTTCTTCCTTTTGATTTGATCAAAAGGGCTCCTTAGGTTGGCTTTCTGATCAAACTAAGGCCTCTAGGTTGTAGTGAGGGAAGGTGGGAGAGTATTTGGGCAGAGTTTGGCCGAACCAAAAGGCTTTTAAGGTGTGAATAAATGAGAAGGAGGAGTGCCCTTTCATAAGAGGGGGGAAGGGCACCTTTGGAAAAGTTAGAAATATTAATTTATAATAAATTCATATTCAGTTTCTAATGGCTCCAAAGTTGATTATTAAAAGGTTAATGTGGGTATAGGTAGAAAACCACTCAACCAATAGAATTTAGACAGGTTTGGGTACTTATATTAACCTTATCTTTAAGTACTAACTCTAAGTTAATTAGTTTTACTTTTACAATGTCTCTTTGTATTTTTATATAATATGGTTAATAAACTTACTATATACATCCAAGAGACCCCCAAGTGGTCCATTAATGATACACCTATAATTATATAAGTCTCTTTGGCCGAAAATTATATTTTTAGGAATTTAATATCAATTAATAATATAATATTTGTTTTAAAAACTCTTTTATGTCAATTTTGACACTATTCAATAGTTGATTTTTGTGAAACTCATAACAGAATGATTACTTAGAAAAAAGTTAATTAAATCAATCATAATATGTCATATTAATCTATAAAATTAGTTTAATTCATTAAAAGTTTCATATTAAATTTATTTGGGTATTTATAATATCAATTATTTTGATTTTTCACTATTATAATAATTACTGTATCATCATTGTGTCATAGATAAATTAAATTATTTAATGTCTAAAAATTAAAAATAAAATATCATTATGTAGGAACTCTTTTTATCTTTATAATTAATATTTATAATATAAAATCCAACAAATATAACCCTATGTAAAAATTGTTTTTCTAAAAGATATATGCTTGTGTCATTTTTGTATTCATTTTAACTTAAATAAAATAAAGTGTCCCTATCACCTCCAAGTGGCACCATGGGGTCCCAAAATTGACCCAAATATGCCTATTTCCAAACCTGTATCAACCAATAAGTCTAGGACACGTTTTAGGGTAATTTAGTATTATTATTATATTATTTTTTAACCCTTATTTACGGGATTTACCCTTAACCATGGTAAATAAAATATTTACCGCAGTAATTATTCAAAATGTCTAAAAATAAAAGTTACCTATTTAGACAATTTGAACATCCTGATTCCAAATATGGAATCCATTTTTCTAAATTCAAAACACAGAAGTGGCAGAAATTAAGTTAAAATTAATTCCCGCTGTCAAAACAAAAAGCGTGTTTTTAAGAGATAATAACTATCAAAAGATTGACACTTGTTTATGTTCGGTTTAATTGTAAAAATATGTCCAATGACCAACATTATATTAAATGGTAAAAATATATTCTAAATATACTTTAAAACCACCCAAATCCATAATTTATCACTATTATTTATTTCATTAAAAAAAGTTGTTTTTAATTAAAATTTAGTAATTTTCACTATTCATCAAAATATGAAAGTTATTCGAAAAGTACCAAAATTTCACCTTAGGCTAAATTCGATATTCCGAATCCAAAAATGAAGTCCATTTTGAAATATAAAATATATATAATTTCAAAAAGTAGGTATTACTATTCATAATGGCTAGTTTGATTGGTTGTGGTGTGTGTTAAAACTTGAAGTTGCGTACAACACACGCTACTGTATTATTCAAAGAAAGCGTATTGTGGAAGCATGGGATGTTTCATTTTAAATTTTTGATGTCCCCATTTAGTCAAAAAGTTTAAAATATTGTATTTAAAAAGGGTTCACTATTAAAAGTTGATAAAATTGCAATACTGAAAATGAATTTGTTCTTGCATTATGTCTAAGATACTCATAATATGGATTCTAAAATTATAAGGATTATATAAAGTTTAAAATTTAGTTAATACTATTCATAACCTCTTTTGAATGGATTTTTGGTAAGTCATGGTGCAATTGAACTCGGTGTTGCGTGTAGTGCAAGTTATTGAATTATTTTGAAGAAATAACACACTATGAATTCTTGGGGTGTTACATTCTCCCCTCCTTTAATAAATTGCGTCCTCGAAATTTGAAATTGTTCTTCGAAAATAAAAGGTTGAAAATAGAAAATATATTTGTGGGAAAACCCACATCGGAAATTGGGTTACTAAAATTTAGTCTTAATATGAGGAAAAGAGAAATCAAAGGGTCACCAACAATTTATGATCTCAATTAGGAGAACATTGGTGGAAATTAGAGACATATAATTGGAGGAAAAATGTAAATATTTATAGGTAGTGATTGAGGTCATCAATCAAAAACAAGTGTAAAATTGATGTCCTTAAATTCATCAATCTATGATGATTTGAAATACCATCGGTTCAACAAAACATAGGGTATTAGGATAACACATTTTTGACGTTTCAAAATATCTTAGTTGAAATCCCACATCGAAAAATGAATTAATGAGGCCTCTATTTAAAATAAAGAGTGGAAAGTATGAAGATTACCGAAAATAACACATACTAGGGTTCCATGTAGGAAAATATGGATATGGAAGAAAAATCTAACCATCAATTATCTGATGGAGAGTGGTAGAGAACATGGCTATGAAAAGGCCAACAATCCCAAAGCCATAAATTAGTGATGATTTAAGGTACCATCTAGGACAACATTTTTGTTCTAAGTTCCTTTTCTTAATGTTGAGGAATTTATTTATGAGATTGGCTAAGATCATAAGGAGATATACTTACTTTATAATTAGAGTTTTATTCATTAATAAATTTCTACCACAAACTCATCTTTCACTCTCAAAGATAATAGAACGTAAAAAATTCTATTTACACTATTCGTATAGGGTTCCAAAATAAACGAATTTATAATTCATCTACAAGATATTTTAATAAAAACTACATTATTTAATCCAGGACATCTCATGGGCCAGTGGTAGGTTATACACCCTTTTTTCCCTTCGGTTGTGGGTTCAAGTCTCGCAGCCTTGCCGGATGCGACGGGTTGCCGCCCGACCTCCGGGTTGCCCTTTTATGGCAATCCAAAATAATCCCAACTAGAACTATCCAAAATACTTCTGTCCAAACTCACAGTCCAACATTTATAAGGAAGGTAAACATAATGTAGATCTTTTTTTCCCTGTAATAGTATATGAATACCTTCATCATGTATTCTTTTAATACACTAAAACATCCTGAATTACCATATTCCTTATTGATTACATTCATGCTCCCTTATTCCATATAGAATGCTAGATATACTTCATCAATCCAAAAATGTTTTAAACCCCAACAATGATAGAATATAAAAATCATTAATCAGTTCCAAGGTAGTCAAGAACATCCAATATAATTTATCCAAAACAATCATGTATTATCCCAAAATCACTACCTCGGTATCAGAACTATATTATGGTTTATCATTCTCTCAACCATATATTTTCCAAAAATTTATCCTCCTATTGAGTCACTTTTCTTTGTTCTACACAATCTCAAGTCCTTAATTAAATAGTACTGCAGTACAATCCTTATATACTCCATAATTATTATAACAAGTACATTGTTGATACAACACTCAATTGAAATAATCAACATAAGAACTCAAATCATTCCTCTTCATCTGTGGTAGTATCATAACTTGATTATTATCCAATATCATCATTTGCGGCATGGTTTGATGACTGGGACATAGGTTTGCGTAGTGTCCAAACTCCTTGCAAATGAAGCATTGTACATTTGAAACCATTTTTTTACCCTTGCAGTCACGTACTTAGTGCCCTTTTCCTCCACACTTATAACAAACTCTCATTCCTTTCAGGCAAGTTCCAGGGTGTTTCTTTCCACAGTTATCGCATATGGGAAAATTCTTCTTTTCCCTCTTCCCTTTATCCATCTTTCTCTCTTCCATCCTTTTCTTCTCTTGCTTCCCTTCAAAGCCATAGGACTCAGTAAAATCTTTACTTATCTTATCAACACATGATCTTATTTCTTCATATGATGATAATACATGCAAGACTATTTCTCTTATAAATTCTGGATTAAGACCATGAAATATATGATCCTTCTTTCTCTTTGTATCATGTGCATTGCTGGAGTTCTCATTCATTCTACTGGGCGCCATTTCTAAACAATGGCATACACTAGATTAGTTTATGAATAACAATACCTAATCCCAAACTTGTGAAACACATAACATAAATTAAATAGTTTATGGATATAATCCATAATCATAAAAATGTCTCTTTTGAGGAAGTATATACTCATAAACCCTTCATAATGATTTGTAAATAAAATGAGAGTTATCCTAAGAATATCCCCCGGGAATGTCGTAACCAAGAGTGTATCAAGGCCCGTTGTCATGCACCAGTTTCCGTTCGAGTCTAGCTCAAAGCGGTGTTTTCAGGTTTTACCCCTAGGTACATCTGTGCCAGAGCCGCCTCTACCTGTTCGTATCCATACAGGGATGTATTGCTCGGAAAACTCACAAAATCTCTACAATACCAAAATTCTAGGAAGTTCTTCTATACTAATCCTCAAAATTCATCTTAAATCTATGTGTTCTAATCAGAGTTTATCTAAATCCAGCTTCCAAGGTTTTTACTAAACTTCCTCTGATACCAACTGTAATTCCCCGACCCTAGTTGCCCAGAATCGGTGCCTTATTACATAACATTGGCATGATCACAAGAAAGATCAAATCTCGAAAGACCGATTGGTTTAGTACCCTTGGAAACACTAGATATATTCATAAGTATTACATTACATCATAAAATGAAAAACTACTACAACAACATATTGTCTCCATAATCCACACTCATATCCCCACATAATATCCCTGTAGGTCATTCATAATTTACTTCTTCACTTCCTGGGAAAAATAAAACATAGAAAAGGGGTGAGCTCAAATTCCCAGTAAGGATAACAATATAGCGGAAACTTTCATAATAAGCATAAAAATTTAAGGCAATGCATTACTAAAACAAAAGCCTTTCAATCTTGAACTTTTAACATAGTATGGCATAAATAAAATGAAATAATGCCATTTACTTATTCACATGGATATTCTACTAATTGAATAATCACATGCAAAATCAATAACCACTTTCATAAGGATGGAATGCATAATGCCAGACTATCATAACCACATAGCCAAGGCCTCGTGCCAAGACTACAAATAATATTTTGTCAAGGCCTTGTGCCAAGACACTAGTTTGCCTCATGAGACCTACCGATGCATCGAGGAACTATAGCGGGCTCCACCCGTCACATATTAAGTCCAATGCATTCCCATATGAAAAAGGTTTAAACATAACATAAACATCCGTATTAAAACTAGCATACGAAATGTCAATACTTTCACCATAAACCATGAATGGTATAAAAATAGAACATCCACAGTCAAACAAATCACAAAACCTTCAATATAATATATAAGTTTTGTATCATAACAAATCAACTTTAAATAAGCATAAAATCCATCAAAGGATGTTGACATAAATGAAATCAAAATTCTTTTTAAAGAAATATCTCTTTTTATTTTGAAATCATTTAATATCCATATAAAATAAAACATTTTCTTTGAAAATATTCTTATATGCTTGTAAGGGAAGCTTTGAAGATTTTATAACGGCGGAAAATATCTGCACCCGCCGTATAAGTTAAAAAAAACATTCTTACCTTAATTCTGTCGAAAAGGTTAAAAAGGACCTTTTTTTGAAAACGACGGAAATATTCCTTTATAAACCACTTATAAAAGTAAAAAAGGGTATAAATGACTTTAACTCATATTCTAGTAAATATTAAAAATGTTTTGAAATACGTTTTTAAGAAACATGGATGTGGATGATAAAGAGATCCCAGTAGATTATTGCGTATAAACAACCTCGGATAATGAAGAGATTGTGAAATAACCCTTAACTTGTACTTTTCCTTGGTTTGGGTTGTTTAACCTCCTGTATAATGGTGAAATAATTGTTATTAAATTATACAATAATCATATATATTAATATGATATCATATATGATCTTTTAACATTGATTTGTTAATAATATCTTAGAATTATCGTCGTTTCGGGTGTTAACTTACTCGTTTTCTTTTATATGTTTTGTTACATACGCCATGTTTGTTGTATCTTATTCATATACAGAATGATATCAAGTCCTTAAACATCATTTTTAAATCATCAAATGATAATTATACTTGAATGGATACGATGGAGAATGAATCTCATCGCGTTCGTGGAGACGGTAGTCCGTACGTACGCACGAGCGACAATATCATTCTTTTGATATTAAAATAATATATAAATGGATGGTATATCATATATATATAATCATTAACATGTTATATTTATTATTTACATGAGTTACACATCATTATTATACCCATCCAAATAATAATATATTGAATAACAATTACACCACGACGTGGAGACGGTAAGTCGTACGTACGCACGTATGGTGACATGTTATTCAAAGGGTGGATAGAATACTGAATATGGTTGTACCATATTTATAGTAACATCACAGTATATGTGAGATACTGGAGTTATTATTTTAGAATGGTAAGAACAAAGAAAGAAGAAGTGGAAGAAGAAAGGAACTTGAAAAGGGGTGGTGAAAACATTACCTCTTCTTCGGGTTCTTCCTTTTGATTTGATCAAAAGGGCTCCTTAGGTTGGATTTCTGATCGAAATAAGGCCTCTAGGTTGTAGTGAGGGAAGTTGGGAGAGTATTTGGGCAGAGTTTTGCCGAACCAAAAGGCTTTGAAGGTGTGAATAAATGAGAAGGAGGAGTGCCCTTTTATAAGAGGGGTGAGGGGCACATTTGGAAAAGCTAGAAATATTAATTTATAATAAATTCATATTCGGTTTCTAATGGCTCAAAAGTTGGTAATTCAAAGGTTAAGGTGGGTATAGATCGAAAACCACTAAACCAATATAATTTATACAGGTTTGGGTACTTATATTAACCTTATCTTTAAGTATTAACTCTAAGTTAATTAGTTTCACTTTTACAATGTCTCTTTGTATTTTTATATAATATGGTTAATAAACTTAATATATAAATCCAAGATACCCCAAAGTGGTCAATTAATGATACACCTATCATGATATAAGTCTCTTGGCCGAACCTTAGATTTTTAGGAATTTAATATCAATTAATAATATAATATTTTTTTTAAAAAACTCTTTTATGTCAATTTTGACACTATTCAATAGTTGATTTTTGTGAAAATCATAACAGAATGATTACTTCGAAAAAAGTTAATTAAATCAATCCTAATATGTCATATTAATCTAAAAAATTAGTTTAATTCATTAAAAGTTTCATATTATATTTATTTGGGTATTTATAATATCAATTATTTTGATTTTTCACTATTATAGTAATTATTGCATCATCATTGTGTCATAAATAAATTAAATTATTTAATGTCTAAAAATTAAAAATAAAATATCATTATGTAGGAAATATTTTTATCTTTCTAATGAATATTTATAATCTAAAATCCAACAAATATAACCCTATGTAAAAATTTGTTTTCTAAAAGATATATGCTTGTGTCATTTTTGTATTCATTTTAACTTAATTAAAATAAAGTGTCCCTATCACCTACAAGTGGAACCATGGGGTCCCAAAACTGACCCAAATATGCCTATGTCCGAACATGTATCAAGCAATAAGGCTAGGACACGTTTTAGGGTAATTTAGTATTATTATATTATTATTTTTTAACCCTTATTTACGGGATTTACCCTTAACCATGGTAAATAAAATATTTACCGCAGTAATTATTCAAAATGTCTAAAAATAAAAGTTACCTATTTACACAATTTGAAAATCCTGATTCCAAATATGGAATCCATTTTTCTAAATTCAAAACACAGAAGTGGCAGAAATTAATTTAAAATTAATTCCCGCTGTCAAAACAAAAAGCGTGTTTTTAAGAGATAATAACTATCAAAAGATTGACACTTGTTTATGTTCGGTTTAATTGTAAAAATATGTCCAATGACCAAAATTATATTAAATGGTAAAAATATATTCTAAATATACTTTAAAACCACCCAAATTCATAATTTATCACTATTAATTATTTCATTAAAAAAAGTTGTTTTTAATTAAAATTTAGTAATTTTCACTATTCATCAAAATATGAAAGTTATTCGAAAAGTACCAAAATTTCACCTTAGGCTAAATTCGATATTCCAAATCCAAAAATGAAGTCCATTTTGAAATATAAAATATATATAAATTCAAAAATTAGGTATTACTATTCATAACGGCTAGTTTGATTGGTTGTGGTGTGTGTTAAAACTCGAAGTTGCGTACAACACACGCTACTGTATTATTCAAAGAAAGCGTACCGTGGAAGCTTGGGATGTTTCATTTTAAATTTTTGATGTCCCCATTTAGTCAAAAAGTTTAAAATATTGTATTTAAAAAGGATTCACTATTAAAAGTTGATAAAAGGGAAATACTGAAAATGAATTTGTTCTTGCATTATGTCTAAGATACTCATAATATGGATTCTAAAATTATAAAAATTATATAGAGTTTAAAATTTAGTTAATACTATTCATAACCTATTTTGAATGATTTTTTGGTAAGTCATGGTGCAATTGAACTCGGTGTTGCGTGTAGTGAAAGTTATTTAATTATTCTGAAGAAATAACACACTGTGAATTCTTGGGGTGTTACATTCTCCCCTCCTTCAATAAATTGCGTCCTCGCAATTTGAAATTGTTCTTAGAAAATAAAAGGTTGAAAATAGAAAATATATTTGTGGGAAAACCCACATCGAAAATTGGGTTACTAAAATTTATTCTTAATATGAGGAAAAGAGAAATCAAAGGGTCACCACCAAATTATGATCTCAATTAGGAGAACATTGGTGGAAATTAGAGACATATAATTGGAGGAAAAACGTAAATATTTATAGGTAGTGATTGAGGTCATCAATCACAAACAAGTGTAAAATTTTGGTCCTTAAATTCATCAATCTATGATGATTTGAAATACCATCGGTTCAACAAAACATAGGGTATTAGGATAACACATTTTTGACGTTTCAAAATATCTTAGTTGAAATCCCACATCGAAAAATGAATTAATGAGGCCTCTATTTAAAATAAAGAGTGGAAAGTATGAAGATTACTGAAAATAACACATACTAGGGATTCATGTAGGAAAATATGGATATGGAAGAAAAATCTAACCATCAATTATCTGATGGAGAGTGGTAGAGAATATGGCTATGAAAAGGCCAACAATCCCAAAGCCATAAATTAGTGATGATTTAAGGTACCATCTAGGACAACATTTTTGTTCTAAGTTCCTTTTCTTAATGTTGAGGAATTTATTTATGAGATTGGCTAAGATCATAAGGAGATATACTTACTTTATAATTAGAGTTTTATTCATTAATAAATTTCTACCACAAACTCATCTTTCACTCTCAAAGATAATAGAACGTAAAAAATTCTATTTACACTATTCGTATAGGGTTCCAAAATGAACGAATTTATAATTCATCTACAATATATTTTAATAAAAACTACATTATTTAATCCAGGACATCTCGTGGGCCAGTGGTAGGTTATACACCCTTGTCGCCCTTCGGTTGCGGGTTCAAGTCTCGCAGCCTTGCCGGACACGACGGGTTGCCGCCCAACCTCCGGATTGTCCTATTATGGAAATCCAAAATAATCCCAACTAGAACTATCCAAAATACTTATGTCCAAACTCACAGTCCAACATTTATAAGGAAGGTAAACATAATGTAGATCCTTTTTACCCCGTAATAGTATATGAATACCTTCATCATGTATTCTTTTAATACACTAAAACATCCTGAATTACCATATTCGTTATTGATTAAATTCATGCTCCCTTATTCCATATAGAATGCTGGATATACTTCATCAATCCAAAAATGTTTTAAACCCCAACAATGATAGAATATACAAATCATTAATCAGTTCCAAGGTAGTCAAGAACATCCAATATAATTTATCCAAAACAATCATGTATTTTTCCAAAATCACTACCTCGGTATCAGAACTATATTATGGTTTATCATTCTCTCAACCATATATTTTCCAAAAATTTATCCTCCTATTGAGTCACTTTTCTTTGTTATACACAATCTCAAGTCCTTAATGAAATAGTACTGTAGTACAATCCTTATATACTCTATAATTATTATAACAAGTACATTGTTGATACAACACTCAATTGACATAATCAACATAAGAACTCAAATCATTCCTCTTCATCTGTGGTAGTATCATAACTTGATTATTATCCAATAGCATCATTTGCGGCATGGTTTGATGACTGGGACATAGGTTTGCGTAGTGTCCAAACTCCTTGAAAATGAAGCATTGTACATTTGAAACCATTTTCTTACCCTTGCAGTCACGTACTTTGTGCCCTTTTCCTCCACACTTATAACAAACTCCCATTCCTTTCAGGGAAGTTCCAGGGTGTTTCTTTCCACAGTTATCACATATGGGAAAATTCTTCTTTTCCCTCTTCCCTTTATCCATCTTTCTCTCTTCCATCCTTTTCTTCTCTTGCTTCCCTTCAAATCCATAGGACTCAGTAAAATCTTTACTTATCTTATCAACACATGATCTTATTTCTTCATATGATGATAATACATGCGAGACTATTTCTCTTATAAATTCTGGCTTAAGACCATGAAATATATGATCCTTATTTCTCTTTGTATCATGTGCATTATTGGAGTTCTCATTCGTTCTACTGGGCGCCATTTCTAAACAATGGCATACACTAGATTAGTTTATGAATAACAATACCTTATCCCAAACTTGTGAAACACATAACATAAATTAAATAGTTTATGGATATAATCCATAATCATAAAAATGTCTCTTTTGAGGAAGTATATACTCATAAACCCTTCATAATGATTTTTAAAGAAAATGAGAGTTATCCTAAGCATATCCCTCGGGAGTGTCGTAACCAAGAGTGCAGCAAGGCCCGTTGTCGTGCACCAGTTCCCGTTCGAGTCTAGCTCAAAGCGGTGTTTTCGGGTTTTACCCCTAGGTACATCTGTGCTAGAGCCGCCTCTACCTGCTCGTATCCAGACAGGGATGTATTGCTCAGAAAACTCACAAAATCTCTACAATACCAAAATTCTAGGAAGTTCTTCTATACTAATCCTCAGAATTCATCTTAAATCTATGTGCTCTAATCAGAGTTTATCTAAATCTAGCTTCCAAGGTTTGTACTAAACTTCCTCTGATACTAACTGTAACGCCCCGACCCTAGTTGCCCAGAGTCGGTGCATTATTACATAACATTTTCATGATCACAAGAAAGATCAAATCTCGAAAGACCGATTGGTTTAGTAGCCTTGGAAACACTAGATATATTCATAAGTCTTACATTACATCATAAAATGAAAAACTACTACAACAACATATTGTCTCCATAATCCACACTCACATCTCCACATAATGTCCCTACAGGTTATTCATAATTTACTTCTTCACTTCCTGGGAAAAATAAAACATAGAAAAGGGGTGAGCTCAAATGCCCAGTAAGGATAACAATATAGCGGAAACTTTCATAATAAGCATAAACATTTAAGGCAATGCATTACTAAAACAAAAGCCTTTCAATATTGAACTTTTAACATAGTATGGCATAAATAAAATGAAATAATTCCATTTACTTATTCACATGGATATTCTACTAATCGAGTAACCAATGCAAAATCAATAACCACTTTCATAATGATGGAATGCATAATGCCAGACTATCATAACCACATAGCCAAGGCCTCGTGCCAAGACTACAAATAAGATTTTGTCAAGGCCTTGTTCCAAGACACTAGTTTGCCTCATGAGACCTATCGATGCATCGAGGAGCTATAGCGGGCTCCACTCATCACATATTAAGTCCAATGCATTCTTATATGAAAAGGTTTAAACATAACATAAACATCCGTATTAAAACTAGCATACGAAATGTCAATACTTTCACCATAAACCATGAATGGTATAAAAATAGAACATCCACAGTCAAACAAATCACAAAACCTTCAATATAATATAGAAGTTTTGTATCATAACAAATCAACTTTAAATAAGCGTAAAATCCATCAAAGGATGTTGACATAGATGAAATCAAAATTCTTTTTAAAGAAATATCTCTTTTTATTTTGAAATCATTTAAGATCCATATAAAATAAAACATTTTCTTTTAAAATATTCTTATAAGCTTGTAAGGGATGCTTTGAAGATTTTATAACGGCGGAAAATATCAGCACCCACCGTATAAGTTAAAAAAAACATTCTTACCTTAATTCTGTCGAAAAGGTTAAAAAGGACCTTGTTTTGAAAACGACGGAAATATTCCTTTATAAACCACTTATAAAAGTCAAAAAGGGTATAAATGACTTTAACTCATATTCTAGTAAATAGTAAAAATGTTTTGAAATACATTTTTAAGAAACATGGATGTGGATGATAAAGAGATCCCAGTAGATTATTACGTATAAACAACCTCGGATAATGAAGAGATTGTGAAATAACCCTTACCTTGTACTTTTCCTTGGTTTGGGTAGGTTAACCTCCTGTATAGTGGTGAAATAATTGTTATTAAATTATACAAGAATCATATATATTAATATGATATCATATATGATCTTTTAACATTGATTTGTTAATAATATCTTAGAATTATCGTCGTTTCGGGTGTTAACTTACTCGTTTTCTTTTATATGTTTTATTACATAAGACATGTTTGTTGTATCTTATTCATATCCAAAATGATATCAAGTCCTTAAACAACATTTTAAATCATCAAATGATAATTATACTTGAATGGATACGATGAAGAATGAATCTCATCGCGTTCGTGGAGACGGTAGTCCGTACGTACGCACGAGCGACAATATCATTCATTTGATATTAAAATAATATATAAATGGATGTTATATCATATATACAGAATCATTAACATGTTTTATTTATTATCTATATGAGTTACACATCATTATTATACCCATCCAAATAATAATATATTGAATAACAATTACACCACGACGTGGAGACGGTAAGCCGTACGCATGCACGTATGGTGACATGTTATTCAAAGGGTGGATAGAATACTGAATATGGTTGTACCATATTTATAATAACATCACAGTATATGTTAGATACTGGAGTTATTATTTTATAATGGTAAGAGCAATGAAAGAAGAAGTGGAAGAAGAAAGGAACTTGAAAAGGGGTGGTGAAAACATTACCTCTTCTTCGGGTTCTTCCTTTTGATTTGATCAAAAGGGCTCATTAGGTTGGATTTCTGATCAAACTAAGGCCTCTAGGTTGTAGTGAGGGAAGTTGGGAGAGTATTTGGGCAGAGTTTTGCCGAACCAAAAGGCTTTGAAGGTGTGAAGAAATGAGAAGGAGGAGTGCCCTTTTATAAGAGGGGTGAGGGGCACCTTTAGAAAAGCTAGAAATATTAATTTATAATAAATTCATATTCGGTTTCTAATGGCTCCAAAGTTGATTATTCAAAGGTTAAGGTGGGGATAGGTCGAAAACCACTCAACCAATAGAATTTAGATAGTTTTGGGTACTTATATTAACCTTATCTTTAAGTATTAACTCTAAGTTAATTAGTTTCACTTTTACAATGTCTCTTTGTATTTTTATATAATATGGTTAATAAACTTACTATATACATCCAAGAGACCCCCAAGTGGTCCATTAATGATACACCTATCATGATATAAGTCTCTTGGCCGAACCTTAGATTTTTAGGAATTTAATATCAATTAATAATATAATATTTGTTTTAAAAACTCTTTTATGTCAATTTTGACACTATTCAATAGTTGATTTTTGTGAAACTCATAACAGAATGATTACTTCGAAAAAAGTTAATTAAATCCATCCTAATATGTTATATTAACCTAGAAAATTAGTTTAATTCATTAAAAGTTTTATATTATATTTATTTGGGTATTTATAATATCAATTATTTTGATTTTTCACTATTATAGTAATTACTGCATCATCATTGTGTCATAAATAAATTAAATTATATAATGTCTAAAAATTAAAAATAAAATATCATTATGTAGTAAATCTGTTTATATTTCTAATGAATATTTATAATCTAAAATCCAACAAATATAACCCTATGTAAAATTTTTTTTTCTAAAAGATATATGCTTGTGTCATTTTTGTATTCATTTTAACTTAATTAAAATAAAGTGTCCCTATCACCTACAAGTGGCACCATGGGGTCCCAAAATTGACCCAAATATGCCTATGTCCGAACATGTATCAACCAATAAGTCTAGGACACGTTTTAGGATAATTTATTATTATTATAATATTATTTTTTAACCCTTATTTATGGGATTTACCCTTAACCATGGTAAATAAAATATTTACCGCAGTAATTATTCAAAATGTCTAAAAATAAAAGTTATCTATTTACACAATTTGAACATCCTGATTCCAAATATGGAATCCATTTTTCTAAATTCAAAACACAGAAGTGGCAGAAATTAATTTAAAATTAATTCCCGCTGTCAAAACAAAAAGCGTGTTTTTAAGAGATAATAACTATCAAAAGATTGACACTTGTTTATGTTCGGTTTAATTGTAAAATTATGTCCAATGACCAACATTATATTAAATGGTAAAAATATATTCTAAATATACTTTAAAACCACTCAAATTCATAATTTATCACTATTAATTATTTCATTAAAAAAAGTTGTTTTTAATTAAAATTTAGTAATTTTCACTATTCATCAAAATATGAAAGTTATTCGAAAAGTACCAAAATTTCACCTTAGGCTAAATTCGATATTCCGAATCCAAAAATGAAGTCCATTTTGAAATATAAAATATATATAATTTCAAAAAGTAGGTATTACTATTCATAACGGCTAGTTTGATTGGTTGTGGTGTGTGTTAAAACTCGAAGTTGCGTACAACACACGCTACTATATTATTCAAAGAAAGAGTACCGTGGAAGCTTGGGATGTTTCATTTTAAATTTTTGATGTCCCCATTTAGTCAAAAAGTTTAAAATATTGTATTTAAAAAGGGTTCTCTATTAAAAGTTGATAAAAGTGCAATACTAAAAATAAATTTGTTCTTGCGTTATGTCTAAGATACTCATAATATGGATTCTAAAATTATAAGGATTATATAAAGTTTAAAATTTAGTTAATACTATTCATAACCTCTTTTGAATGGCTTTTTGGTAAGTCATGGTGCAATTGAACTCGGTGTTGCGTGTAGTGCAAGTTATTGAATTATTATGAAGAAATAACACACTATGAATTCTTGGGGTGTTACAGGATGCCCTCCATGCAGTGACGTCTCAACATGACAAGAAGGCCCTCCCCTTGTCGTGTCCTGCCCTGAAGGTCCTACCTAACGGTTACGTTGCAATGACACTCTGCGAAGCCGGGCAGCAGATCATGGTGGTAGTCCTCACCACCCTGATAATGGAGGTCCTCCTCGTAGAAATTTCAAGCAACAAGAACTCCCTCCCCTCGTTGCGGTACATTCTGAAGGTCATCCCCAGGGTGTGCCCCACAGATATTCTCCCTGCGGCAGATGTAATGGTATTCCTCGGCATTGCAGCAGCTGTGATGGTAGTCCTCGCCACCACGACTACCATTGCGAAGGTACTCCCCGTAGTGGCTCCAAGAAACAAGAAGGTCCTACCCTTGTCATAGTGTGTCTTGAAGGTCCTCCTTGGGATACACACCGAATATCAAACCATGATGGTCTTCCTCACCATGATGGCGGTTTTTGCGAAGGACCTCCCCGTAACAACACTACATAGCCAAAAGGTCCTACCCTTGCTGCAACATGCCTTGGAGGTCCTCCCCAGGGTATGCACTGCAAAAGTCCTCTATGTAGTGATGCATCAAGAAGTAATGGTATTCCTCGCCATTGTGGCTTCCATTGTGAAGGTCCTCCCCACAATAACATATCATATCGACAGGAAGGTCCTCTCCCTACCGAATCAGGCACAGAAAAGCCCTCGTATGCCGAGGCACTCAGAAGGATGGATTCATGCATGTTAGATTCCAAATTAGTCTCCATAGACATCCTTCTTCAATCGAGATACATTCCGGGGCCACTTTATTCTTCTCAACCTCCTCGAAATCACCCACATGATGATTTAGCACCAACCAGTCCCACTGCCTCCGACCACACTATCATCGAGCGTCTCAATTGGGCTAACCAGGTAGAGGAGTCACTAGCAGAGGAGTATGCCGACAAGTTTCACCTGAGTTAATGACTGGCTAGGGATGATATACCCGTTATGTTTTGGCCCACAGCCACCTCTCAATTCGACATACCCACAGAATTGTCGGAAGAATGTGTGAATGACATCCGCTACAATATATGGACAACCCTTCGCCGAATGAAATCAAGCTTTCTGCCCTATGACGGGTATGTAGACCACGTCATGATAATGGGAGACCTCCTGTGTCACATCGACCTAGATGCTCTTCCTTCGGCACGGAAACAGCAACCCGAGAGGAACTAAGGGAATATGGAGATAGACTGCCTCCGTGCGCTGCACCAGATGTGTCACCTCATCGGTGACGCTCCGATAGGAGTCTATATTAGGGGATGGGGGGAACATGGAGCTTTGCATTTCACTCCACTCCATGCCCAGAAGAACTCGTTCGATATGGTGTCTTGCAACGTCATCACGTCAAGACGACAATAGAGTGGTCTCCCTGTTCGCGAAGGGCAACACACCCAATAGATTCGGGCCTTGAGTAAGTCCTAGAAGCGTCACGCCCGACAGGAACAATCCATTCAAGAAATTTTGAATTAGGACACCTATAGCATACAACAGGCCTCTCACCTAAGATAGGCTAATTAGCGATCTTTTCCTACCCCCCAAAAGGGATTGATTCACATAAGAACTCGACACCAAACCCAGTTCACCCCTGAATATGGGTGCGCAAGGTCAGGCAGGTAGCGATAGCCGCAGAAACTGCCGTAATCCAAGGTCAACCTCAGCCTACAGAGCTGGGGGCATTTTTCACAACAAACTCCCCTGTAAGACCAAGAAAAATGGGAAGATACCCAACATTTAGGGAACGAAGCCAACCCTAGCCCTCAGGGCTGGGGGAATTATTACCCCCTCAACAATAACCTCCCCCAAGAGAGTCAGTATTCTCTCTTATAGGGAGGACAGTCAGAAGAGGAGGTTCCCGTCCTATCCTGTCATTTGAATCGTCATCCCCACCAAGAGGAAGGCGCACCATAAGGTAGAATCAAAGAACTCTCTGCGTAACCCTTCGTCAAGAAGTCCGAAGGCAATTTCAGCACATGAAAGGGAAGGCCAGTAAAAGACGCAGGAGATCCTATTCCTATTTGGAAGATGAAATCTTCCCCGCTCCGCAATATGCATCTATCAACGCCATAGAGGCTAACCCCATGGGTGACACCAAAGATGATCAAAATCCGGTGGGATTGGGAGATGATGGTTCCGATCAGGCTGTGACTCACAACAAACCACCAGGTGTGCACACTCGGAACTAGAGGGCCATCCTAAATATGGCCCCCCCTTCAGCTAACCTCCCTCCACTTACCCTGTGAGCTTCCAACAAGGATAAGAACAAAGGACTGGTTACCCTTAACCCGCCTTTTTCTCTTGATAAGAACGAGCCATGTAAGCTTGAATAGAGGTTCGCTCGACAGGAAGAGGAAATGAAGGAATTGAGGCTCCTCAACGCCGAGCTACTCCAAAGGAACCATCTTATTAAAAGCGCATCCCAAGAGGAGCCACGTCTTACACTCCCATTAAGTGCACCTCAAGGACCCAGGTTTACCCCGCCTAATGAGGCGTTTGGTCCGTCCAACTACCTAAATGTGGACCAGATGAATACCATGACTTCCCTCCACTTAGGAAGCAACCAGAGAAAGTGTTCCCGAACCCTCTGAGGGTCTCCTGAATGGCATATGCACCCTTGGTACTGGCTGAGCCGGATCCTCTAGAAATGCCTCATTCTACACCTTCCCAAGACTGGGCCCAACCAGATGTAAACCAGGGTCTCACCAACACCATCGAGGCACTGACAGCTCGATTGGAAGCGATGGAGGGCCGACGGGCTCTGATACAGCCAGAGCGGAATCCCTACTCGGATTGGGTGAGAAACACACCTCCTCCACCCAAATTTGGGAGCCATGTATTCCCTATCTTCAATTGATCAGACGATCCGAAACAAAATTTGATGCACTACGCATCTTATTGCGACCCTATGATGGGGACTCCGGAACAACAAGAAGCAGTGAAACTCAGATGTTTCGTATGGACCTTGCAAGGATCCACCTTTGTCTGGTATACAAGTCTACCAGACCAGTCAATAAAAACTAGGAATACCTTCGGTAGCAGTTCCTGTTCAACTTCAGCTCAACGTTGCCTAAGACAACAGTCAACGACCTCATGAACTGCAAGCAGAGGGAGAACGAGAGGGTCTCAGATTTCATCTCTAGATGGAAAGGTCTGACCTAATCTCTGAACCGACCAATGCCTCAAGATGAGTTGCTCTCCATATTCATCGATAATATTCGAGATGAGCTACGAACTCCTCTCATACTAGTGGAGTGCACCACTGGCTTACGCCATCTCACAGCCATTGCCCATAGAAATGAGGACTCCCTACAGCGGACCAATTTGAAGTCCCGAATAGCCTCGCAGGCTTCCACAAAGAGAGCAGCCATAGCTGAAGCGTCCTCTGTCACGCTCAAGACACCCCCTGTGCCTGCTCCACCACTCAGGCCTCCACCAAATCATTAAGGGCCCCCTGTAAATCAGCGGACGCCTCCACCTAGGTTGGACGATCAAAGAGGATTAAAGTTAAACCAGTTTGAGGAATGAATACATAAAGCATACTCGTTCCGAGAGGACCAAGTCCATGGCTACTTCATCACCGCAATGAATTGAAACTTGCTCTGCCTCCCAGAGCTGAGGAAACCCGGAGATGTTAGCCGTGATGATAGGCCATTCTACTGTCCTTACCATCAAATGTTGGGGCACAATATTCAGGAATACTTCATCTTCAACGAACTCCTGCAAAGGATGGTAGACTCCAGGCAGGTCGAGTTGGGACCACCCCCAGCACATGTGACATATATTTCTTCCACTGGCTCAGATAAAGGGGAGGGGTGGCTAGAAGTCACCAGAAAAAAGGGGCATAAATTTGATAGTTGGGTGATTCAGAAGACTATAGACCGAGCCCAGGGCATACTATGAGCTCAGCTACGGTAGCCAGTGTTGCCGCCAACAACCCCTGATGCCGCACAACCTACATTATTGGCCTCACAACCCTCCATGAGCTGGTCATACAGGCGTAATAGAAAGGGGAGGGGACAAGCGCAAGAGGAGAAATCCGGAACAAGGACGAAGTTAGCCCTGACACTGTCATATTTCATGCCCCCAAACATGGTGCCCTGGGCACCGACCCACCAAACGACACCATTAGGGACGACCGACCAGGTTGACATGTCAATGGATGAGGAGCCGATCATTGGTTCCATCAACGTCATAAATCTTGTGGAATCATTCTGTAACAAAGGGTATGGTTACCCACCTGAGTTCCTGGCGCAAAGGGCTGACAGGGGGAATCACAGAGGCATGGGATATTAGGGGAGGCACAGTTGCGGTCGAACCCAACCCTATAGTTGGACCTCGGCCCAAACCGTCAACATCGCAGAAACCCATGGGAGAGCCCTTCAATAGACTCAACAGGAGATAGAACATCCCCCCACCTCCACAAGCAGCCACCATGGCCCTGTTATTCTATGATACCCATAAGAGGAGGAAAAAGTGTCTAGCCGCCTAGTGCTCAGAAATAGACCGGTCGGGCCGAGTCCCCAAGATGTGGGAACATCATTGACATCTTACCCCGCGACTGGTCCCTCCTCGTCATGTACTCCAGCTCCCAAGATGCTTTTTAGAACTCTCCCGCCATTGGAGAAGCATCGGCCGTTGGAGCAAAAGTACGACATACTTAAGTAGATGGCATCAGTACCAGTCAAGTTGTCTATCCTGGAGGCCCTGGGTTTGTCAGCCGACCTTAGGGAGGCACTAATAAAATCCTTGCTCAACCCCCAGGAGTTTCAAGCCGAGGTAGCTGCCGGTGAGATCTACTGAATGGAGACTAGCTCGGCTGAGTGAAATGCAGTGATTTCCTTCACCAATCTAGATGAAGATGCCATCATGCAGGGACACATCAAAGCATTGTATGTGTCCAACACGATAGATGATGTTGAGATCTGTAAAGTCTTTATTGACAACAGATCTAGAGTTAACCTCCTTCCCTTAAGGACACTCCGTAAGCTGGGCTATAGTGAGGATGATTTTATACTCTCAGCGACCACTTTGTTGGGGTATGACAAGAGCGTGCAGAAGCCAATGGGACAAATTAAGCTAAAGACCCATTTTGGCGACCTTGTGGCCTACTTGGAATTCCTAGTGGTTTGGAAGAACACATCATTCAATACCCTGCTGGGGATGTTGTGGCTCTATAAGCACATGGTTGTTCCTTCATCCTACCACTAGTGTATTAAGTACTACGTCAATGGGAAAAATGGGACACTTCATGCCGACAAGTCCACTTTCGATCTCTCCGAGTCACACTACATTGACATCGGGTTCTATGAGCAAAAGAGGAAGATGCATTTGGATGATGGTGTTGACTGGATCCCTGCTCCAAATGGTCTGGAAGTGGTTCTTGATGACCCCCTCAGGCAGTTTGGCAAAGACTACGTACTTCCCATCAACCATATTGAGAGCAGGGGTTCAAGATCTGACACACACTCCACTGACTTTATGACCTCATCCACAATGGTTGAGCGTGAAAATACATGAACGTCTACCAACCCACAATCTGGGGACGAATGCTCAAGCCGGGATGCCCACAATGCCTCTCCCTCACCTCCGGAATCTCAAGAACCTGTGCTGGGAGCTCTCCCCTAGTCAGATCAAGAAGGAGAGGATTTGGGATAAGAAGAGGAGGAATATCGCAGGGATGCACCTCCCGCATTGGAGGAGGGTATCTCCACCACGGTGGACAAGCTCAGGGAAATAATCCTGGGTACTGAGGAAGTTCTGAGGCCTAATCTCATTAGTGAAGCCATGTCCCACGAGGAGCATGAGGTATATACCTCTTTCATAAAGAATCATCAGGATGTTTTTGCCGGGAATTACACAAAAATTCCAGGACTCGATCCTGAAGCGGCGACGCATCACCTGGGTCTTCTAAAAGACCACCAGGGCTATAAACAGACCTCCAGAAGGACACTTCCCTCACATGCTGCCAAAATAGATGCTAAAGTCGATAAGCTCATTAAAGTAGGCTTCATTCGCGAGGTCTAGTACCCCATCTGGTTGGCCAACATCGTCCACATCAATAAAAAGAATCGGAAAATACGCATCAACATCGATTTCAGAGATCTCAATCAGCATTTCCCCAAAGATGACTTCCCGGTCCTGATCATTGAGTTATTAATCGATGCAACGTCCGTGTATGAGTCTCTGTCCTTCATGGACGGCTATTCTGGCTATAATCAAATCAGGATGGCCTGAGAAGACGAAGATTCCACTACCTTCAGAGACCCTCAAGGAATATTCTTTTATAGGGTCATGCCCTTTTGTCTCAAGAATTCTGGCGCCACATATCAGCGCGCCATGCATGGTATATTCAACCCATTCCTAGGAAAATTCATCGAATGTTACATAGATGAATTGGTGGTCAAATCAGGACAGCACTTAGATCAGCTTTCAGAACTTGAGACTGTCTTCAACAAACGTCGACAGCATAGCCTAAAGATGAACCCGTTGAAGTGCGCCTTTGGGGTTACCTCCGGGAAATTCCTTCGCTTCGTTATACTCCATCGCGGGATCGAAGTCAACCCTGAAAAGACAAAGGCTATCTTGGGTCTTCCACCTCCCCACAACCTCACTGTGTTGAGAGAATTGCAAGGGCACTTGGCCTATATCAGGCGATTCATATCTAACCTGGCAGGCTAATTTTTTCCCTTTACCAGGTTAATGAAGATGGGAGTCACGTACCAATGGACAGATGACTGCCAAGAGGCGTTTGACTGCCTAAAGAGGTACCTCTTAAGCCCACCGGTGCTCATGTCCTCGGTCGAAGGAAGACCTCTCATCCTATATGTGACGGCCCTAGAGTGGTCATTGGGATCCTTCCTCGCACAAAATAACAATGGCGGCAGTGAAAACAGTCTCTATTACCTTAGCCGAATGATGATTGATGATAAGACACAATACTCAAACATCGAGAAGAGCTGTTTGGCCTTGGTCTTCGTAGATAAAATGTTGCGACATTATCTGCAGCATCATGAAGTCCATTTGGTCTCACATAATTACCCGCTAAAGTACATCCTCTGCCGCCCGATGCTGACTGGGTGCCTATCTTGATGGGCAGTCATCCTGCAACAGTTTGACATCCCGTTTGTGACTCAGAAAGCCCTCAAGGGCCAGGCATTAGCAGATTTTCTAGCAGAGCACCCCTCAATAGGGACTACCGCACTGTACATCGAGCTACCAGATGAAGATATCTTCACGGTTCAAGATGAGCTCCCAACATGGGAAATATACTTCGGCCGCGCGTCCCGAAGCCCAACTGGGAGGAGGATGGAACACCCCAAATTTAATAAGACCAAGACGGTGGAGATCCACGAAATCAGTCCTATCCCTGAGCCATATGCTCCTACCACTGGTTGAATGACCCCCATTACAAACTACCTTCAACGGGGAGAACTTCCATTAGACAGGGCTGAACGAGAGAAAATACAGAGAAGGGTAATCAACATTGTCCTTTGTGGCGGTGCGGGTCAACAAGAGGTACTCGACAAACGAGGCCTCAATGGAGTCCTCCTCAAATGCATTGAAGGAGAAGAAACTACCGTCGTCATGAATGAAGTGCATGCCGGAGTATGTGGATCACATCATCTAGGGACCAAGCTTTCCCATCAGGTTCGGAGGCTTGGGTACAACTCGACCACAGTGGCACGAGAATGCGAGCGCTTTACCACAAAATGCCACTCATGAAAAATTCATGCCAACTTCATACACCAACCCCCGGAGTTAATTCATCATGCCAAGTACTCCTGGCCATTCACCATCTGGGGAATGGACGTCGTGGGACCATATCCCCCCGCCACACCAAACATCGGACGTATATCCCCACAGCCACTAACTTCTTTTCCAAATGGGAAGAGGTTGTACCCCTTAAGGAAGTCAGGGCAAGAAACGTTGTCAGCATTGTGAAAACCAATATCATCACAAGATTTGGCGTCCCTCATACCATATTGACAGATAACGGCACCAACTTCAGCTCTGCTGAATTGGAGATGCTATACCAAGAATATGACATCAAGGCTTACCACTCATCTCGCTACCATGCAGTGGCCAACGTACAGATAGAGGCTTTCAACAAGACCCTGTCCAACATTCTCCAAAAAATGGTGGACAAAGACAATAATTCATAGCAGGATAAACTCCTCCATGCATTGTGGGTTTATTGAACCACAATCTGCACCGCTACTCGGGATACCCCGTACTAACTGGTGTACGACATAGAGGCAGACTATCCCATTGAACTCCAATCTCCCTCACTCCGTGTTTACATCTGTGATCAATTATCCAACGATGAGAAATCAGAAAAGCGTCTAGGCGAATTGGAACAACTAGACGAGAAGCAGATGAACACTTTGCACCACCTGAAAGTCTACCAGAACCGTATTGCACGAGCCTTCAATAAAAAGGCCCGCCTTCGGTCTTTCATGGAAGGAGAATTGGTGTTGGGCCTCTGGACACCAATGATAGCTGGAAGGAATCCTCCAAAGCTGGAGCCCAAGTGGGAGGGACCATACGTTATACACAAGGTCTATACCAATGGAGCATATGCCCTGATCTCTATGGACGGGCAGTTCACCACGGCTCTGACCAATGCGAGATTCCTGAAGAAGTATTTCACATAGAAACCAAGTGTACCCAACATCCTTACCGCATGACGTCAAACTGCACGGATTTTATCCTTGCTGCACAACGTTAAACTGCACGGATTTCATCCTTACCACACAATGTTAAATTGCACAGATTTCATCCTTACTGCATGACGTTAAACTCCACAGATTTCATCCTTACCGCATGACGTTAAACTGCACGGATTTCGTCCTTAATGCACGTTGTTAAACTGAACAGATTTTAGAGAACTATGAGAGTCTTAATTCGGGCCCTCGCAGGATACGTAGTGACGCCAGGGTTCCCCATCCTGGCCCAGCCACCCCCAAATTGAAGTTTAAAAATGCCCTTTCCCCCCATGTATGGACTAGACCAGCATGGGGTGTACCCCTCATCCTTACCGCACGAAGTTAAACTACACGGATTTTAGATAACTACGTGAGGCTTGATTCCTACCATCGTAGGATACATAGTGACGCCAGGGTTCCCCATCCTAGGCCATCCACCCCTGAAATAAAGTCTAAAAATACCCTTTTCCCCCTTGTACAGACTAGACATTCATGGGGTGTACTCCTCATTCTTACCAGGCGACGTTAAACTCAACAGATTTTAGAGAACTATGTGAGGATAGATTCCTACCCTCATAGGATACGTAGTGATGCCAGGGTTCCCCATCATGTCCCAACCACCCCCGAATTAAAGTTTAAAAATGCGCTTTTCCCCCGTGTACATACTACACCTGCATGGGGGGTACCCTCGACCTTACCGCACGACATTAAACTGCACAGATTTCGTCCTTACCGCATGACGTTAAACTGCACAGATTTTAGAGAAATACATATGGCTTGATTCTTCCATTTGCAGGATATGTAGCGATGCTAGGACCCCCAATCCTGGCCCAGCCACTACCACAAAAAAAATAATTATAATAATATATAATAATAAAAATGCTCCCTCCCCCCGTGTATATACCAGACCTGCACGGGGTGTATTTTTTATCCAAGTTGCAGGACGTTAAACTGCCAAGCACCCAATGGTCCCAACTCTATGACCTTAAACTAAGAGTATTTTATCCTCACCGCATGATGTTAAACTACATGGACAAGAAGTTTTAAATATGCCCTCTCCCCCTGTGTATGTACCAGACCTACACGGGGTGTACTCCTTTCAGAGAACTATGCACGGCTTGATTCCTGCCCTCGTGAGATTCGTAGTGACGCCAGGGTGCCCCATCCTAGCCCTGCCACACCCAAATAAATGTTAAAAATTCCCCCTTCCCCTGTGTATGGACCAGACCTGCATTGGGTGTATTTAGCATAGAACTACGTGAGGTTTTATTCCTGACCATACAGTATAAGTAGTGATGCTAGAATTCCACAACTTGGCCCAACCACCCCAAATAAAAGTTAAAAAAATGCCCCTTTCCCCCGAGTATGGACCAGACCTGCTCGGGGTGTATTTTTTCATCCTTACCGCAAAACGTTAAACTGCACGGATAATAATATTTTATAAAAAATTCCCCATTTCCCCCGTGTATGGACTAGACCTTCACGGGGTTTATTTTGCGTCCTTACCGCACGACGTTAAACTGCATGGGTAATGAGAGTTAAAAATGCCCATTTCCCCCGTGTATGAACCAGACCTACGCATGGTGTATTTTTCATCCTCACCGTATGACGTTAAACAGCATGGACTGCATCCTCATTTCATGACATTAAACTACATGGATTTCATCAAAAACCACATAAAATATATGGCGAAATGAGATGGAAATACTCCTTGTGAATTTGGATGCATCCTCCCCATACATCAGACACCACGACATGAACAATTGCGGATCCTCATAACCATTCACGACCATCGGAAGTGGAATGTTATCGATACATGGACACCTCTACATGAATATGCATACTATTCACTCATCGGCTCTGCATATTGATAGCCCCTGGCCCGTCTACCAAAGGCAAGATTTCCATGGGCGACACTCTTTCTAGATATGTACGCTTACCGGCCTCAGTGCCCCCATATCATATCTCCCGATCCAGAAATTTATGGTACAACGGTTTACAAGTTCATCCCATTTTCACATCCAAACATCTCCAGGGTATCCCTACCTGTTTAGCCTATGTATCCGCCCATGGTTCACATGATGACCTATATCTACGAGCATCAATCCAAGACTAGGCTACTTTGACTCAATGGACAATTTTAGTAAAGATGCTTCTTGTATGCTCGGACACCATTATTCCCACATGACGAACTCTGTAATGTGAGAAATCTATGATTTTCATAATCATTCATGGCCATCGTAAGTGAAAATTTATCGACCCATGGACAACATTGCATGACTATGCATACCATGCCCTCTGCGGCTCTGCATATTAATGGCCCCTAGCCCATCTACCAAAGGTAAGATTTCCTCAGGCGACAATCTTCCTAGCTTCGTACTCTTACCAGCCTTAGAGCCCCCACGCCCCATATACTGATCTGGGAAACCTCAAATTTGCAGTTTAAAACCTTCATCCCCCTCCCTGTTCAGAGTATATCAGAGCATGTTAACTCGGTTATCCGTCGAGTGACTGTGGCAATAGTCACCCAGTGGTCCGAGCTCTATGACCGCTAAAATAGGAGTACTTTGTCCTTACCGCACGACGTTAAACTGCAGAGGTTAAAGATACACCCCCTTGAACAAAATAAATCAGTGTAGGGAGCTCTCTAATCTTTAACAGCAACGAGGGCCGAGTATGCACGACATGTCCAGACAATTTCTTACCAGATGATAGACTTTGTGGCCCAAACAATTACGGATCCTCATAACCATTCACGACCATCATAAGTGGAAAGTTACCGACCCGTGGACACCTTTTCATTACTTTTCATACCATTCCCTCATCGGCTCTGCATATTGATATCCCCTGGACCGTCTATCAAATGCAAGATTTCCACAAGTGACACTCTTCCTAGCTCTGTATGCTTACTAGCCTCAGGGCCCCCATATCATTTCTCCTGATCCAAGAATCCCCGGAACCACAATTTACACCAATTGATCCCTCTCCACGTCTTTGGCATGCTGAGATTCTCAAGCGCAGCTAAATTCTAATCAAGAGCGGCCTTTGGAACTACATCCTTACTGCATGACGTTAAACTGCACGGAGCATCTTTGCCGCTTGGTGTAAAGCTGCAATGAACGAGTATTAAACATCATGGGAAATGCCTCTAACCACAATCGTTTTCACTAGTTGAAAAATTCCCCCTGTCCTCACTGTATGACATTAAACTGTGTAACATCATTTAAAAATACCCCTCGTCCTTACTGCATGACATTAAACTGCGCATCATCCTTTAAAAATACCCATGTCCTTACCGCATGACGTTAAACTGCACGAAATCTAATAATGCTCCTCATCTTTACTGCACGAAGTTAAACTGCACGGAAGTCGTCCTTATCGCATGACGTTAAACTACACAGTCAAACCTGTCATGGGTTCAGTAAGGAACACAGGCTTTCACCTGTCCCCTAGTGCATGGGTCAGACCTGAACAAACCACCGTCTTACACCATCATGAGAAGGAATGACTTCACCCATTCTCGGGATATTTAGTCTAGACACTTCTCCAATACTCAGGCACCCTCTCCTCATAAACCATAATCCGTGCTCAGAAAAAAAATCTAAACTCTCATAATCCACCAATGGTGGCCCTAATCCCAACTTCCCTGAAGTTGCTCGGCCATCGGGAGAATACAATCATTGAACCAAGGACACCTTTGCATGACTATGCATATCATGCCCTCAGCGGCTCTGCATAATGATAGCCCTTGGCCCGTCTACCAAAGGCATGATTTCCTCAAGAAATGTTTCTCTCCGTATGACTCTTGGCCCTTGAGACCATATGTTCATCTTGGGATTCAGAAACCCTCTGAGATACAGTTTACTATCCTCTTTCACAACCCTGCCTGAATATGGTGGAACGTCTCTGAAGAGATTACTGAGAACTAGGAGAATCTGTTCCATTCTAGATAATGTCCTAGCTGCATAACATTAAACTGTGCCAAGCTCCAACTGTCCTTTACACTTGATAAATGCGTAGGACAAGAACCCTTCTTCCACACTCCTAATTGATACAGATGTTCTCAAAACCTTTCAGATGTCACATACCCTTTCAAAGCCATCCCCGGTGGTTTTCATAATTCTCCAAGCCACCCATGGTGGTTTCCATAAGCTGGACTTTCATGAAGTCCTATGGCCATCAGAAATGGAAAGTCGTTGACTTAAGGACACCTTTTCATGACTATGCATACCATGCCCTCAGCGGCTCTGCATATTGATCACCCCTGGCCCGTCTACCAAACGCAAGATTTCCTTAGGCAATGCTCTTCCCACCTCTGTACGCCGATATGGCTCCCATGCCATGATACATGCCCTTCATGTCATTCAAATCTGAACACACTCCCTCCACATGCGTCTGGAGGACATTGAGACATGTTTTAATAAATCAAACCTCATTGGGGACCTCGCCCCACCATGCTTGGTCAAATCTGTTCGACCTAAAACATCATTAATGATAGTCTTGATGGTGGGACTTTATACCGCTCACAAAAAGAGGCACAGAACCTGTTAGGCCGAAAACCTAAAAAGGGAAACCTAAGAAAAATTCGGGCCATACCCGTTGGGTCCACACCAAATGGGCCCAGACAAATTTAGGGTATTAAAAGAAAAATACAAGAAGTTTGTGGGATTTTTCTACAAAACCCTAGAAATAGTCGAACTGTGCTCGTTGAGTCCCTTGGATCAGGCAAAATTTAGATCATTGTCCAATCAGTCATCATGTTTTAGGACCACTCTACATCGGAATAGCATCCTCTTCATTCCGATCAGACCCCATTCTGATGGGGGGAATTTTTTGGGTCCTGAAAACCCTGCAAAAAAGATTCTACCCAATTCCCCCCAAAGAATTGGGGGGGGGGAATGGAGAAAACTCAAACGATGCACAAAACTGAACCGGTCCGTAGACCGGTCCAAATGATGACACCCCGTGGCCGGTTCTGTGAAGCACCCCCTCCACAGACTATTGTCGTTCGTGGAATGGAGGTGGAGATCTTCCGTAGGCACGAAGCAGGATGGGCACTAGACCGGTCCACCGTCACGAACTTCCCCCAGGTACGGACTGCCTCAACCAGCCCTGTCCGCATCCGCTGTCGTTCATGGAACGGAGGCGGAGCCCTCCACGGCTGTGAAGAACTCCCCGAGCTCCTTTGGTTCATGGTGGGAGATGCGCTTGATGTAGCCGTGAATTACGGATTGACCAAGTCATCCGTGAACTGGGTCCCCGATCATGGGCCTCCGCAAAAGGTTCCACGTGACCATAGATATATCTCTTTCCCCACTCCATAAAAGGATATCAATTGGGAAGAGCACCAAAGGAGGATTCAGAGATGGAAGGATATTGATCAGATTTGGTTGGAAGGATTTCGAAGGAAGGAGGTTAGGATTTCCCAAACTGCGAAGTTCTAGTCTGCAAACCAAAGTAGGTATGAAGATGGAAGAGAACAAATAAGGAACCAAAAACAAATAATAACTTGGTGAACCGCGAACTTAAAATAACAAAGAAACTAAGACCATAAACCATGGCTTCTCCACGGATGCACTCCCCACGGACCAGAGAGCTTATTCCTCTTTTCCAATATGCCACACCGCGTAGCACCCCCCTACGCGGCCGAAGCCCCGACCGACGAACCCCCGACCGGTGCCGCCCTTGGACACCGCTCCTCGCATGGAACCCTCCACGAACCACCCTGGTACACGGATCGAACCCAAAGCCGCGAACCACCTTGGTTCGTGGGATGCTCACCATTCTGAGAACCACCCGAGTTCGCGAGTTTCCCATCAGTACATGGACCACCCTGGTTCGCGGACAGCCTCTCCAGCCGCGTAGCACCTTCCTACACGAAGGGCGCCACCACCCATGCCCCAGTGTGGCCCGCCGAATCCTTAGGAGTTTCCTTTCCCCGAGCCAGATAAAATATGCCCTCTCTGACCTGATCCTCCACAACCCCCTCATAGGTCCATTCATCTGCCCCGAGCCGAGACCTCCACCAGTGCCACCGGACCCGTGTGGTGTAACCCTCAGGTGCATCAACGTGCCATCTTGAGTTCACATACACAGGGTAAGCAGGGGAGAAGGGGTTTCCCCGACCCTTGAGTAGATTTATGAAGCATTCCTGGGTTCACATTCCCACGGTAATGTGGAGTCTGAGCTAGGGAGCCCCCTTTCTGCCCCTCCACTTGTTGGGTCCAGGGCACTTCTCCCTTCTTTAGAGGGTAGTAAAATACTCATCCGAAGGAATCCCTCATGCACTTCCGTACTTCCCCCGGGAACAAGAGAGGTGATGGTCACATGAGCACCCCTTTCCATCTCTAGTTGTGCTTTGTCACCTTGGGCATCCATCCCAGAGTAAGCCCCAGCCTTATGGGCCGCTCCATGCGTAAAGCCCCACCTCACTTCTCACGGACGCACCTTTCGTGACGTGATCGTCTGGTCCCTACTGCCTCTTGTTTCTCCCACCGAGCATGATTCATGTGGGCTTAGAGTAAGCGTTGACCATGAAATTATCTCCTGGGACTCCTGAGAGTGTATGCCCTAATCTCATGCGAACTCCGAGGACATTGATTCCCCACCACATGGATACGTAGGAATCTTTCAAGAGGTTTAAGCCCAATCACCATCGGACCCCCGAGTCCACCTTCATATCAGTTCTCTGAAACCCCAATGTGAACTACGAGGACTTTGATTCCCCACCACGTGGATACTTAAGAAGCCTTCAAGAGGTTCAAGCCCGATCACCATCGGACCCCCAGGTCCACCTTCAAATCGGTTCTTCGACACCCCCAATGCGAACTACAAGGACATTGATTCCCCACCATAGGGATACGTAGAAAGCCTCCATGAGGATCAAGGCCAGGAACTGGTCATTCCGACCCCCTTTCACGTCAGTTTACCCACATCCTGGGCCTCCTCATAGTGTAATCCCCAATCTCGTCTGAACTACGTGGACTTTGATCCCTGTCTTCTAGGTAGGGTAGGTAAGAAGCCTCCATGAGGTTCAAGCCCAACAACCGGTCAATCCGACTATCCTAACGTCAATTCATCGCACCAACCCTAGTGTTGTATCATTGAGTCCATATTTCTCGAGGTCATTAATCCAATGAGGGACGGTAAAGCTGAGGCATAAATGATTCTGAACCCTTGCATCCAACTGACTATTTCCCACCAGGAGAAGTCTGTGGATACAATGCTTGGGTACAAACCAAAGATTCACGAACATAAGAATACGTCTTAAATCTATAAGAGATTCCTGGAACATGAAATAATTCCCCACAAAAGGGTGCGATGAGCCCGACTTCCCATCCTCTCAACCAATGTGAGTGCTTAAGAGTCGCTGGCCAAATCACCCAGCGAACGCCTGCTTTTGGAAAGCAGGTCCACATATCGTCGGATATAGAACCATTGGGTGTTTTGAAAATGATCTGAAAATTTCACCTAAGAATGTATAAATAACATTTAGGTATCTTATAAATGATAATATGGTAAAATTATAGCATAGTATAATTATATAAATGTTTTAAAAATTATTAAATAGGTGTTGTTTTTTCCTGGAAGACAACAATATTTTTTTTTCAATTTTGTAACTTATAATGATTTAATAGAAAATTTATTTTCATAAAATTTATTCATAAATTAATATTTTCTTGTCTTATTATTATAATAAAAATTTACGAGAACTTAATTAACTTTTCAAAGATCTATAAAATTAATTATAGTTTTCCAATCGGTATTTTCCAATTAAATGAGGATTTTAATTAAAAATTAAAATTATCATTTTTAAAAAAAATTATTATAAAATGTGGTTAATTTTCTAATTCAAAATATAAAAATTTTTAGGGTTATTTCTTATATTTTTCAATAGTAGATTATTTTTAAGTGAATAGATAAATACAGTAATTTACGGTATATTTACATTAAAAGTTCAATACAGTATTCCTTGATTTCACACTGATATAATCACCATAATCCTCAAATAAGTTTAATTATTTTAATATATTTAGTGATAATGTCCAAACTATTTATATTCCTGGTCCAAAATAATAAACTAATGAATAAAATAATGATAATACCCCTATTATCCCTTATAAAACCCACCCCTCACCACCATTTATCCTCACACATTAATAACATTAAAACCATTCCAAGATCTTCCAAATAATCTTACAAATCCCCTATCCCTTGTTTAAGTGATCTTGGTATCATAAAAATAATAAACCCTT
Organism: Viscum album; assembly: GCA_963277665.1. Lineage (NCBI taxonomy): Eukaryota > Viridiplantae > Streptophyta > Magnoliopsida > Santalales > Viscaceae > Viscum > Viscum album. Next base: position 1,619,803,450 of record OY728125.1, read on the forward strand.
TTCCTTAAGGATGTTCTCAATAAAGATAAATTCAAGAGGTAAAATCCAATTTTGTTTTCTTTTACTTTTATTTCAATTGATTTTATTTTATTATCATATACTCAACTCCACTTATCCATGTAGCATGATAAATCCATTATATATTGTATATGATAATTTTATTTTGTTAATGGAATAATTAATATTCAAATATTTTACCTTTTATGTTTATTCTAAAAATATCATCCATTGTGTGTCGATTTACCACCACCATGGATGATGCATTCTAATTTTCCTCTTCTACCTTCAAGGATATTCATAAATCCATTATAATTGTTGAAAAATATTGTAATATGTTTGTTATAACCCATTTTATGTTCTATAACGAACATGTATGTATAATATTGAAAAATAAAACAAAACGATTGTGTTGTGATAAAAAATTATCAAAATTATTCTAAATGATTGTCATTAACATGTTATTTAATGAATCATTCTCATATCTATAAAAAATAATACATAAGACCAATTAAAATTTGTATTTTCAATAATGACATATAATTTCAATTGTATAAAATTATTATTATTTTACATGTTCTTTCATAAATGTATACAAGTTAAAAGATTATGAAAACCAAGAAAACAAATGCTCCAGAATGATGAAATGGAACTCTATAACTCACAAAAATGGCCGTAAATGAACATAATAGAATTATCATAAATAAAATAAATGTATTATAAGTTATGGATTTGTTAATTACTGAATTTAATTTGATTATTCAAGATATTAACGTGAATAAATCAACTCGAACATAGGTAAGGGGATTCTTGAACCCAACACCATTTCCTTAGGATTTTACTCATTCACTACATTTTCAATATGGGTTTTCCAATAATGTTCCATTAATATCATTTCTTCATCATTAAGGTTTATTTTTAGAGATATATATGTTTACAATATGATTTTATTGAAAATTCAATGGTTTTACCAATACAACCCTTCTCAATAAAACACATCCTTTTCTTCTCTTGAGATTATTTCTTCTTTACTCAAGATAGATGATTCTTATACGCCAATATTTATTCATGAATGTATTATTTATTAAATGAAACCCACTCATTTCCATTGTTCATGTTATGTATATTATTGAAAAAATTTAATTTCACATGCATGATTATGTAATTTTTATGTTGTGATAGGCGTGTCAAGAATTATATATCACTCCAATACATTGGGTAATGTGATGAATCTCAAGAGAAAAATTATTGTATCTGTGAACATGATGCTAGAATATTTCACAACAATGTGTTGTAGCTGACCACTAAGACATGATGTTTCATTTTTTATGTATTTCCACATTCCAAGACTTTATCTAATGTTTCATCACATGATTGTGATTATGATCTTTTTCTGATGTTATTAGGTTGATTATTATGCTCACCCGTGTTATATTGTTTCATGTTCTTATATATCAACTTATTGAGATTTTATCTAAACCCTTTTTTATGTATTTATTCAAGTGATTAGTTGTACAAAATTGAACACACGGTCCACTAATAAGATAATGAAGAAGGAATTAAATTATTTTTATGTTTTGTTATGTTAATGTTATGTCTGGTCATAATTTTCCCAAGAAACTAGGCCTTTAGATCCCAATTTTGTAACACTATTTTATTTTTAATCTTTAAAAATATATAATTGTAATGTAATAATGTATTTTCGCTTTAATTGGTATCATATCATAGTTTATTTAATTTGGGAATTTGGTTTAGAGAAACCTAGAGAAAACCCTTAGTATGGGATTAAGTATATGAATGATCCAAAGAAGTTTTGTTTCAGAAAGATGCTAAACATAGGGATCCCACAAGACATGTATTTAGTGTTAATTTCAAAAAGTAATACATTATTTATTCATGAATTTTTTAATATTTTTTTATTAAATAGTTTCTATTTTAGAAAACATTTTTAATAAAGAAAAATCATGCCAATATTATATATGAGGGAAAATACAATGACTACCTAATGGACATCTATAATGCCTATGGAGTTGGAGTTCAAAATTTCATTGGTATTCTTACCCATATATCTCAGGATATTAAAAATAAATTAAATAATTTGAAATTTTATCATTCACCTAATATGGATCAATTATCTATATATTCTTTTATGTGGGAACTACTATACAAATTTAGTGAATCTTCTAATCCACAAGTAGAAAAATAGTAAGTGAACACAATTGAGAAGACGTTTTTATTACTTCATTATTCTGAGATAAAGAATATTACTCTTACATTTATTTTCTAGAATTAGTGGATGAAAAATGGTGGGAATTGATTTTGAAAACCAATCTGAATGAAGAAATTAAAGAAATAGAGTGAGAATGCTTTAAGTTAATGTTTATTAATAATTATTTACCTCAAAAAATTCATACAAATATAGAGATATATTTTATAAGGATTAAAAAAAGGAAGTTGGATATTCCATAGTTTACAAAGAAATTTTCCAAGGCCCGTGAGGCATGTTTTAGGTTTTGTTATTAATAGTGATAGAAAACATGAATGATTTTTTGTATTGTCAATGAAAAACATCAAAAGTATTTAAGAATTATAGACTTTGGGAGTTATGAATAAGTTGTTAGATGTTCTCCCAATGTGTAGATGGATTTTTGAGAATAGTCCAATAGAAAGAGAGATATGAAACAAAAGATTGTGTTTCAAGTTGGGAGACATAATAAGAATGGTGTAATGAAATTTCAACCACTCACAAGTCAAATATGTGGGCATAAGCATGATGTTAACTTCCTGAACTGAACAAAAAAATGGTATAGCTTTGGGGGAGAAGGATAAAAATCTCATGAATGTTGAAAAGACATGAGGAAGTAGGAAAATGTGATGGAGGAAATAAGTTCACCATCCATGGTGAAATACATCAAATATAGGGAACATTGGTACTATACAATCCATTGAACTAAACATAGAGTTCTCTATGGTTAACAGCTTTAGTAGGCATTAAATCCAAAAGATAAGGGGAATATTTTCCCATCACTACTAATAAGGTGGATTCCAATAATGATGTGGTGATTGGTATACTAGTTATTCATTCAAGAACAATGAATATATTATTTGATTCTATTTCTACACATTCTTTCATATCATTCAAGTTTAGTAGAACAATACAAACCACACCTCAAAATATGGAGGTTGATTTATTTTTGAGAACATAAAATTTTAAAATTATTGAATACAAATTATATAACTCTCCCTAATTAATGTTTTTGGACTGAACCTCTAACCAAATCTGGTGTAATTTTCTTTTGTAGAGTTTGATTATATTTTGTGCAAGCATTACCTATCTTTATTCAAATACAACATCATCTATTTGGAAAGGGAGAACACTCTTGACATCTTAAATTTTACTAAAATTTTGTACAAGTTTCAATAGGTGGATGAATCTCTTTATGGGTGATCATATCAATTATGGAAATTACTAACTGATGAGAAATCATATCTAGATCAAATGACTGAGAAAAAAGAGAAAATAATTCCTGAAGAAATGCCCATTGTAAGAGACTACTCTGATGTGTTCCCTGAAGAATTACATTATTTTAATCATGAACTAAAGGTTCAGGTCTCAATTGAACTTATTCTAGATCACTTTATATATGAGATACACCTTAAATAGAGGCCACCATTAAGTTGTAAGAAATGAAAAAGTAGTCAAAACAGAATATGGACAAATGTTTTATATGCCCAAGGGCTTCACCATGGGGTGAATCAATCCTCATCGTGAAGAAAAAGGATGGATCAATGAACCTCTACATTGATTATTGTGAGAAAAAAAGAATCCCGATAATGAAAAACTATCCCCTTCCAATGATTGATGACTTGTTCGATCAGCTACGTGGGGCCAAGAATTTCTCTTAGGTGGAACTTCAGTCGAGATATCACTAATTTAAGGTGAAGAAGGAAGATATTTCTAAGACATCCTTTCAAATGGTGTATGGACACTTTGTGTTCATAGTGATTTCTTTATGACACACAAATTCTCCATTAATATTCATGGACTTTATGAATAGATTATTTAGATATTACCTTGAAAAATTTGTGGCAGTCATTATTGATGATATTATAATATAATCCATGTGTAAGGAAAAACATGAAAGTAATTTGAATATTGTGCTAAAAACATCAAGAAGATATAATCTATATGAAAAGTACAATAAATGTGAGTTCTGTATGTATGAATTATCATTCTTGAGGCATGTTATCACCATCAAATGAATACTTGTAGACCCTTTTAAGACAAAGTCAATCGAAGAGTGGCTCAGAGTAACATCTAAAATGAAGATCTATAGTTTCCTTGTTCTAACAGGGTATTAAAACCTATTTGTGAAGAATATATCATGATTTTCAATCCCAAAAATCTTGATATCTCATAAGGGAGAAAGGATTTTCTGTACAAGTGAATTTGAATATTTATTCAAAGAGTTAAAATCAAGGCTTATCACCACATCATTACTCACGCTTATGACACGTGTTAAAATATTTTTGATATATAGAGATGCTTTAAAGAAGGTAAAAGGTTGTGTACTAATAAAAAATGATAATTTAATGTCCTATACCTCAAGGATATTAAAAATTCATGAGCATAACTATCCCACAGTTGACCTAGAGTAGGGAGCTGTGATCTTGGCAATGAACATATGGAATCATTATCTATTTTCAGAGATGTGTGTAATATATACTGATAATAAGAGATTTATAGAAATATTCACAAAAAAAGATATTAATATGAACCAATGAATATGTTTAGACCTCATCAAGGATTACGGTAGCTCAATCCACTACCATCCTTGTAAGGAAAATTGAGTGGTAGATGCTCTACGTATAAATTATCCTATAACATTGTCAATGATTAGAAATGGGAAATATATAATCATGATAAATTTTAAAAGGATAGATATGGGAATCATTAAGAAATTAACATAATCAATCCTTTCTCAAATTTTTTCTCAACCATTTCTTATGTAGAAAATAATGGATGCATGAATAAATTATTTGGAAATATTGAAGAGGGAGGAAACTCTCAGTAAAGAGAAATCTACAGAGATCAGAATTGATGAAGAAGGAGTTGTATGATTTGTTTCATGACTCTGTGTAACATCTGATCTTGAGATAAATAAATATATTATAAATTAATCACATAACTAAACCTTAACTATTCACCCAGGGGACACAAAGATGTACTGTGATCTCCACGAGAAAAATTTGTGGGAAAATATAAAGAAGGATATCCCTGAATATACATCAAAGTGCTAAGTATTTCTATAAGTTAAGTCTAGATGTAAAAAGCCTAATGGGGTGATGTAACCATTACCCATACCAACATATCAATAGTTAAACATCATCCTGGAAAATATCACTAAATATCTAAATACATCTAATGGAAATAATGCTATATGGGTTGTTTTGGATCATCGTACAAAGAAATGTCACATTATTGAAAATCAACAGCACTTCTCATTGGTTAAATATGAATTGATATAAACTAGAAAATTTATAAAGCCAAATGGTGTGCCACTATTGAAAATATCCAATAGATATACAACATTTACGTCTATGTTTTATAAAAGTCTCCAACATGCTCTAAACACTGAGTAGGATTTCAGTATGAATTATCATCCTCAAACCAATCGTCAGTATGAATAATCTATTCAAAAAACATGAAGTCGTGTCTATAAAATGTTCTATAGTCTTGAAAGGGGGATAGAACCAAAAACTACCTCTAGCTAATTTGTCAAACAACAACAGTTTCCAATATAGCATCAAAATAGCTCCATATGAATCCCCTTATGGGAGATGACCCATAACACAAATGTGTCGAGATGAATCCGGTCAATGTATGCTTCTAGGACCTGAAACTGTTGATGAAATGGTAGATAATGATAAAAAAAATCAGAAACATATAAAGGAAGCCCAATCATGATAGAAGAGATATGTAGAAAACCATCAATGAGACTTGGAGTTTATGGTTTTACACATGGTATTATTCTGCATATCTCAAAGGAAAAGGATCATGAGATCTAAGAAAGAGGGAAAGTTATGTCCTAGGTATATTTCCCTATAGATATTCTTAACTGGGTCAACGTTTTGGTCTATCATCTAGCACATCCACCTACCATGTCTCAAGTATACAATGTATTCTTTGTATCCCAATTGAGGAAGTACATACTAGATCCCCCACATTTACATATTCCAGATGTTGTATAGTTGGAAGATGATATCTTTTATGAGGAACATCCAATTAAGGTCTTGGAATATATAGTTAAATTCATATATAACAAGTCTACTCACATGGTCAAAGTACTATGACATTACCATAAGTACGAAGTGGCAACATGGGAATCAGAGGATGTGATGAAGGATATGTACACTCACATTATTTTGTTGTAGTATTTAAAAAATATTTGTGGTAGAAATTTCATAAGTGGGAAGAATGTAATGACCCACAATTTTATCAATGGGAATTCTATTATTATAGTTACATAATATAGTATAATCAAGAATAAATCCCATTGATAATACAATACAAACTTTATAAATGAATTATTAATAAAATAAGATATATTTCTATAAATTAAGGAGCATATCTAGATAGAATAGTAACATGACCCTTTGAATAGTAACACGACCCTTTGAATAGTAACACGACCATTAAGAATTGTAATATATCTAATAAGATAGTATTCTCACCTAAGAGTGTATAAATAAATTTTAGGCATATTATACATGATAATATTATATAATTATATCACAGTATAAGTAATGTATTGTTTTAAAAATTACTAATTAAGTGTTTGTATTTTTTTAAGTCATAAATATTTCATTACAATTTTATAATTAATACATTTATTTTAAAGAAAATTAATTTTTAAAATATTTATTAATAAATAATATTTCTTTTTCTAATTTTTATAACATAACATTATGAGACCTCAATTAATTTTTCAATAGGTTATAAAATCAGTTATAATTTTGAAATCGTTATTTTCCATGTGAATGATGATTTAAATTAAATATTATCTTTCTCATACATATAAAATTATTTTTATAAAATGGATTTCATTTTATAATTATATATTTCATAAAATGGTAGGGGTGATTTTTTTTGTATTTTTATAAAATAGTTGAATTTTTAATGTATAGTGAAATACTGTAATTTATGGTATATATACATTATAAGTTAAATAAAATATTACATGATTCATCGTTGATGTAATTTCCATAATCTTTAACACCAATAAATTATTTTAATATTTTTAGTTATATATTTAAAACTATTCATAGTCTAGAGACAAAATAATAAACCAATTAATAAAATTGTGAGAAAACCCCACTCTCCTCTAATAAAACAATCACTCGTCACCACCTCTTCTCCCCAAAACTTCCAAACCTTGAATCTTGTCAATGATCTACCCAATACTCCTACCAAAACCCTAGAACATTTCCAATATATCTTTATCTATTCAATGGAATGAAACCATTATTCTACGAAGGTTCTCATGGAGGATAAATTCATGAGGTAAGTTCCTCTTTTTTTTCCTTTTAATTACATTTCAATTTCATTTATTTTATTATCATATACAGATATCCAATTATATAATTTTCATGATAAATATAGTATCCTTTATATACTATAATATAATTATGTTAATGGAATAATTTATATTAAAATATCTTCACTTTTCATTTTATTCTAAAAATATCATCTGTGGGGTTTCTATTTACCGCCACTGTGGATGATGCATTTTCATTTTCCTATACCACATTAAATGATGTTCATAAAACTATAATAATGGTTGAAATAAATTGTAAAACATATGTTTCATCCCTTTTATTTTCTAGAATAAACATGTATGCATAATATTCAATAATAAAACAAAACACATTTGTTGTGATTGAAAACCACCAAAGTTAATCTAAACGATTATCATCAGCATGTTATCTAATTAGTCATCGACATATATGAAAAAATAATATAAAAGACCTGTTAAAAAACTAAAATTTCACTAATATCCTATAATTTCAATTCTGTACAATTATTCTCACTTCACATGATCTTCCATAAATGTGTACAAGTGAACAGGTCATGAAAACTAAGAAAAACTATTCTCCCAAACTAATTTAACTACACAACTCATCAAAAAGTCCATAAATGAACATAATAAAACAATAATAAATTAAATAAATGTACAATATGTTTTATATTTGTTAATTAATTAATTTAATTTGTTTATCTCAAATATTAATGTGAAAAAAGTATTTAGACATAATGTAAGGGTATTCTCAAACCCAACTCCTTTTCCTTGGGCCTTCCATCTTTCACTCCATTTTCAGTATGATTATACCATTAATTTTTCACAGATTACATTTCATTATAATTAAATTTTATTTTCATGGATATACATGTTTCCAATCTGATTTTATGAACAATTCAATGGTTTTCCTTAAATAACTCTTCTTTAAAAAACACATAATTTAGTTATATTGATATTGATTCTTCTTCACTCACAATTGATGATTCTTATACCCAAAATTTTATTTAGGAATATAATATTTTTGAAATGAAACACATTCAATTAAACGTTTTAATTTATGTCTAAAATTAATATAAATTTTATGTGGAGTTCATGATTATTTAAATTTTATGATGTGATGGGTGCACCCAGAATTATATAGCGCATGTAAATGGTTTCATCTAATAGATGCACCCAGAATTTTGTAGCACCCAAATTTATTGGAAAATGTGATGTATCTCATGTTAAAAATTACAATTTGGATGAACATGATTCCATAAATTTTTACGACAATGTGCGGTAGTTGTAAACTAAGATATAATGTTAATTTTTTATGCATTTCAACATTCTATGCCTTTATCTAATGTTTTTTATCATGATTATGATTATGATCCATTTCTTATGAAATGATAATTATTATTATTCTCACCCATGTTATATTGATTCATGTTAATATGTATCCTTTTACTGGGATTTTAGATCAACCATTTCTTTGATGTATAATGTAAACTGATTACAAGTACTAAAGAGAAAACTAGGGCCACTAAGAAGAGAGAGAAGAAGTAATTAAATAAATTTTATTTTTTATTATGAATTTTAGTCCTAATTTTTCAAAGACAATAAACCACTGGATATTTGTTTTGTAACACTATTATATTTTACATCTGTAAAATTATGTAATAGTAATGTTAGAAAAGTATGGTATCTATAATTATGAACCTATAAAATCATCTATCATCAGTTCATTCTTATGAAATATACTCATCATATTTGAGAATCAACTGAAAAGATAATTAAATACAATAAAGGTGAAACCATAGTTGATTTTCCAGTCTATGATCTTGATAAATTTGGTAATGTTATATCATGGATATCCCTTTGTATATATAAATATATACAGATAAATATGTATATTCAGAGTATTGGAAAAAAAATTAACATAAAACAATCAGTAATCAATCATTGGGTCTGTAATCCTGATTGAATGGCTATCCTATACAAAGGTCATCGAGATAGACTTCATGCCAATCAAGATGCATATCATTAAGTCGAACTGTGGGATTGTAATCCCAATCGACATGTACCTTCTTCATCGAGTGCTTTAAATTGCATTGAGAAAGCCATGTCACCACATGGGGATACAATTAATATCATGGGGTTTAGTCGTACTCTCCTCTAATAATTATAAAGAAGGATTTGGGTAAGTACATCCATATATCCTGTAAATATGGTCACTGAGATGGATTCCATACATATCATTCCATGTAAATACAATATAATGTCTGAGCCTAATGTTCTAATATGTAAGTGGTCATGAAATTTTAAATCTGATAATCGATAAGGGAATGATATTTAAGTGATATATGAGATCTCACTAGTGAGACACCATGCCCTCCCCTCTCTAATCCTAGAGAGCATAATCATCCCTATCACTAATAGAGGATAATTATTCAAATATATCCAATGATGTGAAACAACATGTCCAATACTATGGTCAATTAACTGATCCAGGAGAGGGTAATACACACCATCACTCTAGCGAGAATAATCATTCATTAATATAATCAGACTAAGGATAGTGCAATAATACATAGGACATATCAACCATATGATAGAGGAATCATCCCCATCACTCAAAAGAGAAAAATCATCAATGTGTATCATTATTAGGGATGTCATGGTTGTATGTCATAGTAGCAGTACCAATTTCCAGATACTAGAAATCACTACTAGAAATCCAAAAAATATAACAATAAAATTCATAGGCTCTGTAGCCAGATCCCAAGTAGTATCAATCACTATATAAGTAAATATAAAAACAATGTGGATGTGAAGCTAGATCATAGGAATAATATTCAGGAATACCAAAGTCAATGAATGATGCCTCACATTCATCTCATGAGCCACTAACTAGAAAGAACCTCTGATAACATCACTTCATCAACAATATACATGTGATGTATAGACACCAAATTGAGGGTTGATGAACATCTTAACCCAACAATAATTCCACAACCCCATGGGATATAAGTTTGGAGTTAGTTCTAAGGTGACACCCACTACCATCTATACACAATAAATATTTACTATTGTAAGGTCATTCAAATATAGAGGAACCTAATGGGTACCTCATTCCATGATAGGAGAGAGTCATCCTACCCTGGATCCCCAATAGAAATGGTAATGGAGTAATCCAACATTGAATCCTCGTGGTCCATGCATCTGTGATGGATTCTTACATGGGATCCTTAGCTAAAAAAGAAAAGAATGAATCCAACATATAATCCAAAAGGTATGATACAGAGAAATCCTACATGGTATCCTCAGCAAAAAAGATATTAGAAGACTCCAATAGGATATCCTTAATGGAATAGACAGAGAAGTCCTATAAGGGATACCTATAATTGTACATAGGGAGAGGTATCCATCATGGGAACCTCAACCAAAGTATAAGAAGAAGAGGACTCCTACATGGGATACTCAAAATGATCTTTGGGTATAAGGACCATACAAGGGATTCCCTATAAAAACCTATAAGAAAAGGAAATATTTAGGGGATCCTTGGTAAAATTATAAAGATAGAGGTATCCTATATGGAATTATCTAATACAAAAATTCTCCCAGCCTGTTGGTCTAGAAGGAAACATCTTATAAAGGATAGATCGTCAATGGAAAGCTAAAAAGGATATATTAAAGAGAGACTACTCATTGATATCTTAGATAGACGTATCAAACTAGGTGAGTCCGAACATGAATCTTGTCAATCTAATTCTATATCCCTCCCACAAGAGGAAATGATTCAATTTACTATATGAAGAACATCTATGTTTCGTAAAATCATGAAGCGCCACCTTGGAGTCCTTAAAAAATAATAAGGGAAATTCCATGATGATCTATGGGAAAAGATAATCAGAATGGAATGAACTCATATACAAATACAAATATGAGGCATTAAATAGGAAAACCCATAAATCTTTATAAAAAGTGGTGTATGAGGATTGTGTAAACTATTACATGATGAGTACCATCAAGGATCTACATGGGCTTGTACTGTGGACAAACACAACATGTGAATTCGTATGTATATAGTGGGTTGGTCATGTAAATGTCATGTAACATACTCAAGATACCTTCTTGTGTACCTCACATGTCATTGCTAAGTATATCACCTAACTATGTACTCAAACATGGCATCTAACCCACACAAGGTCTTATTTTGTACTTTACATGGCATGCACCCATTATCCTAGAAACCCTAGCGAGTACTCTCGTTACATGAACAAGTCTTAGTACATGATGGGTACTTAAAAAATCAACTTCTTAAAACAGGAATATAATCCAGCATTTTTTTCCCAAACCGTACACCATGTAGATGGGTTTTCCTGAATAGAAAACACTCAAATCTACCCAAACCCACTATTTTCTGAGAAAAGTTGTAGATAGGACCACTAGGGATCCCAAGAATGAATAATAGAGGATTAAAACATGATCTAAATTAATATCTGGTCATTTTTAGTAAAACATAAAAATGGACTACCTTTGGTGCGACATTCGTCGAAGCTTTGCCCATTTTAGTGGACCACAGTTTTCGTATGATGATTCAGTACGTCTTGGTCTCAATAGTGGTGACCTTCTTCCCCCCATATATATTTCTATCACTACCTATCATTTTTCTATCATTGTATCATGAAGGAAGAGACACATGGGATGTGTGTTAGAAAATATTGGAGAAAACAAAAAAAAATGAATAAAAAAAATGTTGAAAAAAAGAAGAAAATAAAAGGGGTTGGGGACCAGTCCCAACACCAAACACTAGTTTATTCCCTACCTCAATAAAACAATGTATTCCATACTCAATTTAAAGAAAGGAATCTAAATCTAAAACTATGTAAAAAATATATGGATGAATGAAACAACATGATTAAATTTATATTTAATTTATTAAATTTCAAATTTCAAATATTAAATATTCTCCTTAAATTAGAAGGGTTATAAATTCTACCAAACTACTTTCCTGGGATAAAAAACCTATTTTGAGACAAAAAAATGATGAAAAAATTATCTATGATCATATTATAGTGGAAAAAGACTTGTTTACCCCTTATAAGAATCAGATATCAAAAATTACAATTTCCACTCAAATTTCCAGTTTGAAAAACTTGTTTCCTTACAATACCCCCACCATAATCCTTCTCATCCCTAAGGATCATGGTGGCATGACTAAAAGAAATTCTCTCACCCAAGAATGTATAGAACAATAATCATAACTTTCCTACGACCAATCTTATAGAATCAAAATTTATCCCCTACATGGAAGAAATTTTATTATGACTGATCTAGTACTCCCCACCAAAGGAATACAATTATTGTTCTCTCAAAATAATCTCATTACTCAATAGACCTATGAAAATACCTAGTTTAAACTAAAAACAAGGATCCCCACCATAAAATATCTAATGGTGTACTCAACACCATATGGATAATGATATACTTCTCTTCAAGTGTAACATAAAAAGGTTTCTTTCCTCAAACCAGGGAAGCAAATTTTAAAGAAAAAGATGCATGGAACAGCGTTGAGGATTTCTCGGTGGACTCAAGAAAATTTCACGATAGATAATGACTGTCTCTAACACTTAGTTCACTAAAATTTGATCAATATATGTGTACTCCTCTCTCTGATCCACACTCACATTAAACAGAGAAATACTTTCCTTTATCTAACAATTGACATCATGTCTCTAACAATGTATGTCTAGGATTAACCACTGGCCAATCATATCATGATTCTTGATTCACTACCAATTTCACCTCTACCGTGGAGGGAAGTTTGTGAATTTATCCATAAATCCCAGGTAACACTAGTGCAGAAAACGTTTTTTACGTCGGTTATTTTTTATTATTTACGTCGGTTTTTAGGCGACGTTAATACGGACGACGTTATAAATAACGTTTTTTACGTCGGTTATTTAAAACCGACGTAATATCCCTAACTTCACGGTGGTTATCACGTCGGTTCATATAATAACCGACGTGATAAATATGCGCGGGGGGCTTTATCACGTCGGTTATTCCCTAAACCGACGTGATAAAACGCCTGGGATATCGTTTATCACGTCGGTTATGTCATAACCGACGTGATAAACCCTTCCCCTGGCCTATTATCACGTCGGTTATTTAGGAAACCGACGTGATAAAAAGGCCTGGGAAACGTTTTAGCACGTCGGTTATTCAATAACCGACGTGGTAAATCGATTCCCAGGCCTTTTATCACGTCGGTTATATTAAGAACCGACGTGATAAAATCCCCGGGAAAGGTTTATCACGTCGGTTCTAGAAAAAACCGACGTGATAAACCCCTACCGATTTATTTACCACGTCGGTTATAAAATAACCGACGTGAAAGAAATTTTTTTTTTTTTAAATAATTGCACTGCTCTCACCAAAAAGCAACCAGAAACCAAACAAAAATAACCATGCCAGCCCTCCCCCAAGCCCCAACTGAACCCCACCCTCATCTATACCCACCTAACAACCTGGCCAGCCCTCCCCCACCACATTGGAGCCCCACCACAACCCTTGGACACCCCTCCCATATCCCTTGGACACCCCCCCACCCTCATTTACACCCCCAAGACCCCTAGTACAGCCTCAAACACCCATTGGACACCCCCCCACACCTTGACAGCCCTCCCAGACCCCTTGGACACCCCCCCTCATTTACACCCAACCTGCCCCTTGGACACCCCCCCACCCCTTCGACAGCCCCCCCACCCTCATTTACACCCCCCGAACACTAGGACAGCCCCAAACACCCCTTGGACACCCCTCCCATATCCCTTGGACACCCCCCCACCCCTTGGACACCCACCCACCCACTGGACAGCCCCCCACCCCCTGGACACCCCCCCGACCCCTTGGAAACCCCCCCTACCCCTTGGAAACCCCCCCTACCCCTTGGAAACCCCACCATCCCCTTGGACAGCCCCAAACACCCCTTGGACACCCCTCCTATATCCCTTGGACACCCCCCACCACTTGGACACCCAACCGACTCCTTGGACAGCCCCAAACACACCTTGGACACCCCTCCCATATCCCTTGGACACCCCCCACCCCTTGGACACCCCCCACCCTCATTTACACCCCCCCCCCGACCCCTAGGACAGCCCCAAACACACCTTGGACACCCCTCCCATATCCCTTGGACACCCCCCAAACACCCACCCACCCCCTTGGAACCTCTCCCCCCATACCAAAATCCAGACCAGAAAAACCATCAACAGTAGACCAAAACAAGAAGTAGAGAAAAATTAAACATTCACTTATATAACATTCAAAACTTACAATGTCAACTTCAAAAAAAACTAAATCCAACCTAAACGACTACGAAATACACAATTACATTGACAATATTCAAAATTACATTTTACATTACAAACAACTAAAAGTCAATCAAACCTGTAAAATAATTTGACCACTCCACTTGTAAGTGTTTGATATCTTCAGCAGTAAAGGGTTGAGGGTCATCAAAAAGCTACAAAGGAAAAGGATAGTAGTCAACGTGTATAATGAATAAATCAAATTGAAATATTATTAGAAAGAGGAAATCTTACCAGGTCAAAACTCAGAACTGTCCCAGTTGTTATTATTTCATACATAAATCTTAACATGTAATATCCACATTCGATGATGCCTTGTTGCTCATGACATTTCTGTTTGAATGAGTGTAAATTCAATATATTATTTTTATGTAATAAATCAAAATGTACAAATTATAAATGGATATTTACCTTCGCATGTACATATTTGATCTTGTAATTCCTTTTCTTTGCGCTTTTTCGAAAGTGGACCCATGCCCTGTTAGAAAATAATACGAATGGGGTAAATTTAAAATTCATTATAATATATAAAACTATTGTGAAATTGAAACTTACGTTTCCAATATATTCTTAAAACATTCTCACACATCATCATGGAGAGAGCATATCCAATAAAGTGTTTTCTCCCTAGGGCAAAAAACCCCTAACATCCAATGATCCCTGAGAAAAGGAAATTTAACGTTAGTGTTTTTTTATGTTAAAATATAATTAACTCTTTGAGAGGGATGTGTTTCATACCTCTCACAAAAAGGCATCATCCAACACTGTGTGATTACATTCTTTTCAAATCTATCAGCAATATAAAGCATTCTTTGTTCCTCATCCAATGCACATGCTTCAGGGGAAATCAATTGTGGGTCCACAAATCCATATACATCTGTCAGCTCATTCCTCTCACAAATTTTATACATATACCTAATACAAAGCAGACATAAGTATACATTTTTAATAAATATAACGCAAGGAAAAGGAGTTAAGACTTACATGATAAAAATTTGCACCACGTTGATGCCCAACTTATCTCCAGTGACAAACTCCATGATATCAGTTTTCATAATCCCCACACATAGTTCACGTCCACAGACATGAGCTTCCATTGTAAAGTCATAATGATCCGCCAACAAATTTGAATATCTTGACAATTTGTCAAGACTGCTAGTATCTGCATCTGATGTCATAGCTATCTGTCTTTGTTGTTGTCTATACAGTATTTCTTTACCTTTGAAGTATTCCTGTAAAAATAAATTGAAAAATATATTAGTTTTCAAATGATAAAACATTAATAAAAATATAAAATAAAAGATATAACATCCATACCTCTATGGTAATGAGTCGAAGAAGTCTGGATGGCCAAAGTAAAAAATGGCCGATACTATGTCCAACTGTCGTCACCTCATCTGTAGGTAATGGTATCCGAGCTGATCTATCTATAATATCCTGTACAGTGACCCTCTGATTCTCTACCTCTAACTGTTGATGATGAACTGTATCTCCTATACAATATACCATCCCATATGCAACTATATGATGTTGAGGATCATCAACATACAACTCACAATAAGTAGGTAGCTGCGGCGGAGGAGGAGGATCAAAAATGGGGTCCGCAGGCTGAGGTGGGGGAGTGGGAGCTACTGGGAGAGGTGGAGTGGGAGCTGCACCCTGAAATTGTCTTTGCAAGTCTACAAACATTAACTGCACCGATGCTCTAATCTTGTCCTCCATTGTCGCATTAATATTATGGACTTCAGCCTCCAACGATTCTATTTTTTTTTATAAACTCCCTCAACGTTAGAAGTTGAGGAACGTGGCAACACTTTTCTTACCGATACACCTGCCGGATATCCTCTTACACGGCCAGGATGTTCGGGCTTTCCCAATGCCACAGATAAAATATCTTCCCTCCCAGATGGTGTAAATGTCCCCTGTGAACTCTTCTCCTCAAGAGAGTCCTGTAATAATTAATTGAACTTTTCTATAATGATTGGAAATATATGACGAAAATAGTAAACTTAAATAAATAAAATAGATATCTTACAATCCTCTCAACTACGAGTCTCGATTCTTCCGAAAGATATTGTCCTTTTTTGCCCTTCCGAGCTCTTTTCCATTTCTCATGTCTAGATGGAGGGGATGGAGGGGCCACCTCTCCAGAGCTTGAAGACTCAGCTCTTAGTTGTTGAAATTTTTCTGCCATCATTTGTTCTTCCAATAATGCATACCCTCCCCGAGATAAACTATGAGGGTATACATTTTTAGATTGGATCTCTTGATGAGCTTTCCTTGTTTGCTGTAAATTAAGAATAAGTAATCATTAAAAAAACAATAATAAGATCATTTATATAAGAAAGCTTATAAAAGTTTACATTTCCCTTACCAAAAATGATTCTTTTCTTCTACTTTCAAAAAATTCTCTCCATGTGTCTTCATCTATAAAAGGATATATACGACATGGATTCTCACGACTCCTATGACCATAAATGAAATCAGATGAGAGGGTTGATTTGAAATCCCTCCATCTCCTAGCAGCCAACGATAAGCATTTCTTCCTGACTCCTCCAGTGTCAGGAATATCAAATGTCATCTGATAAAAAAGAGGTTAAAAATATTATATATACTAGAAACATTTAAAGAACAGTCAAACAATAGCAAAAGATCTTACCAAAATGGTCTCCCACAGCTGAGAAATTATCGCCTTATCCACACTTCTCCAATCATCACAGAGAATGCTTACTTTGCTCTTAGCCTGAGTTGCTACAAAACCCTTAAAATCTTTAGCATTTGGACCTCTAGGAAGATCATCCTCATCAAACTCCACGACTATCCTCTCCTCCTTCGTACGGGCAAGTGATAATTTTGGTAAACGTGTGCACCCACGCTTACCAACCTTTGAACTCTTTTTCGTAATAGGAGCATGTGAATGTTCCTCCCCAGATGTATGACCAATATGCTCATCTCCAGAATCATGTGGCTGATCAACTGATTGATCTGTCATTTTCCTTCAAATCAAAAAAACAAACATTAGTTCACAAATAGAAAAGTGTACTAAATTACATAATAGTAAACATCGGTAATATGGTAAGCATGTTAAACAATGATAAACATGGTAAACACAGGCAAAATGTTGCCAAGGAGTTGGCATAAGAAAGCTGAAAAGTGGACTCACTGATGCCACCGGCCGGCCGCTGGCTCACCACCGGCCGGCCGGTGGAGCAGACAGCCTTCCTCTGTCTGGACCACCGGCCGGCCGCTGGATCACCACCGGCCGGCCGGTGGACCAGACAGAGAGCCTTCCTCTCTGTCTAAACCACCGGCCGGCCGCTGGCTCCTCACCGGCCGGCCGCTGGTGATCCAGACAGAGAGGAAGGCTCTCTGTCTGGTCCACCGGGCGGCCAGTGGTGATCCAGCGGCCGGCCGGTGGACCAGACAGAGAGCCTTCCTCTCTGTCTGAACCACCGGCCGGCCGCTGGCTCAACACCGGCCGGCCGCTGGTGATCCAGACAGAGAGGCTCTGTCTCTGTCTGGACCACCGGCCGGCCGCTGGCTCAGCACCGGCCGGCCGGTGGACCAGACAGAGAGCCTTCCTCTCTGTCTGAACCACCGGCCGGCCGCTGGCTCAACACCGGCCGGCCGCTGGTGATCCAGACAGAGAGGAAGGCTCTCTGTCTGGTCCACCGGCCGGCCGGTGGTGAGCCAGCGGCCGGCCGGTGGTTCAGACAGAGAGGACCGGTTGCCGGTGCGCCCAGGACTTCTCCTCTTTACGGTTTTTATTGTTTTATCGTTTTGGTTTGATACATATTTTAATAAGTAAAAAATTTACAGTATCTAACATTATATGAAAAAACTAAATGTAAACAAGATATATACTTGTGTTACCTGTAATTTTAGGAATGTACAGTTGGATTGTTTTCCCAAATTCCTTCGTTGTGATCGTTCCTAATGGCACAAACCATGTCTTCAACATACTCATCGTTATGTTCTGTTAATCTTTCCATGGAAGTAGGGATCTCACATAAATCAGCATCTTCATCAAATTCATCCTCACCAACATATTGGTTTTTCCCTTGTAAAACAACAGCCCACTGCATATCTGATTGATCTACTACATAGAAAATTTGTTTGGCATGTGTTGCCATTATAAAAGAATCAGCTGTGTCTTCCAATCTATTCAGATTAACAAGTGTCATTCCAAATTCATCGTGTCTGACACTGTTGTTACCGATAAACCATTTACAGTTAAAAACGGGAACTTTAATTTTAAAGTAATCAGCCTCCCATATGTCTTCAATCACTCCATAATATGCACTTGATGCCGAAATTGGGTTTCTGTCCTTAGCACTCGAAAAATGCATTGCTTCTGCAAACACCAATACACCACTATTCTGAACTGCACTTCTGTTGTCCTGAGCTTTCGTATGAAATGTATAGCCATTAATGTCATAAGCGGACCATGTTATCACATTTAAAGATGGACCACCCACTATCCATTTTAATCTCTCTGATACATCTGATCTACCAAGCAAGGTCTTTTTAAACCATGGCAAAAAAGTTTTGTTGTGCTCATTCAAAATCCACATTTCTTTCTTCTTTGGATGACATTGTTTCAACTCATTAATATGCAATGTGATATACGGTTGAACATCAGCTATGTTATTCAAGATGTATGATTCTAACTTCTTCATATGTTCAGCTGACAGTGATTTGACTTTCAAGCCATGAATCCCCTTTCCCTCATTATTAACCCGTTCATGGCGAGATGGAGGCAAACCTATGTGTTGCGCCGTAGCCAAGTAACTCGTACAAAACTCTGCTACCTCCTCAGAAATATACTTTTCAATAATGGAGGCTTCAGGTCGATATGGATTTTTAACATATCCCTTTAATATTTTCATATACCTTTCAAAAGGATACATCCAACGAAGATATACAGGTCCACAAAGCCTTATTTCTCGAACCAGATGAATCAGTAAATGCACCATCATATCAAAAAAAGTTGGAGGAAAATACATTTCCAAATGACAAAGTATAATAATTGCATCCTTTTCCAAAATGTTCAAAGCATTCACATCAATCGCCTTGTTGCAAATTGAATTGAAAAAATAACACAACCTCATTATAGTCTTTCTGACACGGATGGGCAATATTCCACGCAGTGCAACTGATAGAATTTGTTGCATCATGACATGACAATCATGTGATTTCATACCTATCAACTTCAAGTCTTTCAATGAGACAAAAATTTTTACATTTGAAGAATAACCTTGAGGCACTTTGATATCATGAAGACACTGACAGAAGCTACTTTTCTCCCTCTTCGATAATGTATGACAAGCCGGGGGAAGAAATGTTCGTCTTCCTTTAGGAGTGGGAGCTAACTCTAAACGTATTCCCATTGACAGTAGGTCTAACCTTGCATTCAACCCATCTTTTGTCTTTCCTTTAATATCTAGCAATGTTCCGATCAAAGAATCACAGATATTCTTCTCCACGTGCATGACATCAATATTATGTTTGACTTCATGATACCTCCAATATGGTAGCTCAAAAAATATTGACCTTTTCTTCCAAATATGTCTATCATTACCAGATTTCTGTGTCTTTCCCAATGTCACATCAAGGTTTTTCACCCTCTCAAAATACAATTCTGGGGATAAAGGTTGAGGAGCAGTATCAAATTCTTGTGAGCCATTGAATGCCTTTTTTAGTCTTCTATAAGGGTGATCCATAGGCAAAAACTTTCGATGACCCATGTACACTGTTTTCCTCCCATGATGCAATTGACAATATGACGTCTGTTGTTCGCAAATTGGACATGCTTTATGCCCTTTAACACTGTATCCAGACAAATTTCCATATGCTGGGAAGTCATTTATAGTGAATAGAAGCACTGCATGCAGTTGAAAATATTCCATTTTATAAGAATCATACACCCTAATACCATCAGCCCATAAAAGTTTCAAATCATCAATCAGCGGTGACAAGTATACATCAATATCATTGCCGGGTTGCTTTGGACCAGAGATCATGATACTCAACATGACATATTTGCGCTTCATACAAACTTCAGGAGAGAGGTTGTAAATTACCAATAAAACAGGCCATGAACTATGTGTGCTACTGAGGGTTCGTATGGATTCATTCCATCTGTGCACAAGCCTAGTCTCAGATTTCTAATTTCATTTCCAAATGTAGGGTACTGGGCATCAATTTTCTTCCATTGTGGACAATCAGCTGGATGACGTATTTTTCCATCATATACCCGCTCATCAGCATGCCATCTTAACCTTTTTGCATCATGTGAATTAGCAAATAAACGTTTGAAACGAGGAATTATAGAAAGATACCAAAATACCTTTGAAGGGAGCTTTGTAATCTCTACATCAGCTTGTGATTTTTCTTTCACCTTATACCGTGATGTCCCACATTTGGGACACTCTTTCAGAAATTCATATTCCTTCCTATATATAATGCAGTCATTCGGACATGCATGTATTTTCCTATATCCCAATCCCATCGGGCATAATATTTTTTTGGCCTTATAATGTGAATCTGGAAGATCGTTATCTTTTGGAAGAATGTCTTTCATCAATTGTAGCAGCTCTGTAAAACTTTTGTCACTCCATCCATGTTTCGCCTTCAGGTTAATCAATCTTAACACCGCCGACAAAACCGTAAAATCTGTACAACCAGGATATAATGGTTTTTCGGCATCACCATATAGACGTGCAACTCTCGGTTCTATCTCAATTTGTTCTGCTACAATATCGCGAATCATTTCTTCAATTCCATCGGAGTTACCATCTTGCGATTCATTATCATCAGTGACATTCTGTCCAGTTTCGCCATGCCAAATCCAAGGGTTGTAACTCGGATTGAAACCATGACAAATCAGATGATCTTTTATCTCTCTACTTTTCAACTTCTTCATATTCAGACATTTCAGGCATGGACAGAAAAAAATGTCACTACTTGGAACATTTCGTTTAGCAAATTCCAAAAAGGCATCAACACCTTCCTCATATTCATTGCTCATTCGATGTGCCGTAATCCAACTTCGACTCATTATTACCTATAACAAATAGCAAAAATATATATATTTTTTAGATAAGACAAATATATGTTTATATGAAAAAAATCATAATTTGAATATAACAATTTTGAAATATAAAACAAATCGATGTGTAAACCCCCCTGGACACCCCCCGACCCCTCTGGACAGCCCCCCACCCCTCCTGGACACAACCCCCCACCCCCGACCTGCTTGGACACCCCCCTGGACACCCCCCCAACCCTCTGGACAGCCCCCCCACCCCTCCTAAACACCACCCCCACCCCCCTACCCCCTTGGACACCCCCCTGGACACCCCCAACGCCCACCCACACCCTTGGACAGCCCCCCACACCCACCCACCCCCTTGTAAACCCCCCTAGACACCCCCTGACCCCTCTGGACAGCCCCCCACCCCTCCTGGACACCACCCCCCACCCCCTACCCCCTTGGACACCCCCCTAGACATCCCCCAACCCTCTGGGCAGCCCCCCCACCCACCCGGACAACCCCAAATACCCTCTGGAGAGGCCGCCACCCACTTGGACAGCCCCCCACACCCATCCACCCCCTTGGACAGCCCCCCACACCCATCCACCCCCTTGGACACCCCCCTGGACACCCCACTGACCCCTCTGGACAGGCCGCCACCCCCTTGGACAGCCCCCCACACCCACCCATCCCCTTGGACACCACCCTGGACACCCCCCGACCCCTCTAGAAAGCACCCCCACCCCTCCTGGACACAACCCCCCACCCCCGACCTGCTTGGACACCCCCCTGGACACCCCCCAACCCTCTGGACAGCCCCCCCACCCCTCCTAAACACCACCACCCACCCCCTACCCCCTTGGACACCCCCCTGGACACCCCCCAACACCCACCCACGCCCTTGGACAGCCCCCCACACCCATCCACCCCCTTGGACAGCCCCCCACACCCATCCACCCCCTTGGACACCCCCCTGGACACCCCACCGACCCCTCTGGACAGGCCGCCACCCCCTTGGACAGCCCCCACACCCACCCATCCCCTTGGACACCACCCTGGACACCCCCCGACCCCTCTAGAAAACACCCCCACCCCTCCTGGACACAAACCCCCCACCCCCGACCTGCTTGGACACCCCCCTGGACACCCCCCCAACCCTCTGGACAGCCCCCCCACCCCTCCTAAACACCACCACCCACCCCCTACCCCCTTGGACACCCCCCTGGACACCCCCCAACACCCACCCACGCCCTTGGACAGCCCCCCACACCCACCCACCCCCTTGTAAACCCCCCTGGACACCCCCGACCCCTCTGGACAGCCCCCCGCCCCTCCTGGACACCACCCCCCACCCCCTACCCCATTGGACACCCCCCTGGACATCCCCCAACCCTCTGGACAGCCCCCCCCCCCCCCCCCCCACCCACCCGGACAACCCCAAATACCCTCTGGAGAGGCCGCCACCCACGTGGACAGCCCCCCACACCCATCCACCCCCTTGGACACCCCCCTGGACACCCCACCGACCCCTCTGGACAGGCCTCCACCCCCTTGGACAGCCCCCCACACCCACCCATCCCCTTGGACACCACCCTGGACACCCCCCGACCCCTCTGGACAGCCCCCGACCCCTCTAGAAAGCACCCCCACCCCTCCTGGACACAACCCCCCACCCCCGACCTGCTTGGACACCCCCCTGGACACCCCCCAACCCTCTGGACAGCCCCCCCCCCCCCACCCCTCCTGGACACCACCCCCCACCCCCTACCCCCTTGGACACCCCCCTGGACACCCCCCAACACCCACCCACACCCTTGGACAGCCCCCCACACCCACCCACCCCCTTGTAAACCCCCCTGGACACCCCCCGACCCCAAATCCATGCACCTATGCCATGGTTGTGTGTGAATAAAGTAGTAACAACTGTAAAAGGGCAACCCATCCAAATGGACACGCCCCAACCCTCTCGGGGATTTATAGAAAACGATGAAAAATTAGTGAAATCATAAAATTACTCAATATTGCAAGTCGAACAAATAGATCTAGGGATGATAAATAAGATTATGGTGCCAAAACGAGTTAAAAGGGTTCGCAATCGAAGAATCTTAGCTAGTTTCAACAAAAAAATCACAACACATATATATTTACTATCCGCGAAAAAAAACGAACGAGTGGGAGGATTACCTGAGTGCTGCGAGTTTAGATGATTGATCCGAGGAGATTAAATATGAGAAACGATGATCGCAAAACGAATCTAAACCAACGAAATGGACGAGCCGATTCGGGTTTACGCGCGAGAGAGACGAGTCGCGACTGTCGAAGGTAAACTCGCGAATGACAATCCACGGGTCTGGGTAAATTTTTAAATGACTTATCACGTCGGTTATTCAATAACCGACGTGATAATTGTTTTTAAAACATTTATAACGTCGGTTATTTCAATAACCGACGTAAAAACCTTCCTCTGATTCATTGTTTACGTCGGTTATATAATAACCGACGTAAAAAATGGCTCAAAATCCGCGTTTTTTTACGTCGGTTATGGAATAACCGACGTCAAAAACATCTGCGGATTCTTTTTTTACGTCGGTTATTTTATAACCGACGTAAAAAAGCCTTCAAAAACCGCGTTTGTTACGTCGGTTATTCAATAACCGACGTCAAAGGGCCTTCGAAAACCGCGTTTTTTACGTCGGTTATAAAAATAACCGACGTAAAAAACGAAGCCGCGAGATTAATAACGTCGGTTATAAAAATAACCGACGTTAAATGTGTACCGAACACAGGTTTTTACGTCGGTTAAGAAATAACCGACGTAAAAAACCTCGTTTTACATATTATGACGTCGGTTTTATATAACCGACGTAAAAAATGGTGACGTAAAAAACGTTTTCTGCACTAGTGTAACCATTCCCTCTGCAATTCATAAAAATATCGGTCCTCAACTCACACACAATCTCTCATTAATTGAAGATGTAAATGGTATCACACATAAGTGATGTGTACCATTATCACCTGAATCATTATCTTGTGAACTGGATAGCATAAGAATAATCTAACCATGCTATATGAAACACCATCTACATTGGGTTGGAATATCCCATGGAACTCCAATTAAAAATCAGGAACCTCACATATGCAATGATTTATTCTAGGACCTATTATCAACCAACATCATTCTGATAATGGGAATCTAATCATTATTTAAATATATTTGAAACAATAGAAACACTAGTCTACCAATCCAAGTACCCACACAATATTTTTGGTCGAATCCAATTTTGATACCAAATCACTCTAGGATTTTGTCAAAATCTAAACTTCATAAAATGAGAAAATATGAGAACCAATGGTGAATCTATTAAAAATGAGCTTATGAACAATATAAATGCCTGAAAGAGGAATTAATAAACATAAGAACACCTCTCATGAATGTTTCCCTTGTACAAAATGGAAATCAATCTGTAAGAGGAAATCTAAAAACATGACATACATGAGACCGATCCTCACCGATCATCCTCAAGAGGGACTGATTCCTAGAGGCTGTGATATAACACAGAAGAGATACTAAAATGACACTTATCTGGAATTAGTATATGGTAATACCCCCCTTGAGGTCCAGTTCATGAGAATTTCATAGCACCTATCGGCACAATACTCAGTGATCCAACTAGATAACCACCATGACGATCAGGTAAGTATAATTCCATTTCAATCTATATAGGAAAAAATCGTATAGACTTTTTTGGAGATTTAAATTACCAAACCTAAGAGACATATAGAACAAGGGGTATAACACATGTAAATAATGTGACCTATTGACCAACTGGGGCTGCTGCACCTCCTATGAACAATGACTGAGTCATCAGCCTCACCACCAATCACGTAAGTGTATATCCATATGAACTTCTATAATTGGAAAATATATATAAATATAAGATCTATTATGTATAATTACTACAAAATATTATATGGGATAACACTATTTTTGTTTTTAATACATTAAAAATTGAACTATAAAATCAATAGTAATCACACACTATAAAGACTATATGATATGAATCTTATGTGAAAATATTATTCATTAGAGGCCCCTAACATTTTTTAGGAAAGATTAATAATTATTCCCTAGCCCCTTGACAATGGTAAAGAGAAAAAAATATATAATAAATCATCAAATCAGCACAACATGTGAGTCTATCATTAATAAAATCATAAAGAATTATAAGAGAGAATATAAGAACAACAGTCCCATACAACTGGAAAATATGAATTTCTATCGGAAGAAGTGTTCTCGATGCAGTAGTTCGATATCCATCATGGGTTCTAAATCATTCTCAATAATCCTTTCTACCATATACCAAATATTTAATCCATTGAAAGAGCATATTTGATACAACTTTGTAATGTAGCAACCCTGATGCAACAAATCTGGTGCACCTAGATGATTCACCGTAAGGCCTCAAGCACACCTCCCTATATTCTAGAAACACCAATATTATAGTGAGGGCATATGGTGTTACATTGGTGTGACAATCCCATCATATAAAATTAATAAAACTATATTAATAACCATATTTCATACATAGTTGTAAAAATTAGAGTGATAAAGTAGTAAATAAACGAGAATGGAATATTTTATTATAAGAAATTGAATTCTCTAAAATCATGAATAATAATGCCATATATACAACACTTGTTTCCCAATGGGGCGACTATACTGATATAGGAATATTAGAAAAACTAAAATAAAAGTATAGAAATCTACTACTAACTATGATCTAGACCATATTCCTGGTCTCTAGACATTTTTGAACTCCACCAGCCAGATCAGAAGAACCCAAAATGAGTGGCTATGCTCGATCATTCCACTATTTTCCTCATCCCAATACACCAGGAATATGTGCTCAACATAAAAATCAGAAATATGGTTTGTACTCACATCATGGTTAGCATATTGGGATGAGAATTTAGACTCAGCAGGGCACCCCAACAATGATCCTATAAAATCTATTTTCATAAGTGTACACTCATGCATTTTTTTCATCCTAGTTGAGACACAATTAAAAGGATACGTAAATCAAATAAAAATTAAACCACAGTCAATCCCTTTGTCTACAATTTCGATTAACTAGGGAAAGTGTTGTCATGGATATCCGTATTTATTTCCATATATATTGGAACAGTAATGTATCGATATATACAAACCTAAATATGCATATTCATGAGTAAGGTGAACAATATAAAATAAAACCATCGGAAGAAGATCCTTGGATCTACAATCCTGATCACCTAGAAATCAAATGAAAATGAAATTGATCTTCACATCATGCCACTCAAGCGGTGTATCATTAAGTTAATCTCTAGGTCTGTAATCCCAATAAATATGTACCAGCATCTTCTATTGCTGAAAATGTCTTCCAGTAAGTTATATTGTCATAGGGGGGGACTTGTCCAAACCATGGGTTGAGCCATAATCAACACCAATCACAATATGTAATGCCTCTAGGGAAGTATACAAGAACACCATAACAATATTGTTTTGTATATGGATGTCATTCCATGTAAATGAGTCCAATGTATGAGCACTAGGTCCTAGTACATAGGAGGTCGCAAAATTAGGCCTAACATAATCCCTAATGTTATGACCCTTTGGAAACATAAAATATATCACCTATAAAAAACCATGCACACCCCTGAAGGTCTCTAATCAAGGTGAGCATAATTATCCTTATCACTTGAAAGACCATAATCACTCCTGAGTATCTAATGATTTGAAATTTCTTGTCTAACATCAGGGCCAAGTATACAATCCGGGAGAATGCAATCATCCATTTCTCTACAGAAATAATAATCAATAACCAGTATAATAAGGAAGAGGAGAGTGTAATCATCATCCTCACATATGAGTCATTGGAGAATGAAATAATCCTCATCACTTGTGAGAGTGTAATAATCCATGGGTATTATTAATAGGGTCTCCATTCCTTTATATCATAATAGAAGTCTAAATAGGTGAAAACTATGAATCACCTTTCGAAATACCAATAATAATATAACCAAATACATAGGATCAACATCAATATCAGATAAAGTACATATGGTTACAAAAATAAATATAAAAAGAGCAGGGCTCAAAATTCGGATCTGAGTGTCACACCCTGCCCCCCAGGGTCGGTGCAATGAAGACCCCAATCCCATATTCTATATGCTAGGGGCTGACGACTAGAAACGAGAAGAAATATCCCAAACATGTAATGCATCACCTATAAACCGATACACATGTACACAAAAAAAACTTTGGAAAGGTAAACACTAAGTAAACCACAATTGTAATTGAGAAAACTACTGAAAGTATAGTACAAACTGAATTGTAAAAAGGGCCAACATACCAGCCCAAAACCACAAAGGAATGTACAACATCCAATGTTTGTCTGCTCAAACCCAACATAAAGGGTATGAGGAGGGTATTTCTCTTTATCCATAGAATTATGTCTCGTCCATCCCATCTCACATAGAATCACCTATTTTTGGACCACCAAGGTCTCCTTCAAAGCATCAATCACCTGAACGAGACACGACACTTGCGGGAGAATCCCGTATAGGGGTGAGAAACACAATACTCAATAGGGACCCCAAAACATATAATAAAGTCCCCAAATAAAGACCACACAGAAAGATCACATAGAAAGACCACAAATAAAAGATAGCTCATAAAATGTATAACTCAAAATATAGAAAGTAATATTTTAATCTATAATGGTGAATCATCTTGTATTGCAGATGGACTCACCCATGAAGAGCCACTAAAGCATGCTCGATTGATAGACCACTAAGGTCCGCTCGGCTACTAAACCACTCAGGTCTACTCGGCTACTAAACCAATGAGTTCCGCTCAGCTACGAGACCATTGAGCTCTGCTCGTCTGCTCAACCACTAAGGTCTGCACTTCTCCAAGACCACTCAGGTCTACTCATCTACTAGAGCACTGAGGTCTTCTTGTCTGTTAAACCACTAAGGTATGTTCTTATACTAGAAAACTAAGTTCCACCCATCTGTTAGACCATTGAGGTCTGTTCATCTGCTGGACCACTAAGGTACACTTATATTTTGGACCAAGGAGGCCAGCTCACCTACTGGTCCTCTGAGGTCCAGTCATCTATTGAACTGATAATGTATATTCATAATACCATTCATTTCAATGCTAGTAGTAGGATTCTTGATCTCTAGTGCACTTGATAAAGAGATAATATACTCTTAAAACCATTTTTCATATATTTACTCCTACTAAAACACACTTTTTGTATTCCCAAAGTACCATCTCGTTGCAAGGATCACTACGTCGCAGACATTGCATCAAATGGAATCATGTTCTGAAGGATATTGTAATTTTAGTATACAGGGGCCTATTGCATCTGGGATTGGTCCAACTAACCCAGCCTGGGGTTCTGCCGGACTTGACCTAGTTCGACAAACCCAACCTAACCCGTTTGGATCTGGGCCAACTCCTTCTGGCTAGGCATAATGGCCAGACCCATTGGAAATTGCTGGACCCGACCTTGTTTGGAAGTGGGTCCAGACTTCTAGTTCTCCCCATGAACCAGTTCTCATTCAGTTTGGTGTGACTTAGTCAGACCATTTTTGACCAAATGGGCTGTAAAAGGTCCCAGTTTCCCATCCTAAGTAGCCCGTATTGGCGGACCAGTTCTCCTGCTGCCCGACCAGCGACCTAGTTTATTTTTCCAACCATATCTGCATCGATGGGCCGACTTGGATCCAGCTCAGACAACATGCATGTGTTTGGTTTGTACTGTCACACATGCGGTTAAGGCAGGAATGAACCCCTCTACATGTGGTCTACGTGGGACCGTGTGTCCATGCATGCCACATCCCACCCCGCAGGCCGCTTCCCTTGACATGATGCCCAACCGGGGCCACCATCTTACACCACCGCGGCCTCACTAGTCACTGCATCAACCACCTTTGCACGCTACTAGGGAGGCTGAATCGCACCTCCCTTGGTTTCGTGCCCTACTGTCATTGCCACGGCTAGGTTCCACATCCTTGTGTCATGGCCTCTTGCTGATTTTGTGGCCCGCCAAGCAGCAACCCTTCTCTCCTAGCACCGTGGGGCCAATTCACCACAGACCATTGCACGACAAAGAACTTGAAGAACCCAAGAATAATATTGGGAAAGGATATATAACACGAGAACACCCAAATAATGATCTAATTCTATATTCATATTGACCTGGATGCGTTATTGTTAGCAGGATCAAGAAGAAACAAAATAAGTTAGAATAATCACTATGATAGATATCCTCTTTTTATCTCGCATCATTAACCCTCCCATATGTACGATTGATCTGTGGGTTAAATTATTCATGAGTTAACCCGCATTCCTCATTTAAAAGAAAGAATGGTAAAAGTAAATTCACACAAAAGAGCATAAAACTCCTACCTAGGAAAATGAGATCGGTTAAGGATGAATGCATGTTATTGTCCATCAATCTCCAGTTCCAATTCTCTCTCCAAGGGTATCATTGCCAGTTTCTGATTAGCCGAAGTTTGTCATTAGAGAGGTGCTATTTAGATATTTAGAGTGATTTTCAAGATCCAAATCTGATATCAAATTCATGTTATCTATCAAATGGGAAAATCACATCACATCTTTTTTGTTACGCTGAGTTGCAACCATTACAATGTTTTATCAATGAAACGAAATTTTAGTTACTCTACATAGTAGCGTTTTTACACAATTTAATTTATGGAATGAAATAGTCTGCTCATCAATGCATTTCAACGAAACAGTTTTGAATAAAATGAAATATTTTATTTTATTTTATTTTTCCTTAATATGTCTGAAAATAAACATTTTCACTCAACTCGTGCCGATCACGGTTAAGTCATTCTAAAGTAAAAAATCTCATTACAAACTCAAATATGGTCTCATATTTTTAATCAATGGTACCATATAGATTTCAGAGGATTCAAAATAAAAAAAATATTTTTAAATATTTTTATTTACAGTTATTTCCCAAATAATAACATTCATAGCCGGCCTACACCGGCTGATGATAGGCTCTGCCTAAGGGAAGAACACCCTCACAAGCTCAACTGTACTCTTGAATTTCTAATCTGAGTTAACATTTATGAGTTATAAGGATTTTCATATAAAATGATCTTTATTCAATTAATTTATTGACTACCAAAAACTAGTTTCCTTTATTGGCCCAATTCGGAAAATGTTAGGCTCTACCTTAGTAAAGCACACCCTCATGATCTAAACTATAGTCTCGAGTTTTCAATGTGAGTCACCATTCGTGATTTATAAGTATTTGAAAAAATAAAATAATTTTATTAATAATTTTTTTTACAGTTATTCCATTTTCAGGTTTTTTCATTGGAGGCCCACGCTGACTAATGTTTTGTCTCTCCTAGGTTTAAATTGCCATATGAAATGCAATAATTCCATAATATTTCCAATCCAGGTACCAATTTATGATTTATTCCACATTTTTAGGAAACTACTCACATACACAATTTAAAACATAACAGTTTTCGATGGACTATTCTGGGCACACCGGGCCTCGGAACCACACACCATCACAGGGCTTGGTCTTCAAAAAATCCAATATATTTTTTTAAAAAAATAACATGGAATTATGCGGCATTAAATTACCCACACCTTTAGGCTTATATGTCCTCATAATCAAAAACTAGTGCTAATCAATAAAATGGGGGTACTGAGCACGAATATGAGCCTCCCTCTCCCACATACTCTCTTAGAGGTTCTTGGGCTGCCAATAAACACACACCAAAGTAATAGAGTGTCCATGAAGGATCCTCTCATGTTGATTCTCTATCTATACTGGGTACTCTATGATTGTTTCCTCATTTTCAAATCTCTAACACACAGAGGCATCCAGATACCTCTACTAAACTTTTCTTCTAGGTTGTTAGGAAGTGGGTAGACTCAGTGAGTCGGTCAACGATCACCCAGATAGTATCATGTCTCTGAGAAATATATGATAAACCCCTCAAAATGTCCATTGTTATCGCATCCCACTTACTCTCTAGTACCTCAAGGGTTTGTGTCAAACTTTTTGAAACCATGTGCTCATCCTTCCCTTGCTGACAATTGAGGCATCTTGAGACAAAATCTACCACTTCCTTCTTTATCCTCAGCTACCAGTACTGATGTCAGAGGTCCTAGTACATCTTCACTCCACCTTGATGTATCTCTAGAGAGGATATATAGAACTATCTTAACATGTCCTCTTAATAGTCCATTATTACTATGGTGAATCCTTTGAAAATGATGATGTGCTCCCCACATTTTTATTTTTTATCGGGAGCATGCCCTACGAAAATCTGGGAACATGTAGTATTGCAGTTTGAATCTCCGTGTTGGGCCTCCCAAACTCCCTGTAAGAGTGGAGGGGAAAATATCATTGACTGAATAAATGTTTTCTTATTTCTATCCATAAAGTACATTTTATGCAAGGCCAATTACTATATGGTGTCTTTCAGTAGCTGTGAACTCGATCTCATATTGAGAGCATTTGCCACCACATTCTCCTTCCTAGGCGAAAATACAATCTATAAGATATAGTTCGGGAGGAACCCTATCCAACATTGTTTTCTTAGATTTAGATCCTTCTGAGAAAAGATATAATGAGACTCTTGTGGTCAGAGTAGAAGATGAATCATTCACCCATAAGGTATTGTCGCCACATCTTCAATGCGAAGACTAAAAATTCATACTCAATGTCATGATTTTCATAGTTCTACTCATCAAGTCTCAATTTTCATGATCCACAAGAAATCACCACTTTCCCTTCTATTAGGTGACGACCATGCCCGGTTCTTGATGCATCAAAAAACACCATGTAGTCGGTCCCCTCCAATGGAATCCATAATATAGGAGCACTCGTCAATCTCTACCTTAGCTTCTAGAAGCTCTTCTTAAATATTTCTTTCCACACAATGTGTTTTCTCTTCTTCTTCTATGCCATAAAGGGTGATGGCACTCTAGAGAAGTTGGGTAATACCCAACCAACCCAAAGTAACTCCACTCCTCGATAACACTCTTGGGTGGATCCCATGAAAGTACCAACACAATCATCACTGGATCCACTAAAACTACTACCTCTGAGATGACATGTCCCATGACGTGGAACTTTTGTAGATAGATCTCTCACTTTCATTTCTTTCCTCAAATGTGTTTCTCTCGAAGTGTGTCCAAAACCATCCTCAGTTGTATTGTGTGCTCCACCTCAGAAGCTGAATACACTAAGATGTCATCAATAAATACCACTACAACTAGTATAAGTACAGCTATACAATCCTATTTATGAGTCACATGAATAATTATGGAGTGTTCCTCGTGATAAACAACATCACTATGTACTTGTAGTTTCCGTAGTGACATCTAAAAATCATATTCGAGCTGTCCTCATCTCACACTTGAACGATGTGATAGCCTAATTTGAGTTCTATCTATGAGAACCATATCACTCCCTTCAGCTAATCTAAGAGATTATAAATCCTTGATAGAGGATACTTGGTATTCACAGTCACCTCAGTCAGTGCCAGAAGTCCACTCATAACCTCAAGCTTCCATCTGCCTTTTGGGAAACAACACCAGGGATTCCCTATGGTAAAACACTAGGCCTTACGAACCCCTTTCTCTGAAATTCCTCCAACTATACCCTCATCTCCCAGAGCACTATGTGAGACATCCAATACATAGGTGTAGATATCAGTGTCGTCTTGGGTTAACAATCAGTTCAGAATTCTACCTCTCTATGAGGAGGTAGTCCTGGAACATCATCTAGAAAGGCATAATAATAATCTTCTACTACTGTAGGGAATTATAAAATCAAAACATCTAATGCTTCATGGATAAGTATGGACGCATACAACTACCTCATTCACATGTCCTCTATATCCCTTAGCATAGTATGGACCAAATTATGGTGGTGTTTATAACATGCCGAAATGTATATCACCTCATGTGGTTCTCCTGGATCCTCTGTCATGTCTTCCACCCTATAGATTAATTATTTCTTATCACTGTTTCTTCCCCGGTGGCCCATCAACCATTTCACTGCCAGCACAACGAGCTAGAATATATCTAGAAATATTTCCCCAAATTTCTCTTGAAATTAATAACCTCTTTCTAGTATTACTGTACTCACCCTATGATCCTTGAGCTATAGATCCCCTATCTTGGGACCTCTTCTCGGAATGTCTCACACATCAATATCTCTGAGACTAACATCAGCTTCCTGTATTCCCACTACTAACATCCACTGGCTTTATGTGCTCTACCAAAGGTCTTTCAACCACAAAGGATCTCTCTATCACCCTATCATAAGTTGGAATGAAAAGATGAATAGTGATGGCTCAGATATCCCTAAACACATCTTTCTTGGAGTCCAGAGCCCTAAATCATTGATATTATTGTATTGATCGAGTACCTAGAATGGTTAGTATGCCTTGATGAATACTCAACTACAAACATGTCATACTTCCAATGATGTATATTCTCTTGGGAACACATATCCCTTAGCTCTTATGGAAGAGCCCCTTTTTTGAGAAAGTTTCTCAAGATCTATCCACTGAAACGTTGCCTCATCATAATACCATGTAATATTAACCTCACCATCTCCCTATTGAGCCATGTATAAGGTTCACTGCTAAGACCACCATCATATCTAATGGTGACTTAACTAGACAGAAAACTCAGTCACCACCCCAACCTAGTCCTTAGCAGCCTATGAGTCAGGATTGCCACATGTCGTTAGAGGTCTATGTCGCTGAAAATCATGTGAGGCACTGAGCCTACATGCGTCATATACCAATAGTGTCGATTGTAACTAATAACCAATGGGTGGTGGTAAAGCTAGGACATTTTCCTAATGTGCCATCTCAGGAAACATCCCCTATAGAAAATCATTATCACTCTGTGGACCATCCATGTGGTCACGCACTGGATTCATTGATGGATGGATGTGTGGAGGCATCCAGATGGGTATCAAGATGAACCAAAATTAATAGATTATACTCATTGAGCTGACTATGACATAGAATGATCATAATAAAACATTCGAGGATACATGCAACCAGTGTTTTCATGTACCGAGTCAGAAAGAAGAATTCAGCATCCTGATTAATGGATACGTCATATACCACACCAACACTTGAATCTATTTCCTGAAATCCAAACTCAAAACATTTAACTGTATTTCCTCATAATAATTTACAGACTCTTAGTTCTTATGATAGAACCAATTACACTGTGATAACACTTTTTTATGACCATTCTCCCATGTCATGTTCCACAACTACCCCAATCTAGCTTCCATAGGCCAGGGGTTGGAGACTAGCACCAAGAAGTCATATATCAAAAAGTGGAGGAATTACCTTTAAAACTATACACATTCACACATCACAAACTATGGAAAGGTAAACACTAAGTAAAATAAAACTATCACTGATAAAAATACTAAATGTACAGTACAAACAACAATGTAAAAAGGGGAAAAAATACAAGCCCAAAACCACAAAGGAATGTATAGCTGCCAAGATCCATATGCTCAAACCCAACCTAAAGGGTAGGTAGAGGGTAGTTGTATGTACTTGTAGATGTATATCCCATCCATCTCATCTCTCTAAGAAACACCATGTCCCAGACCACTAAGGTATCCTTTGAAGCATTGGCCACCTGCATGAGACATGAAATTTTTGGGCGAAGCTTGTGCAAGGTTGAGAAACACAATATTTATTATGGGACCCCAAAACACTAGGGAAAGACCAAAAATAAATACCACACATCACGAACACATAGTAATACCACAAATAAAATATTTCTCACACCGTGAAGAACTCAAAGTAAAGAATGTATGATTTATAGTCGTAACGATAAATCATCTTGTACTACTAAGGGAATCATTCCTGATGAGATACTGAGGTCCGCTCGGATACAGCGCCATTGAGGTCCGCTCAACAGTTGGAATAATGATGTCTTCTCGGCTAGTGGGCTACTAAGTTCCGCTTGGATGCTAGAATACTATGGTCTTCTCTTCTACTAGACCACTGAGTTTTTCTCATCTGTAGAACCACTAAGGTCCACTTATCTCCTTAACCATTGAAGTACGCTTGTCTACTAGACCCCTTAAATACGATTATCTGCTAGACCATTGATGACCACTCGTCATCTGAACCACAGAGGTCTAATAGTTTCTTCGATCACTGAGGTCCCCTCATCTCCTGGACCCCTGATGTCTGCTCGTTTGCTCGACCACAGAGTTCCTCTTCTCTGCTAGACCACTGAGGTCTATTCTTTTACTAGACCACTAAGTTCCACACACCTAATAGACAACTAAGGTCTGGTCTTCTATTATACCACTATGGTCTTCTTGTCTTCTAGACCACTATGGTCTTCTCGTTTCCTGGACCACTAAGGTTCGTTCATAATATCCTTTGTGTCACAGCCAACTGTAGTATTAACACTCTCTTGTGCAGTTGATTCTAGGAGAATCAACTACTCAATCCATTAGTCATATATCGAAATACTTAAAAAAACCATGTAGATTATACCCTAATGACCATATCTTCACAAGGATCACGACACCCAACATGACGCATCAATCGGACGATAGGTCTGAATGATATTGGATTTTTAGCAAACAGGGGTCTGTTGCGTCAGTAGCTGGGCTGACCAACGTGGTCTGGGGGTCCCGCATGAACTGACCCATCTTAGATGATCCTACCCGACCCTGTTGGGTAGGATCCAACCCAATCCTACCTAGCCTAGTGTCCAACACCATTGGGCCTTGCTAGACCCGACCCAATTTGGTCATGGGTCCAGTCCGTCGGGTTTCCCAATGACACGGTTCTCATTCGGTCCAGTCTAATTTAGTCAGAGCATTTTTTATCAGTCTAGCCGCATTAGTGCCCTATTTTCCCTTTGGTATGGCTCTTATTGTCATGATAGTTCTACTCCATCTTGGGCCACCCAGGGGATCGATTTAATTCACTGGCCCGACCCGTATCGGCGGGCCATCTTTGATGTAGCCCAGATGCCACGCGACTATCCAGATCGAGAGGTCTCAGGGCTGGCTGCCTCCACTCTGCATGCGGTCCATACTGGACCGCGTGCCTAGGCATGTCATGGCCCACCCCATGAGATGCTTCCTTTGATGCATCGCTCAACCGATGCCGCCCTCTTACACCACTGCTGCCCCAGCGGGGCATGGCCTCTACGACTTCAACAGGACGTCAGGGCGTGCCTCCCCATGCCTACTCTGACCATAGTTCTGCAACCTCGTTCCGCATGTATGACCACTCTCCAAGGCCACAACCCATATGGCCACAAATAGCGTCACGGGACGATATGCCGCTAACCGTTGTGCCACAAAGATTGGGAAGAACACCAGAATAAAATTAATGATTATGTCGCAACACGAGAACACCCAAAGAATGATACATTTCTTTATTTGATTTGACCCAAATCTTTTCTTGTTAGCAGGATCACAAAGAACCAAAATAAGGTCGAATAATCACTAAGATTGATATCCCATTTTAGTCCTGAATTATTAACCCTCCCGTATAAACTATCGATTCGAGGGTTAACTTTTTCGTGAGTTAACCAATGTTCGTCATTTAATATAATGAACAGAGAAATGAAATTGTAATATAAATGTATTAACACCCTACCTAGAAAATGGAGATCAGTTGAGGATGATCACTAGTTGTCATGTATCGATCTCCGATTCAAATTCACAATCCACGGGTATCGTCACTGCTTTCTGATTCTACAGAGTTTTTCATTAGAGGGGTTTCCCTCAGAGATTCTGAGTGATTTTAAAGATCCAAATCTGATATCCAGTTCTTATTTTCATTTAAATGGGGAGAATGTGTTGCAAAATTTCTGTTATATTGAGTCGATTCTATTACACTATTTCATTTCTAAAACAATATTTCTGTTACTTTGCGTTGTAGCGTCGTTACACAGTTTCATTTGTTGAATGAAATAATTGACACTTCACTGAATTGTAGAGAAACAATTTCAATTATAATAAATTTTCAATTTAATTTTATTTTTAATTAAAATTTCTGAAAATTATCTTTTCCCCCAACCTACACCAGTCGAGGTTAATTCCATCGTAAGAATAAAATATAATTATGAACTCAACAGTGCCCTTGGATTTTTAATCTGAGTTACTTCATGTGAGTAATGAGGATTTGAAAATAAAATAATTTTTCTTAAATTCTTTTATTTATGGTTACGTCCCAAAAAATACATTCAAAGATGGCCCATTCCATCTGATGGTATGCTTCTCTAATGGGAATCACAGCCTCATGAGCTCAATGGTACACTCATATTTCCAATTTGAGTTACCATTTGATAGTTATAAATATTTGAAAATAAAATAATATTTATTCAATTTTTTTATTTATAGCGAAAAAACTACATTCTAATATTGTCATGTGTTGGCCATTGCTAGGCTCAACCTAAGGAAAGAACACCCTCACAAGCTCAATTCTGGTCGCGTATTTTCAATCCGAGTCACAATTTGTGAGTTATAAGGATTTAAAAAAGAAAACAATTTTATTTATATTAGTTTATTTATTGTTATTCCATTTTCAGGTTTTCCCACTAGAGGCCCACCCAGACTAAACATAAGTCACTCCTAGGGTAAACTCGTCATCTAGAATGCAACGGTGCCCCCAGATATCTGATATGGGAACCCGTTTAAGGAATTATTCCAATTTTTGAGGAAACAGCAAACGTATTCTATTTAAAACATAATTTTTTAGATGGATCATTTCGGGAACACTACGCCTCGAAATAGCACACGGTCTCAATTCCTAGTCTTAGAAAAATATGATATAATTTTAAAAAATTTATAGAATTCTAAGACATTACACAGACCAAGAATGTATAGGCTTCATAATGAGGAAGAAATACATATCTGATCAGGTTCGTCATCACTAACTAGAAAGAACATAAAGTAACATCACTTCATTAGAAATAAACATGGGTTTTATAAACTAAAAGAGTGTGGGTGGGAGAATTTCTAATACAAACATTACAACCACAAATCTATGGGCTTATAAGTTAATCTGGGGCCCTAAGGTAACACCTACTACCATATCTATCTAAACCCAACATACTATCTCATGGTCATTCAAATAATGGGTAACCAACTACGCCCCTCAAGTCCAAACATGTGAGAGGAATCCATCTTGGGATCCTCAATAGAAAATCCATAGGATGAATCCAACATGTATGATCCAAAACATCATGGAGGTATATTCTGGTTAAAATTTTGGTTTAAATCCCTTAAAGTTGGATAATTAAATTTTTATTGGTTTTTTGGGAAGCAAGGTAGTGTTACTAGGTTCTGGGACATAAATGAAAGGGGAAAATGGATATCTTGTACATGTTCCATAGTTAGTGCATGCTTATTTATAAATATTCTCCCAAACCATGTTATCCAAGAGGAGGGGTGGATATTTATATAAACAAAGTAAGGGGGTGGCCGAACTGTACCGATTTGGATAGTAGAAATCTACGTGGATGGCACACAGCTTGTCAAACCACATAGGATCCTAACCTAACAGTGCAACTTAGACCCCTCTTGCTCAATCGTAGGAAAAAAGTTGGCGAATGGTTCTGAAAACCATGTGCCCCATTAAATCATGGTCTTTACAATTCCCCCGTGATATTTTAAGCTTTCTACCTACATTCTCCAATCATTTCCTCTTCATAAACCCTAATGATGAACCAAAACATCCTTATATTCCAAAGGGTAATTATTATTCATTTCTATTACAGTTGGAGTAACATTGGGTAAAAATTGTAGCTCTGGGTGAGTCTAAAACTCATATTTATCCTCTTTTTTAGAATTTGGATTGTGTGATTTTTATTCTTCTTCTGAAGCCCTGGAACTTTTTTTCAGTAGATCATAGGTTTTGGATTCAAATGATGCTTCAATCTGAGTTAAAGGATGAATTTAAGTTTTCATTCATAATTAGAATTGTGGTAGTTCATCAAAAAGTTATATCCCATAGTCATTAATTTTATTTTTTCATGTGTAGTTGTACTTTGGTTCTCTCATGTTTTGAATTTGATGTATCGTTGGGGATTTGGTAAAATGGTTGGTAAAATGATGAATTTAACCCCCACCCCCATTATCCCAATATATTGTATTGAGGTTGATTGTACTATTATTAGGGCACTCTTAGGCTGAACCATCATCCCAAACATTGAAATTATTTATGTTGATCTTGTAATTATTTTGATAAAATAGATTCTATGATATATGTGATGAAAAGTTAGTTTGAGTATTGAAAGGAACTAATGGTGGTTGTGTCTAGAAATTAATAATAGTATAATAAATTGTTTGTAACATTGTGAATGGATTAATTGAGTCAAAGTGACTATGAAAAATTACTCATGGTTTGAAATGGAAATTTTTTAATAAGATAAGGCATGAAGATGAATAGATATATAGATTGCATGGTGAATTATGATTTTATAATGAAATGATTTTGTATATTTTGGGATATGGTAAATGTGGTTGATGGTTAAGGGAATCATGTGAACATGGATTATTAGTTGTGGATAATGAAAAATGATCTACTCCCACTGGTCAAGATAGACTAAGTTTGTAAACCCAACCACTAGAATAAATGGGTAAAGGAGTTGGATTGATGCTCTAGGTTCATAATGAATGCATTTTATGATTACCTAGTTCGAGTCTCTTTGGTATGTGTGATGAAACTTGATGAGATTACCTAGAATGATGCTCCAAGGTATGTGTAATACATTTTTATGTGATTTTTCCATAGAGTGTTAGGGAAATTGATTTTTACCTTATTTATATTTGTTGAATGACCTTTGACATTGTTAAATAAATGGAATATCTTACCCACAAACATAAATAATGATAACAGTTTAGTTAAATAACAATTCACTAAAGAAATCATGATTCTATTTATTTAATTGTTATATATTTTCACATTAATACACTATCTACATTGACTAAATATTTTGTAAACACTTTTGGTGGTGGCCTACTTAATTGTACTCAAACCCTTCTCATGCCTCCATTGGGTACCCATGTAGATTACATTACGTCATGTCAGGACATGGCGAAGTGACCTATGCGAGAGGGTTATGTTGGGATTGGGATGTGCATGGATGAGGATCCAGACATAGAGTAATGACCTATTTTATGTATGCATCAATTGGTATATATTTTGAGTTTTTTTAGCTTTGGCATCATTAGAATGACCTTGAATATTAATTGTTTGGTTGTAGTTTGTACCCTATTTTGGAAATGGTTTATAAAGAATGTTTCTAGTATGTTTTTTATTATTTCTTCTGTTATCTTATATGGAGTACTATGATAAGAATGATATTCTCTCCCCACATGATTTATTATACCACTGCTTCTTGTTAGAAACCTCTGGAATATAGGGAGGCATGCTTGAGGTCATTTGGTGGGCCGAATCAAGTAATTGTTTTGTGGCCCCCAGTACTAGGACGTTACAATGGGGTATTAGTATTTTTTTTCTATACCTTAATATTTTATAATGATAGAACAGAGATTAGGGAGTGTCATGCCTTGGAAATAAGTTCATGTGTTGGAGTAGCTAACCCTTGTATGATGTAAACCCATGTACCCATGGTGGGAACTATTACTATTGTTGTGTGTTTATATAGTTTAATAATGTTTCCCCATTGGGAGATTAAAATTTTGTGTTATGTGACTATTTATGATATTTACTTGTGGATGACATAGAATGAATATTTTTATTCATGAATTATTTTCGGAACCTAGGGATATAGGTGGCATGTATAATGGATGCAGACATGGGATGAATTTATAATACATGAAGGGTATAATTCATTTCACTTCCATGAATTTGTTTTGAAGAAAATAGTCTACAATAAACATGATGTAAATTTTCAAGTGAAAATAATGTGAAATAATGGTTAAAGAATTGTTTTTTTATCAAATTTTAAACATGATTTAGAATATTTTTTAATAATATTATAAATTATAAGGGTGTCTAATAAATGCCTCATGACTATGAAATTTGGTTTAACCTTGTTGAACATGACCCATGCTTGGGATGGTTGAGGGTAGTTTTCTAGGTTTGGTGATGTCTATTGGTATTGTGTGAGTGAAATGGGTTTTTAAGTCTAGTGGAGAGCCTTATTTAATGTAAACTATGGAATCTTTATTCTATGTTCTCTAAGGCTCCTATTTGGCACTATTGAGAAATTAGGCCATGAAGACTTGTTCTAGTTCGGTAACAAGAAGATATCGCTGAGAATGATCCACTAAAAGTGGATAAAGAGGAGTCAAATATCTAGGGTAATATATGAATGAGGTGTTATGGGGGAACATCACTCATTTTATGATGATGATGGAACATGACCTTTTTTAGGTTGTGCCGAGCATGTTGGAGAGGACTACGGAGTTTTGGCTGTAACACTGTCTAACCTTTACTAGAGTGGGAGGGATAGAGAAATTAGAGTTTTTGATATAGTCTATCTAGATGCTTCTTGATAACAAAGATACTCCTCCAAATAAGAGGTTCAATTTGGA
Source organism: Viscum album (assembly GCA_963277665.1). NCBI lineage: Eukaryota > Viridiplantae > Streptophyta > Magnoliopsida > Santalales > Viscaceae > Viscum > Viscum album. The sequence goes on from OY728125.1 coordinate 1,619,846,057, forward strand.
AGCCTACAATATTCATGGTTAAAAAAAGCATTAGTGTGACATCTTGGTTTAGACTGAGTAGGTTTAGGGTATTCTATGGAAGAGTTTCTAGGAAACATTTTTGGAACATTACTATTAAGAGACACTAAGGTAGGAAAAGGCTATAGAGCTTATGATTTTGGCCCATGGGACTATGTCGACGATGTATTATACAAGGAATTTCCCTGACATCCAATTTTTTGTTCCAGATTTGGTATCGGATGAGGCAGTTATGGCTGTAAAGCCCTGACCCCAAAAACCCAGAGAATTCTCATTAATTTATTTGTTGGTATGATTAAAAGTAATGAAATACCAATGAAATGACCATTTTAGTATTCTTTAAGAAACAATATACATATATGTAACTCATATTACATTGGGAAAGGTAACAAAATACAATACGTAATAACAACTGAACAAATGCATCCACAGGAACCCAATAAATGGTGTCCCTGTCATAACCAGTTGAAGGGATAAAAATAAAAGGGGTGATCTAAAATTCTCAATAAGGGTTACAAATAGTGTAAGAAGAAATAAAAAATAACTGAATCATAAACAAATTGGCTCAGTCAATATGGCATGGTGAATAGATAAAAACACAAGCCATTAATAAACGGAGAATGAAAATACATCCATAGATTACGTCATAGTGAAAACATCATGGATAGTAATAAATAAAAATGAATAAAGAGAATGATTATTAATTGGATTTCATGTATCTAGAACATGATACCACTGTATAATCGAAATAGTTTAATTCTGTGGTATAATCTTTTCTAATTTTTGGAAACAAATTCGAAGGGTTTGGCGCTAATAGATTTGCCTCATGAGACATGTCGATGCATCGAGGGGATATAGCGGGCCATTCCCATCTCTACAAGTCAAAATAATTATTTATAAATATATTTAATACAAGTAAAATATGCATTCTCAAAAACTATATAGATTAGTGGATACATATTCATCAATATTTCCATAAATTAAACAACATTTCAAATAAACACCTAATTTAAAAGGGTATATGGCTTAAGAATATATTCACATCCATTAAACAAGATTATGTATATGTAATATATTTAAAATTTAAAATGAAAAATTATCTCAAATGGGAAGTGTATTCACTACATAATATATATTTGTTTCATTATACCATGTAAATGACAATGAAATTGAAATTGAGACAATGTCCCTTGCCACGTTGTAATGAATCATGTTGTATGAACAAAATAATGAATACCACCAAACGAATCATAGAATACCATGAATATATGTATAATAATGATAATATATATCAAATCTAAGTATGAAATAAACCTCATGCAAGAATTAAGTGGCGAACAATGTAAATCTCATGGAATAAAAATGAAGATTGGAAACACCTTACATAATGCCAGAATGTGTTCTTCATTTGATCTTAAAGACCTGAATAATCAATGATAGATTCTGTAATTAATAACTATAGAATATCCAATATATTTAACCAATTTATAATAAACTTATTAGTTCCATTAATTTATTTTTTATGGGTTTAAGAGGTTAATTGTTTTTTGTTTTAGAAACATTTTATACTGTGGATTTAATGATTGGTTTACTTGTATTTTTTAATGGATGTTTGTTTGAAATGTGTTTAAACATCCATAATTTTTAATATATATTATTAGTGACATTATAGAGATATAAATTATTTTATAATGTTTTTTTATAATATACCATTAGGATGAATCATTAGTTAAAAGTTAATGATACACACTTGGATTAACTTGGTGGTTTTTTTCATAATGAACTTGTTTTGTATTATTATTTTATATTATGATTTTGTAAGGGTTATAGAACATTTAAAAAGGTAAAATAAATATATTATGATCTGGTTCAACCATTAAAATGGATTCCTGACTAGTAGAGAAAATAGTAATAAAAATTGAAAACATGTTGTCCTTGAATGTGATAAATTAACACATCTCGAACGGTATTTTCATTTTTAGTGTAAAAGGATGGGGAAAAGAGAGCTAATGAAATATTCCATTAGAATAATAATATTATATTCCATTTAATAATCATGAATTTTCATAGAATTTGGATGTGGGATGGTTATATGATAGAAAAAAATAATATAACAAGTAATAAAATTTGAAAGAAAAAGGAAGATGGGTTCATCTATCGTGTACTCTTCCTTGAGAATCTCTTTAAGGCCTTTGTTTTTGACCATTGGGTGAGAACATCAAGATTTGGAAATGGGGGAAGGACTTGGGAAATGTATTTGGATGTTTTTAGTCAAGGCTCAGAGCTAGAGTGGTGTGGGAAGAAGAGGGGTTTATGGGTGGCTTATATAGTGGAGGGGAGGAGGGTTTTCTAAATATTATAATCATTAATTTATTGTTTCTTCACAGGACAAGTAATAAAGAGTATTCCATGACCTATAATAGTAATTAGTTCATGTGAGTTCGTGATTTTGGTGCTTAAATCACTCATGATGCTAGGAATAGTTAATTTAAATTATAATGTATTTATATGGTAAAGTAATGTATATTAATATTCAAAAAAAATCATGTATTTCAAAAAAATCCATAAAATCCACCCTAACCATTTTTTGATGTTTAGAATCCAAAAAGGAATTCCAATTATTAAAAGTAATTTTATAAATATGATAAATTTCATTTTTATTTAAAACCAATATTTAATCAAAAAATAAACACACTTAATATATTCATCTTCATTTTTAAGGTGCATAAATTTTATTTACACCTTCAGGGGTATGGTTACAATTAATAAGAGTCATATTACTATTCATAATATTATGTTACTATTCATAAGGGTAGGTTACTATTCATCGTAAATTAATTTGATTTTAAAATACTCTAAATATCACCCTGATCACAACTGCATGTGTCCGATTTTCAAAATTCAAAACACATAAGTGGAAAATTTATTTTTAACGGCTAGATTATGAATATATCCTATAAATAATTAGAAATAAAATCAAAGAGACTCAGTCCTTCGTGGAATATATACTATGAAGTGAATGAATTTAAGAAAAACATATCATAAAATTTTTGGAGTGTTATATTATTCCCACCTTAAGAAATGTTTCCCTAGAAATTTTCCATGTCTTAATCCATTCAAAAAGATGTGGGTGGTTCTTATTCATAATACACTCAGGTTCCCACGTTGCTTACCTCCATTTTATGGTTTATCCAAAGAACCTTTACTAGAAGATATGTATGATTTTTCAATACCTTGTCCCTTGTGTCAAGAATCTCGATAGACTCTTCACAGTATGTCAAATCAAGTTCCAGTTATATTTCATCATAGGTGAGTACATGCATTGGGTATAGCATGTATTTATTTAATAACAACACGTGGAACACATTATGATCTTTGGAGAGACTCGGAGGCACTTCTAAACAGTAAGCTACCACTCTGGTTATAGCTACCCGACCTTTTCTTACATTACTATTACATCATTTCAAAGATAAAAAACATAATAGTATTACACATAGAGGATCCAACGGATTAGTGTCTTGGGAAAACTAGGACCACACATAACAAATACAACATCGAGCAAAAACATTTATTTAATTTCTTCTTCTATAGCTTCTTATTGGCACTTGTCCTCTTCTTAGTACATGTAGCCACCTGAGGATATACAACAAAAGGGGTGAGATAAAAGCCCAGTAAGAGGATAGATAAGAACAATATATCATGGGGTGATCATAATCATAACATAGGCAAATGACCATGAACATGAGAGGAGCATAAATAATAGGCTTGAAATGTGGCAATGCATAAGAATGAAACATCATGTCTTAGTGGATAACTACCACACATACTTGTGAACCAAGATAGCATCTTTTTCACACATCATTTCACATTTACTCATAAGATTCATCACTTTACCCAATGCATTGGATCACTGTATAATTTCGGGCGCACCCATCACATTTAAACATTCATATTGCGCTATATAATTCCAGGTGCACCCGTCACATCATAACATTATCCTTTATCATTCCTAAAAAAATGAACATATAACATAAATTAACATAAATAACCCATGAAAAGGAATGGGTTTCATCTCATAAGAACACATTCATAACTTTGGGTTCCCAAAAGAAAGAGGGAACAACATACTTGATATAAGAACCATCAACCATGAATGAGAGGTAAAAGTTGAGTTCTTAAAAGAAGAGTTCTTTTGGAAAACATTTGGATTGACATAAACATCATTTGAAAACATTTATATCCCAGAAAAGGAATAAAAATGATGAAAAAATGATCTTTAAGGAGTGAAAATATCAAAAATGGAGTGAAAGAGGAAGAACCCGAAGGTTGAAAGTTGGGTTCGAGAATTTCCCCTTACCTTGAACCCGAATGCTTCCTCCTCTTTAATGTCGTATATATTGACATTATATACATTAATTAGCAATAAAGAACCATGTTTACATTAATAGGGTTAATTCTGGTTTCATTATGTCATATTATGTTCCTTAGTAAGACTTATAGAGTTTAAAAACATTGTTTGGGGATGTTCATTTTTATGGTTTTTCTTGGGTGGATCACTTGTATTCTTAAATTGAAGTTTGGGTAGAGAATGGGTAAACATACAGAAATGATATTACATGTTATTAGTGATATTAAAGGAGCTTTAATGATTTTATAATGAATTAAATTAGATCCATGTGGATGAATCATTAGATAAGAATTAAATGATGGTTATTTGGGATAATTTGAGCGGTTTTTGGATCACAACGAACTTGTTTTAACTTTTCACTTAGTAATATGGCCATAAGTTATTTCCAGAACTTAAAATAGAACATAATACATATAAAATATTCTGGTTCAACCATAAAAATGGTTTTATGACCAGATTTTAAGGTATAAATGGAAGAAGAGAGCATGTCATTTTTGAAGGTGATAAATTAACACCTCATGAACAACGTTCTCATTAATAAAATAAAAGGAAGATGGAAAGGGTGTGGGGTGATATAATATCCCAATATAATCATAAAATTACAGTATATGTATAATACTGGAGTTACAAAACAATTTGGATGAATATATGTGGGGAGAGATTGAGAAATGAACTTTAACTTGAAAGGAAATTAAAGGAGAAGAGGGAGGGAAATTACCTTTCGAATCCTTCACTTGAGAACCTCTTTAAGAGCATAAGCTTGGTCTTTTGATGAGACCATAAGCTCTTTGACGTGGGGGAGGGGATATGAGAGATGATTGGTCAGAGATTAGACAATTATTGAAGCTTTAGAAGTGTGGTTTGGCAAGAGGAGGGGGAGGGCTTATTTATACATGAGGAGGGAGGTGTTTTTGGTATAAAATATTAAATAAAATAATATATCAAGAGTTAGACTTGTAGTAGTTTTTTAACATCCTAAATCATATATTAATATAATATAATTCGTTTTAGGATTTAATTCTGAAGGACCCCGGGACACCCTGAGAGGGGAGGGGTGAATCAGGGTGACCACCTTTTCTTTTTAAAGTGATGGATCTTGTTCCCACGTTGGTAGGAACTTGTTGAACCTGTATGAAGATTATGATTAGAAAGCAAACATTCACATGCATAGAGAAGACACATCCTTTTTTACTTGGTTCACCACTAAGGGCTACATCCAAGGAGCATACGCCGACAGGTTATCGGTCGTACCAAAAACCACTATGCTTCCCTAGCTGTAGATTACACAAGTTCGGGTACAGTCACTCTGTCCCAGGCTCACTGCCTTTACAATTGTTTAGGGATAGCTCACTACGTCCCTCGGGTCACTCCCGTTGACTCCCCCTGGCTCACTGTCGTTGGTGAAGTCCCACTCAGTTTATAGACGTGAAGGTCTCTTCATCATTTGCATAATAATGCATCCTTTGTTGTATGTAGATGCTCTATTGAAGTCCGATTCTCACCAGAAAAAGAATATCACTTTTCCTCGAATGTATCGGGTAGTCTCTCGGCTTTCGTGCAGCTCCAAACAGGCCAGTGGGTTTCAGCAAAACCAGACGTGCTTCTCCAAGACAGTCGCGCAGGTCCCACTACGGCGCGCAAGTCCAAACTAGCGCGCAAGTGTCATCAATGCACCTGCGCGACGCTTCCTTCCCCGACTTAAAACTTGCGCGGTCCACATCCTTTCACTTACAAATCTCCTTGGGTGCGCAACCAACAACTGGCGCGCAATCTCTACTTGCGCGACAAAACTACCACCTGCGCGACTCGACCACCTGCGCGACGAGAGCTCGAACAATCTTGAAGTCCTGAGCTCCCTCCGTAATGAGAAGGGGTGGTCCAGTATTTATAGGCAAACTGGACCCCCTGCGCGACGGCGCGCAAGTCTTTTCTCCAGAACCTCTGTCGCGCAACTCACTTGCGCGACCCAACCAATACTTGCGCGACCTTCTTTCCTTAGCCAAATTTTGATGTTCTGATCCTCAAAAACATATGGCGCTCAAGTCTTTTATCCTCCAAGATCACGGCGCGCAAGTACCTTAGCCAAAAACACTTTACTTTATAGGCCGATTTTTAGGCCCCAAAATTTGGCAAACACTGGGAAACAGCGCCACCTTCACTACTGTTTTCTTCTTGAATGGTATGATCACTTTGTTGGTACACATCCTGAACTTCCACTGAGGATTGACAACAAACACAAACCATACACCAAATCATGCTTTGAAGACCCTGGTTCCAACAAATTCTTCTTTATAATTTGATTTCATTAATTTATTAAAAGGAAAGTGAAAGAAAGAGAAAAGGACACTTTTATAAATCACCTTTTGACTTTAAGCTTTGGAAAGTTCTTTTTAGGTTTGAGAATTGGATTTATTGTATTTTAAGAAACCATTTATGAAATTTAATATAATTTTTCTGAAACTAAGGTTCTAGAATTTTTATGTCATCATTACATCAATAATGATGCAATTTAGTATACACCGATTATGCGAAAAACTGTATTTTTTTACTATTCACCTGAAAATTGAAGTATTTCAGAAAAAACCTAAAAATTTACCCCGCCCATTTTTCAATGTGTAGAATCCAAAAATAAATTCCATTTTTCAAAAATAATTTTTTAAATATTATTAATTTAATATTTAATTAAAATCATAATTTACATAAAAAAACAGTTTTTAAGATTAAAACTGATTTTATAGTTCTTTAAAAAATTATGTAGGGTCTTATTAAATTATCTAAGAACTATAGGACATTGATTTAATAATTTATGAATACATTTTAGATATATAAATATTCTTTTAAAATAATTAATTAACTATAAATAATTATTTATGACTTACAAAATACCAAAACGTTTACTAAGGTCAAATTTTCACTTTCTAAGATGTCTAAATTTTAGTTTATTATTCATAGGTAATGTTACTCTTATTTAATCTTCATTTGGGTCATATTACTATTCATACAGGTAGTTTAATATTTATAAGGGTAGGTTACTATTCACCAAATATTATTTTTGAATCATTGGACTCCAAAAACCATCTTGAACACAACCGTGTATGTCTGATTTTCAAAATTCCAAACATAGGAGTGACAAACTTATGTTGAAGGGTCACGTATCACATAGTAGTTCATTATTTTGTGATTTCATGTTTTTTATTATATAAATATAAGAAGGGAATTTCCATTGAGAAACATTGGGTCGTTACATTCTTCCCCCCTTAAGAAATTTCGCCCCTGAAATTTCACTTTACACAAACAAGTGAGGGTAGTTCTCCTTAATTGCCTCTTCTGGTTCCCATGTTGCTTCCTCAAACTTATGGTTCCTCCACAAAACTTTGACAAGATGGGTTGTCTTATTGCGTAGAACCTTATCACTTCGGTCCAGAATCTTTACTGGTTTCTCCTCATAGGAGAGATCATATTCCAGCTGCACCACCCATGAGTTTAGTACATGTGAGGGGTCTGGTATGTACTTCCTCAGTAGTGATACATGAAACACATCATGAACCTGAGCCATATTCGATGGAAGTTCTAGATGATAGGCCACAGCTCCTATGCGGTCAAGGATCTCAAAGGGGCTAATATACCTTTGGCTTAGCTTCCCTTTCTTCCCGAATCGCATGACTCTCTTCCATGGAGATATACGACGGAAGACTTTATCTCCAACGTCAAACTCCAAGTCCCTTCGATGGTTGTCATCATAGCTCTTTTGCCAACTTTGAGCAGATTTGATGTGTTTCTGGATGACTTGAACCTTCTTGGTCATCTCTCGAACAAGATCGGGCCCAAGTAGCTTTTTCCCCAACTTCATCCCAAAAGGTTGGAGTTCTACATCGCTTCCCATAAAGATCTTCATACGGAGCCATAAGTAGAAGCTATTGTTGTATGAGAACTCAACCAATGGGTGATGCGGATCCCAACCACCTTTGAATTCAAGAGAGTAGGATCTTAGCATATCTTAAAGCATCTGAATAGTCCTTTCAGACTGGCCATCAGTTTGGGGGTGATAGACCGTGCTGAAATTTAATTCAGTACTCAAAGAATGTTGAAGGCTCATCCAGAACTTATATGTCAACCTTGGATCATGTTCAGAGACAATTGAGAGTGGAACACCATGTAGTCTCACCACTTCCTTCACATATATCTTTGCAAGATGATCAAGTGAGAGGTCTTCCCGAATAGAGATAAAATGGGCGGTCTTAGTGAGTCGTTCAACCACAACCCATATCGCATTACTTCCCTCTGACGTCTTCGGGAGACCTGTGACATAGTCCATAGTAACTTTTTCCCATTTCCACATGGGTATAGGCAATGGATGCATCATACCCTTGGACTTTTGTTGCCCAACTTTAACTTGCTGACATACCAAGAACCTTGATATATATGCCACAATATCCTTCTTTATGTTATCCCACCAGAAGTGTTCTCAAAGATCACAATACATCTTGGTACTCCCAGGATTGATAGAGAAAGTTGAGCTATGTGCATTATCCAATAGCTCCTTCTTTATCCCAGGTGATGAAGGCACACAAAGCCGTGTTCCAAACCAAATCACACCATCATCGTCGATATAGAACTCTTGTAGCTTCCCTTCCTTTACTACATTCACCCTCTTTTGTATCTCCACATCATCCCTTTGTGCTTCCTTAATTTTTTTGGGGATGGATGGTTGCCAAATCATTTGGGAAAGGTAGGATGTATCCCATTCCCTTATGATTTCCAAATACATCATTTTCATATCCAGGAAGATTGGGTCTTTCTCAATCCACAGCATGGACAGAGTAGCAGGTTCTTTTCTTCTTAGAGAATCAGCTACCTTGTTCGCCTTTCCGGGATGATAGTGAATAGAGAAATTGTAATCCTTGATTAGCTCTAACCATATCCTTTGACTCATGTTGAGATCCTTTTGTGTGAATATATATTTTAGGCTCTTGTGGTCGGTGTATATGTCATACTTCTCACCATAAATATAGTGCCGCCAGATTTTCAAGGCATAAATCACGGCCGCCATCTCTGGATCATGCATCGGGTAGTTTTGCTCATGGATCTTCAACTGTCATGAGGTGTAGGCTATCACATTATCATTTTTCATGAGTACACAACCCAAGCCTTTCTTTGAAGCATCACTCTATTTCACAAAACTTTCTCCAATTTTTGGTAGTGTGAGTATAGGTGTAGTAATCAACCTTCTCTTTAGCTCCTTGAAGCTTCCCTCACATTCTTCCGTCCAGACATACTTTACCCATTTCCTTGTTAACATAGTTAGCAGGCTTGATAATCGTGAGAATTTTCTCACAAAACGTCGGTAGTACCTAGCTAATCCAAGAAAACTACGGATTTCTGTGACACTAGAGGGCCTGGGCCATTCCTCAATCGCTTTGGTTTTTGAAGGATCCACATAAATTCCCTCACTTGTGATCACATGTCCCAAGAACGTGACTCGATTCATCTAAAAGTCACACCTGCTGAATTTGGCGTACAACTTATCCTTTCTCAATGTCACCAACACAAGAATTAGATGTTCGTCATGCTCCACCTTGCTCTTGGAGTAGATGAGAATATCATAAATAAACACTACCACAAATTTGTCAAGGTAATGTCTAAAGACTCTATTCATCAAATCCATGAAGATTGCAGGGGCATTAGTAAGTCCAAAGGGCATCACCAAAACCTCATAATGCCCATACCTTGTTCAAAAGATAGTCTTCTGAATATCTTCCATAATCATATTTAATTGATGATATGCAGAATGAAGATCCACTTTGGAGAAGTATTGTGCTCCTCTTAACTGGTCGAACATGTCATCAATCCTAGGGAGAGGATACTTGTTCTTTATGGTGATCTCGTTGAGTTACCGATAATCGATACACAGGCGCATTGTTCCATCCCTCTTCTTCACAAAGAGAACTTGCGCACCCCAAGGTGATGCACTAGGGAATATGAAGCCTTTGTCCAGATGCTCTTGTAGCTGCTTATTTAACTCCTCTAATTCGATAGGAGCCATCCTATAGGGGCACTTTGAGATAAGAGTAGCTCAGGGTATGAGTTCAATTGAGAACTCCACCTCACGATCTGGGGGAATTCTAGGTAAAAATACATCGTCGTATTCCCTCACGATGGGAATTTCCTCATGGTTGGAACTTTCCTTTGATTCAACCATTTGGGAAAGGTATTCTTCTTCATTGAGAATCAACAACCAAACCATTGAAGGATTTCTCAAAGGAGATTCATGGTCTTCCTTTCTTTTGTAGAGAAGCATGGGATGGTTCGGAATATGGAAATATATATCCTTTTCCCAATAGTTGATATTTTCTCTATATAAAGAGAGCCAATCCATTCCCATTATAGCGTCGAATTCCACTAAGGGAAGTATTACGAGAATTTTCGGAAGAATATTCCCACATATTCCAACAGGAGAAGAGTCCAACACATGGGTTGCAATGATTTCACCACTTGGTGTTTTTATAAATATATCTACTTCAAGGTTTAGGGGCTTCGATTCTATAGTTCTAGAAAACTTGAAAGATATAAAGGAATGCGTAGAACTAGAATAAAATAAGGCTTTTTCCATTCTTGAGTGAATAGGAAGTGTACCTTGTACAACTTCATTATCATGATCCACCTCTGCAGTAGTGATGTCATAAGCCTTCCCTTGTTCCTTTGGATTTGGTGGTTGCTGACGCTGATTACCCTCGAGAGCTCGAGGTTTGGTGCACTGGTTTTCATAGTGCCCTAGCTTCCTACAGTTGTAGCATTGAACCATGAGTGGTTCTCTCCTTTCATCAGCTACATTATCCTTCCATTTCATGTCTTTTAGACACTCTTTAGCATGGAGTCCTTCTTTCCCACACTTGAAGCATTTCCCCGTCTCTTTGAGGTAGTTCCCATTATGCAACTTCCCACATTTTTGGCACATGGGTCGTTGATTTTTCTTCCCACCATTATCTTTAGATCCACCAGCTTGAAACTCCATCTTTCATTTCTTATCACCATATCCATGGGACCATTCTCCAAACTCCATCTCCACTTTGAGAGCACACCGATAAACTTCTTCATAACTCCCAAAGTCTCGAATTGCAAGATCCTTTCAAAGGTGTAGTTTTAATCCACTAAAGAATCTATCAATTTTTCTATCATTGTTGATAACAAAACCCAAAGCGTACCTTGCAAGCCTTGTGAAATTCGCTTCACAGGTTGTGACAGATTCTCCTTATTTTTTCATGAGCTCTATGAATTCTCTCTCCATCTTCATGTGAAGTGTTCTTGAAAAATACTTATTAAGAAACATTATCTTAAAGTATTCCTATTCCATCTCTTCAATTTCCTCCCTTGGCTTGGTGTTCTTAATCAAAGCCCACCATTGATCAGCTTCTCCATCTAGACGATAGACGACTAGAGTCACCTTCTCCATCTTAGAACAGTGAAGTATAGAAAAGATCTTCTCCATGGAGTTGACCCACTATTCCGCAACTAGTGGATCAGAAGATCCACAAAATATCGGTGGTCGTTGCCGCATAAAACATTCGATAGCTAGTTGCTCCCTCTTTGGTGAAGGAGAACGTTCCCCATTATTATGGTTATTATTCATTACCTGAGATAATAGGGTAAGCATCGCCATGAAGTTTTGAACTCCACCTCCCAAATCATTGGGGATGTCATTCGGGCAATCGTTGCATTGGCCCTCACATGATTTGTTGCCCTGATTTCTCCTGGTTCCCACCATTTTCTAAAATAGAACAGGTTAGAACAAAACATATGTAATCATGTCATGAATAACTTATTCATTTAAACAATTATACCAAAAACATAACATATGGGATCCCTAGGTAAATTTTCTTGTGTGCATATCTGTACTTAACCTCATACTATAAGTTTTATCTAGGGTTCACTAATCTTATTTTCCAAATTAACTAAACCTTTCCTCTGATACCAATTATAGTGACCTGACCTTTTCTTACATTACTATTACATCATTTCAAAGATAAACAACATAATAGTATTACACATGGAGGATCCAATGGTTTAGTGTCTTGGGAAAACTAAGACCACACATAACAAATACAACATCGAGCATAAACATTCATTTAATTTCTTCTTCTATAGCTTCTTATTGGAAATTGTCCTCTCCTTAGTACATGTAGCCACTTGAGGATATACATAAAAAGGGGTGAGCTAAAAGTCCAGTAAGAGGATAGATAAGAACAATATATCATGGGGTGAGCATAATCATAACATAGGCAAAAGATCATGAACATGAGAGGATCATAAATAATAGACTTGAAATGTGGGAGTGCATAAAAATGAAACATCATGTCTTAGTGGTTAACTACCACACATTGTAACGACCCGAAATTTTAAATAAATCTTGTTTCCTAATTTTATGTGTTATTTTATTTTATTTTTATACTCAAAAAAAATGTTTCATTTGATAACATGAGTATAATTAAAATGATACTGTTGGGTTTTGACTTTTATTTGACCATTGGTCAACATGACCGCTGGAAACTAAACGTTTTGACTATTGTCTCTAAATACAATAAATCTTGGTTAATTAATATAGAAAGAAGATTCGATGGCCTCACCCAGTAGTCTTGGACCAATCGAAGCCCATCTAACAGAACTTGGGAAGGAGGTAGCACCACTGGGATTTTCTCTGGACCAAACCCAAGCTGAACATCATCGTGTGAAGCTAGAACAGGATCGCCTTCGCGAGAAGTTCAAACTGATAGAAATTACTACTCGTGCGATGTTGGCCGAGCCTCCCTCGGATTCTCTCACCTTAGCACACCTTACACTTAGGTCCTATGCTGGTGTGATAAGGGGCTATGTAAGGAGACCGTAACTGCCTTGTGTAATCCTTTGTTTTAAATAAAAATTGGGATTTCTTCTTATGATGAAGTTTATGAATTTTCAAATGTCCGGATAAATATAGTATGCATATTTTTGATGAATTTTAGATAAAGGATATTTTAAAAATTTTTATGTAAACCTTAAATAAATAAAAATGTGTAATGATTTTCAAAAAATGGTCTTCTACAATTATGTTCAGTATGAAATTTCGAGTCTAATAAGATCAACTTGATTTTTGATGAATAGTAAATTATGAATAGTGATTTTACGTTTAGGATTAGTAATGTGACCAAATGGATTTGTAAATTCACTCAAAGAAAGTTTTAATATAATTTAGACACCTAGATTAAGTAATGAGATTCAATAAAATGGGTAAATAATAATTTCATAAATTATTATTCAAGTATTAGTTTTTTCGGGTGAATAGTGTTTTTTAATTAAAAATTAAATTAGAAATATTTAGAAAATTATTTTTATAAAATGGATTTAATTTTTGAACTCAGAGCATCGATATTATGTTAAAGTAATTTTTGGGGATTTTTCTGAAAAAAATGAATTTTCAGTGAATAGTGTGTTTATTTAAAAAATGAATTAAAAATATTTAGAAAATTATTTTTATAAAATAGTGTTCATTTTTAAAATCAGAGAATTGATATTTGTTTAATGTAAAATTTTGGGATTTTTCTGAGAAAGTTGAATTTTCAGTGAATAGTAAAAATACAGTTTTAGGGTTTTGGTATGTTTAATGACATCATAACTGTGTCATGGTGATGTCATGAGATATTTTAAGGGATGGTCGACTAAAGAGGATGAATTATTGTGTGGGGGTCCCCATGTGGCCTAACTCTATAGGAAGTACCATGGGAGGGCCCATGCTTTTGAGAAAACCACTTTTGAGGTGTCCCTTGGCCATTAATGCCTTGTCCCCTCACTTTCCCTATAAATACCAAGCCCTCCTCTCATCTTTTCGACTCCAAAACCATCCTCAACGAAGTTCTAGTCTCCTTACCTCCCAATGAGTCCTCCCAATGTGCCCCCAATCCCTCAAGGTCCAAACCTTTGAGTTTTAAGAGTTATGTTTTAAGGTCAGGGATCTGACCTATCTCTTTCTTTTCAAGAAATCTCTTTTATGTAATTTCTTTTTTTTTTCTCCATGTTCTTATGTTAAAGGATGTTCTTTTATACTCATCTTACTGCCCTTTTTATGTTCATATAATGAGAGATCCCCTCTTACTCTCATTATTTCGTTTTATGAAGTTTTAAGTGGCGTCGTTAGGCTGCCGAAATTTTTGTAACGAATTCTTTCTCCCTTCTCATTTTTCAAGATCTATTTTCATGTAAAGTATTTCAAGTTACTTTTTATTATGTTGGGGTATGATCTCTAAATTTATCATACTGATATTTTATGATCATGTGATGAGAGACCCCATTTGATCTCTTCAATTCAGTATTTTGAAGTTTTAAGTGGCGTCGTTAGGCTGCCGAATTTTTAAGTGGTTCTTTCACCTTTCTCTTTTTTCAAAGTTCTAATTCCATGTCATGTCTTGAAAGTTCCTTTTTATTATGTTGGGGTATGATATCTAAATCTATCATACTGATCTTTTATGTTCATATGATGAGATACCCTATTTGATCTCATCAATTCATTTTTGTTGAAGTTTAAGTGGCGCCGTTAGGCTGCCGAATTTCTAAGGGGTTCTTTCACCCTTCTCATTTTCAAGATCTAATTTCATGTCAAGTCTTTCAAGTTACTTTTTGTTATGTTGGGGTATGATCTCTAAATCTATCATACTGATCTTTTATGTTCATATGATGAGAGACTCTATTTGATCTCATCAATTCATTTTTGTTGGAGATTAAGTGGCGTCGTTAGGCTGTCGAATTTCTAAGGGGTTCTTTCACCCTTCTCATTTTCAAGATCTACTTTCATGTCAAGTATTTCAAGTTCCTTTTTATTATGTTGGAGTATGATCTCTATATCTATCATACTGATCATTTATGTTCATATGATGAGAGACCCTATTTGATCTCTTCAATCCATTTTTGGATGTTTTAAGTGACGCCGTCAGGCTGCCGAATTCTCATAAGAGAAATCTTATTTTTGTCTTCCTTTCAGGTTCTTCGTTTCATATGGTATATCTTTCAAATTTCATTACCATGTTCTTAAATACTATATATTATTTTCCCCTACTGTTTTATGTATCATTTTTGAGTGGGTGACCCATGTCCCCTCTTTTTTTAATGTTTTCTAAAACCATGTATTGTAGACGTTATGTTGCATAGTTTTCATCTCAAAATGCCTCCCTCTTTATCTCAAAATTATTTTATGTTATTAAGTGAATACTCAAAGCTCTTATTTCTTCAGGGGTATTCACATATATATCAAAATGTTCTATTTTAAATTCTGGGATTTACATACATGAAAACCACTTTCCCTTTTCCGTGGGTTTAAAGTGACATAAAGATCATGTCTTTAAAGCAGTTTTTAAAATGTTATGATTATGAAATGAAACCCATTTATTTTATGCTATATGGGTTGTTTATGAAATGATTGATGATGATATATGTGGATCACATGATAATAAAGACATGTCAAGGGTGCGCCCAGATAGCGCTTCAATGCATTGGGTAAAGACTTAATCTCTAGAGATGACTTTTTAGACTGATACCTTGGTGAATAACCTTGGTAATTTTTAATGACACCTTGGGGATGAACCTTGGTGAAACGAAATGATTTTCAATATTAAATGTTGTTGCCACATCTTCAAGTTATGAAAAATGTTATTTTTATTATGATGTATCTCATGATTTCTTTGTCACTTCTTAAAGTTCTTTTCATGTCCTTATTGAAGTATCTCAAGTTCACATGTAAAATGTTTCTATTGTTTCCCTTACTGGGCCTTTTGCTCACCCTTTCTTTTGATTTATGTCCCCAGGTTATGAGATGTAGTAATGTACCTAGGATGAACTTAAGGAGAAGCCTTTCAAGTGTTTAAGAAAAATGCTTTATGTTGTTTTCATGTAATATGTTCCTTGTTTCCAAGACACTAAACCTTAAAGATCCTTAGTTTTTTAAAATGTAATGAAAGTTTATGTGATAAAAAGGCGGGATGCTATAGTTGGTATCAAAGGATGGTTTAGTTATTTGTGGAAATTAGGATATCAAAACTCTAGGAAGAACCTTATAGAAAAGTTTAAATATAGGAAATCTTCCTGGTATTTTGGTGAGTATTGAGTAAGGGGTTTCCAAGAAAATACATCCATGTCTAGATACGAGCAGGTAGAGGTGGCTATGGCACAGATGTACATAAGGGTAAAACCCGAAAACACCGCTTTGAGCTAGACTCGAACGGGAACTGGTACACGACAATGGGCCTTGCTGCACTCTTGGTTACGACACTCCCGGGGGATATGCTTTAGTAAATTCATAAGCTTAGTATGAACCATTGTTAAAAGAACAAAGATAAAATAAAATAAATATTCACATAAGAATATATGATCATGGATAACCTAGATGGGAACCTAGGGGATCATAAGTTAGGGTATACTTTTCTTCTACAAGTTATCCTTATATGCTTTCAGTTCCTTTTCATGATTATTGGCTAAGTACTTAAGCCCCTAAATATTCTTTCTCTTCTTAGTTAATGGAGGGAAATGAAAGAACATGTCCCAACAACCAATGTGATAGGAAATGCGACGATTGTCGTATTAATATGACAGGTATGATTAGGGGATTAAAAGATGATTATTCTTTTGGAAGACATTCAATATTTTAGGGACCCTATATGATCGAGGTAAATAGATTACTACGGTATTTTTATTGAGTAAGGTTGACTTATATTTTGAAGAATCGATGAATTTAAGGTGGACTTATATTAATTTAGGTTACTTATGGGAATGATTAACCTATATTGAGTAAAATATGTTTAGGTTATCTACTTTTGTTATAAGATGTTAGGAGTGGTTGATGTTGTTTGGAGATGAACAATGAAGTTTATTTTGGAAGACTATGTTATCAAATCCTTCTTGTATTTGGGTTTCAATCTTAGTTTGGTTTATTTTGAGGAATTTTAAGGACCTTTATTTATGGAATGGTCTATGATGAACTTTGGGTAGTACCATGGAACTTTGAAGATTTAAAAGTAGTTTCCATTCTTATGGGATTCTTTCTTTTTGAAGTGTTGTTTTACCTTACCCTTTCTGTTTTTGGGATAATGTTTAAAGATAGAAGAAATAGATAGTTAATCTTTTGTGGATTATGTGATTCTCTAGAAGATGATTCTTGTGTTTTGATGAGACCAAGTAGTTTTGAATGCTCGTAGTTTGGAGAAAAGATTAGTTTTGGGTAGAAACTTATTAAAGGATGAAACTCTACATGAAGACAGGTATATTTTCTTATGTTTCTGTTCTATGTAGTAAATAAATTCCTCAAAATTATGAAAAGGAACTTAAAACAAAAACGTTGTTGGTTTACGTTTCCTACTAGGTAATCAAAGACCGTTTACACACATCATAAGTTTGGGATTTTCTTATGGTTAACTTTCTCCTAATCATGTTTTCTATCACTCTCCTGCAAAACTTGACCCATTGTTTTCTCCTCCATGTCCATGTTTTCCTACATGGAATCCTAGTGTGGGTTAACTCGGGTGACCTTTGTACTTCCCTTCCTTTCTTTTAAAGTAATAGTTTTACGGACTCCTTTTTCGATGTGGGACTTTCAATGAAATTTCAAAACCCAATTTTAAAAATTGCGAGGATTCAATTTCTTAAGGGGGGAAGATTGTAATGACCCGAAATTTTAAATAAATCTTGTTTCCTAATTTTATGTGTTATTTTATTTTATTTTTATACTCAACAAAAATGTTTCATTTGATAACATGAGTATAATGAAAATGAGACTGTTGGGTTTTGACTGTTATTTGACCATTGGTCAACATGACCGCCGGAAACTAAACGTTTTTACTATTGTCTCTAAATACAAGCAATCTTGGTTAATTAATATAGAAAGAAGATTCGATGGCCTCACCCAGTAGTCTTGGACCGATCGAAGCCCATCTAACAGAACTTGGGAAGGAGGTAGCACCACTGGGCTTTGCTCTGGACCAAACCCAAGCTGAACTTCATCGTGTGAAACTAGAACGGGATCGCCTTCGCGAGAAGTTCAAACTGATAGAAATTACTACTCGTGCGATGTTGGCCGAGCCTCCCTCGGATTCTCTCACCTTAGCACACCTTACACATAGGTCCTATGATGGTGTGATAAGGGGCTATGTAAGGAGACCGTAACTGCCTTGTGTAATCCTTTGTTTTAAATAAAAATTGAGATTTCTTCTTATAATGAAGTTTATGAATTTTCAAGTGTCCGGATAAATATGTATGCATATTTTTGATGAATTTTAGAGAAAGGATATTTTAAAAAATTTTATGTAAACCATAAATAAATAAAAATGTGTAATGATTTTCAAAAAATGGTCTTCTACAATTATGTTCAGTATCAAAATTTCGAGTCTAATAAGATCAACTTGATTTTTGATGAATAGTAAATTATGAAGAGTGATTTTACGTTTAGGATTAGTAATGTGACCAAATGGATCAGTAAATTCACTCAAAGAAAGTTTTAATATAATTTAGACACCTAGATTAAGTAATGAGATTCAATAAAATGGGTAAATAACAGTTTCATAAATTATTATTCAATTTTAGTTTTTTCGGGTGAATAGTGTTTTTTAATTAAAAATTAAATTAAAAATATTTAGAAAATTATTTTTATAAAATGGATTTCATTTTTGAACTCAGAGCATCGATATTATGTTAAGGTAATTTTTGGGGATTTTTCTGAAAAAAATGAATTTTCGGTGAATAGTGTGTTTATTTAAAAAATGAATTAAAAATATTTAGAAAATTATTTTTATAAAATATAGTTTATTTTTTAAATCAGAGCATTGATATTTGGTTAATGTAAAATTTTGGGATTTTTCAGAGCAAGTTGAATTTTCAGTGAATAGTAAAAATACAGTTTTAGGGTTTCGGTATGTTTAATGACATCATAACCGTGTCATGATGATGTCATGAGATATTTTAAGGGATGGTAGACTAAAGAGGATTAATTATTGTGTGGGGGTCCCCATGTGGCCTAAATCTATGGGAAGTACCATGGGAGGGCCCATGCTTTTGAAAAAACCACTTTTGAGGTGTCCCTTGGCCATTAATGCCTTGTCCCCTCATTTTCCCAATAAATACCAAGCCCTGCTCTCATCTTTTCGAATCCAAAACCATCCTCAACGAAGTTCTGGTCTCCTTACCTCCCAAGGAGTCCTCCCAAGGTTCCCCAATCCCTCAAGGTCCAAACCTTTGAGTTTTAAGAGTTACGTTTTAAGGTAAGGGATCCGACCTCTCTCTTTCTTTTCAAGAAATCTCTTTTATGTAATTTCTTTTTTTGCTCCATGTTCTTATGTTAAAGGATGTTATTTTATACTCCTATTACTGCCCTTTTCATGTTCATATAATGAGATATCCCCTCTTACTCTCATTATTTCGTTTTATGAAGTTTTAAGTGGCATCGTTAGGCTGCCGAAATTTTTGTAACGAATTCTTTCTCCCTTCTCATTTTTCAAGATCTATTTTCATGTAAAGTATTTAAAGTTCCTTTTTATTATGTTGGGGTATGATCTCTAAATTTATCATACTGATATTTTATGATCATGTGATGAGAGACCCAATTTGATCTGTTCAATTCAGTATTTTGAAGTTTTAAGTGGCGTCGTTAGGCTGCCGAATTTTTAAGTGGTTCTTTCAACTTTCTCTTTTTTCAAAGTTCTAATTCCATGTCAAGTCTTGAAAGTTCCTTTTTATTATGTTGGGGTATGATCTATAAATCTATCATACTGATATTTTATTTTCATATTATGAGAGACCCTATTTGATATCATCAATTCATTTTTGTTGAAGTTTAAGTGGCACCGTTAGGCTGCCGAATTTCTAAGGGGTTCTTTCACCCTTCTCATTTTCAAGATCTAATTTCATGTCAAGTCTTTCATGTTACATTTTTTTATGTTGGGGTATGATCTCTAAATCTATCATACTTATCTTTTATGTTCAATTTATGAGAGACCCTATTTGATCTCATCAATTCATTTTTGTTGAAGTTTAAGTGGCGTCGTTAGGCTGCCGAATTTCTAAGGGGTTCTTTCACCCTTCTCATTTTCAAGATCTACTTTCATGTCAAGTCTTTCAAGTTCCTTTTTATTATGTTGGGGTATGATCTATATATCTATCATACTGATCATTTATGTTCATATGATGAGAGACTCTATTTGATCTCTTCAATCCATTTTTGGAAGTTTTAAGTGACGCCGTTAGGCTGCCGAATTCTCATAATAGAAATCTTATTTTTGTCTTCCTTTCAAGTTCTTCGTTTCATATGGTATACCATTAAAATTTCATTACCATGTTCTTAAATACTATATGTTCTGTTACCCTACTGTTTTATGTATCATTTTTGAGTGGGTGACCCATGTCCCCTCTTTTTTTTAATGTTTTCTAAAACCATGTATCGTAGACGTTATTCTGCATAGTTTTCATCTCAAAATGCCTCCCTCTTTATCTCAAAATTATTTTATGTTATTAAGTGAATACTCAAAGCTCTTATTTATTCAGGGGTATTCACATATATATCAAAATGTTCTATTTTAAATTCTGGGATTTACATACAAGAAACCCGCTTTCCCTTTTCCGTGTGATTAAAGTTACATAAAGATCATGTCTTTAAAGTAGTTTTTAAAACGTTATGATTATGAAATGAAACCCATTTATTTATGCTATATGGTTTTTTTATGAAATGATTGATGATGATATATGTGGCTCACATGATAATAAAGACATGTCAAGGGTGCGCCTAGATAGCGCTCCAATGCATTGGGTAAAGACTTAATCTCTAGAGATGACTTTTTAGACTGATACCTTGGTGAATAACCTTGGTAATTTTTAATGACACCTTGGGGATGGACCTTGGTGAAAAAAAATGATTTTCAATATTAAATGTTGTTTCCAAATCTTCAAGTTATGAAAAAATTTATTTTTATTATGATGTATCTCATGATTTCTTTCTCACGCCTTAATGTTCTTTTCATGTCCTTATTGAAGAATCTCATGTTCACATGTAAAATGTTTCTCTTATTTCCCTTACTGGGCCTTCTGCTCACCCTTTCTTTTTATGTATGTCCTCAGGTTATGAGATGCAGTAATGTACCTAGGATGAACTTAAGTAGAAGCCTTTAAAGTGTTTAAGAAGAATGCTTTATGTTGTTTTCATGTATTATGTTCCTTGTTTCCAAGACACTAAACCTTAAAGATCCTCAGTTTTGTAAAATGTAATGAAAGTTTATGTGATAAAAATGCGGGATGCTATACACATACATGTGAACCAATCTGGCATCTTGTTCACACATCATTTCACATTTACTCATGAGATTCATCACTTTACCCAATGCATTGGAGCGCTGTATAATTCTGGGCGCACCCGTCACATCATAACATTATCATTTATCATGCATGCCACAGTGAACATATAAAATAAATGAATATAACTTACCCATGAAAGGGAATGGGTTTCATCTCATAAGAACACATTCATAACTTTGGGTTCCCAAAAGAAATATGGAACAACATACTTGATACAAAACCATCAACCATGAATGAGAGGTAAAAGTTGATTTCTTAAAAGAATAGTTATTTTGGAAAACATTTGGATTGACATAAACATCATTTGAAAACATTTATATCCCAGAAAAGGAAAGAAAATGATGAACAAATTATCTTTAATAAGTGACCATATCAAAAATGGATTGAAAGAGGAAGAACCCAAAGGATGAAAGTTGGGTTCGAGAATTTCCCCTTACCTTGTACCAAAATGCTTCCTTCACATTAATGTCCTGTATAATGACATTATATTCATTAATTAGAAATCCATAACTGTGCGTAAATTAATATGGTTCATTGTGGTTTCATTATTTCATATTATGTTCCTTTGGATGACTTATAGAGTTTAAAAACTTTGTTTGGGGATGTTCGTTTTTATGGTTTTTCTTAGGTGGTTCACTTGTATTCCTAAATTGAAGTTTAGGTAGATCATGGGTAAACATTCAGAAATGATATTACATGTTATTAGTGATATTACAAGATCTTGAATGATTTTATAATGAATCAAATTATATCCATGTGGATGAATCATTAGATAAGAATTAAATGATAGTTATTTGGGTTAATTTGAGTGGTTTTTGGATCACAACGAACTTGTTTTAACTTTTCACTTATTAATATGGACATAAGTTATTTCAAAAACGTAAAATAGAAAATAATACATATAACATATTCTGGTTCAACCATAAAAATGGTTACATGACCAGATCTGAAGGTAGAAATTGAAGAAGAGAGCATGTCGTTTTTGACGGTGATAAATTAACACCCCATGAACAACATTCTCTTTAATAAAATAAAAGGAAGAGGGAAAGGGTGTGGGTGATATAATATCCCATTAGAATCATAAAATTATAGTATAGTTATAATACTGGAGTTAAAAAATAATTTGGATGAAGATAGGTGGGGAGAGATCGAGAAATGAACTTGAACTCGAAAGGAAATTAAAGGAGAAGAGGGAGGGAAATTACCTTTCGAATCCTTCACTTGAGAACCACCTTAAGGGCCTAAGCTTGGTCTGTTGATGAGACCAGAAGCTCTTGTACGTGGGGGAGGGGCTAGGGGAGATGATTGGGTAGAGCGTAGAAAATTATTGAAGCTTGAGAGGTGTGGTTTGGCAAGAGGAGGGGGAGGGCTTATTTATACATGAGGAGGGAGGTGTTTTTGGTATTAAATATTATATAAAATAATATATCAAGAGTTGTAATAGTAGTTTTTTGACATCCTAAATCATATATTAAAATAATATAATTCGTTTTAGGCTTTTATTGTTCTTTATAATTAGAATTCATTAATTTATTAAAAGGAATGTGAAAGAAAGAGAAAAAGACACTTTAATAAATCACCTTTTGACTTTAGGATTTGGGAAGTTATTTTTAGGTTTGAGAATTGGATTTATTGTATTTTGAGAAAACATTTATTAAATTTAATATAATTTGGCCGAAAATAAGGTTCTAGAATGTTTATGTCATCATTACATCATTAATGATGCAATTTAGTATACACCGATTATGCGAAAAACTGTATTTTTTACTATTCACCTGAAAATTGAAGTATTTTAGAAAAAACCAAAAAATTTACCCCTACCATTTTTTGACGTGTAGAATCAAAAAATAATATCCTTTTTTCAAAAAAAATTCTAAATATTATTAATTAAATATTTATTTAAAATCATAATTTACTTAAAAAACAGTTTTTAAGATTAAAACTGATTTTATAGTTCTTTCAAAAATTACGTAGAGTCATATTAAATTATCAAAGAACTATAGGAAACTGATTTAATAATTTATGAATACATTTTAGAGAAATAAATATTATTTTAAATTAATTAATTATTTATAAATAATTATTTATGACTTACAAAATACCAAAACGTTTACTAAGGTCAAATTGTCACTCTCTAAGATGTCTAAATTTTATTTTTTATTCATAGGTAATGTTAATATTATTTACTATTCATAAGGGTGATATTACTATTCATAAGGGTATGTTACTATTCATAAGGGTAGTTTACTATTCACCAAATACTATTTGTGTATCATTAGACTCCAAAAACCATCTTGAACACAATCGTGTATGTCAGATTTTCAAAATTCCAAACATAGGAGTGGAAAACATATGTTGAAAGGTCACCTATCACTTAGTAGTTCATTATGTTGTGATTTCATGTTATTTTATGACATAAATATAAGAAGGGAATTTCCATTGAAAAACATTGGGTCCTTACCCTGATCCTTTCAATAGTTTTAAACGGTCCAAAGTAACTAGGGCTCACTTTACCTTTCTTACCGAACCATAAGTCACCATTCCAAGAAGATAATTTTCGAAAGACATGATCTCCTTCTTGAAATTCCAAATCCATTATCTAGTTGTTTTCATAACTCTTTTTCCTACATTGGGATGCTTTAATATGCTGTTTAATTTTCAATACATGTACATTTGTCTCTTTGATAAGCTCTAGGCCTATATGTTTTCTCTCACCAACATCATCCCAACAAGTTGAAGTTTGAAACCTATTATCATACATTTCTTTATTTGGAGCTATTTTAATGCTGGAATATAAACTATTATTGTAGTAAAATTCAACCAAATGCATGTATAGATCTCAAATAACTTGAATTTCAATAGATCCTGATCTGAACATGTCTTCTTGTGTCTGACTATTCCTTTCAGATTGTCCGTTCGTTTGGGGGTGATATGAAGTACTCATATAAAGCTCAGTATCCAATGCCTTATGGAGAGTTTTTTCATAATTTTTTTTTGTAAACCAACGATCTTGATCAGACACAATCGATAGAGGTTCGCCATCAAGTCTCCAAACATCATTAATATAAAGTGTATCTAGGTGCTCAAGTGGAAAATCCCCCATTATAGCAAGGATATGTGATGATTTTGTGAGATAGTCTACAATTACCCATATTTCATCATTCCTTCTAGGTTTCCCCGATAGTCATGTGATGAATTCCATCATAGTCAGAAATTTTTCACCTCATGTTATCCCACTAAAAATGTTCCTTCATATCACTATACATCATAGTGCTACCAAAGTGTATAAAGAAATTTGAGCTATGATCATCATCTAATAGTTCCCATTTTAGCTCAGATATTGATGGAACACATAACCTCTTCCCAAATGTTAGAACTCCTTCCTCATACACGAAGACTTACTTCCTTTAGTCTATAACAACATTATTTTTATTTTGTAGAGTTTCATTATTAGATTGAGTGAATTTTATCTCATCTAGTAAATATGATTTAATAATTTTTTCATAGATGAAATATGTTTCCACTTTCAAAAAATTCCCATATCCCTCTTTATTAGATATATAAATATAGGATATCTATAAATCCTCGTTTAATTTATAAGCCCCTGATATTTCCCACTTAATGCATCTTCCACCTTTTTTTTCATTTCCTTGGTGTTAGTGTATTGATAAATCATAATCCTTGAGTAACTTGAGCCATCCCCTTTGCCTCATGTTGAGTTCTTTCTGGGTAAAAATGTATTTCAAACTCTTGATCCATATATATCTCACATATTTCACTATAGAGATAATTTCTCTATATTTTTTGAGAATGTATTATGGCTGTTAACTCAAGAAAATGAGTTAGGTAATTTTTCTAACGATTCATCAACCGCATTGATACATAAGCAATAACATTATATATATTTTTTCATATGGACGCAACCCATTCCATTATTTGATACATCACCGTATATCATAAATCCATCCTTTATATATGGAAGATTCAAAATTAGATCATTGGCCAATATTCATTTCAATTAATTAAAGCATTATGTATATTCATTCATCCATACGAACTTAACCCCTTTAGGTGTGAGCTTGGTTAGCGGGTTAGCTAGTCGTGAGAAATACATAATGAAACTCTAATAGTAACATAGTAATCCAATAAAACTGCGTACCTAAATTCTGTTCATTAGAATGGTCCATTCATGGATTTCCATTGTCATCACAATATCAACAAAGTTTCAATCGTTAGAGACAATATGTCCATGAAAGAAAACTAATTGAGAACAAAATTCACACTTTCTAAACATCCCATATAATTTATTTCTTCTATGTGTTTTCAAAATAATCTGCAAGTGATTATCATTGTCTTCACAACTTTTGGAGCATACCAGGATATCATCAATAAATACAAAAACAATTTAATCCATATATTCCTTGAAAACTCTATTCATTATATTAATGAAAATAGAGCATGCATTAGATAGTCCAAAAGGTATTACTGAATACTCATAATTCACATACCTAGTTTGAAATTCATTCTTCAGAATATATCCCTTTCTCACACATAGCTGATGATATCGAGATTGAAGGTCGTCCTTTGAAAAATACTGTGCTCCATGAAGTTGATAAAATAAATCATCTATGTGTGGCAGAGGATACTTGTTATTTAGTTTAATAACAGTGATTTTCCTATAATCAATGAACAACCTCATATATCTATCATTATTAATGACAAAGAGGACTGAGGATCCCTATGGGAAAAAACGTGGTTGAATAAATCATTTATCACTCAATTCCTCTAGTTGTTTCTTAATTTCCACCAATTACACAATAGACATTATATATGGAGTCTTGGATATAGGTCTTGCACTAGGAATTAAATCAATAGATAACTCATCCTACCACTATGGAGGATGTCCAGATAAATCCTCTGGAAATATATAAAAGTACTCTTTCTCAATAAGTATGTCTCTAATTTAAATATTTATTTCCTCATCTATATATATTGTGTTCACTTCCTCTCCAAGAATTTCATTCATTAGAGCTACTATGGGAGGATATATATAAGAATCATATGGCAAGGTTTCTGCTCTAAAGATAAGGAATTATACACGATTCTAAAAAATTGTAGCTTCTTTCTTCTGTAAATAGATCTTCAAATCATAATTAGACATCCAATTCATACCAAGAATTATATCAAACTCATTAATTGGTATGATGATAGGTATTCCAACTAAAATACATTTATTTGTCATTAGGGGGGCCCATCGACATGACATTGTTAAAATGATACATCCCATAGGATATTGGACTGAAAACTCATTTTTTAAATCAAATTGGACATGTCTATTTTTCTAAAAAAATGGGAAGATGTAAAGCAATGTAATGATTCATAATAAAATAATGCATTTTCTATGTTTTAGAAAAAAAATTAATGTACCTACCACAACATCATTTGGAACTTCAAACACCACGGTTATAATCACATAAGCTTTCCCTTTCTCTCATGGCCTTTTACGAGGAAATATTACTTGGTGATTAGGACACAAATTTTTGTATTTTCCCATCTCTATACAATTTTAGCAATGAACATAATTTATGTGTCTCTTACACTTGCATTCATTATATTGATAACCCTTTTCTCCACATTTATAGCAAACTCCCATGCCTTTCAAGCATTTCCCAGTAATATTCATTCCATTATTTTCATGCAATTGAAGTTACTTCTTTACCTTATTTTTTAATGGAGATTCATCTTTTCAATGGTTATTAGAATACCTCCTTTTATCTTTATTTCCATTGAAAAAATATTATCTAGAAAATTCTTTCTCTGTTTTGATGGAACATAATACAATTTCATCAGATTATAAAAATGTTTGAGAAGCCAATTCACTTTGATGAAATGGCTTAGGAACTTCAAATAAATGGTCAATAATGTCTCCTAAATAACATACTTAATCTATATCAAACCTGTCCAATCTTGTAATGTTATACTCATACTCTACAACACTCTCTTCTTCCCTTTGATTTAGGCTAAAGAATTTCCTAATCATTTCAGTTTTTTGATCACGAGGGAAATATTTGGAAAATAATATTTCATTAAAAGTTCCTCATCCCATACCATCTATTTCTTCTTCCTCAATGGTATTCTGGATCAAGTAACACCATTGATTTCTATCACCCTTGAGGAAATACACTACCAATACTACCTTTTCATTCTCATTGAATCTTAATTCCATAAATATCTTTTCATGGGACTTCATCCATTGTTATGCTTCGACCTGATAAGTAGTCTCACTAAATGATGGGGGATTCTACCGCATGAAACAATCCAGTATAGGTGTATCATGGTTTTTAGACACAACTTGATTAAGTTGTCCCAATATGATTACGATCCAATCTTCTCCAACATTGACTCTGTTGACTTACTAATTGGTGAAATCCCGACATTTTCCATGGGTATTTATTATCCTCCTTCAATTATGCTTCATCACTAAATGATGGGATACAATAAAGTATGTCATAGTTCATAATTTCTAACTAGAAAACAAATAAGATAATATCAAAATTTATGCACAACTAATCTTATGATCATAAACATTTTCTATATTTAATTTTAAATCCTTCATATTGGGTTGTAAAGAAAATGTAAATTATCCTTAGAATACCCCTCGGGAGTGTCAAAATAAGGGCACATTAAGGCCCATTATCATGTACCAAGATACCCTATGTCAAGCCTGAAACTCTATACTGGAGTTCTCACTCCTAGGTACATCTATGCCAGAACAACATCCACTTGTATTATACAGGCATAGATGTATTTTCTAGAAAGATCCATATAATCTACTACCTACAAAAATACCAGGATGTTACTATATGTTTATCCTCATATAATATCATAGGTATTTCTTCCTTAATCTATGTGTTCTAAATCTAGTCTCTATGATTTACACTAAACTTCTCTTGATACCAACTGTAATGCCCCGATCCCAAAAAATTGGAGCTAGTGAATTACTATATTAATTTTGGCATGCTTAAAAGGAATGAAATACTGAATTAACGATCAGTTTAGTATTCTGGAAGAATCCTGATAAATATATGTAATTAATATTACATTGGGAAAGGTAAAAAAGTACAATACATAACAAAAACTATTAAATGGCATCTATAAGAAATCAATAAATCGCTTCTTCCTCATAACCTGTTGAAGGTAAAAAAAATTAAACAGGTGAAATAAAATGCTTATTAATGTTGAAAAATAGTGGAATAATGAATCAAAAATAACTAAATCATAAAAAAATTTCGTATTCAATATCTCCTGGTGAATAAATGAAAGACATACACAATTAATAAACTGAGAATAAAACTGTATCCATAGATTTTCTCATTGTGAAAACCTTATGGATAGTTATAACTAAAAATGAATAAAAAGAATGCGTAATAATTAGGAATCATGTATCTGTAATATGATACCACTATAACACATATATAGTTTAATTCGGTCATTGGAGACCCGTCTGATTTTTTGAAACGAACTCGAAGGGTTTGTCGCCAACTGATTTATCTCATGAGATTTGTAGATGCATCGAGATATTATGGCAGGCCTCACCCATAACTGAAAGAACAAAAAATAAATTATTCATAGATTTAATAAATGTACAATATGCCTTCTCAATATCCATATAGTGTAGAGGATACAAATTCATCAATATTTTCGTAATTAAAAAAACATTCCAAATAAACCCCATATTTAAAATGGTATATATCTTAAGACAATAATCATAACCATGAAACCAGAATATGGATATGTGATATATTTACAATTTCAAAAGAAAAATAATCTCAAATGGAAAGTGGATATACCACATAATAAATATTTGGTGCACAATACCAAGTAAATGACAATGAAATAGAAATTGAGACAATGTCACTTACCACGTTGTAATCAATCAATCCGTATGACCAAAAAAATAATAACCACAAAAAAACACAAAATAAAATGAATATATATTGGATAATGATAATGTATATCATATGGATGTACACAATACACTACATTAAAGAAATAACTGGCGAACAATAGAAATATCACAAAAGTAAATGTGTGATAAGAAACCCCATACCTTATGCCTGAATGTTTTCTTCATTTGATCTTAATGACCTGGATAAAAAAATAATCATCATTAATTAATAATTCTAGAACTTATTATACATGTAGTTGATTTATTATATCCTTATTATATTCATCGATTTCATTTATGATGGGTTTAATAGGATTAATTTTATTATTTTGGAAGCATTTTCTTCTATGGTTTTCATTATCGGTAAACTTGTATTTATGAATGGAAGTTTGCTTGAAATGTGGTTATACATCCAAAATTGTTAATATATATAATTAGTGACATTCCAGATATATAAATGATCTTATAATTATTTTTGATTATATATCATGAGGATGACTCATTAGTTAAAAGCTAACACTAATTTCCTTGATTAACATGTCGGTTTTGTGCATAATAAACTTCTTTTGTTTTATTATTTTATATTATGAGTGTGTAAGGGTTCCAAAATAGAGAATAAGGTAAAATACATATATTATGATCTGTTTCAACCATTGAAATGGATTAATGACCAATATTTAATATATTATTGAAATTTAAAACATTTTGTTTCCGACGCTTTCTCTGGCGAGCGCGCGTCCATCTTGTTCAGAGATGATGGATGCGGTTTTTTGTAGCCCCACATTCTTGATTTCAAAAGGAGGGTGACATCCAATTCTTATTCAAGGAAGTTTTCTCTTTGATCAAAACATGATGATGGGATGCCGGTTCTTCCTTCCGTGGATTCCTCCTCGGAACTCGTCACCTAGTCTGGGTCTCCCTCATAGACTTAAGATGTTATTCGTGGAACTCTTCTTGGCACCATATCTTCATGGAATCCAGTTAATTACACTACTTCTGACAGGACATTCCAAAGAGTCCGGTCATGGAAGAAACCATTGGTTAGGGGAGTAGTCACACTAGGCCTCATTGGCGTGTCCGGATGCTGGGGATTGGTGTGTCTGTCTTCTGTCCCTTATTATTGGGCTTCTCGATGGCGCGGAAGCCCGATGCATACCACATTGAATGTGGGGAATCATATGCCATGGTCATTTATCTGAGGTTTTCCTCAGCTTCCCTTGTTTAACACAGGGTATGTAGCAAGTTTAACATTCATCATAGATAGATCGCACTGATCAAAACACTAACTAGAGTTGATCAGATGGAAGAACCCCCGTGAAGGAATGCAGATATTGGGGCCAAAATGCGGGTGGCTTCTCAAATGTTGTTTGGTGGAATGAGGAATGGGGTGGCGTGATTGCACCGAGATGTGGCGGCCTAGGTAAAAATCAAGACATCTAATGGAGGGTTTTGTGAAGGGGATGGTGAATGAGATGGCACCTTCATGAGGATGATGATGGTTTTGGGATTGAGCCTTGAAGAGGCTTCCTATGTATCCTCGTGGTAGGAAATAAAAGTCCACATAGTTCATCTGATGATGGATTACTGCCGACTGGGGTTTTTAACCGCTTACCACTGGATGAGGTCACAACGGTTTACTATTGGATGGGGATGCAGCGACTTACTGCTAGATGGGGTTGCAATGGCTTACCGCTTCAGTGACAACAGCTTACCGCTGGTTAAGGTTACAACGGCCTACCGCTGGATGGGGTGACAACGACTTACCGCCAAAAGAGGTCCATAGTTTAACCTCATGTGGGACGGGGTGAACCAATGTAAAAGGGGTCAGAACGACTAATGGGTGGTGGTATTGAACCCCGTGGAGGCTTCCTACATACCCTACCTTGGAAATTATCAAAGACCACGTAGTTCAGGTGGGTTGGGGCTTACACTCTGAGGCGGCCCAAGGTGTTCATGAACGGACATGGAGGAGGTCAGAGTGACCAATGGGTGGTGGGCTTGAACCTCGTGGAGGATTCCTACGTAACTCGCTTTAGCAAGGATCAAAGACCACATAGTTCTAGTGGGGGCGTCGGTGGACCGACATGAAGGAGGACCTGGGGTCCAATGGGTGGTGGGCTTGGACCTCAGGGAGTCTTTCTATGTACCTTGTCTTGGCAAGGATCAAAGTCCTCGTAGTTCATGCATGGTTGGGAAATTATGTGAAGGTGGACTTGGGGTCCAATGGAGGATGGTGGGCTTGAACCTCAGGGAGGATTCTTACGTACCCTGCCTTGGCAAGGATCAATGACCTCATAGTTCATGAATGGTTGGGAACCGACGTGAAGGTGGACTTGGGGTACAATGGTGGATGGTGGGCTCGAACCAGAAGGAATATTTCTATTTACCCTACCTTGGCCAGGATAAAATACCTCGTAGTTCATGTATGGGGCATGCAACCGAATGGTCGGAACCAACAGGTGTTGGCCTTGAACCTTATGGAGGATTCCAACATACCTTGCCTTGGCAAAGATCAAAGTACTCATAGTTTGGGTATTGTGGGTGTGTGTGGGGATTACACTCTATGCTTCCCAATATGATGGTGTCAAGGTCGGTGATAACTCTAAGCCCACACGAGTCATGCTCAGTGTGAGAAACAAGAGGTAGCAAAGACCCGACGATCACATCTCAAAAGGTGTGTCCGTGGGAAGTGAAGTGGGGCTTACATGTGGTTAGCAGCCCAGGGAGAGAAAGATTAGAACTTACCCCAAGATGGAGGACCGATGGAAACAAAACATAGTGGGAGAGGGATTTGGGACTGAAGAAAGGAGTAGTACAGTGTCCATCCAGCCATTTTCTGGCTATGGGGACCGAAGATGAAAGGAGGAGCAGTGGTGCCACCTCCTACAAAAAAATCTTGGGGCGTACGCCGAGATGGCCACCCTTCCCCTGTGGACAAAATCCACTCCTATAATGAGGATATCATCCCCTTTGAGGGGTGATCCAATCCCGATGGAGATGAGGGGGTGTGGATAATGTCCTTGGCCGGGGACATTGCGTGCGAGGCACGGGGCCGGGTCCCCATTTAACGTTATGTGCTGAGGACGATTGTGTTTGGCTGTTTAACGTCATGTAGCTCAGACAAGGTGGTTTCACTCCACACCCCTAGGAATTACATAAATAGTACCCTCTACTCCTTGGTGCAAATAGGGGATAAGAAATGAAGTGGTGGGGGGTGTCGAGGAGCGAACCATCGAGGGGTCCACATTAGCGTGTCTATGAAAAGTAGAAATAGTTGTTAGCGTGCCTATGCAAAGAAGCATGAGGAAAAGAAAATCAATGGGAAGTATCATACAAGGGACATTGATGTCTCCTCATGAAAACCTGGAAGGTCTCACGGGAAAAGGAATTGCCATGCAGAGGGGTTTATAGGCAGGGGCCTTGCGAATCTCTGTTGTTTCGCGTGGCAGATGGAACTTGCGAAGGGGGGGTGCTTAGTGAAGTGGGGTGCCTTATCCAAAGAATATAATAGAGGTGCATATGGTAGGTGCTTCAAAAAGTGGAATGACTTTCGCGGAGCACGACATCATGGAGAAAAGGTTCCTCGCAAACTAAGGTGTCGTGAAACAATGTGCTTCGCAAAGTACAGTGACCCTGCCTTAGCATGTGCATCATGTGCACATGAAGGGTGTTTCACATAGCATAAACTCTCTGTGATGACCCGGTTCCCCTTGTGGATCCCCATCCTTTGCAGAGGCCCTTAGGCTTCATAAAATTCATCCATCTCAGAAGAGGGGATCAAAATGAGAAAATGGGGAGGCACTTCGCAGAGCATAAGTACCTCGCACAGCTCGTGGTGCGCAGAGAAGAAGGATGCTTTGCAATTCAGGAGCTGGGAAGTCAAAATGTCATATTGTTAATCCTTTGGGATCAAGGGGAACCCGGTATTTATAGGAAAGAGGTTCCACGGAGCAGAGATTACGCAGTGCAAAGAGATACTTGGTTGCTTCGCGGTGGGCTCGCAAACATCAAATGGGTTTGTAGAGCGTCCCGCCTCTTTGATTCACGGCGGGCTCGTGAACGCCAAATGCGTTCGCGGAGCGTACTGCCTCCTTGCTTAATGGAGGGATTTTTAACATCATCTATGGTCACAGAGTGTCCTGTCTCATTGCTTCGCGGTGGCAGTAGTGCTAGGGGGAACTCTATGAAATAGCTTCGCGTGGCTGTCATCAGTGCCTTTTTTGTGGATCCTTCTCTATTCCGAATTTTGGTGCCAACAAATTTCCCCCCTCATACTTCGAGCTGCAAAGAGATCAAGGGTCAAAGTCTGAGGGAAATCACCAAAATCCTCGGCCGTTTGTGATGTTGGCTCACTAAGAGGGCTCGCGAGGTGGATAGGGGATACGCGGGCCGAGCACGCCGCGAAGCTCGGCGCAAACTAGACATGCCACGAAGCTTCGAAAGTCGTCACCTACAAATAGGGGAGCTGCGTTCTCTTTTGTCTTTTCACTTATCCATGACTTTTTCCTTTTTCATTCTCAATTCACAAAGCTCCACGTACTCCGAGAGTGTTCTCTGTGAACAGTCTTCACGACGCACAGTGAGTCCTCGACTTCGTGTTTGCGTTCTGTGATCCGGCGCCTGAACACCAAGAGAGCACTTTACAAATAATCTTTGTGAATTCACTCTACGAACGGGATTTGGGAACCAACCCAAAAAATGACCAAGTTCTAGAACTGAATGGGCCACCAACAAGCTGCCCACAGGGTCCTTGCGGATGCTGCCCGGAGAGATGAGATGGAGAATAGTCTGGAGCTAGTAGAATTAGTCCATAGCCACTCAGACCATAGTTCATTGGTGGAGCTAGTATCGGAGAGTCAGAAGAACTACTCGTTGTGTAAAAGGTTTCCCTTGTATGGCTTCGGGTTGAGGGATGACGTCTTCTTCCCTAAAGCAAGTAGGGACGAACCATCTTACAGGTTCCGGAGCACACCATATCAGTACTGTTGGTTCAGGGCGGATGATGGGAATGCCCGGGAGGACTTCACACCTGTCATTTTCGATTGCTTATAAAACCATTTGAACAATGTTGATGGTAAGGCATTGCAGCAGGAGACGTCCCATCCTCTATACCGAACTATCCTCAAGGTGACAATGGGGAACCCGAAGAAGGGGAGGCTTGAGGAATGAGACCTCCGCTAGTGTGGAAACTTCACAGATTATTGGTCCTAGGCCTACTAGGTAGGCGCCTTGTTCGAGGATTTCGGAGCGGAGCTAAGAAGATTGGGCCTGTATGAGGAAGCCTGGGCTTCCCAGTATCACATCTACCAGCTGAAGCAGCTAATGCCGGAGATATTGAGCTAGTCATCACCGGGGACCAATATCTTCCACCTGCATCATGGGGAGGATGGCATCATCTTATGGGACGTGTATCAGATCTCGGGGGTCCCGATATGGGGGGATATGTACAATGAATTTATCCCTGTCATGGGTGAATGGGAGGATCCAGAGAAAATTCCACAGTTGGCATTGGCACTAATGGAACTTGTGCCCTGGGAGGACAAAGAGGCAGTGAGGGATGTCCACTTCAGGTGGTGGTTCAAGCGATTCCTAAACATCTTAGAAAATAGGTAGTTTATGGAGAGGACTTGGACTTTCCCAAAGGGGTCCCAATGTAAGGAACACTCATACTAGAGGATGTTGGAGGATAGCCAGTAGAAGACTTGGGGGTTCAGTGTTAGCCCTGAGCCACAACCAATAGTTAGGATGGCGGCATTCATCGCAGATCTCACCAGTGGTTGGATCCTGCTGGTGAGGGATACCAACATGGGAGTGCGACCAAGCAGCTTCATCATGGCCTCCACATTGGCGATAGGAGGGTGGGTCAACCTTGGGATCCTGATGGTTGCCACGTTTTATAAGATTTTTTGGCCCATCAGCGAGGGGAAGAGGCCAAAAAGGATATGCGGGCCATTCAACCTTCTGTATGGGTGGGTAGCGGAACACATCAAGGGGATCTATGAGTATCTGAACCCCATCTCACCTCCAGGGCCAAACATCCACCCCTCGATTCTCAATGTCATAGGGAGTTTTCCAGCCAAGCTGACCATACCATCCAGGTTGAATCCAGTCAGGAAGATATAAGAGTTCAACATTCATACATTCTCGTTGCCGATGGGGGCCTTCACGAATGAAGGTTTGGGAACAGAAGAGAATTCGGCCTACCTCTTGGCCTTTCGAGGTGGATTCTTGGTGGCCAGGGTGGACCTCATGACCTCTACGAGCCATACACCCCACACCAGTTTGCATGTTAATTGCAGTGCCTGTAGTTACTGACCCCACAGGTCTCCTTGGAGGTGAGTCATGAGGATGACCCGTGAGTGATGAGGTAGATGTGTCTCATGTTCACACAGGAGGACTGGAAGATGCATAATGTACTACCTCTATCGGCCGCCGTCCTTGGGCTGGTGAAGGAATATGCCCAGAGCTAGGTGGCAGCCTACCCGGTTGAGATGCTGAAGTGGCCAACCATCATAGTCGGTGCTGGTGAGCCTCCCTGACATCGGGGACAAGGCCAGAAGGCAGAAAGGGCATCCCGTAGTGGTGGGGCTATTATAGCAGCGACGCCCGCACCATTTGAGGAGGAAGCACTAGTAGCAGATCTGGCGGCGGTAGCGGACCCGGTGGTCCCAGAAGAACCGAGTCATCTGGAGGGGCGACCACTGAGAGGATTCCATAGGATTTCTACTTAGGCCCTGGGGAAATGGTTGCACTGTATTAACATGTTGGGGAATACTATCTTCCTTGAGGTCTGGGACATCTGGAAAGTCAACCAGAAATTCCTCAGCCCATCTGAGTTATGACAGCACCTTAACCGCCTCGGGATAGACTTGCAAGGGATTGGCCCTATTAGATCCAGTTTTACAGTATCCCAGGTGGAGGTGGAGCAATACATGGTTGAATTGGAAGACTTTATCTGCTCCCGAGGTGCCCCACACTCGAAGACAGACCGGGTTAGGGTGCTGTTGGATAATAGAATCCCTCCGCAACTATCAGCTGCTGAGATGATGGAGCACTTCTCTCTGCCGGAAGAATAGGACAAGTCCTCATGGGGTGAGGAGGTGGGTAGATGGAGTCCGTTGGAGGAGGGTGAAGTTGGAGATCAGCCCTCAGATCTTGAAGATTTAGCAGAGGTCGTCAAGTTAAAATCCCACGTTCCATCCTCAAATTCTGCCCTTAGGTTACTACGGATTCCTTATCAGCATCCACACTGTGCAAAAGAACATTGTTCATAGACCTCATTCTCTACCCTCAGTGGGTTCCGACGTGGGAACTTCGGGATCCACACCCATGGCTGCATCAACTTCTATGTCTGGCGGTACTAGGACACTTGAGGAGGCCCCCTCGGAGTCTCCAGACCTGCCAACCATATACGGGGGGCCACGTCTCGGGGTTCCGTCGACATCACCCCAAGAACGAGACCAGAGATTTGATCTCTATAAGTCTCCTCTACAGAATTTATGATTTCCTTCCCATGACCACGTTAACTAACCTTCACGTCACTTTTTTGGTGTGTACATTCCTTCAATTGTCCTGGGCCGCTGCGGTGAAGTTGTTTAGGTCTTCTAGAAGCACCCTTCTCAGAGGCATGTCATTGGTCGTGGAGGTGGACATCCAACCTGACTGAATTGTAGTGATCCCGATCATTGGCGGGGGCACCAGTGGGGGTGCACCTGAGGTTATTGAGGTGGGATCCGATGATGAGGATCAACCAGACAGTGTAGGCCCCACCAATCTGGATCCAATGCCAGATGTGGGCCCGGCTGAGGAGTTCCTGGGGGCATTCCCAACATATGAGCCTTCCAACCATGCCAACTGGGATGAGATAGCTTCTGATGAGAATGACATCAAAATAGTCTATCTTTGATCATGGAATCTGATCACACACATCATCAATGACACCCCCAAGCACTATGGTTGGATGAGATGGACAAATTGTGCTTGCGACTGCGTGAACTGTGTGTTGGGGGAGTGTATTCCAAGCGTCCTCAATGCTCATCTGAGATATTATGGCAGAAAAGATTCAAGAGTATGACTGTGGCTTCGGTGTGGGCTGGCAGTGAAGGAAGGCAGTAAACATCAAGAGGCTCCAGGAGGCAGAATACGAGGTCCAACAGCTGCAGAAATGAACAGACCAACACTTGACCTCCCTCAATGCACAATCTAAGCTAATATTGGGATGGAAGGCCCAGCTAGTAGAAGTCGAAGAGGGCATTAAGCGAACCTTTGAAGAGATAACCACCATCGAGGATGACATGGAGCGGGCCTAGATTGTGGCCAAATAATTGAGCCCTCTCGCTACCTAGGAGGAGCAGGAGATGAACAGGCAGCATCAACTCTTGTACGCCACCAGCCAAAGGTTGGAGGAGCTGCTACGCTCTTTTGGCAAGGTCAACCCATCCATGGGGGGAGTCGACCCTCAGGTACTATAATGTTTACAAACCCTCAAATGTACTTTCATGCTTTATTTGATTGATGTTGTAGCATGCATGAGTTAAATTGTTTACATTGGTTTATTGCTTCCTTGTGATGTTCGCAGAGCATCCAATAATCATTCCCTAAGCTCATGTGGGTCAGGCCCAATGTGAGAAACATGGGATGACCACCTAATCACCTCACCCAAATATAGGAGTGAAAACCAAGCTTTGGGCATACGAGTTTTGGACAACCGATCCAGATTTCTGGGAGGAAATGAGAGAGACTTGACTGGAGAATAAAGTTCTCAGAACATCCAGATTATAGTTTTCCCAGAGTGCTCTTGTTCACGAATGACGTAATGCCAGGGGTGCTGAAATCAATCCGAACAGAAGGGAATGGGAGGTGTGAATCACGATACCCGATATACAGAACATTGTGGGGGTGTCATGATAACTTTTGACCACATTCGAAACATAGTGTCCATATTGGGTTATCCTGGAACAGGGATAACAAATGAGGGATGACCACTGACCATGTTCGAAACACGGGGCCTGACTCAAAATTTCATCTATTAGTCTTCCTTAACATTGGCCCAGGACAAAAGGTGGGCCATATGCTAAGAATCCTTACTGTTAGTGGGTACCCTTAGACAAGAAAAAGGATGAGGTTCCAAATAAGGGGCACGCAAAGCGTGACATGTGTAGTGATGGTTTGTTTGAATAGAATCCAACACTCTCAAAATAATGTCATCGTGGTGGAAGCACATTATATTGAAGCACCAACCTGATCATGAATCATTCTTTTTTTAGATAGGATCTATCTGGAAAGGGAGTCATCACTTCCCAATGTCATCTTGGCACATCCCAAACTTTTTCAGGTAAAAATTGTAGTTACATGGTTCCCCGCATGTGGTCAGGTCAGGGGCCAAAAATGAGGAGGAATATGATTTATGATTCCTGGGTCTGGGCCCTATTTGATATGCCTGGGTGTCTCTATGTATCCCATGATGGTGGGAATCATGTCGTACATAGTTCTGGAAGCATAGTTTAACGTCATGCGGGATGATGAATAGCCTGGTTGCGCCGGTGCACATCCTACCAAATCTACTAAGCCCACGTGAGTCATACTCGATGTGGGAAATAATAAGTAGTGGCGGGAATTTCCTGACACAGGATGAAACATGTTAGGGCGAAGGGACACTTGGTGAATGTCGGCCCGATTTTGTTATCCCATCCATGTAGTGCACCTAGATGCACGAAGAAGTAAATCTGAGTATATCGGAATTCCACTTGAACATGAGGATGTGGAAATGTGTGAATCATGATGCTTGAAATCTGGATCACAATAATGGTGATGTGATGATGGAGGGATAACTGTTGACTGTGTTCAAAACACAAAATATGTAACCCATTAGCCTCGAATGGGGACAGCCCAATGAGGGTCGATCGTTGACCATGTTCGAAATAGGAGTCCTATCGCAAATGTCATATGATATCTTTAGGGATGTTGGCCTGAAATGGTAGGTAAGTCAGAGTGGCATAATACCAGGTCGTGCAGGAGGTCCCTTCGGATGTGGAAAAGGATGAGGATCCAAATAGTGAGCTCACGAAGCATGGAAATGGAACGATGGGAATGTACCTATGCAAATTCCACACTTCGGGTTCTCTGTCAAAAGACATATGAATACGACAACAGTACGTATTAGATAGAGGGAGTCGAGTCCCTTACCATAGGGAGATCTTAGTTTAGGGTCATCGAATTCAGACTATGGATGGTAGGAAACATGGGAGATACATGGGGGGGGTAATTATAAAACCTGACATGAATGGGAATCTGGGGCTCCAACCCCCATGTGCTCCCTGAAAAGGTTCTAGGTTAAGGGACCAGAAACGAGAGTTAAGATGGGTCTGAGGAAAGGTGCACAGACATTCCTACGTACCCCATGAGGATGGGGATCAAGTTGCATATATTTATAGAGGCGGCATGACAAGTTATTA
The DNA here is from genome assembly GCA_963277665.1 of Viscum album. Classification (NCBI taxonomy): domain Eukaryota; kingdom Viridiplantae; phylum Streptophyta; class Magnoliopsida; order Santalales; family Viscaceae; genus Viscum; species Viscum album. Next base: position 1,619,886,234 of record OY728125.1, read on the forward strand.
ATGCTAGGGATAAAAGAGGTGTGTGGGTGTGGCCCTCGCACCAAAAGAAGCGATATTTGATAAATATTTTTTTGTCCTTTCAGGTGAATGATTTTTTTGTGAAGCGACATGCCTAGGATTGAATGTCCTGGCAGTGCCACAAGAATCAAGTCATATGCAGTCATTGAAAAATAGTACTACATGTGATTGATACCAAACATGGTGTCCCCTTGAGTGAGGGCATCATCATGAATTTTTTTTTTGTCGTGCGGCCGGGACAATAATGTCATAGTTTAGGGTCATGTGGTGGTACCATGTGTTCATTTTAACGTCGTTCCTCACAGATGTAGTAGGGACGATTCTAAGTGGGGAATTTGTACGGTGCAATAAAACATACCCGACGTGAATGAGGACATAATCCCATAACACACCATATAAAATTCTGAGAAAGGAACCACGGGCCGAGGGGCCTAAATAGAGGTAATAGGGTAAGGGCAAGGAGAAACTATCTCCCAATTGGGATACACCGGAAAAAGAGACGTCTGGGTGTTCTTACATATCCCATGAGGATGGGAATCAAGCTGTACATAGTTGTGGAAGAGATCTTAGTTTAAGGTTTAGATCTCGGACTATAGAGGAGCGAAAACCCTCCAAGTTAGTGCAGACCTCAACCTGATCCCTAATCCCATGTGAGTAAAACTCAGTGTGGGAAACAAGGGAAGATGATTTTTGTTACAATACATAGAACACACGCCAAAGGGGAATCAGTGTGGAGCCCCGAATGATGCCCTTATCATGGATTTTTTCCTCCTAATGTGCGAATGCGCACTGTGGAATAGTACCAAGAGTTTTGAAGTTCTACTTGGACATGATGAGGTGGAGAAGGATTCGAATCATGTAACCGACATTTTGGGCTTACTGGGGTTGTCATGGCGATGGAGGATAACTATTGACTGTGTTTGAAACACAATTTCAATATCGCGTTATCCTGGAATGGGAACAAAAAATGAGAATTGACCACTGATCATATTCACAACGTGAGATTTTTATTGGCTTTTTGTCCACGACCCTCGAGGACATTGGCCCATAATGGTAAGAGAGCCCTTTGTCCTAGAATCCATGCCACTTGGGGGTTTATTTGGGTGTGAAAGGTGATGAAAGCCCTAATGAATGGGAACAAAAACCCTGAAAAACGAGTGGAGTCATGTCTGAGTAGAGTCCGACATTACATGAATTAAACCAGAGTACCCTTAGGCACATTGGTGAATCAGCGAAGAGGACCGAGGGGCTCATCTTGAGAGCACCTGATTTGGAAAGATGAGTATAGGACAGTGGGATAGAGAACCCTCAGAAGAAAGAGGTACATGGTGTGGTTGTTAGAAACCCGACATGAATGAGGAAATAATCTCCTACCACACCATGCAACCCTATATAGGAACTTGGTCTAGGGGCCCGAAAAGGCCATGGGGCATGAGGCTGGGCCTCGGTCCGGAAGGCCCGACCGGTTTTCATTTTATCGTCTTACAGTGAGGATGAATAGGGGAGTAAGATGTCCCTTACAAGGGACGTGTACGACAGGGCGAATAACCCAACGTGAATGAGGTCATAATCCCATACCACACCATACAACCCTACATAGGAACTTGGGTCAGGGCCCGAAAAGGCCAAGGGGCCTGAGGCTGGGCCTCGGTCAGTAATACCCGACCGGTTTTCGGTTTAACATCTTGCAGTGAGGATGAAGAGGGGATAAGGTATCTCATCCGGGGATGTGTACCGCATGTCGAGTATCCCGACGTTAATGAGGACATAATCCCACACCACACCATACAATCCCATATAATAACATGGGATGGGGGCCCGAGAAGACCAAGGGTACTGAGGCTGGGCCTTGGATGGGAAGGCCATACATCCTCCTGTACGGTTCCCACCTCGTCACAACTCCTTAACCCATGTGAGCAGTGCTCAGTAAAGGAAACAAGTAGCCAGTCTTGGATCCCCCCGTCACATGGGGCCTAATATCTGGCATTTCTTGGAGGGAGTTCATCGCTTGGAGATACAACGGGGAAAAATTAACCACTACACTCAATGTTTGGGACATCGTGGGGTGGTCTCAATGTTGTAGGCCAACTATTGACCATGCTCAAAAAACAGCGTCCCTATAGTGACCTGAAATGGGATCGAAAAATGAGCATCGACTGCTGACCATATTCGAAATGCTGGACTTTTATCGGCTTGTTGCTCAACATCCGCGAGGGTGTTGGACCGAATTGGTAAGAGATCCCTTAGGCCTAACATCCATACCGTTCAGGGGCCCTTCTGGATGAGGAAGATGGTGGAGTCCCATTCAATGGACTTGATGAAGCATAATTGTACCCCTCTCTAAAAGAGGTGAACATCTCTAGGGAGGGGGATGTACGGCCAGATCGAGGTTAGGTCGACGTGAATTTGGGAAAATTTCTACACCCCTACCATATGTCTTGCCCTGAGGGGAGGATTCTGTTGTTTGATCTAGGCTAACAGACAAAATGTACAGGCATTCCTACGTATCCCACGAGGATGGGAATCATGCCATACATTGTTTTTTTAAGGCCAAGCATTTTAACGTCATGCTGTGAGGACATGGAAGAATATAAGAATGAGGAGTGGGCACATGGTGCAACAACTATAATCCTAGAAGGATTGGGGCTAAAGAATCCTACACCATATCATGCAATGATCCTCTGAGAAACTATACCGACGGGGGATAGTCAAAGGGAAGACTTGGGTTGGGCTCAATATGAGGTGTCTGTGTGTTCCTATATATCCCATGGGAAGGGAATCAAGCCATACATAGTTCTAAGGGTGATGTTTAACTTCATGCGGGACGATGCACAATTTAATTTCATGTAGGAATGAACATTTTAAGGTCATACTGGACCGGTGTGCAGTTTAGGGTCATGTGGGACCTAGGCCAACTCAGGTAGAGTATTTCTTGAGAAACATTCCATTGGTGGGAGGAGTTATACACTCACCATCCATGGTCACCAGGGAGTATGCTCCATTGGGGTAAACCCTGTGGACTATGTAAGGTCCTTCCCATTTGGGCTCTAACTTTGGTGGTTTCCTAGCACGGATCATTGGCGCCCGTAGGACCAATACCAAGTCGCCTTGCATAAAATAGAGGAAGAAAACCTTTTCATTGAAGGAACTGGCTATCTTATCATGATTTCATTCCAGATTGAGCAGGGCATGGAGCCTGTTCTCGTCATGTGCTTCTAATTCAGCCAAAAAAAATTCGGCTACATTATCTGGTGCCTGCTAGTCATAGATCGTTGTGCGTAACGAAGGCATCTAGATCTCGATGGGTAGTACAACCTCAGCTCCATATACCATGGAATATGGGGTAACTTGGGAGGAATTATGAGACATCGTCTGATAGACCCAGAGGGCATTGGGGATCCTTTCCGGCCAACTATTTCTGTTCTGGCCAACCATTTTCTAAAAAATGTTACAGAGGGTTTTTTGAACGCCTCGATCTTCCCATTCACCTGCGCGTGATAGCGGGAGTTATAGTTCGAATAGATGTTGTACTTGGCTTATAATTTATTCAGTTAAATTGCTCGAAAGTTGGTGCCATTATCAGTGAGGACGCCGTGAGGGTCTCTAAATTGGTAGATTATGTTGGAGCTCACGAAGTCAGCGATAGAATGGGCCTTGACCTCCTTGAGCGAAACTGATTCTTCCCACTTGTAAAAGAAATCTGTGGCGGTCAGGATGAACCTACCCTGGCGAGCTGTCTCCAGAGGGTATGGTCCCACAACATCGATCCACTATACTACTAATGAACAAGAGTACTTGGTGGAGTTGAGAGGTTTTGGCGGTCGATGCATGATGTTTTCATTAATTTGGCACATGTGACATCTCTTGGCACACTCGATGAAATTGTGGATCATATAGGGCCAAAAGTACCCCAGTATCTGGATCTGATAAGATAGCTTCGGCCCAGCTTGGTGGGCACCACAGGAACCAGAGCGAACCTCGTGCATGTCTTGAGAAATCTCAAATCCTTGGATGCGACATAGGATAAAACCATCAAACCCATGCTTGTAGAGGATTTGGTCAAGAATGGGACCACTCTGGGGGGTAAACTGTAGCACACGACAACGGATTCGCTTACACTCAGCACAATCAGCCTAGAGGCAACCATTTTGGAGATACTATAGAAAGGGGGATCTCCAATAAGTGGTAGTTTCAACCACTTCATCTGAGGAACCTGGGGGTCCTGACATGGAGGATCCAGTGGTAATATTGCTTACTCACAGGCCATCATCATCCTCTAGGGTGATGGGGGAAATGACTGTCTAGTGTGCCATGTGTATAATCAGATCATCCTGCTCAGGTTCTGCAAGTGATGCAGCCAGGATGGCCAGGGCATTGGCCCGACTGTTTTGTGATTGAGGGACATGAGTAACATCCAGCCGAGATGGAAACTGGGCCATAAGCTGGAGGGTGCGATCCAACAGTGGTACGATCTATGGATTTCTGACAACATAGCCACCATTGAATTTCTTGATGACTAGTTCGGAATCCCCTTTAAGAAGTAAATGGTGTACATCGATCTCGAGGGCCAGCTCGAGGCCAGTGATATGAGCCTGATACTCTACCTCATTGTTGATGCAGCCTCTGACAACAGGAATGAGTATGGTTGAATGGCTTGCACCGGCGTAAAACAGACAATACCCAGGCCTACTCTGTTGAGCCTGGGATCATTGAGCCTCCTGCCGGTGGGACTCCGGGAGGCACCATCTAAGTGAATCTGCAAACACGGGATGGCATGATCAACCGAGAGGATGTCCTCATCAGAAAAATCTAGGTTCAGTGAGTGGGATTTGGGACCGAAGAAAGGAGGGGCCCGACATCCATACCACCCTTTGTTGTCCCTGGGGGCTGAAGATGAAAGGAGGAGCAGGGGTGATCCCTCCTACAAGAAAAGATAGGGGCTTACGTCGAGATGGTTTCCCTTCCCCCACAGACAAACGCCCCTCCTATAAAGATAATATCATCCCCTTTGAGGGGTGATTCCATCCCCATGGAGACAAGTGGGTGTAGATAATGTCCAAGGTGGGGGACCTTGCATGCGAGGCATGAAGCCAGGTCACAGTTTAACATCATGTGCTGAGGATGGGGGTTATTGGAAGTTTAACGTCCTGCAGCTCGAACGATGAGGGTTCAATCCACACCCCTAGGACTTACATAACCAGTACCCTCTACTCATTGGTACAAAGAGGGTACAGGCAAAGCCGTGGTGTGGGGTATCGTGGAGCGAACCATCAAGGGGTCCACGTTAGTGTGGCTATGCGAAGAAGCAATATATGTTAGCATGCCTATGCGAAGAAGCATGAGGCAAAGCAATGAAACGAGAAGTATAATCAAAGCATCTTTGAATACACATCATGAAAACCTGGAAGGTCGCATGGGAAAAGGAATTTCCAAGAAGAGAGGTTCAAAGGCATGGGACTTGTGAAGCTCAGTTGTTCCGCGTGGCAGAGGGAACATACGAAGGGGGGTTATTCATGAAGTGGGGTGCCTTAGCCTAGTCATAGAGTAGAGGTGTATGTGGGAGGTGATTCGAAAAGTGGAAAGAAATTAGTGGAACACTACCTCATGGATCAAATGTGTCACTTGAAGCAATGTGTCGTGAAGCAATGTGCATCGCGATGTACAGTGACCCTGTCTTAGCATATGGATCATGTGCACATGAAGAGTGTTTCACGAAGCATAAACACTCCGCGATGACCCGGGTCTCCTTGTGGATCCCTTTCCTTCACGATGGCCATTAGGATTCTCAAGAGGCATCCCTCTTAGAAGAGGGGATCAAAATGAGACAAAGGGGAGGAACTTCATAGAGCAGAAGTACCTCACAAATCTCATGGTTCGCAGAGTAGAGGATGATTCGCTATTCAGAAGCTGGGAAGTCAAAAGGTCGGATTGTCCGTCCTTTGGGCTCAGGGGGAGCCAAGTATTTATAATAAAGAGGTGATGCGAAGTGGATCTTACGCGGCATGAAGAGTGACTTGGATTCTTTGTGGCAGGTTCGCGAATGTCAAATGGGTTCGCGGAGCGTCCCACCTCCTTTCTTCGCAGCGGGCTCGTGAACATCAAATGCATTCACGGAGCTTCTTACCTCCTTTATTTTCAGTGGGATCACGGACGCCAAATACATTCATAGAACGTCCCTCCTCCTTACTTCATGATAGGTTCGCAAACATTAACTGCAGTCACAGAGCATCCTGCCTCATTGCTTCGTGGTGGCCGCAGTGCTGGGGGGAACTCCACGAAATAGCTTCACGTGGCAGTCACCGCTTCCTTCTCTGTGGCTTCTTCTCTATTCTGAATTTTGGCACCAACACCTATCATCCTTGAATGTGATAAATTAACACATCTCGAATGGTATTTTCATTTTTAGTGTAAGGGGATGGGGAAAAGAGAGATGATAAAATATTACATTTGCATAATAAAATTTAAGTGCATGTAAGTTACTGGAATTTTCATAGAATTTAGATGTGGAGAGGTGAGGAGAGAGCTACAATAGAATGGAACTTATAAAATATGTTGAAAGAAAAAGGAATAAAGTTACACCTCTTGAGTACTCCTCCTTGAGGATCTCATTTAAGGCCATTTATTTTCCTTTTTGTGAGACTATTAGGTCTTGGACGTGGAAAAAGGGATTGGGTAGTGTATTTGGTATAGCTTGAACATGTCTCAATGCTTGAGTTGAGTGGTAGGAAGAGGGTGTGAGGGGTGGTATATATAGTATTGGGGAGGAGGGTTTTCTTAATATTATAATCATTAATTTATTATTTCTTCACAAGACAAGAAATAATGATTATTCAATGACCAAGTATAGTAATAAGTGCATTCATGTTCTATATTTGGATGTTTACATCACTCAAAAGCTAGTAATAGTTAATTTCAAATAAAATATATTTAAATGGTAAATTAATGTATTTTACTATTCACCAAAAATTTATGTATTTTATAAAAATCCCAAAAAATCACACTAACCATTTTTCGATGTGTAGAATCAAAAAATGAACTCAATTTTTCAAAAATAATTTTCTCTATATGATAAAAATATTTTTTAATTAAAATATTTTTTTAATTGAAAAATACAAACACTTAAAATAATTATCTTCATTTTACAGTCCCTAAATTTTATTTACACTTTATTGGGTATGATTACAATTTTAAGAGTCATATTACTATTTATAAGGGAAATTTACTATTCATACAAGTAAGTTACAATTCATAAGGGTAGGTTACAATTCATTGAAAATTACGTTGATTCTATCAGACTATAAATATAACACTAATTGCAACGGTGTATGTCTATTTTTCGAAATTCAAAACACATAAGTTGAAAGTTTATGTTTAATGGATAAGTAATGAATTTATATTACAAAAAACAAATATTTGTTTAATAGAGACTCAGTGCTTCATGCAATAAATCCTATGAATTGAATGTATTTAAGAGAAAAATACCATAAAATGTTTGGGTGTTATAATGGAGATACATTTACAGGATAGATATAGACATGAAATCATTTTCTAGGTAAATATATTTTACTAAATGATGTTTTAATAGGTTATGGATATTGACCTTATCTCGGAGGGAATCCTCAAGGATGCTTCTAGTGGTGGAAAATAGTTTAATTAGGGAGATCCAATGCTACTGCTTTAGATGTTAAGAATCACCGTTTTGAGAGTCTATACTTCATAAGTGGTTGACAATATAATATGAAAAGGGAATCAGTTTTTCAGGGCAATGACCTAGTATTCTATTATCTTTTCTGTAGGCCAAGACACATGTTTGCTTAGTGTCCTTGTCCACTAGTTGAGTTCAAATTATTTGGTGGGGTGTGGAATTTTTAGAGATTCTATAGGAACCCCTGACAGTTGGGAATTGTAAGTGCGTCAAGGAAAGTGCATAGTCTAGGTAGGGGTAGTTACCACACAATTGACATGAATTTAGTGCTCTACCAGCTTTACCAGTTGGGTGGTAGATGTAGTGCTATAGGAAAGGGGAATCATTATCCATGGGGAATTGCAGGGTCAATAACTCAGAATAGGGACCAGGTTTGAGGTACATGTCAGCATCTTGTAGTTCAAATAGCCAATGGAGGTAGCGAGTCTGTACAATCAATAACTCAAGGCCCGATTGTTATATATTAAATGATTCATAGTGCCTTATTCAATACATGAACCTCACGTTATTTTTTTAATCTCATTTTTTGGTTATTTTCAGTCTATTGATGAAATGTATTATTGGTGATATGTTTTTTGATAAATTTATTGGGTTAAAAAAAACAGTGTAAAGGGTGTTCCCTTGAAATCGGTGGGTATAATTTCTTATGAAACTTGTTTTTTGGTCGATATTTAATGTTTTGATCTTAATTTTGGCATGGATTGGCAAGTGATGTACTAGGATAAAATTTTTTTACCATCATAGGGAAACATCAATTTATATGGAAGGGGATATTTTTTTCCATTGTGGAGAATGGGGCATCTTAGAAAGTCATGCAGGGTTAGTCTATCAGGAATTAGATGTTCTCACATCCAATGTGGTTTATCGTATGATTGATGATAGGGGAGTAGGGAAACATGTCTTTCCACAGATGGTGGGTCAATTATAGGATGGGTTTATTAGGGTATTATCTAAGATACCACATTAGAGGGATGTTGAGTTCATGAAAGAGTTTCATTCAGGAGTATAACTAGATTCTCTTCCACCACATAGAATAGAATTGATAGAGCTCGAAGAACAAAAAATTCAGTTGGAGGAGTTGGAGAATAAATGGGTTTTCTTCTTTAGTATGTTTACTTGGGGAACTCAAATGTTGTTTTCCAATAAGTGTAATAAACAGTGGTAGTTATGTGATGATTATAGGAAGGTCAATAAGATGATAGTTAAGAAATATTACCCTCTTCCTTGAATAAATGATCCTTTTTGACCAGCCATGAGGTGCTTTAGTGTTATAAAACTAATGATTTGAGAATAGTTCATCATCATCTATGGGTGAGAACTTTTAATGTATCATGAAATTACTTAAGAATCAGGTACATGTTTTATGAGTTATAGTGATGTCCTTTGGATTGACCAATGAACCGAAAGTTTTTTATGGATCTAATGATAAACAATTTCACCTATACTTGGATAACTTTGTTATTGTCTTTTTTAATAAAATCTTGGGGTACTCTAAAACTCATGATGATCATGCCAAACGTCAAGACATTATTTTGAGTACACTATGATAGAATAATATATACATCATGTTATCAAATATTCATTTATTTATTGTAAGGGTGCATTTCAGGGGTCACGTCATCTCTGAGGAAGATGTGTCAGTAGGCTCGGATAAAGTGACATAAGTGGTATCATTAGAGTAGCTTAATAATATTTACGATGTATAAAAATTTCTAGGATTGGTGGGTTGTTACCAAATATTCATTAAAGAAAATTACTTTTTGGAAGCACTGCTATTGGGATTGAATAAGAATGGAATCAAGTTTGAAAGTTCTCTGTCATGTGATAGTTCTTTCATAGTGTTAAAGAATCAGTTGACTACCACACCGATTCTGATCTTACCCGTGGTAGGTATGGGGGAAAACTTGTTTTGTGATGTGCATGGAGTTTGCATTGTGGATGCGTTGAAGTTAGATAAATGGATAGTAGCATATGATTCACAAATTTTGATAAATCTTGAATGAAAATACCCCACACATGATGTTGAATTATGTGTGGTGGTTTATGATTTTATTTTTTGGAAGTACTACCTGTTGGTAGAATGGTTCACGGTGTATGCATATCATAAAATTCATAACTAAAACTTATATTAGAGTTACATGAATTATTATTATTGAATATGGGTTGAGTAGATGAATTATTTTGTCTTTGAGTTGGCATACACGTTAAAAAAGAGGAATAGTGTTGCAGATGATTTGAGTCAGAAGACTCAAAACACGATGGTTCATGAATCTAGTTTTGAGTTGGGAGCACCAGATCTATTTTCTATTATTCATATTATGGTGTAAGATTAGCATGGGAGTATGATTCTTACAACCTTGGATACTGAGTCCATACATTTTAGATTGATCAAGGAGACGAAGCATGAGGATCTAGAATGTTTAGCTCTGAGAGAAAGCTATAAATGTGTGGTGTCACCTTCTAGTTGGGATATTGGTTAGTATGGGATCATTTATGTTCATGTATGTGTGGTTGTTTCAATGTGAATGAAGTAAGAGTTGTTTTGAGATTTTAATTCATCAATGTGGGTGGTGCATCATAGTTTGAATAATATGTTTCATGATATTCATATCCATAATTGGAGGCCATGGATGAAGAAAGAGGTCGAAGGTTTTATGGTGAGTTGACATAGCTATCATTGGGTAAATAATTAGCATTAGTATACAAGTGGTTTTTTGTAGAAGAAACTATTTTTTAATGAAAATGGGATGATGTGATGATTTATTTCATTGTGGGTGTTCCAAGGAAGCCTCATAAGAACGATGAAATCAGGGTAGTTGTGGATCAATTGACTATGGTGTATCATTTCTTGCTGATTGGTTATAACATCACCACAAAAATAGTTGGGTGATATATATTTTATGATATAGTGTAGTTTCATAGGGTGTCACAGATTATAGTTTCATATTGTGATCCGTATTTTATATTATGCATCTGATAGTGATTAAAAATACTCTTGGAACCATGGTTATTTTAGTATAGATTTCGAACCGTAGACAGATGGGTAGTCAGAGCATACAATTCTAGTACTAGAAGAAATTAATATTAATCCTATCAAATACATTGGTGAATGATTTTCTTAGTGAATAAACATAACAATAAATCAACCTAAGTAATATAAGTAATGATATCAAAATAGAACATCCATAGTCAAACAGATAAAAAACTATCAAATGAATGAATAAGGATGATATGAATATAATTTTTCTCATACTAATTATAAGTATAATAATGGTTCAATAAAATTAATTAATATAAATACCATGAAAATATCCTTAAAACCATTTTGAGTAATATATCATTTTTTGAAAATATCCTTTTAAAAAAATGTCCACAAAACATTTCGAAAATAATTTCCTTTTAATGTAAATCTCAAATAATTTGAAATAAATTTATTGTAAAATTTCATTAAACTTTCCACTTTAAAACAAATATTCCCTTCATATTTTTGGTAAACACCAAATATGTATTGTTTTCAAAATTGACATAAAAATTAAAAAAATTTAAAGAATAAAACAGGTAAATATGAATTTAATAAATTATTTTGAAATGATTCAAAAACAAAATTGAAAATTTTATTTTATAAATCATGGTTATTTATGGAAAATTATTTTCTAATGATGAAATTTGAATTGTAATTTTCAAAAAAATCACTATAATTTTATGTTCGAAAATTTGGCGAAAGGGAAATATTAAATGAGAAGTTCATGAATAAACATTCCAGAAGAAAAAAAATTCTGTTTAACATATAAATAATTTTAACAAATGAATCAAAAATAATATTTTTTGGAATAATGATGAGGTTGTGAAATAAACTCTTTCCACTTTATAATCAGTCAAATCATATTCCCCGTGAATGAATATTGAGACAATGTCTCTTACAAAGATCATATGATTTAAGTGAGCTTTAATAAAAGGAATATATTACATGTATGTGTTGTAAATCCACATAATATAAGTGGAATTACAACATAAGATAATAAAATTTATTTTTATACATAATACTAGCCTAACATAATCAATTATGTTTATTTTTACCAAATAAATGGAGATTGAGTTAAGAAATCCCTTACATTAAGATTCACATTAATTGAAAATTATTTAATCTAATGTGTAATGGTTTACATAATATTAATATTGTAAAAAAACCATTTACATACTTATTATATCTTATATTATACTCTTATATAATCATATAATCTATTATTTAATAATATTTCTTTTTTACCCTTTTCATGAGTGTTAACTGATTCATTTTCATATACATGATTTTGTTTTGTAAGTCCCAGTTTTTATGAATAGGATATAGTTACCTCGTCTGTAGAATGAAATTATTGTCATAGGATTATTATTTATTCATTATATATATATATATATATTTATTTATAATCATTCTTTAACATTTAACATGGAAACAAATCACATCGTGTTGTCGTGATGGTAGGTCATACATAAACATGATTGATGATATCAATCCACTAATAGAGGAAATGATAAGCAGGTGATATATTAATTTTCAAAAAATATATATAATTTCACATTTACCATATATGTCCATTATTCATGTCATTATAACCATATATATAAATTGGCGATGAATAATGAATTATATTGCGATGTGGAGATGGTAAAATGTATATACGTAGGTGTAATGATTTCATTTTTCACAAGATGGAAAAAAGGTATAATATGGTTGTTCCTAATAATAATAATAAAATATTTTTATATATTTAAAACTATACTATTTATTTTATGATGTAAAAAATACATTAATTTGAATTAGATGATGAAATAAACATGAATGAGTTGGTAAAGATGATTACCTCTTCTTTAGAAAACATATATTAGATCTATTCTTAGGGACCGTAGGGCTGCTATTTTGAGGAGATAAGATACTAAAAACATTTCTAAGGAATTTGGTAAGATAAATGAGCATGATTTTATTGATATATTTGGCTCAATGTGGTATAAATAAGTGAAGAAATGATGCCCTTTTATAATTTAGGTATGGGGTATTTTAATAATTTCTTATAATATTAAAGTAATATAAATTAATTTTCATTTCTAAATGGATAATAAATTATTGATTTAAAAAATATAAATATTATGGGTCCAAATAATATCATCTAATAAATTTTAGATACGTTTTGAATAAATTTATACTCATATATTTTATTTTTAACCATAATTTCATCTCATTACTCTTACTGTGACATCATAATGTTTTTATATTTGATAGTTAATATAGTTATTGTAGAATGAAAAAACCCATAAATAGATCATGGATGAAAGGTAAATCTTATCCAAATATAATTTATGAATATATGTTTATTAAAAGTTTTATTTCATTTAATAAATTATTATTCACTATAAAATATTTGCAATGTCAATTTTAAAAACAGTTCATTTCATTAACATTATTAATATAAATAAATCAAGATATATTTTTTAAAAAACTTTTAATACATTTTTAATATTACAACTGCTTCTTCAAAATTTGTTAATGACTTATTGTAACTGATAATATATTTATGTTGATATTTTAAATGCCACTTATTTAATATTTTCATTAATAAATAATTAAGGCATCAGTGTTGTAATATAATTTAAGGTAATTATTTCAACACTAAAATTTATAAAAAAGTTGCAATGAGGAATATAATTCCTTTATATTTAAAATTACAATTTAGAGGTTCAGATATATTTAGGATAACACCATATTTAAAATATTATATTTATGAACATCATGAATGTAATATCTTTGAATTTTCTATAAATAAAATTTTTTAAGGGTCATAGTCACTACCTAATGGAAAAAATGTCCATATATTAAAATTTTAAATACTTATGGATGAAAATTTGTCATCCAATAATTGTTTTCATGTATTTGTCCCATTTTACAGTTCTTATAATTTTGTTTTTTAACTAATATTACCCAATTTACCTTTTAATAAGGTAATGAATATTACCAAGGTTATTATTCATATTGAAAAACAAAAAAGGGAAATATATAATAAATTAGGATATCCTGATTCCAAATATTGATTCCATTTTTCGAAATTTATAACATATAGGTTTAATAATTTAATTTAAAATTATTCTAGAAAAACACAAAGAAAAAAATATTTTTAAAAAATTGCATTTTATACCTAAATATGTTCTTTTAAAAATATAGTTTATAGTAATGATTTAAAGAAAATTAATTTAATTATATATAATTATAGTGAAACTAATTTACAATTATATTATATTGAAATAATAGAGGATTTTTAATATAATAAAAATTATGGTTTTATGAAAATAATTATGTATCACTATTCACTAGAAAATTAATATGATAATGAAATTAAAAGCAATTACCCATAATACAATTTTCATAAGATGATTTCATGAATGATTGTAATTTTACGAAATAAATTTTTTAAAGGTTTCAAAAGTTAATTATAATTATTTTTTCATAGAAAGAAAGAAATTTTTTTCTGATGAAAACTAATATTTAATGATTAAAATAATCTTACTAAAAATTATGTATTTGTATCCTAGGAACAAATAAATATATTTTTTCAACATTAAAATTTTATATTAGTCATTATATATTTATTTATATTCACACTCACCAATTTATTAGATAGTTTATAACGACCATGGAAAAATTATAATATTTAGTATTATATCAGAGTTTGTTTATGATAGGGGTTGTGTTCTCTATAAGATATTAAATAAAGTATTTATATTATAAATCCATGGGATGTGAAATTATCCCCACATTAAAAAAATTCATCCTCAAAATTTCAAATTTTACAATAAAAATATGATGTTGATATTTCAAAAATCCCTTTATGGTAAACCCAAATCATAAATGTTTTTAATAATTAATTATCTAAAAAGTGTTAATTGAAAATTATAACGTCACCACAAAATTAGGATTCCAAAAATAAAAAAAAAATAATTAAAATTAAAAATATTATCATGAAATAGAAATCTAGTTATCATGTTTGGATAGAGAATGATAGTTAACATGATCATGAGAATGTTAATCATCATAATATGGTAAATCTATAGTGATTTAATTGACCATTGATTCCTTGGTAGTAAAAGTAAAATCATAATTTTTTTATCAAATATTTTTCCTAGAGTTGAAGGAATAATTTACTTCCATGAGCAAGAACATAACAAAATATAATTACCTGACATGTAGAGTTTCATCCTTTAATAAATGTCAAACAGAAACTCATCTTCTTTTCCAAATTATGAGTATGATTTTATATTCCTAATTCAAAAGAATAAATATCTATAGATAAAAAAATCCATAAAATAAGAATAATATATTCCACCCATCTCTATAAATTAAATAAAACTAATATGGTTAGCACGATATAAGATAATTACAAAAAATAATAAACCTTAATATGAGGAAAACTATTTTAATCTCACAAAATTCAACAATAGTAGTAAAAATCTTCATATATAATTTAATAAATATATATTCTTAAAATTAAACAAATATATTCAAGACTAAGATTGTAACATAAAAATATGGATGAGACATCCAATATAAATTCAATATGTATATCTAAAAATGTAAATTACCTAAACAAATAATTTAAAAATTACACTAACAATTTATACAAATTATATGAATAACCAAACATCTATATTAGAATATTATACTCATCTAAAAGAAAAATTAACATTTATTCCTGAAATGAAATTCCATAATACACTATTTAACATAATCATATATAATTCCCAAAATAATGTGCATATTCTGAAATAAAATAAATCAAATATATATGAATCAATTTACCCCCACCCCCAATTTTTATCTATATGATACCATTTAAATAAATAAAAACCTTGTCACACAAACTATGACATCATGTTGGTCAGCGGTAGATAATGACCGATTATTACCCTTTTATTGTGGCTTCCTGTCTCATGGCTCTATTAGATGTGATGGGTTGTTACCTAACTTGTGGGTTGTCCTTTTTCTAAAATTATATTAATATTATAAAAAAATGTAGTAAACAACCCAAAAAACATCAATATATTTAAAATTAATAAATTGTTTTAACCTCAAATTTTATCTCATAATTTTCATTTTTTTCATTCAAAAAATATAATAACCCATAACTATATTAAAATTAATAATTATATAAAACCTAATTGGTACCATTATGTTTAAACTTATTTCCCCAAAATTTAA
Organism: Viscum album; assembly: GCA_963277665.1. Taxonomy (NCBI): domain Eukaryota; kingdom Viridiplantae; phylum Streptophyta; class Magnoliopsida; order Santalales; family Viscaceae; genus Viscum; species Viscum album. The sequence goes on from OY728125.1 coordinate 1,619,902,202, forward strand.
AGGTATTATTCCTTAAAAACATCCTCAAGCATACTAAACCAATGAATTTTATTTCCAAAATGTCTCAATAAATATCTTTAATTCTGATTAACTCCCATAACATAATTCTTCAAAGGGGTTCTTATAAAATTAAACATCTATTCAATATTAAAATCATAAACCCATTATGGTATCTATAACTCTTATGTTAATATAAAATATGTTATTCCAAAATCAACATAATTCTCTAAACATTTCATGATATTTTTAACCATAATACAATTAGAGATATACTTATTCAAAAAAAATTTTATCACATTCAATTCTAAACTAGTTCCTTCTTGATCCAAAAATTGACTAAAACCAAAATTAAATGTGTAAATATTGACCTATAATAATTAGAGTGAGTTATAAATTAATAATGACAGATTATTTAACAGATTTCTAAATCATAACACATTATTATAAGTCTATATATATATATATATGTTTAACCATTTTTATACATATATATTACCATATCTATATGATGTTATCTTATAATTTGAGATTTCCCCAAATGATAGACACATGGTTATACTCCCAAATCTATTATTTCCAAAATATATTTCTAATGGTTTCTACAAAATATTAATGGATACCAACTGTAAAGACCCGGACTCCAATAACCTAGAGCTACTACCTTCATTTTTACATTGTCATAAGATCCAAAGAATTTCTTCCACAAGAATGAAATAGTTTATTGGTCTATTCAAACTAAATAAATTTATGAAATTCATATTACATTTTAAAACATAAAATAGACAAATAATTTATTTTGAAACCCCATTATTTGCCTTATTATATCCCTGCATATCCTCTTATGATTATAAGTATAATAAAAGTTTAATCTCTTTAATGAATAGAATGATAATGAAATTAACCATAATTTTATTAGAAAGATATCCTTTGAATTGTGAAAATCACTTTTAAAAAATGATATTTTTTGAAAATAATCATCTTTAAAAATAATAGAGAAATAAGTTTTAAAACCTTGATTGGAAATTTTTTTTATTCCATAGACTCTAAAAATATACTTTTCATATTTTATATAAAATAAAAATTGGAATTGTTTTAAAAATGACCAAAATATTCTTTTTAAAAAATATTAATAAAAAACAGGTAAAAATTACATTGATAAATCGGTTAGAAAATTTTGAAATAATTTTTAAAAATAATATTTTTTAAAAAATTGGTTTTGATTAAAATAGGTTTTCCACTAAAAGAAAAATAGTTTTGAATTTTATTAATAAATGTTTCAGAATCATTTTATTAATTATGGGGTTGTGAAATCTAGTATTACCACTTTATAATCAGTCAAATTGTATTCCCCTTGAAAGAATAACATTTATCCCAATATTTAAAATAATAAGAATAAATAAATTCATGATATAAAATTTCAATATGCGGAAATATCCACCTCATAAAATAATATCGGTGTATAACATCAAAATATGCATCAACGAAAGAAAATTGAGATGAAGTCACTTATAAAGGTCATATCATTAAAGTGAGTGTTAATAACATAAATTAATTAGTTTTATACCCTAAAAATACATATAAAACATGTTGAAATACAATTAAAGATAATAAATATTAGTTTTACACTTAATCAAAGAATGAAATAGTCAACTATGAATAATTTTAACCAATGATTGGAAATTGAGTTAAGAAATCCCTTACCTTAAACATTCCTTTAATTTAAAATGTTTTAATCTCATTTATAATTGTTAAAATATTATTAATAATTGAAACCAAGAGCATATACATATATATTATATTATATATCATCCTCTTATATCTTCTTATTACCCCAGTTTTAATAAGATTTCATTATCATCCTCGTTTCAGGTACTAAATGATTTTTTTCCCATGCATGTTTTGTCATATAAGTATCAATTCTTATCGATAAGATATTGTTACATCATATAATGAATGATATTATTGTAATATATATCATATATATTCAATATATATATTTTTATAATAATAATATAATGTTAAAGATGAAAAAATTATCGCATCGCGTTGTGATGATTTCATGTCGTATGTACGCACGAGAAAAGATAACATTCCATTAATGGAAGAAACAATAAATAAGTGGGTGATATATTGATTTAACAGAATAAATATCAATTTATATGTACCAAATATATATATATATATATACATAATTTCTATCATTATAACCTTCCTTGAAAAGTGTTGATGAAAAATGAATTACACAATAACATGGAGACAATATGTCCTATATATGAACGTGTGTTGAATTAATTTTTCATAGTATGGATAAAAGGTAGAATATGGTTATTTGAAAATAATAATAACATATACCTATGTATATTACACTGAATTTATAATTTAATTACGTAAAAAACACATTATGTGATAGTAGATAAAGAAATTAACATGAAAGAGTCAGTAAAGACGATTACCTATTCTTCAATAAAATTCATTTTGATATCTTATTAAGAATTTTAGGGTAGTAATTTTAATTATAAGAGAACCTAAACAAATTGGATAATGAATTTATGAATAGAAATTTTTAGTTTGTGGTCAACTATTAGACTCAAAGTGGTGTAAACTAGTAAAGTAAGGGGAACCCTTTTATAATTTATGTGAGGAACACTTTATGAATTTATTGAAATATTAAATTATTGTAAATTAAAATTCAATTAAAAATATTAAAAAAAACATATTATGTTAGAAGTTAATATTCTTCTAGGACAAAATAATATAATAAAATAAAATTTATAAATGATCTTACTAAATTTCATCACATTTATTTTGATTTTGACCCTTATTTAACTTCATTAACTCTTACCCTAACAAAAAATATTTTTTTACATTTTGAGGGAAAATATAGTTATTATAAAATAATAAAGGACAACCAAATGTATAATATATAACATTTTTAATTCTTATATGAATCATTTGGATGAATATAATATTTTTAAGATTTTTATATCATTTAATTTTTTTTTCATAAAATCAATTTTAATAACTGTTCATTACATTGAATTTTATGAAATAAATACATCAATATGACTTCAACACAAATAATTAAACAAATACCTACTATTTCATAGTAATATATATAATTCTTGGGTTACATTAATTATATTAAATTATATTTGTTTTATTATTTTTAATATTATTAATTTTATTTTTAAATTGATTAAGTAATTATTTCATTAGTGTTGTGAAAGTATTTTAGTTAAATATTTATTGATAAAAAATTTAAAATAAACTATATTAATGAAAATAATTGAATTATATTTAAAAATACTATTTATAGGTACAAATATATTATAAATAAATCTATATTAAAATTTTGATAGTTATTAAAAGCATTAATGTGACATCTCTTACATTTCTTTATATAAAATATTATATGGTTAATAATCACTTCTTAATAAAAAAATGTTAATATATCCAGAAAATAAATAAGTATAGATGAATATTAATTATAAAATAAAATTTATTCAACTGATAGGGTCATTTTCGAAACTTTTCCATTTAATTTTAATCTTTATTATCCAATTTACACTTTAATATGGTAATTTATATTCCCAAGGTGACTATTCATATTTTCCCAAAATAAAAGGCGACTACTATCTAAATTTGAACCTTCTAAATAAAAATATGAAATAATTTTTAAAAACTTCAATCCATAGATGTTTTAGAATTTAATTATAAATTAATCCTGAAAACAGAATAAAAATCAATTTTCTTGAAAAATACATTTGTAAGACTAAAAAAATAATTATTCAAAAACAAGGTATAATAATGATTAAAATTTAATTAATTAGATTATATATCGATAAATAATATTAAATATAATGTTATATAAAATTAAAATAATATACGTGCATTGTAATATAAAGGGAATGCGAGTTTTATAAAAATTAGTATTTTCAATATTTACATGATAATTAAACATCATATAAAATTCCAATTAATTCACCCTAAGTCAATTTTAATATGATGATATCAACAATGATTTTATTTTTGTATGTTACATTTTCAATATGTTTCAAAAATAAATTATATTTAATTTCTCATATAAAAGAATAATAATCCATTTTTGATGAAAAAATATATTTGAATAATAAATTAAATTTACTAAAAATTTGGTGTTTATTTACTGTGAATAATAAAATCAATTTGTATTGAATATGAATTTAATATATATTTCATATTATAATTAGTAATATTAAAACCATACAATTAAATGGGTATTCTATAATGGTCATGTTACATAATAATATATAATATTATATCATGGTTTATTTAAGCATAGTTTTGTGTATAATACAACATTATAATTTAATTTTACATTTTATAAAAAATAAAGTTGTTTCAAACCCACGACAAATGCATCGATATACTGATGGAATATCATATTCATCAAATTTATAATAATAGGAGTGATATTTAGACCAAAAGTCATTATAAGATATTCATCATGGCCATATATTTTCTTTAATGATTTCTTTAGAATATTTGACCCCAAAAACATGCGTTTACAATAAATAGACGGAAGTACAATTTATGGAAATCCTTGTTCACCATTTAATAGTTCAAAAAAATCATCCACATTGGGAAAAAGGGTATATATTTGAAAAATTCTCCTAGTTCAACATTCGGTAGTTTTCACACAACCTAAGTGAACTGTCACGCCCTTACCCGAGACTTCCCTGGAGTTGGTGTAGTTTCAATAAAACATGGTGTGTAATTTTTTTTGAGAAAAGATGATTATTACACATCATGTTCCACTAACTAAGACCTCTTTAGTTTAGAGTTTGGATAACTGTATATAAAAATTACATTCCTTCAAAACTAAAATATAAAAAGCATCTCCACAAAGGTGCTACCAATCAGTGTAACTCAAATCTAATAAACCAGTAAAATTTAAGTTAAAATGTAGGGAGAGAATATGAATGCCCGGTAAGGAGTTTTAAAATAATATAATATATCATTTAAATGTTTTTGAAAATATTTAATTTAATATAATTCACAAAAAAAATTCTTAGGGAAATCTATAATACATGAATCATAACATAACATTTGTCCATGAACTATAAGTGAACATTAGAAAGAATATTAAAAGGAACACAATGAATCTTTTTCCATTCGTAAGCATTCTCATTCTAAATATAGGGTTTGAAGCATAATAAGTAAGAGTCATTCAAACTATAATATGTGCGAAATGCAAAATTGCAAGTACCAAATTTAGAACTAAGAGTAATACTTGTTCAGAGTTGTGCATAATAACATAAATTATTTCCATAATAAATTTAAATCATAAAATGGCATATAAATCTTTGAATTCTAAAAATAATAATGACATATGTATTTCCTTCTTCTGATACTCATAAGTATCGACTCTTAACAATGTATATTCAACTAGTCTAATATCATCTTGGTTAATTAATTATCATAAACATAATGAGGTAAATGTATAATACAAGACTGTGTCATGGTCTCGTTCCATGAATTAATTTGTCTCATATGAACTACCAATTCATCGTGGGGATTTTATTAACCGGTCACCAACCCATAGGGATTCCATTAACCGAACCCCAACCCATTTTATACTGAGTCCAATACAGTCACTATATTCCATGTAAGGTTGTATATTCAAAGTGTCCCATACCGCTTTGTATATTTAATTTCTCATTTCATATTATTCAAGATGTCCCATATCGACTTAAATAATTTAGTTTCTTAACACATAATTGGTCATAACAGTTTAGCAAACATTATTTATCATTTACATTTGTATAGTGAGTCATGTACTTATGTGTTAAAACTAAAAAATCAATGAAAATTTATTAAATGAAAAGTATGGTATATAGAATACGACACATGTAACAATAACTAAATCACATAAAATATAGGTTTGTCGAATAAAATGATAACCCTGAAATTCCAAAACCTTGTCACAGAGGTAAACATCAAACAATCCAAAAGACATAATGCTAATTTATCATTAATTTAAAGGTAAATAAATATTCTATGTAAGGTATTAAACACACAGTTGTCTAAACTCCCTTTACATACATGTATACATATATACATATCATAAGGGTATTCCAAATTATTTAAACTCAATGTTAGTAATTGAAAAGCATGAAAATCAACCACACAACATACTAACATAACCAATACTAGTTAAACTTATGAAAATAAGTGTGAAATCATTATACACATAAATTGATAAACAAAGGGATGAATTACTTAAATAAATACCAAGATGATTCTTGAAAACATTTCACATTTCAAAATACTTTATATAACTTTTTATTAAACCTTTGTAACACAATGTGTATAAATCATGACATCCCTTTGTATGATTTTCATTATCATACATATATGTGTGGGTTTAAAAATTATATAAAACTAGGTAAACACAAAGTGTATACATGGGGTTTTAACAGTTGAAATGAGGATTAATAATTCCTTATGAATATTGTACCACTCAAAAATATAACTTAATCACCAAAAATTGGGTTTAGAAAAACATATTTCAGAATATAATTAAATTCCATAGGTATATACATATAATCATATATATATATATATATATATATATGTATATTCTAATTAAACAAAAAAATTGAATACATACATGGTTTACATGTATAATAAAGAGTATATTTCCAGCATTTGAAAATGTCATGGACAAAGATGGATTGTTGATCATAAGTAAAAACATATAAACATATATAAAAAAGTGTATATATGTTTCTTATATAACAACACTGAAACTAAAACATATAAAATTTCTATATGTTTTTAAACACATGACTTTAGGAATTATAAAAAACACTCAGAAGACTTTAAAAACAATTTGGAAGGTGACTTATATAAACTGTATGATTATATATATTTAACCATATATTCAAAGTGTGTATATTTAGGTTTTACACAAATAAGGAAAGGTATAATTAATCCTTACCTTTATTTCTATGCTTGTACACACTAATCAAGGAAGAAAAAGCATGGAATGTGATTCCCTCAACAGTAAGTATAAATAAATTCAGAGGATGCAAGAAAAAAAAATTAGAAACACAGATGGAAGTGCAGAACTCGACCATAGAATGATAGAGGAAAAATGGGTTCACTAGTGTGTAAAGATATATGCACTCAATGAAGCTTACCTGAGAATATTTGTGAAATTTTATTTATTTAAAAAAATTAAAAAAAAATCTATGTGAGATTCAATTCATAATAAAACTAGAAGATACCAAAAGTTCCAATCAATTTATGATTAAATTATCTAAAGAAACATACACAAATAACACAAATGGACAAAAAATAGTATTTGAAAAACGTATCACAGTATGATTAATTAAGAAAACATAAACAGTCGACCTATTGTGATATCAGTGGAGAAAAACATAAAACATACAAATCAAACTTCTATGAATAAAACCATGACAAAAAACTACCTCCAACTAGGTCGAAGAAGAAATTGAAACTCAAATATGGATTTTTACTCACATCTCGACACCATGATTGAACGCTATCCACTTTCCTTGAACACATCACCCAGTGGCCTGCTCGACCCTGATCTCCACCATGGATCGAGATCCCTAGAGAAGACTTCAACTCCCTCAGAAGCAGCTAGACGACTGGACTCTGACGGTCGCGGCATGTGACTCTGACGCGAGACGCTCCCTCGGCGCTGACTGCTCCCTCGATCCTTGAATCATGACCCCACTTGACACCCTCATTAGACCTACTCGAGCATCATGTCTGGTCTCCCTCGACATCGACTCGCGCTCGCTCGGTCTACTTGAGATCCCCGACACCGCGATGCAACACCTCAAACGTGAACCCAAATCCATTTATGTGATTCCCCTTTTTGTTATCAAATTTCCTCCATTATTAATATAATATTGTTATATTTATATTATTATTAGTATTTCATTATATTTTTATATCCTTATTATCATCTATTATCATATATTATATTATCATTATTTTACAAAGTCAAAAGTTGTATAAACCTAATATTCTATTAAAAATAATGTCATCATTTCTTTTTAAAAAGTAAGGGTTTTATTGTAAAATTAAAATATATTTCATATTATATAGTTAAAAGGTTATAAATTAAATTAATAGTTGAAATTTATTATCTTGAAAATAAAAATAATTTTTTTTAATTTGTTACAATTTGAAACATTTAAAAAAATGTTAATAAAGTTATGAAATTCTAATCTAATCAAAATTTTATAATATAATAATAATTATTATATATATATATCTGTGTGTGTGTGTGTGTATAATATTTTCTAAAATATATAAAACCCATATAATTATTCATATATTAGTTTAAATAATTATCCGCATAATTAAAATAGTTTAAAAATGATTTCATTAAATTACTTTAAAATAATTATATTAATGTAATGTATAACCTCAATATACAATTATAAAAAAATAATTTTATTTTTTTACAATGTCATATTATTCAAACACATTATACATATATATATTTATATATTACATTCTTGAAAACAAATAAAAAATTAGTTATATTCATATATTAATATAATTATTATTTGAATTGTTATATTAAATAATGATTCGATAAGAATAAATTATTTTCAATAAAAATAGTTATTTTAAATTATTCTTTGAACAAAGGGAGATAAAATTTAGTTTGAATACCATATTGGTTAGTACAATAATTAAACAATAAAATTATTATTTTTACAAATGAAAAAGGTTCGGGGTGTCACATTATTCCCTCGATCAAAGAATTGTGTCCTCGCAATTTCATTATGGTCTTAAGCTTCTAATTACCAACCAACAAACTTCACCCCTGATTCCCCTTCACTAATTCCAACCTCATAGAATAATTTCCAGGTAGGTTCTTCTAGTTATATTGATCCCTATAACATTGTTAATCTTTAAAATTTCATTCATCCAGACGCACCTATCACAGCTCGACTAAAACTCATGCGGAAAACAATAGGTCGTCGAAGGGGTGGCATGGTAGGTGTAGAGTTCATAGATATTAGAAGTAACGTGGTTCAGATAGACTAAACTGATGACATGGTTCTCTAAAAACCAAATTTTATAAAGCGTCCCATACCTACTGTAACACTAGACATTGAAAATAATGGCAGCGTGGGTGTCACCCGCCTCCACGGCTTCTTGGAACATCTCCAGGGCCAGATAACCATCAGATAGGGTGAAACAAAAGAAGAGGCATTTGAAGTACCTTCTATTGTGTTCATAAAAATCATTTATCACTTACGACATGAGGTAGAAAATGTGACTCAGTCCTTTATAAAGTCAAAATATATTTGGGTTGTTAGACAATTGATAAAGGCGATTACAGGTTAGATGTAGGTTTAAAAACGGCTGGTATGTATCTGAACCTGACTCGAAAATTATGCATTCTAGTAATTTAGTGAGGAGAGACAAAAGACTATATTCTTATTTCATCTGGAAATTCCAAAGAATAATTATACTTAGTAAAACATAATCATAATTTTAATGTTGTTCTACTTTTCTAGGGTTGTCTAAACCAATCCTCTTATAACAACTATCACGCCCCAACCCAAGACTACCCCAGAGCCTATTTGGTTTCAATAAAACATGGTGTAATTTTTTGTTTTAAAAGAAAATATGATTATTACACATCATTTTCCACTAATGAGGACCTTTTCGGTATAGTGTATGGAAAACCAAATAAAAAAATTACATTCCTTCAAACCTATAATAGAAAAGCATCTCCACAAAGATGCCACCAATCAGTGTAACTCAAATATACTAAACTAATAAAATATATGCTCAAACATTGGTTGAGCATATAAATTCTTATTAATAGGTTTTAAAATGAAATAATATTTCAATTATAACCTTTTCAAAACATTTTCTTTAAAATAATTCACAGAAATTTTCTTAAGGAAATCTATAATACATGAATCAAAATATAAAATTTGTCCAAGAATTATATGTGAACATTACAAGGAATACTAATAGGGTCACATAGAAATTTGTTCCAATCATAAGCATACTCAAACTAAATATTGGTTGTGCAGCATAATTAGTAAGAGCCATTCTATCTTTAATATTTGTGACATGTGAAAGTGCATGTACACAGTTAATAACTGAGAGTAATACATGTTAAGAGTTGCACATAATAACACTAATTCTTTCCTTACAAACTATAAATCATAAATTGTAAGATAAATATCTTAATGATGAATAAACATTATATCATAAGCATTTAATTTTTTTAAAACTCATAATAATAAGATATTAACCAATTAAATTATACTAGTCAAATATCTAATTTGTTAATTAATAATCATAAAAATAATGAGGGAAATGTATAATGTGTGACTGTGTCAAGGCCTTGTTCTATGACCTAATTTGTCTCATGATAACTACAGATGGATCGTGGGGATTTCATAAATTGGTCTCCAACCTGTAGGGCTTTTGTTAACCGGTCCCCAACATGTAGGGCATTAATTAATCATTCCCCACCCCATTTCATACTGATTGCAACACATTCCTCATATTCCAATAAAGGTCATATATTTAAAGTGTAACATTCTACTTTGAATACTTAATTTTTCATTTCATATTATTCAAGATGTCCCATACCACCTTGAATAATTTATTTTCTTAATCCATAATTGGTCATAACTATTTTACAACATTCTTTAACATTTATATATGTATTTTGAATCAAGTACTTAAGTGTCAAAAATAATAACTTCATAGAAATTTAATAAATGAAAAGTATGGTAGACAGATTAGGGCACATGTAACAATAACTAAATCACATTAAATACATGTTTTTCACAAAAAATGATCACCCGGAAATTCCAAAACCACGTTACAAAGGCAAACATATTATAATCTAAAATGCATATCAGTAATTCATCATCAATTTATAGGTCGTAAAAATATTCTATGTAAGGTATTTACCACATAGTTGTTTAAAATTCCATTACTTACATGTTTATATATATGTGCATACCATAAGGGTATTCCCAATTATTTAATCACAAGGATATAAATTATAAACCATGAAAATCAACCACACAACTTACTAATATAACAAATAAAAGTTAGACTTATGAAAATATGTGTGAAATCTGTATACACATAAATTGATAAATAAAATTTGTATTATTAAAACAAATACCAAGTTGATTCTTGAACACCTTTCACATTTTATAATACTTGCTATAACTTTTTATTTATCATTTGTAACAAAAAGTGTATAAATCAAGACATGCCTTTGAATTATTTTGGTTCACATACATATATGTGTGGGTTTAAAAATTATATAAACTATGTAAACACAAAGTGTATACATTGGGGTTTTCACAACGGAAAAAAGTTTTTATTTTTTTTATGAATATTGTATAAATCACAAACATAAATTAATCACAAAAAATTAGTTTTATAAAAACATAATTCAAATTACAATTAAAACCCATAGGTATATAAATATAATCATATATATATATATGTACAGTCAAATTAAACCAAACAAAATTGAATACATACTTGGTTTACAGGTATAATAAAGAGTATACTTCTAGCATTTGAAAAACTCATGGACAAAGTTGGTTTGTTGAACATATGTAAAAACACATAACCATATATACAAAAAGTTTATATATGGGTTTTATATAAAACATTAAAATTGAAACATATATAATTTACATACATTTTAAAAAACATGACTTATGAAATGATAAACAACACTTAGAAGACATAAAAAATGATTCGTAAGGGTACTTATATAATCCAAATGATTATATACTTATATAACCGTATATACTAAGTGTGTATATTTAGGTTTTTCACAATGAAGGAAAGGTATAACTAAATATTACCTTGATTCCAACACTTGGATACACTAATCAAGGAAATAGAAGCATGGTATGTGATACCCTTAGCAACAAGTATAATGAAAATCATAAGATGAGAAACAAAAAATTAAAACATCAGAAGGCCGCACAGAACTCAACCATATATTGACAAATGAAAAATGGGATTACTAGTGTGTATAGATATATGCACCTAGTGAAGCTTACCTGAGATTATTTCTGAAAATAGTAGTGATTTAAAAAAAGAAAAACAAATCCTACGTGAGATCATATTCATACTAAAAACAGAAGAGACTAAAAGATCCAATCAATTTATGATAAAATTATCAAAAGAAACACAAGTAAATATCACAATCAGATAAAAAATATTATTTTAAAAAGTTATCAAAATATGGTTAATTTAAAAAACTTAAGCAGTCGACTGATAGTGATATCCGTGGGGAAAACAGAAAATAGACAACCCAAACTTGTAAGAAGAGAATCGGGATAAAACAAAACCTACCTCCAACAAGGTCATATAAAAAATTGAAACTCGTACTTGGATTTTAAAACACATCTCAACACCATGATTGAACCCTTTCTACATGCATTGAACAGGTCACACATTGGCCTGCTTGACCCAGACCTCCACCATGGACCGAGATCCCCGAAGAATACTTCAACTCCCCTAGACACAACTGAAGGACTAGACTCCAACGATCATGGATTATGACTTCGACGGGACACTCTCCCTCGACCCATACTATGCCCTCGATCCTCAACTCCATACCCCACTCAAATTCCTCATCGGAAATACTTGAGATTCGCGCCTGGTGTCCCTCGGCAATGGCTCGCACTCACCTTGACTGCTCGATATCCCCAGCACCACGACATATCACCCCGAGTGCGGACTCAAATCCCTTTACAGGATTCCCTTTTTTTGTTATCCAATTTCCTCAATTATTATTATAATTTTTTTATATTTATATTATTATTACTATTTAATTATGTATCTTGATCCTTATTAACATTTATTATCATATATTATATTACCATTAATTTGTAAAGTAAAAATTTGTATTAAACTATTATTCTATTAAAAATCATTTTATCATTGTTTTTTAAAAAGTAATGATTTTTATTATTAAATTAATATATATTTCATATTATATACTTAAAATTTTATAAATTAAATTAACATTTGAGAATTTATTATCTTTAAAATCAAAATAATTATTTTAATTTGTTACAATTTGTAACATAATTTTTTTTAATAATGTTATGAAATTTTCATCTAATCAATATTTTATAATCTAATAATTATTACTTTATATATATATATATATATATCATATATTAGAAAATATATAAAACCTATCATGATCACCTCCCACCAAAGATGCCCCTACTGAGTTGGAAATGGTGAAAGGGAGATAATGACCCCCGAGTCCCGCCTCCAGTAGGCCCCAGGGTGGCTACTAGCACCAAGGGTATGAGTTTTCACAAATATGGGAGGCATTACCATTTTGATAGTTTATGATCGAGAAATCGGACCAGTCAACCACCAAAAAGAAAAAGAACAATTGTATAGAAATAAACCCATGCCAATCCCACATGTATGTTTAAATAGTTCTGAAACAAGGTACAAGTACAAAGATGCTCAAAAAGTACAATAACAAAAGAAACAAGTACAACAAACTGCAAAAACTCCAACTGTCCTGACTAGTAGGGTCTTGCACGGCCCTGGTAGTCCTCCTGGAAACCTGAAAGTAAACTTAGGGTGAGCATATAAGTATACTCAGTAGGGAAACCTAAAGCTCTCGTGCACAAGTGGGGAGACATCCTAATGTACCGTGAGAACAACAGAAGACACCTAACAATGAATTCTATCCACCCAACCTCACCAGCCACAATCACTGAAAACACAATCACAAAAGGTAGTAGTATATAAGAACAAGAGTATTGGGTACACCGCACCATTTCCCCTGCACTACCTAGCTGCTCTTCCCAACGAAGAACATCCTAATGCTACCACACTCTTCCCGTCCGCACACACCTGGGCCTCACAACTAGGTATCCCGCCCGCACACACCTGGGCCTCACAACCATGTATCCCGCCTGCACACACCTGGGCCTCACAACCACTTATCCTTCCCTCACACACCTGGGCCTCACAACCACGTATCCCACCCGCACACACCTGGGCCTCACAACCACGTATCCCGCCCGCACACACCTGGGCCTCACAACCACGTATCTCACCCGCACACACCTGGGCCTCATCCCGAAGGTTCTTGGGAAAAAGTAAAACCTACCCGAACAATCTTGGGCTAAACCACCCCAATAAAAACCTACCTGAAGAGTCTTGGGTGTATGGTCGCCTCAATCCATCACAAACTAGGGAAGAAGAAGCAGGAAGGAGCTAGTAACTAAGGGGAAAACACCCTCTCCCATAAAATGGGAGTGTTCAGCACTAAGTGCTTAACATGGGTGGGGTGCGATAAAAAACAGAGATACAGAGATACATATATATGTATATATATATCAAACACTCAGCCCAACCTATGGATTCTAATCAGAGAACTAATCACGTGCCTCGACACTGCTACTACGAAGCATGCATTCAACAAACAACGCCAACCCCATTTAGGTTTTAATGTTTCAACAGAATTAGTTTATTAGTTCCTTAACTATTGGGAAACTATCCACAACCAACCATATCGATCATTCATAAAACATATCCCATCCATCCACAAATCAAGTTAGGAAAACAAAAGCAACACAACCAAGTCCCTTCTTATTAACCAACCAACCCATTGATTATTATTCCTATTCCATTTCCATGCCCCACCATTTATTAACTCTTCCAATTTTTATTTATTATTACAAACCATAGTTTGTATGCATTCAACCCCATCTCTACAGCCCCACTGCCAACCACCATAACCACAACCACACCGAACATCATCATCCCTTGATACCGTTCATTACAGCCCCGCTACCCATCACTAACATAGCATTCACACCAACCCACAACCAAGCCAACCGCAGCCCCACTGCTCACCCGATCCACAAAAACCCACAAAACCACATTCATCACATGCCACGTATCCAATCCAAAACCCACATGTTCATTATTCCATTTTGTTCAACCGAGGTGATCACACAAGGGTTCCATATTTTAAATCAGCCAACATTATGTGATTATCCAAATTCCACATTCCATGAAGTTTCAATCCACAAAAACGGTCCATAAAGATAGGGCAAAATTTAATTGCGCAAGCAAAGGCCCCCAATGACCGTTATTTTCAGTAGGCATAAGCCTATTCAATTCACAACATAATATCACAGGATATAAAAAAAGTAACAGCATTCACAAACTTCCCACCCCGTTATATAAGCCATTTATTATCTTTATTAAACTGCTTCAAATGTGTTTCATGTAAACAAGAGGACACCCACCCTGCATGTTGCACAATTTAGGGAGACGAATGTAAAATCTCCACTTCAACAGGTTCTGATCACAATGCTCCTCCGTATCAACTTTAGAAGACATCTGTCGGCGTCCGTCACTTTTGTCGATTCCTGAAAAAACCTCCTCGGGTGGAAGTTGGAATGTAAAGGCCAAAGGAAAGACAACTTATCCAACCTCAGATGTGCCACCTCGTTGTTATGATCTTGTGGCCACTGACGGATCGTAAATCGGAGCTCGGACGAAGAAGTTATGGAAGAAAAGGAGCCTTCGAGTCTCTTGGGAGAGCTCTGCTCAGAGGAAAGGGGAGGAGATGGGTGTGTTGAAAAGGAGGAGGGGACCCCTTCTTTTATAGGCGTGAAAAACAAAAGTACACAGCATGTACATTATGGTACACGGCGTGTACTTGGCCATTTCATGCAGCCACCACAAGGCTTCCAACACGGCCTTCAACGCAGTACGTGGCCGTTGACTGGTCAACACATGGTTTGAAGGTAACACATACGCAGGGAGATAGTACACGTCATGTAGTATTGGGTACACAGTGTATACCCATTGATTTCACACAGCAAGGGCATGGCTCCAACATGGCACACGACCGTTGACTGGTCAACACACAGTCTGAGGGTAACGCGTACATGGGGAGACACTAAACGACGTGTAGTATTGGGTACACGGCGTGTACCCATTTATTTCACACGGTAAGGAGATGGCCTTCAACACAGGGTATACCCGGTGATGGGATACACGGAGTGTACTCACACTACACGGCATGTACTTAAAAAATTCTGAAAAGTGTGGGTAAAGTCCATTTTACCCTCCAGAACACTTCGTGACCCACTTTTTGACAAAGGAATGGGTCGAAGAGGTCCGATCCATTACATCAGATACCTCTAAAAACATTCTCATCTTCTAGAATTCAAAATCCAACCCAAAGGAACCCAACAAGATACCTCTTAGGGCCCTCGTTATAACAGGAACCCAACCAGCAACCCTTATTATAGGTGTTTAGGAATTCCTTCTCCTATGTTGAGATATTATCCGCTTTAAGTGGTAGTGACTCGCCTGCACGGGTTCAATCACATCCTCATTAATGCGTCTCGATAAAGAATCGGGTCTTCCCACTTCCATACATTAAGATTTTTCCAACTTGCACTACCCCCAACACCACACAACCAACACACTACTCGAACATGTGGTTAGGGAAAATTCATTCTCCTATGTCGAGATATTATCCGCTTTAGGCGACACTGACTCTCCTTCAAAGGTTTAATCGCATCCTCATTAATGCGTCTCGATTAAGGATCAGGTTTTTCCCTTCCCCACATGCCCGGACATGTTACACACTTCCAGAGAACAAGGAAACAAAAGGTCTCATAACTGACAAGCCAAGAATTCTATATGTCAAAGGTACAGAGTACAAAAACAAAGATCAAAAGAACAATGAAAAACACAAGTCAAAACAACTACGGGTACTGAGCATGCATCTAGGCCTCCCGCTCCCAAGTGCTCTCCTCGAGGCCGCCATGCCTCCACAACACATGAACAAAGGCGATGGTTCATCCATGAAGCACCTTCTCTTTACGATCTTTGATTCTGACTGGTCGTTCCTCGAAGGTTGCGTAATCTCCCATATCTAACTCTACCTAGTCGATAACGTAAGAGTCATCGTGTAACTACCGACAAAGCTGGGAGACGTGGAAGACGTCATGAACTTTCCCCAACTGAGGTGGCAGGGCCTGCTAATATGCCACCTTGCCGACTCGCCTCAGCACCTCAAAAGGTCCGATGAACCTAGGTGAGAGCTTACTCCCTTTCCCAAACCTCCTCTGCCCCCATCGAGGGGAAACCTTCAAGAAATAAATGTGATGAAAATGGAGTCATAGTAAGAAATAAAGATAGACTTGTTGCTAAAGGCTATAATCATCAAGAGGGAATAGACTATGAAGAAACCAATGCTCCAGTAGCTAGACTTGAATCTATCTGTATTCTACTTTCCTTTGCAGCATTCTTTAATTTTAAACTTTTTCAAATGGATGTGAAATGTGATTTTCTTAACGGTTTTGTTCAATAGGAAGTTTTTGTTGAACAACCTCCTGGCTTTGAAGATACAAAACATCCTGATCATGTTTTTAGACTTACCAAAGCTCTGTATGGTCTTAAACAAGCCCCACGAGCACGGTATGATAGACTCACTGGATTTTTGCTTCAAAATAACTATGTTAAGGGAAATGCAGATCCAACCCTTTTTAAAAAGAAAGATAAGAAAAATGTTTTGATTTTTCAAATTTATGTTGATGACATCATATTTGGTTCAACTTAGCAATCTTTGACCAACTCTTTTGCAAGTCTAATGAAATCTGAGTTTGAAATGAGTATGATGGGTGAGTTAACTTTTTTCCTTGGTTTTCAAATTTCTCAAAAACTAGAAGGAACCTATTTATCTCAACATATGTATATTAAAGATCTTCTTAAAAAGTATGGTTATGACAAAACTAAGAGTATAAGTACTCCTATTGGTACCTCAAACTATTTAGATCTTGATGAAGCTGGGAAACCAGTAGATCAAACATCTTTTAGAGGTATGATAGGAAGTTTACTATACTTAACAGCTAGTCGACCAGACTTAATGTTTTCAGTATGCTTATGTGCAAGATACCAATCCAATCCTAAGGAGTCTCACTTAAAGGCAGTTAAAAGAATTTTTCGCTACCTTAAGGGAACCATGGATCTAGGATTATTTTATACTTCTGGAAATGATTTTGTTCTAAAAAGCTTTTCTGATGCTGACTTTGGTGGATGTAGAATGGATAGAAAAAGTACATTCGGAACTTGTCATTTCTTAGGAGATTCGTTAGATTCTTGGTCTTGTAAGAAGCAACATTCTGTAGCACTTTCCACTACTGAAGCCGAATATGTAGCAGCTAGAAGTTGTTGTGATCAAGTGTTGTGGATGCAACACACACTCACAGACTATGGCTTGAGATTTACTAAAACTCAAATTTTGTGTGATAACACAAGTTCCATTTCCCTTAGTAAGAACCTTGCACATCACTCTCGTGTAAAACACATAGATATTAGGCATAACTTTCTTAGGGATCACACACAAAAAGGAGATATTATTCTTTAGTTTATCAGAACGCAAGATCAACTTGCTGATATTTTCACAAAATCTTTGCCTTCTGATATATTTGAGTACATTAAACAGAAGTTAGGAATGATAACCATAAGGTAATCTTTCTTAATTAACTTTCTGTTGAAAAAGTCTCCTTACAGTAATAAACTCCCTTTTATAGGGGGAGTACATTTGATTGTGAAAGTAATAAAATTTTTCGAAAATAGTTTTTCAAACTTTTCGAAACTAAATTTCCGGAATGGAATTTCCGGAACTAAAATTTCCAGAATGGATATGTTCGTATAGAAGACTTCTGGAATCAAAAACTTCGTATTGAACACTTCCGGAATGGGAAATTTCGTACTGGTATTTCCATAACAAGATTTTCGTACCAATTCTTTCATAATGAGTTTTTCATATTCAATTTTTTTTAAATTAATTTTTTTTTCCTTTTCGTACTGAATTCTTATAATGTTTTTCATACTGAGTTTTCCGTACTAAGTTTTTTTTCGTAGTGAGTTTTGCGAACTATGTCTTTTCATAATAAAGATTTTTTGTAGTCTTTTTTATATTACCCATTACGAATAATCCTCCTAAGACAATCTGAAAGGTATAATTTCCTTACTCAAGTTTTCGTAGTCATACGTTACTTGCTGGAATTTTCTTATATTTTGGTTTCAGATTATAATTTTCTTAAATCTTTGTTTTAAATAAAACCTCAAATGATCGGATTCAAGTTTTCATGAGAATTGGTTTTCGACTGTCAGATCTGATCTCAGCTTGTCACAACTGTTCGATCAACCGTGGAAGTTGAACCGTTTTCTCGTTGCCTATATAAAGGGGACCCCAAATGGTTGTCCCACATCAGTTTTCAAGCTCCAGCGTCCTGAAGCTCTGCCTCTCCATTTTAAAGCCGTTCCAAACTTCATATTTCTCCGTTCCGAACTTCTCAGTGGTATTCAGATCCGAATGTCTGTGGAAGTAGCTTCACAAGACATGTCTTCCTCTAAGCCGATTTCAAAGTGGTTAGTATATAGAGAGAGGCTAGTTCATCCTGATTTCTTCAACAAGTATGACTCTCTTATATCCAAGAATATTAAGCTTAATGGATGGGAAGATGTTGCTCTGTCGAAACCTGGGAATCAAGATGAAGTCTATTCAGATTTTCTTATAGAGTTTTATGAGACACTCTCCTTTCTTAAGGAAGATGGAAGAGAAAAGTTGTCTTTTAAGTCTTATGGTAAGACTTATAAGCTTTCATATGCCAAGGAAGCTAGCTTGGTAGGGATGAATAATGAAGGAGAAGCTGAATTCATATCTCATGTGTTGCCGAATTCAAAGGGTAGCTTCGACAAGGAAAAAGCATTAGAAACTCTCGGACTGGCAGATGACAAGGCTACGAAGATTGCTAATTTATCTACGAATTTTCAAATTATAGAATTATGGGTACAAGGCATTATCGTACCAAGAAAGGGTGACAAAGATAGTTTGAAGAAGAGTGAGATCTACATCCTAGATTTTCTGATAAATCTGAGTAAGTTTAACCTGATGAAGCACATTCTCATTACTCTTGAGAAAGTTAAGAAAGGGAATCTGAGAGCTCAGATCATAATGTATCCCGCAATCCTCTCAAAGTTGATATTTCGGTGCCTTGAGTCTTTCAAGGAGGCTTTCAAGTCTAAGCCAAGAGTTTGCAATATTATGTTGGTGAGTGATAGCACTCTCAAAAGGATGGATGTAGCCTTTGACAAGAAGACTGGTTAGTTTATTGATTTACCTGCTCAAGAAGAAGCAGTTCCGAAAGTTGCTGATCTGGAATCCTCTAAGCCAGTAAGGAAGAGAAGGTTGAAAGAAGTTGAAGTTCAAGCAGAGAATCCCAAGTCTAAGGAAGTTCATTCCACACCTCCAAAGCCAAAGAAGAAGAAAGATTACCCAGATGAGGTAGTTGCTAAATGGAGGGAGATCAAAGAAAAAAGAGTGCAAGGAGAGCCTCAGTTTGGCTTGGATCCTGCAGAGGCTAAGGCCTTGAAAGAAAGAACTGCGGATGACATAGAAAAATAATTCAAAGAAAAGAAGCTTAAGAAGAAGTTGTCTGAAGCAGAGGTAGATCAGGCATTGTTGAAGTTCAATGAGATGGTTTCAGCAAATATTCATGTTCCGAGATCTTTTTCCTTGGACTCTCTTCCTGAGACTACAGGAAGAAATTTCGTCACTCCGGAAGAAGCTGTTGCTAAGACTGCTGAGGAAGTAGAGAAAATTGAGCGAGTGGAAGAGGAAGAAGCTGTAGCTGAAGGCAGTGGTGAAACTGGAGATGTTTTGAAACAAGTAGATGATTATAAGGGGACACCTTCAGAACATCTATCGCTTCGAACTTCAGAAGCCGAATCTTCGAAATTAGTTACTCTTGGAAACGATGAGCAGCAAGGAGAAGAAGAAGTAGCATATCATGCAGAAGAAGAACAACTTCTACATGATGTTTCTCAAATGGAGAACGTAGAGGATGTAGCTCAAAAAGTTGCTGATGATGAAGACAATATTATTCAAGTGACTGATAGTGAAAAAAGAACTCCGGAACAGGATTCTATTCCGAAAAGAGACAAGGGAAAGCAAATTCTTGATGATACTCCGAGATCAGTAGTGGTGAAGAGAAAAGAAGTTGGTAGTTCTTCAAAGAGAAAGCTTGGCCAAGTTGAAGAAGAAAATTCTCCATGTAGAGTCTCGGATTCGGAGTCATCTTCGTTGGGGCATGACTTTGTTGTTCAGTCTTTAAAGAAGTTGGTAGGTTCTATTCCGACCTTTTCAAGCATTGATTCAAGATTTCAGATGCTCCAACATGCTTTGAATCAGAAAACAGACTCTGTATCTATGGTTATGGATAAGTGTGTTGAGATAGAAGCTCAATTCAAATATTTCTTTGTCAGCTATGAAGCCCACAAAATATCTTGCAATAGGATGACCAGTTGGTCGAGGAAGACTATAGAAGAAATGAGGATCTTTGATTAATTTCAAGATAATGTGAAGGATGCTATTGAGACTGAGGACAGGAAGAGAAATGAGCTAACTTCTTCCTTTGAAGAGAAATTGAAAAATGAAACAAATTTCCGGATTCAAGAAGTCAGAGATCTGAATGGGAAGCTAAATTCTGTCTCTCAAAATTGGAAGTATGAAAGGGATCATCGGATTGAGTTTGAAGAGAATTTGAAGGCTCAGGAAGAAAAGATTAAAGCTCAGGAAGAAAAGATTCAAGCCTAGGAAGAAAAGATTGAAGCACAAAGTGAAAGAATTGTTGTGTTAGAGAAGCAAGCTGAAGAAGATCATAAAGACTTAAAGAAGATAAAGACTATTTTAAAGGGTCTCATGGCGAAGGAGAAAGATCCAAAATAGACATATCCAATCTTTTGTTGTACCTTAACTCTTTTGTTGTTGAAATTTTTAAACTTAATAGAAATTGTGCTTCCCCATTTTTTTCTTCTGTTACTACTAATGTTTCAGGTACTTTGTTATATTTTTCATTCCCTCGAATTCTTTTTGAAAATCACAAAGGGGGAGAAGGAAAAGAACTCTAATTAAAGGGAAAAAGAATCTTAACAAAGGGTGAGAAAGAAAACAAACTCTAATAAGAGTTTATCTAAGGGGGAGTTTCTCATTAAAGAATACATTCTTATTCGTAATGAAATATCATTCCAGAAATCTAGAATACGATCCTTAGAGTTTCAAAGCCTAAGGGGGAGTTAGTTGTATTCATCTACATCCATAAGAAAAGGGAGTTAAGCCTTAATGTTTTCTTTCTGCTTAAAATTTCTTTTTCGTAAGGATGTTTGTGCTTTCCAAAAAGGGGGAGATTGTTGAGTCAATAAGGTTTTCCTTATGAATTTTCCATTCCTTCTTGTTTTGAAAATCACAAACACCTTATCTTTAAGGAAAATTACTTTTATAAGGAAAATCTCTTTTATAAGGAAAATTGCTTTTATAAGGAAAATCGCTTTTGTAAGAAAAATTATCCTTATCATATTTTCATCCATATTTTTCTTAAGTATAAGATTCGGATTCATTTCTATATTCTCGGAATTGTTTGAAACTTTGATATGAAGTATTCTGTTTTAGGATCCGAATTCTGGTTGAGAACTATAATAAAGTTTCACTCCGAATTCCAGATGAGAACTGTGATAAAGTTTGATTCTGAATTCCGGATACGAACTCTGATTAAGTTCTACTCCGAATTCAGGATACGAATCCTTATGAAGTTCGACATCGAATTCTCATTACGAATTCTGATGACGAATTCTCATTCCGAATTCACCTATTAAACAGAATCTGATCATCTTTGTTTTATTCACTCCGAATTTATTTAGACTCCGAAATTTATTTTTGGCCAGACTCCGAACTTTCATTTTTCTTACACTTTTATAATTTGTCTAAACTTTGACATTTTTGTTACACTCCGAACTTTTCAATTAGACTTAAAACGATGTCGTACATTCTGTTACACTTGTTTTGTTATAAAACGATGTCATCTATTCTGTTTTAAACTAACCGTTGGTTAAGTTACACGTGTACAGGTCCCTCCAATTTTTATGGAAAATATGACCGTTGGAAAGGAGGCCGACCTTGCCTATAAATAGGAGATCATTTGAAAGAGCTCATAACTGATGGATAATTTCTTCAACATTGTGTATACATGCTGTTGAAGTGATTTTTAGAGAGAGAGGCTCTTATTAACTCTCAAAGCTTCATGCGACTCCGAATGTTGGTGATTACATTCGAGGACTTCTGGGGATAGGAAGACAGAGGTTTCCAACACCTTGAAGTTGAGGGCCTCCTTGCTGAGGAAGACAGAGGTGACCAACTACCTTGAAGTTGAGGGCTTGCGGGGATAGCAAGACAGAAACTGCGATCTTCGTATCGAGGGCTTACACTGGTGTGGGTAAGACAGACTTGCTTGAAAGTATAAATCAAGGGACCTTTATCCAAGGTTGTTGGATACCCTTCTCTTTGGGTTAAAAGACTTATATCTTGTTACTTGTAGTTTTACTACTTGTTTGTTTTCGCTGAATTTTGTATTATAAGGAAAGTATAACTTTATTATACTTCCTTACTCGTACTCTGTTACATTTATATTATATACGCTTTAAGGTAGAATCTCATATTTCAATATTTTGTTAAGTTTCGATTTTCGGAACCATATTTCCGGAACCTACTTTAGGAATATCTTTCCAAGTTTTCATTTGTTATTAGAGGTGTTGTGAATTTGCTTAGTTTAAACTTTTTTAAACTTAGCTCTTTCTTTTTCTTAAGGAAACCATAGTTATTCGTAACTAACGTTAAAGGTTCCAAAGAAATTTTTAAAGTATACAATTCACCCCTCCTCTTGTATATTGAGCATCTACATCATTATTTTGATCCTACAATTGGTATCAAGGCCGGTCTCTGAAATAATTGTACTCACGTATAATTTTTTCTTGCTCACTTTGTCATTCCGAACTTTGAAAGTTCATTCCGAACTTTGTCATTCCGAAATTTCTTATTCCGAATTTTTTCATTCCGAACTTTGTGATTACGAACTTTTTCTACTAACAAGTTTGTGTGCCAAAGGTTATTTTAAGTATGGCAGGAGTAAATGTTGGTTCTATTGATAATATAAATCCTACAAGACCACCAATCTTTGATGGTAATGATTATGAGTACTAGAGAGATCGAATGAAAACTTTTGTTATCAATACTGGAGTGGACAACTTTGTTATGCTTACTGGAGATTATAAAATTCCTGATAAGGAAGTTAGAACCTTCACTAACCAGGAAAAGCAAGAGTATCAACTCAACTATAAGGTACGAAATACTCTACTGTGTTCAATGACTAGAAATATATATAGCCAAATTTCTTCTTGTGAAGCAGCTAATTGTATCTGGAAGAAGTTAGAGGTTACACACTTTGGGACTTCTAAAGTGATTGAGACTAGGAGAGCTATGCTTAGAGCTGAATATCATGGATTCAATTTTCATTATGGTGAAACAATTTGTAATGTTCAACAGAGATTTATGACTATAGTCAATAGCTTACAGTCTATGGGAGAAAAAGGGTTAGATGATGAAGCACTTGTGGATAAGATAATTGATATCATGCCTAATGAGTGGGAATCCAAAAGAACTGCTATAGATGAGAACAGGAAGGTCACTCAAATTTCTCTTGATGAGTTATTTGGAACTCTTCTACAACATTAAACCAGAATGAAGAGACATGCTGACAACATCAAAAAGAAAAATGGAAATGGTACCATTGCTTTTACAACAACATTAAATCATATGAAAGATAAGACTCCTGAGAGAGTAACCAGATCCATGTCTAAGAAAATGGTAGTTTAATCAGATTCTAGTGAGAGTGAAATCTTTGAAAGTGAGTTAGAAAATCTTGCTCGAAGGATGAACAAGATAGCTGGTCAGAGAAATTTCCAGTCCAAGTATAAGAAAAAGGACAGGAAAGATAAGAAAGATGGAGAAGTTACTTGTTATGAATGCAAGAGAGCTGGACATATTAGACCAGATTTCCCTTTGCTCAAAAAGAAAGAAAGGAAAGAAAGGCATTCAGACAGGAATAGAAAGAAGTATTATAAAGCCAAAGCTAATAAAGTTTTGAAAGCTAATGATAACTGGAGTTCCAGTGGTGGTGATTCTTCAGATGAATCTTCTGATTACGAATCTTCAGGATAGAAGATTCTTGGTCTTATAGCCAGATTACCTATTGATAATCATTGTTTTATGGATAAGGTACGAAATGTTGAATCATTGACCAATGTTTCTTTAAATTCTAATGATAGTAAGAATTATAACTCTTCTGATGAAGAATCCTGTAACGCCCCGACCCCAGCTACCCAGAGTTGGTGCATTACTTCGTAACATTGGCATGATCACAAAAGATCAAGTCTCGAAAGACCGATTAGTTTAGTAGCCTTGGAAACACTAGATACATTCATAAGTGTTACATTACATCATAAAGTGAAAAACTAATAACAAAGTCTTCATAGTCCACACTCATATCATTTTCTGACTATCCCTGCAGGTCATTCATAAAATACTTCTTCACATCCTGGAAAATATTAAAACATTGAAAGGGGTGAGCTCAGATGCTCAGTAAGGATAACAATATTGCAGAAGCTTTCATAAATAAACATAAACATTTAAGGCAATGTATAACTAAACAAAAGCCTTATTAAACTTGAACTTCAGCATAATATTGAAAAAGTAAAATCAAATAATGCCACTTACTTACTCACATGGATATTCTACTAGACGAATAATCACATGAAAGATCAATAACCACTTTCATAATGAGGGAATGTATAATACCGGACATTCTGAAACATTTTGTCAAGGCCTCGGCCAAGACGTCTAAAATGATTAAGGCCTCGGCCAAAACCATAAATCAAATTGGGAAAGGGCCTTGGCCAATTCCACGTCTAGTTGTCTCATGAGACCTGCCGATGCAATTTTTTTAGAAGATACTTACGTTTAAAATTTCTAAAATATACTCCAGTGTTTTTATGAAAACATTATGCAAGCTTCTGAAACAAAATAACTTATTCTGAGACTTCTCGACTAATTACAGGCCATGATGGGTCCACACCCAATCCCTTCCTGTCTACCACACTTGAGAGTCGGGTTTTCTGAAAACATTTTTAAGATTGCATTAAATACTTATACATTTGCACTGGATTTTCATATATTTGGGATAAATATCTATTTTTTTTAAATCATTTAAAAATCACATAATTATAAAAGAAAACCTTTTGAATAAACTTAAAAGTCAAAGGGGTTTATACACCGTATAAAAGAAAGTTGTGTATAAAACCAAATATGCCTCAATGAAAGGAGATTGAGACGAAGTCCTTACAAAGATCATTTTTAAAATAAAATAGATCTATTATGTGTATTCACTATAGGTACACATAAAGAATACAAAATAAGACATAATAATATCATGACATAATTTGAAAGTAGGAGATTAACCCAAAGAATGGAAGTTGGGTTAAGAAGTTCCCTTACCTTGTGTCCGACTTGAATCGACCGCTCTTTAACCTCCTGAATAATAAACTAGAGTTAATCTATACCTTCTTAAGAACCATTTTAAATTTCATTATCCTTTTTATATCACTTATTACAATGTTATTAACATTATGTAATTATTTAAGTTAATAACGGTCGTTTTGTCGATCTTTGGTACTTGAGTCAATAATAAAGTTCTAATAATTACAAGTTGTTCATGTGGTGGAATATCCATTATATCCATAATTATATTCATGATTTAGTTATCATATATATCATATATATACAGTATATACATTCATTCATAATATTATGTAACATTTAGAGGTAAGAAATGAAATGCACCGTTCATGGAGACGGTAAGCCGTACGTACGCATGAACGCTACTTTCATTTCTATTTCATATTTAATGGAATGAAATCATAATGATATAAATGTATAATATAATTCCAGTATAATATAGCATATAATACCATCTAATCCATCCTTTATACATCCCACATATGGCATTAACGATTCAAATCACTTTGAGGGGGCGGTAGTCCGCACTTCCGAAAATGAAATTATCTCGTTTTACCCATAATGGAAATCATAAAGTATGCCATAAATGAGAAATACAGAAGCATAAGTAAAACATAAACATATTATATATCATATATAAATATAGTGACATCTTAATGGCCACCTTTGAAGGTGTTATATGAGTGTTGAACAATCATCGTTTCGTGAGGCAGAAATTCTCCATCCACCGAAACCGTATGTTCTTTAACCATTAGATGTAGGTGTGTGTAGGTGTAGCTCGAATCCTTCTTATAAAAACATCCTAGTATATTGAGGATACTGGTGTTGTTACAAAAGAAATGAATAAAAAGTGTTTATGGGGTTGGAGAAGAAAAATAAAACAAAACAACATTAGAGAAGACATTACCTCAAAATCGGGTAACTCTTTTTGATTTGAGCCAATGGATTCCTTGGTAAGAGTTCTGCCCAAAGTGAGGCTTCTAGGAGTAAGAGGGGGAAGTTGGGAGAGTATTTGGGCAGAGGTTGGCCGAGCCAAATGGCTTGAAAGTGTAAATGAGGTGGGAGAGCTGGGGGCCTTTTATAAGTGGGGAGGAGGGGCACTCTTGGAAAGTAAAGAAAAGTCACTTTATTATAAAATGAGTTTCGGATTTTAGAGGTCCCACACTTATATAATTCGAGGATAAGATGATAAGGGTTCTAAATCTACTCATCCAATAGGTTTTTGACAAGTTTACGCTTTGGATTTTACATTATCTTTCCATTTTATTTAAATTGTTAAATAATGAGGTCATCGCTGCATCATCATGATGTCATAATTAATTTAATTTATTTAATGTCTAAAAATTATAAAAAAAATACTATGATGTAGGAAATCTTTTTATATTTCTAATGAATATTTATAATAAAAATTTGGACTTGTGTAACCCCACTTAAAAACTGTTTTAGTAAAACAACTCATGTTTGTGTCAATTTAATTTTAACATTAAATATATATATATATTAATGTCATTTTCCAACCAAAGTGGCTCCATGGGGTCCCCAAGTTGACCCATGGGTTGTCTTGGTCGGCCATGACTCATCCAATAGGAGTAGGACAAGTTTCAAGCTCATCTCATATTATTAAAACATTATTTTTACCTTAAACTACACTAATTACCTCTAATCGCGATTAAGAACTTAAAAGTTACTATTCACCAAAAAATTATTTTGATCTCATTGAACCACATTTTACTTCTTAATGACAACCATGTATGTTGTATTTTTGAAAATCAAATCACAGAAGTGGTAATATTTCATTTAAACGAAAAATCAGATATTTAACTACCACTTAGTGGTTTCACTATTCATCAAAAATTGAAGTTTTTCAGAACAATGCCAAAATTTCACCCTAAGCTATAATTGATATTCCAAATTCAAAAATGATGTCTATTTTACAAAATTCCAAACATATATGTTGCATTAATTAATTTTATAATTAATTCCCGCTGTCACAACAAATAGTGTGTTTTAAGAAACAATTTATATCAAAAGATTGGCAATTGTTTATGTCCAATTTCAAAGTGAAATTAATTCTAATGAACACCATTGGATAAAATGGTAAAAATATATTCTAATTATACTTTAAAACCACTCAATAATATAACTTATCACTATAAATTATTTTTATTAAAAAAGTTGTTTTAATTATTTTTCACTATTCATAAAAATTTGGAAGTTCTCAGAAAATTACAAAAAATTCAACATAGGCTAATTTCAATATTAGGAATACAAAAATGAATTCCATTTTGAAAGATAAAATTTCTATAATTTTAAAAAGTCATTATTACTATTCATAACGGCTACTATGATTAGTCGCGGTGTTTTAGAACTCGAAGTTGCGTACAGTGCAAGCTATTGCATTATTGAATGAGAAGCGTATTGTGGAAGCTCGGGGTGTTAAATTCTCCCCTCCTTCAATAAATTGCGTCCTCACAATTTGAAATTTTTCTTGGAAAATAAAAGGTTGAAAATAGAAAATACCTTTGTGGAAAACCCACATCGGAAATAAGATTAATAAATATATAACATTAAAAGAAAGCAAGATAAGTACAAAGGTCACCCGATATAGCCCATTCTAGGATTCTATGAAAATATGGATATGGAGGAGAAACAAACCATCAAGGTCTGATGGAGAGTTATAGAAAACAGGATTAGGAGAAAGTTTAACTACAAGAAAATCACAAACTTGTGATTGGTTAAACGGTCATTGAATCCCCAGTTGGAAAAGTTAACTGACAACATTTTTGTTTTAAGTTACCTTTTATAATGTTGAGGAATTTATTTAAGAGATTTACTAAGAACGTAAGGGAATATACATACTTGTTATGTATACTTTCATTCATTAATAAATTTTTACCAAAAACCCAACTTTTACTCCAAATGGTAACGGAACTCAAAAATATTCTATTTATCATAATTGTATAAGGTTTTAAATGTTAACAGATACCATTTAGATTAGTAAAATTATTTTGTAATAACCAGGGACTTCCTGTAGGCTAGTGGTAGGAAATAAAGGCTTGTCGCACTATGGTTGTGGGTTCGATTCCTACAGCTTTGTCCGACGCGACGGGTTATTCCCCACCCTGCAGGTTGTCCTTTTCCTAAAACTATAGTATTATAATATTCCAAAAATAATCTTCATAAATGCTTTAACCTTAAACAATACTATCCATGGTTCAACTTAATCCATTCCAACCTTAATAGTTATCCAAAATACCTCAGTCCAGACTTTCTCTAAAAGGTCTCTAAATTCCAAAATCAAATGTAACATCAGATTCCCCAAACAAAGAAAAGTTTCTCTTATTGTCACATACTAAAAATATGATTACCTTAATCATATTAAAACCTTAATGAAATCAAAAAGTACTGCAGTACAATCTTTATATATATCACATTATTCTTATAACCAGAATATAATCCTTGAGTCCAAAAGCACCAATACATTAATTATTCTGCTTCAACTGTAGTAACAGCATAAGATTGTCCTTGATCCCTTGGCCTTTTCTGAGGTAAGTTTCCTTGATTCTTAGGACATTCATTTGCATAATGCCCCATTTCCCTACAATTGTAGAATTCAACATTGATAGCCTCTTTCTTTCCCTTGCAATCACGAGCCTGGTGACCCTTTTCTCCACATTTATAACAAACTCCCATTCCTTTTAGACAAGTACCAGGGTGATTCTTCCCACAATTATCACATAATGGAAAATCCTTCTTTCCCTTTTTCCCTTTATCTGTCTCTTGTTCCACCGTTCTCTTCTTCTCTTGCTTTACTTTGTTGTCATAAGACTTAGAGAATTCATTTTCTGTCTTGATAGCACACGAGACAATATCTTCGTATGATGAGAAGGATTGTGATACTAAAGATCGACGGAGAAATGGTTTTAACCCATCAAAGAAACGATCAATCTTACTCCTTGGGTTACGTATATAATCGGCAGCATGCCTCGCTAACCTTGTAAAGTTAGCCTCATACTTTGCGACATTCTCATCCTCCTTCTGCCTCAGACTCAGAAATTGCCTTTCCATATCTGCTCGATGGTCATGAGGAAAGTATTTTTCTAAGAAAAGCTCTTTGAACTCCCTCCATTCCATATTCGATACGTCATCATCTTCCTTTGTGTTTTGAATCAGCGACCACCACTGATCGGCATCTCCAGTGAGGCGGTAAACTTCCATGATAACCTTCTCCCTTTTGCTACTCCCCAAGGCGTGGAATATTTTCTCTAAGGAGTTTATCCATTGCTCAGCTACTAACGGATTTGTACCCCCATTAAATGTAGGTGGTTGTTTCCTCATGAAGCGGTCTAACATTGATCCTCCACGTTGTGGATCAGGGTGCTCCATACGAGTAAGGTTGTTATTCATAACCTTCATGAGTTTTCCTAGTACGGTGAGAAGCTGATCATCACCAGTTGTATCACTAGCTCCACCATAATTATCTTGAGCAGGAGAGAAATCCCTACACGGAGTGCGTGCATTGATACGGTTTCCATTCCTTCCACTAGGCGCCATTTCTAAACAATGGCATAAACTAGATTAGTTTATGAATCAAAATACATAATTCCATACTTATAAAATACTTAACATAAATTGAACTATTTATGGATATAATCCATAATCATAAAAAGTTTTTCATTAAGGAAGTATATACTCATAACCATTCATAGTGGTTTGTAAAGAAAACGAGAATTATTCTAAGCATATCCCCCGGGAGTGTCGTAACCAAGAGTGCAGCAAGGCCCGTTGTCGTGCACCAGTTCCCATTCGAGTCTAGTTCAAAGCGGTGTTTTCGGGTTTTACCCCTAGGTACATCTGTGCCAAAGACGCCTCTACCTTCTCGTATCCAGACAGGGATGTATTGCTCGGAAAACTCACAAAATCTTTACAACAACAAAATTCTAGGAAGTTCTTCTATACTAATCCTCAAAGTCTATCTTTGGGCTATGTGCTCTAATCAGAGTTTATCTAAATCTAGCTTCCAAGGTTAGTACTAAACTACCTCTGATACCAACTGTAACGCCCCGACCCCAGATACCCAGAGTCGGTGCATTACTTCGTAACATTGGCATGATCACAAAAGATCAAGTCTCGAAAGACCGATTAGTTTAGTAGCCTTGGAAACACTAGATACATTAATAAGTGTTACATTACATCATAAAGTGAAAAACTAATAACAAATTCTTCATAGTCCACACTCATATCCTCTTCTGACTATCCCTGCAGGTCATTCATAAAATACTTCTTCACATCCTGGAAAATATTAAAACATTTAAAGGGGTGAGCTCAGATGCTCAGTAAGGATAACAAAATTGCGGAAGCTTTCATAAATAAACATAAACATTTAAGGCAATGTATAACTAAACAAAAGCCTTATTAAACTTGAACTTTAGCATAATATGGAAAAAGTAAAATCAAATAATGCCACTTACTTACTCACATGGATATTCTACTAGACGAATAATCACATGAAAGATCAATAACCACTTTCATAATGAGGGAATGTATAATGCCGGACATTCTGAAACATTTTTTCAAGGCCTCGGCCAAGACTTCTAAAATGATTAAGGCCTCGGCCAAAACCATAAATCAAATTGGGAAAGGGCCTTAGCCAATTCCACGTCTAGTTGTCTCATGAGACTTGCCGATGCAATTTTTTTAGAAGATACTTACGTTTAAAATTTCTAAAATATACTCCAGTGTTTTTCTGAAAACATTATGCAAGCTTCTGAAAACAAAATAACTTATTCTGAGACTTCTCGACTAATTACAGGCCATGATGGGTCCACGCCCAATCCCTTCCTGTCTACCACACTTGAGAGTCGGGTTTTCTGAAAACATTTTTAAGATTGCGTTAAATACGTATACATTTGCACAGGATTTTCATATATTTGGGATAAATATATATTTTTTAAATCATTTAAAAATCACATAATTATAAAAGAAAACC
Source organism: Viscum album (assembly GCA_963277665.1). NCBI lineage: Eukaryota > Viridiplantae > Streptophyta > Magnoliopsida > Santalales > Viscaceae > Viscum > Viscum album. The sequence goes on from OY728125.1 coordinate 1,619,934,706, forward strand.
TTTTGAATAAACTTAAAAGTCAAAGGGGTTTATACACTGTATAAAAGAAAGTTGTGTATAAAACCAAATATGCCTCAATGAAAGGAGATTGAGACAAAGTCCTTACAAAGATCATTTTTAAAATAAAATATATCTATTATGTGTATTCACTATAGGTACACATAAATAATACAAAATAAGACATAATAATATCATGACATAATTTGAAAGTAGGAGATTAACCCAAAGAATGGATGTTGGGTTAAGAAGTTACCTTACCTCGTGTCCGACTTGACTCGACCGCTCTTTAACCTCCTGAATAATAAACTAGAGTTAATATCTACCTTCTTAAGAACCATTTTAAATTTCATTATCCTTTTTATATCACTTATTACAATGTTATTAACATTATGTAATTATTTAAGTTAATAACGGTCGTTTTGTCGATCTTTGGTACTTGAGTCAATAATAAAGTTCTTATAATTACAAGTTGTTCATGTGGTGAAATATCCATTATATCCATAATTATATTCATGATGTAGTTATCATATATATCATATATATCCAGTATATACATTCATTCATAATATTACGTAACATTTAGAGGTAAGAAATGAAATGCACCGTTCATGAAGACGGTAAGTCATACGTACGCATGAACGCTACTTTCATTTCTATTTCGTATTTAATGGAATGAAATCATAATGATATAAATGTATAATATAATTCCAGTATAATATAGCATATAATACCATCTAATCTATCCTTTATACATCCCACATATGGCATTAACAATTCAAATCACATTGAGGGGGCGGTAGTCTGCACTTCCTAAAATGAAATTATCTCGTTTTACCCATAATGGAATTCATAAAGTATGACATAAATGAGAAATACAGAAGCATAAGTAAAAAATAAACATATTATATATCATATATAAATATAGTGACATCTTAATGTCCACTTTTGAAGGTGTTATATGAGTTTTGAACAATCATCGTTTCGTGAGGCAGAAATTCGCCATCCAAAGAAACCGTATGTTCTTTAACCATTAGATGTAGGTGTGTGTAAGTGTAGCTCGAATACTTCTTATAACAACATCCTAGTATATTGAGTATACTGTTGTTGTTACAAAAGAAATGAATAAAAAGTGTTTAGGGGGTTGGAGAAGAAAAATAAAACAAAACAACATTAGAGAAGACATTACCTCAAAATCGGGTAACTCTTTTTGATTTGAGCCAATGGCTTCCTTGGGAAGAGTTCTGCCCAAAGTGAGGCTTCTAGGAGTAAGAGGGGGAAGTTGGGAGAGTATTTGGGCAGAGTTTGGGCGATCCAAATGGCTTGAAAGTGTAAATGAGGTGGGAGAGGTGGGGGCCTTTTATAAGTGGGGAGGAGGGGCACTCTTGGAAAGTAAAGAAAAGTCACTTTATTATAAAATGAGTTTCGGATTTTAGAGGTCCCACACTTATATAATTAGAGGATAAGATGATAAAGGTTCGAAATCTACTCATACAATAGGTTTTTGACAAGTGTACAGTTTGGATTTTACATTATCTTTCCATTTTATTTAAATCGTTAAATAATGAGGTCATCGCTGCATCATCATGATGTCATAATTAATTTAATTTATTTAATGTCTAAAAATTATACAAAAAATACTATGATGTAGGAAATCTTTTTAGATTTCTAATGAATATTTATAATCAAAATTTGGACTTGTGTAACCCCACTTAAAAACTATTTTATTAAAACAACTCATGTTTGTGTCAATTTAATTTTAACATTAAATATATATATATTAATGTCATTTTCCAACCAAAGTGGCTCCATGGGGTCCCCAAGTTGACCCATGGGTTTTCTTGGTCGGCCATGACTCATCCAATAGGAGTAGGACAAGTTTCAAGCTCATCTCATATTATTAAAACATTATTTTTACCTTAAACTACACTAATTACCTCTAATCGCGATTAAGAACTTAAAAGTTACTATTCACCAAAAAATTATTTTGATCTCATTGAACCACATTTTACTTCTTAATGACAACCATGCATGTCGGATTTTTGAAAATCAAATCACAGAAGTGGTAATATTTCATTTAAACGAAAAATCAGTTATTTAACTACCACTTAGTGGTTTCACTATTCATCAAAAATTGAAGTTTTTCAGAACAATGCCAAAATTTTACCCTAAGATATAATTGATATTCCGAATTCAAAAATGATGTCTATTTTACAAAATTCCAAACATATAAGTTTCATTAATTAATTTTATAATTAATTCCCGCTGTCACAACAAATAGCGTGTTTTAAGAAACAATTTATATCAAAAGATTGGCAATTGTTTATGTCCAATTTCAAAGTGAAATTAATTCTAATTAACACCATTGGATAAAATGGTAAAAATATATTCTAATTATACTTTAAAACCACTCAATAATATAACTTATCACTATAAATTATTTTGATTAAAAAAGTTGTTTTAATTATTTTTCACTATTCATACAAATTTGGAAGTTCTCAGAAAATTACAAAAAATTCAACATAGGTTAATTTCAATATTAGGAATACAAAAATGAAGTCCATTTTGAAAGATAAAATTTCTATAATTTTAAAAAGTCATTATTACTATTCATAACGGCTACTATGATTAGTCGCGGTGTTTTAGAACTCGAAGTTGCATACAATGCAAGCTATTGCATTATTGAATGAGAAGCGTATTGTGGAAGCTCGGGGTGTTACAAATCCTCTTCTGATGAAGAAAATACATTACCTACTTATAAAGAAGTCTCTAGGTTTTCTAAACTTCTTGAGATTGAGAATTCAAAACTCAATAAGAAACTTGATAAGGCAAACTCTAGGAATTCTATTCTTACAAAAGAGATATCAGATCTTTCTAAAGATCTTGATAGGAAAAATGCTGATTTTGAAAGTATTTCAAAAAATCTTGAGGAAGTAAGTTCTGAGATGAACAAACTTGCTAAAGAATTAAAAAAAGTAATTTCTAAGAAAAATGTTTTCGATTCTAGCTCTAGTTCTAAAACTAATGATTTTGAGGATAAAAACTTGGTCATAAAACTCAAGTCTGAAATTTTTTCCTTAAAGAAGTGTTCATCAAACTTTACCCATGGTAAGGAAAATTTTGATAAAATGTATTCCCAAATACGACCTTTAAGAAATAAATCCAGATTTGGTTATACCCACGCAAAACCATTTTTCAGTAACAATTATTTTGTTCCTCAAAGTGCCCCATTTTGTACTAAGTGTCAATGTGGTGGTCACTGGGCAAATAATTGTTCCTTAAACAAAACCCAATCCTTAGGATTTCACAAATCTTACTTTTCTAAGAAGATGTGGGTACCTAAAATTTTGTTATCTAGTAATCTCGGATCCAAAAAAGTTTGGATTTCGAAAGTCTAATTTTTTTCTTGTTTTCAGGAAAATAAAGAGAATACCAACAACAATACATGGTACATGGATACTGGATGTTCCCGGCACATGACTGGTAACAAAAGCTATTTTGAAAAGAATATCAAAACGAAAGAGGAAAGGTAACTCTTGGAGATAATGCTAAGGGAGAAATTGTTGGTATTGGTGATATTGTTCTTCTTTGTAAAACCTTAATTTCAAATGTTCTGTGTGTTAAGGGTATTAAGCACAACCTCATTAGCATAATTTAGTTATGTGATGAAGGTTACCTTGTGAATTTTAGTAATGATAAGTGCTTAGTTCACAATTCCTAGGAAAAAATTAATCTCTCAGCCAATAGGCAAGAGAATGTTTACACTTTGAACCTAGAAGACCTCAGGAGCAAATATTTACCATGCCTAAGTGAAATGGAAGATCATTCCTGGTTATGGCATAGAAGATTAGGTCACTATAACCTTAGAAACCTATGTAAACTCTCTAAGAAGAAACTAGTTAAGGATCTACCAGAGCTTAGATTTGATTCTTCTAAAGTTTGTGATCCTTGTCAATATGGAAAGCAACATAAATCTAGTTTTAAATCAATCGGTGAAGTCTCGACAACTGATGCATTACAGTTAGTGCACATGGATATTTTTGGTCCAACATAAACTGGAAGTATTGGAGGCAAATACTATGTGTTTGTTCTAGTTAATGATTACACTAGATTTACTTGGGTTTATTTTCTAGCAAAGAAATCTGAAGCTTTTTCCTATTTCAAAAGTTTTAGAGATCAAGTAAAAAATGAGAAAAACCTTCCATTGAAAACGACTCATAGTGATCATGGAAGAGAATTTCAAAATTCTGATAGATTTGAATACATTAAACAGAAGTTAGGAATGATAACCATAAGGTAATCTTTCTTAATTAACTTTCTATTGAAAAAGTCTTCTTACAGTAATAAACTCCCTTTTATAGGGGGAGTACATTTGATTGTGAATGTAATAAAATTTTTCGAAAATAGTTTTTCAAACTTTTCAGAACTAAATTTCCGGAATGGAATTTCTGGAACTAAAATTTCCAGAATTGATTTGTTCATATAGAAGACTTCTGGAATCAAAAACTTCGTATTGAACACTTTCGGAATGGGAAATTTCATACTGGTATTTCCATAACGAGATTTTCGTACCGAGTCTTTCATAATGAGTTTTTCATTTTCAAAATTTTAAATTTTTTTTTACTAAATTATTATAATGTTTTTCGTACTGAGTTTTCCGTACTGAGTTTGTTTTTCATAGTGATTTTTGCGTTTTTTTTGGGTTAATTTTTCTTCAAATATTACCCATTGCGAATAATCCTCTTAAGCTAATCCGAAAGGTATAATTTACTTACTCAAGTTTTCGTAGTCATACTTTACTTGCTGGCATTTTCTTATATTTTGGTTTTGGATTATAATTTTCTTAAATCTTTGTTTTTAATAAAACCTCAAAAGATCGGATTCACGTTTTCATGAGAATTGGTTTTCGACCGTCAGATCTGATCTCATCTTGTCATAACCATTCGATCAACCATGGAAGTTGAACCATTTTCTCGTTGCCTATATAAAGGGGACCACAAATGGTTGTCCCACATCGGTTTTCAAGCTCCAGCGTCCCAAAGCTCTGCCTCTCCGTTTTAAAGCCTTTCCAAACATCATATTTCTCCGTTCCGAACTTCTCAGGGGTATTCTGATCCTAATGTCTGTGGAAGTAGCTTCTCAAGACATGTCTTCCTCTAAGCCGATTTCAAAGTGGTTAGTATATAGAGAGAGGTCGGTTCATCCTGATTTCTTCAACAAGTATGACTCTCTTATATCCAAGAATATTAAGGTTAATGGATGGGAAGATGTTGCTGTGTCGAAACCTGGGAATCAAGATGAAGTCTATTCAGATTTGCTTATAGAGTTTTATGAGACACTCTCCTTTCTTAAGGAAGATGGAAGAGAAAAGTTGTCTTTTAAGTCTTATGGTAAGACTTATAAGCTTTCATATGCCAAGGCAGATAGCTTGGTAGGGCTGAATAATGAAGGAGAAGCTGAATTTATATCTCATGTGTTACCAAATTCAAAGGGTAGCTTCGACAAGGAAAAAGCATTAGAAACTCTCGGACTGGCAGATGATAATGCTCCAAAGATTGATAATTTGTCTACGAATTTTCGAATTCTAGAATTATGGGTACAAGGCCTTATCGTACCGAGAAAGGGTGACAAAGATAGTTTGAAGAAGAGTGAGATCTACATCCTAGATTTTCTGATAAATCTGAGGAAGTTTAACCTGATGAAGCACATTCTCATTACTCTTGAGAAAGTTAAGAAAGGGAATCTGAGAGCTCAGATCATAATGTATCCCGCAATCCTCTCAAAGTTGATATTTCGGTGCCTTGAGTCTTTCAAGGAGGCTTGAAAGTCTAAGCCAAGAGTTTGAAAGATTATGTTGGTGAGTGATAGCACTCTCAAAAGGATGGATATAGCCTTTGACAAGAAGACTGGTCAGTTTATTGATTTACCTGCTCAAGAAGAAGCAGTTCCGAAAGTTGCTGATCCAGAATCCTCTAAGCCAGTAAGGAAGAGAAGGTTGAAAGAAGTTTAAGTTCAAGCAGAGAATCCCATGTCTAAGGAAGTTCATTCCGCACCTCCAAAACCAAAGAAGAAGAATGATTACCCAGATAAGGTAGTTTCTAAATGGAGGGAGATCAAAGAAAAAAGAGTGAAAGGAGAGCCTCAGTTTTTCTTGGATCATGCGGAGGCTAAGGCCTTGAAGGAAAGAACTACAGATGATCTAGAAAAACAATTCAAAGAAAAGAATCTTAAGAAGAAGTTGTCTGAATCAGAGGTAGCTCATGCATTGTTGAAGTTCAATGAGATGGTTTCAGCAAATATTCCTGTTCTGAGATCTTTTTCCTTGGACTCTCTTCCTGAGACTCAAGGAAGAAATTTCGTCGCTCTAGGAGAAGCTGTTGCTAAGACTGCTGAGGAAGTAGAGAAAATTGAGTGATTGGAAGAGGAAGAAGTTGTAGGTGAAGGCAGTGGTGAAACTGGAGATGTTTTGAAACATGTAGATGATTATAAGGGGACACCTTCGGAACATCTGTCACTCCGAACTTCAGAAGACGAATCTTTGAAATTAGTCACTCATGAAAACGATGAGCAGAAAGGAGAAGAAGAAGTATCTTATCATACAGAAGAAGAAGAACTTCTACATGATGCTACTCAAATGGAGAACGTAGAGGATGTAGCTCAAAAAGTTGCTGATGATGAAGACAATATTATTCAAGTGACTGATTGTGAAAAAAGAACTTCGGAACATGATTCTATTCCGAAAAGAGACAAGGGAAAGCAAATTCTTGCTGATACTCCGAGTTCAGTAGTGGTGAAGAGAAAGGAAGTTGGTAGTTATTCAAAGAGAAATCTTGACCAAGTTGAAGAAGAAAATTCTCCAAGCAGAGTCTCGGATTCGGAGTCATCTTCGTTGGGGCATGACTTTGTTGTTTAGTCTTTAAAGAAGTTGGTAGGTTCTATTCCGACCTTCTCAAGCATTGATTCAAGATGTCAGATGCTTCAACATGCTTTGAATCAGAAAACAGACTCCGTATCTATGGTTATGGATAAGTGTGTTGAGATAGAAGCTCAATTCAAATATTTCTATGTCGGCTATGAAGCCCACAAAAGATCTTGCAAGAGGATGACCAGTTGGTCGAGGAAGACTGTAGAAGAAATGATACTCTTTGATGAATTTCAAGATAATGTGAAGGATGCTTTTGAGACTGAGGACATGAAGATAAATGAGCTAACTTCTTCCTTTGAAGAGAAATTGACAAATGAAAAGAATTTCCGGATTCAAGAAGTCAGAGATTTGAATGGGAAGCTAAATTCTGTCTCTCAAAATTGGAAGTATGAAAGGGATCATCAGATTGAGTTTGAAGAAAAGTTAAAGGCTCAGGAAGAAAAGCATAAAGCTTGGGAAGAAAAGCTTCAAGCCCAGGAAGAAAAGATTGAAGCCCAAAGTGCAAGAATTGTTGTGTTAGAGAAGTAAGCTGAAGAAGATCATAAAGACTTAATGAAGATAAAGACTATTCTAAAGGGTCTCATGGCGAAAGAGAAAGATCCTAAATAGACATATCTGATCTTTTGTTGTACCTTAACTCTTTTGTTATTGAAATTTTTAAACTTAATAGAAATTGTACTTCCCCATTTTTTTCTTCTGTTACTACTAATTTTTCAGGTACTTCATTATATTTTCCATTCACTTGAATTATTTTTGAAAATAACAAAGGGGGAGAAGGAAAATAACTCTAATTAAAGGGAAAAAGAATCTTAACAAAGGGTGAGAAAGAAAACAAACTCTAATAAGAGTTTATCTAAGGGGGAGTTTCTCATTAAAGAAGACATTCTTATTCGTAATGAAATGTCATTCCGGAAATCTAGAATACAATCCTTAGAGTTTCAAAGCCTAAGGGGGAGTTAGTCGTATTCATCTACATCCATAAGCAAAGGGAGATAAGCCTTAATGTTTTCATTCTTCTTAAAATTTCTTTTTCGTAAGGATGATTGTGCTTTCCAAAAAGGGGGAGATTGTTGAGTCAATAAGGTTTTCCTTATGACTTTTCCATTCCTTCTTGTTTTGAAAATCACAAACACCTTATCTTTAAGTAAAATTACTTTTATAAGGAAAATCTCTTTTATAAGGAAAATTTCTTTTATAAGGAAAATCACTTTTGTAAGAAAAATTATCCTTATCATATTTTCATCCATATTTTTCTTAAGTATAAGATTCGGATTCATTTATATATTCTCGGAATTGTTTGAAACTTTGATATGAAGTATTCTGTTTTAGGATCCGAATTCTGGTTGAGAACTGTAATAAAGTTTCACTCCGAATTCCATATGAGAACTCTGATAAAGTTTCATTCTGAATTCCGGATACGAACTCTGATTAAGTTCTACTCTGAATTCAGGATATGAATCCTTATGAAGTTCGACATTGAATTCTCATTACAAATTCTGATGACGAATTCTCATTCCGAATTATCATTCCGAATTCTCATTCCGAATTCACCTATTAAACAGAATCTGATCATCATTGTTTTATTCACTCCAAATTTATTTAGACTCCGAAATTTATTTTTGGTCAGACTCCGAACTTTCATTTTGCTTAAACTTTTATAATTTGTCTAAACTTTGATATTTTTGTTACACTCCGAACTTTCACTCCGAAATTTTCAATTAGACTTAAAATGATGTCGTACATTCTGTTACACTTGTTTTGTTATAAAACGATGTCGTCTATTCTGTTTTAAACTAACCGTTGGTTAAGTTACACATGTACAGGTCCCTCCGATTTTTATGGAAAATATGACCGTTGGAAAGGAGGCCGACCTTGCCTATAAATAGGAGCTCATTTGAAAGAGCTCATAACTGATGGATAATTTCTTCAACATTGTGTATACATGCTATTGAAGTGATTTCTAGAGAAAGAGGCTCTTATTAACTCTCAAAGCTTCGTGCGACTCCGAATGTTGGTGATTACATTCGAGGACTTCTGGGGATAGGAAGACAGAGGTTTCCAACACCTTGAAGTTGAGGGCTTCCTTGCTGAGGAAGACAGAGGTGACCAACTACCTTGAAGTTGAGGGCTTGCGGGGATAGAAAGACAGATACTCCGATCTTCGTATCGAGGGCTTACCCTGGTGTGGGTAAGACAGACTTGCTTGAAAGTATAAATCAAGGGACCATTATCCAAGGTTGTTGGATACCCTTCTCTTTAGGTTAAAAGACTTATATCTTGTTACTTGTAGTTTTACTACTTGTTTGTTTTCGCTGAGTTTTGTATTATAAGGAAAGTATAACTTTGTTATACTTCCTTACTCATACTCTGTTACATTTAGATTCTATACGCTTTAAGGTAGAATCTCATATTGTAATCTTTTGTTAAGTTTCGATTTCCAGAACCATATTTCCGAAACCTACTTTCAGAATCTCTTTCCAAGTTTTCATTTGGTATTAGAGTTATTGTGAATTTTTTTAGTTTAAACTTTGTTAAACTTAGCTCTTTCCTTTGCTTAAGAAAACCATAGTTATTCGTAACTAACTTTAAAGGTTCCAAAGGAATTTTTAAAGTATATAATTCACCCCCCCCCCCTCTTGTATATTGAGCATCTACATCATTATTTCGATCCTACAATTGATATCAGATCCGGTCTCTGAAATACTTGTACTCACATATAAGTTTTTCTTGCTCACTTTGTCATTCCGAACTTTGAAAGTTCAGTCCGATCTTTGTCATTCCGAAATTTCTTATTCCGATTTTTTTCATTTCGAACATTGTGATTACGAACTTTTTCTACTAACAATTTTGTGTGCCAAAGGATATTTTAAGTATGGCAGGAGTAAATGTTGGTTCTATTGATAATCTAAATCCTACAAGACCACCAATCTTTGATGGTAATGATTATGAGTACTGGAGAGATCGAATGAAAACTTTTGTTATCAATACTGGAGTGGACAACTTTGTTATGCTTACTGGAGATTATAAAATTCCTGATAAGGATGTTAGAACTTTCACTAACCAGTAAAAGAAAGAGTATCAACTCAACTATAAGGTATGCAATACTCCACTGTGTTCAATGACTAGAAATATATACAACCAAATTTCTTCTTGTGAAGCAGCTAATTGTATCTGGAAGAAGTTAGAGGTTACACACTTTGGGACTTCTAAAGTGATTGAGATTAGGAGAGCTATGCTTAGAGCTGAACATCATGGCTTCAATTTTCCTTATGGTGAACCAATTTGTAAAGTTCAATAGAGATTTATGACTATAGTCAACAGCTTACAGTCTATGGGAGAAAAAGGGTTAGATGATGAAGCACTTGTGGATAAGATAATTGATCTCATCCATAATGAGTGGGAATCAAAAAGAACTGCTATAGATGAGAATAAGAAGGTCACTCAAATTTCTCTTGATGAGTTATTTGGAACTCTTCTCCAACATGAAACCAGAATGAAGAGAGATTCTGACAACATCAAAAAGAAGAATGGAAATGGTACCGTTGCTTTTACAACAACATCAAATCATATTAAAGCTAAGAATCCTGAGAGAGTAACCAGATCCAAGTCTAAGAAAATGGTAGTTCAATCAGATTCTAGTTAGAGTGAAATCTCTGAAAGTGAGTTAGAAAATCTTGATCGAAGGATGAACAAGATAGCTGGTCAGAGAAATTTCCAATCCAAGTATAAGAAGAAGGACAGGAAAGATAATAAAGATGGAGAAGTTACTTGTTATGAATGCAAGAGAGCTGGACATATTAGACCAGATTGCCCTTTGCTCAAAAAGAAAGAAAGGAAAGAAAGGCATTCAGATAGGAACAGAAAGAAGTATTATAAAGCCAAAGTTAAGAATGTTTTGAAAGCTAATGATACCTGGAGTGCCAGTGGTGGTGATTCTTCAGATGAATCTTCTGATTACGAATATTCAGGACAGAAGAATCTTGGTTTTATAGCCAGATTACCTATTGATAATAATTGTTTTATGGATAAGGTACGAAATGCTGAATCATTGACCAATGTTTCTTTAAATTCTAATGATAGTAAGTATTATAACTCTTCTGATGAATAATCCTCTTCTGATGAAGAAAATACATTTCCTACTTATGAAGAAGTCTCTAGGTTTGCTGAACTTCTTGAAATTGAGAATTCCAAACTCAATAAAAAACTTGATAAAGAAAACTCTAGGAATTCTATTCTTAAAAAATAGATATCAGATCTTTCTAAAGATCTAGATAGAAAAAATGCTGATTTTGAAAGTATTTCAAAAAATCTTTAGGAAGTAAGTTCTGAGAAGAACAAACTTTCTAAAGAGTTAGAAAAAGTAATTTCTAAGAAAAATGTTTTTGAGTCTAGCTCTAGTTCTAAAACTAATGATTTTGAGGATAAAAACTTGGTTATAAAACTCAAGTCCAAAATTTTTTCCTTAAATAAGTGTTTATCAAACTTTACCCATGGTAAGGAAAATTTTGATAAAATGTATTCTCAGATACGTCATTTAAGAAATAAATATGGATTTGGTTATACCCATGCAAACCAATTTTTTAGTAACAATTATTTTGTTCCTCAAAGTGCCCCATTTTGTACTAAGTGTCAATGTGGTGGTCACTGGGCAAAGAATTGTTCCTTAAACAAAACCCAATCTCTAGGATTTCACAAAGCTTACTTTTCTAAGAAGATGTGGGTTCCAAAAAATTTATTATCTAGTAATCCCGGATCCAAACAAGTTTGGATACTGAAAGTCTAATTTTCTTCTTGTTTTCAGGAAAATAAAGAGAATACCAACAACAATACATGGTACATGGATAATGGATGTTCCCGGAACATGACTGGTAGCAAAATCTATTTTGAAAAGATTATCAAAACAAAAGAAGGAAAGGTAACTTTCGGAGATAATGCTAAGTGAGAAATTGTTGGTATTAGTAATATTGTTCTTCTTGGTAAAATCTTAATTTCAAATGTTCTGTGTGTTAAGGGTCTTAAGCACAACCTCATTAGCATAAGTCAGTTTTGTGATGAAGGTTACCTTGTGAATTTTAGGAATGAGAAGTGCTTAGTTCAAAATTCCAAGGAAGAATTTATTCTCTTCGCCAATAGGCAAGAGAATGTTTACACTTTGAACCTAAAAGACCTCAGGAGTCAAGATTTACCTTGCCTAAGTGAAATGGAAGATCATTCCATGTTATGGCATAGAAGATTAGGTAACTGTAACCTGAGAAACCTATGTAAAATCTCTATGAAGAAACTAGTTAAGGATCTACCGGAGCTTAGATTTGATTCTTCTAAAGTTTTTAATCCTTGTCAATATGGAAAGCAATATAAATCTAGTTTTAAATCAATCAGTGAAGTCTCGACAACTGATGCATTACAGTTAGTGCACATGGATCTTTTTGGTCCAACACAAACTGGAAGTATTGGAGGCAAATACTATGTGTTTGTTCTAGTTGATGATTACACTAGATTTACTTGGGTCTATTTTCTAGCAAAGAAATCCGAAGCTTTTTCCTATTTCAAAAGTTTTAGAGCTCAAGTTAAGAATGAGAAAAACCTTCCATTGAAAACGATTCATAGTGATCATGGAGGAGAATTTCAAAATTCTGATTTTGAAACTTTTTGTAGTAAAAAAGGTATTACTCACAATTTTTCAGCACCTAGAACTCCTCAACAAAATGGTGTAGTTGAGAGAAGAAATAGAATTCTTCAAGAGATAACTAGAACCATGTTGAGTGAATATTCTATAGCTAGACATTTCTGGGTTGAAGCTGTCAGAACTGCTTGCTATACTATAAATCAAGTTTTGATTAGACCTTTTCTTAATAAAACCCCTTATGAGTTATGGAATGGTAGAAAACCAAGACTATCCTACTTCAAGGTTTTTGGTTGCAAAGTATTCATTTTGAATACTAAAGATAACTTAAATAAATTCGCACCAAAATCTGATTAAGGAATTTTCTTATGTTTTTCCACAACATCTAAGGCTTATAGAGTTTTTAATAAAAACACTAGTACTATTGAAGAAACAGTGCATGTAAAATTTTATGAGTCTGATCCTTTTGTTTTTAAACAATCCCAGCCTACATCCTCGGATGTGTTTTCAAAAATTGATTATCAACCTTTGATAGAAGAACCTTCTGATAAGGAAAATGTTCAAGAAGATACTTCTGAAATATTTATCCCAGAAGACTTTCTACCCTATGTTGATGAATAGGCTTTTCAAAACCCAAATCAGGTGTTTCTTAAGAATCATCCTAGTGATAGTATCATTGGTGATGTAAATTAACCTGTAAGGACTAGAAGTTCCTTATGAAATGAAGTAGAACATCTAGCATTTCTTTCCCAATTATAACCTAAAAGCACTGATGAAGCTTTAGGTGATGATGATTGGATCAAAGCCATGCAAGATGAACTAAATGAATTCGAAAGGAGTAAAGTATGGAATTTAGTTGAAAGACCTAAGGAAACTTCTGTAATTAGAGTAAAATGGGTTTTCAGAAATAAATGTGATGAAAATGGAGTCATAGTAAGAAATAAAGCTAGACTTGTTGCTAAAGGCTATAATCAGCAAGAGGGAATAGACTATGAATGAACCTATGCTCCAGTAGCTAGACTTGAATCTATCTATATTCTACTTGCCTTTGCAGAATTCTTTAATTTTAAACTTTTTTAAATGGATGTGAAATGTGATTTTCTTAATGGTTATGTTCAAGAGGAAGTTTTTGTTGAACAACCTCCTGGATTTGAAGATACAAAACATCCTGATCATGTTTTTAGACTTACCAAAGCTCTGTATGGTCTTAAACAAGCCCCACGAGCATGGTATGATAGACTCACGGGATTTTTGCTTCAAAATAAATATGTTAAGGGAAATGAAGATCCAACCCTTTTTATAAAGAAAGATAAGAAAAATGTTTTGATTGTTCAAATTTATGTTGATGACATAATATTTGGTTCAACTCAGCAATCTTTGACCGACTCTTTTGCACGTCAAATGAAATCTGAGTTTGAAATGAGTATGATGGGTGAGTTAACTTTTTTCCTTGGTTTTCAAATTTCTCAAAAACCAGAAGGAACCTATTTATCTCAACATAAGTATATTAAATATCTTCTTAAAAAGTATGGTTATGACAACACTAAGAGTATAAGTACTCCCATTGGTACCTCAAACTATTTAGATCTTGATGAAGCTGGGAAACCAGTAGATCAAACATCTTTTAGAGGTATGATAGGAAGTTTACTATACTTAACAGCTAGTCGACCAGACTTAATGTTTTCAGTATGCTTATGTGCAAGATATCAATCCAATCCTAAGGAGTCTCACTTAAAGGAAGTTAAATGAATTTTTCGCTACCTTAAGGGAACCATGGATCTAGGATTATTTTATACTTCTGGAAATGATTTTGTTCTAAAAAGATTTTCTGATGCTGACTTTGGTGGATGTAGAATGGATAGAAAAAGTACATCCGGAACTTGTCATTTCTTAAGAGATTCGTTAGTTTCTTGGTCTTGTAAGAAGCAACATTCTGTAGCACTTTCCACTGTTGAAGCCGAATATGTAGCAGCTGGAAGTTGTTGTGCTCAAGTGTTGTGGATGCAACACACACTCACAGACTATGGCTTCAGCTTTACTAAAACTCAAATTTTGTGCGATAACACAAGTGCCATTGCCCTTAGTAAGAACCATGCACATCAATCTCATGAAAAACACATAGATATTAGGCATCAGTTTCTTAGGGATCACACACAAAAAAGAGATATTATTCTTCAGTTTATCGGAACGCAAGATCACCTTGCTGATATTTTCAAAAAATCTTTGCCTTCTGATAGATTTGAATACATTAAATAGAATTTAAGAATGATAACCGTAAGGTAATCTTTCTTAATTAACTTTCTGTTGAAAAAGTCTCCTTACAGTAATAAACTCCCTTTTATAGGGGGGAGTACATTTGATTGTGAAAGTAATAAAATTTTTCGAAAATAGTTTTTCAAACTTTTCGGAACTAAATTTCCGGAATGGAATTTCCGGAACTAAAATTTCCAGAATGGATATGTTCATATAGAAGACTTCTAGAATCAAAAACTTCGTATTGAACACTTCCAGAATGGGAAATTTCGTACTGGTATTTCCATAACGAGATTTTCGTACCGAGTCTTTCATAATGAGTTTTTCATATTCAATTTTTTTTAAATTAATTTTTTTTTCCTTTTCGTACTGAATTCTTATAATGTTTTTCATACTGAGTTTACCGTACTGAGTTTGTTTTTCGTAGTGAGTTTTGCGAACTATGTCTTTTCGTAATAAATATTTTTCGTTGTCATTTTTATATTACCCATTACGAATAATCCTCCTAAGCCAATCCGAAAGGTATAATTTCCTTACTCAAGTTTTTGTAGTCATACTTTACTTCCTGGAATTTTCTTATATTTTGGTTTCAGATTATAATTTTCTTAAATCTTTGTTTTTAATAAAACCTCAAAAGATCGGATTCAAGTTTTCATGAGAATTGGTTTTCGACCGTCAGATCTGATCTCAGATTGTTACAACCGTTCGATCAACCGTGGAAGTTGAACATTTTTTTCGTTGCCTATATATAGGGGACCCCAAATGGTTGTCCCACATCAGTTTTCAAGCTCCAGCATCCCGAAGCTCTGCCTCTCCGTTTTAAAGCCGTTCCGAACTTCATATTTCTCCGTTCCGAACTTCTCAGAGGTATTCAGATCCGAATGTCTGTGGAAGTAGCTTCACAAGACATGTCTTCTTCTAAGCCGATTTCAAAGTGGTTAGTATATAGAGAGAGGCTGGTTCATCCTGATTTCTTCAACAAGTATGACTCTCTTATATCCAAGAATATTAAGCTTAATGGATGGGAAGATGTTGTTGTGTCGAAACTTGGGAATCAAGATGAAGTTTATTCAGATTTGCTTATAGAGTTTTATGAGACACTCTCCTTTCTTAAGGAAGATGGAAGAGAAAAGTTGTCTTTTAAGTCTTATGGTAAGACTTATAAGCTTTCATATGCCAAGGCAGCTAGCTTGGTAGGTCTGAATAATGAAGGAGAAGCTGAATTCATATCTCATGTGTTTCCGGATTCAAAGGGTAGCTTCGACAAGGGAAAAGCATTAGAAACTCTCGGACTGGCAGATGACAAGGCTCCGAAGATTGCTAATTTATCTACGAATTTTCGAATTCTAGAATTATGGGTACAAGGCCTTATCATACCGAGAAATGGTGACAAAGATAGTTTGAAGAATAGTGAGATCTACATCCTATATTTTTTTATAAATATGAGGAAGTTTAACCTGATGAAGCACATTCTCATTACTCTTGAGAATGTTAAGAAAGGGAATCTGAGAGCTCAGATCATAATGTATCCAGCAATCCTCTCAAAGTTGACAGTTCGGTGCCTTGAGTCTTTCAAGGAGGCTTGCAAGTCTAAGCCAAGAGTTTTCAAGATTATGTTGGTGAGTGATGACACTCTCAAAAGGATGGATGTAGCCTTTGACAAGAAGACTGGTCAGTTTATTGATTTACCTACTCAAGAAAAAGCAGTTTGGAAAGATGCTGATCCGGAATCCTCTAAGCCAGTAAGGAAGAGAAGGTTGAAAGAAGTTGAAGTTCAAGCAGAGAATCCCAAGTCTAAGGAAGTTCATTCCGCACCTCAAAAACCAAAGAAGAAGAAAGCTTACCCAGATGAGGTAGTTGCTAAATGGAGGGAGATCAAAGAAGAAAGAGTGCAAGGAGAGCCTCAGTTTGGCTTGGATCCTGTGGAGGCTAAGGTCTTGAAGGAAAGAACTGCGGATGTGCTAGAAAAACAAGTCAAAGAAAAGAATCTTAATAAGAATTTGTCTGAAGTAGAGTTAGCTCAGTCATTGTTGAAGTTCAATGAGATGGTTTCAGAAAATATTCATGTTCCGAGATCTTTTTCCTTGGACTCTCTTCCTGAGACTCCAAGAAGAAATTTCTTCGCTCTGGAAGTAGCTGTTGCTAAGACTGTTGAGGAAGTAGATCAAATTGAGCGAGTGGAAGAGGAAGAAGTTGTAGCTGAAGGTAGTGGTGAACCTGGAGATGTTTTGAAACAAGTAGATGATAATAAGGGGACACCTTCGGAACATCTGTCACTCCGAACTTCAGAAGCCGAATCTTCAAAATTAGTTACTCCTAGAAACGATGAGCAGCAAGGAGAAGAATAAGTAGCTTATCATGCATAAGAAGAACAACTTCTACATGATTTTTCTCAAATGGAGAACGTAGAGGATATAGCTCAAAAAGTTGATGATGATGATGACAATATTATTCAAGTGACTGATAGTGAAAAAAGAACTCCGGAACAGGATTCTATTCCGAAAAGAAACAAGGGAAAGAAAATTCTTGCTGATACTCCGAGATCAGTAGTGGTGAAGAGAAAGGAAGTTGGTAGTTCTTCAAAGAGAAAGTTTGACCAAGTTGAAGAAGAAAATTCTCCAAACAGAGTCTCGGATTCGGAGTCATATTCATTGGGGCATGACTTTGTTGTTCAGTATTTAAAGAATTTGGTAGGTTCTATTCCGACCTTCTCAAGCATTGATTGAAGATGTCAAATGCTCCAACATGCATTGAATCAGAAAACAGACTCTGTATCTATGGTTATGGATAAATGTGTTGAGATAGAAGCTCAATTCAAATCTTTCTTTGTCGGCTATGAATCCCACAAAAGATCTTGCAAGAGGATGACCAGTTGGTTGAGGAAGACTGTAGAAGAAATGAGGCTCTTTGATGAATTTCAAGATAATGTGAAGGATGATTTTGAGACTGAGGACAGGAAGATAAATGAGCTAACTTCTTCCTTTGAAGAGAAATTGACAAATGAAAAGAATTTCTGGATTCAAGAAGTCAGAGATCTGAATGGGAAGCTAAATTCTGTCTCTCAAAATTGGAATTATGAAAGGGATCATCGGATTGAGTTTGAAGAGAAGTTGAAGGCTCAGGAAGAAAATCTTAAAGCTCAGGAAGAAAAGCTTCAAGCCCAGGAAGAAAATATTGAAGCCCAAAGTGCAAGAATTGTTGTGTAAGAGAAGCAAGCTGAAGAAGATCATAAAGACTTAAAGAAGATAAAGACTATTCTAAAGGGTCTCATGGCGAAGGAGAAAGATCCTAAATAGACATATCTGATCTTTTGTTGTACCTTAACTCTTTTGTTGTTTAAATTTTTAAACTTAATAGAAATTGTGATTCCCCATTTTTTTCTTCTGTTACTACTAATTTTTCAGGTACTTTTTTATATTTTCAATTCCCTCTAATTCTTTTTGAAAATCACAATGGGGGAGAAGGAAAATAACTCTAATTAAAAGGAAAAAGAATCTTAACAAAGGGTGAGAAAGAAAACAAACTCTAATAAGAGTTTATCTAAGGGGGAGTTTCTCATTAAAGAATACATTCTTATTTGTAATGAAATATCATTCCAGAAATCTAGAATACGATCCTTAGAGTTTCATAGCCTAAGGGGGAGTTAGTCGTATTCATCTACATCCATAAGCAAAGGGAGATAAGCCTTAATGTTTTCTTTTTTCTTAAAATTTCTTTTTCGTAAGGATGTTTGTGCTTTCCAAAAAGGGGGAGATTGTTGAGTCAATATGGTTTTCCTTATGACTTTTCGATTCCTTCTTGTTTTGAAAATCACAAACACCTTATCTTAAAGGAAAATTACTTTTATAAGGAAAATCGCTTTTATAAGGAAAATTTCTTTTATAAGGAAAATCGCTTTTGTAAGAAAAATTATCCTTATCATATTTTCATCCATATTTTTCTTAAGTATAAGATTCGGATTCATTTCTATATTCTCGTAATTGTTTGAAACTTTGATATGAAGTATTCTGTTTTAGGATCCGAATTCTGGTTGAGAACTGTAATAAAGTTTCACTCCGAATTCCAGATGAGAAATGTGATAAAGTTTCATTCCGAATTCTGGATACGAACTCTGATTAAGTTCTACTCCGAATTCAGGATACGAATCCTTATGAAGTTCGACATCGAATTCTCATTACGAATTCTGATGACGAATTCTCATTCTGAATTCTCATTCCTAATTCTCATTCCGAATTCTCATTCCAAATTCACCTATTAAACAGAATCTGATCATCTTTGTTTTATTCACTCCGAATTTATTTAGACTCCGAAATTTATTTTTGGTCAGACTCCGAACTTTCATTTTGCTTAAACTATTATAATTTTTCTAAACTTTGATATTTTTGTTACACTCCGAACTTTCACTCCGAACTTTTCAATTAGACTTAAAAAGATGGCGTACATTCTGTTACACTTGTTTTGTTATAAAACGATGTCTTCTATTCTGTTTTAAACTAACCGTTGGTTAAGTTACATGTGTACAGGTCCCTCCGATTTTTAAGGAAAATATGACCGTTATAAAGGAGGCCGACCTTGCCTATAAATAGGAGAACATTTTTAAAGAGATCATAACTGATGGATAATTTCTTCAACATTGTGTATACATGCTGTTGAAGTGATTTCTAGAGAGAGAGGATCTTATTAAATCTCAAAGCTTAGTACGACTCCGAATGTTGGTGATTACATTTGAGGACTTCCGGGGATAGGAAGACAGAGGTTTCCAACACCTTGAAGTTGAGGGCTTCCTTGCTGAGGAAGACAGAGGTGACCAACTACCTTGAAGTTGAGGGATTGCGGGGATAGCAAGACAGAGACTCCAATCTTCGTATCGAGGGCTTACCCTGGTGTGGGTAAGACAGACTTGCTTGAAAGTATAAATCAAGGGACCTTTATCCAAGGTTGTTGGATACCCTTCTCTTTGGGTTAAAAGACATATATCTTGTTACCTGTAGTTTTACTATTTGTTTGTTTTCGCTGCATTTTGTATTATAAGGAAAGTATAACTTTCTTATACTTCCTTACTCGTACTCTGTTACATTTAGATTCTATACGCTTTAAGGTAGAATCTCATATTGCAATCTTTTGTTAAGTTTCGATTTCCGGAACCATATTTCCGGAACCTAATTTCGGAATCTCTTTCCAAGTTTTCATTTGGTATTAGAGGTGTTGTGAATTTTCTTAGTTTAAAATTTGTTAAACTTAGCTTTTTCCTTTGCTTAAAGAAACCATAGTTATTCATAACTAACATTAAAGGTTCCAAAGGAATTTTTAAAGTATACAATTCACCCCCCCCCCCCTCTTGTATATTGAGCATCTACATCATTATTTCGATCCTACAACAACATAATAACATAACCAATACTAGTTAAACTTATGAAAATAAGTGTGAAATCATTATACACATAAATTGATAAATAAAGTGATGAATTACATAAATAAATACCAAGATGATTCTTAAAAACATTTCACATTTCAAAATAATTTATATAACTTTTTATTAAACCTTTGTAACACAATGTGTATAAATCATGACATACCTTTGTATGATTTTCATTATCATACATATATGTGTGGGTTTAAAAATTATATAAAACTAGGTAAACACAAAGTGTATACATGGGGTTTTAACAGTTGGAATGAGGATTAATAATTCCTTATGAATATTGTACAACTCAAAAATATAACTTAATCACCAAAAATTGGGTTTAGAAAAACATATTTTAGAATATAATTAAATTCCATAGGTATATACATATAATCATATATATATGTATATTCTAATTAAACAAAAAAATTGAATACATACATGGTTTACATGTATAAGAAAGAGTATATTTCCAGCATTTGAAAATGTCATGGACAAAGATGGGTTGTTGAACTTAAGTAAAAACATATAAACATATATAAAAAAGTGCATATATGTTTCTTATATAACAACACTGAAACTAAAACATATACAATTTATATATGTTTTTAAACACATGACTATAGGAATTATAAAAAACACTCAGAAGACTTTAAAAAAAATTTGGAAGGTGACTTATATAAACTGTATGATTATATATATTTAACCATTTATACAAAGTGTGTATATTTAGGTTTTACACAAAGAAGGAAAGGTATAATTAATCCTTACCTTGATTTCTATTCTTGTACACACTAATGAAGGAAGAAAAAGCATGGTATGTGATTCCCTCAGCAATAAGTATAAAGAAATTCAGAGGATGCAAGAAAAAAAATTAGAAACACAGATGGAAGTGAAGAACTCAACCATAGAATGATAGAGGAAAAATGGGTTCACTAGTGTGTAAAGATATATGCACTCAATGAAGCTTACCTGAGAAGATTTGTGAAAATTTTATTTATTTAAAAAAATTAAAAAAAATCTATTTGAGATTCAATTCATAATAAAACTAGAAGATACCAAAAGTTCCAATCAATTTCTGATTAAATTATCTAAAGAAACACACACAAATAACACAAATGGACAAAAAATAGTATTTGACAAACGTATCACAGTATGGTTAATTAAGAAAACATAAACAGTCGACCTATTGTGATATCAGTGGAGAAAAACATAAAACATACAAATCAAACTTCTATGAATAAAACCATGACAAAAAACTACCTCCAACTAGGTTGAAGAACAAATTGAAACTCAAATATGGATTTTTACTCACATCTCGACACCATGATTGAACGCTATCCACTTTCCTTGAACACATCACCCAGTGTCCTGCTCGACCCAGACCTCCACCATGGATCGAGATCCCTAGCGAAGACTTCAACTCCCTCAGACACAGCCAGACGACTGGACTCCGACGGTCGCGGCATGTGACTCTGACGCGAGACGCTCCCTCAGTGCTGACTACTCCCTCGATCCTCGAATCATGACCCCACTTGACACCCTCATTAGACCTACTCGATCATCATGTCTGGTCTCCCTCGGCATCGGCTCGCGCTCGCTTGGTCTAATTGAGATCCCCGACACCGCGATGCAACACCTCAAACGTGAAC
The DNA here is from genome assembly GCA_963277665.1 of Viscum album. Lineage (NCBI taxonomy): Eukaryota > Viridiplantae > Streptophyta > Magnoliopsida > Santalales > Viscaceae > Viscum > Viscum album. The sequence goes on from OY728125.1 coordinate 1,619,956,560, forward strand.
CCAAATCCATTTATGTGATTCCCCTTTTTGTTATCGAATTTCATCCATTATTATTATAATATTGTTATATTTATATTATTATTACTATTTCATTATATTTTTATATCCTTATTATCATCTATTATCATATATTATATTATCATTATTTTACAAAGTCAAAAGTTGTATAAACCTAATATTCTATTAAAAATAATGTTATCATTTCTTTTTAAAAAGTAAGGGTTTTATTCTAAAATTCAAATATATTTCATATTATATAGTTAAAAGGTTATAAATTAAATTAATAGTTGAAATGTATTATCTTGAGAATAAAAATAATTATTTTAATTTGTTACAATTTGAAACATTTAAAAAATGTTAATAAAGTTATGAAATTCTAATCTAATAAAAATTTTATAATATAATGATAATTATTAGATATATATGTGTGTGTGTATAATATTTTCAAAAATATATAAAACCCATATAATTATTCATATATTATTTTAAATAATTATCAGCATAATTAAAATAGTTTAAAAAGGATTTCATTAAATTACTTTAAAATAATTATATTAATGTAATGTATAACCTCAATATACAATTATAAAAAAATAATTTTATTTTTTTACAATTCCATATTATTCAAACACATTATAGATATATATATTTATATATTACATTCTTAAAAACAAATAAAAAATTAGTTATATTCATATATTAATATAATTATTATTTGAATTGTTATATTAAATAATGATTCGATAAGAATAAATTCTTTTCAATAAAAATAGTTATTTTAAATTATTCTTTGAACAAAGGGAGATAAAATTTACTTTGAATACCATATTGGTTAGTACAATAATTAAACAGTAAAATTATTATTTTTAGAAATGAAAAAGGTTCGGGGCGTCACATTATTCCCTCGATCAAAGAATTGTGTCCTCGCAATTTCATTATGGTCGTAAGCTTCCAATTACCAACCAACAAACTTCACCCCTGATTCCCCTTCACTAAGTCCACCCTCATAGAATAATTTCCAGGTAGGTTCTTCTAGTTATATTGATCCCTATAACATTGTTAATCTTTTAAATTTCATTAATCCAGATGCACCTATCACAGCTCGACTAAAAGTCATGCGGAAAACAATAGGTCGTCGAAGGGGTGGCATGGTAGGTGAAGAGTTCATAGATATTAGAAGGAACGTGGTTCAGATAGACTAAACTGATGACATGGTTCTCTAAAAACCAAATTTTATAAAGTGCCCCAAACCTACTGTAACACTAGACATTGAAAATAATGGCAGCGTGGGGGTCACCCGCCTCTGCAGCTTCTTGGAACATCTTCATGGCCAAATAACCATCAGATAGGGTGAAACAAAAGAAGAGACATTTGAAGTACCTTCTTTTGTGTTCATAAAAATCATTTATCACTTACGACATGAGGTAGAAAATGTTACTCAGTCCTTGATAAAGTCAAAATATATTTGGGTTGTTAGACACTTGATAAAGGCGTTTACAGGTTAGACGTAGGTTTACAAACGGCTGGTATGTATCTGAACCTGACTCGAAAATTATGCATTCTAGTAATTTAGTGAGGAGAGACAAAAGACTATATTCTTATTCCATCTGGAAATTCCAAAGAATAATTATACTTAGTAAAACATAATCATATTTTTAATGTTGTTCTACTTTTCTTGGGTTGTCAAAACCAATCCTCTTATAACAACTATCACACCCCAACCCAAGACTGCCCCAGAGCCTATTTGGTTTCAATAAAACATGGTGTAATTTTTTGTTTTAAAAGAAAATATGATTATTACACATCATTTTCCACTAATGAGGACCTTTTCGGTATAGTGTATGGAAAACCAAATACTAAAATTACATTCCTTCAAACCTATAATAGAAAAGTATCTCCAAAAAGATGCCACTAATCAGTGTAACTCAAATATACTAAACTAATAAAATATATGCTCAAACATTGGTTGAGCATATAAATTCTTATTAATAGGTTTTAAAATAAAATAATATTTCAATTATAACCTTTTCAAAACATTTCCTTTAAAATAATTCACAGAACATTTTCTTAAGGAAATCTATAATACATGAATCAAAATATAAAATTTGTCCAAGAATTATATGTGAACATTACAAGGAATGCTAATAGGGTCACATAGAAATTTGTTCCAATCATAAGCATACTCAAACTAAATATCGGTTGTGAAGCATAATTAGTAAGAGCCATTCTATCTTTAATATTTGTGACATGTGAAAGTGCATGTACACAGTTTACAACTGAGAGTAATACATGTTAAGAGTTGCACATAATAACACTAATTACTTCCTTACAAACTGTAAATCATAAACTGTAAGATAAATATCTTAATGATGAATAAACATTATATCATAAGCATTTAATTTTTTCAAAAAAACTCATAATAATAAGATATTAACCAATTAAATTATACTAGTAAATTATCTAATTGTTAATTAATAATCATAAAAATTATGAGGGAAATGTATAATGTGTGACTGTGTCAAGGCCTTGTTCTATGACCTAATTTGTCTCATGATAACTACATATGGATCATGGGGATTTCATAAATTGGTCTCCAACCCGTAGGGCTTTTGTTAACCGGTCCCCAACATGTAGGGAATTAATTAATCATTCCCCACCCCATTTCATACTGATTGAAACACATTCCTCATATTCCAAGAAAGGTCATATATTCAAAGTGTAACATTCTACTTTGAATACTTAATTTTTCATTTCATATTATTCAAGATGTCCCATACCACCTTGAATAATTTATTTTCTTAATCCATAATTGGTTATAACTATTTAACATCATTCTTTAACATTTACATATGTATTTTGAATCAAGTACTTAAGTGTCAAAAATAATAACTTCATAGAAATTTAATAAATGAAAAGTATGGTAGACAGATTAGAGCACATGTAACAATAACTAAATCACATTAATTACATGTTTTTCACAGAAAATGATAACCCTGAAATTCCAAAACCACATTACAAAGGCAAACATATTATAATCTAAAATGCATATCAGTAATTCATCATCAATTTATAGGTCGAAAAAATATTCTATGTAAGGTATTTACCACATAGTTGTTTAAAATTACATTACTTACATGTTTATATATATATATACATACCATAAGGGTATTCCCAATTATTTAATCACAAGGATATAAATTATAAACCATGAAAATCAACCACACAACTTACTAATATAACAAATAAAAGTTAGACTTATGAAAATATGTGTGAAATCTATATACACATAAATTGATAAATAAAATTTGTATTATTAAAACAAATACCAAGTTGATTCTTGAACACCTTTCACATTTTATAATACTTGATATAACTTTTTATTTATCATTTTTAACAAAAAGTGTATAAATCAAGACATGCCTTTGAATTATTTTGGTTCACATACATATATGTGTGGGTTTAAAAATTATATAAACTATGTAAACACAAAGTGTATACATTGGGGTTTTTACAACGGAAAAAAGTTTTTATTTTTTTATGAATATTGTATAAATCACAAACATAAATTAATCACAAAAAATTAGTTTTATAAAAACATAATTAAAATTACAATTAAAACCCATAGGTATACAAATATAATCATATATATATGTATAGTCAAATTAAACAAAACAAAATTGAATACATACTTGGTTTACAAGTATAATAAAGTGTATACTTCTAGCATTTGAAAAACTCATGGACAAAGTTGGTTTGTTGAACATATGTAAAAACACATAACCATATATACAAAAAGTTTATATATGGGTTTTATATAAAAACATTAAAATTGAAACATATATAATTTACATACATTTTAAAAAACATGACTTATGAAATGATAAACAACACTTAGAAGACATAAAAAATGATTTGTAAGGGTACTTATATAATCCAAATGATTATATACTAATATAACCGTATATACTAAGTGTGTATATTTAGGTTTTTCACAATGAAGGAATGGTATAACTAAATATTACCTTGATTCCAACACTTGGATACACTAATCAAGGAAATAGAAGCATGGTATGTGATACCCTTAGCAACAAGTATAACGAAAATCATAAGATGAGAAACAAAAAATTAAAACATCAGAAGGCCGCACAGAACTCAACCATATATTGACAAATGAAAAATGGGATTACTAGTGTGTATAGATATATGCACCTAGTGAAGCTTACCTGAGATTATTTCTGAAAATAGTAGTGATTTAAAAAAAGAAAAACAAATCCTATGTGAGATCATATTCATACTAAAAATAGAAGAGACTAAAAGATCCAATCAATTTATGATAAAATTATCAAAAGAAACACAAGTAAATACCACAACCAGATAAAAAATATTATTTTAAAAATTTATCAAAATATGGTTAATTTAAAAAACTTAAGCAGTCGACTGATAGTGATATCCGTGGGTAAAACAGAAAATAGACAACCCAAACTTGTAAGAAGAGAATCGGGATAAAACAAAACCTACCTCCAACAAGGTCATATAAAAAATTGAAACTCATATCTGGATTTTAAAACACATCTCAACACCATGATTGAACCCTTTCTGCATGCCTTGAACACGTCACACATTGGCCTGCTTGACCTAGACCCCCACCATGGAACGAGATCCCCGAAGAATACTTCAACTCCCTTAGACACAACTAAAGGAATAGACTCCAACGATCATGGCTTATGACTTCGACGGGACACTCTCCCTCGACCCATACTATGCCCTCGATCCTCAATGCCATACCCCACTCAAATTCCTCATCGGAAATACTTGAGATTCACGCCTGGTGTCCCTCGGCATTGGCTCGCACTCGCCTAGCCTGCTCGATATCCCCAGCACCACGACGTAGCACCCCAAGTGCGGACTCAAATCCCTTTACGGGATTCCCTTTTTTTGTTATCCAATTTCCTCAATTATTATTATAATTTTTTTATATTTATATTATTATTACTATTTAATTATGTATCTTGATCCTTATTAACATTTATTATCATATATTATATTACCATTAATTTGTAATGTCAAAATTTGTATAAAACTATTATTCTATTAAAAATCATTTTATCATTGTTTTTTAAAAAGTAATGATTTTTATTATTAAATTAATATATATTTCATATTATATACTTAAAATTTTATAAATTAAATTAACATTTAAGAATTTATTATCTTGAAAATCAAAATAATTATTTTAATTTGTTACAATTTGAAACATAATTTATTTTAATAATGTTATGAAATTTTCATCTAATCAATATTTTATAATCGAATAATTATTACTTTATATATATATATATATCATATATTAGAAAATATATAAAACCTATCACGACCCCCTCCCACCAAAGATACCTCTCCTGAGTTGGAAATGGTGAAAGGGAGATAATGACCCCCAAGTCCCGCCTCCAGTATGCCCCAGGGTGGCGACTAGCACCAAGGGTATGAGTTTTCACAAATATGGGAGGCATTACCCTTTTTATTGTTTAAGATCGTGAAATCGGACCAGTAAACCACCAAAAAGAAAAAGAACAATTATATAGAAATAAACCCAAGCCAATCCCACATGCATGTTTAAATAGTTCTGAAACAAGGTACAAGTACGAAGATGCTCAAAAAGTACAATAACAAAAGAAACAAGTACAACAAACTGTAGAAACTCCAACTGTCCCGACTAGTAGGGTCTTGCATGGCCCTGGTAGTCCTCCTGGAAACCTAAAAGTAAACGTAGGGTGAGCATATAAGTATACTCAATAGGGAAACCTAAAGCTCTCGTGCACAAGTGGGGAGACATCCTAATGTACCGTGAGAACAACAGAAGAAACCTAGCAATGAATTCTATCCACCCAACCTCACCAGCCACACACACCGAAAACACAATCACAAAAAGTAGTAGTATATAAGAACAAGAGTATTGGGTACACCGCACCATTTCCCCCCCACTACATAGCTGCTCTTCCCAACGACGAACGTCCTAACGCTACCACACTCTTCCCGTCGGCACACACCTGGGCCTCACAACCAGGTATCCCGCCCGCACACACCTGGGCCTCACAACAACGTATCCCGCCCGCACAAACCTGAGCCTCACAGTCACGTATCCCTCCCTCACACACCTGGGCCTCACAACCACGTATCCTGCCCGCACACACCTGGGCCTCACAACCACGTATCCCGCCCGCACACACCTGGGCCTCACAACCACGTATCTCACCCGCACACACCTGGGCCTCATCCTGAAGGTTCTTGGGAAATAGTATAACCTGCCTAAACTATCTTGGGCTAAACCACCCCAATCAAAACCTACCAGAAGAGTCTTGGGTGTAAGGATGCCTCAATCCACCACAAACTTGGGAAGAAGGAGCAGGAAGGAGATAGTAACTAAGGGGAAAACACCCTCTCCCATAAAATGGGAGTGTTCGGCACTAAGTTCTTAACATGGGTGGGGTGCGATAAAAAACAGAGATAGAGATATATATATATATATATCAAACACTCATCCCAACCTATGGCTTCTAATCAGAGAACTGATCATTTGCCTCGACACTACTACTACGAAGAATGCATACAACAAACAACCCCAACCCTATTTAGGTTTTCATGTTTCAACAGAATTAGTTTATTAGTTCCTTAACTATTGGGAAACTATCCACAACCAACCATATCGATCATTCGTAAAACATATCCCAGCCATCCACAAATCAAGTTAGAAAAACACAAGCAACACAACCAAGTCCCTTCTTATTAACCAACCAACCCATTGATTATTATTCCTGTTCCATTTCCATGCCCCACCATTTATTAACTCTTCCAATTTTTATTTATTATTACAAACCATAGTTCATATGCATTCAAGCCCATCTCTACAGCACCGATACCAACCACCATAACCACAACCACACTGAACATCATCATCCCTTGATACCATTCATTACAGCCCCGCTGCCCATCACTAACATAGCATTCACACCAACCCACAACCAAGCCAACCGCAGCCCCACTGCTCACCCGATCCACAACAACCCACAAAAACACCTTCATCACATGCCACATATCCAATACAAAACCCACATGTTCATTATTCCATTTTGTTCAACCGAGGTGATCACACAAGGGTTCCAGATTTTAAATCAGCCAACATTACGTGATTATCCAAATTCCACATTCCATGAAGTTTCCATCCACAAAAATGGTCCAGAAAGATAGGGAAACATTTAATTGCGCAAGCAAAGGCCCCCAATGACTGTTATTTTCAGTAGGAATAAGCCTATTCAATTCACAACATAATATCACGGGATATAAAAAAAGTAACAGCATTCACAAACTTCCCACCCCCGTTATATAAGCCATTTATTATCTTTATTAAACTGCTTCAAATGTGTTTCACGTAAACAAGAGGAAACCCACCCTGCATGATGCACAATTTAGGGAGACGAATGTAAAATCCCCACTTCAATAGGTTCTGATCACAACGCTCCTCCGTATCAACTTTAGAAGACGTCCGTCGGCATCCGTCACTTTTGTCGATTCCTGAAAAAACCTCCTCGGGTGGAAGTTGGAAAGGAAAGGCCGATGGAAAGACAACTTATCCAATCTCAGATGTTCCACCTCGATGTTACGATCCTGTGGCCGCTGATGGATCGTAAATCGGAGCTCAGACGAAGAAGTTATAGAAGAAAAGGAGCCTTCGAGTCTCTTGGTAGAGCTCTGCTCAGAGGAAAGGGGAGGAGATGGGTGTGGTGAAAAGGAGGAGGGGACCCCTTATTTTATAGGCGTGAAAAACAAAATTACATGGCATGTACATTATGGTACATGGCGTGTACTTGGCCATTTCATGCATCCACCACAAGGCTCCCAACACGGCCTTCAACACGGTACGCGGCTGTTGACTGGTCAACACACGGTTTGAAGGTAACACATACGCAGGGAGACAGTACACGTCGTGTAGTATTTGGTACATGGTGTGTACCCATTGATTTCACACGGTAGGACACAGATCCAACATGGCACATGACCGTTGACTGGTCTACACACAGTCTGAGGGTAACGCGTACGCGGGGAGACACTACACGACGTGTAGTATTGGGTACACGGCGTGTACCCATTTATTTCACACGACAAGGAGATGGACTTCAACACGGGGTATACCCGGTGAGGGGGTACACGGCGTGTACTCACACTACACGACATGTACTTACAAAATTCTGAAAAGTGTGGGTAAAGTCCATTTTACCCTCCAGAACACTTCGTAGCCCTCTTTTTGACAAAGGAATGGGTCGGAGAGGTCCGGGTCATTACATCAGATACCTCTAAAAACATTCTCATCCTATAGAATTAAAAATCCAACCCAAAGGAACCCAACAAGATACCTCTTAGGGCCCTCGTTATAACAGGAACCCAACCAGCAACCCTTATTATAGGTGTTTAGGAATTCCTTCTCCTATGTCGAGATATTATCCATTTTAGGCAGCACTAACTCGCCTGCACAGATTCAATCACATCCTCATTAATGCGTCTCGATAAAGAATCGGGTCTCCCCACTTCCATACATTAAGATTTTTCCAACTTGCCCTACCCCCAACACCACACAACCAACACACTGCCCGAACATGTGGTTTGGGAAAATTCATTCTCCTATGTCGAGATATTATCCGCTTTAGGCGGCACTGACTCTCCTTCACGGGTTTAATCGCATCCTCATTAATGTGTCTCGATTAAGGATCAGGTTTTTCCCTTCCCCACACGCCTGGACATGTTACACACTTCCAGAGAACAAGGAAACAAAAGGTCTCATAACTGACAAGCCAATAATTCCATATGTCAAAGGTACAGAGTACAAAAACAAAGATCATAAGAATAATGAAAAGCACAAGTCAAAACAACAACGGGTACTGAGTGTGCATCTGGGCCTCCCGCTCCCAAGTGCTCTCCTCGAGGCCGCCATGCCTCCACAACACATCAACCAAGGCGATGGTTCATCCACGAAGCACCTTCTCTTTAAGATCTTCGATTCTGACTGGTCGTTCCTTGAAGGTTGCGTCATCTCCCATATCTAACTCTACCTAGTCGATAACGTGAGAGTCATCGTGTAAGTACCGACGAAGCTGGGAGACGTGGAAGACGTCATGAACTTTCCCCAACTGAGGTGGCAGTGCCTGCTAATATGCCACCTCGCCGACTCGCCTCAGCACCTCAAAAGGTCTGATGAACCAAGGTGAGAGCTTACTCCATTTCCCAAACCTCCTCTTCCCCCGTCGAGGGGAAATCTTCAAGAACACATGATCTCCCACCTCGAAATCCAAGGGCCTCCTCCGACGATCACCATAAGACTTCTGTCGGTCCTGAGCCACTTTCATCATCTCATGTACAAGCTGGACTTTCTCTATGATGCTCTGCACTACCTCTGGCCCATGAGCACCTGTCTCACCAACCTCTGCCCAACAAATGGGTGAACGACATGGTCTTCTATACAAATCCTCAAATGGTGCCATGCAAATAGTATATTGGAAGCTATTGTTGTAGGCAAACTCTACTAAAGGAAAGTGTCATACCCATGATCCTCCGAAATCCAGAACGCATGCTCGCAGCATATCCTCTAACGTCTGGATAGTCCGCTCTGTCTGCCCATCGGTTTGGGGGTGGAAAGCAGTGCTAGGGCGTAGCTGGGTGCCAAAACCTTGTTGTAACCCCCTCAAAACTCGGGAGGTAAACCGAGTATCCCGATCTGAGACGATAGTCTTCGGAACTCCATGAAAACGCACCACCTCATCCACGTACCTTTGTGCTAAGATACTCACCGGGCCTGACTCCTTAATTGCTAAAAAGTGAGCTGATTTCGTCAGACAATACACCACTACCCAGATAACATCATAACCTCCCTAAGCTCTGGGTAGTCATGTGATGAATTCCATCGAGATGTCATCCCACTTTCACTCGGGGATATCTAAAGGATGCAACAAACCACTGGGAACATGGTGTTCAGCCTTAACTTACTGACACACTAGGCATTTAGCCACAAACTCTGCCACTGCCTGTTTCACTCTGGGACACCAAAACTGTTCCCTCAGGCCTCGGTACATTTTTGAAATTCCCGGATGTACTGCCAAGGCTGAGCTATGGAACTCGCGGAGAACTCCCTCACGCACCGCCTCTGAAACAAAAAATCTTCCATGGAAAAGCATCCTACGTCGACTGTCCTCTGACCATCCTTCTGGAGCATTTCCCTGATCGACACGATCCCGCATTACTTCCGCCTCAGAGTCCCCCCAGTGAGACTCTTCCACTTGCTGCAACAAGGAGGATTGCACCATCATTTGAAACAAACAGCCTCTAACACCTTCTACCCTTGCATCCAAGTGCAAGGTAGCCAACTCTCCCATCACTTTCCAAGCATTAGTGGATTCCCAAAACACTTCCTTATGTGACTTCATGCTCAGGGCATCAGCCACAACGTTGCCCTTACCTTCAGTGTAAGAGATCTCGATGTCATAGTCTTGGAGAAACACAACCCATCTCCGCTGCTGCAAGTTCAAGTCACGTTGCGAGAAGATATAACATAATCTATTGTGATCTGAGAAGACCATAAAGCGCTCCCCAAAGAGGTAATGTCGCCAAAACATCAGTGTGAACACTACTATTTCAAGATCTAGGTCATGGGTGGTATAGTTACGTTCGTGAGGGTGCAACTGCCTAGACCCATAACAAATCACACCCTTCTTTTGCATCAGTATGCATCTCAGACCAAGGCCAGAGGCATCACAAAACACCTCATACAACAACCCTTCCTCTGGAAACCTAAGTATGGGAGCACTAACCAACTTCTCCTTCAGGTAGTCGAAAGATTTCTTGCACTGCTCGCTCCATCGAAAGACCTGGTTCTTCCTAGTCAAAGCTGTCAATGGAGCAGCAACTTGAGAGAAGTCCAAAACGAACCTCCGATAGTAACCTGTTAATCCTAGGAAACTACGAACTTCTACCACACTATTGGGTGCTTCCCAAGAAACAACTGCCTCCACTTTCGATAGTTCCACTAACACTCCATGATGAGACACCACGTGCCCAAGGAATTGTACTTCTTGTGTTAAGAACTTACATTTCGACAATTTCCCATAAAGCTTGTGGTGTTGAAGGACTTCCAAGACTGCCCTGAGATGCTCAACATGCTCCTCCTCTGATCTTGATTAGATCAGGATGTCATCGATAAACACAATGATGAACTGGTCCAGAAACTCTCGGAAGACAAAGTTCATAAGTCCCATGAACACAGCTGGTGTGTTCGTAACACCAAACAGCATCACTAAAAACTCGAAGTGCCTATACCTGCACCTGAAAGCCATATTCGAGATGTCACTGTCCTTTACCCTCAGCTGATGATATCCCGATCGTAGATCAATCTTAGAAAATCAACCTGCTCCCCTCAGCTGGTCAAAGAGATTATCTATCCTTGGGAGGGGGTAACGGTTCTTAACGGTTACCTAGTTCATCCTTCGGTAGTCTATGCATAGCCTAAGACCACTATCTGCCTTCTTCATGAACAAAACTGAAGCACCCCATGGCGACATGATAGGTCGAACAAAACCCTTCTCCATCAGATCATCAATCTGAATCTGCAACTCCATCAACTCCGAAGATGCCATCCGATAAGGGGCCATCGAAATCGGACGGGCATCAGGCTTTAAGTCTACCCCGAACTCAACATCACGTCGGGGGTGGGGGGGTAGAGTCACAACCTCCATGGGAAAAACATCTAGGAACTCCCCAACAACCTCTGGGACATCCATCATCTCTTCATCAGCTGGAACCACTAATAACCCGCCTAACAAAGAAAAAAGAGGCTCTACACACCAAATTCCCACCCGATAGCTCCTCTCACCAACAAAAGCTACATGCTGCCCGTCTATGTCGGAGAACATGACTCTTCTCCAGAATCAGTCGATAACGGAACTAACAGAAAACAACCAGTCGATGACTAGGATGACATCGTATGGCTGCATCTGTAACAGAAGAAGGTCCCCACTAGATAGATGTGGTCCCAACGTCAGCCCACATCCCCGGAAAACACAACATACGCTGGTCTGGCCTCATATTGGTGTAATAAGCACCAGTGGTATGAAAAGTCTCTCTATGTCTAGTCCCAAAGCATGGGATAGACCAGGTGCAACAAAGGAGTGTGAATCTCCTGAATCGAACAAAGCAGAAACGAGAGTGCTGAACAAACAAATCGTACCTTGTACCACCTCTGGTCCTGCTGGAGCTGCCAACTCTGCTGCGTGCAACTATCCATGCCCAGATCGTCTGCCTCTCTGATGTCGTCCACCTCCCCAACCATGCCCTGGTCGAGGTCCCTGAGGATTACCCTGAGGCCGACCTCCTCCCGCAAAGTCTGCCCTCGGAGGAGCATGGTCCTACTGCTGCTGGAAGGGCCTCGCCGGCAACTGGTGCTGCTGAGGTGGGCGCTGAACCTGCCCACCTCCACCGTACTGAGCTCAGGTCGGGAACCGACTCTGAATGTTCCCGAAACCTCCACAAGAAAATCACTTCGGTCCTGGGCTCGTGGAAAAGGGACGAGGACCTGAAGATCTGAACTGGAACTGTGGGGGCCTGCTCCCCACTGGCCTGAACCTGGAAGGTCCCGTCACAAGAGACCTACTGCTAACTACCTTCCCCATTGACGAACCTGGCTGAAACCCCTCACGTGGTGCACCTCCCAGTGAGTGCATCCTCTCTACAACATCTGCGTTATTCTATACTGCTATGTACATCGGAAGGGTAAAGGGGGTGACAGCATACTGGAGCGAAGGACGAAGTGCCTCCTCCAACTGTCCCACCCAAGACTCCTCATCCAGAAAGTGATCTGAAGAAAAGCATAATAGATCCTTGAACTTGATCCCTAACTCTCATACAGACATACTCTCCTTCTAGAGGGAGACTAACTCCTGCCGCTTCTCCGCCTTGATCATGGAAGAAAGGAATTCCTCTCGGAATTCCTTCTCAAAGTCAGCCCACAGAACCTCTGCCTCTATCCTCTCTCTGAGATAGTGCATCCACCACTGGCGTGCTGCACCTCTCAGCTGACTGACTGCTAGGGGAACCCAGTACTCCCTTGGAGCACGGATCAAGGTATAAGCGATCCCTAGCTCTTCAAGACACCCCTCTGTCTCCGTATCTGAAGTACTACCCTCGTACTTCTTGAGGGTTTTCCGCTGGAAATAATGAAGAGTCTTCTGCCACTAGCTATCTTCCTCATCTCGATCAATTCTCAACTGATAGACCGCCTAGATCTGCTGGGCCTCAGCTGTCTGAGTCACCCAAGGACGACTTCCAGGTGCCATAGCTGTATGGTAATCAAGGATCGCCTAAGCCCATGTAGTAAGGAAATTTCTCAAGGTTTTATTTTATCACATTATTTCAATTTCTTTCCTAGAACGCCCAAATCATGTAAAACACAATCATGATGATGCATGTACCTTCCCTAGGGTCTCTACCCTACAATCAATGTGGTCTCACTTGGTCATTCGGTAGGCTCAGATTCTTTGCATCGGATCACGGGGGGCCCTAAAATCTCATGTCCTAGCCGGTCATCCCTGGCCAATGTCACGCACCAAGATTAACCAACACTTTTGCCCTACCATCCCATGTAATCCTCATTGTGCCTAACTCCAGACTCCATCCCATCTCTCAACCATCACCTTTATACCATTTTGTCATGACCCCATCCCACCAAAGATGCCCCTCCTGAGCTGGCAATGCTGAAAGGGAGATAATGACCCCCGAGTCCTACCCCTAGTTGGCCTCGGGGTGGCGACTAGCACCAAGGGTATGAGTTTTCACAAATATGGGAGGTGTTACCCTTTTTATTGTTTAAGATCGGGAAATAGGACGAGTCAACCACCAAAAAGAAAAAGAACAAGTGTATAGAAATAAACACAAACCAATCCCACATGCAAGTTTAAATAGTTATGAAACAAGTTACAAGTTCAAAGAAGCTTAAAAAGTACAATACCAAAAGAAACAAGTACAACAAACTACAGAAACTCCAACAGTGCCAACTAGTAGGGTCCCGCACGGCCCTGGTAGTCCCCCTAGAAACCTGAAAGTAAACGCAGGGTGAGCATACAAGTATACTCAGTAGGGAAACCAAAATCTCTTGTGCACAAGTGGGGAGACATCCTAATGTCCTGTGAGAACAGCAGAAGAAACATAGCAAGGAATTCTATCCACCCAACCTCACTAGCCACACTCACCGAAAACACAATCACAACAGGTAGTAGTATATAAGAAAAAGATTATTGGGTACCCTGCACCATTCCCCCCCCCCCACTAGCTAGCTGCTCTTCCTAATGGAGAATGTCCTGACACTACAATACTCTTCCTTCCCCCCCACACCTAGGCCTCACAACCACGTATCCCACCCGCAGACACTTTTTCCTCACAACCACGTATCCCGCCCGCACACACCTGGGTCACACAACCACGTATCCCGCTCGCACACACCTGGGCCTCACAACCACGTATTCCGCTCGCACACACTTGGGACTCACAACCACGTATCTCACCTACACACACCTGGGCCTCATCCTGATGGTTCTTGAGAAATAGTAAAACCTACCTGAAGAGTCTTGCGCTAAACCACCCCAATAGAAACCTACCCGAAGAGTCTTGGGTGAAAGGTCGCCTCAAGCCATCACAGCCTAGGGAAGAAGGAGCTGGAAGGAGCTAGTAACTAAGGGGAAAATACCCTTTCCCATAAAATGGGAGTGTTCGACACTAAGTGATCATCATGGGTGGGGTGAGATAAAACACAAAGATACAGATATATATATATATATATATATATATATATATATATATATCAAACACTCATCCCAACCTATGGCTTATAATCAGAGAACTGAGCATGTGCCTCGACACTGCTACTACGAAGCATGCATACAAAAAACAACCCCAACCCCATTTTGGTTTTCATGTTTCAACAAAATTAGTTTATTAGTTCCTTAACTACTGGGAAACTATCCACAACCAACCATATCAATCATTCATAAAACATATCCCTGCCATCCACAAATCAAGTTAGGAAAACAAAAGCAACACAACCAAATCCCTTCTTATTAACCAACCAACCCATTGATTATTATTCCAGTTCCATTTCCATGCCCCAACATTTATTAACTCTTCCACTTTTTATTTATTATTACAACCCATAGTTCGTACGCATTCAAGCCCATCCCTGCAGCCCCGCTGCCAACCACCATAACCACAACCACACCGAACGTCATCATCCCTTGATATCGTTCATTATATCCCCACAACCCATCACTAACATAGCATTCACACCAACCCACAACCAAGCCAACCGCATCCCCGCTGCTTACCCGATCCACAACAACCCACAAAAACATCCCCATCACATGCCACGTATCCAAGCGAAAACCCACATGTTCATTATTCCATTTTTTCAACCGGGGTGATCACACAAGGGTTCCAGATTTTAAATCATCCAACTTTATGTGATTATCCAAATTCCACATTCCATGATGTTTCTATCCACAAAACGGTCTAGAAAGATAGGGCATTATTTAATTGCGTAATCAAAGGCCCCCAACGACCGTGATTTTCAGTAGGCATAAGCCTATTCAATTCACAACATAATATCACAACATATAAAAAAAGTAACAGCATTCACAAACTTCCCACCCCCATTATATAAGCCATTTATTATCATTATTAAACTGATTCAAATGTGTTTCACGTAAACAAGAAGACACCCACCCCGCATGATGCACAATTTATACAGATGAAGGTAAAATCCTTACTTCAACAGGTTTTGATCACAACGCTCCTCTGTATCAACTTTAGAAGACGTCCGTCGACGTCCATCAATTCTTTCGATTCCCGGAAGAACCTCCTCAGGTGGAAGTTGGAAAGGAAAGGCCGAAGGAAAGACAACAGATCCAAGCTCAGAAGTTCCACCTTGTCGTTATAATCTCGTGGCCACTGACAGATCGTAAATCGGAGCTCAGATGAAGATGTTATGGAAGAAAAGGAGCCTTCGAGTCTCTTGGGAGAGCTCTGCTTAGAGGAAAGGGGAGGAGAGGGGTGTGTTGAAAAGGAGGAGGGGACCCCTCCTTTTATAGGCGTGTAAAACAAAAGTACATGGCGTGTACTTTATGGTACACGGTGTGTACTTGGCCATTTCACGCGGCCACCATGCGGCTTCCAACATGGCCTTCAACGCGGTACGCGGCCGTTGACTGGTCAACACACGGTTTGAAGGTAACACATACGCGGGGAGACACTACATGGCGTGTAGTATTGGGTACACGGTGTGTACCCATTTATTTCACACGGCAAGGACACAGCTCTAACATGGCACATGACCGTTGACTGGTCAACACACGGTCTGAGGGTAACGCGTACGCGGAGAGACACTACACTGCGTGTAGTATTGGGTACACGGCGTGTACCCATTTATTTCACACGGAAAGGACATGACCATAAAGATGGGGTATACCCAGCGTGGGGGTACACAGCGTGTACTCACACTACACGACGTGTACTTAAAAAATTATGAAAAGTGTGGGAAAAGTCCATTTTACCCTCCAGAACTCTTTGTGACCCTCTTTTGGACAAAGGAATGGGCCGGAGAGGTCCGGGCCATTACAAAACCCCTATAATTATTCATATAATATCTTAGATAATTATCTCCCTAATTAATATAGTGAAAAAATAGTCATTAAAATGCTTAATTTAATAATATTCAATGTCATGTATAACCTAAATATAAAATTATAATTTTATAATAGTATTTTTATTTTTATTTTATATAATTAAAATCCATTATACACACACACACATCCACACAGACACACACACACACATATATATATATATATATCACATTTTTGAAGAAAAACCACAAATTAGTTATATTCATATATTAGTATAATTATTATTTAAAATTGACAATTAAATAATAATTCGATGTGAAAAAATTTTGTTGAATAAAAATAGTTATTTAAAATTTTTCTTTTAACAAAGAGAGATTATATTTCCTTTGAAAACCGTACTGGTTTGTATGATAATTAAACCATAAAATTATTATTATTACACCTGATAAATGTTCGAGGTGTCACATGAACCATTAGACTTCCTAGAATAGAGCATTGAGGAATCCTATACTGAAACACAAGGGAAATCAAAACACTTTTCAAGATTATTTTCGAACTAGATATTGACCTTCTATAGTTTTGAATGTGTTATGAAATAAGAGGGTATATAAATATAAAACATACCCAAAACTAGATGAATAAAAAACTCTACATCAACCTCTGAAGAAAGACAAAATAATTCATCTGGTAAGGCATCATAAAAATCAAGAAAATATATGGAAAGATCAAAAATAGAAGAAATATCATTGGTGTTAATTACAGTAGTAGGAAAAAAACACCTGATCTATGTGTGGGTAGGTTTTAAATAGCCATATCTCAGATCCCACTCTCCCTAAAACACTTGATAACTCCCATGTAATATTAAGAAAAAACCAATCAATGATAATAGTCAATCTCAACATGGTGAGAAACTAACCAATCCATCCCAAGGATGGTGTCAAATTAATAATGATTGTATAATATAAAATATCAGACTAAATATACATAAATTATCAAATAAGAATACATCAAAAAACAAAACCCCTTCCCCTTCCACATTAAAAAAAGGTTTTTCCAAAACCATAGTAATGAGAACAATTTTCAATTTCATTAGATAAAAAAAGAAAAATATAAATTAGTGTGTGGCATCTGTATTAGACAGAGAATTTTATATAGAAGATAAATCAAAATTTGTACCTCCCACTATTGTTGGCCACCCATTATTATCCATCAAAAACTCATGCAACATGTTAATGCGATTCACCACAAAAAATGTGTCTGGATCCATATGTACATTTGATATTATAAATATTTTATAGTGACATTTGGATCTGAATATCCCCAACTATAATGGTAAATAAATATATCATGGAAGTACCTATGCAGATGACCCCATAGACCAAAAGTTATGAAAAAAACATATGTGTATGATAATAATGTTTATAGATACCTATCTAGACACATTAATACCATGTTAATGTTACACTACTAGATAACATGGATGATTTAGGTTAGGACCATTGTTGAGAACCACATCTAATAATCATGTGATTTTCATTCCACTTCCTCTTATTCCCCTACATGTCACTGAAGATACCACTGGTTGGGAGAGAAGTGATGGAATGTTTAATATTTCCATCTATGTCCATCTATTACATCATTTAATTATCAATTATTTTATTAAGTGTGTTATCATTAATTTTTTACAAATGGGATTAAATACCTACTCATAAAACCTTCTAGTATATCTAAGCTATCAACTGATCATTCATCACCACCTTCAGATAAAATGAACAAGTCGAAAAAACATTTAGTGTAATATAACACATAATATATCCCTATTTACAAGATAATCACTCTAGATACATTTCTATTGTCAATGGAACTGGGAATAAAAATTGATAGAATAATGTATTGTGACCCATCAAATCCAAGACCATGTTCTAATCTTCTTTTACCATGGAACCCCATGATCGCCTAAAGGGACCACCAAATATAAACTTTTCAAAAATCACCTTGATAGCCTCATGTGTTGCTAAGAAGTATATGATATGGACAATGTTATCCTGTCAGCCAGCTAACTAGTCCGATTCACTCAAACCATTATGGATGGTGGTGTCTCGTGTAGTAAATCTAAAGATCAATACATATATACTCCAGCTCATGGATTCACATAAATAAATGGGTTATAAACTCATGGTTTATTTGTTCACATGAAAAAAACGTCCAAAATGATAACCTCTCTCTGATTCTAATCTTTAAGAGTATTTCCTTGATGAGAATCTCTTTCAACACCCTCCTATGTAATCCATGAAAGACATATTTATAGGCATGTTTCTATACATCAAAAAGAGACAGAATGATCTGAAAATACGACAATATAAATTTAAATAAGAATAAAAATTAAAAAATTAGACCAGGAATAATAATAATATAGGAGACACTCATCCCAATATCCCACTATAATGTGATGTCTGCCATGGAAGTTGGTAACCAGGAATTGACTACAACTACCTCTCAACTCCTAAAAATCATTTCTTTTACCTACCAAAAATTCCATGAAATGAGATCTTCAGTAAAAAACTACACCTTTGATATTATTTTTTAATGAACCAACCCATGATAACATATAAAAAATTCACACGAATTGACCTTTTATATACATAAATGTCATTATTGACCCCCACATGTTAGATAAAACTACCTATGAATCAAACCAATGTAGTGGGAAAAATTTCACCCAACCTGAAAAATATAAATTAAATATATAAAAAATTTATGTTGATAATGGTAAAAGAGACCAAAAAGATAAATTCCAAAAAATGATGAAACAATGGTAGTTAAATAAAAAAAAATTTAAAACTAAAGAATAACGATTCTAGGTACATGTATAAAAATACTAATGGACAAAAAAATGAATAAAATACTCGATGTGATATATGGGAAATTTCATACCATCACATAATTGAGTACCCATACTCAGTTGACCTAAACCTCAGTGAAAAACTACAGTGCCTTTCCATACCCTACATCAAAAAAAAATACAAGGTTTGTACACCCTTGAAGGGGTGTTCAAGTGTGAGTTAAATAGGACTAGTAGTATCGCACCCATGGGTTATATATCATGTCTCTATACAATAATTACAGTATTCTAAATTTACAAAAACATTTTATGATAAGTAGTTAAATAGTTTTATAAAAAAGTGTGGAAAATTGTATCCCTTTCTACAAAATTCTGAAAACATGCAGGTAAAAATTTTACAAAACATATTCTAATAATGTAATTACATAGAGGATATTATATATATATATATATATCAATTCCCAATTCAATAATGTCAATGAAAAAGTGTAATCAAACCTATAATAACAAATTTCTCGATCACTATGTCAGTCATAACATAATTAATATTAATGACT
Source organism: Viscum album (assembly GCA_963277665.1). Taxonomy (NCBI): domain Eukaryota; kingdom Viridiplantae; phylum Streptophyta; class Magnoliopsida; order Santalales; family Viscaceae; genus Viscum; species Viscum album. The sequence goes on from OY728125.1 coordinate 1,619,976,665, forward strand.
AGTGCACATATTAGTCCTTATAAGAGGAACATATGAACACCCCATGTGTGCAACCAATAAATGTTTAATATCAAGTCCCTAGGAAATAGTGCATAGGGAATAGAGTAACACCCCTTGAGTGATTCTCCTGATGGAATCAATAGAGAAATCATTACACTGAACCTTCATATAGGCACCCAAAGATCTTATGTGCTGCTTTTATCACATCATTTAAATGTTCTTATCAAAATACGCAATAGAGTTCCAATAATATATTTTCCATAAAATAAATATTAAAAAAACAATTTCATTATACTTATAAAAATTATTTTAATTGAAAATTTCTTTTTCCAAGACAAAGGGAAACAATATTTTTGAAAAATATAATTTATTCACAAAAAAATCGTCACTATTTATTTATAAAACAATTTCAAAATAAAGGTTAATTTAAATTAAACAAGAATAGTCTCAAAATGGAACAACTAGCATTGGACATATGTCTTTTACCAACCTAAATAACATATAAACACTGAAAAGATTAAAGGAACAATGAACAGAGGGTATAAAAAAATTATTATAAAATAGAATAAAATTTTATAATGAAAACCATTGAATGGTAGTTTTGAGAATATCATACCTTGAGGGACAAAAATACCGCATTCCAACAAAAAAAATATCAGGCCCCTGGAAGACGATCAAACAATGGATCGATGAGGTATTAAACAATAATCATCACATGATCAACAATCCCATAAACAAATCCCAAAAATACCGCCAAAACCTAATAATAATGAAGAAACAAACGAGATATCTAAATGGCTGCTAAATGAAAATAAATCTACCATTTTAGAGATCAATATACCAAAAATTTTTATATTAAATGGTTTAAATTAACCAAAATATACTAGGAGAGTCCTAGGGATCAATGGAGTCGTAATCAAATAAATGAATTAGGATTTAGGGATGAATGTATAAAACATGTTGGTTTCTAATGATTCATGGAATGAATCCAATGAGTTTCATGTATACTAAAAAAAGGAACCACCTCAGATTAAAAAATATCAGGTGAGAAATACTCGATGTGAATACAATTCAATGCCTTGTACTGGTTTCACATTCTCTCCCAATTCATTTCATTTTTAACGAAACAAAATCTCATTGTGAATGAGTTCAATATGTGAAATTGTTTTGTTTCTAGTACCCAACACATGTCCTTAAAACTTAGGAACCTTATTGGATTATATCTGATACAAAAAATTGTGTCATGTACATTAGAATAGAGTGAACCTTTAACAAAAAAATTAAAATCCTTCTATCTATAGTTTATTACAAATATATTATTTTCATTGAATAATCTATATTAAAAATAGTTAGGATATATGTCCTATTACATTATGGAGAATGAAACATATTTAAAAGATTAATTTCCTCATTTTTTCAATTCAAAATCATCATTTGACTATGGATATTTTATTATATAATAAACTAATCATACTTGATTAAAATGTAATTGTATTTTTTGCGATATAATAGATTTAATTATACAAATTTTATATGAATGGATGTGGGTTCTATATATATGGATTCCACTCGGTGGATGTAGAGAGGTTATTGTAATATTCCCTTCCATCAATTACTTGTCTTATTTATATTTTGAGAATAATTTCTGTGAGCATGTTGAATTTAAAGATAAACAGTTATATTTCACATCTATTTTTGAGGTGGTTTATGTATGTTGAAAATATTCTCACCATAGAGGATACAAACCATCAGAATGATGTATTTAATTAATATTTTATTCCCCTATTGGAGAACTCTTCTTTATGGTAAATATAAATTATATCCTATCATCGTGTATGATTGTTCTTCCCCAATCCAATTTTTAGAATGATTCTAAGTCTAATGAAGGTTATATTCTCTAGGTGTGTTGGAAATAAAGTATACTAAGATTAAGGATTAACATAGATAGTTCTACTATTAATGTAATTATGTATGAAGATGGTATCATTTTGGATTATAGATGATCTGTGATTCTAGATTTATCTATTTATAACAGTGATGGTAATTTTATAATCATTAAATCCTATACCTTATTTATTGTCTTGACTATTTTCTCATTAAAAATATTATGTTATCAATTATTGAAGTTGACTCAGCACTATCAATCCCTTATTTTTCAGGGATCCTCGCTTTCTAATAATGTATGGACTACACCATCAGATCATATGGAGACTCGATCCACAAAGGAGTTGATAAATTTTACACTTTTAACATCGGGATTTTTCCTATATTTATTATTTTATAATGGAATTTAAGAGGAGGAATTGGTTATTTTTTAGTGATATCTCTCTCCCTGGGTATTACAGGGATTTCATATACGTCGACACTCTCTAGCTTTACCACTTAATTCCATCGTGATGATGATGTTCAATTTTCCCAATATCTAATTATGTTATCATAATAAAATGACTTAAATTTATAGTCACTATAAATCACATGAACCATAAAATAAAAACTAAAGGCATATTATATTAGTTTAACACAATACATTTAGAGGGTAAATATACAAAATAAAATTTAAAATTTTATAATGTGACAATAAAATCCTAAATAGAATAAATTTACTAGAATAGGAAAATATGGGAATTTTCACCCTACTATAATAATAATTAAGGTATAAAAATTGTATAAATTATCTTTTGGTGATGTTTTTTTATTTTACATAAATATTATAACATGGAGGAAAATAATAAAATATATATGAGTTTCGTATTAGTTAAGTTATTTTTGAAAGTATGTATTAATTTTTTCTTGTGGTTGTTATAAGGCCCCAGCCTTAAACCTTACTTAAAATTGAATTAAATGAATAATTCACATTGAGGATCTTTTCAGGTTTAGAGTTTTAGAGAATTAGGACATAACTATTACATCTCAAAAGATTACAAATTAGTCTCTTCTACTAAATTTCCATAAAATAAAAACTCTTAAAAAGAAACATGTCTAGTTCCATGTTTTAGGTAGCATGTCTTTCCCTTGATCCCATCCTTGACCCTATTCCACGCTAAGTCCTGTGAAAAACATTTCAAAAACTTGGTATGAGCATAAAAAGCTCAGTAAGGGATACACAAAGAATGAAAACTGTTAGATTTTCAAAACAACAAGTAAACCATGTTTACTTTATCAAAGTAATACTTTTCACCTCTTCGAAGTAGTAAAAACTCTTTGCTGAATAAAATTTCATTACTTACCTTTTTGTAACCAAAGGATTACCATAAAAACCATATAAAGAACACATAACATATAAAGGTAACTTGGGACATAAACATACTTAAGTGGAATAACCATACGGTCGACTCCCACACATATCACATAATGGAATAGCCATACGGCCAATTTCCATACATAATTAATGGAATAGCCATACGGTCGACTTCCATACCCAATGCATTGGAGGTTATAACGTAACCACCCATCCTGGTATTCACGGCACCACCCGTCATATGGTTTATAACGTAACCACCCGTTAAAATGTCCAAGTACCAATATAAAATCATAAAACATAAAACCAATTTAAAGGAATGATAACATTTCCAAATTTCAATCACAATATATCATAAATGTATTGACATAATAGAATCCTTTATCAAAACCATTTTCAATACCAAAATACATAAAAGAGTATATGGTATTTATTTTATTTTAAAAACATTACGGCTTGTTGAGGAAGCCAAAGACCAAATAATACTCGCGGCGGCGGAAAAGGTCGTTGTCACCGCGTACATTAAAAGAAACATTCCTTTTTGTCGTTTTGTAAAACGCTTCGTAGAAAAAGATTCCTTTTGTATAAAAGTAAAAGTCAAAGGGGTTTATACTCCATTACAAAAGAAAGTTGTGTATAAAACGAAATATGCCTCAATGAAAGGAGATTGAGATGAAGTCCCTTACAAAGACGGTACCCATGGTTTAAGGATAAATCAATTACATAATTATGTGTGACAAACGAATACACCAAATATAAGTGGATATTAAGTGTAAAATAATCAAAGGTCATTCACACATATTCAAAGGATGACATATTCAATAACTACATGTCGAACCCAAAGAAGTCGAAATTGGGTTAAGAAGTTCCCTTGACAGCCTAACGACGTCACATCAAAATGAGTTGATGAGAGATAAAAAGTGTATCTCATCACTTGGACATAAAATTTACATCAATAAGGATATATGAGAACATATCCCAACATATCAATATGTAAATTAAAATACCCAACAAAAGAAGTCTTTTTAAAAAAATGGAGGGTGAAAGGTTCCCTTACCGACTTGGGTATCATTCGAAACATATGCCCTGTGAAAGAAGGACAATAAATCATTGATGTAAATACTCATAAATGAAAGAATATTACACAATGAGTAAAATAATGGTCAGTACATACACCACTAAAAGTAAATTGTGGAAAATGTAGCATAAATCTCACGGGAATAAAAGTGAGATGAAAAATCACTTTACGAAAACTCGGCAACCTAACGGCGCCTCTTAAAACTTCCAAAAATTGATTGATGAGATCAAATAGGGTATCTCATCACATTACAACAAAATGTACAGAAAGAGGAATATGAAATAACATCCCCCATCATAACAAATAGGAGCTTAAAATAAGTGACATAAAGGGGAGTACCTAAAAAGAAAGAGAGATGTTAGATCTCTTACGAAAATTCGGCAGCCTAACGACGCCACTCAAAACTTCCAAAATGGATTGATGAGAGAGAATAGGGTCTCTCATCACATGAACATAAAAATTACAGTAATTGTGATATAAAATAACATCACAATAACAAGAAATATGAGCTTTAGAGGGAATGACATAAAAGAGTATACTTAAAAAGAAATAGAGGAGTAAGATCCCTTACCTCGGGTCCGACTTGACTCGATCGTTCTTTAACGTCCTGAATAATAAACTTGAGTTAATTTCTACTTGCTTAAGAACCTTTTACAAGTTCATTATTCCTTTTATATCAATTATTGACATGTTATAAACATTATGTAATCATTTAAGTTAATAATGTCTGTTTTGTCGATATTTGGTTCTTAAGTCGAAAGTGGACTTCTTACAATTACATGTTGTTCGTGTGGTCAAAGGTTCATTATATCCAGAATGATATTCATGATTTGGATATCATATATATCATATATATCCAGCATATACATGTATTTATAATATTACATAATCATTTAGAGGTAATAAATGAAATGCACCGTTCATGGAGACGGTAAGCCGTACGTACGCATGAACGCTACTTTCATTTCTTTGTCATATTAATGGAATTAAAACTAAATGAGAGGTATGTATATTTTAATTCCAGAATTATATTCATCATTTATATGTATCATTCATTATATATATCCATTATATACATGTACTTTTAATAGTACATTACATTTGGGGATAAGAAATGAAATGCACCGTTCATGGAGACGGTAAGCCGTACGTATGCATGAACGCTACTTAATTTACATCTCATACTTTAATGGAAAGAAATAATAATGATATAGAGGTATATTATAATTATATTATATCATCATATATAATAACATTAAATCCATCCTTTATACATCCCACGTATGGCATTAACGAATCACATCACTTTGAGGGGGCGGTAGTCCGCACTTCCTTAAATGAAGATATCGCGTATACCCATAATGGAAGCCATAAAGGTAAGACACAAATGAAAAATACAGAATCTTAAGTAAAACATAAACATGTTATATATCATATATAAATATAGTGACATCTTAATGGCCACCTTTGAAGGTGTTATATGAGTGTTGAACAATCATCGTTTCGTGAGGCAGAAATTCGCCATCCACGGAAACAGTATGTTCTTTAACCATTAGATGTAGGTGTGTGTAAGTGTAGCTCGAATCCTTATTATAAAAACATCCTAGTATATTTATGATACTGGAGTTGTTACAAAATAAAAGAATAAAAAGAGTTTAGGGAGTTGGAGAAGCAAAATAAAACAACGGACTCAAGTGAAGACTTTACCTTAAAATCGGGTAACTCCCTTTGGTTTGAGCTCAAAGGCTTCCTTGGGAAGTCTTCTGCCCAAAGTGAGGCTTCAAGGAGTAAGGGAGGGAAGTGTAGAGACAAAATGGGCAGGGTTTGGCCGAGCCAAAGGCTTTGGAAGTTTGGGAAAAGAGGTAGAGGTGGGGGCCTTTTATAAGAGGAGAGGAGGGGCACTTTTGGAAAGTAAAGAAATATTACTTTATTTGAAAATGAGTTTCGGATTTAAAGGGTCCCATATTGATATAATTCGAGTTTAAGGTGATAAGGTTTCTAAATACACCCATCCAATTGGTTTTTGACATGTGTAGGTCTTATATTTTACATTATCTTTCCATTTTATTGAAATCGTTAAATAATGAGGTCATCGCTGCATCATCATGATGTCATAAATAATTTAATTTATTTAGTGTCTAAAAATTATAAAAAAACTATCATGATTTAGGAAATCTTTTAATCTTTCCGATGACTATTTATAATCAAAAATCTGAATTGTATAACCCCATGTAACAATTGTTTTAGTAAAACATGTCATGTTTGTGTTATTTTTACTTTAACATTAAATAAAAAGATATTTATGTCATTTTCCAACCAAAGTGGCTCCATGGGGTCCCCAAGTAGACCCATGGGTTGTCTTGGTCGGACATGACACATCCAATGAGGTTAGGACATGTGTCAAGTTCATTTAATATTATTAAAACATTATTTTTACCTTAAACTACACTAATTACCTCTAATCGCGATTAAAAACTTAATAAGTTACTATTCACCAAAAAAATATTTTTATCCCATTGAACCACATTTTACTTCTTAATGACAACCATTTATGTCGGATTTTTGAAATTCAAAACACAGAAGTGGTAAAATTTCATTTAAACGAAAAAATCAGCTTTTATAAGTACCACTTAGTGGTTTCACTATTCATCAAAAATTGAAGTTTTTCAGAAAAATCCCAAAAATTCACCCTAAGCTATATTTGATATTCCGAATTCAAAAATGAAGTCTATTTTACAAAATTCAAAACATATAAGTCACATTAATTAATTTAATAATAAATTCCCGTTGTCTGAGCAAATAGCGTGTTTTTATGAAACAATAAGTATCAAAAGATTGACACTAGTTTAAGTCCGATTTCAAAGTGAAATTAATTCCAACGACCACTATCGGATTTAATGGTAAAAATATTTTCTAATTTCACTTTAAAACCAATTCAAATGATAATCTAATCATATAAATAAATTAGATTAAAAAGAGGTTTGGAATTAAAATACAACATTTTACACTATTCATTAAAAAAAATGAACTTTATCGGAAAAATACCAAAAATTTACACAAAGTAAAATTTTATGTCCCGATTCTAAAGAAGATTTTTATTTGGTCCAAAAGAATGTATAAGAGTAATAAAAACTATATTTAATGACAGTTCTCCATCAAAAGGCGATAATTGAACCTTTAGTGAAAATTAGGGTATAAAAGCCTAAAATTGAATTCTTTCCGTATTTTAAGCCTTTGGATAAATGTAAAAACATTTAAAAAACATATATAATCATATTTTAGTTATTTCTATCAATTCCCGCCAATAAAACGGCTACATGTTAACTACCATTTAAAATAATATTATTTTATTATTAGAGTGCAACGTAAGATTCCCAAGAAACTCGTTGTTGCGTATTGGGTACGCCATCGAGCATAGCATCCCCTTTAAAGTCATATTAATATTTGATTCACAAATATTGATAAATATAAAGATTTCATATTCTTTATTTACCTGGGGTGTTACATTTGTAATAATTTAGATGAATATTTTACTACCAAACTTATTGTTAAATCATAATTGTTTTACTACTTTATTATATGTTTCATTGCTAATTGATGATATAATATTTTATTCTAAAACACCCTTCTATCCACCTATAAATACTTCCTTACAATACCCCATTTCTCCTTGCACACTAAAAATCATATCATTTCAAAACTCTACAAATATATCTCCCCAAATACATTATATATGTAATTGAGGATCCGGTCACATCAAAATAGTATCAAATTATGACAAAATTAATTTAGTGAAGGAGTTATCCTTTGGTGTAAGGTAAGAACTCCAAATCACAATTTTTTATTCCTTTAATTATTATACTTAAAAAACATACATATGATATCCAGTTCTCATTTAATAAAATATATGATTTTAAAAAAGTAATATAATAATATTAAAACCATATAACATGATAATAGTTGTTTTCATATATTAACATACCCTCACAGATGGTATAACCAACTATACAATTTTATATTTAAATGACTATTGAAACCTTCATGGAAGTTTAGTATAACCCATTCTATGAATAAATTTTAATATGTAAATTCTATTATAATGTTATTTATATATTCAAAGTATTAAATGTTGTGAAATAACCCCAAAAGTACTGGATTTGGTTTTTTATAACCAATATAGTGTCATTATTACAAGGAATCAAATCCAAAAGGATCGAGTGTTTAGTAGTCTTGGTATAACAGATATATAAATGTGTCTTGTATTTAAAATTAGTACACTAATTACTACACAATTATTTTAATAAAATAAATTATTTATTATATCTTTATTTCATATAGTATATCCATCTTATTTTTTATAGCATGATTAATGGATTCTTAGGTTAAGGAAACATACTAAGGGTGAGTTCAAATCCTTAGTAAGGAAAAAATACAGTGGAATAAATAATAAATCATTGAGAATAATACATATGGAATTTTAAATAACTTAAAACAGATACCATATAATCAACAAACTGAGAAGGAGTTTCATAAACAATATGAAAAGGTAATAAATGGAAACATAAGTAATTCAAAAAAAAGATAAGTCATAATTTATTTGGAATGGTATGAAACTGAAACACATACCACTTTATCAATGAACTAAAAATTAAATGTATCCATAAATATGTCGACTCAAAATCTTGTGGATGAATAATAATTGAAAATAAATAATCGAAATGATTAATTATTGGACGAAATGCTTCCTAGGCCCATGGAATTAGTACTGTCAAGAACATTCACAAGATAGTTTAGAATATTGGGTCAAAGCCCACCAATTCTACATGGAAATAGACTCAAATGGTCTATCACCAACTAATTTCATCTCATAAGATTACCGATGCATTAAAGAGATTTCTATACCTAGTCCCCAACCAATAGGTATAACCTAAAATGTCCTGAACCCATGTCTTACCTTTCCAAAGAAATACTTATATCGAAAGAATAATATGACTTATTAAATATCCATATTGGATAAAGGGTACATATTTATCAATATTTCCACTAATAATAAAAAAACATTCAAAGTAAACACAATATAAAAAATGGTAAAATGGTTAGGTAATGAGCAAATCCATGATATTTCATATAGATAGCTTGACGAAATTCATTGTTCAACGACCATTAGTAATTGAATGTTTTAAGGGGACTACAAATTGAAAAAAGAAGTGAATTTTGATACTATTAATGGCCAAATCAATAATAAAACATCCATTGGAAGATTAAATATGGTATCAATAAAAAATTCCCCAAGTTGAGTAAAATAATGTGTTGTTTTAATCGATGAATTACGAGATATTTTAAAAGATTGTATGATTAAAATATCTATTTAATTTGAAAAAAGTATTAAAATCGATTTCATCATAAATAACATTTGAAAAATGTTTCCTTAAAAACTAATCTTCTAAACATGAAATGTAATATTCAGTTAAATGATGGTGGGATAATTTGTACATACTATACGAGTTAAAAGAACATTCATTTTTCATGGTTAAATTTTAGAAAAATGATTTTTTTCGGAAAGAGACAAGAAGATTCCTTTGATTAAAAATTTATAAGAAAAAGTGTAAAAAATTTATTAAATAAATAATTTCTAAAAGATGATAAAATTATTATATATTTTTTTTAAAAAAATCATAAGAAAGATTTTTCTCTAACTAAATAGAGAATTGAATTCGGGTTTTCTTAATAACATTTTTAAAACATATTCTTTACCAAAGAGAGAAATAATGGTATTAATACCTGGAAATGGTCAAGAACAAAAATGGGAGAATAATACTATTCTATTTATTGAACAATGTTAATATAATTTCCTCAAATATAAATACAATTGAAAGATCATTAGTACTATTCTTGAGTAAAATAATTTTTAAACATCCAATAGTGTCACATACCACTTTAAAACATTTTAAATTATAAGATGCATGAATGATAAATATTGAATTTATGTTATATATAACATGATGATAAAATAATTCGTGATAAAATATATCAAAATGGGATGTATATACTCAAGAAAACTAAATAGTGAAGATGTCATTATCTCATTGATGTACAAACAGAGATGAAAATCCATTACCTTGCATCCAAATTGTCTCATGTGACTTTATATTTATCAAATAAAACATAATGATAATTAAATACTTTCTTAAGAAAATTTTCAGGTTTATCATATCTTTAATTTCACTTATTATCCTATTTTATAAAACTACTTAATCAATTATGTTTATGTCGGGTGTTTTAACCAAATTCGGTTTATGGGTTAAAAAACATTAATAGGTAAACTATGGTCAAACAGTTTATTATATAACATATAAAGAATAATAATACTTAAAAAAAATTCATAAATATACATAAATTATACTTTTAAAAATAATAATTATATATGTTTATAAAAAATGGATCACTTTACAATCCTAGAGATGCAGGTTGTCCATATGCATGTGTGACATTCCCATTTTTCAACGATCATTATGGAAAGATGGTAAGTAACACCATATCATTACATAATTCGAATTATATCATAATTAACATGTTATTCAATCAAATTTAATTATATATATAATTATTTTAATTTAAAAAGAATCACATCATGTTAAAGAGGACATAGTCGACACATTAAGTTTTGACTTTATCACTGTTTAGTGGGTGAAAGGGTAAAAATTAAAATGATATATATATAGAAAGGTAATTATTTAATTAATATCATATTTTTATTTCTCATATTTTTAATTATAATAATATTTTATACATATCATGAATTATGTGATCGAATCACAACACTTTTGGGGGCTGTAGTCCACACTTCCACAAACTATGTTTTCAAAAATATACAAAATAGAAAGTATAAGGGTACGTGTTATAAAATAATTTTAGACGAATAAAAAATAATAATTATCATATATAAAATATATAAAAAATTTAACATCATACTTAACACCAAGATATGTAGAAAAAGAAGAACAAACAATCATGGTTTCGTGAGGTTGTAGTTCGTTGTTCACATAAGAAGTATGTTTATAACACATTAGATAGAAATTTATATAATTTTAGGAGGAAAAATTAAAATAAAAAACATCCTAGTATATTTAGGAAAATTTATTTGTTATATAATAAATTAAGAATAATATTTTAGTGGGTGGATAATGTAAACAAAACCAACGTGCTTAACGGATTATGTTACCTCTTAATCGGGTAAGTCCATTTGGTTTGTAACAAAAATCTTCCATGAATTTATTTATGAAAAAGGGTAGGATAATAAAATTATGTTATGGATTTTGAGGATATATATGGATAGATATTGGTAAATAAAAATTGGCCTTATAGGTGTGGATTAGGGGGAGAGTTGGTGGACTTTAATAGTGGAGTAGGAGTTTCACTCTTGTAATATTTTAAAAAATGAATTACATACATATATTTCACATTGAATGTGGATCCAATAATTTAAAAATGTATATATATTGGAGTTTAGGGTTTAAATATGGACATATATTTAAATTTTTACATTTTTTAGTCAATTTGGGTCCTTTCGATTAATGTTTAGTCCCTTAATATGGTTATTTTTACCTTAATCATTTTAATTATTTCCTATTACATTCAAAAATAATATGGGTAAAAAATAAGTTGACCTTATTAGAAATTATATATTATTGTAGTTAAAAATATTTAAACCATTTTACAAATTCCTTTAACTGAATTGGTAGAAATTAATTTAAATTTAATCCCGCAGATGGGGCAACAATGCAAGTTTCTAAAGTAAAAACATCTACAAATTTGGTATGTTTTATAGTCAATTTCAAAATAAAATTGATTCCAAGGACATAAAATAAATTAATTGACATAAATATGATCTAATTAAACATAAAAAAACTTTGAAATATGATTTATATTTATAAATAAATTAGATTAAAAAGACGTTTTGAATAAAAATTCATTATTTTTACCTATTAATTAAAAAATGAAACTTCACAGAAAAATACAAAAAATTCATACTAAAATAATTTTTCTATTTCTATATCAAATATTATGATTATTATAAAATATATCATCTACAAAAATCCCAATAATTTAATTTAAAATCATTTCTCAATTACAATACTGTAAAAGTGAGTTAATAAAAATATAGTACTTTATATGTAAAATTAGTGTAATTGTTATATTATGCTTATAAAATCAATTGGATAAATATAAAAAATATCATATTGAATATAATATTTTATATATAATATTTTATATATATATATATATATTAAATTTGTATCATTCATTACTTGTAATTATTTTAATTTATTAGCGTAAATAAATTTGTGGGGATAGAATTAGTTTTCTATATAATATTCCCTTTATTTTAAATTAGACCTTATATTCATTTATAAATAATCTGTAGCCAGTGAATTAGTTGTGTAAATCAAATATTATCTAATGTTAGTTAATTTTATTCATAGCAGAAATTTTATTATATCTTATTATCTTAAATAGTAAAATTTTAATAATATTGATTTATTCTGTTAGAACTCAGTCTTTGTGTAACGCAATCCATTAAAGAAACTCATTGTTGTGTGTGACATATTATAACTCAATGTTAGGTGCATTGAAAGATATAAAATATATTTTATTATTTAAAATAGTAATATATAATAAATTCTAGTTATATTATATTTCATTACGTGGTCGGCGTTATATGTCATACATGATATCTAATACAATGTTCCTACATTATTTTTTTGGGGTGTTACATTCTCTCCACATTAATTAAATATCATCATTTCAATTTCAGCTATGTTCGTAATATATTTTTGTCATTTTATATCATTAAAATCTCACATCATGATAAGGGTTTGTAAGACATCTTCTTGAAAGAAGATAGTTAGAAGTATAAAGGTCACATGGATGAAAATATGACTAGGTATCACTAGAGGGGAACATTAGTGGCATGTATAGATATGTACATAGAGGATAAGTATAAATATTTATTGATGTTATTAATCAGAAACAAGTGAATAATAAATGGAATGTTGAGGTCCTCAATTCCATAAACCATTAATGATTTAGAATACCATCAGTTCAACAAAAATTAAGGTATTACGAAAATATTTATTTTCTAGATCATTTTCCTAATTTGGGATAATTAATTTACTACCTAAGTATATTAGGATGTTTATTTAGTTGATATATTTATATAAACATTTTTTTCCTTTTCTTTTTCTTCGATCAAATTCATATCCATACCTTAATACATGAAGTTGATATGTAATAATTAACTTTTATTCCCAAATCACTAAAATAAACATTTAATATATTATAAACCCCATAAAAGAGTAAAAAGTATAAAAATTTGTCTTTAAATATTCTATAATGTCAATATGGATAATACACTAATCTATAAACCTAATAAGGTACATTAATAGTTCCTCATTAATATTTTTTAATAAAATTGTTCAGAAAGAAAACAATGACATATTAACCAGGACATTGCATGGCTCAGTGGTCTGTATGAACCCATTATCTTCCATCAGTTACATATTCAAGTTTGGTAGCTTTATTAGATTTGATTGGTTATCAACAAGCATACAGGTTTCCCTTTTCTAAAAAATATTAAAATATTTTTAAAAATATATATGATTTAAATCATTAAATAATGTTAATTACGAAATAGAATATTTATTATGGTTTTCAATTCAACCTCAACACACAAATACTTTATCCATTTATTTTCACATAGTTCCATCTATGGTATAGGTATTATCATTAATATCATTAGTTTTATTTCTAAATCATGAAATGGTATCTTCAATAAAAAAATCATAGGTTTAACCATGGTTATTCATTTTAAAATTCCTTAATTGTTGTTTGAAAAGAAAATGTGAAATATCCAAATCATATCCTATTGGAGTGTCTAACATGGTGCATAGTATGGCTATTTTCATGTACCAGCTTTCGCCATGTTAGGCCGGATGCACCTTGTCAAAGGTATTACTCATAGGTACATATTTTCTAGAACCAAATCCATATGTAGTATCCAGATATGGTTGTATTTCTAATAAGACACACATAATCTATACTTTAACAAAAATCTAGGGAGTTATTCAATACACATCCTCAAATTCTACCTTAGGGATATGTTTTCTAGTATATATTTTTCTTATTCTAGATCCCAAGGATTTTACTAATACTCCATTTGATATAATACATAACAAAACAACCCCAAAAGTCTCAGATCTAGTGTATATTATCCATTACATTGGTTATGTTACAAGGAATCAAATCATGAAGGAAAAAAGAGTTTATTGGTCATGGTAAACCTAATACAAACATTATTCTTATATTAAAAATTAATACACTAATTGCAACTTATTTTTTAAAATAAATATTCACGTTTAATAACTTTATTCCATCTAGTATATCCTTGTATATCTTTTATAGTATGCTTTTTGTATTCCAAAAAAAACAAAACAATGGTTACCTCAATTTCTCATGAAGAAAAATATACAGTGTAAGTAATAAAAAATCAATGGGAATAATAATTATGGAATGTTAAATAAATAAACACACATATCATATAATTAAAAACTGATAATTAACATTATAAAAAATATGGAATGGTAATAAATGGTAACACATTCCATCCAAATAACTCAACAAGGAAAAAAATATATGGTAAGGTAGGATATTGAAACACATTATATATATTCGATAAACCAAAATGAAATATATCAATCTATATGTCAATGAATGATCTCAGGGATGAATAATAACTAAAAAAAATGAGATAAATGATTAATTATTAGTGGCAAAAAATTTATGTACATGGATTCAATACCTTAAAGATATTTCACAATATAGTTTATCATATCATATAGAATCCCATCTATTCTACTTAGAAAAAAAATAACAGGTTTTTCTCGACATAATTTTAGCTCATGAGACTACCAATGCATCGAGGGGATTTCCTTAACTAGTCTACAACACATATTTATTCCCTTAAACGACCCCAACCATATATTACATGTCCATATGATATCTCATATTGAAAAAATAATGCCTTATCAAATATCTGTATCGAATAAAGGATATATATTTATCAATATTTCCTTACATAATTAAATAAGTGTCAACGAAAACACTATATAAATAATGGTATATGGTTAGGAAATTAATATATACATGATAAATTATATAGATAGCTACGAGAAATTCAATTTTCAATAATCATAATAAATTGAATATTTAAAGGGGACTACCAAAGTAATCAAAGAAGTGAATGACTATATTATCAATGGCCAAATAAATTAAAAACAATCCAGATTAAGATTAAGAATGGTATCAATAAAACATACCACATGTGGAGTAAAATAAAGGGTTGTTGTAATTTATGAATTAAGAGATATTTTAAGAAATTCTCGAGGAAAATATAATTTGGTTTTAAAAAATGGTTTTAAAATAGTTTTATTTTAAAATCAATTTTGGAAATTTTTTCTTTAAAAAATAACCTTTAAATATGAAATGGAATCTTTGATGAAATTATAGTGGGTAAATATTTATATGAAGTTTGAGAAAAAATTTATTTTTATAATAAAGATTTAGAAAAATTATTTCTTCATAAATTTAAAGTGATATTTCTTTGAAAACATTACTTCAAGATAACAAGGGCTAAAATATCATTACAAAATAATTTTGAAAATATTATTATTTTTAAAAAATATTTTAGTAAAACATTGTTTTAGTTGAAAATGGGTTCTCCAAAAATTATATAAAAGAAGTCGGGTTTTCTTAAAAACATTTTCTAATATGAGTTAACAAACCAAAAGTGGAAAAATGGTAAAAATACATTAAAATGGTAATAGATGACTAGGGTAGAATAAAATGAAAGGGTTTATTTAAAAGTTTTCATATAATTTACATAAATTTAAATACCATTGAATTATCATTTGTATTAATCTTGAGTAAAATAATCATTAATCATCACAAAGTGTCCCACACACCTTTGAAACATTTGAATTAATAAAGGAATAATATTAAATAAATGTTACAAATACCATAAATATAAAATAATTCATGATATAATATATCATAATGGTAAGTAAACACACCACACAAAATAAGTAAATGGTGATCACGACATTAATCTCATGGATGTAAAAAAGGGATATGAAAATCCCCTACCTTGTATTAGACTTTTGTCGTGTGCCTTTATATTACTGAATAAAAAATTTATGTTAATTATTTTCTTTCCTGATAAATTTTTTTATATTAATCATAACATCTATTTAAATTGTTACCATGTTTTATAAAACTATTTAATTAATTAATTTTATGTTAGGTGTTTTGACCAAATTCAGTTTATGTGTAAAAACAATTTGGTGAGTGAACTAGGTTCAAATGTGTCATTATATAAAATCAACATAATAATAATCATGACATAATTATAAAATTTATTCATAAATGATATTTAGGAAATTATTAAATATTTTTATGAATAAATAATAATTTTACAATCATGGAGATGGTAGGTCGTACATATGAACGAGTAAGGTTCCCCAATTTCAATGATAATTGTTGAAAAAGGTAAGTAATATCATATCTTTCAAGAGTAACCATTATATCATTTATACCATGATTACTAATAATATATAATTATATATATATATATCATTATTATGATGTAAATGGAATCATATCGTGTCAAGGTAGCGGTAGTATACACATCCATGTCCGACACAATAACTTTTTAATATGTGAAATGGAATTAATGAAAATGATATATATATATATATATATATATATATTATATTTCCAAAAAGAAATTATTTCATGAATGCCATAAATATTTCTTATATTTATCATATTTTAATTATAATCATCATTTATACATTATTTTTTCTGTGTGATCAAATCACATTGTTTTTTATGAGGTGGTAGTCTACACTTCCACAAGCGATGTTATCTTATTTACAAAAAATGGAAAGTATAATGATATGTGTTATAAAAAAATTAACGATGAGAAAGTACATTATAATTAAAATATATAATGTATATAAAAATATTTTCTATCATAATAACCACCATCATAGGATGTAAAGAAATAACTAAAAATCATTGTTTCGTTAGGCAATAGTTCTCCATTCACATAAAAATTATGTTCGTTACCCATTAGATGGGAGGTTGTGTAATTATAGATCCAAAAAATAACATAAATAAAAACTAACATATTTTGGATAATTGTATGGTTATATAATATTTGAATAAAAATAGTATAGTGGTTGGAGAATGGAAATAAATTCACAGAGCATAAGGAAAGACGTTACCTCTTAGTCACGCACCTTATTTTGGTTTGAAACCAAAATCTACATTGGGTTACTTTATAACTAGGGGATGATTATAGATTAAAGGGAGTTATATTTTTGGATATTTTTTGGAAGATATTGGTCAATACGAAAAGTATTGAGATGTATTATTAAGGGGGAGAGGTGGTGGAAAATTATATTGGAGTAGGAGTGGCACTCTCATAATATTTTGAAAATGGAATTCCATACACATTTTTATAGTTGAAGTGGATCTAATAATGGTCTAGTTTCTAGTCTAGGAAAGATAAGGTCAAAATATATCCCTATAATGTATTTTTTTACAAGTTTCTAGATCATTTAGACCCTTTAGATTAATATTTATTCCCTAAATAAGCTATTTTTTTCCTTAATCGTTGTAATTAACTTTTATGACTTTCAGCAATATTTTTTAGTCAAAAAATAATATGATCTTATTAGACGTTATATATTTTTTTGTTTAAAAATAAGGAATCAATTTTTACAAATTCCAATAAAAAAGTGGTAGAAAATAATTTAAATTTAATCCCTTAGAAGGGGTGACAATGTGGATTTTCAAAGTAAAAACGTCTGAAAATTTGTTATTTTTTAAAGTTAATTTCAATGTTAATTTGATTAAAACGAACTATATAGGATTAATTAAAAAAACATTATCTATGTAATATTTAAAACTTATTTAAATAATTTATCACTATATAAAAAAAATTATATTAAATGATGTTTTGAACTAAAGTTCAGTTTTATTCATTATTCATTAAAAATTTAAACTACATATAAAAATTGCAAAAAAACTCACCAAAACCATATTTTTATGTTTATCACACAATGAGAATGTATATTTTGATATATATAATCAATAATTATTCAAAAAAATTATTTAAAATTGGTTATCCATTAAAAGGTGGTTGAAGTGCCTTAATAAAAATATAGTATAGCTTTCATTAAATTGGGGTTGTTCTTATCTTATTATTATAAAATAAATTGGATGAATATAAAAAATATTATATTAAATAATATATATGTATATATATTAAATAAATATCACTCAAAAATTTCAAATAATTTAATTTATTAGGGTAAAACAGCTTTGTGAGAATAAGAACACTTTTCTACAAAATATTCCCTTTATTTTATATTGGCTCTTATATTTATTTAAAATTAATTTGTACCGAATGAATTAGTTGTATAAAACATATATTTTCACAATATAGTTAATATTATTCATATCATATAATTAATTATATCTCATTATATTAAATAATAATATTTTAATTATATATTGTTGTTTGATTAAAACCCAATCTTGTGTGTGATACAATCTATTAAAGAAACTCATTTTATAATGAAACATATGCTAACTAGGTGTCAGGTTCACTAAAAGCTAAAAAATATTTTGAATTCATTACAATTAGTAAAAATATTATAAATTATCAGGATCTTATATTCCCTTATACGCTTGGTGTTTCATGTCATACATGCTATAAAATAAAATTTTTCTACATTCTATTTTTGGGGTGTTAGAGTAAATAATTTTAAACTAAACAGTATAATTTGGTTCATAATGGGTAGTAAAACCACTTACATGAAAAAATAATTAAATAATAACAGTGATAGTTATTATACCATGAATATTTCAGAATAGTTTTTGATTTTTGGAAAAAAAATGAACCATTTGAAATTGTTAAGACTAAATATCTCTATTAATCCATAGTTATCGACTAATTTTATTAGAACATACATAATTATCGATAAGCTAATGTGACCTTAGAACCATGAAATAATCATTCTCGAGATGGTCAATGTGAACATAATGTTATTATAAAATGATCATAACTGAACAAAAAATAATAATAATAAATTACACATAAAATAAATTTTTATGAATACGTTATTTAATAAGATTACTTTATTACTTGGAATGTTTGATTTATATAACAAGTGAGTATGGAGTGTTGGTAACAAGACACCCAGACCACTCGATTTACATTTTGATATGACACATTCATATTTACCTATATTTTTCTATTTCTTCTTTATATTTTGTTATTTTATATTTTTATATATTCTCTTAAAAAATTTACATTGTTTAATTTTTTACGGTGACTTGTATTTTTTCAAATTTCCATCCCAGTCAGAGATTTTATGAAAGCTTCATTACAGGGGAATTTTCTATTATTTATTTCTTTTAATGTAACAATATTATAAATGTTTTTAAATTATATGATTTCTAAAAATATACTATATTTTGGAAAAAATAATTATACAATTTTTTGTTTTAAACAAATCCATACACACATAATTCATTAAAGTTGTTCTTAAACATAATTGTTAAAAAATTAATTAAGGTGTACATTACCAAGCCCTATTCACCACCAAATTCACTTGATTTTACAATAACATAAGATTAATATTAACAATATATATATTTATATATATATATATGAACATAATTATATTCTTAATCCCAACTTTATTGGGAATTAGTATGGTATATCATATGATTATATGTTAAGACATGATTATATTACACATTTCTTTATTATATGGGGTTTTGTAATTTTTATTCCATATATACGATATCATTATATGGTACAAATATTAAATTAGAAATTATTATTTTATGGGGGTCCTTTAATTAAAAATTCTCTTAATGAATTGAGTAATTTTTTCATCTCATGAGATACCATGTATGGTGTATGAGAAATAATACTAGAACACAATGTGTCATTTTCATGATAGTGAGTCCTATCCCATTATTATAATTTAATTTTTTATTTTTTCCACATTCTAATTATTAATTAGTTTTTTCAATATAAATATCTATTGAATGCTTCTTTGTGAATATATATGATCCTCTATTATTATGTTATCATGCTATTATTCATGAATCCCATGCTATAATTTATTATCATGCACATTTTACTTCCAAGATTTATAGCTCAATTTTATTATTTATATTAATATGGTATAATATAAAACATTAAAAATTTAAAAATATATAGGATTACAAATGGATATTGAAATATATATATATATATTTTAATGTATTTATATATTGATTTTTTATATATCTAATATCTCAAGGATAATTGTCCCTGATATCTTTGAGTTTCATTTTCCTGGTATTTCTAATACTAAACATGTAATAATATCTGTATAAAACATGTCTAGTTAAATCATATTCACCCATTACAAATAATCAACTATAATGGATACTAAATCTAAAATTGGCCATATTATCCAGTCATTATAACATTGTTTCCATAGTTAGTATCCACATCAAATGAAATAAAAAATGTTATTTAGTAATTTATCATTTAGACTTGATCTAGTATCACTCAACACACATCCATAGATTATAAATGATTTAGTAAAATAGTGGTGGAATCAATAATTGAAATCTATTTTATTCTGTTCTCAAACACAAATACCCATTGTATGTCTGAACACACAACAATATTCTAATTTTAGGTCATTTAAATGTAGCCATTCTCTATAACCATCGATACATTTTCCATGGAACATTTAAAAAAATTATATTATTTTCATAATGTTTAAAATATTTTGAACTTCTTAATCACAATGATATAATATTAGGTATCATTTTAAATATGTTAAATTTTTCAACAAGTCCAACATATTCATCAAATTTTACAATATCCAAAATAGTATATATCATATACTTCCTTGATATTCATTTTAATCTTAAATAATATCTAAATTTTTTTGATGAAGTGTTGGACTATCATACATCTTCATTCATAATTATATATATGTCTAATTTTAATTTTAATAAACTAATTTCAACATATATAATTATAAAAAAATTAAAAAACACATGGAATTATATCTAAATGTAATAAAGGAATTATAAGAAATATCTTCTAATCGGATTCCAAAATTAATTTTTTTGAATTCATGTAAGAAGAGTAGAATATTTATAATATATTATTTAAAAAAACCTAGAAATTTGAAAATATTTACTATGAAACCTCAATATTTCAAACTTCTCTAAAGTAACATTTCAATTAAAACTCCTCACAAAACCAAAAAAAATTATATATTCTAAAAAATATGGGAATATAGTTAAATAACTCTAACCAATTAAGAACCAACACTTCACATTTTCCTAAAAATATTAAATAAATTAAATTTTTATCCAAAAATTATTAAGAATAATTAATATTTATTCAAATATCATTTAAACACCAAGTCATATAATATTTTATAAAAAGATATTTAACAAATGTATCAAATTAAATCCACATCAAATTGCATAAAATATAAGACATTTCTTGTCATCATGAAATCAATTTATTATACATAGTGAATTAAAATTAATAAAAAAAACTAATGAAAATTAATTATAATAATAATTTGATTCTAAAAATCGGTTCCAACTAATTAATATCCCAAGTAAATAATGAGTTATTTTAATTTAAAAAATAATGTTTTAGAAAATAATGTTTTCCAGTTTTTTAAAAAAATTGACAAAACTACAATGTTTTGAATAAAATTTATCCAATAAAATTTTCTTTCAAATACCCTTTCAAATTTGTTTTCCCCTATGGTTAAAACCCACTTCCCTAAATATGAATCACATATCATAAAAATTTTGTGCACTCAAACAAACAATATGATAGTTGAGTGAGACTAAAAAATAATTAATAGATATAGATATATAATAATAACGATTAGTTTTAATGTATACAACTAATCTGGTATTATAAATTCATTTCATAGAGAATTGCAATGAAAATATAATCATGTTATCTCCAATTATAAGTTTAAAAATAAATTTTAAACTGAAAACATTTTCTCCAAATTTCATAGGGAAATTTATTTCACGTGATAAAAAAACATGTTATAATATATAATCCATGATAATATAAGAATGATTAAACGCTTCATGGTAGAAAAAAATACCCAATATTTATAAAAATTATGAAACACTAAGTATAAAAATACATATGATCCACAAAGAATATTGAAATTTGTTTTGATTATATTGATGTGTTTTCCACAATATGTTATTCAAAAAATAAATAACCCATAAACAATATATAAAACCAAAAATTTTCCCCATTTTTCAATTTAATGTGATAATAAATATAAAAAATAGTTTATTGTGAGATGGATTTTTAAATCCACATTTTAAAGCATGTACCAAGGGTGATAAAAGATGAAAATTATGGTTTACAACCTAATAAAACCAACCGAAAACACACCAGAGGAAAATTATTTTCAAACCATACAATACATTAATTTACATAACATAGGCCTCTATGTCTATTAAAAGTAAATTCTATGAGTATAAATTCAATTTTCTTTTTATTATTCATAATATAATAAAATTACTTTTCATTATTAGAGAACATATATAATTAAAATATTCACAGTACCTAATATTTAAAAAAACATGAAAAAACTCATTAAATGAAATGTATAACATTATTTCAAAAAACCCATGGATGTAATTTTTGAGAAACATTCATTTTTACATTGATTAAATATGATTTTTTTATTATATACATTTTTTGTTAGAATAAATCTCATCACTTATAACACTAATTGAACATGATATTCCACTGAAATAATTTTAGAATTCAATTTAAACTAGTAATTAGAAGAAGAAAAATTGACAATGTACCTTCCACCATATAGATAGAATTAATCATTACACATATCATTAAATTTTCCTAAATAGATGTCAAAAACCATCCAAAAAACAATTATGGTTTCAACAAATTTGTTCACCAATTAATGTTTCAAAATAGAATAGAAATGGAAACACCCATGATAATTATTTAATTATTAGTTTGAAACTAATTGATTACTATTCTTTATAATATTCAAATATCTACTTTTTTCCAATTAATGTAATTAAATGGTCATAAAAAATAAATAATTTAATTATATCATTAGAATTCATTAAAATTATACAATGAATAATATTAGAATATATAGGAGTGAATCTCTATTCCAATGATGGTTGAGGTGACATATTAACCTAGGAAGATGTGAGAAAGTTGTGACACTTCATTACCAAATGTTTAAGGAAGAATTAAAAAATTAATTGGTATTTTAATTTCAAATAAAAATAAATAATCTTTATTATTTAAACAATTTGTCGCATAAAATTATGTACCAGAACTAAATTCCCCTACTAGAAATTCTATATATCATTAAAACAATAATCACTTGGTGTGTGTGTATTATTATCCAAAAATATCCTTAAGTTGTTATCCTATATGTTTATAAGTGAGAAATTTATTTCATGGTAAAATAAATGATTATTTATATAAAAAATACACTTTAGGTTCTAACATACCCTTGAAAATAGCCCTTATTATTTTTGGAAAACATGATATCCACTTCTAGAATTGATTAGAAATTGACACATTTTTACTATTATTCAGGTGATAAAAATTTATGATGTGACCCTGAAAGAATATCACTAACCACACAATAACATAATATTTTTTGGAACTCCAAATATGAAAAAAATCAGTGTATAAGTAGATATGTTTTTCAAACTAGTTTTATAAAAAGTTTTTATAATATTATTTAAAAATAAATTATTTCCAGACCTCGGTGAATCCAATCACCTTTAAAATCTTTAAATTGATTTGAAATTTCCCATTATTTTTTTCAACAAAAAAACAATTCAATAGGTGAGGAAATCATTGTTGACCATAGTAGAAATTTTTTTTATTCAAACTGAATGTTTTCAATATATTGGATTGTCAATTTATTATTTTATTCCAAAATTATCTTAATTTTGAAATCATTAACAGTAGTCACAACCACTAAATAATTATTTATTCTTAAGAAAATATTTTTTTGTTAAATAAATAATTCATATCGATGTTCCGAAACTATATCTTTTAAGGTAAATGAAATAAATCTTTTGAATTTATTGTAATACATAGAGGTAAATATATATAATTTAGTACAATTTAAAATAAATGATGGAATTTTTAGTTTCATGTAATTATTTATTAAATTATGAAAAATTAATCTCTAATTATCATTAGTTACTGGATGAAAATTATTAGTAATTTGATTGAGGAATGAGAGTTCTTTTCTTTATTTTGGTTCAAAATACACTCCCTCTTCCTATTAATCAATATCCATTTGAAATATTATTAGGTTTAAACTTTTAAAACAATAAAAAAACATTAATGTATGTTTTTAATATCATTTAAAATTAATGGTTTCAATATTGTTTCCTCATTGAATCAAAAATATTTAAGATAAATTGTGTTTGTCAACATTTAAATTTTTTGAAGATCCTATAATAAATTTTTTTAATCAACCAAAACTCACATACCCTTAAAACCTCTAATTATAAAAATTATATATATATAGGGAGAATAAAACAATTTCATAATACCCTTATTCCACTTATGAAATCTTCATATTGAATAAGTTTATTATTTATTTGAAAACTAAGACATTTTTAGATATATAGTAACAAGATTGATTTTTATCCTCACTTTATACTCTATGATCTATATCAAAGTCTACTAATTAATTTCAATCATCATTTATTTCAATTAGTTATTAAACTATCAATATATCATGTAACTATCCATCCCTATTTTGTTACGCTTTAATAAGATGTTAATTGTTTCTGAATCATTAAATATAATGACCATGCACATGGCCAGGAATATAAAATACACCAATTAACATATTTTAATTAGTTGATTGATCATTTGGATGAGGGTAAAAAAAATTAGTTCCCCTGAAAGTGTATGGGATTATTAGATATCTTATAGGAATATTTCCCATATTTCCTACCCAAAAAAATCACAAATGTTACAAAAAATTTAATTTTTTTGATTCAACCATCAGAAGTGGATTATTTATAAATTTTTACCTTAATTTTTTTTTTATTTTTTAGGTATTATTTATTTTTTTCATGGACACTCATAACCATATGTGTGAATGATTTTAATATTTGACCTGATCTATTTGTCCAATGTAGTGGCTAATCCAAACTATTCAATGACTATATGAATTAAAAAAATATTACCGTACCTAAATTCTAATGAAATTTTTGGTTTATAACATTATAAAATTAGGAAAAAAACATCAAATAATATAAACCATTACATTATTAACTAATGAATAAGTTTATCACTATTTAAGAAATATTTAATTCATAATAAATATTTAAAATCTCCAAAAAAGTCCCAAAACAATATATTATTCTATATATATCATATGTAAATCATTTCATCATAACCCAAGGGAATTGGAAATATAATATGGGGGTGAGATCAAACACTCAATAAGAGAAAATATATGTGATAAATATCAAATATTATTAGTGGGTTTAAGAGGAGAACATATAATATGATATTAATTTTTAATCAAAATAATTAAACAATCAATAGAATATAAGAGAATTATATATAAATGAATGGAAATGAACATAAAAATATCTCATGGATAATAATAATTGATTATATTAGAGATGAACTTAATAGTACCAAAAAACTACAACAATGGCCTAATCCAAGACATCATGGCCATGAACATAATGATAGGACCATAAAATAAATTTGTATAGTAAATACTATGTTTTAGGCTAAAATACACAAATATAGAAAATATAGTCTTTCTCATGAGACCTATCAGTGCATCCTGGGGATATTTACAATTGAGACACATAAATCATTAATTATATATATAGGGTCCTAACAAATATACAACGTGAAAACAATACTCTAATAAAATGGATAAAGGAAAGGGATTTAGTTTGGGATGAAAATTGGGGGAAAATATTAAAGAAATTAAATTTTGAAAATGAAACAAAATAGTCTGTGTACTGGTTACTGGGAGAGGTCCTCTAAAGGCACATACCATGAGTCGAGCAGTACACGAACGTCCTACGAAACACTGGTCCGTGAAGGGTTGTCCAGTGAATGAGGGATTTTTTAGAATGAATGAGAAAAGGTGTTGGTCACCTATGAACCATTTCATTAGTGAAAAAATGATAGAGAGGTATACCAATGTATACCATCCATGAAGACTGAGCAGTTCATAGGTGAGGCAAGGAAAATAGCACCACGCGAACCATATGATTTCTAAAATTGAGGTGGTGATTTCTACCACTGTAATTGTAACCCTGTGATCCTCAGTTGACATAGTCATCCACGGGCTAGATGATACCTCAATGGGATTTTGTAATAGGTATTGTGTGCCCGTAGATACAACAACTTGGACACATTATAAATGGACCCCAAGGGGTGCCGAGAAAAGATCGTATTTTTTGAAATATTGAATTCTAAAGATGAAAGAATTCAAAGTGAAAAAATTAGAGAAGTATGGAACTTTGAATGGTTTCTCATAGTTATATACATTCCATTCACCGTGAAAATAGGATATCATAATAATATGGGAAAACTAAAAACTAAATGGAGAACTCTAAACATTACTCCCTTCATAGATGAACATCTGGAGAACTGTGAGACTAATACCACATCTTCAATCTAGTGTACTGGGTAGCACATCTCTACAAAAATGAATCCCTACCTAGTGTAGCATTTCACCACACTGAGGGACTCCAGCGCTACATACCACCATGGTATGAGAACTGACCCCAAGGTAGTGTACCACCATGGTATGTGGACCACACCCAGATATTTGTACCATAATGGCACAAAGACCACATCCAGATCAACGTACCACCATGGTACATAAACCACATCTTTATCCATATACCACACCTGTACATGGACATCCCTTCCACCCATATAGAAAAATACTATGCGGAAGGTAACCCACCCCACATGAATAAATGCTACGTGGAGCAGGTACCTCTATGCTTTCCAACTTCTGGAACCGATCATGCCCTTCTATTTCAATCTCATCCTCTGAATCCCCTCTATGAACCAGTTCATCGACATCAAGCCAAAGCCTCTTCCAAAGCCACCAAACCTATATAAATGGACAATTAGGCACATAATCATTCCCTATTGAGTCTACATTTCCATGGTAAGAAGATTAAAAAAGGTAATACTCACATCATTATATATCTTAAGAATGTTCTTTAATTCTATATTTATACGGTAACCTATAGTCCAACTTTGGGATACTATTGGGGAACTCCCCATTCTAGGGATCAAGGGTAATCACATGATTTTACATTTAATAAGGGTTAGAGATTAGTCAAAGTAATTAAGATTTATTTTCTTTTTGATGACAACAAACATGTGTCCCCATTCCCAAAACCCATTATTGAGACTCCCTCATGGAGTAAACCACTTTCCTTTTGAGATGGACCTAATGACCTTCACATTCATTTCACATTGAAGGGTTAATTTATCTACACCCTTGTCCACTGTCATCCTAACATTTTTAATAATGGGATCCTCATTTTCCCTCTATAGAGAATTGAAATCACTCCTATGTGGAATATTCCACATCCTCTTTCTTCTCACACCAAGCATGACTCACATGGTCTTAAAGGTTTGTGATAATATGACATTGTAAAAAACCATTATTGAACTATGAGAAATTTGATTCCCAACATAATTAGGATAAATTGGAAGAATTCATATTGGACCTAGCTCTATATCATCTTCTCCATGAAATGAGAGATCACACCCCCTTTTAAATAAGAAAATCCCACCTATAACCCCAAATCAAGTTACAACTCGAACCGAAATATGAGGGATTTAATTCCTAACCAGCTTACATATGTAGGAAGAATCCCATAAGTCCAAACCAAATACCCAAAGAACCTTATCATTCATTGGGCCATATTCACAATGGGTTTATACTCATCAAGGAGACCATATCATTCTTGGGCATCCTAGGAAGACTTGGAAAAATACCCATATTGGATCTTGACTAGGGACATTTTTCATAGATGTTCTTGTTATATGACACTAAACTACAGGGATGAGTCCCCATCACATGACTTCAAGAGGTGATGTGTCCAGTTAAATTACAACAAACTATGTGGGTTATAATTTCACTCAAGAGGATATGTAATAAACCCATCTCATGGGTTTGATCCTGATATTGAAGAAACATCCATCATTCCGGATGACGATAAACTCTAGAGCACCTCATCATAGGGATTAAACTAGTATTTCCTATATAATTCCCAATCCAGGCATATCCAAGATTGATCTTGCAACCGAGTTGTAATCTGTGGGCACAATCTTCAAGAAAGAACTAAGTATTAATGAACATATGAACATTGCATATATCTATAAGAGATTCTTGTAGTTGGAAACAATTCCTCTCAGAATGGTGTGGTGAGCCCGACCTCCCATCCTCTCAACCAATGGAGTCCTAAAGTTTTGTTGGACAAAGTGTCATCTAATTAGTACCTACAATTGGAAAGAAGGTCCATTAATCATGGATACGAGGGCCATTGTGTGATTATGTATCCACAAGTAAACTTGTTAGTGACCATATGAGGACATCGTACCTGACACATGCCGACTGGATAAACAAATACCCCCTTGTAATTTACCATTAGGATCATGAAAATGCAGCAACTCCTTAATAACATAGAAAGGATACACTATAAAATACTGATGGGACCATATCTCCCTACCAATACATGGTGTGGCACGAATCGAGCGAAAACAAAATTGGTGAACCCAATGTGAATCATCCACCTAGGTGGTAGATTACCCCACCTGAAACCCATTTAACATTCGAATGAATGTGGGCAAAACAAGATTATAAATTTCACATGAGATCATTAGTTGATACATTGATATGGTATTTTTATCTGTAAATCTCATATATATATATATAATATTCATTTAGTAGAGATCTCTTCTTCGAAATAGAATCTCAAAAAATTCATTGGACAAGCATTTCAGAAACCACATGGGTATCCAGATCCCCCAAAAAAGAATAGTATCTTCTCTCCTACCCAATGTCATCAACATTGATTTTCAAATGCGTTAATCAAAGAGTATCATCAAAATGGTTCTCTCCATATATTGAAGGCTGTAAGGAATAACCTATAATTGGTAAAAGGTCACCAGTCGCCTCTTCATCCACGACCAAAAATCCAACACATGATGAATCCATTGGCCATCTCAAATCATTTCTGGAGTCTTTCCCAAGAATGTGACAATGAATACATCCTTTATCTTAAGAAGGTAAATAAAGTCAATGCTAGTGACATCATCACATATGCACAAGAACCTCACTCAAGGGATCCTGATAGAGGACGTCACTACTAGAGGTGTAAAAACATATATCCTCGCTATGAAGAGGATTAATGTTGGGGGCTCTATCTAAAGTGAAAGAGACACTGGCCCCTCAGGCTTCCCTCTGATGGTGAGAAATTCATAATCAGGACCATGTTATCACCCTCGTTCCTGAGGAGGAGGTCCGCCACACAAACACAGTGGCACACAACAAGAAGGAATACAATACATTCCCTCATACAGAGTCATGCCATAGAAATATGACAAAAATATATGTGAAGATTAATTTTCCCACTCACTCCTATGAAGGAAACCATTGAAATAGGGTGGAACAATATGAGAAAACCCACATTCCTACTTGTGCTTGTTTTTCCCACCATAAAGACCAAGCAGTAAATTATAGGAAGATATAAATCTCTACTAATAGGAAATAAGCCATTCTTATAAATAGGATGGCACCCTGATATAAGTAGGCAAAATCCCTACTGATGTGAAATAAACACACTATCTAAATATTGCAAAAAAATATGAGAATTCATGAAACACTACCAACATATATGAATCCCACCATCCAAATATGGTGTTAATTAAATATGAGTAGTGTCATATTCTGATGTATTCAAATCATGATCGTGAGATAAATATAGTGGGAAACGAGCAGACGCAAATCCTCATTTTCAAATACAAATCCCACCTCTAAAATATTGTGGCAGCCGAAGAAAATAGCTATCAGAAGGCTCGTTCATCTTCCCCAACATATGGGAAATTCCAGTACCCATCGTCAACTCAAGGAAGACCTGAGTAGTTACAACCTCTTTCTTGGATATCATAATGGGAATTCATACCTGTTCCATTCAAATATGAATATCATTACATCATGGTTATGCTGGAGGGTCACATGTCAATCTGGGACTATATCCTCTAGATGTTTCAAGATGTTATTGCATCAATGGAAGATGTGACGGGTCAGTCCCATTACCGGATCTCCTCAGATAGAGTGATTTATCTTCCAAATCAGATAATCACACTGGAGAATACCAGCTTCCATGCTTTAGTCCAGGAGGTTCGATAACTATAATCCACCATACAAGGAAAACAGATCAGGAAAAAATGCCCATTCCATTTGGGGGACACTTGTCGATTGTGGTGGACACTCCATGGCTGGTATATATCCCTTCTTGATGCCAGGGTGTTCATTGGCATATCCTATTGAAATCATATGAACCTACCAAATAGGGACATGTACATACATGAAGTCACCAAGAGCAGGTGGCCCTAATTTCCCATAAGAGAGCGCCAAAACATGAAATGCACCGTATACAACTTAAAAATTAAGTGCATAATCATGATTACTCTCTGTTGGATGATGGTTTTCTTGGAATAATAAAACATTTACCAATATATGATCAAGATCCTATCAGTACATTACAAAATTATTTAAGTGATATTTGTAGTTGAAAAAGTCCTCCACGTAATGTCACTTACTGTAGCAATAAATGACCTCTCCAGAGCACCCATGGGGGCTTACTCTATGGGCCAGAAATGATTGATCATGAGACCCTACGTCCTCATGCATGTCAAAGTTGTTGGAACCGGGCGTGCAGCGGAAGCCCCAAATAGGTGGGTTTTTTTTTCCACCGTTGTTCGCCGTAAACTTGCCGACGTCGGTGAAGGGCAGCCCGGTCAAAGCCGAGGACCACGCGTGGAGGATTTTAAGCACAAAATTAAACCGTAAAATACCTGGTTTGAATCCAAAGCCGTGCACGACGTCTGCTCGTCGTTGGCGATCGCTGCTCGAAGAATCCGAAGCCGAATTCCTCTAGATCGTCCACACGTGCTTCAAGGAATCTGCGGGAGCGTCGTTCTTCGTAATCCGGGTGCTAGCGCAGATCTGCGACGATGTCTTCGATGCTCCAACGACCACCGCATCGCTTCGCTAGCGATGCCCGAGAGAGAGCTCCATCCGAGATCCTTGGATCCAGAGCATCTCTCTCTAGAATGTGGGAGAGAGGAGAGGAGAGATAAACTCCATGAATAGTCTTTGGCAAAGTCCCCTCCTCTTATATTTATAGTGCTCAATTAAAATACCCGGTATCGCCTCGCCAGCCCCGAATACTTAACGCACTATTAACGACGTTTTTATGACTTCTAAACTGAGCCATAAATATTATTATCATTTACTTGTAATATATTAAAATATATTACATGATAATAATTAAGTAATTAACCCGACTCGTCGCTCCCATAAATATTAATTGAACCTTGAATAATTTAATATTCGTCAATTAATATTTTTCATGTATTTACTTAAAACTCGTAAATACATTTAATAAATAAATTCAATACTCATTATTCTAAACTCGAATAATATGAATATATTTATCGCATTGGTGGTCGTTTAACTTTGGACAATTCCCGGACCCCTAGGGCGGGGCCCACTATGTCCAATACTCCTATTCAACTGAATAGGGCAGATTCTTGAATACGCTATTGTGTGTGACCCTCTAGGCCCTTATTTCGACAGTCGTGAATAATATTCACAGACTAAGAGCGGGATCTAGCAACCCATCATGGCCCCTGAAAAATAAGGATTGTCACAGCAGCGACAACCAACCTACGAACACGCACTGTGTAATATAATCTCTTTGTCTATAATATCTCATAAAGCAGGACGCACTCTCGTGTCATCGCCCTTTTCTTGCTTTATTGTTTGTTGATGTAACTGGACGGATTTACCCTCGACTTCCATGGCCATGGTCTTATAAAGGTACTGCCATCTATATCAACATGGCCAGAGATATATATTACTTCCATAACCTGGAAGCGACAAATCCTTTCTTGACCATTCAACCAATGACATGCCACTAATGACGCACCCGACACAAACTACCTCACCACGACTTTATTGCCATGGTTTTCGTATTGCATCAAAGTACGCGATCAAATGACATACATTGGTAATGATCTCAAGTCAGGAGACCATTACACATGATCGTAGATAGGAACATCCAATGACACCTGAAACATGTGGTGTTCCTATTGGCGGGTCAGTCCTCATGATCTCACTACTAGAGATCACCAAGTGCGAACTTCATGAGAAGAAGTCTCAATGCTTATGAGCCCCCAGCACCTGATGGTCAGACATCTACTATGTCCAATTAGCAAGATGTATCTAGACCATAGAACATATATTTAAGATTAATGTCATAGTATCTAGAGGTTCTCATTATAGCCTGGGAACTGCTATAACCTTTCGATACGACAATTAATCTTTGGACATTACCATTTCAATAGTGGACGCAGAAAAAGTCTACACTATAATGGTAAGATGACATCATGCATAGATAACTCTATACACGATATGGTAATCAAAAGCACATAATAGTTGGGTCTAGGGCACCCACTATTTCAACACTCCCACTTGCACTAGAGCCAACTTGCTAACCAAACTTGTTAGCTACTCACATGATAAGCATCATGTTTCTGCTGAGTAAGGGCCTTAGATACTGGGTCTGCCACGGTTCCGCCGCATGGCTATTCTGCTATAGCGACCTCATCTCTTTGATTAAAACTTCTCAAGAGATGGTATCCTGAGTATATAACCTTTTTGTCCACTGTCATAACTTGACATCTTGGCTAGTAAGAATATCATAATCTACATTATGATAATACTTTTCTCACCAGGTGCGATTCCAAGAACTGGAACAAATTATTGCATTTAACTGCTTCTTAGATATCTTAGAAGCTGCAATGTACTCGGTCTTATAGATATGGCCACCACAGGTTGATATGAGCTTGACTCGCTCATCGCCTTTAGCCTAACTGCAATACTAGATCAAATTGATCTATGGAAGACTAGTTTTTATCCCCAAAAACTAGTATCCTTCTTCTCTACTTACCAGGTACATATCTTTTGTACTTGCCGAAGTACAATTAGATTGTTCTGACTGCATCCCTTGTAGTGCTCCTGGATATAACTGATATTTGCCTATTGTAAAATATACCTTGACAATATCGGTTCTTGTACATATCATGGCATATGTGATTGATCCATCGCTCCGACGTATGGATTTAAACTCACCACATTTATCTCTTCCCATGTCACGGACAGGTTAACATGGAGAGATTATGCCCTGTGACATAGGCAACAATTCATCTCTTGAATTGTTCCAACATATTTTTCAATATAATGTCACAATATGTATGATTGACTAGAACCAAGCAACCTATAGATCTACCTTGATAGATCTTTTTCCCTAGAACATAGGTTGCTACTTTAAGTCAATCATTGGAGAGTAAATTTCATTTTGGTCTTAACTAACTGTCAGACCAATGTGTGTTTTCCATATGTTACCAAACATATTTATTATTGGAAAACCTTAGCACTCCCACTAACCTCTGGTAGACACATGGCAAACATTTGTTTTAAATGTATATACTATGATCATTTTTCTTACTTTAATCCTAAACCGGATTTTAGTAACTTGAAACCTTTATTAGCATTCTGTGACGTGACCATCCCTTTCTGGTTGTGTCATATAGACACCATCCAAGATTGGTGGTCATGACATCTAATGCCAAATAAATTGATCATAGATATTAGCTATGATAAGTAAAATTCTAACGGATTTAGGCATAACAACTTGGTGAAACCAATTAAGCCTTATTGGTACTAAGCTCGTACCATCCATGTATCAATTCACTTGAATACCCACCGCAGTATTCAAAATAATATCCCCTTTCATACTTTGATACATGGAATCCATTAATTGAATTTTAGTTGAACTTATCAATTTTAGCTAATTTCCATATACTGCTTACTTGTAGGAAATATTATTCACTTTGAGTAATAGATCACGGCCGTAGTGAATATAAAATCATCACCATGGTTTTATCCTTCCTACGCAGTATGTGTCTCTGGAAAATACTTTGTTCCACATGTACTTGTGGAACTAGTTCCTATGCCATCTATTTTGTGCATCTTGAGCATTGACTAAACACAAGTCAATATAGCTCCCACTATCTCTAATAGAGATGTGCACCCTTATATAGAAGTGTAGTCTATTACTTGACTACCTATTCTTCTATCTTGTAACATCCTAAACAGCTGTTAGGATTATTACACTAAATGCACAATGTGTTTGTCTTGACGCTAGTTTGTTTATGTCCTAACAAACTCTTTTCATCCAAACACATGTTCTTATGACATAATGGGTTTACATCATACTATGACTCGTATGATATCCATTTGTCATTATAGTTGGAATATGGTGGTGGGATGTTGCTGTTATTTGAAAAGCATTTCATGAAATATAGTGGAAGTTTCTGCTAGTTCCAACATTGATATTACTTACATCAATACTTTGATGTATAAAATGTGCGTTTAGGAATTACTCCACGCTACATTTTGTTGATCAATGTTGATATGTAAGACTTCATCATCAATCCTCCCCATTAACATCAATGTCGTGATGTTGATAAGGTAATGTGCATTTAGGAATTGCTCCACGTTACATTATCATGATTGATGAATGCTTGGTCGAGATATTCTTCGGTATCCCAACCCGAAGTAAATCATATCTCCTGACCATGAAAATACTTCACTTTGATATTCCTTAATTACTTAAAAGAATCTTATGAAGTATATATACCTCTAGCTTATACTTGGAATAGTTTATACTATCATGTTGAACTATTTCCAAAAGCTTTGTGACGTACCTTTATTTCTAAAGGCTCCTTTGTCTAAACTAAAGACATCAATAATACCAAAAGTATTTAGCTGTGCCGAGCCTAAATACCATACTTGGTATATTCATGAAGTCCATTTTTAGTATTACTTGACAAAGAATTATTCTGTCACAACTGGGTATAAGTCTTACATTTATATTCGTCACTAATTGCCTATGATCCATGTATCACTGAACTAGTGATTGAGTTTACCAAAAACAACATTCATTTCAGAAACTAAAAGAATGTCTCCTTGCGTCCAAGGACACATAAGATTAATGTTTGTGGTTATACTCAACAATAGTTCAACACGAATCTTTCACTTGGCAATTAAAGAAGTCGTGTACTTCTCACCACTGGCCTAGGTATCACCCTTTCACAGCCACTTGGAGAATACACCTGACTTCTAGTAAGTTTTCTATACTAACTTGTTTATCGTATTAAAATACACATATGTTGCCAACATATTGTATTTAATACCCAAGTAGTAAAAGAGAAACATTATAATGATGAATATGCCTGATGTGGAAGCGGAAACTTGCTTCTTTAAATCAGTTTATTGCTTTTAAACTTCCAAAGCATTATTTTATAATATGCAATGCATATAACCATTGTTACAACCTCATTAATTGAAGGACGTCACGAATTTGTCCTTGGCATTAAATGCCTTTGGCCTTTTCACATTGTCTTTCAATTTATCCTCCATAAGAATTAAAGCTTAATTGTCTTTGATTCTTATTTACTTGGAGTACCTTACCTAGATAGGTAATGAAGCGTTCACTCAATACTTGTTCGTTTTGTATCTTAAAACGAGACTTGAGTAATGTGGTGAAAATGATATTTAAAGATCATGATCAATCTTTAAATTTACACATGTCGGTGTAAACTTCACCTTATTCATATCATTGCTTCACTTTCTCCTTACAAACATCTCGGAGATGAGACTATATGTTATATCATCTATGTCTAGGTGTAGCGACCGCAACTGACACTGGATGTTGATGAAAGCATAATGATATAACTATCATATGCTTTGTATATTAGTCTCATGTAAGCAATTTTCACCCTCGCTTCTTGAGGTAGTTTAACAGTGTTGGGACACTAACACCTTGAGTTTCCTATATCATAGTACTATACGCACGCGCCTGTACTATTCATGGATACTCGTGTCACTGTGGACATTTACTTTGTCCATTATAATATTTCAGTTTTAATCTTGTGGTATAACTTGCCATTTTTCAACAAAAATAAATTTTAGCAGATAAGTGCCTTTTATCTGGATTACCGGTTTAGACATTTTGATCATTTTATGTCTCCCACTATTTTATCGGATTCTAGGAACCTTCTGTGCTAGAATCGGAATACTCTGTCGCTTGAGTATTCTAGTGGCAAGGGTCCCGGAACCACCCCTCATAGTCTACAAGCTAAGGCTACGCCACTACTTGGAGGGTTCTAGGTAGGCTTTTGGCTGACCGACCGCTTTAACTTGCGGTTCCTTGATCTGTTGAGTGAAGTCCCAACTTCTTAAAATCAAAATTTGATTTACTCAACGCTTGCCTATAAAATGATAGCAAGTTAGCTAGGGCTAATCCTTACTAGCACTTTAGTTAAGTCGACCCATCATTCTTATAAGGACTCCCCAGTAGTAAGAGGCACCCTCAGCTAAGGCATGAACCGGCACCTCAAACAGCTCGTTTTGTCCAAATTTGAAAGACGGAAGGCTGTTTAGACTTAATATATCATTGAGGGTTTTATTATTTTTAGTGTGACGAAAGAAATCATTTTTCTAATTTTATAAGCACGAACTGTGTGATCGCACTCACAACTGGCCGTGCAAGAAATAGAAATCGCATCGCGTCACATGTTCATTTTATCTTGCATGCTTGTTTATTATTATATAATGTGATCGCGCAATAAATTACACATACACAAAATAATAAACCATGCAGAAATAAAACGAACACCTTATCATGAGCCGGTACTATTGGTTGATCTGTTGAGTGAATAACGGACCAACCGAAACCCTAGGGGTAAATACCTTTAGTCGCGTGGCTTGCAACTTGAATAGCAATATCTTCTCATCAATGCATCCAACTCATGTCTGGTGCGTCGCCGTCACTTGGCACGAAATGCGTCACCGGTCGTCTCGTCATTATACAATTGTACTCGCACGCAGGCGAGGGGGTCTCGGGGTATAAATATACAATTATGAGAATGGGCGTGCAGGCCCTTATACATATAATGACTCTGAGACGACACACAGATCGCCCTTTTTTAAATTTAAAATAATTATTACAAAACCAGATGCAATAATTAAATAATTAAAATAAATAAACAAACACCAGACATGCATTGGTCGGTCTCAGCTCATGATCAGTTATATACGCATTAAACTTGCGTATATTAAATAAGTGCAGAATAAAAAATTAAACTTGCATTAAAATTAAACTTGAGGGCGTTTTAATTGAATTAAAAATTTCACTCTAATTTTTAATCCAATATTTATGTCGTTCGGTCCCATTTAATTAATTTAATTTTAAAACTAAAATTAAATTAATTAATTAATTTAATTAATTATAAAATAAATTAATTCCGCCGCATTAATTTAAACCAAAGTTAATATTTAATTAATTTAATTCTGAACCGAAGTTAAATTAATTAATTTAATTAACTTTTGATTCAAATAAAAATTAACTGAGCACCACAAACCCCGGGCAGGGCCTATGCGGGTCGGGGCGAACCTGCGTAGGCCGAGTCCGGGTATTTCTGACCCGTGCAGAGGGCCAGGCAGGGCCGCCCAATCCTATTTCGGGTTGGGTAGACCGCTAATGCCCGTTTTGAAAATTTTCTGTGTGTATGGAGTGGCAAGGGCTTAGGGGTCCCGGACCGCGGTGGAGGCTAAAGGGAGGAGGCCAGACCATGGGCTGAGGGACTTGTCGCCTGGAGGGAGACAGCCTAACAGGGCTATCCGTGGCTGGCAGGGGCTCAAGTTGGGCTGCCGGTGCAGTGCCGCGGGAGGGAGAGGCGGCCAGCGGGGTGCCGGCCTGGTCTCGGTGCACCTGCAGGGAGGCGCTGGCGCGCGCGGCCTGACGAGAGGCCTGCTGCAGGTGCCGCGGGAGGCGGCAGCGCCGCTGCATGGGGTCTCTGTGAGGGAACCGCCGGGGTGGCCAGCGGGTGGTGCATGCGCACTACAGGAGGGGAGTACAGCCGGGGTGTAGGCTTGCACCTGGTCCGGGAAGCGGCCTTGGGCACCTGCTGCATGGCCGAGGATGGCTTTTGTCCAGGTCAGCAGGCCTGCGCCGCTTCAGATGGAGGAAGAGACGGCCTCGATAGGGCTGGACATGGGAAGGGTGCAGGCAGGGGGACAGGGGTTCCTGTGCGGTGCAGCGCCTGGCAGAGGAGCTGAAGCAGGTAGCAGGCCGCGCATGGGAGAGGGGAGCGGCTGGGCGCGCTGCTATAGGCCGTCGCCACCTTGGTTTGGGAGTAGAGGAGGCCGCGGGGTGTTGTGCCGGTGCGCTGCTACAGTGCGCCGGGGAGAGAGGCCCCAAAAAAAAATTCACACGTCCTGCACATGCAGGCCGTCGACCCCTTGGTTTTTTTTTTTGATTTCAAATTTTCTTGACCTGCAAAAGCAGGTCCTCCTCCCCATTATTTTTTTTTTGCAAGACCTAAAAGGAGGTCTTCTACCCCCCTTTTTTTAAAAACTTAAAGACTTTGAAGTCTTCCCTCCTTTAAATATTTTTTCCAAAGCCTATATTAAGCTTTGGAAAAATAATAATATTATTATAATAATATTATTATTATAACAATATCAATATTATTATTATAATAAAACCAAATAATTTTATTATTATAATAATAATATAATTAATTTTAATAAATTAATATCAAAACCAAATTGATTTTCCGGTGAGTATTTCATACCGAAAA
The DNA here is from genome assembly GCA_963277665.1 of Viscum album. Lineage (NCBI taxonomy): Eukaryota > Viridiplantae > Streptophyta > Magnoliopsida > Santalales > Viscaceae > Viscum > Viscum album. The sequence continues at coordinate 1,620,016,190 of OY728125.1, forward strand.
TCAATCTCGAATCCGAATTCGAAACTTCGGATGGCTGCAAACTGACCATCCGATATCCAATTCGGGTTCCGTCTGCGGCGTTGAGACCGTTTCGACACCCTCTTAACATTTTAATGCAAATTTAAATTTTTCTTGGTTTAAAATCGACACACGCTCGCTCTGATACCACTTGTTGGAACCGGGCGTGCAGCGGAAGCCCCAAATAGGTGGGTTTTTTTTTTCCACCGCCGTTCGCCGTAAACTTGCCGACGTCGGTGAAGGGCAGCCCGGTCAAAGCCGAGGACCACGCGTGGAGGATTTTAAGCACAAAATTAAACCGTAAAATACCTGGTTTGAATCCAAAGCCGTGCACGACGTCTGCTCGTCGTTGGCGATCGCTGCTCGAAGAATCCGAAGCCGAATTCCTCTAGATCGTCCACACGCGCTTCAAGGAATCTGCGGGAGCGTCGTTCGTCGTAATCTGGGTGCTAGCGCGGATCTGCGACGATGCCTTCGATGCTCCAACGACCACCGCATCGCTTCGCTAGCGATGCCCGAGAGAGAGCTCCATCCGAGATCCTTGGATCCAGAGCATCTCTCTCTAGAATGTGGGAGAGAGGAGAGGAGAGATAAACTCCATGAATAGTCTTTGGCAAAGTCCCCTCCTCTTATATTTATAGTGCTCAATTAAAATACCCGGTATCGCCTCGCCAGCCCCGAATACTTAATGCACTATTAACGACGTTTTTATGACTTCTAAACTGAGCCATAAATATTATTATCATTTACTTGTAATATATTAAAATATATTACATGATAATAATTAAGTCATTAACCCAACTCGTCGCTCCCATAAATATTAATTGAACCTTGAATAATTTAATATTCGTCAATTAATATTTTTCATGTATTTACTTAAAACTCGTAAATACATTTAATAAATAAATTCAATACTCATTATTCTAAACTCGAATAATATGAATATATTTATCGCATTGGTGGTCGTTTAACTTTGGACAATTCCCGGACCCCTAGGGCGGGGCCCACTATGTCCAATACTCCTATTCAACTGAATAGGGCAGATTCTTGAATACGCTATTGTGTGTGACCCTCTAGGCCCTTATTTCGACAGTCGTGAATAATATTCACAGACCAAGAGCGGGATCTAGCAACCCATCATGGCCCCTGAAGAAATAAGGATTGTCACAGCAGCGACAACCAACCTACGAACACGCACTGTGTAATATAATCTCTTTGTTTATAATATCTCATAAAGCAGGACGCACTCTCGTGTCATCGCCCTTTTCTTGCTTTATTGTTTGTTGATGTAACTGGACGGATTTACCCTCGACTGCCATGGCCATGGTCTTATAAAGGTACTGCCATCCATATCAACATGGCCAGAGATATATATTACTTCCATAACCTGGAAGCGACAAATCCTTTCTTGACCATTCAACCAATGACATGCCACTAATGACGCACCCGACACAAACTACCTCGCCACGACTTTATTTCCATGGTTTTCGTATTGCATCAAAGTACGCGATCAAATGACATACATTGGTAATGATCTCAAGTCAGGAGACCATTACACATGATCGTAGATAGGAACATCCAATGACACCTGAAACATGTGGTGTTCCTATTGGCGGGTCAGTCCTCATGATCTCACTACTAGAGATCACCAAGTGCGAACTTCATGAGAAGAAGTCTCAATGCTTATGAGCCCCCAGCACCTGATGGTCAGACATCTACTATGTCCAATTAGCAAGATGTATCTAGACCATAGAACATATATTTAAGATTAATGTCATAGTATCTAGAGGTTCTCATTATAGCCTGGGAACTGCTATAACCTTTCGATACGACAATTAATCTTTGGACATTACCATTTCAATAGTGGACGCAGAAAAAGTCTACACTATAATGGTAAGATGACATCATGCATAGTTAACTCTATACACGATATGGTAATCAAAAGCACATAATAGTTGGGTCTAGGGCACCCACTATTTCAACAAAAGTTTCACTCCCCTTGACCATATGATCTTACAGTAAGAGGGATCTCTTCTTTTGTAGTCTACACTAATTTTCCTCCCAAGGTATACACTATAGATATAGTTCCCCTATAGTCGGAGGTTAAGATATGATGGAAGTACTTTCCATGATGACAGTCTCTATGAAGGCACTCTCTGTAGTGACATCAATCAATGAGAAGTCCATCGACTCATTTTAGTACATCCTGAAGGCCCTCCCAAGTTTTTACAGTATAGATATTCTCCTAGAAGCTAGGGAAATGATGGTTGTACTCTCTATGACAATAGTCATTGTGAAGTCCCTCCTCTCAATGATTCTAAGTAGAATAACATTCCTCCCCTTACTGCCATCCTCCCTTAAGGTCCCCCAGTGTATAAACCACATAAGTCCTATCTACGACTATCCATTAAGCTATGATGGTAGTACTCACCTTTATGAAACCAATTATGAAGGGCATCTCCCCGATCCAAATTTACACGGGTAAGAAGGTCCTCCCCTAAATTGGTTCAAATGTGAGAAATCCCTCATATGTCGAGGCTCTTGAAAAAATGGAGTAAAATTTATGGGATACTCTCTCCTTGACATGAAATATCATTTCTTGACAGGAGGATCACGTGTGTCCATGCTCATCTTTCAAGACAACCTTGTATTATTCATATGTCAATAAGATTCTTAATAGACCTGATTCATAGAATGAAATCATTAGGGTGTATTCTAACTAGGTGAATCGAGAAGAAGTTTCTCTGATGGAAGAATAACAAGATATGTTGCTCATGATAAGACAAATAGATAGTTAAGACATACCATAGATTTATTGGAACACAACCACTTCTTATTTCCACATACTAAAATAGATTTCAGACCATGTTAACATTCATATCAGCATCTTGGAATGTATTAAAAACAAAAGGGATGTCATACAAAAAGAGTTGTTAGCTTAGAATGTATGCATAACATTCTCCTCAACAAATGGATGAATCTCTTCCATTTAAAAGATATGTATTTTCCCTATGAAGGGTACACATAGCATGGTAACATATTTGGAGATATTTTCCATAAAATTGACCTAGAACCACTTCCATCTACATGGATTATACAATCAGAAAGGTGAATGAAAGACATTGTAATGGATTTACCCTGTGTGATTCACATGTTGTGCTACCTTGTTGGAAACAACCTATCTAGTGTTTATATTTTGGGAGGGTATAACATGGATCCATATAGTTCTAACCACTTCCCATATCTTATAACACATTAGAGGTGACATCATACAATGTCTTCACCCCCAAACGACAATCAAATGATATCCCTTCTCAGGAAAGGTGGAACGATTGACAAGAATCACCCTTTAGTAAGTTGTAGAAGCATCAGACCGGAAGAGAGAAAAACAATGAGAAGATTCTAAACCAGGCCAACAAGAACATACAGTAGGCCTCTTAATTAATATAATCTAATAAATGAGTTCTAGTCATGTCCTCACAAACTATTAATTTACATGCAGACCCCACACCATATCCATATCATATCTGCAAGGGAATTCATGAGATCGAGAAGGTGGAAATTTCAGTAGTATTCGCCATAATATAATATGATCCCCAATCCATATGGATGTGGGCATTATTAACTAGAATTTAATCCCTAAGACTAGTAAATCTATGGCCAAGACCATTCCAGATAAGAATGGGAGAAACCCCAGCCTGTATGGATGGGGACATTTTTACCTCAAATTCCCACCCAATGGATGCCTATTTTCTCTCATTTTTTGGGAACAATTGATAGCGGGGTAACCCCTTCCATACACTCCCGTGACCTATATCCCTGAGAAAAGAGTCATACCACAAGGTTATATCAGGGCTCCATTCAATTCACTCTTCTCCAAGTAACATCAAGAGTATCATTGAACAGACGGAGAATATCCAATGATGGAAAAAATAAGATCTCAAACTATTCAGTACCCGGTACACCACCCCAAATGTGATATTAATACGTGAAATTCATGGACATCATCCCCATATACCTCAATAAAAATGATACAAATATCAAGGAAACTTGAAAGAATATGGTTCCCTAAAGGTGACGGTCCACACCGAGCCTAGAGGGCTGTGCACCAGAAACCAACGAGTTTCCTTAAACTTTTGTTCCCACTCAGTCAATCAACCCTTACCTTTTACAAGAAAAATCATCAAGGAGAAGAGTAAGATAAATTTCTATGACCCACCTCCTCCTCCCAGTGATGATGATTACCGTTTTCTTGAGGAAATATTTGCATGACATGAAGAAGAAATGAAAGAGCTGAGGCAACTCAATGCCAGGTTTTTAAAAGCACGAAGTACTAAAGTGTATGTACCATAGGTGGAGGATCAACACACACATCCATCATACATACCTCTACCTCACATGATCATCCTATTGGAGGAAGCAAGGCTCTAGGGTTCATTCAGGGTGGTTCCAGATGTAACGTCCCGACCCCAGTTACCCAGAGTTTGTGCATTATTATATAACATTGTCTTGATCACAAAAGATCAATTCTAAAAAGACCGATTAGTTTAGTAGCATTGGAATAACTAGATACATTCATAAAGTTTACATTACATAATAAAGTGAAAACTATATAAACATATTGTCTCCACACTCATATCCCCTTGTATTATCCCTGCAGGTAATTCATAAAATACTTCTTCACATACTGGGAAAAATAAAACATTGAAAGCGGTGAGCTCAAATTTTCAGTAAGGATAACAATATAGAAGAAACTTTCATAAATAAGAGTAAACATTTAAGGCAATGTATAAATAAAACAAAAATCCTTTTAAAATTGAACTTCATCATAATATGGTGAAGATAAAATGAAATAATTCCATATAATTATTCATAAGGATATTCTACTAGTCAAATAATCACATGAAATATCAATAACCACTTTCATAATGAAGGAATGCATAATGCCAGACTATCATAACAACATAGTTAAGGCCTTGTGCCAAGACTACAAATAAGAGTTTGTCAAGGCCTTGTTCCAAGACACTAGTTTGTCTCATGAGACCAACCGATGCATCAAGGAGCTATACCGGGCTCCACCTGTCACTTATTAAGTCCAATGCATTCCTCATATGAATAGGTTTAATCATAACATAAACATTCGTATTAAAACTGGCATACGAAATGTCAATAATTTCTCCATAAACTATGAATGGTATAAATCTAACACATCTGCAGTAAAAAATATAACAAAACCTTCAATACAATATGAATTTTTGTATCATTATTAATAAACATCAAATAAGCTTAAAATCCATCAAAGGATGTTGACATAGATGAAATAAAAACTATTTGAGAGAAATATCTCTTGTTTGAAATCATTTAAAAGTAAAATAATTATAAAAGAAACATTTACTTTGAAAATATTCTTATAAGCTTGTAAGGGAAGCTTCAATGATTTTATAATGGCAGAAAATAGTCGCAGCCTCCGTATAAGTTTAAAAATACATTCTTACCTTAATTCTGTCGAAAAGGTTAAAAAGGACCTTGTTTGGAAAAAGACAGAAAGATTCCTTTATAAACTTCTTTTAAAAAGTCAACAAGGGTATAAATGACTTTAACCCATAGTATGTAAAATAGTAAGAATGAATTGAAATACATTTTTAAGAAACATGGATGTGGATGATAAAGAGGTCCTAGTAGAAAATTACGTATAAACAACCTCAAAAAATGAAGAGATTGTGAAATGAACTCTTACCTTGTACTTTTAACTGGTTTAGGGTAGGTTAAACTCATGTATAATGGGGAACTAATTGTTATTAAATTATACAAGAATCATATACATTAATATGATATCATATATGATCTTTTAACATTGATTGTTAACAAAATCTTAGTATTATCATCATTTTGGGTGTTAACAGTTTCATTTTCATTTATATTATTTGTAATGTGAGTAGAAATTATTATGGATGGGATGTATATTATTCATATAAAAAATTATATCATGTCTCTAAAAATTATTTTTAATCATCAAATGAAATTTATTCTTGAATGGATTCGAAGGGGAATGAATCTCACCGCGTTTGTAAGGACGATAATCTGTACATACGCACGAGCAACAATATCATTCTTTTGATATTAAAATAATATATAATTGGATGGTATATCATATATAGATAATCATTATCATGTCATATTTATTATTTACATGAATTACACATCATTATTATACCCATCCAAATAATAATTATTTGAATGACAATTACACCACGACGTGGAGACGGTAAGCCGTACGTACGCACGTATGCTGACACATCATTCAAAGGATGGATAGAACACTACATATGGTTGAACCATATTTATAATAAAATTAAATTATATATAAGATACTGGAGTTATTATTTTAGAATGGGAATAACAAAGAAAGAAGAAGTTGAAGAAGAAAGGAACTTGAAAGAGGGTGGTGAAAACATTTCCGCTTAATCAGGTTCTTCCTTTTGATTTGATCAAAATGGCTCCTTAGGTTGACTTTATAATCAAAATAAGGCCTCTAGGTCAAAGTGAGGGAAGGTGAGAGAATATTTGGGTATGGGAGGGGCGAGCCAGAAGGATTTGAAGGTGTAAATTAGAGAGAAGGGGGAGTGCCCTTTTTTAAGAGGGTTGAGGGGCCCCTTTGGAAAAGCTAGAAATATTATTTTATAATAAATTACAATTCGGTTTCTAATGGCTCCAAAGAGGATTATTTAAATATTTAGGTAGGTATGGGTTGAAATAATTTCAAACAATATATTTTATACTGGTTTGGGTCACTATATTAACCTTATCATTTATATTTAACTCTTAGTTAAATAGTTTGACATTTACCATGTCTCTTTGTATTTTTATATTATATAGTTAATAAACGTACTATATACATCAAAGAGACCACCAAGTGGTCCATTAATGATACACCTATCATGATATAAGTCCTTTGGGCGAACGTTAGATTTTTAGGAATATAATATCAATAAATAATATCATATTGTTTTTAAAAACACTTTTATGTCAATTTTGACACTATTGGGTATTTTGTTTTTGATAATTTCATAACAGCATTATTACTTAGAATAAAATTTATGTAACAAATAATTATATGTCATATTAACCTATAAAATTAGTGTAATTAATTAAAAGTCTCAAATTACATTTATTTTTATATTTATAATATCAATTATTTTAATATTTCATTAATTAGGTAATTACTGCATCAACATTGTTTCATAAATAAATTAAATTAAAAAATGTCTAAAAATTATAAATAAAATACCATTATGTAGGAAATATTTTTATCTTTCTAATGAATACTTATAATCGAATTTATCTTATGTATAACCCAATATTAAAAATGTTTTAGTTATTAAACATTCATTTTAACTCTTTTAACTTTTCTTTGAATTAAATAATAATAAATGTCCGAATCTAATATAAGTGGACCTAAATGATAATATTTTATTTTTAAGTTTGTTTTATGTCGATATAAACTTGTCCAATATAATTAGGACATGTGTTACGGTAATATTAATATCATTTTTACTGTTAATTATCCTATTTACTTTTAACCGCTGTAAATAAATGTAAACAGTTACTATTCACCAAAAAATATTTTTATCTTATTGAAACACATTCTACTCCTTGATATTAACCGTGTCTCTCATATTTTTGAAATTACATTTACAGAAGCGGTAAAATTAAGTTTTATGTTAATTCTTAAATTCTCCTAGGAGGTGGGTAAAAGACGGTGACAAGTTCAATAAAATTTTTATATATTTAAAATTATTCTAAACTAACTACAATGAATTACATTGAACTTATATAGGTATTATATATCTATTTTATCCTTAATTAAATTTCAATTAAAAATATAAATATTTAAATAAAATTTTGGTTTTAAACAATAACTCAGTGTTTTTTAACTATTCATCAAAAATTGAATGTTTTCAGAAAAATACCAAAATTTCACCCTAGGATAATTTTGATATTCCGAATCCCAAAATGAAGTCCATTTTGAATGATAAAATGTTTAACATTTCAAAAAGTGTGTATTTATATTCATAACTGCTAGTTTGATTGGTTGTGGTGTGTTAGAACTTGAAGTTGCGTACAATACACGCTAATGTATTATTAAATGAGAAGCGTACCGTGGAAGCTTGGGGTGTTACATTCTACCCTCCTTCATATAATTTCATCCTCAAAATTTCTAGAATACTACCGAATGAAAATACTTGGGTGATTCTTCATCATAAGTTCCTAGGGTTCCCACGTTGCCTCTTCCATTTTATGGTTTCTCCATAGAACTTTTACCAGACAAGTCATCTGGTTTCTCAGCACTAGTTCTTTGGTATCAAGAATCCGGATGGGATCTTTGCAATAAGACAGATCGGGTTCCAGTTCTAATTCCTCATAGGTGATTACATGTGTTGGGTCAGGCATGTATGTTATCAACAGTGATACATGTAACACATTGTGAACTTTAGAGGCATTTGGCGGCATTTTAAAATGGTAAGCTACAACACCAATTCATTCTAAAATTTCGAAAGGTCCGATGTACCTGGGACTCAATTTACCTTTCTTACCAAAACTTATAACTCCCTTCCATAGAGATACCTTCAAGAAAACATGATCTCCTACCTGAAATTTCAAATCCTTCCTTCGATAATCGGCATAGATCTTCTGCCTACTTTGAGATGCTTTGATGTGGTTTTGGATTACCTTCACCTTTTCCTTCGTTTCCTCCACCAGTTCAGGGCCTACAAGTTTTCTTTCACCAACGTCATCCCAACAGGTTGGTTTGCGACATCTCTTTTCGAACAACGCTTCATATGGTGACATCTGAATACTTGAATGGAAGATATTGTTATAGGAAAATTCTACCATAGGTAATTATTGATCCCACATACCTTGAAAGTCATGTGAGCATGATCTCAGCATGTCTTATAAGGTTTGAATAGTCTGTTCTGATTGTCCATCCATTTGAGGGTGGTAGGCAGTGATCAAACGAAGTTCAGTATCCAACGCCTTCTGAAGACTCTTCCAGAATATTAAAGTAAAACAAGGATCATGATCAGAAACAATCGATAGGGGTAGTCAATGAAGTCTCACAACATCATTGATATATAGTCTTACTAGACGTTCCAGTTGTAGATCTTCTCTTACAGCAAGAAGATGTGCTGACTTGGTAAGATGATCAATAATAACCCATATTGAATCATTCCTTCTAGGAGTATTTGGTATCCCCATAACAAAGTCAATCGTAATATTGTCCTGTTTCCACTCTGGTATGGGAAGAGGTTGCATGACTCCTCCCAGTTGTTGTCTTCCAGCTTTCAAATGTTTAAAAACCATACATCTTGACACAAAATCGACAATCCCCCTCTTCATGTTGTCCCACAAAAAATGTTCCTTCAAATCTTTAAACATTTTGGTGCTCCTAGGGTGTATAGAGAAATTGGAACTATGAGCATCATCTAACAATTACCATTTCAGATCAGGTATATCAGGAACACAAAGTATCTTCCCAAATTTTAAAATTCTTTCTTTATACACAATGTTTCTCAATCTCCCATTATTCATAGAATTAATATTCTTTTGAAATTCTTCATCATTGTTATGAGAACTCTAAATCCTTTCTAGTAAAGATGGTTTGGCAACCATTTGAAAAAGCATTGATGTTTCACCTTCCATGGTAATTCCCATATCCATATTCACTAGATCTATGAAAATAGGATCCCTTTCAATTCTCATCATGTTCAATACTCAATGATATTTTCTACTCAAAGCATCTGCTACCTTATTTTCCTTCCCCAGGTGGTAGTGTATCTTGAAATCATAATCCTTTAGTAGTTCAAGCCATCACCTTTGCCTCATGTTGAGTTCTTTATGTGAGAAAATATACTTCAAACTCTTGTGACCAGTATAAATCTCACATTTTTCACCATAGAGATAATGTCTCCATATCTTCAAAGAAATGATTACAGTAGATAACTCAAGATCATGAGTAGGATATTTTTGCTCACGAATTATTAACTGTTGCGATGCATAGGCAATAACCCTATCATTCTTCATAAGGACACAACCAAGTCCTTTCTTCGATGCATAACTATAAATAACTAATCCATCATTCCCCAATGGTATATTCAATATAATACAATTGACTAATATTATCTTCAGTTCTTAAAAAAATTATTCAAACTCTTTTTTCCAAACAAATTTAACCCCTTTACGTGTGAGCTTCATTAATGGGTTAGCCAATCGGGCAAAATTCTGGATGAAACGCCTATAATAACCTGCTAAGCCAATAAAACTGCGTACCTCGGTTATACTCATTGGTGCTATCCATTCATGGATTGCTCTTGTCTTAGAAGGATCAACAGAGATTCCATCCTTAGAGACAATATGGGCAAGAAAAGAGATCTCCTAAAACCAGAATTCACACTTTCTAAACTTCCCATATAATTCATGTCTTCTAAGAGTCTTTAGGATAATGCGCAAGTGATTTTCATAGTCTTAGTAGCTTTTGGACTATACCAAGATATCATCATTAAATACCACTACAAAGTCATCAAGATATTCCTTGAAAACTCTATTCATTAGATCCATGAAAATAGAGGGTGCATTAGTCAGCCCAAAAGGAATTACTGTAAACTAGTAATGCCCATACCTAGTTCGAAATGCTGTTTTCGGAATGTCTTCCTTCTTCACACTCAACTGATGGTATCCAGATTGAAGTTCAATCATTGAAAAGTATTGAGCTCCATGCAGTTGGTCAAATAAATCATCAATGCGAGGTAGGGGATACTTGTTATTTATTGTTATAGCATTGATTTCCCTGTAGTCGATACAATACATCATAGATCCATCTTTCTTCTTAACAAAAAGGATAGGGGATCCCCATGGAGAAACACTAGGGAGAATAAATCCCTTATTACTCAATTCCTTTAGTTGTTTCTTTAGTTAAACTAATTCCACAGTGGCCACTCTATAAGGGGTCGTCGATATAGGCCTTGAACCTGAAATTAAATCAATGGAAAACGCAATTTCTTGTTCTGGAGGATGTTCAAGTAAATCTTCTGGAAACACATCAACATATTCTCTCACAATTGGTATATCCTCTATTTGAACATTCCTTTCCCCACCCACAGTCATTTCATCCTCTTCCTCCCTAATAATTTAATTTAGTTGAGCTACTGGGGGTGGATCTAGGTAAGAATTAAGTGGTGATGATTCCTCTCTAAAGATAATGTGTTCCTTATTATCATCATAAAAAATCGTAACCTCCTTCTTCTTACAATAAATATTCGCATCATGGTCTGAAAGCCAATCCATACCGAGGATTATATCAAATACAATCATGGTTATGACGATGAGATCAGTAGATAAAGAACATTTATATGCTCTAATGGGGACTGATTCACAAAACTTTGTAGCAATGATACTTCCCTTATGAGTTTTGACTGACAACTCCCCTATTAAATCAAATTGGAAATATCTAATTTTCTTAGCAAACTGGGAAGATACGAAACAATGAGATGATCCAGAATCAAACAATGCATTTGCTAAACTTGAGGAAACCATTAAATTACCCTCCACCACATATTTTAGAGATTCTACCTTCGCAGTAGTGATATCATAAGCTTAGACTTGATCCCTTGGCCTTTTCTGAGGTAAGTTCCCCTGACGCTTAGGAAATTCATTTGCATAATGTCCCATATCCCTACAGTTGTAGCATTGAACATCGGTAGCTTCTTTCTTCCCCTTGTAATCACAAGCTTAGTGGCCTTTTTCACCACAATTGTAACAGACTCCCATTCCCTTCAAGAAAGTACAAGGGTGTTTCTTCCCATATTTACAACAGGATGTATATTCAACTTTTCCCTTCTTCCCCTTATTTCCATTTCCAGAGTGATAAGCAGATCTCTTCTTCTCTTGCTTTTCTTTAAATTCATAAGACTTAGAGAATTTTTTTCTGTCTTGATAACACTTGAGACTATATATTTATATGGTGAGAAAGATTGTGAGACCAATGCTAGACGGAGAAATGGTTTTAACCCATAAAATAAATGATCAATCTTACTTCTTGGGTTACGTATATAATCTACAGCATACCTTTCTACCCTTGTAATGTTATCCTAATACGTTGCAACATTCCCATCCTCCTTTTGTCTCAGACATAGAAATTTCCTATCCATATCTGCTCGATGGACACGAGGAAATTATTTTTCTAAAAATAGATCTTTAAACTCTATCCATTCCATATTTCGTACTTCATAATCTTCCTTCGTGTTTTTAATAAATTACCATCATTGATCAGCATCTCCAGTGAGGCGGTAAACTGCCATGATAACTTCTTCCCTTTCACTACTCCCCAAAGCCTGAAATATTTTCTCTAGGGAACTTATCCATTGCTCAGCTACTAAAGGATTTGTACTCCCATTGAATGTTGGTGGTTGTTTCCTCATGAAGTGATCTAACATTGTTCCTCCATGTCGCGGATCTGTGTGCTCCATACGGGTAAGGTTATTATTCGAAACCTGAGTGAGTTGTCCCAGTATGGTGATAAGCTGATCAGCACCAGTTGTATCACCAACACCAATATAATTATCTTGAGTAGGAGGGAAATCCCTACATAGAGTGCGTGCATTGATATAGTTTTCATTCATTCCACTAGCCACCATTTCTAAACAATGGCATAAACTAGATTAGTTTATTAATAGGAATACATAATTCCAAAGTTTTAAAACACATAACATAAATTTAACAGTTTATGGATACAATACATAATCATAAAAATGTTTTCTTTGAGGAAGTATATAATCATAAACCCTTCATAATGGTTTGTAAATAAAATGAGAATTATCATAAGAATATCCCTTGGGAGTGTCGTAACCAAGAGTGTAGCAACGCCCATTTTCGTGCACGAGTTCCCATTCGAGTCTAGCTCAAAGTGGTGTTTTCGGGTTTTACCCCTAGGTACATCTGTGCCATAGCCACCTCTACCTACTCTTATCCATACAGGGATGTATTGCTCGGAAAACTCACCAAATCTCTACCATACCAAAATTCTAGGAAGTTCTTCTATACTAATCATCAAAGTCCATCTTAGGTATATGTGTTCTAATCAATGTTTATCTAAATCTAGTTTCTAAGGTTTGTAATAATCTCATCTGATACCAACTATAATGCCCCAACCCCAGTTACCCATAGTTGGTGTATTATTACATAACATTGGCATGATCACAACAGATCATGTCTTGAAAGACCGATTAGTTTAGTAGCCTTGGAATAACTAGATACATTCGTAATGTTTACATTACATCATAAAGTTAAAACTAAAAAATCATCTTTTCTCCACACTCTTATCCCCTTATACTATCCCTGCAGGTCATTCATAAAATACTTCTTCAAATACTGGGAAAAATAAAACACTAAAAAGGGTGAGGTCAAATGCCCAGTAAGGATAACCATATAGCAGGAACTTTCATAAATAAGCATAAACATTTAAGTCAATGTATAACTAAAACAAAAGCCTTTTAATCATGATCTTTGGAATAATATGGAAAATATAAAATAAAATAATTCCATTTACTTATTCACATGGATATTCTACTAGTCGAATAATCACATGCAATATCAATAACCACTTTCATAATGAAAGAATGCATAATGTCAGACTATCATAACCACATAGTCAAGGCCTTGTGCCAAGACTACAAATAATATTTTTTCAAGGCTTTGTGCCAAGACACTAGTTTTTCTCATAAGACCTACCGATGTATCGAGGATCTATAGCAGGCTCCACCTGTCACTTATTAACTCCAATGCATTCCTCATATGAATATGTTTAAACATAGCATAAACATTCGTATTAAAACTAGCATACGAAATGTCAATACTTTCTCTATGAACCATTAATTGTATAAAAATAACACATCCACAGTAAAATATATCACAAAACCTTTAATACAATATGGAAGTTTTGTATCGTAATAAATAAACTTCAAATAAGCTTAAAATCCATCAAAGGATGTTGACATAGATGAAATCAAAACTATTTGAGAGAAATATCTCTTTTTTGAAATCATTTAAAAGTAAAATAATTATAAAATAAAAAATTTACTTTGAAAATATTCTTATAAGCATGTAAGGGAAGATTTGGAGAATTTATAACGATGGAAAATAGCCGCACCCGCCGTTTAAGTTTAAAAAGACATTCTTACCATAATTTTGGAAAAAATGTTAAAAAGGACCTTGTTTGGAAAATGATAGAAATATTCCTTTATAAACTTCTTATAAAAATTCAACAAGGGTATAAATGACTTTAACCCATAGTATGTAAAATAGTAAGAATGATTTGAAATCCATTTTTAAGAAACATGGATGTGGATGATAAAGAGGTCCCAGTAGATAATTACGTATAAACAACCTCGGATAATGAAAAGATTGTGAAATAAACCCTTAACTTGTAATTTTCCTTGGTTTAGGGTAGGTTAACCTCCTGTATAATGGTGAAATAATTGTTATTAAATTATACAATAATCACATACATTAATATGATATCATATATGATCGTTAAACATTGATTGTTAATAATATCTTAGTATTATCATCATTTCAGGTGTTAACGGATTCATTTTCCTTTATATTCTTTGTTATGTGAGCCATATTTGTTATGGATGGGATGTATATTATTCATATCCAGAATGATATCATGTCTCTTAAAATTATTTTTAATCATCAAATGAAATTTAGTCTTGAATGGATTCGATGAGGAATAAATCTCATCGCGTTCGTGGAGACGGTAATCTGTAAGTACGCACGAGCAAGAATATCATTCTTCAGATATTAAAATAATATATAATTGGATGGTATATAATATATATAGAATAATTATTATGTTATATTTATTATTTACATGAATTATACATCATTATTATACCCATCGAAATAATAATGTTTTGAATAACAATTACACCACGACCCGGAGACGGTAAGTCGTACGTATGCACGTATGGTGGCATGTCATTCAATGGATGGATAGAATAATGAATATGGTTGTAACATATTTATAATAACATCACAGAAAATAGAATATACTAGAATTATTATTTTATAATGGGAATAACAATGGACGAAGAAGTTGAAGAAGAAAGGAACTTGAAAGAGGGTGGTGAAAACATTACCTCTTAATCGAGTTCTTCTTTTTAATTTGATCAAAAGGGCTCAATAGGTTGGCTTTCTGATCAAACTAAGGCATCTAGGTCGAAGTGAGGGAAGTTGAGAAAATATTTGGGTAGGGTTTGGCTGATTCAAAAGGCTTTTAAGGTTTAAATTATAGAGAAGGGTGAGTTCCCTTTTATAAGAGGGGTGAGGGGCAGCTTTGGAAAATCTAGAAATATTATTTTATAAAAAATTAATTTTCGGATTCTAATGGATCCAAAGTGGATTATTTTAAGGTTAAGGTGGGTATGGGTAGAAATACTTTTCACCAATAGATTTTAGACAGGTTTGGGTCATTATATTAACCTTATAATTTATATTTAACTCTTAGTTAAATAGTTTGTCATTTACCATGTCTCCTTTATTTTTATATTATATTGTTAATATACATATTATATACATCCAAGAGACACACAAGTGGTCAATTAATGATACAACTATCAGGATATAAGTCCTTTGAATAATAATTATATTTTTAGGAATAGAATATCAATTAATAATATAATATTTGTTTTAAAAACTCTTTTATGTCAATTTTGACACTATTGGGTATTTTGTTTTTGATAATTTCATAACAGCATTATTACTTCGAATAAAATTTATATAACAAATCCTAATATGTAATATTAACCTAGAAAAGTATTGGAATTCATAAAAATCGTCAAATTACATTTATTTTGATATTTATAATATCAAATATTTTAATATTTCAAGAATTAGGTAATTACTGCATCACCATTGTGTCATAAATAAATTAAATTACTTAATGTCTAAAAAATTTAAATAAAATACCATTATGTAGTAAATATTTTTATATTTCTAATTAATATTTATAATTGAATTTATCTTATGTATAACACTATATTAAAAATGTTTTAGTTATTAAACATAGATTTTAACTCTTTTAACTCTTCTTTGAATTAAATAATAATAAATGTCCAAATCTAATCCAAGTGGACCTAAATGATAATATTTTATTTCTAAGGTTGTTTTTGGTCGAGATAATCTTTTCCAATATAATTAGGACATGTGTTAGGATAATATTAATATCATTTTTACCCTTTATTACCCTATTTACTTTTAACCGTGGTAAATAAAAGTAAAAAGTTACTATTCACAAAAAATTATTTTTATCTTATTGAACCACATTTTACTCCTTGATATTAACCGTGCTTCTTGGATTTTCAAAATTACACACACAGAAGCGGTAAAATTATATTTTATGTGAATTTTTAAATTCTCCTAGGAGGTGGGTAAAAGACGGTGAAAAGTTCAATAAAAATTTTATATATCTAAAATTATTCTAAACTATATCCAATGAATTACATTGAAGTTATATAGGTATTATATATCTATTTTGACTATAATTAAATTTAAATAAAATAAATAATTATTTAAATAAAAATTTGGTTTTAAACTATAACTTAGTGTTTTTCACTATTCATAAAAAATTGAAAGTTTTCAGAAAAATACCAAAATTTCACCCTAGGCTAATTTCGATATTCCGAATTCAAAAAATGAAGTTCATTTTGAAAGATAAAATGTTTAATATTTCAAAAAGTGAGTATTACTATTCATAACGACTAGTTTTATTGTTTGTGGTGTGTTAGAACTCGAAGTTGCGTACAACACACGCTACTATATTATTCAAAGAGAAGCGTACCGTGGAAGCTTGGAGTGTTACACCAGAACCATCAGTATACCTATACACAATCCAAGTAGGATATCATTATTTCCCGCTATTATGGAACCAACAAGAAATGATTCATGAAAATCCAAAAAGGATGACCTTGGATAGGTATCCTCTTAATGTGTACCAGTGCCAGCACATCCAATCTTTCCCCATGCTACACTGATTCATGCTCAGGTCCAATAGGACCAACATAATGGGATTCTGAGTACCATCGAGTTATTAACATATCAAATGGATGTAATGGAAGGATAACATACTCTAGTTAAACTTGAATAGAGTCATTACCTTGAATGGGTGAGAAATGTCCCACCTTAACCAAATTTTGGGAATCATGTATTTCCAGTATTCAATGGATTAGGGGGATCATAACAGAAATTATTCTATTACTCTTCTTATTGTAATCCCATGATGGGAACTCTAGAGGAAGAAGAGGTTGTAATGCTCATATTCATTGTTAAAACTCTTCAACATTCATCTTAATGTGGTAACTAGTTTTGAAGCTAACCGAATAATAGGACTGGAGTATCTTTGGAATCGTTTCTTTTTCTCGTTCAGATTGATGTTTCCAAAATCAACTGTCAGTGATCTCATGAACTAAAAATAGCGAGAGAATGAGAGTGTCCCAAACATTATCACAAGATGGAAAAGTATTACATAATCATTGAACTAGAAACTACCCAAAGATGATAAACATTCCATGTGCATTGATAATATACAAGAAGAGGTGTGAAAGATGATCATTTATATGAATTACACAAGTGGGTTCTAGGACATTTTCATGATCAATCTTTGGATATGGGATTCGTCACATCAGACTAATCTCAAGTCTCGAGCAGATTCATCATCCCCAGTAAAAGGATTAGGGAGATCTGAACTGGATTCCATCATACTCAATCCACCTTCTGCACCAGCTCCAGCTCCATAGACCCCATCAAACCTTGTAGGGCCCTCTGGATGTCATCAGTTACCCCTCCCCATAAAGACGAGTGATGGGGAGAGAGAAATCAATTTTACAAACATATGAATAATGTTAACTCATTCCAGGATTATCAATTCCATGTATACAACATAGCCTCCATGAATTGAAACATTCTTCAGATAACAGAGCTAAAGAGGGATAATATATTAGGTCTTGATGACTGGTAAAAGTATTATCCCTTCCATGAGATATTGGGGCACAAAATCTGGGAATGATTTATCATTATAGACCTAATACCAATGATGATAGATTCCAGACAGGTCAACCTATGACCACCACCAGTATAAGTGGTTTACCTTTCCACCACTAATCAAGACAAATAAGGGGACATACAAAATGTTTTTGAAGAAAAGGAGCAGAAGATTGATAGTTCCATGACTCAAAAAATAGTCAACTAAGATCATGACATACTCCAAGAATAGTTGAGGAAACCACTATGCCTCCAATGACTCCTAATAAAACATTTCCATCATCATTAGCCCCATAATCCACCATAGGATAGCCTCCCAAAGAGTAGATAAATCATAAAGTCCGAATGCAAGTGAAGGAATATGAACTCACACCAAAGCCAATGTTGGATTTGACACTCTCAAATTTCATGCCCGTAAATATAAAGCAACAGGCGCCTCTCCCCCAAATAGAACAGTGGTTTCCACCACACTAAATAAAAAAAATTTAACCAACCAACCAAATGGTACAGATTGTGGTAGATAATGGGGTAAATTCATCATTAGAAGAGGAGCTGATTTTTGGTTTCGTTAATGTCATCCATTTGATGGATCCTTTCTCTGAAGATGAGCATGGAGATTGACTAGAATTAACCACAAAAAAATTAGAGCCATAAGAAGAAACCACAGAAGCCAGGGGTATCAAAGGAGACACCTCCATGTAATAAATCAAACTCATATTCGTACCCCCACCAAAATTATTAATATTGATTATACCTATGGAACAAACCTCTATAGAATCCAACAAGGGCAGGAAAATTCCCTTGCTTACACAGGATGCAACGTAACTCCAATACTTCTAGAATACCCCTAAAATAAAGAACAAATGAAAATTTTATCTCATCATGTGACTAGATCTTCCCTTAACAATCCACAAATCACAAAAGATATTCCAGCTCTGGAACCAATGGCCAACTCGTCTTCATCAAATGATGAATCCCCTAAAGAGCCTATGAAAGAGTATCCCCAAGCTGGGAAGCACCACACTTTAGATCATAAATAATAAATTCAAAAACAATTATATTAATTGAAAGATAAGCTCTTGATCATGGATTCTTTGAATCAGTCAGTAGATCTCAAGGAATCTCCCATACAAGATTTTTTAAGTCCCTGAGAGTTTGAATATGAAGATGCCACCACTGAAATCTAGCAAACAGAGATCTATCCTTTATAATTCCTTGAAATCATCTCTTTAATATATCAATATAAAGATTATATCATTCAAGTACACATCAAGCCCTTATATGTGGCTGGAATGATAAATGGAATCGATATACAAAAAATCGTCATTGATAATGGCCATGGGGTTAATCTCCTCCCACTATGGACACATCATCAGTTGGGCTGCAATGAATATAATATGATACCTTTTACCAAGACCTTGTTGGGCTATGAAAAAATTTATCTAAATCGGTTTGGCCAAATCAAGATCGAAACCTAGTTCAGTGACCTCGTAGCTCACGTAGAATTTCTGGTGGTCAAAAATAATATTGCCTTCAATGATCAGCTAGGGAGGCCTTGATTGCATAAACATGAAGCAATTTGATCCTCATACAATGAGTGATGAAAATATAGCATCAATGGATAGAGTGGGACACTGGATGACGATAAGTTCCCATTCGATTCCTTTGAGTCACACTACATTGATGCAGGGTTCTACAAGACAATGAAAAAATAACCATTAGCTAATGGAATTGATTGCGTTACCACCCCAAATAGTTTAGAGATAGTTCCCACCAATCCCCTCAATAAAATCTGGAAGAATACACATTTATCATCAATAACATTGAAAGAAAAATAACAAATATGGATATGTATTCAGCTTTCCTCATGATTTTAATTACAACTGCCCAGCCTGATATTGTCTAATGCATCATTGACTCCCAATATTATAGGGATGGTTTACATGAAAATACCCCCAATAAAATAATGAAAACTCAAGAAAATTTCATCCTCACCCGATGATGTAGGAAGAAGTGTACCTTCATTCAAGGAATTCAAGGAAACTCTTTTGCCCCTCACTACATCATTTCTGAAAAACCCCCACCAGTGGACATGGAAAAAGAGATGGCATTACCCCCCAGATACCATAATTTAAACTCCTCCCTCAATTATGGAGAAATTGTTTCAGGTATAGTTTCCTCATCAGCTGAAGAAGGAGAATAAGAATACGAGGATACAAATTAAGAAGAAGATGAAGAAGATGAAGACCTAAGGGATGCCCCTCCATTATTTGAGGAAGGAATTTCCAACATTGTTGATGAATTCAAGGAAATAAACATGGGTACATAAGAAGACCCATGACCAACTCAGGTTAGTGCAGCAATGCCATCCGATGTGAAAGAGATATATGACTACTTACTGAAGAAAAATCACGATGTTTTCAATTAGAATTATATAGAAATTCTAGGTATTGACCTAGAGGTGTCCACTCACCACCTGGGCCGACTAGAAGATCCCTGTGGTTATAGGAAAATAGCTAGACAGATGCACCAAACACATTCTGCCAAAATATTGGCTGTAGTTGGAAAGATAATTAGTGATAAATTCATTTAGGAAGTCCAATTCCCCATTTTATGAGAAAAACGTTTCACCGTCAAAAAGAAGAATGGGGAGATTAGGGTCTGCATTGATTTCGAGGACCTCAATCTGCCCTGTTGAAAGATGATTTCCCAGTCCCGATCACAGAGATGATGATCAAAAAAACAGCTAGATATTAGGCTCTATATTTCTGGGAGTTATATTAATGATATAACCAGATCTAAATGAACTAAAATGATAAATAATCCACCAACTTTAGGGATACCTAGGAAGTTTTTTCATACAATGTTATTCCTTTCGATTTTAAAAATGGTAGTGCTGCATATAAGCACTCAATGCACCACATTATCAATCCCTTCCTAGGAATGTTTGTTGAAGGTTTTGTCAATGATCTAGTGGTTAATTAATAACAATACTCAAATAATTTGGTGGATCTTGAAACTATATTCAACAATCTATGACATCACCATCTAAAAATGAAAGCCCTAAAATGTGATTTTTTTGTCACCTCAGGGAAATTTATTTGCCTCGTCATATGCCACCATGGAAACGAAGTTGAACCGGAAAATAAAAATGTCATCCTTGGCATGTCACAACCTCATAGAATCACTATGTTGAGAGGAATCCAAGGACATATGGATTACATTTAGTGCTTCATAGCCAACCTTGTAAATAATGTTTGAAATTCACCAAGTTGATGAAGAAAATAGTATAATATCAATGGGATGAGAATGACAGAAATGAATTCAAAAATATCAAGAAGTATCTTGTACGTCTACCAGTTCTAATTCAACATGTTAAATAATGAACACTTATTCTATATGAAATCTCCATTGAGTGATAAAAAGTTCCTTTATCATGTAGAAAAATGACACCGAAAGTGAGAATAGTCTCTATTATCTCTGCTGAACAATGATTCATGATGATAATAATTATTCAAATATTGACAAGGGTTTCCATGCATTAATATTTTTAGTCCAGAAGATGAGAGATTACTTACAACGACACAAAGTACATTTATTCTCAGATAAAAATCCTTTAAAGTACATTATCACCCATCCAATGTTAACTGGATGCCTGTCACAGTTGGCGGTCATCCGACCACAATTCAATATATAGTTCATACCATAGAAAGTTATCAATGGCCATTCATTAGCATATTTCTAGGTTGAGAATCCCTCAATATGAGTGGCCCCATTAGATTTTGAGTTACTTGATGAGAAAGCCTTCACTATTTAAGTGATCACGTAGATGTGAGAAATTCACTTAGACGATGCCTCTGGAAGCCTGTTAGGATGAAGAATGGAAGACCCTAAATTAAAAAAAGTGGTTCTAGGATTTATACTCATATCCCCAAAAAATCAGTTCTACCTCATTCCTTCCTACTATTAGAAGGATGCACGAATAATGAATCATAATACCAGGACCACATTACAGGCCTGAAACTACCACTCCAAGTGCAAATGAATAGATAAATATTATAGGTGATTAAAAAATGGTCATCAAGAAATTCAATGGTCACTAGGATATCTAGAAATAAGAGCTATCCCCTTTGATGAACCATGTTTGATAATTGATGGTAGAATTCACATCATAACCGTAATTGACCTATGTTCCCTAGTAACAACATTCATAAGCCGATACATTTGTGAATGCAGCCCCGAATTTGGATAACCTAAATCCGAACAAGAAAGTCATTAGTATCACCCACTAAATGGTGGTCTTACCATTCATTCAGACCAACATAGAGGAAATTAATTATATCACTCCCATATCGAATCCATATGGTCCTACCACTAGTTGGATGACCCCCATTGTGTGATATCTTCAAAAGATAGAACTCCCACTACATAGGGATTTGAAGGAACAAATATGAAGAAGAGAAGTAAATTTCATGCTATATGATAGAACAGACCAAAATATGGTTTTTTTAAAGAAATTCATTGAGGGAGTCCTTCTCTGGTGAATTGATGGAGAAGATACCACTGCCATCATGAAAGTAGTGAATGCTGACCCCCCATGTGGCACACCGGTGAGCATCCAAAATCTGTTATCAAATTCAATGTCTTGGATACTATTGTCCCACCATGATGTAGGATTGTGCTGACTTCCCCCAATGGAGTCATTCCTGCCATGTCCAAGCAAATTTCATTTATCACCCCCTGAGTTATTTCAAAATACTAAGTACTCAATGTCATTTTCTATATGGGGAATGGATTTCGTGTGACCATACCCTGCCACCATGACCAGGAAATTCAAATATATTGCCACATCCGCTGAATTCTTTTCCAAATAGAAAGAAGCACCACACCTTAAAGAAGATGGGGAAAAATAATTCTCAACTTTGTGAAATCCAATATCAACGTCTGTTTTGGTGTCCCTCAGACAATACTAATGGATAAAGACACCAATTTATTCTCTATTTAATTAGAAAAACTATACCAAGAGTATGTTATCAAATCCAACCATTCATACCTATAACTTGCAACAGCCAATAGACAGTTAGAGGATTTCAACAAGACCCTTTCCAGCATACTCCAAAATATGGTGGATAGGGATATGAAATCATGGCTGGAAAATGTCTTCCATACTCTTTGGGATTACTAGACTGCAACCCACACTACCACCCAAGCAACCCCATATTTGTTAGTATATTTGACAAAAGAGGTGCTTCCCATTGAAATTAAACTTCCATAACTCCACATAACTCTATGTGATCAACTATCTATAGATGATTAGTCCCAAAAAAAATTTTGATGAGCTAGAGAATTTGGATGAGAAAATATTGCATAATTTCCACCATTTGTATGTACACTAGAATTGAATAGCGTAAACCTTCAATAAGAAGAACTGCCTACAATATTTCCTTGAAAGAGAAATTGTGTTGCTCCTCATATATATTATGATACATCGGAATAAACCTCCATTGTTGGATTCAAATTGGGAGGGACCATATGTTATACACAAATTTTACTCTAATAGAAAATATTCCATAATTTCAATGAATTGAATGCTAACCCAAAACCCCACCAATGCGATATTACTAGAAAAGTACTTTCTGTAATCAAGATCAAAATTGTTTTAGATTTATCACATTAAACTACACAGTGTTACCTATATTCTCTCCACACTATTTTAAAATGTATAGAAGATGTCATGATCAGATGACAACAAACTGCACAATGAATTCGTCTATGACGTATGAAATTAAATTACTTAACATCATTATCTTAGCTGAAAGATGATAAACTGCATAGAAATATATCCATCCTTACCACATGATGTTTTATAACATTGACCCAACAATGTTCTCACCTAAGGGAATATTTTCTCCGACCTTAGTCACCAATCATGTCACGCTACAGAACTACATATGGTTTGATTCTCATCTGTCAATTGGATATGTAGTGACAATAGGTTATTTCAATATATATCATCCTCCATAAAATTGATTCTCATTTACTATGCATGGGTCCAACTGGTGTATGGAACATATTGTCTTATAACTACATATGGATTGATACCCATCTATCGATGGGATACATAAAGATGCCTCGATCCTAGATCTTTTTCCATCCACCACATGGTAAAAAAATTCCACTATTGTACTATCAAATAACATTTTATCATGAAGAGGATACACTATATAATCCTAGTTTCTCACACCATGAATAGATCACAAGATCTTAGGAATGGTGGTAATGGTTTTCCAACGAGAAAAATAAAGGGTACAAGTACCCTACATGACCATTTAAAGGAAAAACTATTAAAAAAATCATTTTCCCTGTGTATGAACATATCCTATATGAGGAGGCAGCTCTACAACTATGTGTGGCTTGATTCCTAGTCATGTGGGATATATAGTGAGGCCCAAATTATTCACTATGGTCCAGAAGCCACCCAAAAAATGCCTTCTTCCTTGCGTATGGACTAGTCCTTTGGAGAAAATTTTATTAGAACGAACTATGTATGGATTGATTCCCACCCTAATGGATATGTAGTGACATTCTGACCATATGCCTTGGTCCAACCAACACATGATGCAAGTGCCCCACCCTCTTTGTGCCTAGGTAAGAATAACACAAAATAATTTCCAAGAAAAACATGTGGATTGGTTCCTGTCATTATAGGAAACATAGTGACACCAAAATCCTTCATCATGGTCCATCCTCCTTCAAAAGAATGATCATATACTTTGCATCTGTTAAAACTAAACTCATGTCACCCTTTTCATGAAAAGTCCCTCTCGTCCATACCATATGATGATAAACTTTATGGATAAATAAGTACTGACCACACGACATTAAGGTGTCAAGTATCTCAAGAACAATGTATGTCTTGATTCATGATGTAATGTGATATAAAGTGACACTCAGTTTGAAAATCCTAGGTCCAGCCACACATATTAGAAAAAAAATCTAATCCCATACACGTGAAATTCAAATAAATATAAGGGATTTCAGAATCTGACCCTTACATTAAGAAAATTAAAAAAAACCTTGCTTTCCTTTGTATAATAATAAAATCTATATAGAGGAGTTATAACCTCAAAAAAAGTTATAGTTTAGCTATTCCTCACATTTCCAGACATCCCTTCTCTATCCCTCAAAATTCGTGCTCTAGGAAATATCAGATCACCATAATCAACCACGAATATAAGATATGGGCTGACAGTGTCGTACATAAACATTTATTTGATTATATATATAGTTCCATAATGTCTTATCATATATTTCTAACAAAAATTTAATGTTAACCAAATGAATATTCATCCCTTTAATAGGTTGTTTTTAATTTTTCATTCCAATTGGCTCGTAAGACTCACATCATCCATCCTGAC
The DNA here is from genome assembly GCA_963277665.1 of Viscum album. Lineage (NCBI taxonomy): Eukaryota > Viridiplantae > Streptophyta > Magnoliopsida > Santalales > Viscaceae > Viscum > Viscum album. Next base: position 1,620,041,722 of record OY728125.1, read on the forward strand.
TCGAGGGTTCCTAGAATCATGTTTTATACCTTCTTAAGATGATCATTTCTAGGTATGTTAGGAATTTCCCAGCATGATTATCCCATATTTATACATGGTCCCATCAATAATTCATCCCTTTAACCTGAAAATTAGATTTTTTATACCAACACCCTTTCTACATGATGTTAAATAGTACGGAAGGAATCACCACCACATGACATTAATATACATGGGCCAAAGTCACCACAACATGAAATTAAACTGAATTTCCCAAATTCCTCACCACATGATATAAAAAACATCATGTTACACAAAATATAGCTAAAATTTCTTCACACCATGCATAGAGACAAAAAAAATGTTCATGGAACTTTGTTTCGGGTTGCCTAGTTCTTCAAAATAGGCCCTGATCTGACAAGGTAGTCAAAATATCCGGCCTCACATGCAGGTCAAATCTATATAAAGAGATTCCAAATTCCACATATAATTATGAAATTATGTGAATAATCATGCTCAGAGTGTCTCTAATATGTATAAACCAACTCTCTCCATTCTTCAAATTTGATTCTTTTATTGATCTTTGATCATAATAATTATTTAATGGCCATCAATAATGGAAGGTCTGGGCCTTACAGAAAACATTTTTTGAATATGCATATAATGCCCCAGTTTCTCTGCATATGTTTCCGAAAAAAATGTCATATCAACTGAAGAAAAACTAGTACCTAGTATAGGATTTTCATATTTTCATAATCCTAATAGCTTCTAAGACCTATGTCATTCATCATGATCCAAGATCCTTCAAATATAGGATTTACACACTCCTTCATACCCATGTCTTGGACTTGTTATAACATCCTAGCTTGACAGCCCTTCGGTTACTCAGAGATTCTATATCAGTGTGCTAATTACATACCATTTATAGTACATGATACTCAACACCCGGTATTAACTGTTAGGCCATGTCAAGTGAAAAGAGTATTTCCCCTCATGGCCTGATACAAAAAAATATGTGCACAGAAAAGATCAATGTATGCCTTGACCCATAATTGAACCTGTATCCAAAATAAAAAGGACCATCAGTATGTGTGAATCAGATCTTCATATGGATAAACCTTAAAAAAGATATGTATGGATTTATTCCTACCCTAACAAAATAAATACAAACATTTAATATCACGGTTTGGGTCCATCCATGTGACAATAATGTATCCTCCTTGCCTCCTCTTGGGGTGGGCCTGTGTAAGGAAAAAACTCATATGGATAGAATAAAAATTCATCCACTTATTCCAAATGAAGTTTGACATGAAATTCACCTATTTTGGGTTTAGGAATACCCCTTTTAATGATCCATACTCTATGCCCATAAAGGTTTGAATCTCTATAATCCTTTATAGACATAAAAAATGGAAGGACAAGGTCCCGTGGACACCTTTTTTTGACCATGATCATTAGGCCCAGATGTCTCTACATTTATTGCCTACATAAATGGCATGTAAGGAATATGAAAATTAATCCTCAGGAGTACCTCTTCTGGCCTCCATACATCCTTATGACATTTATGTCCCACCACATCCCTTGAATTCATAAACCCCTTAGACTATAGTTTACATAGTTCACATATTCAATGCCTAATTGTGATGGATGAACTTGGACAAAATATTGTCGAGGAAGTGAATAATTTACGCTCTTATATTTAGAGTACGACAACTTCTCAAAATAGTTCCCAAATGTCCTATTCATATGACATTCAAATACACCATGCCCAGAAATTTATTTTACACTAGCCAAGTTTTTTTGGGAGTGTTTTTTTCATCAAAACTGATACAAATTCCCTTATCTCATTTAGACATAGTTCCACTGATGGGTCCTCCACTATGGTCCCCAATAGAAAAATAAATCCAAATTTCTATAAAATCTTCATGTCCATCAGAAATGGAAGGCCAGTGTCTTTTATACACCGTTGTCTTCCTAAGCATACAAATGCCCCTATGGCTCTGCATATGTTGCCCACAAAGAATAAAATATCAACCAATGGAAAATTCATCCTCAAGAGAGTATTTTCGTATCACCATACAACTTATGGCTTCCACAATACATATCATGTCCCATATCTAGAAATACAATGTATGAGTCATGAAAAACCCATCATCCATGTTTGAATGTTTTCAGGATGTTCTCAGGTCATGAGTCCTATATCGAGGTATATTCCCAATAAGTGATGGTCCTAGTTGTTCGACCAAAATCATCAGTACAGTTATGGTCCAATCAATTTGAACTAAAATATTTGTAATGATAGTCCGCTTCGTAATAATTTAGTCTTCCGATGCAATAGAGGTACTACAATTTCTAAGGAGAAAACCCACAAATGGAACAATGGATAAATGTTGAGTGTCAAATTTCTACACTTATGCAACATAATGTTTAGGGAAAAAATGTTGATAAACCAACAAATAAAGAGACAAAAAGCTTGTTAGGTTGTAAACCCCCAAAATGCTTCCTATAAAAAAGACATTTTATACACAGTAAGTCCACACCATAACTGGATAAGACAAAAATTAGTGTTATAACCGAAATAAAGGTACAATGTTTATATGTTTTTCCAAGAAACACTCAAAATAATTAAACTATGCTCACTAAGCCCCTCAGTTCTGAAAAAAAATTAAAGCATAACTTTATTGTTCCTTTTACCTATATTATGACTCAAATTGATATATAGTTTATTGTTTAAAATAAAATTTATCATAAATGACTGATATTGCAGGAAAAGGATAATGGAGGAGTATTGGAGGTAACAATATTTTCATCTTATTGAATAAAGATATGGAGGACACCCACAATTCAGAGCCCCTCTATATGGGTAGGACATGACTGTTACAAAAGAAGTTTGATAGATTTTTAGAGTTGTATCACTGTCTAATTTGACTCCTTAATGACTGAACACATCCATAGAAAAGTCACAGTCTCATCATCTACACCAACCTACAATGCATCTGCCTCCTTTGTTTCCCCAATGTTAGCGCTTCCTCCATCATCCACTTATTGCTTCCCCTAATCAACTATGGACACAACATGGGGTCGTTCCTGTTTAAGGAACTCTAATTCAATTCATTGTTTATTGTCTTTCTAGTCAAGTTCTTTCTCTAAGGACCACTACTTCAAGAGTTCCCTCGGTTGCCTCACAACTTTCAAATATTGATCGGCAGCTTTATTCCTAATGATTTTCTTAGTAGCAGCAAGATGAGCCACATAATATGCAACAAAAAGATGAGAATCGAGCATGCATGTTGCCTCCATGATAGAAACCACCAGTTTCATTATTTCATAAATGTTTTGATAGTCTAACCCTTCAAACCCCTAAACCAAAAACAGAATGTGTAACCCTGGAAGCTTTATTGGCCTGTCATAATGTGGTTTTTGAGAAATTAAACTCCGGATGTTTCTCCATGCACTTTCGTGACCAATTCGAAGGCTGACAAGGTTATCTCGGTCAGTATCATAATCACTCCATGCTGACGAAATATATTCAAGAATTAATGTCACTAATGGGGTGGCTTATTTAGTTACCTCATCATGATAGGATCCCTCAGTAGCACCCTCCCTGATAGTTGTGACATTGGGCATGATTTAAGAATCCACCATAATGACTGGTTCATGGAGTTGTGATCCTTGAATTAGGAAGGAAACCAATAAACATTTGCAATCCCTAAAAAAGAAAGGGTGAGAAAGTGATAGGGAAAGGAGGACTGTAAAACTAACCTATATTGACATAAGCATCGATGACTTTAGCCTCCATGTTGACATCGTCACCATGTAAAGATTGTACTATATACTCGATAATAATTAGATACCCAGAGTTAGTTAGAAGAATTTGTTGCATGGGGTAATACCCAGGAGGGCTAGTTGCCTCTAGGGTGACCTCCCGAAGATCACTTACTAGGATCAGGCTTCTAGGTATAATCATCCTAGGGAAATGTGTGATGGATGACCCTAAACATATAGGAGATATGATTATGGACTCTATTATTATTGGATGAAATGGCACAATATCCCATTCTAGATTTTCATGAGTTGTGATACCATCCTTCTCTATGATTGAAACCTTTGAGGAAGTAGGATGAGCATTCTAAATTGAGTTATCCACCCCCAAAGACGTTCTCTCTGTAAGAACAATGTCCACCTGGTTTGGTGTAGTTGATTCCCCTAAAGTGGGAATCCCTTCAATGTCTTGGGGCGATTAGGACCCCTCACCCAAACCACTTATTTTTTAGTGTCCTTCTATTCCCTTCCATGGAAGCGAGATCAAAAGTCATGGTCAGGAAATATATTCCTAAATGCACCTCCACCGTTGTGATATAAATCGTTTGATACGTGGTAGTCGTGGTTGCTAGTAGTCCTTATTCCAGCATGGAAGGGATATGAGCTGTAGTTGCCTGTGAAATTGCAGCTAGGTTACTTATTTGTCCTACAACAAAATAATCATGAAAAATCTTGTTAGAAAGTGAAAAATACATGGTATGACAACTAGATGAATAAGTGTGGAAGTCACTGGTAGTCCCCTTCGTGATGCGCTTAGACAGTTGAGATACTAGCCAATGTTTCTTAGTATAGCATGGGGATGGCTCTCTAGAAGTTCTAAGTTTCCTCCTTGATGAATCATTCTAATGTCTTCACCAGAGGCTTTCACCCTTAATTCATCAAAGACCCTCCATGCATATTGAAAAGCTACTATAATAGGAATGGACAGTGATGGAGGATTGACCGGGGGAAGTGAAGAAGGTTTCATTAGTCTTTGTTGCTTCCAGGGTGCCTCCTTGGTCCCAGGACCCTTAAGAACTATTTTATTATGGTGCTCTATGCACGAGCAAGGATCTCCCCTAAACACATCCTCATTAGGATAACCAATAGTACCATCACCCTCTACATTCTACTATGGACACAACATAGAATGTATCCAATTAGTGTACTTGTGGTGACCATTCTGGGTATAGAATAAAGAATCATGGTTTTGATGGTAATGACCTACCCTCTAGAGCTCATCATCATATGTTATTTCCGAAGGTGGTGAAACATGACCAAGATTAGTAAGGGAAACCCCATCACTTGGTGGGACAACCACAAGGCATGAGGTATATGATTGTGAAAAGACTGGTGACCCTTAAAAATATGCCTCTACTTCTAGGGAACTGTGAAATAAGCATCAGATGGTATGGGTGGTTGGTTTCCATCAACATCCTTGATGGCTATTGAGGTCACACCCCAAGGCCTCAATAATTTCCACGAGGGAGCATCTAAAGGCTTCCAAATAACTTTCCCAGGTCCGGACTACTCGGTAGATTTCTTCTTGTATGCACTCCCCTAAGCCTTAGACTCCTTGGGAGTTATAACAGAGAAATACATTTTAGAAATGAATATCTACATATAATTGAATGTAGGTGTTATCCTAACCATTAAAAAAGAAGGGAACATAACCCTAGGAATTTGAGATATTAACCATGAATAGGGTGTCCTACCAGGTGAACATTAACCGTAATTTTTGGAACATCATAAGATGTTTTTCCTAATGTGAACTGTTATGATTTGGGGGACACAAAATTTGAATGGAGATAAACTGAGGACTATATCTGCAAGAGGTGTGTCTCCCACAGATAAGCTACCCATCAATATGGGAATCCTAGATACCATCCCTCAGAGAAAATAGGTACCCTTGGTCAAAAAAGTCTTCAGATAATACATACACAATGGTTCCATAGGAAGAATCATAAGGAGAATAGGTGAAGTGATCTTGGTAGTCGATTTAGGACATCAAATCTCAATCATTATTTTTTGTCTAGTCATCTTGTGTAGCCCAAACTACCGGTATAACCCAACTAGTACTCTGAAGATATGGTTGGATAACATTGTAAGTAATCAGTAAGGAATTGATAAATATAATGCCTCCCATGTGGGATTTTATCCATCTCTAGAGGGTTTGGAAGGGCCCAATCATCCACTTAGGTGACTTTCTTTCAAGGATCTTGCCTTGTAGGTAGTAAATATTGGCTAATAAAGGAATGGAAAGTTTGATACATTTTCTTATGGAATGTCAAGCTTCTAGGAATAAGGTTGTGACCCTTACAATGCCCTAATCTCATGATAGTATGATCCATATACTAAAAAAATGACCAAGAAGGCCAATAACCAAAATAAAATGTTCCACATTAGGTATGAGTTACCATCCCCATTTGTGGAACCATCCACCCTCGAAAGAAAATTTACTAGGTTTTTTATTTCCTTTTAGATTAATTGGATGTATAGGACCTACGTGTGTGCACATTCAGCTTTAGGCCACCATATGTAGTAAAGTTACTAATTAAATTTGAGAAAGAAATGTCCTGTTTTGGGTAGAGGTCACCATCCTATAAAAGTTTTTTCAGCTGAGGAATAAGCATTTTAGCTAAATAAGGAGTACTCTTCTCATCGTCTCAGGTGGAAGCAAGGGGTAGAAACTCATCATACATGTCCTCGATGATGGGGACCCCTGAAATCATCTTAAAATCCTAGAGGCTGATTCCAACCTCCCCATGGGCCCAATATAATTTATTGGTTTCTAGATGCCACCTGATCAGAAGATGTGAGATTTTGATACCAGTTCAATGAGCATAAGTTATGGATACCTAGACGACCTCATATAGCCCAACAGTCTATAATTAGACCTCAAATTATTCACTACTTTGATGAACCTAGAAGGGCCACCTCCAATCTAAACCAAATTAACCTCTAGGGAAAATGATTTTTTAGGTGGACCAGCCATTTTTTTTTATTTTTCATGGTCCTTTAAGAAATTCTATATTAATAATGGGTTATCTCGTCTATCATTCGTCGTACCCCCTTCAAAGTCTGAGTGGCATAGTTCAATAAGAACCCAATAAAAGGTATAATTCAGTATGAATCATCCTATTGACAAGATGATATCTTTAGGGATAGTGACACTAAAAATCATGGTGTCCAGTTGGTTGACCACACGTGGCTATAAGATAGGTGTATCCGAAAACATGAAAAATCAATAAATGGGTAGCCTGTTTGATATCAGATATCTCTTTGACACGCAATATGAAATTTCAACAAAGACTGATATAGTGGGGAGACATGGATTTTTTCATCTATAGAATTTTTCATAGCCTTTTTCCTTTCATAAAAATCCAAAAGGAGAGTTTTGGAAACATCTGAAATAATAGAATCAGTAACAAAAACATGAGAAAGAGCCATCTCCTTCTTAATAAAAGACAATTCAAAAGGGTCATTCCAATTAAAATAATTGGGAAAAGGGAAAAATTCCAAAGGACTAATGAAGTGTCTCTAGTGAAAGGATCCACATACTGAAGCCCGAGAATGGTTCTGATAATGCATCCCCCGTGGAATAGAAGTATGTTGAATGCCCCACAAGACTCTAGAATGTGACACATTGGCCAGCGGGTATATTAGTTCACGAAATTGAAAATTTGTTTACCGAACCACTCTATACAGATATTCAATGTTTACAATTCAGATATCCTAAATAATATTTGGAAATTTAATGTTCAGTTAACTGTCTTGGAAGTTATACCCGCAAGACATGGAGGTCACGTAGCATCTTACTACATGGAATTTCATACTTACATTTTAAAATTCCACATTTTAGTTTGCGGATACAAAGAAAAGTTCATGGATTAAAAAAATGTGAATAGTAATCGATTCGTTTAACACAAATATTAGTTAGTGGATGAAATTTTTTTTGAAGGAGCTGGTATGCAGAAGTAAGGAATTCATAGAGTGCCTTTCAGAGTAATTTTCATCAGGGAAACTGGTGAAATAAAATTTCCAGGGCCCCCTATATATGGGTGTTGTACCCCAATGGGTTCACCTTTCTACCAACAACTATTTCAATTCGAGACCATTTTCTACATTGGAATACCCTCCTCATTGTTCAGACCAAACCAGATTCTCATAGTGGCATTTGTAAAGTCACAAAAATTATACAATCAGAATGAAAATACTCCCATAAAATTGATAAACGAAAGGGACGAATGTGGGGATGAAAATTATCAAAAAATATTGAAGGTATCCAGTTTGGAAAAACACAAAAACTAGTCCACATACTGGTTACCGAGAAAGGTCTACGGAAGGCATATACCGCGAACTGAATGATTCACGAGCGGCCTGCAAAAAGATGGTTTGTGAAGCATTGTCCAGTGAACCCGGTAGTTTACAGAATGAATGAGGAAATACGTCGGCACCCAAAAACCACATCATTGGAGAAAACATGATGAGAGGTACACCCCCGCATATCGTTCCCATGGGTTTAGCTTATTGTGGGTGTAGAAAGAATGACATCACCCTGTGAACTGCATCATTCATAGAATTGAAGCAGTGTTTTATGCCCCCACAAAGAGCAACACTGCAAGCCTTGGTTGACTGATTTTTACGTGTATTTGATGATCCCTCCATGAGAATCCTAAAAAAGCATCATTTTCCCATAGATTTGGCCTCTTCTAAACATCTATATGTAGACGAAACTCTTCCTAGTTTAACATTACACAACACAAAGAGATTGTAGTGCCACATGCCACCATAATATGTGAATCGTGCCCGAGGCCATGTAACACCACAGTATGTGGACCACACCCAGATCTCCGTACCACCAAGGCATGCAAACCATATCAAGATCCACATACCACCATGGTATGTAGACCACATCCAGATCCATGTACCACCCTGGTACATGAACAACCCTTTCACACGCAAAGAAAAATGCAACACAAATGGTACCCTGACATACATGAATTAATGGTATACGAAGTAAAGTACCTCTGGGATTTTCGCCTTATGGTACTGATCATGCCCATCCATTTCCTTCCAATCCTCTAAATCGCCTCTACAAATCAGTCCATCGACATCAACCCAATGCCTCTTCCTAATCCACTAGACCTATATTAAAAGACCATAGGAAACATTAGCACCACTATTCGAGTCTACATAACCATGGTAAGAGGAGCCACATAGGTAATCCCCGCAATGGTATGGACCCTAAGAATATTATTAAGTATACATTCCCATGGTAACCTATAGTCGAACCATGGGATACTGATGTGGACCTCCCCATTCTAGGGATCAAGGGTAATTACATTTGTTTCCATTCAACAAGGGGAAGTGATAATTCAATGGAATTATACATTCTTTTCCTTTTTATGAGAAGTAATATGCCTCCCCTTTCCTAAAACACATTATAGGGCCTCCCTTATGGAGTAATCCATGATCGTTTTGAGAACGATCTAATGACCTTCTCTTTCATTTCACATTGAAGGGTTTATTGCTCTGCACTCTTGTGCACTATCACCCTGAAATCGTCCACACTGTTCTCCTTCTTTTTCCTCCATGGAGAAGAGAATGTGTGGCTTGTTGGAATCGTCCAAATCCTCTTATTTCTCACACTGAGAATGACTAACATGGTCTTAGAGGTCTGTGATAATATGACATTGGAATAACCCAGTCATGATCTATGAGAACTCCGATTCCCTCCATAAATAGGATATGTTGGAACTTTTCATCTCGGCCTGAGCTCCATATCATATCCTCTATGAAATGATAGATCACCCCATTAACTGGGAAGCTCCCATGAGTAATCCCCAGCAAGTAAATACTCAAACCGAACTATGAGGGATTGAATTCCGAATCAACTGGGATATGTAAAAAGCATCAGAGATGTCCAAACTAGATACCCAAAGCACTGTAGCATATTTTAGGACATATTCCTAGTGTTGTGATATTAATCCAGGAGACCACATATTTCATGGGTATCTCGGGCCACCTCGTTATAATCCCTACATTGGATCATGACTAGGAAACTTTCACTTAGATTCCCTTTCTATATGATGTAAAACTTCAGAGATGGGTCGTTTCCAAACGCCCATAAAAGGTGATGTGCCCAGTTAAGTGACACCGAACTACGTGGGATCATATTCCTCTAAAGAGGATATATAAGAAAACAATATAATGGGTTTGATCCCAATATCGAAGCAAATTGCATCCCCCTGGTTGACGATAAACACCAGAGTGCCTCATTCCTGGGCTTAAAATAGCGTTGCCTTAGTAATTCTCAATTCATGCCTATCCATGATTGAGGTTACAACTTATGGGTAATCTTTGGACACAATATTTGAGAAATAACCAAGGATTTATGATTATACGAACATCACTTAAATCTATAAGTGAGTCTTAGAGTAGGAAATAATTCCCTCCAAAAGGGTGTGACAAGCCCTACCTCACATCCTCTCAACCAATAGAGTCTTAATTTGTTGTTGGCCAAATAATCATACAAAGTGTGTCTACTTTGGAATGAAGGTCAATGAATCATGGATACTAGGACCGTTGGGTGTTTATGGCTCCATGAATAATCCCATTAGAGACTATCTGAGGACCTTATACCAGACATAGTCTGATTTCATAGACACATAACCCTCATGAAATCATCCACTAGGATCATGCAAATGCGCAACAACCATAATATCCTAAAATGAATACACTATGAAATCCCGGTTGGACCATCTCACCATACCAATATACTATGAGACACAAATCAGGATGAAATAATATCCAATGAATTAATCATATCATAAATGAATAAAAAATAAAACATAAACATGTCCAATAATCATCTGTATTGGAACAAAAACAATTATAATGCAAATACTATTCCCTATATCAATAAACCATAAAACATGACCATAATAGATATAGAAAAATATGGTGGATGGTTAAATAATACATAATCAAATTTTAAAATAATCATTTGTTTTTTAGAAAACAACATATATTAAACTAATATTTTTCCCCTGGACAATAAAATGAATGAAATTATTATATCCCACTTCGAGAAATAAGATGGATGGATAAACATTACATAATCATATTTCTGGAGTAGTATATAAACACATGAATGAAAATAAAAAATTATTAGATTTTAAATATTTTAAGAAAAAAAGAAATGTAATAGCTTTCTATATAAGAAACCCCCCAAATAAACCACATGTAGTATATGGTATATAGTTAAGTGAATAATTTATCTATAACTCAGAGTATGGAATATAATAGAACACCCTTCATTAAATGGAAAAAAAATATAGTGTTCATAGATGAAATGTATTTGATTAATAGTTATTTTAATATACATTCAATGACTTAAAAATATAAAGGTTATGAAATATCATTACACTAATTGAAATTAATATTTCACCATCCATCCAAACGATGAATTAGGAAGGTATTATATCAATAATATCCTTGATTAAGAATAATATAATTCAAATTTGGATTACTTTGATGGAAAAAAATATGTATTTTGAAGAAATCAACCTATAAAATAATAAATAACCTTGATATTCTAATATAGTTTATACTTAAACACATGAAAGAACATGGATAAAAACATTTCAGTTATAAATCATGAAATAATTGAGGCGAATCTTCATATAAAATAATACATAGAGTATAATGAATTTTTCATACATAAAATGTTAAAAAATATTATTCTTATAAAAATGACTCATATAGAAAGCATTGAATTATTTTCATTTTAAAAAAATTAGAATTATGAAATGATAATTTAATATTATTTTTTAAAATTATTTAAATAAATATGAAGATATCCAAAAAATGTGTTGTTGAGAATAAAAAGAATTCCATTTTTAAAAAATACTTTAATTTTAAAACAAATTAATTTAAAATGATATTTATATTAACATTTAAAATATTTTAAAGAGATGAAAAATATCCCCAATGATTTTTATAGGATAATAAAATTATTTTTATCATATAATGAAGTACGATAAAAATTACAAATATGATTTTTCATATTTGAGACGTCATTATTTTAAAATAATGTTGGAAATTGAGACCATACAACTTGGATTAATATTACATAAAAATTAATTAAATGAAAGATATCATGAAATTTAACTAAAAATATCACAAGTAATGAATATTTTATGTTATAACATAATGTTAATTTTATATACCATATACAATAAATAGGTTTATGATTATAAGTATGACTAAAGATATAGAAATTAAGACTACAAAGCACCTACCTAAAGAATAATCTTTGAAGAAAGAGTAATTTGTTACTGAGGTTATGTTGAATTTTTTAAAAAAAATAAAAAATAGATATAATACAATAAAAATTATTCATTAGGTAGAATAAATCCAACCTTGAATAATATAGTTTAGTAAATTATTCTGTAGCTCAAGGAAATTGTGTAAGCACAAACCCTTACCTTGTATACCTACTTAAATGATTATTCAATAATATTTTTACAATAAAAATAAATATATCTATAAATTATATAGGAAACATAATATATAAACACACTACCATTTTTATAATTATTTTATAACCACATATTAAAAATATATTAACTTATTATAATCTAGTTTCATTTTCTAGTGTTAGAACATTATGTTGTTTGTTTAATTCAATATTCATAAAGAATATATAAAATTACATTATTTTATTTAATTTTACTAATTCCATGATCATTATTTATTGAATAATAATTTATTATTGATTAATTGCATTCTATTTTCATGAGGTGTTAGACTTGAATATGAATTGTGAAAATATAAATTGTGAAGAATAATATTTTATCATGTTAAATGATCAAACAAGATATATTAATAAATATTTAAAAATTAAAAAACACCCTTAAAAATAATTACAAATATTATATATATATATATATAATTTTCACGTTATTTTATAATTATATTAAATCCCATAATAATTTTTTACATAATCAACATATCATTATTTCTAAATGTGACTAAATTGAAAGAAATTGGAAATGTATTATAATGATTTAATGTGTAAAGGGATGTATTTAGATAATAATATTATGAAATATATAGAATTAGAAAATTTAAAAAAAAATACGCATTCAATCAGTTATATGAATCATCAATTGTTGGTGGTGATGAAAAATGAATTTCATCATTCGTGGAGATAGTAGTCCGCATGTAGACATTATTTATAATAAAATTTCTCAATGAATGGAAAAAATGATGTTATATGAAAAATAATCATTAAATAATTGTGTTTTTGGAATAGAAACAAAATTTAGTCCCAAAATTTATCATTTATACCATCAATGAGATGTGTTGATGAAAAATAAACCATATCGAGTCATGGAGGTGGTAGTTTTCATGTGGCACGATCGATGTTAATTTTTTATAGTTGATGTAAAATATTGAATTATGGTTTTTATGTTATTATAAATAAATTTATGTTAAAAATGATAATAATTACATTATATTAATATTTTTAGAGATGGTAAGGTTGGTGAAAATTATTAAGGAATAACTATGGAGAATTGGACACTAACTTTTGCACGTATATGTTTGAAGATATTATCTATTTAAATGAAGGCATTATGTTGTACAATGGTGAAAATATGCTTATTGAAGTGAGAAAGGGTTATATTAAGTTAAAGAAAGAATAATTTCCATTATAAATTCCATGTATTAATGATCCATTTATTGGTGGATGTTTTATCTTTTTATAAGGGAATAGAACTATATTTTTGGAAATACACATTTAATTTCCATATTATTCTTCAAATATTAAAGGATAAAGGGATTAAAAAAAAGAAAAAATAGGGTAATTACATTTTAATATTGAGATACACATTACCCATTAATTTGGAAATATTTTTTTGACTTGTATTTTCTTTTTACCCCTATTAATATACTTTTTACTATTTGTAATTTTTAATAGGGTATCTAATTTTGGTCATTAGAAATTAATTATAGTGGAAAAAACTAAATTTGAAATTATTAAATAATTTCATAATTTTTAATTAATATTTTAAAATAATTTTAAAATATAAAATTTATAACAGTGTAAAAAAGTTAATTTTAAATAGTGTCATACAATCATATGAAAGAAGTTTTTAGACAAAACGTGACTTCAAGCATAATTTTTTATAAGGTATAATTATCATGTATTGTAATTTAAAAATAATAAATGAGTTGGTTATAAAATTAATAAAATTTATGATTCTTTGAAAGAAATAAAAAAGCATAGTTTTAAATTAAAATGTCTGATTCATAGAAAAAACCAAAAACAATATGTTTTTCCAAAGAATCATTTTACTTTTGTTGTAAAATATTTGGAAATAGAGTTTCTGAGTTCAAATAATATTTTATAATGAAAAATTAAATTCCATAAATTCTTAATTAATTACATAAAATGTTTTTATTTATTTTATTAGAAATTTTAAAATAATGATAAAATCACATAAAAATTAATATTTTTTAAAAAAATCGTATTTTTCAACTAAAAACAAACTTTCAATAAAAATCTCAAATTTTTATAATAATTTAAGATTTTAATGTTTAATTCACAAAAATGTAAGTTTATTTCTTTTTCTATAATTCCAATTCTAAAATATAAATATTTTTCATTTAAATTAATATCTTAAAATATATTAAAACTAGTTTTTAAGATAACCTATTTCAATAATAAAACATTCTAAATATTTAACTTCTATATGTAATAGTCTCAAATTTTTTATCATATAAGAAATTATTATGGCTCTATTAATAGTAATCATATAATATATTTTTGTTTGATTACATTGATTTCAGCATGTAACAAATTTTATCAGACATAACATAAGTTTTAAAATATCTATAATTTAATGTTGTTACATTTTCCCTCCTTAAGTAAATTTCCTAACTATTTTAACACTCACATACCGAATAAATTAGATACGGTAATATGAAATATAAATATGAATAAAGATATTATTAATAGATATATATTGAACTTATAATTTGGGGAAACATGTCTATTTCTTTAAAATAATTGTATCCCTAATATTGAGTTTTTATATAACTATTTGGGATACGAGTATACCATTTTTATCAATCACGAACCACACTATATAATTTTTTCAAGAATATGTTTATTACCATAATTGAATTTATATTGTATCATATATTAATTTTAAATGTGGTTTTCTTACACTAGATAATATTTTACTCTATGTGGGAGGAACAAATCCACCAATAAAATAAAATTAAATATATATAAATGATGAATTTTAAGATTTACAAAAATAAAATTCTTGTTAAAATTAAAATGGAATAAAATAATCAATAAAATAAAAATATTTATTCAACAATAAAATATTTACGGGTTTGATTTAATGATATTACAAATATTCATATATATACTAGAGTACCTAGAATCAAATTACTATAAGACATGTTAAAAAACTTATTGGAAGTTATTTGAACCATAAATATAAATATTCCATTCTAAAGTTTTTCTTTCATGGGAATTAAATTTCCTTTTGGTCTTATAGGCTGGTAATGCTCATCTTCTTGGGAAATCCTAGGATTTGGTCATTGAAATTGATAATTCATATGTTTCACACACATATGTCATTGAATTATTAATTTTAACTTATGATTAATTCTATTTCATATTATTGTGTTAACTGGGGTCTTTAATTTTCTATAGATGTTTGATGATTAATGAATCCCTCTTCCAAATGTACAATATGTTCTTGTTTCTTGAATTCAATTGACATAGTGATTCTTTACAAAATTATGACATATAAGAAATTAAATAACTTTTCCTTCAACATATTTATCACAAGTTCTTCAATAAGACACTATATTTCCCTTAATTTTTGTGATTATTACAAAGACTATATTTACAATTATAGTCATATTTTATTATAGTTTGTTTATCATAATCAAAAGGCTTATCATCCTAATCTTATTGTGATGGGATTTTCAAAGAGGTAATCTTAGTATTATCTCATGAACCCATAGTTTCTTATAGTTATAGAAATATATAAAACCATAATGTTTTTCTTGGAGGATAAAACATTAAAAATATAGTGGAATTATCATAAGAAAAAACTTAAAGGGATTCAAACATAAAAATATTACCCATATCATATCATTACCTTATAATTCTATAAGTTAAACCTATATCAATTTTATTTTGACCAATGATACTTTAGTTTGGTTTTCTAATACATATATAGTTAATCCATATAAATAATTAGTAAATAAATCCTTTGTTGGGGTTCATAAAGAGAACATGATCAACTAAATCATATCCATAAGGAGTTTCTATCCATGTGTGAAATATTGGGTTCAAGTGTCCTGTATCAAGGTGATGATTAGTTCAATGCTCATTCAACCCTTTTTAGGGTGATTACCCCATGGTGTATCTATTCCATAGCTAAAAACACTTTCTAATACTCCAATAAAGATGTATTCATTGGAAAACCATATAATCTATATTATACCAAAATGTCAAAATATTATTCTATACTTAGACTAATTCATAGGGTTTTCATCATTGTTATTTTATCTTAATCCCTTAATAAAATGTGTAATATCAACATTTTTTAAAGTTATAGACTATCCAAAATGGTTATCTATACCATTGAAATTATGATCAACATGATCTTTTTGACCATTAAATTATTCTCAATTTACTTCCTAAATACTAAAGTTATCTAAACACTGCCCTGATACCAACTATATCACCCTAGGCCTATCAATTCGGTGAGTAAATGAATTATAATAAATATTTAATTTTCATAATTCCAATGAAATTTTAGGTTTAAATCATGAGACAATTAGGAAAAATAATAAATTAATAAATTCAATGTCTTTATCATCTAATGAACATTTTCTTCCTTTCTAATTTTTTTTCATCCGCAATAATTTTTCAACATCTTCAAAAAAAATTCAAAAAAGATATAAACATAAACATATCATGTGTAAAACATTTATTCATAACTAAATAGAAATGTAAAAATAATAAGGGGAGTCATCAAATGGTTAATAAGGGTAAAAATAATTGATAGCATTTAATGATCAAAAGTGAGAATAAGATGATAATAAATAATAAGGAAGGGATATATAATCAAAATAACTACATATTTTATTGAAAATGATATTATAATTTATCCATGTATATTAATGAAAATTAATATATCAAATGTTTAATAAAAATAGGGTCTTTAGTGATAAAATTCATAAGGCTGGATAGTAAATTCCACGTTCTAAGACAAGACATAAAGATCATAGTCATCATGATCTTATATTCAAGGCCCTATGTGTAAGAAATAATTTTTCACAGGTTATAATACACCAAATTACCCATTCTCATTTGTCTTATGATATTTATTGTTTAATTGAGGGCATATCTATAATTGAGACCCACCCATAACTACGTATTTCAAATTCATTCATTTTATGAAAAATAAATAATACACATATAATAAAAAATTATATTAATCGTACAATTTTGAATAAAAAAATATAAAACACCAATAATTTTCCCCATGTCAATAAAATGGATTACATGATCATAAATCATCTAGATGTCGAAGGTGGATGTTAAAAAAATAAATAATCTAAATTTCCAAAAAATAATATCTATTAAAAATAAAATATAGTGAATGATAAAATTTTAACCATGTTAATAAATGGAAGAAATTATTATAATATATTTAGGGAAAATGTTAATGGTTAAAACATGCCTAATCAACTTAATGTACAATTCAATAAACATCCTTAAGAGAATAAAAATATGAGGATTTTAAATATTTCCCTAATAAATAAATGGAATACATTTCTACACAATAATACCACAAACAATACTATATATAATTTTTTTTATATTTATTAAATAATTTACCTATCAATCAATGTATTTAATATCAGTTAACACCATTCAATTAATGGTTTGAAAAACAATGTATTCACATTGGATAAAAATTGGATGAAAAATTGTATTTATAATCATCCCATTATTATGAAATAAAAATTCATTGATGGATCAATTCATAAAAAAATAACATTACATAATCCATAATAAATAATAATTTGGATGAAAAAATATAAATAATAACACTTATCAATAATAAGAAATTCCAAAGGATCGTTCCTTTGAGGAAAACAATTTTTTGGTGTTTTAGAAAATTTCTTTGGAAAAAAGGATTTACCTTTATCTTTTAAAATAAATGTTAAAGATATATTTTATAACAGTATTATAAAATTAATTTCCTATAAAACCATCCAAATATTGAAAATAATATTTACATAAATCTAAAAAGGTATATGAATGACATGTTCACACATAAAACGTCAAAAGAAGATTATTTTTGTTTAAAATGACCCATATGAAAAAAATTAAAATATTTTCATTAAAAATAATATAAATGACAAAACAAATAGTTGAAAATTTCATTTCTCAATTATAAAATAAGTATAAGGATATCTAAAATATGGACACTCAATCATATAAGGAATTCATTTTTTTAAAATATATTTGTTCAAATCCAATTCACTTTAAAAGATTACGAAAATTATTATTTGAAACAATGTAAATAGAATAAAAATATTCTAAAGGATGAAAATAATAGAGTAAAACTATAATGATGTTAGATTTAAAAACCATGAAAAATTTTCAAAATTTGTATCGAATTCTAGAGGTATGTGTTTTAAAAATGAGAATAAAAAGAAATATTATGGATTGAGTGAAATTTAAAAAAATAATTTCAGGGGGAAATTTTTTAAATTTAATTTAAAATATCATTAATAAAGGATAATTATATTTATATAATATAAAATAGTTAGTTTATACTACATATAAATTAAATTTGTGTATAATAATAAGTTTTCTCATGAAATTGGAATTGAGACCAAGAAACCCTTTTTAGAAGCATAATATTTGAGGTAAGATTTATTTGTTTATGAAGTCATAAGGAAAAATTATAGAACTATATAAATTAAGGATTAAATACAATGAAAATTATAAATTTGGTATAATAATTCAATACTATAAGAATACATTTCTATGAGACTATTTTTATCTCAATTGAAGAAAAATGAGTTATCACAAACACATACTTTGTATTCCAGCTTAATCAAATATGCTTTAACATATAATTTCAGGAACATAAATACCTTATTCACTTATCTAATAACTATAATATAAACATAATAAAATTTTATAATTATTTTTTAAAAACATATTATAAATATACTATCATTTTATAGTTTATCTTCATTAGAATGTGTTACAATGTTGTATTATGCGTTTCATAAAAAATTCATCATGGAATGATCGATAATAACTATTTTTTCTAATGTTTATAATTAATAGATAATTAAAAATTTAATAAAAATTATTTTTAAATGATAACATAAATCCAATTTTCATTATAAGAATGACATGAATATGGCTTGTGATAATGGAAATTGATATGGCCTAGATTTGGATGTTTTTAATGATGAAAAGGTGATTTATTAATTAATAGATTAAATATTAATGAAAAAATTATTTAATAATTAAATAATATGAAATATATAACTATTACATGTTATTAGAGTTATATTACATCCCATAAACATTTATGATATGATCATCATAACATCGTTTACTTTGGTGGTCATACTGACCCAAGATGGTTATAATTTTTAAATATTTATTAGCTAAGTAGAAATATTTAGATAATGATTATGTGAAATATAAAAAAGATATAAAATTTCAAAATAAATTATATATCCTTAGTAGTTCTACTACAGGAACCATCAATTTTGGGTGGTAATGAAATATGAAATTCATCATTTGTAGAGGCAGTCATCCACAAATATTCATAATTAATGATCCAATTTTTCAATGATTGGATAGAATGGTGGTATATGAAAATTCACCATTTTATAATTGTATTATGTAAATATAAAATATTTATTTTTAAAATATATTTTTGTATCTATCCATGAAAAGTTGTTATAAAAAATGAACCACATCACATTATAGAGGCAGTAGTTCGTAGGTGCCTAAAATTGATGTAATATATTTGTAGTGGTTAGAATGGATTGAAAATGTATTGTTCAATTAAAATTATAAAATTTTGTTTTACTAATGATAATTATTCCATTATATTAATAAATTTATTTTAGGTAAATATAGTTAAATTATAGAAGGGCACACTACGATGAAATGGATACTCATGTTGTGAAATTAAATTTTTACTAGGTAATATCTATTGAAATGAAGGACATATTTTTTCTAATAGTAACCAATGGTTTAGGTTTGAGAGACAAGATTCAATTAAGAGATATTTTATTATGTGTAAATTTGATATTCTAATGATATTTTAGTCTTTAATTAGTGAATGAATTGTATTTTTAAAAGTGAATAGGAGAGTGGTTTTTGAAATACCATTTAGATTTCAATAATTTTATTTCACTATTAAATGGTAATGTTATTGAAAAAGTATTAAATGAGAAAAGGGTTTTTGGTTGGTCTTAAAAAAACTAAACCATCCCTTTTAAAATAGTAATCTTAGATTTTTTTTTCTCTTACTAAAAAATTTTATTTAATTTTTACTATTCCCTATGGTAAACAATTTTACCAATTTTAATTTATTTTTATAACCAGTATTAAAATAGAACATATTACGTAATATGAATCTTAGGATATCAATTTATAATTACTTTTTTGATAAAAATTTCCTAATGTGAAATATTTAATCTTAAAAAAAATACATGTAATAAAGTAAAAATAATTTCTAAACAAAAGGTACTTTTAGCTTAGAATTTGTCACGACCCGTCCCCTGGGGCTCGTATCATGACTACCCCAAACCCACCTTCCATAGACCAGGGGCTGACGACTAGAACCAAAGGCTAAATCCCAAAGACTGGGAAGGTATTGCCTTTATAATTTGTAAACACAGAAAACCAGAGTACAAGAGGAAGCAAACACTAAGTAAAACCTGTATAAAAAGTGTACTGAATGTAAAGGGGCCGGAAATACAAGCCCAAAATTAAAGTACAAGGAATGGACAAACATGTATAACTAAAAAGACAAACAGCTGGAAGGTGTCTAGAAGCTCCTGGATCGTCCTCTAGGGTTCCTACCTGAAGGGTAGGTACAAATGGCCTCCACAGCACTCCATGTCCATCAGAATAAATGTATCAATACATCGTAAGGTCTTCCTTTGGGTATCGTCCTATCCTGGCACTCTCGGCCTCCGTCAGCATTGTCCGTCATCTGCATCCAACACAATGAGGTGCGGGCATAGCCTGTGCTGGGGTGAGTATAACGATACTCAGTAGGGACCCCGAGACCCACATGGTCTCACAAAATCCAACAAGGATAAAGCACAAAGTAGGATTTCAACGGATAACCAATAATTAGGTATATGCCCATACATATACCTAAGTTATCAAGTAACCCATCTCAATCATGAGGAAAACACAAAGGTCATTAACTCAAATCAAACTAGGATTTTTCATTAACGAAACCACGGCAGGTGGAGAACTCCTCCTCTACTGAGTACGGTGGCCCTGTCGCAACACTGAGGCACTACTCACTAACCTAATACTGCTGAGGTACTCGTCCTGTTAAGTACCGTGAGTTTGCTGCCAAACCGGGCGCTCCATCCGCTGTGGGTCTGTTGCAAAACCAGGCGCTCCCCCTAATTGCCGTAAAAGGTACTACTCCTATCGAGTACTGTGGGTCTGCTGCCAAACTAGGTGCTTCATCCGCCATGGTTCTACCACCAAACAGGGCGCTCTATCCACTTGGCTAGTCGAATCACTCCGAGTCGAATCGGTCAAGCAGTCGTCAGGTCTACAGCTACTATGTCTCCACACTCTGTCTGCTCGTCTTTGGGAGGATCTTCTACCTGAGCCACTAGTTTATAATCAAAGTGTCATTAAGTCTCAGGTGGAAGTATCTCAAAGGACCTCCACGTCATTAGGGTCTCAACGCAACAGACGGTGCGTCAATCGGACGCCCGGTCTGTGAGTTATTAGTATTTTAGTCCTGAGGGCCCGGTTGGATTCGTGAATGAACCAACATGACCATGACACAACTATACCCCGAAATCTAGTGGGGTATACTCAAATGAATAACCATTCTCTAAGAAAATCGGCGATGCTGATGGTTCGTTAAACGGATGTCTCGTGCCAAAGATATGTCCCAAGAAGGTGAAAGGTCAGTAATGGGCCCAGGGTCTGATATGACCTAGTCGGATCGACTCGGCCCAACCCAGTCTGGGCCGACCTGACCTGCGTCGACCCAGTCAGACTCACTGGGTCTAACCGTGCCCATTGGGCGTGTCAGGCAGCTATGTTTTGACATGGTCTGCTGGGCCCGACCTAGCGGTCCGCGAGGGCGGTTCAGTCCGTTGGTCGCCACGTAGGCGGCTCAGCAACTCGGCTTAGGAGACCGGTCCGGTTCGACCAGTAACACCGTGGGCGCACCAAAGGTCAGTTCAGTAGGTTGGTGGTCGAGAGGCCAGTGGGAAGGCCGCGCGGGGTGCGGGCGGGTCTGGTGGTCTCCGGTAGGCTCCTGGCGCACCGGGCAGGTCGTGGTAGGAGCCGGGCAGCATGCCAGCCAGGGGTTCGGGGCGCTGGAAGCGTGTCGGCAGGGGCACAGGGTGCTAAGAGCATGCGGGCAGGGGCACGGGACACCAGGAGCACTTTGGTAGGGGTGTGGGGTGCTGGGATCGCGCCGACAGGGGGGTGCAGGGTGCCAGGAGCGCGCCGGCAGGGGCACCGTGCACCGGGAGCGTGCCTGCAGGGGCGCGGGGTGCCGGGAGAGCGTCGTTAGGGGCACGGGGTACCGGAAGCATGCCGGAAGGGGCATGGGATGCGGGGAGCCCACTGGCAGGGGCGCGGGGGTGCGGGTATCGCACCGGGGCGCCGTGGGGGCGGTGTTGTTCATAGAGGTCATGGGTAGCATATCATTTGTTCGTCGCCTTCGTTGACATCACAGTGTGTACCACCTTTGATGTCGTCGCTTATTCCCCATGTCATAGGGAGTCACAAGAAAGTAGAATGATAGAGGTTGTCAGGCCATGTTAGGTTTTCCCGCATCCCCCTCATTTAGAGGGGAAAACAAAAGGCTCAACGAGATAAGGAGTTGATTAAATCATGCCTGAAACAAACCCTTTCTATCCGATGAAGGGGATTATGAAAATGTATATCTTCAAGAAATAAAAACCCCTACCATTGATTCACCGGTAGACAATCGCTAATGTCGCAGAAATATGGTCTTCGTTTCGAGGTAGACGATCACATCCCACGTCAAAGAAGCCTGAGGAAGTACATCAGAGGAGAAGTGTGCCACTGACATTCTTTTCATTCTTCGCGTTGTTCGTTGGAATTATTATACCAAGATCCTCTCAAAAGCTCTCACTAAAGAGAATTATGCAAACAGAATAATAAGAGTTGCTTACTCTTTTAATTTTGGCACAAAATTCAAATTAGTGAATTAAAACTCGGCTCCACCAATTTAATTCTTTTGCAGTGGCACATTAATTGGTGAGGAAGTCAAGAGGCTCGACCTCATTAACGAGGGAGTGTCGGAAGGTTTTATCCTCCTCCATTAATAGGGGTCGGGTGGTCCCCACCTCTACTATTTAATGGTGAGGTTACGCTCTAGTGGGCCCCGCCATAATTATCCTCCCAAGGGAGGTTATGCGCAGGTGGGCCCCACCACCATAACCTCTCATGGGAGGTTATGGTGTGGTGGCCCCCACCTCCATGAACCACTTCGTGGTTTTAACCTCCACCAAATAAAATAAAGTTAACACTTCAATTTATTCAAAATATGAACCTTCCAAATACCATATTCCACTCACGTCAGAATGCAACTACGGTGAAGGTCTCACGATTCAATCACCAGTGATACGAGTTCAACAGTGCCCTTGAAATTCTATTCTGGGCACCAGGTCAAAATTTATAAAACCCTGAACATATGTTTACTGAAGGTACCAGAAAAAAACTTCAGAAATTGATTCCGGGCACACCAGGTCTCTGAATTAGGGGCCCTCGGAAACTGCGAACTCGTAAAATTACCTTGTATTGAAAAAAAATATACGGGAAATTCATTGTCATTACATTCTCCCCACCTCAGGGCTTTACGTCCTCATAAGATAAAACTCAATCTAAGGGATCAAAATGGGGTACTGAGCATGCATCTAAGCATCCCTCTCCGAAGTGCTCTCCTGGAGGTTCTGTGCTGCCAGCGAACGCGCACCAAAGGAATCAACCATCCATGCAGGACCTAATCCTGTCGATCCTCAATCTCCACTGGAATCTCCATGAAAGTCACCCCGTCATCGATGTCTGGATCCCCATGGTAGATGATGTGGGACGGGTCATGCACATTTCTGCTCTGTTGAGATACGTGGAAGACTTTGTGCACCCAATGTAGCTGAGGTGGAAGAGCCAAGCATTAAGCCACCTCTCCTACTCTGCTAAGGACTTGGAAAGGTCTGATGAATCTTGGAGATAGCCTGCCACCTCAACCAAATCTCTGTACACCTCATCGAGGTGAGACTGATAGGAAGACGTGGTCGCCATCCTTGAACTCCAGAGGTCTCCATCTCATGTCTGCACATGACTTTTTTCTACTCTGTACAGTCTTCATCTGCTCCTGGATGATCTGCACCTTCTCCGTGGTAGCCCATATCATCTCTAGTCCCACTAGTTCTGAAACCCCAGGGTCTGTCTAGCATATTGGAGATCTGAAAGTTCATCCATACAAAGCCTCAAAAGGTGTCATCCCTATGGTGAAGTGATAGCTGTTGTTGTAGGCAAACTTCACCAAGGGCATTTGGTCCTCCCAACTACAACTGAAGTTGAGGAAACATGCACAGAGCATGTCCTCGAGGGTATGGATGGTCCTCTCGGTCTGACCATAAGTATAAGGATGGAAGGCAGTGCTCAAGCAAAGCTATGTCCTAAAAGCTTCCTGCAACCCCTTCCATATCCAGGATGTAAAGCGTGTATCACGGTCAGAGACAATAGGAGAAGGTACTACATGCAAACGCACAATATCCTATGCGTAGAGGAGTCCTGATCTCTCGACTAAGCCCTTCTCTATGATCGGTAGGAAGTGGTCTAACTTGGTGATTCGGCCGACGATCAACCAAATCGACTTGTGACCCCTGAATGTACGTGGAAGACCCATCACGAATTCCATGGATATCCCATCCCACTTCCACTCCGGGACCTCTAAGGGTTAAACCAAGCCTACTGGTACCTGGTGCTCTGCCTTCACTTGCTGACAAGTGAGGCACCGTGAGACAAACACTTATACTGCCTTCTTCATACATGGCCACCAATGCTGTCGTCGAAGGTATCGGTACATCTTCACCACTCCTGGATGTACCTTTAGAGAGGAAGTGTGGAACTCCCTCAACACCTCCTCCCGAAGTGCAACTGGTACCATGGTATGTCCTCTGAAGAGGATTATGTGCTCCCCACCTTCAAAAAATCCATCAGGTTCCTGTCCTATGGATATTTGAGCACATCGTGTCTCGTAGTCAGCGTCCCCATGCCACGCCTCCCGGAATCGCTGAAGAAGTGGGGGAGTGACTATAAGAGACGGTAGATAGGCTACTCCATACCTATCCACAAAGGATATATGCAACGTGGCCAGCTGCTCCATCGCCTCACCTAGCAGCTGAATGCCAGATATATTTGTTGAGTGCATCTGCTACTACATTCCCCTTCCAAAGAGTATAGACTATCTCGAAGTCATAGTCCTGGAGGAACTCAATCCATCGTTGATGTCTCAGGTTCAGGTCCTTCTGAGAGAAGACATAACTGAGACTCTTGTGATCAAAGTTTACGGTAAAACTATCGCCCATACGACATCTTCAAGGAAAAAACCTATACTACTAATTCCAGGTCATGGGTAGCGTAGTTCTTCTCATGTTGTCTCAACTTTATAGAACCATATGTGATCACAGCTCGCTCATGCATCAGGACACACCCGAGTCCAGTCCCTGATGCATCACAATAGACTACGTACCCTACACCTTCCTATGGAAGCCTCAAGATGGGGGCACTAGTTAGCCTCTGCCTCAGCTCCCGAAAGCTCAACTGGCATCTCTAAAACCACACGAAGGGTTTCCCCTTCCTCGTCAAGGCTGAAAGTGGTGCTGCAACTCTGGAGAAGTATGGAACGAATCTCTGGTAGTATCCAGCGAATCCCAAGAAACTTCATGCATTCATCACACTACTTGTTGCCTCCCAAGCAAGTACCTCCTTGATCTTTGATGGATCCACTCCAACTCCAGCCTCCGAGATGACGTGTCCCAAGAAGTGAATCTCTTGAATCCAAAACTTGAACTTAGAGAGCTTGACATAAATATGGTTCTCTCAAAGTGTGTCCAGTTCTACCTGCAAATGGTTAGAATGCTTCTCCTCAGTAGTCAAGTAGATTAGTATGTCGTCGATGAAGACTATGAAAATGCGATAGAGGTATGGCCGGAAGATCCTATTCATGAGACTGATGAACACTGCTGGAGCGTTGGTTATGCCTAAGGGCATAACCAAGAACTCTTAGTGGTTGTAATGACACCTGATGGCCATCTTTGAAACATCATCGTCTCGAACTCTAAGCTAGTGATAGCATGATCTGAAGTCTATCTTCGAGAACCATCGTGCTCCCTTGAGCTGATCGAAGAGGTCGTCAATCCTCGAGAGTGGGTAGTTTTTCTTTACAATCACCTGGTTTAGGTGACGGTTGTTAACACATAGCGTCAAGCTCCCATCCGCCTTCTTGGAAAACAGAATCATGGCTGTCCAGGGAGAAACCCTGGGCCAGATTAATCTCATTCCCTGTAAGTCCTCTAGCTGTACCCGTATCTCGTGAAGCTCAGGGGGAGCCATCTGATATGCTGGAGTAGATATCGGTGTTGTCCCGGGGTACATGTCAATGTAGAAGTCCACCTCTCTACCATGAGGTAGTCTTGAAACATCATTAGGGAAAACATTCGTGTACTGGTCCACCACTACAGGATAAGTCGGACTCTCCACATCTACTGCCCCGAGGGTAAGGAAAGCCAACTGGTGAGTGATCGGCTATACCCTCCTCCGAGTAAGTCCGTCTTGTGATGAAAAGGTTCCCTTCTCACCAGTGAAGGTGAAACTGGTCCCATCCATGCGGACACACTGCTCATTTTTCCTAATACAGTCAATCTGAGCATAAACTGTATATAACCAGTCCATATCCAAGATGACGTCATAAGGCCTCGATGCCTCTACGAGGAGATTGCAGCTGAATCTCTCACCTCCTAGAGTAAGCTCAAACTGCCGTCACCAGTGTGTAATCATTGAGTCTGCTTCCGTAGGAGTCTCTAGCCGTAAGGATCGAACCAATGGCTCCATCGGAATCTCCAAGCTTCGAATGAGGGTAGTGGCTATGAAAGTGTGACTAGGACCTATGTTTATAAGAACTACAGCTAGGGTGGAGTGGACATAGATTATACCTCAAATAATCTCTGGAGCGTCGTGATCATAAGCCTCAACTACCTGAAGCTGTTCTCTGCCCGGTCCACCCACTCCCTATGATCGGGGTGGACCTCCTGGTGGTGGTGGTGGCAACACCTTGTAATGTCATCCACCACTAGATAAATGACCATCTCCCCTGCCACGTCCACCTCCGCCCTGCGGACCGCCTCGATCGAACCTCTGCCTCTTCCTGGGAGGTCCCTCAACTGACTTCTGATCGTCTGTACGGCGGGTCAGATAGTCATGGGTCATGTGACCATGCCCGCCGCAAGAGTAACACTGTCTGCTCCTGGTATGCCTAGCTCTGTCTCCACTCTGGGTGCCCCGTACAACCAATCCTGAGTCATGCGGTTGATCACCTGTAGGTCTGGTTCACTTGGACCTCTACATCATTTGTCTACTGCTAGTCGCAGAAGAATCTGTTGCATGTTGTCTAGTAGTGGGTCTCGCCGCTGGAGACTGCTCAGCAAGGAAACTCTCCACTAGGAGGGCTCACATCAACACCCCCATCTGCATCGGGATGTTGTGAGAGATAACTAAAACTCTGATCTCTCGCCTGAGTCCCTACTCAAAGGTCTGGGCCCTGAAGAATGGGTCCCGCACCATATCAGTGGAGTAGCGCGAGAGGTTGACAAACCTCACTGAGTAGTGCTCCATCGTCAAGCTGCCCTGCTAAAGGTGAAGTAGCTTTTGTATCTACACCACTCGAATGGTGGCTGGTACAAACTCTGCCTGGAACAGGCTCTCGAAGTCTTCCCATAGAAGTGTCAACTTGTCATTCATCCGAAGCATCAGGCTCCACCATCAGCCTGCTGCTGCTTAAATGAGGCTGGTAGCAAGGATAACCATGAAGTCTGCTGGCATCCCTACTAACATGAAGACTCTCACCACAACCTACAGCCAATCCTCAGCCACTTGTGGGTCCGTCTCTCCCCGGAACTTGGTTGGCCTCTGGCACTGGAACTCATGGAACATGATCCAGCGGCGTGCATCGTCTGCTATTGGGGCCGGTGGCATCGGTGGCCCAACAGGAAGTAGTACCACTGGTGCCTCTGCTAGTGCATCAACTAGAAGAGGGCACTGTGCTGAGGCCACGTTGCTTGGCGGGCTATCAGTACGTACAACTCTCGGGGCTCTAGCTGGTCGTCCGTGGGGAGGCATCCTTAAAGAAAACAGATGTGACACGATCAAAAGACTATACCTGGTGAGCTGACCTTGTTAGATCTGACTTAAAGAAAACTTTTGAAAACACGCACGCAATCAGTGGCCTATGGCAGGCTCCGTGTGCACTGGACAGGCTGCGGCAGGAGCCGGACAGTACACCGATAGGGGTTTCAGGGCGCTGGAAGCACGCCGGCAGGGGCGCGAGGTGCCGGGACCATGCGGGCAGGGCCGCCGAGCACCGGGAGCGTGATGAAAATGGGGCGTGGGGTGCCGAGAGCATGCCTGTGGAGGTGCGGGGCACCAGGAGCGCACCATGAGTGTGCCAGTAGGGGGCGCGGGATGCCAGGAGCACGCCAGTAGGGGGCGGGGGCACCGGGAATGCCCCGATAGGGGCGTGGGGCGCCAGGAGCGTGCCAAAAGGGGCGCGGGGGTGCAGTTAGCGCACTGAGGTTCCGCGGGGGCGGCGTAGGTCACGGAGGCCGCGGGTAGCGCAACCTTTTTTCGCCTTCTTCGTCACCATCACCGCATGTACCACCATTGACACCGTCACTTATTCTCAATGTCGTAGGGTGTCACAAGAAAGTAGAATGACAGAGGATGTCGGTCCATGTTAAATTGGCCCGCATCCTCCATGTTTTGAGGGGAAAACAAAAGGCTCAACGAGATATGAAGTTGATTAATACATGCCTGAAATAAACCCTTTCTATCTAATGAAGGAGATTAAGAAAAAGTATAACAACTTCAAGAAATAAAAACCCCTACCTTTGATTCACCGGTAGACGTTCGTTGACATCATAGAAAGATAGTCGTTATTTCAAGGTTGATGATCACATCCCACGTTGAAGAAGCCCGAGGAAGTAGGTCGGAAGAGAAGAGCGTCGCTGACGTTCTTCACGTTCTTTGAATTGTTCGTTGGAAGTCTTCTCCCATGCACCTCTCAAAAGCTCCCACCAAAGAGAATTATGCCAACAGAATAATAAGAGTTACTTATTGTTTTAATGTTGGCACGAAATTGAAATTAGTGAATTAAAACCCGGCTTCACCAATTTAATTCATGTTCGGTGGAACATTAATTGGTGAGGAAGTCAAGAGGCTCTCCCTCATTAATGAGAGAGAGTTGGGTGGTTTTATCCTCCTCCATTAATAGGGGTTGGGTGGTCCCCACCCCAACTATTTAATGGAGAGGTTATGATCAGGTGATCCCCGCCATAATTATCCTCCCAAGGGTGGTTATGCACAGGTGGGCCCCACCACCATAACTTCTCATGGGAGATTATGGTGTGGTGGCCCCCACATCCAACCACCACTTGGCGGTTTTATCATCTATCAAACAAAATAAAATTTACACATTAATTTATTCAAAATAAGAACTTTCCAAAAACGATCTTCCACTCACGTCAGAACCCAACTACGGTGAAGGTCTCACTAAGCAATCACTGGTGCTGTGAGTTCAACGGTGCCCTCATAATACGATTCTGGGCATCGGTTCAAAAGATATAAAGTCCTACATGTACTTTTACTAAACGTACCTAAAAAAACTAGAGAAAATAATTCCAGTCACATAGGGCCTCGAAATCAGGTACCTTCAGAAACTGCGGACTCATAAAATTCCCATTTATTTAAAAAAAATTCTACCGAAAATTAGGAGTCTTTAACCTTTCATTTATAAAGTAAAATTATATTGGTTACTAATTTAAATTTCATAAATTGATTTTTAATAAATTAGATAAAATATATGCTTTATTTAAATAAATCCAAAACCTAATTTTACCTAAAAAATTCTTGAGTCAATAAAATGAAGAAATTCGTTTTATTAAAGTAAAAGTTTACATTACTTCAAATGTATTGTGAATATCTTCTTCATGATAAAAGAATATTTTAAAATGAATAATATAATTCTTTAAATATATACATTATTACATATAGTGTTTTTTTAGTCTTCTATGTAAATCATTCATAATGATAAAATCATTGAAAAATCATAATTTTCACAAAACCCATAATTTTGCATTAAAAACCATCTTCTCAAAAAATGATAAAATATAATGCTTTATAGTTATGGTTTATTGAGATAAAATTAAAAGAAATTTATTTTTTTTAATTTGAATTCTAAATTTTAAAAATATTTATTTTGAATGAAAATCATAAAATATAAGGGTAACTTATTTTAAATATAATATTTTTTAATAATAAAATATATTAATTATTTATCTTTTATAGGTTATTGTTTTTTATTATTGTCAATGTTATATTTTATTATTTATTTATTAATAATGTTATTATAATATATTTTATGTTTCTTTATATTAGGTGTAACTTTTAACACATGCTAACACACATGAAATATGTTTTACAATGTTTATAATTTACATTCATTATAGTCTAAGGTTGGACTTTTTTTATACCTACATTATATAAAACTATTATAATTTTGATGGTTCATTAGTGAAATAAAGAAAATAATGTATAATCTTAATAAAAAATAATTATTTTGACATGTAAACGACATATAAAATAATAAAAAATAAAATAAAAATATATTTTAAATTTAAAAATGTGAAATTGAATTAAGTTAAATAGTGAAGAAATTATAGAAACATCATAAAATATTTGAAAAAAACCAAAAAAATTGTTTGTTGGGTAAAAAAACTACATTCGTAACATTAATTTGAAAATAAAATTAAATTTTAGATTAAATGTGTTTTGATATGATTTTTTTCTATTCTATGGTTTTTTACATAATAAAAATATCATATCCTAAAATCTAGTGTATTAATGTCCGAGTTAAAGTTTGTGAAAAGAGAACAATATTTTTTTGATGTACTTCATTTTTCAAATTTTTGTGTATTATAGAGGCATAGTATGATATCATTGGAATATTTAAGACACTTTAATGGAATTAAACTCATCTGTTTAAATTGGTTAAATATATAATATCCAATGTTAATTAAATATTCCTGATTCTTCTACAAGTTGACAACAAGTATGTAGAATCCTCCCATTAACGGATTTTTATAAATAAGACTACATATAAAATTGAAAAAATAAGAGTGGATCTAATCCAATTGAACTACTTGTTATTTTGATATGTGAGAAATTTTATTTGATTAATGTTTTTTTTCTGATTATAGAGTTCTTTCTTTTTTATGGTTTCTCAACAAATAATATATATGTGAATATATTATTATATGTTCTTAAACATTTATTACTTTATTTTTTATCTATTAATCGTTTGGATGATCTTCTAGTGTATAGATTATGGTTACTACTGATCTGCAATATTTGTGGTCTTTTGGAAATAAAGATAGAGATTTGAAAATCCTTTGAGAATGAAGGATTTTAAATGTGAAAGAAATAATACCTTTTGGCAGGTTTGTTTTTCAGGGATTTTAGGAATTGTTAGAGAGATTAATTGTTTATTGGTTAATATTTGAGGGCCTCTGATTCCCAAATTAAAGATACCAAGAGTTGGGTTAGGGAAACCCCTTCCAATTTAAGTCTATGTAGTGACCTCCCTTTGTGGATCGTGATTCTTTTATAATATCCATTATAAGAGGGCTGAGTTTATTAACTGAAACATCATTATTTGTCCATTATTTTGTGCTTAATATATTTTATACATGTTTTATTTCCTATATGATTATATCGAATTTACTAATTAAATTTATGACTCTTTTTATTTTGGTATACATAGATCTGTGCTTTGATTAAGAATTCAAAATTGCAACCATATTCCATTTGAGTTATATGAAATGTTATATTTTGGGTCTAAATAAAAACTCATGCCCATCTTGTAGTTTTCCAACATAATGTATCTTAGATAGTAGTTGGTACCAGTAAAGGTCTCTAGATTTGATATTATGCAAGATCTAATTTTATTTTATTTTCAACAGTCTTTTGTAAATATCACCGTTTATATGTTAACTACATAATAATGAAATGTTTTTATGATAAATATTTTTTTGTTGGTTCTTACAATAATATCTATCATAACAAACCTCCTATATTAAATTGGAATTATTATGAATATTAGGGATATGGAATAGATAATTTTGTTATTAAACTATTGTGTAAAAGTTTTTCATATAGACGGAAAGCTATAAGTTTCCATAGAAAGAGGTTTTCTTTACTCACAATGAAAGAAAAATAATTCCATTGAATTTTCATGTGAGAGACACCATTTTTTGGTAATTTAAATAGAACATCTACAATCATGCATCCCCTTTTCATACATCTAACAATATATGAAACAATATTGAATTTATTAAAATTTTAACTAAAAAAGTTCAACATAATAATCATTATATTATTTTATATGCTTATTAAATAATTTATTTTATTTTTAGGGAATCAATTTCATATATGAAAAATTTATTTATGAAATGTTTTAGTTGCTTACATTCACTTCAAGAGAAATAATTTATTGATGATGATATAGTTAAAAATGTTGAATATATTTTTCGTAAAGAGTTATACTCAATGATAAATTCTATATATGATGAAAAAAATGTCACTCAACTTAGTCTTAATGATCTTATGAAATCATTAATTAAGTAATTAAGTAATTTAAAATAAGATACAGAGTAAGAGAATATGAATAATGTTGTATAATTATTGTTCCCTTTTAATGGATTTAATTTTTATGGTTTTAATTAAATTATATGTACATCCCATGGAAACAATATAAAGAATCTAGTGTAGGGAAAAAATAATTTTTTACAGAAGAAAGAAAAGATATGTTGATCAAAAAAATATATTGTTAGATAATAGTAATGATACAATATATATGTATAAAAAGAAAAATGTTTCTAAAAAACATTATGAATATAAGATATTCATAAAAAATAAACCTGATTTTCCAAAACATACGTGAATAATAAGAAATTCATCTCATATATATTTTCAGTGAAATTATAACAATATTTTATTAGTTATTGATACATGATGTTTTAGTGATAGTGTTACTAACTTTAATAGATCACTATAGAAAAATTATAATATTAAAAACATTTATTGGATTTATGCCCAATATAATTGATATAATAAATTTTTTATGGGTAAGACTAAACCTAAGTCACTTTTAAATTTATCCCAACATTAAATTTTTCCTTATACATCATATGAGGAATGTTAATGTTAGGTTGGATTCCTAACTTTGGATGAGATTCCTTGTTATCTAATGGGAATTGAAATGAAAAAGAAGAGAATGAAAAAATGATTATAAGATGTGTAAAGTTAGACATAGAAGGAATTATAAAAAGTATAATGGAATAAAATAAGTATCAATTAAATGATAATAAATCATTTTTAAGTCTATAGATTATATAATAAAATCAATAAATAGGAATGAAAAATATGATTTTTAATTGGAAATTATAACATCAAAAAATTCTATGAAACCAACTAATTGAAAAGGGAAAAGAATTGGTAATTCATCAGAAGATATTAACAATCAAATTTACAGATATAATAATGTCTTTACATTATTTAATAATGAAAATTATTCTATTACATCATTAAAAGGTAAATTTTATTTTTTAAGAGAAAATATAAATTTGAATGTCTAAAACCTTAACAATTTACCCATACTACAAGAAGGAAATCAATCAAGATGATTTATGGTCAACAATGGGTTAAGATAACTAGTTTTGTAATTAGTTGTAAAACCATTGGAATATTAACTTAGAAGATAAATTTCCTTATTCTAATAAAATAATTTTTTTTAAAATGTGTCATTAAGAATAATACTATAAAAAATATTGTTCACTAAATATAGTTTAATCATTCCAAGGAACTCATTCATTACTTTCTTTGGAAATTTCTGCTTATAAGGATCAAATTACAAATAAAATATGGGTAATGAATGTTATAATTAAAAATATTTCTATAACCATGAATTTATATATTATAAAGACCAAATTTATGAAGTCATAAAGTATTTACCTTCTTATAGAATATTTGTTTCATCTTGTACTTTGTAATATATATTTTTATTTAATAATTTACATCATTCTAGTATTATTATTTTTCAAGAATTTACTTCATTAGATTTTAATTCCATTACCAAGGGGGGGTTATTGTTTTTTATAAAAAAAATTTGTAAGATTATGTTTACCAATATATTTCATATATGATGAAAACATTTTTTTGAATTTTTTTTAACAATATATTCAACTGATAATGTTAATGTTATGTTTGAAAGAAGATAAGTTCCTTACATGTTCAATATTAATTTCACTTATCTTTTATAATTTTTTCAAATGGAATTTTTTTTCTTTTAATAAAATAACTAACTATAGATATATTATTAAAATTTACTATCAATGAAAATATATTGTTTATTTTTAAAATTATATTCTTTAAAATAATTTTATCATCTTAATATTTTGAATGAAACATTGTATACCATCATATTATTTTGATCAAATATTGAATGATTAGTCTATAAATATAGTGTTGTAATCAAATTTCATTTTCTTTATTAATAAAGAGGTATTGTTTTAGGAATTTTTAGTTCCAAAATATATTTTTTTCAAATAAATTTTCAAAATAATTATTTCTTGAGATATTTTAACTGAATCATTTATTAACTAAAATTGGTATGAAAAACATGAGTCTTTTTATATGAAAATTGTTTTCTATAAAGGATGGTAATCATTGAATTTTACACATGAAGATATTGTTGTTATATTCTATGATTTAATGATAATTTTATTTATCTCTAATTTTTTATAATGTAGAGAGTGAAAAAAATGTCTTTAAATATTTAAGGAAAATAAATTTTCAAGTTATTATGTGAAATTGTGTATGACTTGAAAATTTATTTAAAAAGGGAAATATTTATTATTTCACATAACCATCAAAAACATAATATATCATTAATTAAAATTTAATTCATTGAGGGATTTGTTTTGAGTGAACGAGAAGACTCTTATGATGAATCTCTTATATATAGAGACAATGATTATCATTCAATGGGATGAAGATTATTTTATTCAGTTAATTGGAGATCGATATAATATCAATATTTAATACCATTATGTGTTATATTTTTAATGGTAATTAAAATGATTAGAATTATTATATTCATTTAGGTATATATTAATGTTTTCTTAATAGAATTATTAAAGATAATGAGACTGTATTACTCTTAGAAGTAATACAATATAAACATAAATTTTTTAATAAAAAAAATTTAAATGATTCTTTCATTCCTAGATGAAGAAAGAAAAATTCATTAATTGTTTAAAGAAACATATTAATTAAGATAAAATTTAATCTAGAAGAAAAGAATATTTTCAAAATTGTATCATGTAATAAAACATCGTCATGTACAAAATTATATTGGGAGAAAAAAAATATTTTAGATGGAAGTTAATATTGTAATTTAATGATAATAGAATAACATTATAAGTTATACCATACACTATTTCATCCATTTTAAAGAAATTATATTTAGTGGTTAATGACCCATCAGAAATCCATAGTCAAGAAAAGTGCATGAAGTTTATTCTTTAATTAGTTAGAAAGAATTGTCAAATGATCAGAAAATAAAAATATTAATTTACTCCTGATTATCCAATAAAGAAAACTTCTAATGATAAGGGTGATAATCTTGTTTCAACAAAAGCTGGGTTTAGTAAATGGAATGAAAATCAAACAGAATTTATACAAACATAATATATAAAAGATTTGTTGGGTACTTTATTTAGATATTTTGTGGATGAAATGATTAAAAAATCTCTTTAACCATCACCAACTCATGGATAAACCAATAATTCCTTAAAAAATTCTTATACCATATCATCCTCATGTGTGACTAAATTCTAAATATAAATGGAATATTAAACATAAAAGGTGTCATTTTCTAATGATGTTGAATATTATATGAAATCTTATATTAATGTTTCTACAACGTATAATGAACACTTTGAGTCTTCAATAGTTGAAAAATGATATTTATTTGTTGTTTGGAATAGAAAATCTAATATTGAACATGATAAAAATAGAATAGATATTGAAAATTTTGAAATATATAAATCATCTAATCATGTTAAACTCATGAAAATTTCATCAAATAAGTAATTTCATCTGGTTGATAGAATATATATTAATTATTAATATAAAGTGCCTGTGGTATAGAAATAATTTTCATTTGATGAATCATCTATGTAAGTTAGTACTATTAGTGGAAAGATGGAAATTTATTTTGGAATTATAGTTGAGAAGATTCATAATGTTACAGTGATGATTTAAATTATATCAAAAATTGATTCTAGATATAGTTTTATTTAGAAAAATGTTTTCAATAACTATGTTTATTAGTCATTAAAATAATACTACCAAAAATATGTTTAAATCAAATATGATTTCTATAATTCCAAAATTGTTTGTGATGTTCATATAAGAAGTCTAAAAAAGAGAAGTATGAAATGCATCATGATGAACATATACGTTAGTTTCATAATTAAAACGTTTTTAAATACTATAAGTTAAATAATTTTTTTATATTAAAATTCTAGGAGAATAATTTATTAGGATAGGATGAAGATTTGGTTGTTTTAATGAATAACTAAAAGAGTACAAAAGTTCATCATACGATATTTTTCATAGATTCAAGTGACTGAAAACAATGGAAACTATATTTGTTTCTAATGTATATAATTCTATTTTATTTATTCTTATAATTAATGAATATACTCTTTTAATGATTTAATTTTTAGTATATTTATTAATTGATAAATATTTTAGAACTATTATAATTAGGATAAATGTTAAAAATAGTAGAAAATTAATGTAAAATTACATTTAAAAACAATATAAAAAATATCAAATAAACATAAATTAAAAAAATATCTTTTTAGGAGAAAATTTAATGAATCCAATAATGATAATTTTTTACATGAAGTGAGATAAAACTATATATAAATAAAGAATAAAATCTCAAAAAGGAAAAATAATTTATCCAAAATGATTCTTATTATTTTTTAAATGTGGTCTTAAAGGGGTTGATTGTGTTTTCTCTAAAGTTTTTAATGTTGTATTTTAATTTATATCATGGTTGAGAAGTTATATATTAATTCGAAAAATTTCCCCATCAATGTATTTTTTATCTATATATTTCTATTTCATAACACTTTTATTATTTTTTTGAAAAACACAAAGGGGAGGTGTGTGGGATATTTATAAAATGATAAGTGAAACATAAATACAAATACATTCAAGGAGATATAATTGAGGGGATTCATTAATATTTATTCATTATAAATACTGAGTTTTTATATATATCAATGGGGAGATATTTTTATTTCATGATGAATACATAATGCAGTACTAATTTTTCAATTTCAAATTGTACATATATTTATATTTCTATTTTAGGATTTTTATAGAAGTGTAATTTATTAGGATAAATGATGAAATTCGTAAAATTATTTGGAAAAAATTAATACACAATAAATTAGAGTTATTAAACAATATGTTTTTTGTTTCGTGGAATAGACATCAAGTAAGAGTAAAATTGTAATATTTAATCATGTGCTAAAGCGTGTGAAAATATAGTGTACTAAGAATGTATGAGAAATTTAATTTCCCATATTATAGAGCTCTATATTACAGTATAATTATTTCATTGGAATATACATCATGGTATGGTGGAATTGAGCACAATAGATGATAGTGGGAAATTATGTATCTAAAAGAAGATGATGATATCTATCCAATTAAATTATAAGTAAACCTATGTATTTTGATATATGAATTTTGGGTTTACATATATATATATATAATCCATTATTTCATTGAAAATAATATATAGGGTGCTAATACAAATGATCTTATAGTAGTTTTAATGTTTTAGAGATCCTGTTACTGATTGTTCATTAATTTTTCATATTTAGAACCCTGATATTTATACTTATAAAATCCATTTTTTATGGATTTAATTATAATTTAGCTATGTTATTTATTGTATTTATTATTTTTTTGATGTTTTTAAGGATCATATAGTGTGGTGAAAAATTTCAATGTATATATGTTATGAGTGAGGGATTATAATAAGAAGAACAAAGTCTTGTTGATCCTTAAGCATTGAGGGATTAAGTTTGTGGAAGACAGAATAACTCATGATAGGTTTACAACCAATGGATTACATAGATAAAAAACATAATACATTTTAAAATTTTATATTAAATAGTGTTATATGTTTATAATGAGGATTATGAGGTCTAAGGTAATGTCTCCCTTTCTACATTGGGTTAAAGAGTAGACCTCCCATACATGAGAGAGATTCATCTAATAAAATACTTTTTATATGTTCTTGATTTATTAGTCTATTTTTTTAAATTCCATAATTATATCTATAGTTTATACTAATTGTATTTATTCTATACATATATCTAATTTAATTATTTTTTTATATTTAAATTGAATTTAAATTTGGTATACTTATATTTTTTTAATTTATTTTTAATTTTTAATTTTGATCATAATAAAGTCGAGGTGGAATGAAAATGTTAAATTTTTTAAAACTTCCATTCTCGAACATCTTGTATTTTATCAACCTAGTTTATATATAAAAATAATGAAAATGGTGAAGAATGGATGAATAAGTGTGACTAGGTTGATTTGAATAGATAAATAGATTATTATTCTAATACTAAGAATAGTCATAATCATGTTAAAATATGTGCAAAAATGAAGTCGAATCACCTCACTATCACTCATATATTAATATTATTTTATAAACCCACTATAAAGAATGATTTCTTGACTAAAATTCAAATAATGAATTATTATTTCATTAAGAAAATAAAAATAACATATATCCATCCTATGTACTTTGTATGATTCTTTTTGGTTAATGTATCCATGGATTATTATATTTCAGTATTTAGAACAATGATGAATGGATTCTTGAGAACAATTTTTATGATAAAATGGAACAAAAGGGTCCATATTTTGATTATCCTTATAAAAACGCACCCCATTATATTTTTTCAGTGAATAATGACATAACATCCGTATATAATGAAATATATATCCTCAAATATACAATTGTCAATTTTTCATCATAATATATGATTTTATGGAAATGGGATAAAATCAAGAAGAATGACAAAAAAATGAACAAAAATAATAACCAACAAATATAGTGATCATTTAATATCACCATATTTATCATTAATGAATTTTTCAACACATCATGAAAACAAAAATTATTATTATGTTTTATATCCTTAGAATAGTAAAATAATAATGAATAATTATTAGATGTAGTGGAATCTTAAATATTAAGATAAATCCTATATTAATTCTTTAACAACTTCAAGAATAAAATGCTCTTTAAATAACCTATTATCTTTATAATTTTTGATTATAAGGATTCAATAATTTAGTCTGGAACCCCCCATTTGAATGAAATCTCTGAGATGAGACCTAATTACACTATCTAAAATATCATAGAGGAAACATAATTCCACTCAATGAAAAAATTATAACCACTAGAAATATATTAATTTATAAACAAACAATGAATTAATTTAAACCCATCATCCAAAACAGAAATCAACCTTAAATTCCATTAACTTCATTATTTTAATCATTCATCATCTTTAATGGAATTTAACATTCATATTTTGATATATTATACATTAATGTACAATTTGATAAAATCTTAATTGGGGGAAAACATAGCTACAATTCCATAACAAATCATTACACCCATCCACTCATTAGGTTCAACAATATAGATAGGTACAAGTATTATTTTCCACTGAACCATCATGTATTTCCCTCAGCCACAAACTCATAGATAGATATTTTTAAAAGGTGATCCACTATTGGGGAATTTTTTCAATGTGTTTCTATGCATGTGAGAAAAACATCTTTTCTAATGAAGTAAAATATATTCTACACATTATTGAAAAAAACTGGACCTTTTATATGAAATGATTTATAGAACAACAAAGAAATTCCTCTATTTTTGAATGGTGATGATCCTAATTCATTATTATAGTATATCACTGTAAAATTGTGTTTACTAAAACATTGAATCATGTTCCTCCAACTTTATAACATCCATTTTATTAACCTAAATCACAAAATATAACATTGAATTACTTTTTTAATAATATAGAACATTATGTTTGATAGTGTATTGAACACACAATACTGAGTTTAAATGTGCCGAAATATATTTAACATAAATGAACTGGATGTTAAATTAGTGGGTATAAATAGTATAGAATAAATAAGGATATATATATTTCATAATAAATATATATATTCTTATAAATTTTTAGTCCATATTAGCTCAATTTCTATTAATGTAAATTTATTCTTTAACAATTTGTTTTCATAAAAAATGATTTTAATTTCCTTTTGTGAGAAAATATTATAACTATTTTTTCAAAACATTATAAAATATATTTTATAAAATAAACTTATAATTTTATATAATAATATAAAAATAAAATTTAGGTGAAATGTATTGATTTTTCTGAATATATTGATTTTATAGTGAATAGTATAGAATACACATTTTTTTTGAAAAAAGAAATATATTTTTAATGAAATTACTAATTTAAATGTATCATTTTGTATTGAATATTAGAAAAAGTTATAAAATTATATTTATTTCTACATATACAACTTAATTACCTCTCAATAAACTTTATATTGGATTTTTTATCTGTTTGTTTGGGTTTTAAAATCTGATTATTGTGAAAACTCTTTCAGAGTGCATAATACTTCTTAATTTTAATTAATTAAAATAATCCTTATTAATAAATTTATTAAATTAAATTTATTTATTATATATCAGTAAATATAAATTTTTATTATTATAATGAATAATATTTTGCATAGATTTTATATAAAATTATATTTCGCTAGAATAATATACTTCTCGATAGCCTTATTTTTTTACATCTTTTACGTGTTTAATTTTAATTTTAATTTGTGAATATATGTCAAAATAATTTTGTAAAATTGATTCCATATTTATAGTAATAATAATTCATATTATCTAATAATTTCATCATAATTATTGACCATAATGAATAGTGATAATTGTAAAAATCAGTTACTGTGGTTAAGGTGAAAATGATTTTATCATGGGTTAAACTAAAAATATAATTTTTTATCTGACTTGAAAACCTGATTAAAAAACTACTATATGACCATATTTAAATGTTCTAATTTTTAAATCTCTACAACAGTCCAATATTGATCATTTATTTCATGTGTATAACATAGGTATAAGTTTTTCTTTCAAAATAATTACAAGTGTGTCACTCACCACACTAATAAAAGGTTGCCCACACTTATTTTCTCATCAAAATTTCCAATAACATTATCTAGGAAAAGAAATATTAAAATTCCTTCCTAAAATATCTAAACATATCCTAGAATCAATTTTTATCATAATACTATCCTAAGAAAGATTTTGGTGATAACATATGTATATTTTTCGAAGAAGATATAGCATGCATTACCAAATATTTTTTAACTCTCCAATTAAAATATTATTAATTTTTTTTATATAGTAAAACATGTATATCTCATATATATATATTTTATTATGTTATTTTAAAATTTTAAATCCATATACCCTTCTATAAAATGGGAAATGAAATCATCATTTGTGTGTACCATAGACTACTGCCACGTGAACTGATGTCATTTGTTTCCTCACCACATCTAAAGGGTTTTTATAATGATGAATATGATGTATATATATTATATTTTTAAATTAGTTATAAATAATTAGTTTTGATATGACATATATGTTTTATCTTTTCATTCAGTAGCGATATGATAACGCCGCACTTGTGTACGGTGGATAATCTCTTCATGAAGCTTTGTGTTTCATTTGTTAAAAATGCATATCAGAGAAGGTAATAACTATAAATTTAATGAATATATGTTATATAAATGGAATTAATATGATATTAATGACATATTTATTTTAATGAAAATATAACATAACATTTTCTTTCAAAAACTAAAAAATATAATTTCATTTGTGCGTACATGTGGATTACTGCCTCCATGAAGAGATGTGATACATTTTTCATCACAGAAAAACATGGATAATATTTATAAGTATATTAAATGAAATATTATGGTATTTATTATATTTATATCATTATATAAATACAAAATAGTACTTAACACTTTTACATAATGATTATTGAAAAATGAAAATGTTACTCATGCATTCGTACAACCTACCATCTCCATGATCAAAATTTAGGTCATTTTTCATAAAAATAATTAATGATTTTTTTTAAAGTAAAATTTATTAATAAATATAATAATAATTATTATTATTATTCTAGTTATGTTAAAATAATTACCTCTTTGGAAATTTTCAATACACCAAATATGCTTTGAAACAATGAACCAAACATCCTCAAAACTCCAGATGTAGACTTAACTAATGTAGTATATAAATATTTAGTTATAATGATATAAAATAAATGGTTTGAGTAAAATATATAATAACTAGAAAATGTTATTTATAAATCAAAAAATTAAAGTTAGTTAAATATATTTGATGTTCAAAGACGTATAAATAATGTGGGATTGGAGGTAATGTTTCTCATTTCACATTTTTATTTCTTTGATATATACGAAATATTCACCACTAGTTTTTATTTTGTGGTGTATATAATACCCTTGAATATATTTTATTATTATTATTATTTAAATTATTAGGATTTATGTATCTATATGAGGTAATATATTTCATGATGTTTTGATCAAGATATTATAGGAGTATGTGATTTGGTCACAATTTCCATTCATTAAGAAACATTCTATATTAATAAATATTATTTATTTTATATGGTGTATATATGACCCTTTTCATGTAATATAATTAATGATTCATAAATTGTGGTAGTTTATGTTTCTATGTGAATTATTTCATTCAACGGGATATGACTTGTAATTTACAAAGTGGTAAATTATTTCTTAACTCAATTTATTTTTATTGGGTTATATTACTTCTATACTAACATAATTATGAAAAAATTATTTGTGAAATGAATTTAGATTTTCCAATGTATTATTTCAAATTATTTTATATAGATTTAAATATGAAAAAACTGGTACATTGAATAATTATCAAATTGGATAGTATGTTTTTTGTATATTTATTAGTCTCAAATTCCCTTTCATTGAGACATACGTTTATTAGATAAAAATATATCCATTTTTCTGGTTTATATATCTCTCATTTACAAGTTACATCATGAAACCACTAATTTTATTAATATTTAATGTATCATTTTATGATATTTTATCATGGATTATATGATTAATGAGTTACCAAATTCACAAAGGGTTCATGTTATAATGTTCCTTCTTTATGTGTTGTTTATTCTCATGTTTCCTTTGGAGGAAATCATATGATATTATTTTCATAACCCTTATATCTTTATTAACAACTTTTTATGAATTTTTATGTGTTTTATTTCTATTTCCTCATTTTTTGATTAAAAATCATCATGAGATTAATTTGTAAGTTATACCAATATTTTATTTTATTTTCAATCGAGTATCTTACTCTTCAATATCAATGATTTATTAAAAATTTTAAAATGGTATTTTTTAAAAAATAAATGAATTTTAAATCCCTATTACATGATGTTTTATCTTCTTTTAAAAGTTTTTAAATTTAAATTTCTATAATTTTTAAAAGGCTTACGTTTGACTCTATTTTTCAAAATGTTTTTAAAAATAATGTTAATATTTACCTTCAAAACATCAATATATTTACATTTCATCAGATCCATTATTTTTATCGATATTTCATTTAAGTGTTTCTATATTTTATTTTAAAGAAAAAATTTCAAATATATTTTGACTTT
Organism: Viscum album; assembly: GCA_963277665.1. Lineage (NCBI taxonomy): Eukaryota > Viridiplantae > Streptophyta > Magnoliopsida > Santalales > Viscaceae > Viscum > Viscum album. The sequence goes on from OY728125.1 coordinate 1,620,086,116, forward strand.
TATATTTTTAATATTTATTTTAAAATTGAAATTTTTATTTTCTTAAAAAAAATTTAAATGATATTTTTATGGTATTTTGATTATTTAATGCTTATAACCGTTGATTTTGATTATGATTCAATGAGGATATTTTGTAATGATGCAATAATCAATATTTCTTGGATGAATTAATAATTTTTTCAAATATATTTTTGTGGAACATGTTTCTTTTCCATGGATTAATCATGATTCAAAGAGATTAACAAAGAACTCACTTCTTTTCCAAGGGATAATTCTCTTACAACAATATTGTTATGGAGCTTGTTTCATTTCAATGGCTCAGTCATATCAAAAATATATTTTAGGTAATATTTTTTTTTCAGTGGTGAATCATGAAATTAAGTATCAATGGTAATTATTTTATAAGAAACAGAATTATTTTAAATATTTTATTTAATAATGAAAAATGGAAATTATTGAAGCTAATTGGTGATCAAGACAAAGTTAATATCATGTGTGTTACCATATAGTGTCGAGTGATCCCGATATATATTATATGATGGGTGTAACCATAGTGTTTTAGGTGAGCCTGATATAGCTTATATGATGGGGATCCTAGATAGAACTAGGTGATACCGATATATAATATATGAAGGGGAACCCAGATGGTGATCTAATGCATTGATTAATATTAATTAACTTAATATAATTGTATAAATGATTTAATAATGGGATTATCTAATATAATACATTGGGATCAAGTTATCTCAAACATGAGTTTAAAATGGGTTATGAAGATAATGTTTGCACGCTACAAGAAATTTTTATTTATGCTCTAAATAGTAATGTTTATTGTGATAAAGAATGATATAATGCGCCTAATGATTATTGATTCTAATAACTTCTGCATTTTTGAAACCCTAATTCCATGTTTTCATGTTTTATGATCTATCTATTAATGGGTATGAATGTTCTAAGTTTATTATTAGGAAATATTTTTCATAACACCATTATTCACATATTATTCTCATTAATAACAATACAATATTAATTATTATGTTCACCTTTAGTGATAATTTGAAATCACCCACTCTATGTTTCATTTTTCAACAAGATATCCAAAATGATGTTAAAATAATTTTGTCAGGAAGTATATCATATGGATTATGAAGGTGGCTGAATGTTCTATATGAAGAGATGGTTATAGTTGTAGATGATGATTTTTATCTTTATGAACCTATTTTTTTATTACAATATGTTAATATTTTTACCATATTTATTAAAACTATAAACCTAAATACTATTTGTGAATGTGAGTGATCTGATATTTTCTTTTGATGTTGCAAGTTTTGAATGGTGAAAATTAGGTCACCTATATTAGTATCAAATCTATGAATGTAATGTTAATGATTTTGGAAATGGATCTGAGAGTGCAGTTTTGGGGATATCATAGTTGGTTTTAGAGGAGGGACTAGATAAATTTTAATAATAGGATGATTTCATCTTAAGGGTTATGGATACTATAATGTTTATGATTTTATGGTTAATCACATGATTAATGTTATTGAAAATATTTAGGGTTATAAATTCTTTAATTATTGAGGATACATTTAATGATTTTTATCATATTTAAGTATATAAATTTATATCAAAAGACATCCTGAAGGGTGAGTAACAACCCATCACATCTGATAAAGGCATGAGGTAGGAACCCAAAAACAAAGGGTGACAATGGTACTGCTTCCACCACTAGACAATCAAATTTCATAGTTAGTATACCAACATTCATTTTTACCTAAACAGTTTTAATGAAAATGATAATGTTATTTTTTTGAATAATTGTTTTACCATATAGATAACCATGATACTGAATAGTGATTTAATGATTAGACAATTAATGTTATCTCAGAAGATGATTCCTAATATTTTTTAGGGAACTTCATGTCATGTGTAAACCATTTTCTAATTTCCAAAGATAGGTGGAATAGCATGATTATATAGTTTATGGTTATGTGTTTTTCAAATATTTTCTTCTTTCTGATATAGAAATTAAAATAAATTCATCTTGAATACTCAACGTTTGGTTTTAATAATTGGATTTTGGTGGAAAATAAAAAAAGGATAAATTTCTACTCATAATTTATATAAATTTATTTATTATTCCAGTATAGATGGGAAATGAATTCCTCAACTATTTAAAAATTACATTGAAAGCACAATATATCATATTACAGTCATTTAGCATAACATAAATGATATTTTTAACACCTCTTTGGTTTTTGTTTTTTTGGTTTTTCATTTCCTTGTGATCATTCACTTTCTTGAGATCAATGATTTATTTCACTCTCCATCATTATTTGGAAATTATTCTTTTCTTAAATGTATAAATATTCACATTCCACCTACGTTATCATATTTTTAAACCTAGTATATGTTTTTCAAATTCACCTTCATAATTCATGTTTTCTTAAATAAAGAACTAATTTTATTGACCAATTATACGATGTGGGTTTAAATGATAGTAATTTTCATTGAAATTTCAAACCACTGATAAAATAGTTGAGGATAATATTTAGTGGTAGGGATTTTTTGTATGGGGGAGTATGTAACACAGTATGATTTTTTTAAAAAGATCATTATGTTTTATAGCGTATTGATCACACAACACCAAGATTAAACAACGCAGAATATATATATCCATTAGAACCTAGACATTAAATTAGAATGTTTGAATAATATTAATGAATTTAATATATATATATATATATATATATATATTGTACTCAAAACAATGTACTGATAAATTTTTATTTGATAAACAATAATTTTATAGTGAATTAATTTTTGATCAAAAATTTGTTTTCAAAAAAAAATTATTTATTTATTTTTTGTGAATATATTGTAATTAATTTATTTAACTTTCTATAGAATATATTTTATAAAATATTATTAATATTTTAAAAAATAATATAAAATCTAACTTAGTTTGAATGTTTGGGTTTTTTGGAATATATTTATTTTTTAGTGAATATTAAAATATCGATTTTTGGTAAAATTCAATATTTATATAACAATTTATTTAATTACCATTATGTTTTGAATATTTTTTGAAGAAAATAAATTAATATTTATTATGTTTAATATAACTCATTACTTTTTAATCATAATTATATTTTCTTTTAGTATAATATTTTTTGGTTTTAAAAACTGGATTATCCTAAAAACTGGTTTAATGTGAATAATGATTGTCTAGTTTAATTATTGAAAATAATTCTTAATGAGGAATGTTTAAAATGAAATTTATTAATTATATATGATTAAAAATTAATTGGGATTAATTAAATTTTTATCTTCATTCATATAATTAATATAAAATCATTTTTTTCTTAAAAAATACACTTCCTCAAAACCTACTTCTTCATCACATATGTAGGTGTACTTTTAAATTATAATTTTTCAATCATATGAATTGAATTTGGTAATATTTATTAAATAATTGGAATCAGATTATCATTTATTATCTAAAAATTTTAGCTTAATTTTTATCCCTAAAAATAGTGAGAATAAGAATAATTAATTTGGGAAGTTAAAGTGAAATCAGTTTCACCTGCGAATAAAAAAAACTGATATGGGTTAAAATTACCTATAAAAATATATAAAACTATTTTATCGAAATATTTAAACCATATAATTTATATAGATATATAATGGCCCATTTGGGATCCTTATATCATGATAAAACGTGGGTATAAGTTTTTCATTGAAAAACATTACAACTTTGTCACTCACCTAACTTATAAATGGTTCCCCCATCATTTCGGATGTTCACACCATAAAAGACATTTTGATAGACCAATTATAGAGAATATTAAATCTGAATATCCCCTTAAATCATATAATCCATTTTTTGATCATAAATCCATCATATGAATGCTCTTAGTGCTAAACTAGTTAGTTTGTTTGAATAATAGACATCATGAATTACCCATATTTTTTATGTTACGTCTACTTCCATTTTAGGAATATTTTATAAAAATGGTATTACACATTTACAAAATAATATATCATATATTTATATGTTATTATGTTAGTTTATTAACCTCAATACATATCATTTTTCATAAAAAGAGATAAAAATCACATTTCACATGTACAGTGTACAATATCTTTGGGAACCGATGTCATTCTATTTTCATCATCACCACTCAAGGCTTGAAAAAAATTTGTATTAAAATTATATATATATATATATATATATATTATTTTTAACATATATATACGTATAGAGTTATTATATCACATATTCCTTCTTAATTTCCATTCCCCGAGGACATGATAACGTCACCCATACGTACGATGGACTACCACCTCATGGCGGCATGTAATTAATTTTTCACTAAACAATTAAATGGAAGTTAATATGGTTTAATTTACTAAATATATGTTATATTAAAGTAAAACTTATTATATTCATGAAATAAATATCAGTTATAAAAATATATATAATTTTCTTTCTTATATTAAAAAATGATAACATCGTTCAAAGGTACATGTGGATAATCACCTCTACTAAGCGAGGTGATTATTTTTTCATAAAAATATAGAAGATATATATAATTATATAAAATGAAAAAATATGGTACTTATGGTTTTATGATCAATTTGGAAAGGTTAAAAATTTCTTACCTTTTTTCCATAATGATCATTAAAAAATGGATACATTACTGGTGCATAAGTACGAAATATTGTCTTCACGGTCATTATGTACCTCATTTTTTAAAACTATATTTCATGAATGATTTTAAAATTTTAAATTATGATTAAATATTATAATTATTTTATTATTATGATTCTTTATATTTTTAAATAATGACTTCTTTTCCAATGAGCAACACAACAAATATTTTTTTTAAATAATGAATTGAACATCCTATAGGAACCCAGAGTGCACTTAATTGATTTAGTATATATATAAAATTAGAAAGAAATAAAATAAATTTTTTAAGTATATGGTATCGTACCCACAAATTGTTATTAACAAATCTAATAATTAAAATAATTTTATTATACAGGAAGATGAAACATGTATGGAGAAATCAGACCGGAGGTAATGGTTTCTCGTATACATTTTTATTATTATGAGACATATATCTTATTCACCAATTAATTTATTGTGTATTATACATTATAAACATGAATGTATGTTATTAATATTATCATTAATATCAATGTTATTTATGAAATTTTATGAGTTTTTTCCTTTAATGAGGTTATGATCTAAAAATTACCATACTAGTAATAGATTTTGCCTCAATTTCATTTTGATGATGCATATTTCATTGGTATACAACGAATTTCATTTATATTTCATATACACTACCCAGTTTTCATGTATCATTATAAATCCTTTTAACATCATGGTATTTTATTTTACAATTTGAATTATTTATTTTAATGAAAATTTTATTGAAATTTATCAAGTGGTAAATGATTTATATATTGTCTTATATTAATTATTCATTGAAATTATTATGAAATGATTATCTATGCAATGTAATTTTTTAAACGTATGTGGTATTTAAAATATTTTTTTTAACATAAAATTGATGTACATAATTGATTTATTTATTAATCATTAGATTCCATGATATGATTTTTGGTAGGGTTATTCATCTCAAATTCTTTTTCATTGAGACATACCTTTATGATATCCACCAATATTTATATGTAGGGTGTATAAAATTCTATTTGACATGATATATCATGGAAATATTAATGATCAAGATATTTAGTGTTTCATTTGAATTAATTCTTTCACGAGGATTTTGATTGAAGAGTTACCAAAATGGAAAATCCATTATGTTATAGTCTTCATTATTTCAGTATTTTTTATGTTCATTTTTACTTTAGAGGAGATCATATAGTGTTATTTTATTATTATAATATATATATCATCATAACAAATTATGAATGTGTTTAATATGTTTCATTTCTATTTAATACCACATTTATTAAAGAAAAACTGATAAATTATTTGTAAGTTATACTGATGTTATGTTTTCTATTAGATCAGGTATCATTCTCATCCATATCCATATTTTCAAATATGTTTTAAAAATATATTATTTTCTAAATATAAGTTCTTTTTAAAGCTATTTCATCTGATCATTTACCATTTAAATGGTTTTAAAAGGTAATTTCCTATCATTTTCTAAATGTTCCACTTTTTTCTCTCTTTTTAATAATGTTTCGACATAAATGTTTATATCTAACATTTATGGGATGAACTAATTTTACCTCCATAATTTCTGTTATTTTCCTTGAAATTTATTTTCTATGTTTTCATTTTTTTAAATGAAATTATATTAATGATATTTTTTGAAATCATTATTTGTAAAAGTGATTTTTAAAATGAAAAACAAAATTCCCGTGAAAAAATTAATATATTTCTATAATATTTCAATTGATCAATATCAAGAAATAAAGTTTTCAATTATGTTCCAATAGGGATATATTTTAGTGAAACCATACTCACTCTTTCTATGGATAGATAATGTTTGATTCAAAGGGATTGTCAAGGAACGTATTTATTTTCCTCGGGCTAATCATGTTTAAATGAGATTTTTAGGGAACCCATTTCTTTTCCATTGGTTATTATTATTCCAAAGATTATATTATGGAAGATATTTAGTTTCCTTGAATTAAATATTCTACATATATATTTTATGGAATCTCTTTCTTTTCCATATTTTAATTATGAAATAGTTGACAAATGAATATTGTGTTATCGAAAAGTAAGTGACTGGAAATGTATTATTTTATATGTTATAATGAAATTACTAAAGACCACTTGTGAGCCCGATATAGAAAATATGTTGGGTGCACGTAGATAGTGTTTTTTAATATTATATAGCTTATACGATGGTTATACTCAGATAGTGTTTGGTGATTCTAATATATTTTATACGATGGGTGAACCCGGATGGTGTTGGATGAGCCTGATATAGATCTTATGATGGGGGAACCTAGATAACAATCACATACATTCTATAATATTCCTTGTCTGAATAGAAAATATTGATGGAGTTACTTATGGGTTTCTTTTATTTATTTAACTAGGGTTGTCTTATCTCAAAAAAGGTTTTAAAATTGGTCATAAAGATAATTTATCAAAGATACAAAAAAAATTATTCATTATTTCTATAGTTATAAATGTGTCTTTTGAAAAAATATTGACATCATATATCTAATGATTATTTATTATTAGGACTCATAATTTTTTGAAATACTTATGCAATGTTATAATATTTTATGATCCATGCATTGATGGAATATTCTTATTTTAATCCCATGCAATTTGATTATATCTCTATTTCCTTATGCTTATCTTATAATCACTGAGGAAATTCAATTGTCAATTATTATGTTTTCCCTTATTAAGAATTTGTGGTCACAATTATGACCTTTCATTTTCCATAGGTTGTCATGAATGATTTTAAATAAATTATTTCTATAGTGATTACATATGGATGATGATGATTGAATAATGTGGAATTGAAAATATGGGTATAATGGGAGATGATGATATTCATATTTATGAACCAGTTGTTTATAAATCCCCGATATTAATAGTTTTTCATAATTATAAAAAATAATAATCATAAAAGGTCTTTAATAATATAAGTGAATCAGTTTTTAATTTTAAATTTTTATGTTTTGGATGGAATAAATTGGGTCACCTTTATCGGCATACAAAATACATAAATGTAGTTTTATGATTTCATCACTAGATCTCAGAGTGTGGGTTAAAGGATCTAATACAAAACATTATGAACTCTATAATAAATCAAGACTTCATTTTCTTCCATTGATACAAATTATTCTGTATTTAATGATATAACTTTTTTCACCTCCATTGGATGATTAGTTTATCATATTTTCCTCACTCTATCTCCACATATTACTATGTCAGACAAAATTATTTAGTTAATTCTGTATCTATTTTATTCTATCCTCACTCTATGATCCACCATAGGTTTTTTATGCTTTGGTCTCATGGTGGTCAATGAAATATTCAATGTTTGTATTCTTAGGCATTATATTCCCAATAACCCTTTTGAATATCTAATGACACTACAAGATTCAACCATCCTATCTTAAAATCGCCTCTTTGGTATAAAACTATGATCATTTTTCCTATGGAACATCCTTAGACCTCATCAAAACTAATGAATTATAAAATATTACATGACTCCTTTATATAATGAGAAAATACTTCATATAGTATTAAAACATTATATAGAAAAAAAAATATTCTAATAGATTGTCAAAATTTAACAGACAAAAATATATTATGCATTTGGAATTAGCCTAAAATTACTCTTATTCTTAAATGATGTGTTACAAAATTCTGAAAAATGCAGGATAATCACATAAATTATTTTACATTTACACATTACTAATTCCACTTATATATGTATATATGTTAAATTAACATTACCATATCCCCATATTCAAAAAATAATAATGCAAACATAAATGTTTAGTAAAATTTAATAAAAACCACATGTCATCAATATTATGACAAGATTCCACAATGAATTTATAGATATAACGAAATAATATTTGAATTTTTTCAAAAAAATTATTTTTAAATTTATAACTTTTATTTATCAAATTATTGTTTGGACATCCTCAAACATTTAATTCTCTCTAAAATAAATTTTCAATTAAAATTCACTTTAATGGAAATAAATATATTTTTTAGAACATATGATAATGGGAAGAAATATCATTGACTACATAAAAACAAGGAAATCAAGTATTAAAAATAATATAGTCAATGTAGCATCCATATATTTTATTAAGTATTTCTCGTTAAATAAGATTAGTTCTTCAATATCTTGTATTGCACACAATTTTGAGACTAAAAGAACCAAAAAACACTATGAGTATAAAATCGTAGTTATAACCAAGCTGTTAATTTGGAATGAATAAATATGAATAACTAATTTATGAAATTAATATAACTCAATAAGAATATATTGGTATATTCTTAAAAAGAATATCACATTATTTTTTATAAAATAACATTATTCTTCAAATATATGTTTTATTTTAAAATGATTCTCTCTTATTGTTATTTCTAGAAGTTATAGAATATGTATTTTATACAATTAATTACATTTTTTGATTGATAATGTCAAAATTATCATAATATTATTTTTTTTATAATTTTTTTAAAACACTTAAGGAATTCTGAAAATACTAACTATTATTGAAAAAAATTATTTTTATTTTAATGTACATTCAATATACGATCATTATTTTGATTAGTTTTAAATTTAAATTTACTTTATTTAGATTTTACATAATCCATTTTTTTGAATTGTGTTTTACAAAAAAAATTATTCTAAAATAATTACGTGTTTTAAAATGTAATTTTTCCAAAAAAAATTATTTATTACATTTGAATGATTTTAATTTAAATGAAATTAATAAAATTATGTGTTTCAAATTTTTTAAAAAGGAAACTCAAATTGAATTCCTAAGGCCAAAGTTTTTAGATAGGACACTATTATTTTTCCAATATTAACAGTAACCTAGGATGATTTTGTTACCATAGTAAAGGGAAAATTTAGTAATTTAGGTTAAAAATAAAATTATAAAGACTATAAAACGACCATAAAACATGTAAAAAACTATTGGATAAAACCATTATTCCCTTATCCCTAAAATATTAAAAAAATTTATTTAATCGATAATTTTCTATGAAAATGACTTTTCTAATATTTAGATCAAGGAAAGTTACAAAATGTCACTTTCTTTGTCTTAAATATCCCATACGTGACCACATGGAGAAAATGATGGGATATGAATTAATATATCTATAAATTATTAACTTAATAAACATATTTTCAGGATATTAATTTATATTTTATTTTTTGTGTAATTTGGATGAGACTGTGGTAGATTTAGAATCATATACAATAAATATTTATATACATCACAATCATGATTTAAATAATATAATAATTTTAATACAAGGATACCCAAAATATATATTCAAATATAAATATTATTTTTATATATAAATAAATTTTATCATGGTATTTTTTTATTAAATAAATATATAAAGTAAATAATTACACCACATTGCTGTAATTATTATTTTTAATATAAATCTCGAATAAATGTGATTAAAAATATTAAAATGAACATAATTTGAGATAATTAATGTGATAAATTAATTTTATAAATTCCATTAACCTATTTTTTTATATAATATAATAATTATTTGGAAGTTAAATTGTTATATTGATATATTTAAAAGTCCAAATAATGAATTTTGTCAAAATTTACACTAAAAACATTTTAAAGAAATAATATTTTATTAAATTATCTTAGAATAATAATACATCTTTAAAAATAAAAATTTTATTATAGTGTATAAATTTTATTAAATTGTTAATTTATGTTTTAATAGAAAACAAATAAGTAAAAATTAAAACCTTTTAATATTAATAAGTGTGTTACATTTATTTATATTACAATATGTTAATTAATGGTTAATAAAAAAATAATGTTTAAAATAATACCAAAATTTTCCTAAAATATTTTGGTTGATGATAACTGAACAATTATTTATCTTACCATTGAATGAATTTATATTTGGAGGTATTTGTATAAATATAGAATTTATTATATGTTCATATGTTTTTAAATTACAAAAGTTCCCCTCACCAAAATTATAAAAGGGAACCTCATCCCTCACATCTTCACATAAATCTGAGACTTCAAGATCCACCATAACCTCTCAATTTCTATTCTAAACATCCCTAGGCAAATTATTGATGATATTTTATTCTCAAAATACCAACCCTAGTGCCCCCAAGAGGAGATATATGGGATGTTCACTAAGCAATATGTAATCTTCTTTACTGACTCTTTTGAGATTATGTCTTCTTAAACTTCTTATTGATGTGTTTTTTATATTATAAATTAGTAAATAAAGTATACAATATACTCTGAAATTCAATTATGATTAAAGGAAAAACATATCCAACATTTTATTCATCATATGAAAAATCAAATGTACCATGGATGCGTACGTATATCTTACCATCTCCACACTACAATGTAAAATAGTTTTCATCAATACTCTACCAGGATGAGTATATTGATCGAATAATAGATATATATAAAAATTAAAATATGGTATTTATTTTTGAAAAAAATATATTTAATAAACTCTTCCTTTAACTTTTATCATTAATGGAATGATACAATCCATCACATGTAATCCTCTCAATGATAGGATGCGATATATTTACTAAATTTTTCATTCAACAATGATTATATAAATTTAAAATTTTAATAAATATGATATATATTACATTAATATCATTATGGAAATGATGGAACTATATCCTATGAAATATAATTATAGTTGATGTGACCAAATATTCATAAGAAAATGAAATAGTCAACACTTTAAGAAAGAGTAATAATTAAATATTATTAACAAACTGGTAAAAATATGATCATATATGAAATCATTAAGATGATTCTAGTTTTTGAATAATTTAATAAAATTATTTCGTACATTTTAATGAATTTCAATAAATGTATGATGGAAATCAAACATATGGTAGAGATTAATTTCACTATCGTATTATTATTCTGGTTTTATTATAAATAAGTATATATTTATCCTCCATGTACATGATTCTAAAAAATGTTTCAAATTTTTTTACTATTATTACACAATTGATAACTTCATTTTTACCACTGTGTGATTTTTTAGGAAATGGTATGAAATTATTTATTTTTCATTTTCCAAATGCGGAAATTTTTGAATTTTCTAGAAAAATTATGAGAGGAGTGATTTTTATATTATACAACATGAATATATTTATACAATAATGATTCCCACATTAATTGAAGCTTACCTTAAAATATCACGAGTTTATTTAAAAGGAAAATATTTTCTTTAAAATTTAGGTCGATTTAAATAATGGAAATCATTTTAAAATAAGAAAGGAAATTTTCCCCAAAAATACATCTCAAAATTGTATTCCATCTATAAAAAAAATTCATAGATGTTACTTATATTTAAATGTGGTTGTTTTTTCATGAATACTATCCGTATAATTCTTATGGTTGTTTTATGTTTTTAATGGAATTATAACTTTAAAACACTTTTATTTTTATTGTGTTACATTATGATTAAACCATGTTTGTGAAACCCATTTCATTTCATGGATAATGATATAATAATGGATTTCTCTTCTTGTGTCACACATATATATGGTTTTAATTAATTGATAGGTGGGAACTATATCTCCCTCAAATTCATTATTTTATGAGTTATATCTCATGATATTGAAATAAATAGAAACCGAAATGAATTTTATTCTGTAATATAAGACTGGAATGGGAGTGAACCTAATTAAGTAATGTAATTTATCACTTATGATGGTCTTGGAATCGTTCTTTGACTAACATGGAAATTATTTTGTATGCTAATGTGTATGAAAAAATTTCATATATTATGTTATGATATCATAAAATATGTTCTTTATATACTTTTATGATTTTTCCCATGACATGATATCATGATCTTTGATAGTAATGATATAATTTTAAAATGTTTTTCTTGTGTTATTATATAATATGATTATGATATGATTGATATCACACTTTTTTACTATTTCAAATAATTTGAGCTCACTATTTATTATGTTTCTTTTCCCATGATATGAAAAATGTTATTAAGTAGATGTGTCAAAAGAGTTTCTCCTTATGAATGAAAAAGTATGAGAAAATGTAGATGATTTATGGTCCATTTTTTATATTTACCAGTTTCCAAAGATATCATAATTATATGTTTTTTGTGTGGTTTTAATATTTTATATAATGACTATTGTTTTATTTAGATATAATATCTATGTATGAATATTATAATCCTATATAGTTTCTATTAGATCATGGTATAGTCAACCTTTGGAAACTTGGATAAGGAAACCTTAATAAGAAACCGAAGGATAATTATATGTATAAGATATTATCCTAGAGTTTTGTGATGATCATAAATAACCTAGGATAAAACCGAATTTATTCTGAATTGAAATTTTTTAAGTAATCATCCCTCATTATATGGTTTTACCATTGTGATTAGTGTGAATCAAGAAATTATTTTTGGTGTTAGTAAATGGATGGAACCCAAAGAAACCATGTTAATATTGAATTCGATGGTAAATTAACTGATCTTCCACCAAACCAAACTAATGTTATGGGAAATGAAATGAAAAATCATGTTTTTACTCTTGAAAAACGTTCTCTTGCTTTAAATTTCACAAGAATTCAAATCAAAAAATGTAAGGAATAACATTTTGTTGAGTCCATCAAGAGACAATGTCCACTTTCTTTTAGTGGGACTTCTAATACAATAGTGACTGAACAATGGATTTGTACAACTAAAAAGATATAATTGGTCCTCAAATATTTATAACATGGGAAATTCGTCTTGGAAATCTATCATATGGAAGGTGAAGCAGATAGATGGTGGAATCATATGAATAATATAAGTAAACTAGATAAAATTTAATATATGTAATAGGAAGAGTTCAAGAACTTATTTTTCTATAAGTGAATTTATTATATTCTTCATATAAATATGGAGTTGGAGTTCCTATAGATTAATAAAATTGATAATGAATCCATTGGAACCTGTGAATAAAATTGTAAAAGACTATCATAGTACGCTTCTGGAATTATCATTTAACATGAGAGTGAGGTTTATTAGTTCTTTAGTGGCCTAAACCATGTCTCTGATAGTAATTAGACATATGGGAAATAAATATATATGGGGAAATAGTTTTATGTGATCCCAAGTTTGATATAGATATTGGAGTCACCCAAGAATCTTATAGGTTTTATAATAAGTGATAAATGGATTAAAAGTAAAGATAAATAAAACAATAGAGAAAAGAAGATTATGTTTCCATTTTTCTCAGAGTGTGGTAAGAAACATGGAGGAAACTATCATTAAGGGACCAGTAAATGTTTTATGAGTGGTAAATAATGTCTTTAAGAAATTTACTCCTAAAGTTATTGAAAAAATATAGCTTATGATTAAAATAGAGAAAAAAATACAAAAAATTCACTTCCCACACTTCAATGATAGTAGTTCAAGGAAAATGTGAATTATTCTAATCAATGACCTAATACATTACTTATTGATGATGATTGATCTGAAAAAACTTATTAAACAAAATTATAAAGGTAAATAACATATGATCACTATTGGTAATCAAAATTACGATAATGAAGTGGTGAAACGTAAAAATATCATCAACTTTAAAACAAATTATGTTTTATTTGATTCTGGATGAACTAAGTCTGTTATTTCTTAATATTTTTCTAATGGTATCATTGTATTATTTTAATAATTATATGTTGAGTTAGCTATGAAAACACATAATGACACAATAGTTTCAACACATATTTATAATTTTTCTCTGGTTAATGTATTTGGGAAATTCCTTAATATAAATATTTAGATCATTTATTTATTTGAATTCGATGTGATTCATGGCATGGGATGGATTTATATATTTTAAAATCATATGAATTTCCATTGAAAGTAAGTAACTATTCTTATTACTAATGAATCTAGGATCATCAGTCAATGAAAGGATGAATATGAACTTCTAATGGAAATTATATCTAAATTGTGGGTTTTTATCCTTATAAATAAATGTTTTCTCTGTAAGATGGTTGGGGAGAAACTCACCATTAAAAATACACCTACTATACATGAGTTTTTATGTCTTTTAGGGGAATTTACATATCTTCCACTGAATTGTAATGTTGAGTTTTTGATGTAACTCATACTGGGTGCCCTACCCATTTAAAATATTCCTTAGTGAATGGGCCCAATTGTGTTGTTGAAATTTAGGAGGTAACTCCTAGAGAAACATGAAAAGGGATTAATATGACCTAGTGCATCACCTTGGGGTGCAAATATTCTGTTTTTTAGGAATAAAGATGGATCGATGAAACTCTACTTTTATTATTGAGAATTTAACAAGATCAATATCCAGAAAATATATAATCTCCCCCATATTGATGAATTATTTGACTTATTACACGGAGCCCAATACATTTCAATAATAGATCATCATTTTACATATCATCTATTAAGGGTCAATATGGAGGATATACCAAATATTAAATTCCATGAAACGTATTGACACTATAAATATATAAGGATTCCTTTTGGTCTTACTAAATCCCCCATTATGTTCATGTATAGTCTTTAAAGACTATATTGAGCAGTTTATGGTAGTCTTTATTTGTGATATTATTTTATATTCTATGTGAATGTAATAAAAATAAGATAAATTAAGGATTGTATTAAAGACATTTAGAATAGTGAATCAGTATTATATTTACCAAGTGTAAATTCTATCTTCAGAAAGTTTAATTTCTAGGTCACATAATTTCACGAGATATGATATCTATGGACCCATCAAAGACATATTTGTTGAACATTAGACTATAGAAAAAACTATAATTGAGATATTTTGGTTTCTTTATTTTTATAGATCTTATTGAGATTTTGTTAATGATTTATCCATATTATCTAATCCAATCTCCATGTTTACTCAGAAATGAGTTATCTTCATATAGATGGAAGAGTTTGAAGATAATTTTAAGGATAATTTTTATGGATAATTTTAAGGGAATGAAATAATTGTAAAATACCCCTAGAGTTGCTATGAATGTATTGGAGTATTCTTATTTAGGGGCCATAATTATTTGATTATTCCCTGAATACACATACATGAATGAAATAGATTGGAATCCATTAGTTACATTGATAAAAAACTTTGTTATTAGCAATGGGAAATCATAATTTGGGTAATATTCATTAAGGTATATGAAATTGATGAAGACTATAATCTTTCATTTTATATTCTTGACATGGACGATGTTGTCAAGACTTATTAGGTATTTCAATTTTCATAAAAAGTTATATTTTATCAACATTTCAACTTCTAATTCTAAATTGGTGGAGTGAGATGGGTGTATACTCTTGGATACCTGCATTAATCCTCGGTGCTCATCAGGTAAGCCGAGATGGTGTGTAACTAAATATGTGTTAATTAAGGGAATATATTTATATTTATAAGAGAAAAAATATCAAAACCACCTCAATAATTCAATGCACACATATTTATCATCATGGAAAATTGGATAAATAAGTATTTTTGGTTTCATGTCTTATTATATTGCCAAACATACCTATCTGAGCTCACTGATGGGGTTTGAGACACCTTCCTCAAATGTAGGATATGCATTCTTGAGTTCATCCACATCTATCTTTGGAAAAATTTCCAAACGAAGTCTATAATATATGGCCTTCTAAGACACTATTATGGTGAGAGGGAAAATGATAATAGACATTATCATCTCTTACTAACTGAGTCGATACACAGAGATGTTAAAGAATATTTTATTTTTTCAATGTCACTGGGGACATAAGGGGCTTAAACTTTTGAGGTCTAGTCTATCACCTTGATTAGGTTTATAAGGAGCACATAATCACTATCAAGCATACTCCAAGGGATTTCAAAGGTGGTTCCCAAGCCATTGGGAGCCACAATATATATATAATCATCAATTATTTGGTATTATACACCCATTTTATTGAAATATTCTTCAATATACATGGCATCGTAAGTATTGAATGGAGTGTTGTTGCTATGTAGTTTTCAAACCTTTCAACATACATGGATTTGTAATTATTTGGTATTACTCACCCAATTTTCATTAAGGATGTTCCCAAAGAGGATAATTCAAGAGGTTAATCCTATTTCTTTCACTTTTGATTTTCTTTCAACTTATGTTTTCATTTATTATCCTCTCAGAGCATCATAAATCTACAAGATCTTGAAAAATAGGTTATCTTAAATACCTTGGAATTATATCATGTTAATGTAATATAATTTATCAATCTATCTTCTCTCATATTTATTTTAAAAAAGAAATCATCATCTGTGAGGTATCGATTTGATTCCATTGTGGACAATGATTTTTTTCCTCAATTTGTCTTTCAAGTATGGTCATGAAAAAAATTATGGTTTAACTAGCTATAATAAATTAATTAAAACATATTTAATTTTCTTGAACTAGTATATATACATAATATTAATTAATATGACAAACCATGTTCATGAAGACCGAAAAAATAAAAAAAATAATCTAAATGATTATCAGTAATGTTTTATCTAATAAATCATCTTAATAACATATAACAAAATGAATTATATAAAAATTTAAGCATATGAATATTAATTAAAACAATATCAATTAAAGTCAATATAATTATGCCCATTCGAGATGAACTTCTATACTCATATACAAGTATACCTATTGCGAAAACCAAGAAAACTAATTCTCCCGAGTGATAAAATTCTATCATATAACTCATAGAAAGGCCATAAATGAACATAATAACATTATAATAAATAAATAAAATCTATAAATGGTTAGTAATTAATTAATTAATATATTTATTTGATTATCTATGACATTAAGGTCATGTGGAGACCACATTTGGACATATGGTAATAGTTTTCATCCAAAACATCCATTTTCATTTGGTTTACACTTTCTTCCTTTACAATCCAATGTAATTGTTTTTTTATTTAATATTGTTCTTATAATGTCTGATTATTTTTTTAAAACTAATTTATTATGATAATTTAATATTTAATTTTTTGAGAAATACATGTTTTACAAGGATCCTTTCTTATATCTACTCAATACTCAAGCCTGATTGGTGGGAACATATAAATTCCATACCCATTTTCATGTACCATCAAAAATATATTTTAAGAAAGTATAATTTTTATAAAATAGATGACTTTTTCATGAAAAAATATATTAGTTCATTTTGGTTTTTTTACAATTAATGATGAAAAATATAAATTATGTTTCCAAAAGAACTCATCTTTGCAATGTAAAAGAGATTTTTCTCTCAAGAATTTATCACTGATTTTGTTAGTGTATTTTCATTTTTTGAAACCTCTATTGAATTTTAAGGTTTATTAAGAGTAATTTATTATAATTATCATACACCATATTTTTTTTAAATGTTTTATGATCATTTTGACTAGGGCGTGTTGTCTTGATACCATTCAATATACTACTCAAAATAGTTATTGGTTATGTTTAAAAATCGAGGAATGTTATTTACATTTCATATATACTTGTTGTTTATTTATATCGAAATTCATATGAATAATTAATTAGGATTATTATTTGATTTTTGGGGTATTATATAGATTCGTGATGCATTGTTATGTCTCATGCGACAAACTAGATTGAGTTTTTACCCATTATGTATGGTGTCTTGGTCGAGGCCTTGACAATATGTTTATGAAGTACGACATTATGAATTCCCTCATATTGATTCCATTAATTGATAGTCCAAGTGATTATTTGACCAGTAGAATATCCATAGTTATGATTTATTGTGTAATTATTTAATCAACTTTTTTCTTTCCAAATTATTCTCAAGGTTATGTTTTATTGGGATGTATATTATTAGATATTCTACATCCCTTATTACTTATGTTTCTGCTATATTAAAAACCCTAACCGATCATCTATTAACACCCAATTAATATGATTTATTTTTACCCAGGATATAAAGATGAATAATATGAATGTATTTTAGGGAAATTCTATGTGTTATGAATGTTTCCAATGGAATTTATATATTGTATATCCATTCAAAGTTGTAATGTAACACTTATGTTTTTATTTGGATTTCAAAAAATGCTAAACTATTTAGTCATTCAGGATAAAAATTACTTTTATATTATACAAATGTTTTTATATAAGGCATCAGCTTTAGGGAACTAGGGTCATGGTATTTACAACCAATTTGACTATTGACATCATATCAAATTCAATTTGGACTCAAGTATCGAATATCAAAAAAACGCCCAATGTGAGATTAAATAAATATTTAATTGTTATAACGTGGTAATAAATAATATAAAAGGAATAATAAAATATAAAATGGTTTCAATGAATGTAAATAATTAACCAATGTTTATTATTCATAAATATAAATATTATACATGACGATTTAGACTCAAGGTAAAAGACTTTCTTTTAAAACCAACTTTTAAAGTTATCCATTCATGTTTTTTTACCAAATCCAAAAGGAATGTCTTTAAAACAAATACCATGAATAGAATTTCATAATTTCATGTCTTTTTACTATTTTTATTCTTTTTTTAAAAGTATAAAATTTTATTTTTCAAATAAACTATTTTTATTTGTGACTGCACGCCATTGTAAAAATAAAAAGTGATTTCGAAGTAGAAAAATGTTTTTTATTTTATGGATTATTTATTTTTTTGGATTATGTTTTGGTTCTTTGACATTATTTTTATGTATAGGTGGTTCTATGATAATAAAAGGGTAGGTTATCCCATGATAGATCTCCAATTCATTCATTAATGAGACATAGTTAAACAGTAGGTTTTATCCTAAGTGATTAAGAAAATATAAAAGTGTGGGTAATCGAAATGTAACCATTAAAGTTCTCCATGTCACACCCTGACACATGTGACTCTTATTTTAATTATTTTTTTGGAATTAATTTTTTTTGGGGTTCAGGTGAGTCCCAGACAAAAAAATTTCATTGAGTTATATTAAAAAGATTGATCTTTGTGTCGACATCATTGGGTGCACGAGCAGAGCACATTTTGGAAACGCATCGCATCTCCTCCTGGGTAGCTAGGCATCCCATTAATTTTCATAAAGTTGAAATAAAAGGATTTTATATTTATAATGTGCATTAATTGTTGTGTCATTTAAATTTTTTATTCTGGTAAGAATTTTATTATTTTTGAAATAATGTGAGTACTTTTATTATTTTTATTTTCATCATCATGATATTATTATTTTTATTATCATTAGTATTATTAATATTATTAATAATTTTATTATTATAATTAATATTAATTAATAACAATTTTAATTTTTTTTATTTTTTTCTCTTCTATTTTTCTAGGATTTTCGGGCGACTCCTTTTTTTCTTCTCTTTCCAATTGAAGTGCCCCCTTTCATATTCTGTTTGTGGTGGGAACCAACTCACGACATTCCCTTATTGCACTTGAGCTGGCTGAGCCACCGACCTCTGACCTTACAGTCACGTGCCGGATTCCAGAATCCTAGCCACCGTCCCCATTGTAGGATGTGCAGCTGACCACTGTAAATTCTAGTTGCAGCCCCGTCGCCATGAGCAGCAACCCCCTGTGCACCTCCTGCCCTGCACACTCCACCCAACTGCAACTGCCTCCAGTCGTGAACCCCCTAACTAACTTCCTTCACCCCTATCTGGCCTAGCGACCCCTAGGCTCATGCATATATCAGAGAAGCCCCTCTCTAACCCCCTACTCAGTGCACATCATCCACAGCTTTAGTCTTCTAGCGGCGAAGACTCCCTCGGAACCCCTACTTGGTGTGCAACAGCCTCTCCGGCCAACCCACATCCTCTTCGACCGACCTGTAACCTCACTAGATGACACCTATTCAAACCAGCACCTTTTCGCACATTTGGAGACCCTCTTTGGTGGCACTCCTCAGGTCACAGCCCCTCCTTCCGGCATGAGTAGCCCTCCGATATACTATTTCCCCCTATGGGTGTGTTTTTATGATGATTTTTATTTCTATTTTTTTCATTTTTATTCTTACATTTTCCTTTATTTTGATAGATAGTTTTTTTTTTGAAGGATGGTTGTTATTTGGTAGGATTATTGTTTTAGGACCTGTGTGGGGAATTTCTGAGTGGTCGTTGTTATTGCACCTTGGTTTTGAGGATGCGTTGTCGTCACGCTTTGATCTCGAGGTATGATTTCCCTTTGAACTTCCTTTTTAATTCAAGATTCATTTATTTAATCCTTTCATCACCATGTTTAATTAATAAATATTAAAGTATGATTCTTGGTTTCATTTTTTATCGTGAATTTTTTTAGACTTTGTTTGTGATAAATAGAATTGAATTGTTAAATATTGCACACAATGAGTTTTATGAAATGCCAGTTTGGATTTTGTGAGAAGTTTTTAGTATACAAAGTATGGTTTGGACTTGTTAATACATATTTTAATTGTGAAATAATAATATTGGGTATCATGAAAATGTTTCAAATGGATTCTTACAAGTGATGGTGGATTGTGGCCCATTTGATAATTTAATAAAAATAGATTTGGTATTCAAACATTGTATAAGGGATTTAAATGGATTATTTTAAAATGGTTATGAAATATAAAGTAGTGGATTTACACTATTTTTTGAATGATAGTTTATTTTTCTTAAAGATGATGTTTTTTTGAATTGCACTTATGGCCCATTTAGAACCTTATTGGGTGTTGATTAGAAAATTTATTAATAAACATTACAGGTTCCACTAATAAATGAATCAGTTGTAATTTTTGTGTAAAATGGTCTTTGTTCAAAATGTGGAAATGAAATGTTTTGAAGAATTATTATAAATTTTTTTGAGTTCGAATGGTATGCTTAACACCATTTTTGAAAAATGTTTTCACTTTAAGATTGGGGTTTATTGGTTAATGATTAAGTTCCCATTTGACCGTTTCATGAAATTAGTGAAAACAAATTTATTATTAAAACCACATGTGGATGATTCTCATCCCATAATTGTGTGTATATAATAGATTGGATGTTAATACTATGGAATAATTATGATCAATTGTGAGAGTACCTGAGGTTAGACTCATGACGTTATTTTTGTTAATGGCGTCACATCAGTCTTTAGAGAGACTCGGGGAGAGATCTGTTGAGATTTATTATTATATATACTTTGATTGGATGCTCGGATGACATTAGTTGGATCACCTCCTTTTTAAATACATGATACATTGGAACCTGGAATATTGAGAGAATATTCTAAGAATGATTATTCCACTTGTATGTTATGGTACTGACCATTGGACAATATTAGGTGGATATGTTTGGTTTCATTGCTATTGGATTTTCTCTCGGCCTTCCTGAGAAAGGATGTCCGAGAATTTTAGAGTTTTGATTTCATCATGTGTGACATGTCAATAGAGGTGAGATCTTATGTATTGGTGTCTTCTGGATTATTCTTGATCTCCTAGGTTCACCCATGTCTATTGAAATTCAGTCACATGCAATGATAAATATGGTAATTGTATGTATATCTACATTTCCTTGTTGTGTACTTACTTTTGTGAATTTTTTCTATTGTTTTCCATGGAAAGTGGTAAACTGGTTTTGAATTGGTTTCTAAAAATGGTTTTTAAATGAAAGTGTTTCATCATATTTGTACAAATCATAAAATTAAAACCTCACATTATCTTTCTAAAATTCCATTGACACTAATGAAATAACTCAAGATTTAAAAATGGTTAAGGGAAATGTTTCTTAATTCAATTTTAAGTAAAATATTTAGAAAAAAATACTTTTATAAATTGTGGTTCAAACATGAAATGGTATTTTTTATTATTAATGGTAGTGCATTTGGAATAGATATCGAGTCATCCTACTGAGTTTTAATACTCACTCCTATAGTTCTTTTCTTTTTTTAGTGTTTGTACAAGATATGTCTTAGGTTCGATCTCTTTGGGCGATGCTAGATCATTGAGTCGGAGACTGACCTTTGGGGTCACATAGAAATAATTCGGACATCGATTTCGATTAGTTTAATTTTATTAATTTCTTGTTTAGTTGTGTGTTTGGTTTAATTATTCTATTATTTTCTTTATCATTTACTCTTCTTTTATTTATTTTTATTGTGGGAAACCGTTACCACATTCTCTGTTGATGCCCTTGCAGATGCCACCAGCTCGGGAAGATCAGAAATGCCAATCAGACTATACCACAGATCCGCTTGGTTGACCAGTTCAAGGTCGACCCGGGTTGGTTCGTGACAAAAAGTTATCAGAAGTCATCGGATCTTAGAGGACCTCACTTTTTAGAGCACCCTTTTTTATTTGGGATGTCAAGGTAGACAGAGTAGGATTTCCATAACTTGAGGGGTAGGTGCAGGAAGAGCGTTGTGAACTCCGGCACGTGCGGATTTTCGGGTTTCAATGGGATGTCCGGTTTAATTAGTTTCATTGGGTTTGTATAGAATTTTTTGTTATTGGGATGAGACAAAGGGAGTTGGGATAAAATTCACCCTAATACACATGGCCTGGAAAGCTATGTGGATCTAGGGGCATGGTCCAAAAATGATCTTTGTGTCGGTGACATGTTTGTTATATGGCTGCCAAACATAAGGTTAAGTCACCCACCATAACAAGTTCCCTGTATGAGTTGTTTTTCAACTCTTCGTGACTTCAGGAAGTTGGTTGTATCAAAAAATTTGGTTTTGAAATAAAATGGTTGTTTGGAATGATAAGTTTAATTTGAGGATGGTTTTAAAGGAAATTGAATGAATGATTTGTTTTTTTAAATGAAGTTATTTTGTTTTGGCCTTATTTTTCCTAGGGGTGTTCACAAGAATAATGGTATATTGGAATATGAACAATTGTTTATTATGGAGGACGGATGCTCGGGGTGTCACAAATTCATGCATTTGAGTGAGACTCTAAATAATATCAATGGAGAGATTTTAATACACCAAGATTGTTTTAAATTAATGATGTTTTCAAAGAGAAAAGTTTTGTTTTTTTGATATCTTGTTTTTTGGTGTTTATAGCTTGTCACATATGCGTTGTTTTATTTTGAGGATATTAATTTATTGATTTTCCCTTAATGGGGTTCTTGGCTTCTCTTGTCCAGAAATTATTCCCTAGAAGCTTCTATGGGTGATCGTAGTATGGTTGATCAACCTAATGATTTTATGCTTGAGTATTGGAAGCTAGATCCACCTCTCTTTTATGGTTAAAAAGATCATCCTGTATCAGAGGAGTGGATATAGAATATTGAAAATAACTTTTACCATGTTGAGTTTCCCAAATTATTGAAGGTTAAGTTTGCAACCTTAATTCTTGAAGGTTCACTGTGGATGTGGTGGAAGTTGGTCTATCGGAATAAACCTCGTCAAGATCTTACATGGGAGTTTTTCAAGGATTTGTTCATTTTTTAATATTTCTATAAAGAATAAAGGGTGAGAAAGTGGATATAGATGTGTTTTCTACAGAAGGGACATATATCCATATTAGAGTATTTCCATCACTTTATGGAGCTAGTCTGTTATGATTCAGGGTGTCCCATATATTACTCAATAATGACTCGACACTTCAAGGTGGGAATCCTCCCCATTCTATAGTGGAAGGTTTCAGAGTCCAACTTAACTTCATTTTCAAATATGTTGATACATGATTTTCATGTTGAATTCATGATGGTAGGAGTGCTCTAAAAAGTCCTCCCTCCTTCGTTCACTATGAGAAGTGGTGAAGATTTTATAAAGTAGATGAGGAAGCGATTGAATGTGGATGGAGAATGTCATGGAATCGAAAGGCCTCAGGAACTTTTGTCAATGTATTTGGAGTGAGATATCTTCATGTGTTATCAATGTGGCAATCTGGGTCAGGAGAAGTCACTATGGCCAAGTACTCTTAAGCCCAGTCATTCTTGCAGACGTTTGGGTCACTGGCAATGATTCTATTGGGGCATTTCTAGAAAATGACATTGAAGAATTTATCATATGTGATGTGTTGTTGGGTTATTGTTTAATGATTCATTTTTATATTTCCTTACATTTTTAGGGATCATGTATTGTTACTGTGTACTAATAGTTTTTTGGGTTTTAAAATATATGAGATTGTCTTGGGTCTTTTGATTAACTCTGGTTTTCAATGCCAGCATCATTTTTATTTCAAAATATTTTTCTTTAATTTGTCAAATAAAAAGATGAATTTATCTTATTCATATTATCAGAACCTTACTGCGAGGAAAAAATGATTCATCCATCAAAGTTTCACTTAAAAGGCTTTGAGTGATGTCGGCACGTAGTCAGGAACCCTATATTATTTAGAAGAGTATTGTTATGGTTTTGCCTCTATCATTGTGGTGAGACAATTTTAGTGTTTTGGTTGTTGTTTATCTATCATTGTAAATTTTCTATTGTCAAAAAGAGCATGATGGGCTTATCCCTTGCACAATGTCAATAATTGTGCCTTTTTGGATACGAGTTTCCGATCAGTGGACTTACGTGGACCACCCATGTGAATAAGTTACAGATTTGGTTTGTATCTATCCCAATGTGATGATTCGTGAGTAGTTGTCCATCGATGTTTCATTGATCCAATCCTTGGTCCCTCCCTCCCCACCCATGGGATTAGGGTTTGTGGTTTGTATAGAGTTTTTGATTCATCCCTTATCCCAATCAGATGTGAGTGAGTAGTTTGAATTTTCCTTTTGTGTTTTTTCTAGATTGAGTATGGCCGGGTGTAGGCATAAGTTTGTTTTTCTGTTTGGCCATGTGTAGGCTTGTTCTTTATAATAGGGAGAACCACCGTGAGTCTCTTTGGGTTTTCTCTTAATTCATTATCAGATTCTAGTTTAATTCCCATGGTAGGGAGTTTGTTCATATCTCCCCTATTCTGGTTATTTATTTCGAGCAATTGGGTTGAGTCCCATTGGTGGTCAATGGAATGTACTTGGGTTAAGCAGCTGGATCGTGTTTGTTTGGAATCCTTATGTTTTGATCAATTAGATGGATAGTGTTGTGGATTTCTGGGGACATAAAGTGTTATGGTGGGCATAATTTTCACACCTTGACATGTTCAACTCTTATTTTAATTATTTTTCTGCTTTTAAATATATTTTTTGGGGTTCATGTGATTCTAAAACAAAAACGTTTCATTGAGTTATATAAAAAAATGTTGTTTTTTGAGTCAACATCATTGGGCACATGAGTGGGGCACATTTTGGAATCCTCGCGTGGATCTTCCTAGGTAACTGCACATCTCATTCGTCTTCAAAAAGTGGAAATAAAAGTTTTATATTTAAAAGGCTCATAAATAGTTGTGTCATTTAAATTTCTATTCTGTTATAAATTTTAGTTTTATTGAAATAATGTGATTACTTTTATTATTTTTATGTTTAGCATTATGATTTTATTGTTTTTGTTGTTATTAGTATTATTATTATTATTACATTAATTATTATTATTATTAAGTTATATATATTTTTTTGGTTCTATTTTTGTTCAATTTTTTCTTCTATTTTTCTTTAGGGTTTTCGTCCGAAAACCTTTTTTCTTCTCTCTCCAATTTGAGCGCCACCTTTCTTGGTCTGTTTACTGTGTGAACAAACATGTGGCTTCCCCTTTCTCTACTCAAGTTGGACAAGCCACCGACCTCAGCCCTTACTGTTGTGCATCGGCTGCAAGACTCCTAACCGCACTCCTCGTTGCATGTCCCATAGCTGACCCACATCCACTCAGGTTGACCCGCATCCACTCTAGCCGACCCGTAGACTCCTTGGACGACCCCTCTTCTAACCAGAACCTTTTCACACCTCCAGTGACCCTCTTCGACGACCCATCTTAAGCTGTATCCCATTTTTCCGGCATTTGAAGCCCTCTGGTTACCATTTCCCCCCTTCATGTGCGTTTTTATATTCATTTTTATTTTTATTCTTGATTTTTTCTTTTCTTTGTAAGTTGGTTTTGTTGATTTATGGTTGTTTTTGGTAGGATTAATGTTTTAGGACCCACATGGGGTGTTTTTTAGTGGTCATTGTCATTTTACCTTGGTTCGGAGGTTGTGTTGTCATCCGGCTTTGATATCGAGGTAGGATTTAGCTTTGAACTTCTTTTTTAAATCAATATTCATTTATTACATTCTTTCCACACCTTTTTTAGTTAATATATATTGATGAATGATTCTTAGTTTCGTTTTTTAGCAAGAAAATTCTTTTAGGCTTCATTGTGTGCTAAATAGAATTGCGTTGTTAAATATTACACACAATACGTTTTATGTAATGCCCGATTGGATTTTGTGAGATGTTTTTGCTATAAAAAGGTTGGTTTGGACTTGTTAATAAATATTTTACTTGATAAATAGTGATAATGGGTTTTTAGAAAGTGTTTCATGAGGTTTCATGTTTAAATGAAGTGTATGTCTGGCTTTGGAAGTGGTTATACAGGGCATGATGGATTGTGGCCTGTTTGGAAATTTATTAAAAATGGATTTGGTTTTTAAATGTTACAGAAGGGATTTAAATATATTATTTTAAAATGGTTATAAAATTTTAAGTAGTGGGTTTACACTCTTTTTGGAAGATAGTTTATTTCTATTGAAGATGATGTTTTTACGAATATAAATTAAGGTCTTTTTGGCCCCTAGTTGAGTGTTGATTAGAAACTGTATTGATAAACATTACATGTGCTGATAATAAATTTCTCAGTTGCCATAGTTTTTGTTTATAATGTGAAGATGAAATGTATTGAATAATCCTTATAAATGTTTTTGAGTGGGAATGTCATGCTTAACACCATTTTTGAAAAAAGTTTTCACTTTGAGATCAGGGTTTATTAGTGAATGATTAAGGTCCCAATTGGCCATTTCGTGAAATTAGTGAAATTTTGTATATTATGAAATCCTCCAGTGGATAATTCTCATTCCATACTTTTTCATATATAACAGATGGTATGTCATTACTGAAAAATCCTTGTGATCCATTATGAGAGTGCCTAAGGTTGGACTCTTTACGTTTTTTTGGTTAATGGCATGAGATCAGTCCTTAGAGAGACTCATGGTGAGACCTGTTGTGAATTATTATTAAATATACTTTGATTGGATACCCAAATGGCATCAGTTGGAACACCCCCTTTTATGTGCTTGAGATATGGGAACCTGACATATTAAAAGAATTTTCTGAGAATGATTGCCACATAGGTAGATTATTATACTGACCAGTGAACCGTAGTAGGCAGATATGTTTGGGATCATTGCTATGATATTTTCTCTCAACCTACTTGAGAAAGGATGGTAGAGCATTTGAGCATTTTGATTTCATCATGTGTGACATGTCAATGGGGAATAGATCACATGTATTGGTGTATTTTGGATTATTTTTTACACTTTAGGTTAACCCATGTCTATTGACTTTCTGTTAAATGTAGTGATGAATATAGTACGTGTATATATATCTACATTTCCTTAATTGGGAGTATGTTTTTCCATGGAATGATGTTAACAGGTTTTTATTATGTTTATGAAAATGGTTTCCAAATGAAAGTGTTTAATCCTCTATGTACAAATCTGAAAATATAAACAACACATTCCCTTTCTCAAATTCCATTGACACTAATGGAATGAATCTATATTTGAAAATGGTTAAGGGAAATGGTTTGTAAATTTCTTTTAAGTAAAATATTTAGAACAAAATAATTTTAAAATGTTATTTCAAACTTGAAATTGTGTTTCTTTTATTTTAAAGGTAGTGAAATGGGAATAGATATTCGGCTAGCCTACAGAGTTTTAATACCCACTTCTAAATTTTTTTCTTGTTTTTATTGTTTGTGTAGGCTCTAGCATGGGTGTGATCGCATTGGGAGACTCTTTATCGTTGAGTTAGAGAGTAACCCATGGGTTCACAAAGAGATTGTTCGGTCATTAAGTTTGGTTAGTGTTATCTTATTCAGTTCTTGTTTAGTTTTGTGTTTGAGTTATTTATTCTGCACATCTATTTATTATTTCGTCTAATTTTATTTATTTATCATGGAAAAAACTATTCCCATTGACTCTATTGATGTTGTGGAACTTGTCTCCATCTCGGGAGGATCGGTAATGCCTCTCGGGCCTTGTCGCGGATCGGCTTGGGTGACCAGTTCAGGGTCGACCCAGTTTGGTTCGTGACACTACATATATATCTGTGATATCTAAATTAAATATAAGAGTGATGTGGAATTTCTTATATAGAGTTAAATTCATGATTTATGTTTACTTATGATGTTTTACCTTAAAATTATAATTACATGAGGTATGTTAATGAGTTATTTTATATGGTTGAAAAGTATAACATGGTCAAAACATTTTCATTGATTTAATGTATTCATGAACTAAAAATTTATTTCAATTTTTTTAGGTTCCTTAATAACATTTTTTTCTCATCTAATTTTTTAAAATGTTTTTCACAGGGTGTAAGGATGATTAAGAGACTAGAGGAAGTCATGT
Source organism: Viscum album (assembly GCA_963277665.1). NCBI lineage: Eukaryota > Viridiplantae > Streptophyta > Magnoliopsida > Santalales > Viscaceae > Viscum > Viscum album. The sequence continues at coordinate 1,620,115,300 of OY728125.1, forward strand.
TGAATGTTATGAAGATTTTTCCTGAAAAAGAAATAATGTTTTATTATAAATGTATTATATTATCAAATAAATATACAATATTTTAAAAGTTTTCTCATTGTATGAAAGTGGAATGTTTTGTATGAATAATTGACTAATTCTCTAAAACATTATACCTGAAAAGGTCATCAATGTGATTTAATCTAATTTTTTGACTGAAACTAAACATTATGTAATGTTTACTACTGGGTCCTTTTACATGACATGTGTGATCAATCATATATTCCTGGTTAACATAGTAGTCCTTTTATTATTATATGGACATTCTATTTTCATGGTATTTTCAAAGTGAAGATGGAATAATTTATGGGAACCCCAATTATAGAGGATTAGATATATTATTTATGTCAATAATATATTAGTTTTTCTAAATAGGTTAAAAAAGTTGACTAACACATGATTAACCATTATTTTTTTTAGGTGATAGGTTTAAGCAGTATTCACCATTTTTGTTTGTTTATAGTTGGAAAAAAATATCATGATATAAAATAAACAAATAATTTTTTATTTAGGTATATTCATCTCAGGTTTACCATATTTTTTATATAGTGTGAAAAATTGCTTAATGGAAAATAACTAAATCATTTTTTTATGGGATAGATTCCATTTAGGTTCACAATTTTTTGTTTTCCATGGAAGAGATTACCTAAAACCCCGATCAGGGGTGGATTCGGATCATCAAGACATTGGGTTGTGAGGTGTGGAACTCATTCCCAACTAACAATAACTGGTAACTAATTTCATTTTTAACACATCTTTCCAATAGTACCCTTACAGATAACTGTGTACAAGCCTTATTTCCAAATGTCAGTGGTCATTTGGGGTTTCAGACCTAATGATTCTTAGGGCCATGCATTGTTCGAGAGTATTGGAGGTCGGGATCATCATACCCTTTTTGGGGGAATTAATACCTACTATATGAATCTATTATAGATTTATGTTTTGTTTGATAATATGGTCATAATCCCAACACTGGACTGGTAACCCCAATAACATGATCATAGTTTATGTAAACGTTATACAAAAAATAAAAGGGATTCTACTTATTGAACCCATATGAATGTATCCAAGATATTAATCCATTTTCCAATAATGAATCACTTGTTAAATGCTAAAGACGTTTATCCAAGCACTTTGGTATTTCCTGCAACATAGGTGGTAGTAAATATTTTGAGGAGGTGATTGATTCATTATGAGGTGTCCAACATATCCTGGTTATTTCAGGAATAAAAACCAATGTAGTTATAAAATACCTTGTAGTTTAAAATCATATATAGAAAAATATGTTTTATTCATTAGGAACTTATATTTGAGATTGAGTCACTTGGAGACTTCCTTTGTATCCTAATTATGGCATGAATCATAGTTATCATAGTTTGATCACACCCTCGAGACTGGACCTAAGGTGGATTCTATTGTATGAGGGATATTTAAATCATACAACTCATTAGGGATTACATACCTATATTTTCATGGATGGGGTTGATTCATGATGTCAATGATGTCTTCGTTGTGACTGCGTAATCCAAGGTGACCTACAATTTGTGTGTGAAATAATGGATAGAAATTGATCAACCTCATTGCATATGGATTTCAGACTGTTGTACTAAGAAAACCCATTGGATTGAAAATATAGAGCTTTGGAATCATATAGGATTCATACACATCATGGTTATGGTAGGATTCATATTCATTGTAGTTTTATTGATTTATCAATACTATGATGGATGAGGTAGATTGATAAGCCTATGGGAATGATTGGGTCCTAAGGGTCAAAATATTAGTGGCATTGGGAGTACATCAATGTGGATTTTTATTTGAGAGAGGGCCTTATAATGGTGTTCTACATACCTTGGTTATTGTAGAAATTAGAGTTATAATAGATCAATTGATTAGGGTTGTCATGCTATGATTTTCTTTATATATGGGATGTATCTTATTATGTTGATGATCTGGGATTACACTTTAAAGTTTCTATTACATTTATAGAGGCTTAGGATGGAAATGATATGATTACTGAAACTCCCTAATCCCACATAAGACTTGATCAATTTGAGAAATAAGGGATGGAAAATGATTAGTGTCATTGCTTATAGATGTGGGACATAAGTACTAAGACAACCCTTTAGAAGTTTAATTTGGAGATAAGAGGCATCATACATATCCAGGTTATGGATAGAATCATAATACTTATATTTTAGTAAAATGGGGCTTACACATTTATGTTTCCCTGATAATGAAATCTTACACATCATGTATGAACATGGTTATCATGTCAAAAGATTCCCTAGTGACCTGTCTTACTCAGGTACATGAAATGTGTTTATTTTCATCTTGAAATGCCATGATTTCCTATATGACATGTTAGGACATGTTTTCTTCACATGTCCTCGGAAAATCACATAAACTAATTGTCTTATATGAGTTAAATCACCTAACTTGGGTGGAATGTCTCAGGATTGTCACTTAATCAAGGTTGACATGTCCAAAGGATATCACAAGACCATGACAATTTGTGTTAGAAGACATCACATGACCCTAAATAACATGTACAGAGGCAATCACATGATTCATTTGTCTTTCCCCAGTGCCATCGTGAGAGCTCGTTGGAACAAAGGGGGAATTACATGAGTTAGTGTTACTTGTAATGGAGGGTGATGAATCTATAGGATTGAAATTTCAGGAGGGAATCACGAGACGTTTCTAACATGATTTGGATCATATGAAGATCCATCAGACATGCCCATGTACCACTATGAGACACATCTGACATTCATTGGTGTAATCATATGATTATAGACAAGTTTTAAGGACATAGTGAGATATATATATTGAACCTGGAGATCCTAGTAAGAATAGTTTGGCAACATCGGGTGTTCCATGCGACTTTACATGGCATGAATAGAGGACTCCACATGATCCCAATAATATACCAATGGACTGAGATGAGATCTTGGTGAAATGTCATGGTATTGTTTCATTTCATGGATGATTCAGAAAATGTTTATGAGGATTAGAACGTGTGTCATTCACATAAGTCTCCCATTTTTATTGTCTTCATTCTATTATTTTATAATGAGTGTCTTATAATTATTTAATGTTATAATGTTTTAGGTCTCACATGATCTAAAATGTGTTTGGGATGCTTTTTTGAATATACTTCCAGATGTCCTTCGAGTGAACTATGTGAGATCACACAAAGTGTAAGTTGATGTTTCATGATATAATATCTATTTTACTCAGATATTACCTAATGGGAATGTTTTCTATTAATGAGAACAGCCGCTTCAAGAAATATACTCTAGCATTAGTGTGATTTTATAAGAATTCTGTTACCAGAAAAGAGTTCTGGTTTTTTTCATCCATAGATAGGGTATTTATTATACTTTTCACCCTAATTGTTTTATTCATTTCTTGTAACATATCTTTGGAATCCATGTTTGATTCATTGGATGGCTTTGGAATCACGTTCCCCGATATCACCTTCCATAGATCATTCTGGGGGCGTCACCTGATTTTCATCAACTGCCAGATCATCCTATTTTCATCTTAATTATTTTATTATTTCCAATTAATAAATACTATTTAGTCATTAATAAATGACAAAAGACTTTCATATTGTCATATTGACATTCCAAAGGGCCATTGGAAGACCCAGGCACTAGCCGGAAGGCCATTGAATGATATCAGGTGACTTAACTGGGACATTCCACAATATAAGGATGTATTGTCAATGAAAATTCAGGGTATGAGGCTGACATGTCATGGGGTATTGTGAGAATGTGTTTTGGATTATCTTATCATGTCTTGATTGTTTTATGAGCATGAAAGGCTCCCACATCATACCCATTTCTTTCCCTTGTCTTTATTACAATGGTTGGTGACTTAACAATTTTGTGTGAGTGTTGTTAAAGGAAATAACCCTAACACTTAGTGATATGTTATGGGAACAATAATAGGTTTTATAGAGATACATGATAATTTTTTGGATAAATCCCACTTCATATCATTAAGAGGCCGAAGGGGGGGCATGTGGTCACCTGGAAATACCTGATGCTCATCACGTGATAAGGATGCCATGCAAACAAGTATTTGAGAAATGAGACAGACGTGTGGATGGAGTGTTGAAGCATCAGAATAATTTTTATAGGTGATTTGTTTGTCTTTTATGCTATAATATGATCTCACCTCCCTCTATTATTATCTTATTTGATTATTTTACCAAGCCAAGGGATAACAAGAGTTTACTTGAATATTGTTAAGGATAATAATTCTCTATATTGGTAATGATCAAAAGAATTTTACAAATGCTATGGGATAACACATTTGGATACTTTCATCCTTTTATAGATGAATTTATGATGGTTTTTTAGGTTCCCGCCAATTTAAAATCCATTAGTCCTTGGGATGCATGCTTGGATGCCACTTTGTGACCCCTAGTTTTCCCAGATGACTTAAATAAAGTGAAAATGACTTGTTGAAATGGGATTCCAGGGATATATCAATGGATTTTTTATACATATGGATCCTTCACAAGAAAATTTGATGGTCATGTGATTACATATCCTTTATAGGATCACACAATAATGAGGTCTTTTCCACCTTATCGATCCTTTAAATTTGTAGGGAAAATAATTCACATATAAAGGTATTTTATCCTCAATAAATTTTTGTGATTCTAATTTAACGAGCATAAAAAAATGTAATAAAATTATTTATCTTTACTTTATTTATTTTATTATTATATGAAAACGATGCCCACATGTCTATATGGACTACCCTCTCCATGAATGGTCTTACTATGTTTTCAATCTATACCATTTATTTTTCATTATAAAAATGTATATAATGAACATATATTTTATTAATAAAAATATGTACATTATATATATGAATTAACCATGAAGAATGAGAAAGGAATAGAATTGTTGAACCAAATCATTCTTTAAAAATTAAACAGTTAACACCTGAAAATGATGATTTTAATTCGGAAAAAATTATAGAAGGGTGTTGAAATTTTCTATGAGAACAATATATGGTATTATAGGTATTAATATAATTTCTTATATATTTTAAATTAATTTTAATTTATTATGCATGTGTATATATTTATTTTGAATAAATTAGGACATATGGTAGAGTTTATTCATCTAAATATTGTATCATTCAGATATGTTTGATAATATAGAAATATTTATTTTTATGAGGGGAATATACTACCGCATAGAAAAGTTATATCATAGATCCCAATTAATTCATCTTATTGAAAGTTAAAATTCAGATTATTTTATACCATGGAATTGTATTATAATTTTACCACAACTATATATGTTTTACATCATAATGTTATATTTAAAAGGACTATTTATTCATAAAATTCTTTTGACAAAATTATAAAATATTCAATTCAAAAATATGAGGAATTTTATTCCCATATTTTGATTTATAGAGAATACATGTTTTCATTTTTTTTCCACTCTTCATGTACTCATGATACAAAAAAAGAGTTTCTAAGGGAAACCATAATAATTTAAATATTCTGTTAGAAATAATTTTTCATCAATGTTTATATTATCTTTAAGCTGTTTTCAAGTATATTTTTTCTATCCTTCGATGATTGATTAATGTTTTTTTACAACTTTTTGATTTTTTAATAAATATTTTAATGAGTATATACCTTTTATTTTCTAAATGAGGAAAGTTATAATTATAATTTGAGGGAAATATTTTCCAAATTATTATTACAGGAATGTAATTTTATATTGTCTTCACTGGTCAATTATTCGAGGCTTTTATTACATGTTTTAATAGTTCATAATAATGAAAAATATTTCACTTAATATTTTTGAAATTTTTAGTTTTTAAATATTTGTTTATTTATTGAAAATTATATTTTCCTTAATAAAATATCCCAATGATAATTTAGAAGTTTGGTTATCTAGGACAACATCAATTTATGTTGCATTTTCTTCAAAAAGGATATCATCCAATTTATGGCATTGATGTGTGAAGCGAAAAATTTAAAAAAAATCACCAGATTAATGTATCTTGTTTTCTATGAGGATATGAAACCTCGTAGAAGTTTGAAGATCTTGTGTGAATTAATTGAAGCAAAAAAAATTAGAACTAGAAAATAACTTGTTCCAAATGATTCACACTTGATTAATGATCATCATCCGTGACTGTTTTCCAACAGATTCAATGTCTAACCTCATGATTTCATCTGTAAATTCTTAAAAAATACATATGACCATCATTCGTAAAATTTTGGTTTTTATCAAGGTCCTCCAATGAATCCTTTAGTGTCACGATGATCAATTATATCCCTTCCATTCGATTTGTGGTAAGCCTTCTTGTATTGGTCACTAAAGAAGATGCATTCTCTCTATAGGATGTGTAAGTAGATAGAATAACTCATTACATTTTCATGAATAGTCTTTGGGATTGAATCTATCTATTTCTTATATAATGGGAGTAACAAATACCCGAATAGGGTACCCCGACCCCAAAAGGAAAATAATTAATAAAAAATAAAAAAATAAAAACATATGACGAACCCAATACATCATAAACATTATATATATATTTTAAAATAATTTTAATATATATTATGTAATAAAATTGAGTCATTAAATCGACTCACATTTCCCACTAATATTTAATAAACTTGAAATAGTAAAATAAAATTCATTCATATAATATTATTCCATGTATTTACTTAAATAATTGTAAATACATTTAATAAATAAATTCAAAATTTTTTTATATACTTGAATAATAATAAATTAATGTATTAATTGATGATTGATTAGTTGTATAAATCTAAAACCCCAAGGTGGGTCCCACCATGTCCATTATTCATATTTACCAGAATATGGAATAATCTTGAATGTACTATTTTGTGTGAACCCTTAGGCCTGTTTATTGATAGTATAGAATTATATTAATAGACCAATAGTGTAGTCTATCTACCCATAAAGTCCTATAATGAGATGAAAAAATAGTCGCAAAAATGAAACCATTCTATGAATAGGCACTGTGTAATATAATCTATTTGTATAAAAATATCTCATATAGTAGAATGCACACTTGTGTCATTATCCTTCAATGAATTATAATTTTTTGATCTAACTGGGATCATTTATGTTATATTACCCTGGACAAGAAATAATTGAGGTACTGACATCCTAATCATTATGGGAAAAAAATTAACTTGTTGAATATAGAAATGAAAAGTTGTTTCATTACAATTAAACTAATTCCATACCAAAATAATGAAACTAACACTGGAAAACTCCCCAAAAAAATAAATTTTAAGGTTCTTTCATTTCATGAAAGCTTCTAATTAAATGGTACACATTGGAAAGGATCTCAAGTCAGGTTACCAATAAACATGTTCATAGATAGGAATAATCAATGCCACTCAAAACATGAAGTGCTCATATTGGAAGGTTTATCTTCAAGATCTCACATACTAGGGATCATCATCAAAAAACATAATGAAAATAAGTCTCAATGCTTATGATCCCCCTAAACATGATAGTTGGACATCAAGTATGTCTAGTTAGTATGATATATATTGACATTGGGACATTGTTTTAGGAGTAATGTTATAGTATCTCTGGGTTCTCATTATATCCATGGAAATGCAATAAACTTTTGATACAAAAAATAATATATGGAAATTATCATTTTAAAAGTGGATGTAGAAATATCTACAATATAATTGTATGTTTACAAAATGTATAACTAATTGTACAAATGGTATGGTAATCAAAATTGGCCTATATGTTTCAATTAAGGAACCAACTATTACAACAATCCCATATTCACTAGTGACAACTTGTTGACATACTATTATTTTTATCACATGGTAAGATCATGTGTCTACTAAGTTGTGACTTTAGTGATGGGATAACCATGTTTCCACTTTTTATAATTTCATATTTCTATTAATTTACCTAATTGAGTTAGAATTATACAAATATCAAATCCACATGTATATATATTTTTTACACCTTGAAAACATGACATATTGGAAATAATGATTTGTAGAATTATCATAATTTATATTATGATAATACATTAGTAAATAGGTTTTATTCCAAGAACTATAACATCGAGTTTCATAATACACACTCATTCTTTAGCTACTTGAGAATCTAAAACACACTCGGTATTTGTATTTATGTCTACCATTGGATTTATTGATCTTGTATTTCTCATTACCATTGAAAAATAGTGATATTTAATTAAATATATCCATTATAAGAATAGTTTTTTCCCATAAAAAATTGAATCCCTTCCTCTCCAAACACCATTTATATATCCACCATATATTCTTAGGTATAATTGGTTATTTCTAACTTCTTCTCATATTGTTCCCCCTGAAATAATTGACACTTTACTGCCATAATGTTTATGTTGGAAATATAATTTCCTTTACACATCACAAAACATTTTATTGATAACTCACTGAATAATTCATAATTGAACTCTCTAATTTAATATCCTTTTTTCCCATGCATTCCTTCTTGGAGATATTTATTCCATGTGACTTTTGCAATAATTCACTCTCAAATTATTCTGACATTTTTATTCAATAACCTTCCTTTATATGTACCATTTACAATCTATATGAAATCATTATATCTACAGAAAAATATTATATTTCCTAGAACATTGGTTTATTCATTAAGAAAATATATTTGGAGTTTTTTTATTTAGGTCTTACATAAATGTAAACCCAACAATTATTTTCCATATTTTACCAAACATACTACACATGGAAATCCCTTGTGCACCCACTAAACTCCTCTAAACATATGATGAAAATTCATTCTAAATGACTATTCTATGATATAGATACCCTCTTTAATAGTAAACTATATTCTATATACATTCACACATTATTGGCATTCTATGATGTCATCGTCTATTTCTGGTTCCATCATTGAGACACTATAACATCCCAGGTAAATAAATAAATAATACATTTTTATTTTTATTAATATTTATGAATTAAATATTTTTTTACATTAAATGTAGTTTCTATGTTCAATGGCATACCCAATACGCAACAACGGGTTTCTTTGAAATCTTACGTTGCACACTAACAATATAATATTATAATTTTAAATGGTAGTTAACTCCTAGCCATTGTAACAGAGGGAATAAATATAACTAACAACAATATTATTATACACATTTCTTAAATGTTCCTACATTTATGCAATAAAAAATTAGAGGCTTAAAATAAGAAAAAAATTAGATTTTATGCATAAATACTCTAATATCCATTAAAAGGTTTATTTACCACCTTTTGATGTAAAACCCTCTTTAAATATATTTTTGTTCATTTTTATATGTTTATTTGACAAAATAAAATTCTTCTTTATAATCGGGACATTAAATTCACTACGGGAAAAATTTTGGTATTTTTTTATTAAGATTCAATTTTTGATGAATAGTGAAAAATACTGAATTTTAATTCAAAACTTCCTTTTTATCAAATTTATTTGTATAGTTATGTTATAATTTTAATTGATTTTGAAACTTAATTATATTATATTTTTATCATTAAATCCAATTTTGGGGATTGGAATTAATTTCACTTTGAAATTGGACATAAACAAGTGTCAATCTTTTGATAGTTAATATTTCCTAAAAACACTCTTTTGTTTTTGACAATGCGAATTAATTTCAAATTAATTAATACAACTTCTATGCTTTGAATTTTATAAAATATACATCATTTTTTAATCTGGAATATCATATATAGCTTAGGATTAATTTTTGGCATTTTTCTGAAAAACATCAATTTTTGATAAATATTGAAACAACTAAGTAGTAGTTAAAAACTGACATTTTCACTTAAATGAAATTTTACCACTTCTATGAATTTAATTTAAAAAATCCAAAAATCATGGTTCTTATTATTAAGTAAAATGTGGTTCAATAAGTTGAAAATAAAGTTTTGGTGAATATTAACTTTTGACTTTTATTTACCACAGTTAAAGATAAATATGGTAATTCAAGGTAAAAAGAATATCATAATAATACATAATTACCTTAACTTAGATACTAACATTATTGTATGAGTCATGACCGACCCTAGGATTCCTTGGGTCAATTTTGGGACCCCATGGAGCCACTTAAGAGTGATAATGACACTTTATTTTAATTAACTTATAGTGAAGGTAAAAATGAATTAAAAATATCTTTAGTAAATTAATTTTTACATAAGGTTATATAAGATATCACATCGAAAAAAAATATTATTATTAATGCTAAAAATATTTCATATATCATAGTGTTTTTTTATAATTTTTATACCTCAAATTAATAATATTATTTTTGACACAATAATGATGTCATGTTTACCTCATTAATAAATGATTTAAATAAATAATATTATAATGATTAAAAAGTATCCATAACCAGCCCAATTATTATATTATTATTTTATTTTGAACATTGGTCATTTAATCTATTACTTTAATTAGTTTTGGACCTTTATAAACCAATTATTATTATATAATAAAATAATATTTTCACACATTCATAAAGAGCACCTTCTCTCCCTTATAATAAGCTCCCACCTCTAACCCATTCCACAAACTTCTCAGGCCCCTTGGCTCATCCAAACTCTACCCAATTAAGCACCCTACATCCCTATATTACTTATAGAAGCCTTACCTTACACAGAAAGAACATCAAGAAGTCCTTTTGGTACAAACCAATGGAGACACCCGAATTAAAAGTAACAGTTTCTCTTAAATTATTTCTTTTATTTTACTTATCCAACCCCTAAACTATTTTTATTCTCTTATTTTGTTACAAAACCAGTATAAAAATGTACTAGGATGTTTTTATGATAAATATTCGAACTACACTTACACACGCCTCCATCTAATGCGTAATGAACATATTGTTCATGTGGATGGAAAACTAACGCATCACGAAACAATGATTGTTCAATACTCTCCTATTTCCTCTCATGGTGTCCATGAAGATGGAACTGTATTTATATATGATAAATATTATGTTAATTTGTTTATTCTTCTGTATTTTTTATTTATATCATACATTTCTGGCTCCCATTATGGGTAAACGCAATAATTCCATTTTAGGAAGTGTGGACTACCACCCCCTCAAAGTTATATGACTCATTAATTCTATATATGGGATGAATAAAGGATGTAGTTAATGATATTATATATGATATTGTAATAGAATTATAATGTACCCATGTATCATACTGTTTTGATTTTATTAAATATGAAATAGAAATGAATGTAGCGTTCAGGCATACGTACGGCTTACCGCACCCCTGAATAGTGTATTTCATTTTGTACATCCAAATGATATGTACTATTATATATACATGTATATACTATATATATATATGATATATATGATATCTAAATCATGAATATCATTTTGTTTATAAAGTAATATTGACCACATTGACAACTTGTGAATATAAGAAGTTCATTTTTGTTTCAAGTACCAATATCGAAAAAATGACATTTATTTAAATGATTACATAATGTTTATAATATTGTAATATGTGATATAAATAAATATTAAACTTGAAAAAGGGTTTTAAGAATATATAAATTAACTTTAGTTTATTATTTAGGTGATTAAAGAATGAACGAGTCATGTCGGACACGAGGTAAGGGACTTCGTCTCAATCTCCTTTCATTGTGGAATATTTTGTTTTATACAAAAAAATTATTTTATATGGTATATAAACCACTTTTAATTTTACATTTATTCAAAAGGAATCTTTTCTCTACTAATCGATTCACTAAACGACAAAAAATAATGTTTCTTTTAACATATGCGTTGACAACAACCATTCTGCTACCGCGAGTATTATTTTGTCTTTGGATTCCTTAACAAGCCATAATGTTTTTAAAAGGAAAATAAATACCATATACTTTTTTAAATTTTTTGGTATAGAAAATGTTTTTGATAATGTATTTTTTATGTTAATATATTTAAATGATATATTGTGATTGAAATGTTGAAATGTTATCTTAAATTTATGTTTATTTTATGTGTTATGAATATGTTATGGTTATTGGGAATTATTTATGTATACAGGTGGTTCCATGATAAACCTAGGGTGGGTGAGATGGAGATATCTCTCCAATGCATTGGGTTACGTGATAGAGGTAAACATGAATGTTTTTTGTAAGGGATTTAGGGAATATATTGTGGTGGGTATTCCAAATGTAAAACCCTACATAGCTGTGATATATACAATGTAAGTATGATATAGATGTTAAAAGTTACCTTTAAGATTTATGTTTTCTATCTGTTATTCATAAATATTATTATTTCATAAGGTATTTTAAAGATCTAATGTTATGTTTTTAATGATGAACTAATGTTTTATTTCTTCTTTTTTTAAACCTTACCAATTTTTTATGCTCATCCCATGTTTTGAAATGTTTTATCACATGACTTAAATATGAATAGGGTCAAGGATGGGGTCAAGGAAAAGTTGTGCTGTTTAAAACATAGAACTAGACATGACTCTTTTTTTCAAGAGTTTTTATTTTGTGAAAAATTGGAAACTGAGTAAAAGTGTCTACTTTGTAATTTATGGGATGTAATGTAATAGTTATGGACATATTCTCTAAATGTCTAATCCTGAAAAGGTCCTCAATGTTAATTATTCATTTAATTCAAAATTATGTATTGTTTTAAGGTTGGTTACTTATTTTTGGTATCAGAGGTCGGTTTAGATTACTTTAGAAGTTAGGGTATAGTTAAATTAAAATCCATAAATTAATTTATGTTAATATTGAAATGATAGAATTTACATATTACCATGTTGCTTCTCATAAGATATATTTATGTTTAGAATGGTTTTCCCTAGAGGAAATAGGGTAGCTATGTGGGGATGACATCAGGAGGAAGACAAACTTCCATATTAACAACCTAAGATGGTCAGAATCGAAACTGAACAGTTATTTGCAGTGATGGAACGGTTGACTCATGCTATAAATTGTGGTGGTATCAATGCACAAGATTAGCATGATCAACCATAGAGAAACATGTCAGTAGTGGAGCATTTCATGAGGCAACATCCCTCATATTTAAGAGGATCATTTGACCATGTGCTAGAAGAAGATTGGATTAATGCACTAGAGAATATTTTTGATGTTATGGTGTATTCATAACATCTAAATTTTAGTGTTGTTGTTTACTGTTTTGAAGGTGAAGCTGGTAAGTGGTGGTCGATGGTGAAAAATATCAGGGATAGTGAGGAGAATGATGCTCTTGATTGGGATGAATTCAAATGTATGTTTCTTGAGAAATATTTTCCTAAGGTTGTTCGTATTAGGATCGAAAAAAAATTCTTGGAATTGAGGTAGGAGGATGACTCGACAATTGGTTATGAAGCAAAATTCACTCTACTGCCATGGAATGCTCCAAATTTGATATGAGATCTTGATAGTGAAATCATCCATTTTTAAAAAGTATTAAATCCAAAGTACTGAAGTGTGTTAGCTTATCATGGGTTCAAAAGTTATGAAAAACCTTTTTGATGCGAAGAGAAGGTGGAAGTGAAGTTTTCTGATGAGAAGGTCTTATTTGAAAAACAACAGAATAAGAGGTCAAGGTGCCGAATGAAAGGGAAGAAATATTTAAAAAAAAGCCTGATGGTAAGAAACATAAGTTTATAGTTTGTGAAAATTGTTGTCAAAAGAATGTTGGGGAATGTCTCTTAAATTTTGGTATGTGCTACCAATGTTGTAAAATGGGACATAAAGCTCATAATTTCATGGAAAAAGATCAAGGTAATGGTAAGACAAAATCTGAATTATAGTTAGTAAAATGTTTTCAGTGCAAGGAAATGGGTCATTATGCAAATGAGTTTCCAATGAAGAACTCAACTGAGGGAAAGCACCCAGACTAGAATCATAATGGGATGGTAAAATCCTTTGTATATACATCAACAGATGTTGGGAAATCACATAAAGTAGTATCAGGTACACTATTTGTTTATTAATATTATTCCAATTAGTTTTTTGATTCAGGGTCTACATATTCATTCAAAACTGATATGTTTTATAGTAAATTGGGATTTCTATCTGAAGATATGAATCTTGAACTTATGGTAAAAACACTAAAGGGAAATGTTTAGATAAAAAATAAATTATAAGACCCTTCTTATCCTTGTGTGCATAAAGAATCTACCTGCAGACCTTATTGTTTTTCCTCTAGTAGAGTTTAATGTTATTTAGGGTATAGATTATATTTCTATTTACCATTCTAAGATTGAATTCATATCTAAAGTGGTTTCTTTTATGAAATATTTTTATTTTTTGGACAAGAATGAACACTTACTTTTGAAAACATATCGGGAAGCTGAGAAACTAGTAAAATATGGAAATGAATGTTACCTTACCCATATTGTTGAAAATAAAGGAACTATTCAGATTAATGATGTGCCCATGGTAAATGAGTACCTTGATATTTTTCCTAATGATTTTCCTAGTATTATACCTAATCGGAAGTTGAGTGTATTGTTGACTTAGTTCCTGATTCTAAGCCAATTTCAAAAACCCCATATCAAATGGCTCAAAATGAACTTTTATAGTTAATGAAGAAATTGCAGGAGTTATCAAATAAATGTTTCAGTCGACCTAGAACAGCACCATGGGGTGATCCTGCCTTTTTTATTAAAAAGAATGGTGGTTCAATGAGACTTTTCATTGATTATAGAGCATTGAATAACAACACGGTTAAGAAAAATTATCTTTTTCCTCATATCGGTGAGTTATTTGATCAGCTTCAGGGAGATCAGTGTTTTTTAAAGATTGATTTGAGGTTGGGGTACCATCAGTTGAATGTAAAGTAAGTAGACAATCCAAAAACCGCATTTCGTACTAGATATGGCCATTATGAATTTTTAGTTATGCCTGTTGGTTTAAATAATGCACCTACTGTATTCAGGGATCTTAAAAATAGAATTTTCGGTGAGTTCTTGGATAAATTTTTGGTTGTGTTCATTTATGATATTTAGGTTTATTCTAAATATAAATAGGAGCATGAAAGTATTTTATGGGTTGTCTTGAAAACATTAAAAGAAAAGAAATTGATTGGGAAATTCAGAAAGTGTGAGTTTTGGTTACAAAAAATTCAATTCCTTTGTCACATTTTTTAAACAAATGGCGCAAATTTTGATCCTGCTAAAAAAAGTTGTTGAAGAATGGACAAGGCCCACAAATGTAACTGAGATTCGTAGTTTTTTTTGTTTGGCAGGTTATTACCAGATTTTTTTTGAAACATGTGTGTGGTTCTCTAGTCCAAGGACTGAGTGAAATCTAAAAGGTGTTCAGTTCATCTGGACAAAGGATTGTGATGATTATTTTCATGAATTAAAAAGAATATTAGTGAATGATCATTTTTTGGAACTACATTCTAGAAATTGTGAGATTGTTATCTACATCCACTTTTCATTGAAAGGACATGGCTGTTTCATTATGTAGAATGATCAGGTAATTTATTATGCTTCATGTTAGTTGAAACCTAATGAGTTAAATTACCCTTCACAGGATTTGGAATTAGCTATTGTTGTTTTTACTTTAAAAATTTGGAGGCATCATTTGTATAGAGTAAAATGTGAATTATATATTGAAAAAAAAAGTTTTAAGTATATATTCACTCAGAAATAATTGAACAATAGACAAAGTATATGATTGGAATTAATCAAGGATTATGATTTCATGATCCATTACAATCCGAGAAAAGCAAATAAAGTGGATGATGCTTTGAGTCAAAAAAACTAATGCTTCATTAACCATGCTCTGTTTGGAATGAGAATATTTGGTTTTTCATTTTATGAACTTTGGAATTGAATTTTTCTATGCAAGAAATTATTTGGTTTTGTTTCAGTAGTCAATGAAATCATCTCTATCAGACAGAATAATGGAAGCACAGAAGGAAGACAGTGAGTTGCATAAAAAGGTATAGTTGGTTTTGAAGTGTAATTTGCGTAAATTTATCTTTGATAATGATGGTGTGTTGATATTTTGAAAGAGATTATATGTTCGATGTGATTCGCAGTTGAATAATGAGTTGTTATGTGAAGCTCATAGTACCCCATTTTCAGTTCATCCTGACACTACTAAGATGTATAGTGTTGTTTGGGAGTATTACCGGTAGGATGGAATGAAAAGTGATATTGCTGATTTTTCTATAAAGTGATTGATTTTTCAACAGGTTAAAGTAGAGCGGTAGTTACCGAAAGGGATTCTTCAGTCTTTACCAATTCCAGCGTGAAAATGGGTAAATATATCTATGGACTTCGTTGTAGGATTACTGAAGACATCTCGAGGTAATAATCAAATCTGTGTTATTATTGATCGATTGACTACATATGCTCATTTACTTTTTATTCGAGATACATTTTCTCTAGATTAACTTTTTTAGTCGTATGTTAAAGAGATATTCAGGTTGCACTATGTTCCCCTCTCCATTGTATCTAATCGTGATCCCAGGTTTACTTCTAAATTTTGGAAAGGCCTTTAGAATTCGTTGGGTACTGGATTAAATTTTAGTATATCTTTACATCCACAATCAGATGGGATGTCAGAACGAACAATTAAGACCATTGAGGATATGATAAATTCTTGTTCACTGGACTACCAAGGAATTTGGGACCAACATATTTCTTTTGTTGAATTTTCGTATAATAAGAATTTTCATTCTAGTATACAGATGGATCCTTTTGAGGCATTATATGGAAAATGTTTTTGAACTCCAGCTTTTAAGGATGAAGTGGGTGAAAGGAAGCTGATAAGACCATAATTTTTAGAAGAGATGGAAAAAATGGTTTAATTCATTCAAGAATCACATGAGGACAACTCAGATCAGGCAGAAACGTTATGCGGATGATTAGAGGAAGTAACTTTCTTTTGGGAAAGGTGATCATTTCTTTCTCAAAGTTTCTCCATGGAAATGTGTGATGTGTTTTTGGAAATAAGGGAATGTTGAGTCTGAGGTTCATTAAACCCTATGAAATTCAAGAGAAAGTTGGATCAGTTGCGTACAATGTAGCTTTAATTTTATGTTTTTCCCAGGTACAAAATGTTTTTCAGGTATCAATATTGAGAAAGTATATGCCAGATCTATCTCATGTTTTATGTCCAAAGGTAGTTCAATTGGAAGAGAATATCTCATACGAGGAATAACCAGTCTAGATTTTTGACCGAAGAGAGAAAGTATTGCAGAATAATGTAATACACTAGGTAAATGTTTTGTAAAAAACCCATATGGTTGAATAGGCAACATAAGAATCTAAAAATTCTATGACGGATAAATACCCCCATTTATTTGATAAGTAAATAAAATTTTTAGAACGTAATTTCCAAAAGCGGGAAGGATGTAACTTCCCATGTAAATAGAGAAATAATGAAATTTTATTTTTATTAATATTTCTGAATTAAATATTAATTTTAATTTATAAGGGGTTGATATGTTTTATGGTGTATCCAATACACAACAACAAGTTTCTTTTAAATAAAACATTACACACTAACAATATAATATTATTATTTTAAATGGTAGTTAACGCCTGGCCATTGTAACGGTGGGAATAAATATAACTAAATACAATATTATTATACACATTTGTTAAATGTTTTTATATTTTTCCAATAAAAATTTTGAGGCTTAAAATACGAAAGAATCTGATTTTAAGCATAAATAATCTAATATTCTTTAAAAGGCTGATTTACCTCCTTTTGATGGAAAAACATCTTCAAATTTAGTTTTGGTCACTTATATATGTTCCATTTGACAAAATAAAATTCTTATTTAGAATTAGAATATCAAAATTCAATTATGGTAAAATTTTGGTATTTTCTGATAAAATTCATTTTTTGATGAATATTGAAAAATAATGTATTCTAATTCAAAAATGCATTTTAACATAATTTATTTATATGGATAGATTATATTTTTAATTGGGTTTAAAGTGTAAATAGATTATATTTTTACCATTTAGTCCAAATTTGGTCATTGATATTAATTTCATTATTAAATTGTACATAAACATGTGTCAATCTTTTGGTAGATAATATTTCTTAAAAACACGTTTTTTTGTTTTGACAATGTGAATTAATTTTA
Source organism: Viscum album (assembly GCA_963277665.1). Classification (NCBI taxonomy): domain Eukaryota; kingdom Viridiplantae; phylum Streptophyta; class Magnoliopsida; order Santalales; family Viscaceae; genus Viscum; species Viscum album. Next base: position 1,620,133,495 of record OY728125.1, read on the forward strand.
AATTAATTAATCCGACTTCAATGTTTTAAATTTGGTAATATAGATATCATTTTTTTAATTCTGATTATCAAATATAAATTAGGCTGAATTTTTTGTATTTTTCTAAAAACATCAATTTCTGATGAATAGTGAAACCACTAAGAAGTATTTAAAAACTGACTTTTTCATTTAAATGAAATTTTATCGTTTTGGTGAATTTAATTTAAAAAATCCAAAATATATGGTTATTATTAGTATGTAAAATTTGGTTCAATAAGGTGAAAATATTTTTTGGTGAATAGTAACCTTTGACTTTTATTTACTACGGTTAAAGGTAAATAGGGTAATTCAAGTTAAAAACATTATCATAATAATTCAAAATTACCTTAACACTTGTTCGATTCTTATAGTATGAGTCATGGACGAACATGGGCATCCTTGGGTTGATTTTGGGACCCCATGGATCCACATAAGAGTGTTAATGACACATTATTTTAATTAACTTTAAGTACAAGAAAAAATGACATAAACAAATATGTTTTTGTAAAATAATTTTTACATAAGGTTATATAAGTTATCATTTCAACTATAAATATTATTTTGAAAGCTAAAACTACTTCCTACATCAATATATTTTTTTTTTATAATTTTTAGACATCAAATAAATAAAACTATTTATGAAACAATAATGATGTAGTGTTTACCTCATTAATAAATGATTTAAAAAATAATATTATAAAGATTAAAAAAATATAAAATACCTATACAATTCTTATTGGATGATTTTATTTCGACCATGAGTTATTTTATATTCTACTTTAATAAGTTTTGGACCTTTAGAAACCGAAAATCATTATATAATAAAATAATATTTTCACACTTTTCTAAAGAGCCCCTCCTCCCCCTTATAAAAAGCACTCACCTCTAACCCATTACTCACACCTCTAAAGCACCATGGCTCATCCAAAATCTACCAAATTAAGCTCCCTAAAGCTATCTCATCATCTTAGAAGTCTTACCTTAGGCATAAGGCACTTCATGAAGCCCTTTTGGTTCAAACCAATGGTAGTTACCCGATTTAATGGTAACTGTTTCTCTTAAATTATTTTCTTTATTTTACTTCTCCAACCCCTAAAATCTTTTTATTATTTTCTTTTATAACATCACCAGTATCTTCAATATATTATGATGTTTTTATGAGAATTATTTTAACTAAACTTACACACACATCCATATAAAGGGTAAACCACATACTGTTTCTATATATAGAAAACTAAGGCCTCACAAAACAATGATTGTTCAATCATCTTATACCACCTCTCAGGGTGGCCATTAAGATGGAACAATATTTATATATGATACATATTATTTTTCTGTTTTCATTATTCTTCTATATTTTTTATTTATATGATACCCTTATGGTTTCCATTATGGGTAAACATGATAATTTCATTTTTGGAAGTGCGGACTACCACCCCTTAAAAGTGATATGACTCATAAATGCCATATGTGGGACGTATAAAGGATGGACTTAAATGAAATTATATATGATATTATACTGGAATTATAATATACCTTTGTATCATCATGTCTTAATTCCATTAAATATGAAATATAAATTAAAGTAACGTTCATTCGTATGTACAACTTATTATCTCCATGAACTGTGTATTTCATTTCTTACCTCCAAATATTATTTACTATTATAAATACATGTATATACTAGGTATAGAAGATAAATATGATATCTAAATCATGAATATAATTCTAGATATAATTAAATTTTTACCACATAGAAAACTTGTAAATATAAGAAGTTCATTTTTCACTCATGTACCAAATATCGAAAAGACAATCGTTAATAATTTAAATGATTAAAAAAATTATAACATGGTAATATGTGATATTAAAGGAATAATAAACTGTATAAAGGTTATAATGCAATTAGAAATTAACTTTAGTTTATTATTTAGGAGATTAAATAATGAACGATTCAAGTCGGACATGAGGTAAGAGACTTCATCTCAATCTCCTTTCATTGAGGCATATTTTGTTTTACAAACAAATTTCTTTTATATGGTGTATAAAACCCTTTGAAATTTACTTTTATTATAAAGGAATCTTTTCTCTACAATGTGTTTTACTAACGTCAAAAAATAATATTTCTTTTAACGTATGCAGTGACAAGTACCTTTCCACCATTGTGATTATTATTTGATCTTTGGCTTCCTTAACAAGTCATAATGTTTTTAAATGGAAAATAAATACCATATACTATTTAATGTATTTTGGCATTGAAAATGGTTTAGATAATGGATTTTTTATGTAAATATATTTTTTTGATATATTTTGATTTAAATGTATAAATTTTATCTTTCGCTTATGTGTGTTTTATATGTTATGAATATGTTATGGTTCTTGGGAATTGTTTACGTATATGGGTGGTTCCCTAAAAATCTTACGGCGGGTGAGCTCGTGACACCTCTCCAATGCATTGGGTAACGTGAAGGAGGTATACATGAATGTTTCTCCAAAGATATTTATGGAATATACTATGATGGGTATTCCAAATGTAACTCCCTATGTAGCTGTGATAGCTACAATGTATGCATGATATGGATGCCACAAGTTACCTTTATGATTTATCGTTTCTACATGTTATTCATAAATCTTATGATTTCATGAGGTATATTAAAGAGTTTATGTTATGATTATAATGATGAACTAATGTTTTCATTCTTTGTTTTATAACCCTTACTAATCTTTTTATGCTCATCCTATGTTTTGAAATGTTTTTCACACGACATAAAGATGAAAAGGGTCAAGGATGGGATCAAGGAAATGTCATTCTGTCTAAAACATAGAACAAGACATGAATCTTTTTTTCAAGAGTTGATTTTTAAAAAAAAATTGAAAACTGATTAGAGGTGTCCATTTATTAATTATTGAGATGTAATGCAATAGTTATGACCTAATTCAAAAAAACTCTAAACTTGAAAAGATCCTTAATGTGAATTATTAATTTAATTCAAGATTATGTAATGTTTTAAGGCTAGGTCCTTATAGACACCTTCTATTACTTGGGGTCTGGAAATCTAATGCATAATAAAATGGTCATATTAATTAGCTATTACAAGTAAAATCCTAATGTATTTAGTAAAAATAAATTAGTGTTACTAATTTATCCTTATTGATATGATGATTGTAGAATCCATTTATAGTCTAACATGAATACTCACTATACTATTAAAAATAATAACCCATCCATACAATGATTCATGGAATCTAGTACTGAATTTTAATTTTTATATCCAATTTTAGCTAAATACCAAATATTAGTTATTTTATGGAATTAATATTCCCAATTAATAATTTATCACTAGCCACGGTAAATATAAAACAATCATAATGTTATAATCCCTCCTAAAAAGTATGTGTGTCCGGAACATTTTAATTCTCCATTATTTTGTGGAACTTGTTCATATTTCATTTAATTGTGAATATGTATCATTTTTTCTCTAACTATATAATGTAGAGATTTTTAAAAAAAATTATAAATTATTTCTATCTATTTAAACTAGATTTTAAATCTTATAAATTTCTATAACATAATTATAATCATTTAGGATGATTACTTTAGATGTTACCTTTATTTTTATTGATGAATGTTTGTTAATATCCATAAAAAACACTTTGTATCAATAAAAACATTCTTATGTAATAATAGATTTTTATCATAATATGACTCATATAATATCCATTATTCATTATAGTTTTAATTTTGAAATGTGATAACATATATATTTACAATTTATGTCCCAAAATTGATGATTATAACAATGATTATAAATCAGAATATTGATGATATTTTTACATAATACCTGACTCTGATGTGTATAAGAAAATATGCATTCACAAATTTATCCATGAAAAATTTTATTGCTCAAATCTAGCATGTAAAACATTTAATAGATCCTCCTCATTAAGATCATAGATTTTATGTGGATAAAGAAAAGTGCATTTTTGAATTACTCCAACCAACATTGTGATGAATAATGAATGCTTACTCAAGATATTCATCATCAGACTATCACAGATAAACTCATACCTTTTAACCATACTTTTATGATAATTCACAATAACATACCATAATAAACACTTAATGAAATATTATGAGGTATTTTTACAACTAGATTATCTTTGTAAGAGATCACTCTCTCACAATGAAATAATTTCAAATGATTTGGGACTTAACTTTATTTAAAAAATGTTCATTTTGAACAAACTAAGTACCTAAGTTTGTTAATAGTACCTATGGTATTTTACTCAAATGTGTATAAAACCATACTACGTATATAATTGATAACTGTTTAGTTTTTATTGACATTATATTATCATTAAAACATTGTAAATAAGTATTACATTTTACATTCCCCGTGTATTTACAATGATTCAATACATTATTGAAATATTGGTTGAGTTTTAAACACCAAAAAAACATTCGTTCCTAAACAGTTTTAATGTAACCATTTTTATAATAGACATGTGATATTAATTTTATTTTAATTACCTACAAAAGTTCAACTTGAACCATTTACATGAAAATTATATGTTTTTTGCTTCTCACCGATGTCATAGAAAAAACGGTATCTCAACACCATAGATAACACACCAGACTCCACGTAACATTCCAATAATTCCATGGTTTATGTATTTAAATACGAATATGTGATAGAAATAGTTTTTTTCCATTGAAATGTCAAAAAACAAAAAAAATTATATATAATTGATGAATATACCTAAAAAATTCAATGATTTTTTTCTAGTTAGTTCAGTGCATCTATAATTTCAATATATTTATTTCATGAAATGTATATATATTAAAAACCAATTTAATACATCATCTTCAAACAATGTTGTGAAAATTTCATTGATGTCACACATTCTTTTTTCCCCTTCACCCTTTCATTCAATGATTTCAACATATGAAATAAAGATGAATCATTATTTAAGGTTATTAAAGCTTGGAGAACCTTACACAAAATGTAATAATAACATTCTCCACTCACTATTCGCTTTTTCATATTAGATGAAGATAGATTATATTAGAGAAAATGATATATGAATGGATCTTGATACTCCTTCTATATTTAAACTTAACAAATTGAATTATCACAAATTAATATATCACATCACAATCTTCTTATATTCTTCTCAGAGATGAGACAACACATGTAATAATCCATATCCTAATTTTTTATCTAAAACTTACATCAGGATATGCTGACAGAATAGTTACATAAAAATAATTTGTATCATATGTGACTATCCTATAAGAAATTTTATCTCCTTCATGTCCTGAGGTGGAAAAAAAGGTATTGGGGATTCCAACATATTGAATTTTCATATGTCGTTGTATTGTGTGGAAGTTTTTATACTACTCTTGGAAACATATGAAAATTTAGACATATTATCGAATATTATTTTAGTATATTGTTGTATTGCTTTCCAATTTCTACAAAAAAAATCTATATAGTTGGTACTTTTATATTGATTATCGATTAAGAATTACCAATTAATTAAATTATCAAATGTTATATACTATTTTATCCATCTCTAGAAACCCACTGTATTTAAATTAGAATAAAATGTCTCTAGATTATTCTAGTAGAAATTATATTTATGATATCTCATAATAGTCTACAATATTTGGATAATTCACTAATTGGAGAGTTTCATTGTAGGAATTAGATTGGCCAAAATATTTCACTCATGGGCCCTGGATCTATTGAGTAACATCCCATCATCAAAAATATAAAACATGCTCAATTCTTGACTATAAAGTTCAGACAAGCTATATTTTGATACTATTTTCTTCCAACTTCAGTTATGTTGACCCTTTAATATCATAAGAACACCTTGGTAGATGTTGGAACCCTAAAATTTGGCTGACTAGCACCTCATACACTGAGTTTTCTCCAAATTTGACTAGTTAAAGGAATTTAAGACATGATATTTATTTGAGGGGTTTTAATATTATTTGAATAATGTAATCAATTTATATAAATATGTTCGATATATATTTTAATGGTAACAAATGGACATGAATAAAAAACATTCATATAATAATTAGGAATTTTTTCAATTTATTATTTTATGTGTTTCCCAAGGTTATGAAAATAAATAAAAGAATAAATTATGCACAAAAGAAATAAATTAACCAATCGAACATTAACATCAAATTTTGATAGATCCATTTATAGTCAATATATCCACCACGACCTAGGGGAGTCATAAATGAGTTCGATCTTGACACATGATGTAACTCATCCTCTATCTAGTGTTTCCACTTATTGTCTAAATTTTACCATGACATGGAATGTTCTATGACATATATCAACCTTTTCATAGTAAAAAATACTTATATGCAGAATAGGGGGTATTTGTAGTGAAAAATATAGATAACCCACATTTATCTAGGGCTGCATACAATTACACATATAAAATTTCAAAAAATGAAGATGTTTATACCATCAAATTTAAAATTAATTACATGAATCAAAAACAATGAAATAATTGATTATTTAAATAAAAATAAATACACATGATCATACAATGGTCAGGAATGATAAGAGGGTAAAAATAAATCATGATATAAATAAATTGAAATAAATTTAAGTATGAGGTGTTTAACAAAATAAAATAAATTATTTATTTTCAAATAATTTAATTTAATTCAGTTAGATTATTAATTTTATTTCTATTCTATAATTAAATTATCTAAATCATTTAATTTTTTAACCAAATTTAAATTACTTATTTATAATATTAAATGTAGTATTTTATAACCCAAAATATAAGATTAATTTTTATTATATTTAAAATAATTTTGTGCAATAGACAATATTTTACCCTTATAGAATAATTATTACATCCTAAATATAATAGATATTTACTAAATTCATTATTATAACCATAAATGGTTGGATATGATGAAAAATGAATCACATCTCGATGTGGAAGAGATGGTCCACATGTATGAGAAAATGATTATTTCACTTTCCATTTGATGGAAATGATAGACAAAATTGACATATAATAATAAAAATTACATATGAATTGTTTCTTATATTAAAATTAATTTTTTGGGTCATTAAAAATGATTATTGAAATTAGAATAAGAAATTAACTTTGAAGGAGTCAAGTCAGATGATTACATCTTTATTGAGATATCACCATTGTATTATAAGATAATCCAATTTATAATTTTCATAGGAGAAGATTAGTTTATATAGGAAATAGAGAAGGATTCGAGATAGGTATTTTTGTAGGTATTGTTTAAGAAAAATGGCTCAAGTTGGGATGAGAATATATGATATGTTTTACCATTTTATAAGAGAGGATAGTGGAACTCGTGTAAACATTAACACTATTAAATTAATATATGGTTCAAATCATTGATACGATGGTATTGGGTCAAAATAAACTCAACCAATCATATTTATACACCATTTGTTTAAATTTTAAATCATATATCATAGTTAATCCCCAAAAAAACAATTAGCCTTAATTGTGATAGATTTTTTTTATAATAAAAACATAAATATATGTAAAAAATAAAGGATTCATTTTTAAAAAGTTTATAAACAATGAATATAATCATTTGATCCATTTTATCACATATAAAACATATAGGTTTCATAAAAAACATTTCATATTAGTATGTGAAATGATCAAAAAATTGTTAGTAATAAAATACATGATTTAAGTATAAAAATTATTTTACCTTGAAATAAAGTATGTCATTTAATTCAATTTATTTTTTTGTTAAATAATTATATAAAGTGAGATTTTATATGTTAGTATTAAGATACAAATTATTGAAAACATCCAAAATTACTATTAATTGAAAATGCTTAAAAATCATTTTAAATTTGGATAAAATATAATTTATGTTCATAAAAGTTTAGATTGGTTTCTAAAATTCAAGATAATGATTTATAATACATTATTTAAATATTAAAAACATATTTGGATGGAAAACCCCCAATATTAGGATAATTATTAAATTTTTATATCTTTTAATGCATTAAAACATTTTTAACTTAGTTTTAATTATCTTACAATTATCGAGATGAAAAATCATTTCAATGGATACAATTTAAAATAACAAATATTATATTTACATATTTAAAAAATTTGAAAATATTGATTGAAAATACTAAATCAATTTTTTTTATGATTCTAATCCTATAATTTAGAGAAATTGTTTGTATTATAAATGTGTTAAACAAAAAAAATAATTTTTTTAGAAAGATGTATTGTTATCCATAAACATAACTTTTTTATTATTCCTTGCATAGTAAAAATATTATATGAATGTTAAAAGGTATTATTAAAAATATAATCTATTATTTTCATTTAAAAAATCAATGAATAGGAATTTACATAATTTATAAATAAATAACAAATAGTGCACATATTTTTTTATAAAACCAACTATGTTTACATTAAAATTAATTGATATTAAATTTTAACCATATAAAAACTAATGAAATAATTTTATAAATAATTATATGATAAATTTTCACAATCTATTCAGTCATACTCATACCATCCAATACAACGAACTTGCGATAACTATCATATTAAATAATATTTCAACATTATATAACTGTTTTAATAAACCCAAGGTTTCATGTAAAGATAACTATCAGTGAAATTTCATTTATTTAACAAAAAATATGTAAAAATAATATAAGGTTGTTACATTAATAAGTAAATAATTAAATTCTAGAAAATCCATACTAATATCATTCACACACCATGAAAAATTAATAACTATAAATTTATAAATTTCTATATAATATCATTTTTTATAAGAATTATAAAATATTTAGAAATCATCTACATACATTTTTAAATCAAAAAAATTTTTAATGATGACAAATACACAATATTAATCAGTAGAAATTATTTTCAAATTAAAAGTTTAATATTTGTAATATGTAGTTCATAAATTTATCCAGAAATGTTATATAATTAATTGTCAAGTATGTATTATTTAGTCACCTAGTAATTATGTATATATAAAAATATTCCCAAAATACCATTTTTTATGATTGATAATAATTTTATAAACTAGAAACAGACATATCAATATTTATATTTTCATGTTTTTCCATTTACACTTATGCTAGAGAGGTATCTTGTTGGAAGTAAAATATTTACCTTAATGCATGTACATTGTATAATGGTACACCAATATTTTATTCATGAACTCCCTTGACTAAGGAACATATGTATGTCACCATTAATTATTACAATTTTTCATAAAGGTTCTTGGTGATGAACATTACACAACAACATCCAAGTAAAGGTAAAATATATTTAACTTTCCAAAGAACCGTCTATTTGAAGCTAAATCTCTCATACCTTTATGCAACCACATTTATGTAAGGGTACAATGGGAGAAACCTTATATAGATAGATCTGCACATGGAAAATTTTAGATTTTATTTATAGATAAAAATAAGTAAAGGTAATTTTATCTAGCTATCATAATTATATTCTGATGTGTTTTATAGTTTTATTTTTCTACAAAACAAAAAATTTAAACACAATGATTTCATGAAAAAATAGTATCTAATACCACTAATGGGGTTTTTGGATAATTATATGATTAATGGTAGCCAATATAAACAAAAAACATTAACTATTATAATGAAAATAATAATATATTAACAATTTATCATCTATAATACCATAAAAATTGTTCTTGATTGATGGAGAATATTTTATGATGATCACCAATGTAGAAAAAATGAGATTATAGCCTATAAGGTAATACACCGTTCAAGGGACCCCATTGGCTATCAGATGAAACATGAAGATCTCAAATGGGTGTAAGAACATCCTCAGTAAAAATTAATGAGACTCGAGTAGATGAAATATTTAATAACATTCTATTAATATAATGATAATATTATTACTCAAAAATGTGATAATTGACAAATTCATCAAAGATAACATGTAATTCATAATTTATTATTCATGGATGAATAAAACATATTCCTCCATCATGTATTTTCTAATAATAATTAATTTTTATTCCTACTTGAAGAGTTTATTAAAATAACTCAACGTGCAACGTATAAAAAATCTATTATACATAACACGAGCAAGAGAATTGTCTGTCTTTGTACTTGAAATTCAAAAGAGTTATGTGTCCATTTTAAGTTTTCATTTCCTATATAAAAGCATTGTTTTCGTGTATACTACATTCCACTATCTCAATGAGTACATGCATAAGATACATTAACACTTTTTCTATAAAATTAATTAATATATATATATATACAAGATTTTCATATATAATTTCGGAAATATATATATAATACATGTATCATATATATATATATATATATAATGTACATTAATTATATAAATTATGTCATATTTTACCACTAACAAGTTATTTCATATTTTAATTTCTAATACTCAAATAAAATTTATTATAGGAATTAATTAATATTTATCATTTATTTTAAAAAACAACATCTCCAGTTACCTCTCTAATTATTTTTTAAATTAGTCTAATTATTTTTCTTAGAGGGTTTATACCATTCTTACTATTTTATTTTTATTATGGTATTTTCATTCTCTGGCACTCTTTCTTGAAATTTTCATACATTCTATATCTATATTTACTATATCAAAAATGTATTTTATACCAGTTCTATAATATCACTATTTTTTATAATACTGATTAGATATATACCTTTTACAATATATGTAATTAATACTTCATAATATATAGTTCAAATTAAATTTTGTTCACAGAAAAAATAAATCATTTTATTAAGTACAAAATCATTAGAAATATATTTAAGAGAATTATTACATTATAGATAATTATTATTTTTAATTATCCTTGATTTTTGTAAAAGGATCCTGATAGAAAATTATTATTATTTACTGATTTTCCATTTATTTTTCTCCCTATGATGAATCCATTGGACTTTTAATGTATATACAAGGGGATGAAATTATATAGCCCCTCGATGCCTCTTTATGTTTCTTCAGACCAATAATAATCGACTAATAGGAGATTTTATACCCGTTATTTATGATGTATTTTTATAGGATCTCGATTGTATGATTAAGATATCTAATGTTAAACTATCAAACATAATGATATATATTATTCTTATCTTCATGAATATTTGTTTCAAAATGATTGGTATATATAATTTTTATGTATTAATGTATATCTTATTTATTATTTATATTTATTGATACAATAGTATATATTTCAATCTAACTATTTATTTATATTCTATTATACAGTGATTCGTATAGGGAATATTAGATAACCCCTTTATATTGTAACATATTTTACCTAGAATCCATAAATAAAATCATGTGTGATTTATGAATAATTGATAATGTAAAACATTAATGTTTATGTTCTTATTATTATGATATACATTATATTTTAATGTAATATAAGGATTAAATTTTTATATATTATATTGATACTAAAAAATATATTATTCTTGATGTTCCCAATCTAATAAATACTCACTGATTAGGAATTATTATTTTTTGGTTATTATGGTTGGTATCGATGAATGTTTATTATAAATATCTTGAACTATATATATAAGAACATATAAATAGGGAAAAAATTATAATAAATCCATATAAAAATTAAATATTTTTATCTAGAATCGAGATAATATTTTAAATTAATTTTTAATAAATAAATATTAATAATTTACTATAATTCCTAGTTCTTATTATTAATTTTAAACTTCAATGACCCAAACATTTATAAATAAAATTTTATTTATGAATAAACAAATTCATTATCATGTAATGTGTTTATAAAAAACACATGCACAATTTTTCATATTCTAGACCATTATAATTTATATCTTATTAGTTTTAAAAGGTTGTTAGTTTCATGACAATTTATAGTCCATATGTTATAAAATGATTGTATGATAATTATATGTTAATATATTTGGAAAACCATAGTTGACACATAAAAAGGAAATAAATACCAATGATCCGTAAGATTGTACCCTATAAAAAGAATTTTAAAAGAAATATTTTCGAAATAACATCCCTAGTTTTTTCCTTAAATAAACCTAAATAGATATATGTTAACTACAGTACGATCAAAATAAGTAATATTAGATTTTCAATATCATAAAGATCATAATCCAAAAAAAATTCATCGATCCAACAAAAGAAAACAATACCGTCACACACCTTACCCTTAAAAAATTATCTAGTATAATAATGAGATTTGTATCTAGCACCTAGTAGTCTGAATCTGTATCGGAGATTATATATAAATATTTAATACTTTATAATTACTAAATAATATGCTTGTTAAAAATTAAATTTTTATATGAAGATATAAAAATTATATATTTCATGAAATATATTATTTCAATAAAGTTTGTCATATAGATGGATTAAGAGATTAAATTTTAATAATTTATTATTATTAAATAATATTTAATAAATATAAATCACAAAAATTACTTTTTGAAGTCAAATGGATTTTTTATAACAGTATGGAAATTATTATTGCAAAAACCCAAATATTTTTTGTAACACCCCAGGTAAATAAAGAATATGACATCTTTATATTTATCCATATTTGTGAATCAAATATTAATATTACTTTAAAGGGGATGCTATGCTCGATGGCGTACCCAATACGCAACAACGAGTTTCTTGGGAATCTTACGTTGCACTCTAATAATAAAATATTATTATTTTAAATGGTAGTTAACATGTAGCCGTTGTATTGGCGGGAATGGATATAAATAACTAAAATATGATTATATATGTTTTTTAAATGTTTTTACATTTATCCAAATGCTTAAAATACGGAAAGAATTCAATTTTAGGCTTTTATACCCTAATTTTCACTAAAGGTTCACTTATTGTCTTTTGATGGAGAACTGTCATTAAATATAGTTTTGATCACTCTTATACATTCTTTTGGACCAAATAAAACTCTTCTTTAGAATCGAGACATCAAATTTTACTTTGTGTAAATTTTTGGTATTTTTCCGATAAAGTTCATTTTTTTTAATGAATAGTGTAAAATGTTGTATTTTAATTCAAAACCTCTTTTTAATCTAATTTATTTATATGATTAGATTATCTTTTGAATTGGTTTTAAAGTGAAATTAGAAAATATTTTTACCATTAAATCCAATAGTTGTCGTTGGAATTAATTTCACTTTGAAATCGGACTTAAACTAGTGTCAATCTTTTGATACTTATTGTTTCATAAAAACATGCTATTTGCTCTGACAGCGGGAATTAATTATTAAATTAATTAATGTGACTTATATGTTTTGAATTTTGTAAAATTGACTTCATTTTTGAATTCGGAATATCAAATATAGCTTAGGGTGAATTTTTGGGATTTTTCTGAAAAACTTCAATTTTTGATGAATAGTGAAACCACTAAGTGGTACTTATAAAAGCTGATTTTTCGTTTAAATGAAATTTTACCAATTTTGTGTTTTGAATTTCAAAAATCCGACATACATGGTTGTCATTAAGAAGTAAAATGTGGTTCAATGAGATAAAAATAATTTTTTGGTGAATAGTAACTTATTAAGTTTTTAATCGCGATTAGAGGTAATTAGTGTAGTTTAAGGTAAAAATAATGTTTTAATAATATGAAATGAACTTGAAACATGTCCTAACCTCATTGTATGTGTCATGGCCGACCAAGACAAGCCATGGTTCAACTTGGGGACCCCATGGTGCCACTTTGGTTGGGAAATGACATAAATAACTTTTTATTTAATGTTAAAGTAAAAATGACACACACATGAGATGTTTTACTAAAACAATTTTTACATGGGGTTATACAAGTCTGATTTTTAAATATAAATAGTCATTGGAAAGATAAAAAGATTTCCTAGATCATAGTATTTTTGTTATAATTTTTAGACATTATATAAATTAAATTATTTATGACATCATGATGATGCAGCGATGACCTCATTATTTAACGATTTAAATAAAATGGAAAGATAATGTAATATCTAAGACCTAAACATGTCCAAAACCTATTGTATGATTGGATTTATAACCCTTATCACCTTATCCTTGAAACACATCAATGTGGGACCTCTTAAATCCGAATACCATTTTCAAATAAAGTAAAATTTGCTTACTTTCCAAGAGTGCCCCTCCTCTCCTCTTATAAAAGGCCCCCACCTCTACCTCTTTTCCCACACTCCCAAATCATTTGGATCGGCCAACCCCTGCCCATTTTGGCTCTCCACATCCCTCTCTTACTCCTTGAATCGTCACTTTTGGCAGAAGTCTTCCCAAGGAAGCCTTTGAGCTCAAACCAAAGGGAGTTACCCGATTTTAAGGTAAAGTCTTCACTTGAGTCCGTTGTATTATTTTTCTTCTCCAACTCCCTAAACTCTTTTTATTCTTTTCTTTTGTAACAACTCCAGTATCCTAAATATACTAGGATGTTTTTATAAGAAGGATTCGAGCTACACTTACACACACCTACATCTAATGGTTAAAGAACATACTGTTTCCGTGGATGGCGAATTTCTGCCTCACGAAACGATGATTGTTCAACACTCATTTAACACCTTCAAAGGTGGCCATTAAGATGTCACTATATTTATATATGATATATAATATGTTTATGTTTTACTTAAGATTCTGTATTTTTTTATTTGTGGCTTACCTTTATGGCTTCCATTATGGGTATACGCGATATCTTCATTTTAGGAAGTGCGGACTACCGCCCCCTCAAAGTGATGTGATTCGTTAATGCCATACGTGGGATGTATAAAGGATGGATTTAATGTTATTATATATGATTTTATACTGGAATTATTATATAACTATATATCATTATTATTTATTTCCATTAAAGTATGAAATAGAAATGGAAGTAGCGTTCATGCGTACGTACGGCTTACCGTCTCCATGAACGGTACATTTCATTTCTTATCTCAAAATATTATGTACTATTATAAGTACATATATATAATGGATATATATGATTTATGATACATATAAATGATTAATATAATTATGGAATTAAAATATACATACCTCTCATATAGTTTTAATTCCATTAATACGACATAGAAATGAAAGTAGCGTTCATGCGTACGTACGGCTTACCGTCTCCATGAACGATGCATTTCATTTCTTTCCTCTAAATGATTATGGGGTATTATAAATACATGTATATTCTGGATATATATAATATATATGATATCCAAATCAGGAATGTCATTTTGGATATAAAGAACCTTTGACCACACGAACAACATGTAATTGTAAGAAGTCCACTTTCGACTTAAGAACCAAATATCGACAAAACAATCATTATTAACTTAATGATTACATAATGTTTATAACATGTAAATAAGTGATATAAAAGGAATAATAAGCTTGAAAAAGGTTCTTAATCAATTAGAAATTAACTCAAGTTTATTATTCAGGACGTTAAAGAACGAACAAGACAAGTTGGACCCGAGGTAAGGGATCTTACTCCTCTCTTTCTTTTTAAGTACACTCTTTTATGTCATTCCCTCTAAAGCTCATCTTTCTTGTTATTGGGATGTTATTTTATATTACACTTACTGTAATTTTTATGTTCATGTGATGAGAGACCCTATTATCTCTCATCAATCCATTTTGGAAGTTTTGAGTGGCGCCGTTAGGCTGCCGAATTTTCGTAAGAGATATAACCTCTCTCTTTCTTTTAAAGTACTCTCCTTTATGTCACTTCTTTTAAGCTCCTCTTTGGTATGTTGGGGGATGTTCTTTTATATTCCTCTTTCTGTAAACTTTATTTTGATGTGATGAGATACCCTATTTCCTCTCATCAATCCATTTTAGAAGTTTTAAGTGGCGCCGTTAGGCTGCCGAGTTTTCGTAAGAGATTTTTCATCTCACTTTTATTCCCGTGAGATTTATGATACATTTGCCACAATTTACTTTGAGTGGTTTATGTACTTCCCACTATTACACTCCTTTTGTAATATAATTCCATTTATGGGTATTTACATATTCAGTGTATGAAACTTCTTTAATGGGGTGTACTTTTCGAAAGTTACCCAAGTCGGTAAGGGAACCTTTCACCCTCCTCTCTTTAAAAGACTTCGTTTGTTATGTCTTTTAAATCACATACTATTATGTTGGGATATGTTCTTCTATATCTTTATTGATGTAAATTTTATGTCCAAGTGATGAGATTCCCTTTTTATCTCTCATCAACTCATTTTCGGAATTTTTGAAGTGACGCCGTTAGGCTGTCAAATTTTTGCAAGGGAACTTCTTAGCCCAAATTTGATTCTTTGGGATAAACTTGTACCCCTTGAATATGTCATTATATGAATATGTGTGAATAACCTCTGATTGTTTTAAACTTAATATCCACTTATATTTGGTGTATTATTTTGTCACACATAATTATGTAATTGATTTATCCTTAAACCAAGGATAACGTCTTTGTAAGGGACTTCGTCTCAATCTCCTTTCATTGAGGCATATTTCGTTTTATACACAACTTTCTTTTGTAACGGTGTATAAACCCCTTTTACTTTTACTTTTATACAAAAGGAATCATTTCTACGAAGCGTTTTACAAAACGACAAAAATGAATGTTTCTTTTAACGTACGCGGTGACAACGACCTTTTCTGTCGCCGCGAGTATTATTTGGTCTTTGGCTTCCTCAACAAGCTGTAATGTTTTTAAAAATAAAATAAATACCATATACTATTTTATGTATTTTGGTATTGAAAATGGTTTTGATAAAGGATTCTATTATGTTAATATATTTATGAAATATTGTGGTTAAAATGTGGAAAAGTTATCATTCCTTTATATTGGTTTTATGTTTTATGATTTTATATTGGTACTTGGACATTTTAACGGGTGGTTACGTTATAAACCATATGACGGGTGGTGTCGTGAATACCAGGACGGGTGGTTACGTTATAACCTTCAATGCATTGGGTATGGAAGTCGGCCGTATGGCTATTCCATTATGTATGTATGGAAATTGGCCATGTGGCTATTCCATTAAGTGATATGTGTGGGATTCGACCATATGGTTATTCCACTTAAGTATGTTTATGTCCCAAGTTACCTTTATATATGTTATGTGTTCTTTATATGGGTTTATGGTAATCCTTTGGTTACAAAAAGGAAAGTAATGATATTTTATTCAGTGATGAGTTTTTACTACATCATAAAGGTGAAAAGTATTACTTTGATAAAGTATACATGGTTTACTTTTTGTTTTCATAAACTAACCGTTTTTATTCTTTGGGTATCCCTTACTGAGTTTGTATGCTCATCCCAAGTTTTTGAAATGTTTTTCACAGGACTTAGCATGGAATAGGGTCAAGGATGGGATCAAGGGAAATTCATGCTACCTAAAACATGAAACTAGACATGTTTCTTTTTAAAAGTTTTTATTTTATGGAAATTTAGTAGAATAGACTACTTTGTAATCTTTTGAGATGTAATAGTTATGTCCTAATTCTCTAAAACTCTAAACCTAAAAAGATCCTCAATGTGAATTATTCATTTAATTCAATTTTAAGTAAGGTTTAAGGCCGGGGCCTTATATTTTTAAATGAACGGGGTTTTTTATCTAAAATTGAAACTTTCAACATTAAAAAAATATTTTGAACAAATATATAGAATTTTAGAAATCATCATAATGAAATTACCCAAAAATGAAATATTTTTCCAAGAAAATAAATATTTTGAGTAATGTTTTAACAATGTATAATTATTTGGTATTTATTATGGAATCTTAAAATCCAAAAAGAAATATAATATATAATATAAAGAGTATCAAAAACAAAAATTATGTTTCCCCTTTAAAATGATATTTTTATGTTATTTGATTAACATTACAAATCTATAATCAATTCTATAAATACTATAAAATATTTTCGGTATTTAAAATCAATAATTTATAATCATGGCTCACTTCCACATCACCATGTGTATTTTTTTAAGATATATTTTCATAGAATTATAAAATAATTAAATCCACACATTCATTGATATAAACCATGGTTAAAACCCATGGGATGATTTCTAGTTTACTTTAATTTATCACACACATATCAAAACCCATGTTAAGAAAATAATAAATAATTATCCAATACTTTTTCCATAATAATCCTCCTGAAGTTGCAATCAACATTAGTAAAAACCATTATTGGGAAAATATAATATTTCATTCCTTCTAAATATCTATACTTAGGTTCTATGATCTCTTAATAAGAAACCCCTAATCATTCAGAATCACTATCTCAATGTAAGGGGTCCTCTCATTCTCCACATTTTTTAAGAACAGTCTATATTCTTTTTTTATCAATTTTTTCATGTTCAAATGTTTAATAAAACAACCATATTAGTATAAAAACATTGTAAATTTTTTAAAATCCCATTTCATAGTCATTATACCCTTATAAGTTTCTTTATTTACTAACATAATTATGTGTAAATTATCCTATGATTTTTTATGCCTAACATTTTTCCAGTGAATAAATTCACTCATTTCAACCATTGGGTATTTGTATATATGTAAATATAAATAATTTTTTGGTTAATTAATTTCTTGTAAATAGAAATACATAATTGTGGGAATAAAAATGATACAACATTTGATTTTGTTGTATAGTATATGTGTCACATTTATGATTTAACATGATATGAAAGTGATGTGTGAGACCAAAAGTATCTAACCCCATAATGAATTGGGTAATGTTTTTATCTCATGAGATTCCACGTATAGAGCTAGATAGGTTATCCAAACCACACTATATTTTTTTCCTTTGAATTTACCCGTTATATATGTTTATGATTTCATGTTTTATTTTTCTTCTAAATTCAAATATTGTAATGTTTTTATCTTGTTAAATATTGCCTCATTGCACTAGAATAGTATTCTCACCCATTTCATGCATTATTGATATAACTCTTGATTCAAAAATATTAATTATAATTTTATGATTTTGTAATTCCATTAATGGTATATTTATCTCATCCATTTCTCATATGCGTCCCTTAGTTATAACATAATGTTTTATAAAATAATAGAAAATTTAAAGTCATGTTAAAAAGTTTTAGTTCATGTTTTTGTATTCCCATTTCATTTTGTTATTCTAGATGCATAATTACCCAACGAAAATAGGCCTCACATTATGATAGTGTTGTATTATGTGTATATTTTAGTCATAAATTATGAAATACTGCGTATGAAATATAAGGTTATTCATAGTTTTTATCATAGTTTTATTAATTATTTTTTGGATATGGATTATAAAAACCCAGTGAAATCATTTTGGATAAGACTAAAAAATATGAAAATATTCCTATGTTTTTTCAAGTGTATAGTATGTATTTTCAAATAAAATAAATATATATACTGATAATACTAGTGGAATTTAATTTTTAGTAATTCTACCTTGGGGTAATGAAACAAAAAATGGTTTATTGATCTATATTCAATCCCCACCTTGTGTGTGAGAATAATATTTTCTAAAAACCTGGTTTGATGATCCTAAGTGTTATTCCTTAGTAAAATTTCCTAATGATTACGAACCATAAACAATGGAACAAAATTAAAATACTAATTTAGTTAATGCATTAAATCATTTAAAACATGGATTTAATCCTATAAATTAATATGTTACAGAATCTATGAGTTAGTCCTTCAATGTTCTTAGTTTCCCTTTTTTGTTTTTAATAGTTTAAAAAATTGTATCCATAAATATATTTTTGATTAATTAAGTTCTTAAGACTAGAATAAAATATTTAATGTTAGTTTCAACATCCATTCATGAGCTCCAAAAGTTCACTAGGGGTATGTTACCTTGTATTATTTCATATCACAAAAGTTTAGTAGAAAAAATCAAACACCACCTAAAAACACATAATTTGAGTTATCACTGAATATAAAAAATTGGTCAACTATTTCACCCTAAAAATACTACTCATCCCATATCAGACATTGTGGGATGAAAATCACAAATAATCTTGTGGTTCTGAATTTAGAAATATATTATGAAATTATGGGAATAGATTGGATTTCCTTATTTTGAGGGAACATAATTTTCCATGAAATTTTTGTCACCCTCAGTATCTCCAATCATCGTTAGATTATATACATGTGTAATGTAGTTGATGAATCTTATTTGGTATAATCATCTTAAGAATGTATATTAGTGCCTTGTGAGAAACCATAACAATATGAAATGATTTTATACTAATTATAATATAATTTTTATAACATTCCCATCATAAGAGAAATAATGGATGATTCACCAAACTAATTTCCTAGTCTTCCACCATAATGTAATGTTGATATCTAAATATATCTTATATACAATGATTTTTCAATATCCATGACTCCATATATAGTGTTCATTTTTTATCAAGAGTCATATAATAAATAATTATTGGAGAATCTCGATACAATTTTTATATTCAGTAGTGCTTCCCATTGAGTGAACCAGTCATTCTGGACAAGAAGAAAAATGAGTTAATGTGTCTTGACATTTATTAACATCCACACTATAAGATCATGATAAATAACACAAATTATCATTTAGAGATTAATAACTTGTTATATTACTTACATGGAGTCCAATACTTCTCTAAGGTGTATCTTTGATTGGGATATTACCAAGTATAGGTGAAGAAGGAATATATATGCAAGATGGATTTTCATAAATGGTATAGTAACTATGTGATCATAGTGAATCTTTTTAGAATAATTATTTATCCATTAATATTAATGAACTCAAAAAATAATGTCTTTAGTGGATAACATGTGAAATTTATAGTAGACTTTGTAGAACATATTATCATCTACTCCATAATTAAAGTGTAATATTAGGTGAATATGGATGTTTTACTAAAGAGTTTATTAAAGATAAATTTATTTTCCAAGTACATTAAATGATATTTTTTATAGGGAAATTATACTTTATATGAAATTTTTTTACAAGAAAATATATATATGTGGATCATATAAAAACATATGAAATTGAAGGGTAGACTATATGAAATATATTATGGAGATATATAGTATCCCCTTAATAGTTGTGTACTATCATATATTTTTGAGAAACTTATCATGGTTTTAATGAATACAAAAAAAGATAAAGGATAAGGGTTTCATTTATTTATTTCTTTATGAATGTGAGGAGAGATATAATAAGATGATGAATAGGATAATCAGTACACCCATACTAAAATTACCTACTGGTGGGGAAGGACTTGTCATCTATGAGTATGCAACCAAAAAAATTTCTTTGGTTGAGTAATCATAGAATATGACAATGTAAAAGAATGTACCTCCTATCTATTAATGATCCTTAAGAATTAATACCCATTACATGATCAAAAATGATATCCACATTGATGATTTGATTCCATTACCTCCATAGGGATAAGTGTGAAATATATATTATTAGTAAAATTATCATGTATATATTTACACAAAATGACATCAATATAGACTACAAAAGGAGATAAAAAATATTAATGGTTATCATTATTCAAACCATTTTCATACAAGGAAACAAGAAATTGGTAGAATTACTATATAGTAAGAATCTCAATTCCCTATCAATGATGATGATTTAAAGGGATCCAATATTCTTTAACATTAAAATGATAGGCATGGGAATAATTAAAGTATATTTATAATATATTACTCAAATGACTTCTCAAACATTTATTCATGAGCGGATCATGGTGGTCTAAAGTGATGAATAATATCTATGTAAAATATTATTGAATATTCTAGAGATAAAATTTTCTAATGATGGATTTTTAAGGTTTCTAACATAGACATGTGTCCCAGAAAAAACATAAGAAAATGGGGATCTTATGTATGATGTGCATGGATCATGCTTCTCTATTCATTTAGGAAGAACATTGATGTATAGAGATCTGAATAAAAATTTCTATGTGGATACCAGGAATATAGATTTTGTAGAATCCATAACCCAGTTATTAATATGAAAACATGTTAAGGACGAATGAAATAAGTTCAAGGGTATTATGTATCCATTAATAACAATGCTATGGAAGTGGGAATCAATAACTATGAGTTTTATCATATGAATCCCTACGAAACCTAAAGGAAATAAGGAAATCTAGGTGGTTTTCAATTTCACTAAAAATTATTCACATTTCATTTCTTTCATGCAATATTTCACTCTAATCTAACTAACTGTGATATATATAATGAATGTAGTAATATTTCTTAGAGTTCGACTCTACACTGTATATGATTGAGATATGGTTTTATCTAAAGGTATTTAATAAGAATTTAGAGAGAGTTTGATATATAACAGAGATTCATCTATTTTTATTACCATCATATGTACAGTCAGTCCTAAATAACTATTCATACTTTTGAAAATATATTTATATAATGTTCAATGGATTTTGAATGATATTGGGATCAACAACTTCCCCTCATGGGGTTCTAATATAATAATAGTTCCAATTCTCATATTCAAGTGGCACCTTATAAGGATTTATATGAGAAGTGGATCCAGACTCTAAATGGATTAGATGAAGTTGGAGAGTTGAAGATTATGGGACCTAATATTGTATTATATATGATGAATAAGTTTTATATTAATTAACATCATTGGAAAACCAATCAAATTCAATATAAAAACATTTCAAGAAATCATTATTGAGACCTAGTGTTTGAGTATTGAGTAAAGGTGTTCCAATGTATATCACCATTAAAGAAATTCATGAGATTTGGGATGAAGGGAATGATCAGTACATGATTCATTGACCCCTATGAGATTTGTGATAAAATCGGAGTGATGGATTATTAACCATCAATCAATAGTACCTATCTAGAGTTCCTGATATGTTCCCTATATCCAACATAAAGAAGTATATACCATAACTCCACATGCACTAAACCAAAGGTTCTAATATTGTAGAAAAAGATTTTATATGAGTATCATAAGATTATATTATTAGATCAAGAAGATAATGTCCTGATAATTATGTTAAATCGATCATTGAAAGTGTTGTAGAGGAAGAAAAATTTTGAGGAAGAGACATAACATCTAGATTAGGTGATGAAATAGAAATACCCCTATATATTAATGTATTAAATATATATTTTTATCATTATATTTATGAATAGTGGAAAATTTAATGATCCAAACATTATTAAATGAAATTCTCTTATTTAATAAATAAATAACTTATGAAGTTATGTAGTTTTAGAAAACACATGCATGACTTTTTAAATATAATACCACAATATATTTTATATTTTTTTCATTTTAAATAATATTAAGAAATTTTACCATTTATAATATATCCATTATATAATGATCATATGATTAGTATATATTAATGTTTATGATAAATTCCAATTGACATAGAAAAAAAATTAGAGATGGCCCTTACCAGACGGATCATACCCTATGAATCCCATTTATTAGATATTACGAGGGAGTTAGAATATATGATCTTTGATCTTGTATAATCCCATGAAAATAATCAATAACTAATGTATTAGGGAAATTAGTTATGGGAAAAGTTAAATCACATCAATATCATGACATCAACTATAATCGTTGAACAACCCAAATAAAATCATACCGTCTCACATGCTACCCTTAATGAATTCACTATTGTGATAAATTATTTTATATCTAGACACAAGAAGAAGTGATATTTATTAATTATTATATTTACATTTTTAATACATTATTACAAATAATAAATTATTTTGAAGAAATAAGATTTTTTCATGGAGAAAAACAAATTTTATTTTTAGGAAGTATATTGCTTCAATCAAGACACATTTTTTGATGAATTCAATAAACTTTTAAAGAAATTGAATTTTAATAAATTGTTATAATTAAATAATAATTTTTAAAAACAAATTATAATAGAATTTTATGACGTAAATTGTTGTTTTTATATGGTTCAGAAGACAAATATTGTGAAAAAAAATTAGTTTTCGAATATATCGGGAATTTAAATTTAAAAATAAAAACAACCATTTTATGGATAATTATTTTGTTGAAATATATATTTTTTAACTATATTTTTTAAAATATGAAATAGTAATATTTTCATATTTTTTGGGATAATAAAATTTGGAGTAAAAACTAAATATAGTATAATTATATGGTATATATTATTATACAATAAAAGTCTAAAATTTGTTTAATAAATACAATAAAGATTATCCAGGGACAAAATAATTTTTATCCCTCAAAATACTACATCTATAATTGCTTTTTATTAATTTAACAAATCCTTATTGAATCCACCAAAGCCTATACTATATTTAATTGCTTTAAAATCCATTCATTATAAACATGACTCACTTGCATATCACCATGGGTATTATTTTAATGTGTTTAGTTCTAAAACTTATAAATTAATTAAATAATATATTAATTTTTAGGAACCATTGGAAAATAATATGGGTAATTTTGTGATTTGGATTAATTTATCACATAGAGTCCAAACACTCTGTGTATAAATTAATAAAGAGTTATTCTTTATTTTTTTATAAAAAAATCAATCATCAAAATCCACTTCAGTAAAAATACATGGAGAGATATTTTACACTACCATTCCTACTCCAGAACCCTCAAAAGGTTCCCCCAACCTCTTCATAAGCTCTTAAAGGCTTTTATAAGAACCCTTTCTGGTAATGGATCCTCTAATTCTCCTAATTATTGAAGAACCATTTTTATATTATTCCATTTTTTATAAATTTTCTTATTGGGAAATGATTATGAACATCTATAATATAGTCCTTATGATATAAAAGTGGTGATAGACACCATTAAATCTCCATTAACCCTTAAATGAGTCTTTATTTACCCCTGTCGAGATTGCAAAATTATACTGCGATTTACATTCCAAAAATTTATATACTAAAGGCCCATCCTAAATTAAAATCATGGCTATTCACGTAGATTTAATTATAAATAATTTATTAATGAACTAGATATAATTATCTGATATTACATAATCATGTGATTAAAAAAATATCCACGTTAACCATAGGTCAAATGATCTATGTGACACACTTATGCATGTACATAATATGAAGGTGACGAGTGTGCCTAAAATTAAATATCCCAATAATGAATTGGGTAATGATTTTATCTCATGAAATTACATGTATTGTACATGATAGGATGTCTTAAGAAAACTTTTTTATGATTTAATTCTATTAATCCTTGACTTATCGTTATTATTTAATGTTTAATGTGATAAGGCCACATCCTTAAACAATACATAATCTTAAATTAAGTTAAAAATTTACATTGAGGATCATTTCTAGTTTAGAGTTTTATACAATATGGTCAGAACTATTACATTACATCTTAAAAATTACAATGTAGACACTTCTACTCATTATCCATTTTTTTCAAAAAATAAAAATTCTTAAAATAATACAACAATTCTTTTCTTGATAAAAATCTTCTCGAATTCTTCCTTTCTCTTACCCTACCTTATACCATGTGAAAAACATTTCAATAACATGGGATGAGCATAAAAATCACACTAAGGGTTATAAAATAAATAAAGAAAACATTAGATCATCAATACATATGAAACATAATCTCTTTAAAAAACCTTATGAAATCATAATATTTATGAATAACACATAGAAATAATAAAACATAGAGGTAACTTATCGAATCCATGTGATACTAACATTATAGATTTCCCAGCTACATAGGGAGTTACACTTGGAATGCCCATCATAGTATATTCCATAAATCTCTTAGGAGAATCATTAATGCTTACCTCAATCATGTTACCAAATGGATTGGAGAGCTATCTCGGGCTCACCAACCCTAGGTTTATCAAGGAACCACCTGTATACGTAAAAAATGATCGAGAACCATAACATATTCCTAACACATAAATCAAATATAAAGGAAAGATAACATTTCCACATTACAATCACACCATATCATTTAAATATATTGACATAAAACATCCATTTTCAATACAATTTTCAATAGCAAAATATGTAAATGTTCCTTTTAAAAACATTACGACCAGTTAAGGAAGGCCAAAATCAAATAATACACATGGTGTTGAAAAAGGTTATTGTCACCGATTATGTTGAAAGAATTTTTTTCAGTCAGTAAAATGCCTCGTAGAAAATGATTCCCTTTGAATGAAATGAAAATTCAAAGGTGTTTATACACCGTATAAAATAATGTCAGGTATAAAAAAATATGCCTCAATAAAAGGAGATTGAGGTGAAGTCCTTTAAAAAAATTGTATCCTTAGATTCAGGATAAATAAATTACATAATAATGTGTGACAAATATATATACACTCAAAATGATTTGATAGTCAGTGTAAATCAATCTAAGGACATTTACCCCTGTTCTTTTTAAAACAAAACAAATGACTTGGATGTTTAACACAATGAATGGAAATAGAGTTATGATTTCCCTTATAAAGTTCATATCAATGACATGTGAATTTATCAAAGGATATATTATGTGTATCAAAACTTTATACAATAAATGGGGATTATAAATTACTAAATAAATAAATAAATAGTGATTTTACACATAATCAGAGCTTGACATAATTAAGGAGTAGAATATTAACCCAAGGATTGAAAATTGGGATTAAAAGTTCCCTTACTGATTTGGTAACATACGAAAAAAACACCAAATTAAAGAAGGATAATATAATGATATTGTAAATAACCATAAATTAAATTATATTAGACAAAGAATACAATCATTTGATGTGCATAGACCACACAAAAGGAATTAGTTTCAATGATAACATGAATCTCACAAGAATGAAAAGTTAGATGAAAACCCCTTACCTCGTTGTAATCAATCATGTCGCAAGACAAAAAGTAAATAACCATAAATTGATTCAAATAATACAATGAAAATAAATATAATCATGATAATATATATAAAATTTCAGTACACAATACACAACATGAAATAAATAATTGGTGAATAATGGAAATCTCACGAAATTAAATGTGAGATAAGAAATTCATTTCCTCGTGTCAGAATTGACTCGTTTGTTCCATGTTTTCCTTAATAATAAAAATAAGTTAATTTATAATATACTCAGAACCTTTTTCATGTTTATTATTTCTTTTTATATCACATATTACCTTGAAATTACAATTATTTAATTATTTGAGTTCATATCAGACATTTTCTCGATGTTCGGAATTTTGGTTAAAATGAACTTTTTATAATTACAATTTATCCATGTGGTCAAATGTAAATTATCTCCACAATTATATTAATGATTTAGTTATCATTTATAATATATATATATCCGGTATATATGTATTTATAATAGTCCATAACATTTGTATATAAGAAATGAAATGCATCGTTCATGGAGACAGTAAGCTGTACGTACGCAAGAACGCTATATTCGTTTCTTTTATTTTTTATTTTTTAAAGAAATGAAAACATAATGATAAATAAATATATTATAATTACAGTATAATATAATATTTTATATATGTTATATAATTTCATTAAATCCATCCATTATTCATTCCATGTATCATATGGATGAGTCATATAACTTTGAGGGGGCGGTAGTCCGCACTTCCTTAAATGAAATTATCGTATATATACAATATGAAAACCATAAAGGTACGTTCTAAAATATAATTAAAAAATAATTGAGATAAAATAAATAACATATATATATCATAAATACTTACAGTTCTAACATAATTTCTAAAATGAGTGGTGGTAGGAGATAATTGAACAATCATCGTTTTGTGAGGCAGTAGTTCATCATCTACAAAAACAGTATGTTCGTAACCATTAGATGGAGGTGTGTGTAAGTACAGTTAGAATAATTATTATAAAAACAACCTAGTATACTAAGGATACATGTGTTTTTATATAATAATGAAATAAAAATAGTACATGGGGTTGGACCAGTAAAATAAAAGAAAATAACTTAAGAGAAGACATTACCATTAAATCGGCTAACTCTCTTTGGATTGAACCAAAAGGATTTCTTGAAGTGCCTTATGCCTATGGTAAGGCTTCTAGGTGTAATATAGGGATCTTGAGAGATTACTTGGGCAGATGTTGGGAAATCCAAGTGGCTTGCGAGGTGTTCTTAAGGGGTTAGTGGTGAGAGATTTTTATAATGGTGAGGATGGACTCTTTAGGAAAGTCTAAAAATAATATTTTATTATATAATGATTATCAGTTTCTAAAAGTCCAAAACTTATTAAAGTAGAAGATAAGATGACTATTGTTCAAAATAAAATCATCCAATAAAAATTAGATAGGTTTTGGATATTTTTTTGATTTTTATAATCTTATTTATATATATCATTCATTAATGCGGTAAACAGTACATCTTTATTGTGTCAAAAATATTTTTATTTGTATGATGTATAAAAATTATAAATAAAATACCTTGATTTAGAAATATTTTTATATTTATAATTAATATTTATTGTCAAATATATTAATCATATAACCCCACATTTAAAATTGTTCTAGCAAAACAACATATGTTTTTGTAATTTTTATTTTTACTTTAAATAAATAGTTATTAATGCCATTATCTTACTCAAATGGCTCTCAAAGGACAAATATCTCATCCAAGGATATTATTGTTCCACCATGACTCATCCAATAAGATTAGTTTTAAGGTAATTTTATATTATATTAATATTTTTTTACATTGAATTTCCCAATTTACCTTTAACCGCGGTAAATAAAAGTCCAAAGTTAAAATTCACCAAAAATTATTTTCATATTATTGAACTAAATTTTAATTACTGATAACAATAATGTATGTCTGATTTTTGAATTTACATTAACATAAGTGGTAAAATTTCATTTAAATGAAAAAGTAAGTTTTTTACTACTAATTAGTGTTTTTACTATTCATAAAAAATTGATGGTTTTTAGAAAAATACCAAAAAATCAGTCTAAGATATATTTGATATTCCCTTTCTAAAAATGATTTCTATTTTAACAAAATTGAATCATAGAAGTTGAATTAATTAATGTAAATTTATTCCCATTGTCAAAACAAAAAGTGTGTTTTTAAGAAATAATAACTATAAAAAGATTGAAATTTGTTTATGTACAAATTCTAAATGAAATTACATACAATGACCATAATAAGATTAAATGGTAAAAATATAATCTATTTACACTTTACAACTAATTAAATAGATAATAAAACCATATAAATAAATTATATTAAAAGGCATTTTTGAATTACAATAGAGTATTTTTCGTTATTCATAAAAAATGAATTTTATTAGAAAAATGAAAAAAAAAATACCCAATTTAATTTTTGATATCCAGATTCTAAAAAAGAATTTTATTTTGTAAAATAGAACATCAAAAAGTGACCAAAACTATATATATAGAGGTTTCTCCAACAAAAGGTGGTAAATGCACCATTTAAAAAATATTACAGTATTTATACTTAAAATTAGATTCATTCACATTTTAAGTCTCTAACTTTTATTGGATAAATGTAAAAAATATAAAAACTTGTATAGTCATAATATGGTTAGTTCAATTAATTCCCTCTATTAATATGTAATGGCCTTAACTACCATTTAAAATAACAATATTATTTTATTTTTTTCAGTATGACTCAGCATTGTGTGCAACATTAGACTTTTATGAAACACATTGTTGCGTTTTAGGAACACCATTGAATATATAATCCCCTTTAAAATAAAATTATTATTTAATTAAAATATATTAATAAATATAAAAATTTAATATTCTTTAAAAGAGTGAATAAAACTATCACTTTAAAAGAAAGAAAGAGAATTGCAAAGGTCACCCGAGACAACCCATACTCGGATTCCATGAAAACATGGATATGGAGGAGAAAATAAGTGTCAAGTTCTAATGTAGTGTGATAGAAAACATGATTAAGAGAGAGTTAACAACAAGGAAATCATAAATTTTTGATGGGTTAAACACTCATTGGTTTCCCAGTAGGAAAAGTAAATAAACAATGTTTTTGTTTTAAGTAATTTTTTCATAAAGTGGGAGAATTTATTTATGGTATTGAATAAGAACATATGAAACTTACTTACTTGAAATTTAGACATTTATCATTTACAAAATTTCTACCACAAAATCATCCTTTCTCTAGATGATTATTATTCAAGATGGTTTGGTCACATAAAAAGTGCTAGAATCAACTTCTAGAGAATCACATAATCCACAAAATATGAACTATATATTTAGGCTAGTATTAGACATTAAAAAAAATAAATTTGGTTAGTACGAGATGAGATATTCTAAAAAAGTATAATCCTTTATAAAAAGAAAAACTACTCTTAATATACCAAAATCAACAAAAATATCCAAAGTTCAAGAGAGACCATTCAATATACAATTTTCCATAAAATTCTAAAAAATAATCCAAATTAAGATTGAAACCCAAAATACAGAAGGACGTAATCACATAGTCTTCCATAGTAAATCATAAAATTTATCTCCAAAAATAGTTACTACTGTTAAAGTCTCATACTAATGCGTGAATAACCTAATCACATATTCTCTATGGTAGGTTAATCATTTAAATAAAAAACCTTAATTCACCCTATGTCCATAATAAAAATATATATTATTCCAAAATAATATTTCAACCATTACCCCAAAAATTAAATCCCATTGTATTCTATTTTCCTTCAGGATATAGTGTTCTCAAAAGAGAGAATGTATTCTTTTATAACATGTATCACATAATCACCAAATCATTTTCCTATACTATGGATGTCCATTTGATAAAACATAAGATCCTAAATCAACTTATTCTTGTTCTATAAAATCATTTAACTAAAATAAATTATTCATTCTAACCAGGGACATCATGTTGTCATGCGGTAGGTGATAAATCCCAATCACACTTTGGTTGTTGGATACATTCTCGTAGCATTGTTAGATGCGATGTATTGCCACATGGTCTGTGTGTTGTCCGTTTTCAAAAATTATATAAATTCATAACATTCCCATGAAAATGAGACAAATTCCTCAAAAATAACCATAACATAATTTATCTTCAAAGGTTATGTAATACCTTTCATTTTGCACCCCAAAATTTAATAAACATTTATCACCTCTAAAATAACTATGAATCTTTATAATATGCTAACCATTATGGTTATCCCACATATTCTTAAATAACACCCTAACCTCTAATGTTATATAAACTGACCTTTGATACCAACTATAAGGCCCTAGCCTTAAACATTACACAATCTTAAATTAAGTTAATAATTCACATTTAAGACCTTTTTTGGTTTAGAGTTTTAGAGAATTAGGCCATATATATTAAATTGCATCTTAAAAATTACAAAGTAAACACTTCTAATTAGTATCCATTTTTTCATAAAATAAAAATTCTTAAAAGAAAACAATTTTTTCTTGATATAAATTTTCTTGAGTTATTCCTTTCTCAAACCTTGCCTTATAACAAGTGAAAAACATTTCAAGAACATGGGATGAGCATAAAAAACATTAGTATGGGTTATAAAATAAAGAAAGAAAACATTAGTTCATAAAAACATACAAAACATATTATCTTTAACATACCTCATGAAATCATAATATTTATGAATAACACATAGAAATCATAAATCAAAAAGGAAACTTATGGCATCCATATCATACATACATTGTATCTTTCACAACTACATGGAGAGTTACACTTGGAATAACAATCACAGTATATTCCTTAAATCACATAGGAGAAACATTGATTTTTACATCTATCACATTACCCAATGCATTAGAGAGCTATCTCGGGTTCACCCACCCTAGGTTTATCAAAGAACCACCAGTACACTTAAACAGTGCCCATAAACCATAACAAATTCAAAACACATAAAAAATATAAAGGAAAGATAACATTTCCACATTTGAATAAAAATATATCATTTAAATATATTTACATAACAAATCCATTGTCAAAACCAATTTCATTACCAAAATATTTTAAAGATTATATTGTATTTATTTTCCTTTTATCAACATTATGTCTTGTTAAGGTAGCCAAAGATAAAATAATACCCATACCAGCAGAAAAGATCATTGTAACTGTTTAAGTTAAAAGAAACATAATTTTTTTTCATTTAGTAAAATACCACATAGAAAAATATTTCCATTGAATGAAATGAAAATTCAAAGGTGTTTATACATCGTATAAATGAATGTCATGTATAAAACAAAATATGCCTCAAGGAAAAGAGGTTGAGGCGATGTACCTTACAAAAAAGGCATCTGTATATTAAGGAAAAATTAATTACAAAATAATATGTGAAAAATATAAATAAAATTAATATTATTGGATATTCATCATAAATAAATCCGGGTACATTCACACATGGTCTTTTTAAAACAAAAACAATGACTAGGATTGTTAACTCAATGAATGAAAATTGAGATAAGACCACCCTTATCAAGTTCATATCAATGACATAAGAATTTATCAATAGAGTTATTATGTGTATCAAAATTATATTCACCCAAAGTGGAGTGGAAATTATAACATAAATAAATAAACAGTGATTCCACAGATAATCATATCCTGACATAATTAAGAATTATAAGATTAGTCTAAGGAATAGAAATTGGGTTAAAAAGGTCCCTTACCGATTTGGTTACACACATAACATACATCACATGAAAGAAGGATCATACAACGAAGATGTAAATACATATAAATTAATTTATATTACACAAATAATTCAATTATGGGTAGTACAAACACCACACAAAAGTAAATAGTTTCAATGATAGCATGAATCTCACGAGAATAAAAATTGAGATGAACACCCCTTACCTCATTGTAATCAATCGATTCGTAAGACCAAAAGTTAACAACCAACTAATGAATCAAAAAATTAAATTAATATAAATAGAATCATGATAATATATATAATATGTTAGTACACAATACACCACATGAAATAAAAAAGTGGTGAATAATGAAAATCTCATGAAATTAAAAGTTAGATAAAAAACCACTTACTTCGTGTATGACATGACACATTTCTTCCTTGTTATTCGTGAATAACAAACACAAGTTAATTTATATTTTATTAAAAAAACATTTTCATGTTTATTATTCCTTTTATTTAAATTATTACCTTGAAATTACAATTATTTAATTATTTGAGTTCATATCATACATTTTGTCGATGTTTGGAATTTGAGATTAAAATGAACTTGTTATAATTAAAATTTGTCCGTGTGCTCAAAATTAAATTATATACGTAATTATATTAATGATTTAGATATCATACATATCATATATTGGTTTTATATATTTATTTATAATATTCTATAACATTTGTAAAAATGAAATGAAACACACCGTTCATGAAGACGGTACATCGTACGTATGAAGCAACACTACTTTAGATCATTTTTTTTCTTTTTTAATGAAATGAAAATGTAATGATAAATAAGTATATTATAATTCATGTATAATATCATATTTTATATATGTTACATAAGTTCTTTAATACCATCCTTTATATGTTCCATGTATGGTATGGATGAATCATATCACTTTGAGGATGCGGTAGTCCGCACTTCCTCAAATAAAATTATTGTATATATACAACATGAAAAACATAAAGGTATTATCTAAAAGAAATTTTCAGAAAAAATAGAGATAAATAAATATCATATATATCATATATAATTACAGTTTTATCATACTGGGCACTATGATAGGCAGTTAGAGATAATTCGCAATCATCGTTTCGTGCGGTAGTAGTTCGTCGTCCACAAAAACATAATGTTCGTAACCATTAGATGGAGGTGTGTATAAGTGTAGTTAAAATACTTATCATAACAACATACTATTATATTTAGGATAATGTTTTTATTATAAAATAAATGAATAAAAATTTATTAGGGTTTGGAATTTAAAATATAAGAAATGAACTTAAGAGAAGACACTACCTTTAAATCGGGTAACTCCCTTTGGTTTGAACCAAAAGGATTTCATGAAGTGCCTTCTGCCTAAGGTAAGGCTTCTAGGGGGAAAAGGAATCTTGATAGATTATTTGGGCAGAGGTTAGATGATCCAAGAGGCTTGAGAGGTGTGAGTAATTGGATAGAGGTGAGGGATTTTTATAAGTTGGAGTAGGGGATATTTAGGAAATATTAAAAATATTATATTATTATATAATATTTTTTGGTTTGTAATGGTAAAAAACATATTAATGTATAAGATAAGATGATTTATGTTCGAAATAAAATCATCCATCAAGAATTTGACCGATTTTGGATATTTTTTTATTTTTATAATCTTATTTATTTAAATCATTCATTAATGAGGTAAACACTACATTATTATTTTCTCATAAATAGTTTTATTTATTTTATATATAAATATTATAAATAAAATACCTTGAGGTAGGACATATTTTAGCTTTATAATGAATATTTATAGTCAAATATATCATTTATATAACCCCACATTTAAAATCGTTTTAGAAAAACAATATATGTTTATGGTATTTTTATTTTTTACTTTTAATAAAAACTTATTAAGGTCATTATCATACCCAAATGGATTTGAAAGAAAAAAAATCTCACCCAAGGATTGTATTGGGTGTCCATGACTCATATAATAAGGATATGACAAGTTTTAATGTAATTTTATATTATTTTAATATTATTATTACGTAGTATTACCCAATTTAACTTTAACAGTAGTAAAAAATGTAAAAAGTTACTATTAATCAAAAATTATTTTCATCTTATTGAACAACATTTTACTTACTGATAAAAAAAATGTATGTCAGATTTTGGAAATTCAATTCTTAGAAATAGTAAAATTTTATTTAAATGAAAAAGGTCGGTTGTTTAACCAATACTTAGTGTTTTCACTATTTATCCAAAATAGAAGGTTTTTGGAAAAATACCAAAAATTCAGCCTAATAAATTTTTGATATTCATAATTCAAAAACTATGTCAATTTTACCAAATTAAAAACATAGAATTTGAATTAATTAATTTAAAATTAATTATCATTGTGAAAACAAAAAACGTGTTTTTAAGAAATAATATTTATCAAAAGTCGACACTTTTTATGTTAAATTTCAATGGGAAATTACTTCCAATGACCATAATTGGATTAAATGGTAAACATAAAATCTAATTTCACTTTAAAACAAATTAAAAAGATAATCAAACCATATAAATAAATTATATTTAAAGGCAGTATTGAATTAAAATACTGTATTTTTAACTATTCATTAAAAAATGATTTGTTTCTAAAATATACCAAATATTTAACCAAAGAAAATATGGATGTCACAATTCTAAAGTAGAATTTTATTATTTCAAATAGAATATATAAAAGTGACCAAAACAATATTTAATGGAATTTCTCCATCAAATGATGATAAATCGACCTTTTTAAAGAATATTAGAGTATTGATGATTAAAATTCGAGTCATTCAAATTTTAAGCCTTTAAATTTTATTTGATAAATGTAAATAAATTTAAGAAACTTGTATAATAATAATATGGTTACGTCTATTCATTCTGACCAATAAAATGGTTAGAGTTAACTACCATTTAAAATAATAATATTATATTATTATTTTTAAAAAATGACTCAGAATTGTTTGTAACATAAGACTTTGGTGAACCCCATTGTTGTGTGTCAAGAACACCATTGAATATAACATCCCCTTTAAAATAATATTAATATTTAATTCAAAAACATTAATAAAAAATAAAATTTCATATTCTTTATTTTCCTAGGATGATACATATGTTGTTTCCAAAGAACGTGTGACAATGGTCCTTTCCATTTGAGTGTAATCCCTGCGCTTTATACTCTTTTTAGGAATTGGAGTTATGAAACCATCAGCATCCACCATAGGATTTTTACCTTTTTTGGCCATTGAATTCAAGTATGTTTCTTAGACCTATATAAGATGATCTGCCTCATCATTTGAAGAATCACTGTAGAACAAGTCATACTATTTGTTTTTGTCTTTTAAGGAGTGTAGAAAATTATTTTGTTTCTTATGTAGTAAGGGGTGGGACAACACACTCTATACCCTGAAAAACTCCAACAAGAGAATCTTCCTCCTGAATGGAAGCTATAACTTTGCAAGAAGATGCTCAATACCATGCACGGCAGCATTCACATAGTCATCAATTTGATTTTCAGTTACTTATTTAATTTTTGTTTCATCTATGACCTTAATATTTGATTCACTATTGTTAACATTAGAAGGACCACCCAAACCATCTTGGTTAAGCTTTCCATTTTCCTTAGGGTAATGAACTGTATGAGAATTAACAATTGATTTTGAAGGTTCCTTTTCAACCCATAGAGATTTAACCCAAGATGGGGGATGATTCCATTTCTGAAAATATTGTTTTTTCTGATTTTCATATCGGTTTGATGTGTGAGTTCCTTAAATTCTCTTCTTATCCTGCAGTTAACACACCACAAGGTCTAGATTTTCTAGACCTCCATCTTGTTCTTACATGGACTCTGGTTGATTTTGACGATTTTTTATACCTTCTTAAAGTGTTGTATTTAGGTATTCTGATTCTTTGGTTTGACCAGTATGTATTTTTTCTGTTTGATGGCTATGGTAAGGAATCCATGGAAGCAAAATGTCTTCATTATAGCTCTGTTTGAATTTTTTTGATCTGACCTAGACTGCATACTGGAGGATCCGGTCTTTAGCTTGCTTTAATTTTTGGATTTGTTGTGTTAATTTTTGGTTTTATATCTTAGAAGGGGAAGGAGTTCTATATTGACCTTCTGTTTAATCTTTTTAACCCACTGCCTGATTCTTTTTTCCTCTTCTCCTCATGGTTTTTAGTAGTTCATACTGACTGTAGGGGAGGAAGGCTCGGACTGTTCTAATTTTCCCAATAGGATAGTTTTCTGAACTTTTGGATGGACAACATATTTGATGATCCATCTTTGAAAGAAACAATTGACTAATGATTCATTTGGGCTGTCTTCAAGAATAGGTTTATTTTGATTGAGTTTTTCTTTGTAACCCTTTTAAATCCCTATTTGGGTATGTTCTTTATACCTTAAGTTTGTACTATCCTTATTTTTTGACTTTAATAAATTCCATAGGCGATATAAATTTGGAAACCAATCCATGTCACCAATTTTCCTAAAAAAATTATGTTATTTCCAAATTCCTATTTTTCTATGAGGTTTTAAGGTTATGTCATGCATCATTTTACAATATTATGATTATCATATTTTTATGACATTTAAAAAACATCTTGAATCGCATTTCTTAATTTCATCATTTTATTCTTTTATTATTTCTTTTATAGTCTTTATTCCTCACACCTTTCTCATGTACGTTCTGTGGTTATACCATGTAGTTTTAGATCATCGAGGAAATATAAGGGAATGTTATGATGATTAGTTTATGTAAGTTTATTAATATTTTTATTTTTTATTTTTTTACCTAATTACCTAAATAAACATCGTTTCATTATATTATGGGGTTTTATTTAGTGTACTTTTATATAATAAACCATGAAATAATATGTATGAAAGACATGGGTTGTCATAGGAAATAATTAATTATTTTAATTTTTAGAAATATCTAATTTTTTAAGGATAAAAAACCATTTCAACACCCATAATATAGGTTGGGATTAACTTATATATAAAACTAATTAAATAGGTGATAGTTTTTATATAATTATTACTATATTAGGATAGTTAATAAAAGTTCTCAAAAATATCATTTCCTATATTGTTAAACATATTTCTACTAAGAAATGCGTAAAAACAATTATATCAATTCATGTTTTATAAACCTCAATATTTCAATGGAATAAATAATCCATTAGTTTCTAAGAAAATAAATTATATTTTTAGAAAACTTAGTTTTTTCATTTTGATGTAAAGAATGTGATAATTTTTTCTTCGATTAATACTGTCCCAAGGGTGATGATGATAAACATAGGTCATTGATTGAAAATTTTTATTTTGATGAAGAGAAAAAAATTATTTAATAAAATTTTTCAAAGGGGTTATTAAATGGAAAATAATATTCTTGAGGGTAGAAGGATTATATAGAATGAAAAATTCTATATGTTTGAAAAAAAGATATAGGTAATCATATTGAATATGAGCATAACATGAGAAAAAATCATGAGACATGCCCTGGAATATGTAAAAAATCCAAAAAAATTAAATTAACTTCTTTAAAAATCTAAATCAATGTATAAATATGGAAATAGTGTCTCTAACCTTTTTATAATATGAGAAAAAAGCGATAAGTTCCATGAATATGTAGAATAAATTTTATATGTATAATATTACCATGAAGATTCATTTGAATAATATGATGGAATAATTAAATGTATAATTTACTGTGTAAAATAAAAAAATAGGATGGGTGGATCATCCATCACAAAATAATTATTATAAGAAACATTATAGGGATTTTTTAACAGACTTTCCAGTATGTATCTTATATGGAAAATGTAATAATTTTTAATGACCTTATATTTGATCCTATAATCACAAACTCATTGATAGGGAGTACATTATATGATTTTTTATTTACAAAATCTTTTATATCATATAAAATTTATTAGTATAATGAATAATCTCTTGATTTATATACTGAGAGTAAATGGGTTTGAGTAAATTATTTTTCTATAGACGAATCTTGTTAGAATAAGTATCGATTGTAGAGTTGTATTTAGTTTTAAATTAATAAATCACATGAAATTTTGGAGTATTTATAATTAATTATATTACATGTGTAATTCCTATCCAAATGAAAAAATGTGATGAGATGGATATTAATCGATTGAGGTAATTGTACAGAATACTAGATAATGTTTTTATTGGAATGTTTTCAAAGGATATTATACACAGTTTTCAAAAAAACCAAAAAACCATAATTATTTAATTTTTTTATTATATCAAATATCATGTTTATATAATGATATTATAAATTATAGATAATTATGTTCAGTGGTAGAATGTGAAGAAAAATGGGCAACTAGTTAGAGTCTACCAGATATACAATTTTTTTGAGTCTATTGGATAGTGTTATTCTAGATAAAGTCTAATAGTTGGATGTTTATAAGGGAGGTCATCATATTAGTGTTTATGGATAAATTAATAACATTTTGATTCTTAACACATTTATTGTGGAGTGTTTTTATATTGTATCCAGCAAATATATTTTTTGGATTCAATTATTCAAAAAGATCCATCATACATAGTAACTCAAAGAGATATATCCAATGTAATGGTAAAAATCCCACTTCGAAAACAATGTATATAACTCCATTGAACTTATGGAATCTATAAAAAAACAAATCCATGATTAAGAGAAAAAGTACACCAATAATATTAGTTCTAATGAAGATGTATCAGATGATTTTTTAAATATGATTATAATTATTTTTTATATTATTTATTGTTAAGATGATAATATTATATTTCAATGATCCCTTAATTTTGATGGAGGAGTTTTGAGATTAGTTAATATTTTAGTAAATTTATTATAATGTTGACCCCAATATTTTAGTAAATTTACTATGATTATTATTGAATTTTATTTCCTATGATTTTTGAAGGGGTATAAAAGAATAATGTGTTGAGTGGGAAACTCAAATTTAAAGAATCATTAGAGTGGGAAATTATAATTTGAAGTTTTTGTACTTAACCTTTTTAAAAAAAAATTAATATATAAATGGTTACAGTTCCACTATATAATTATTAATATTTTTTTAAAGTAAGAGTTATTGATGATGTGATGGACCACCTATGCAAATTGATAGATATTTTTCTAAAGCACTCATGAATGTAATACCAGATATTTGGTATCAGATAGAGTGGTGTTATACATGTAACAAATTAATTTTTATCAGACAGAGTAGTAGCATACACGTAAAATATAATAATTACAAGGTATCAAATATAGGGTACTATGAAAAGGTTACTATAAATAAAAGTCATTGGATATATTGGTTTGTTTTAAGAAGTTTTTTATGGAGGATTTTATAGTTGATGTAAAAAATATGAAGTGGAGAATAATGACATATTTTAATGAAAGGGTCAATAATTAAAATAAATAAATGATAATGTTTTGAAGCATTTTATTAAAGGTTCATTTTTTGATGTAAAATTTTCTTTATCACGTTATCTGTGTATGAAGTACATGAAATGTTTAAAGACTATAGTTATATAAAACTTATTGATATTCCATTCATAATTGATAAAATGAAATGAATTTTTCCCAGTGGATGTGTGGTCATAAATTATTTTAAATCCATGAAAAGTACTTTTGACTAATATTCAGTTATGAACCATATAATTACTTATATTCTTATGACAGTGATATTCTATTCTTTTCATTAGAGTTTAATCTCTTTAACTAGAGATGTATATTTTGTTATGAAAATAGAAAAAACTAAATGGAGGAACACATCTTCACTCACTCATATTTTTTAAATAGTTTCTAATGATTACATTGAATTGGTATTAGATCCCATGTTCCATCATTGACGCTATGGTTTTTTTGAATACAATGAATACTTTAATGGATGTACATAACATATTTAATACTAAGTGGCTTCCTATCACCGATTGGAATAACAATCATATCTGCTGAGATAGAATTATACCAAATCTTTTATACCTTATATATAATGTTTTGAATATACTATATACAGTTTAAATCATTCATTTGAGTTTGATAACTTAATATATATAGATAATATGAATTTTTAAAATTATGTTAATGTAATAAATACTATTGATTCATCTCCACGAAAGTTAATTACTTAGTATCAATGTAATTATAACATCCAAAGAAATATTTGAAAAATTGAAGAATATATTTGAATGAATTATAAATGTAAATAAATATAGGTTATACATTTTGATAATAGAATTATGAAGATCACAAAATGGGAAATGATAAATATATTGGTTATTTCTCACTATATGATCTTTGTTGAAAAATTATAATATTATACTCTTATTAAAAAGATTCTTATAATTCTTCATGATAAATTTTTTTGCAAGGAATCCTACGTAGATTATAGTGATACTAAAACTCTATATCATAATTATTTATATAGTTTCTTCATCACATATGATATAATATATGAAGATACTATCAAGTACTAGGTATGGGTCTTTTATCAAATAACATTCAATGTTTCTAATAATGGAATGTGAATTAAATGTACCATGTAAAAAGGAAATTAATATAGAAATTGTATATGATGAAATTAAAAAAAATGTACAATAACTTATTACTTATAAAGAGAAAATAAGAATATGAAATTATAAAATAATGTTTCAATTGAAGTGATTCAACTATGGAGTCATAAATTTTTTTATTGAAAACTATCTAATGATAAAGGAAGTTAAAAACATTGACGATGTAGATAAAAAGGAAAAAGTTATTTGAATAATGATAAAGGTAAATAAAAGTAAATTTCAAAAGGAAGGGATATGAGGGTCTTTAAATATGAAAATAGAAACATTTTTTGATATTTAAACAAGTTTATGATGGTAAAGTAGAAGAATAAAACAAATGTATTACTTATTCTAAGAAGATTCTTATTTTAAATGTAAATATTAATAACCTTTAAATTATTTTTGATGTATTCTTAATAGAGACAAAGTGGAAAAGTTGATTGATTTATTATTAAAATAGAATTGAAGTAATGTCATTCAATTATTATTATTCTTGAAAAAGAAATTAAGATGTCAATTAAGAATCATTTATTAGAAGAACATTAATCTGAACATGATAAGAAATCAAATATTTTAAAATACATCAAAAATATTAAGAAGAAACTTGATAATGTTAAATAATTCAACATCAACCTTTCAGAAAAGGTAAATGTGAAAGTGAAATAATTTTACCACGTACAATAGAAGCTGGTTAATGCTAAAAATTGAATATAAATCATCCAAAACATAATTTTAGTAGTTCTTTTATGTAAAAATACTTTTGGAACTCATAGGTATTATCTATGGTCATTCCCTAATGTTATCAATAAGTTTGAATGTGTAATAATGATATAGTATTTCAAGAGGACCAATTTTTTCCAAAATATATTATGTAAACCAATATAAAAATAATAGGAAACAAAATTTAAATAAAATATAACTAAAATAGATACTATATTAAGAATCATAAAAAGTATAAGATGAATAATATGTTTTTATATGTGCAGAAAAAAATTCTCATGATACAAACAAAATAATGATGGTCAAAAAAATCATTAAAAATAGATACATAGTTTCTAAAAAAAATTGTGTAATGAAATAAATATTCATTATATAGATATTTCAAATAATATAGATACTTTGAAAATTTATATTATATTTATTTTTAAAATAATTTGTACAATAATTATCCTAGATGGAAATTGAGGTAGAACTTTTGGGTATTCAACCTCCACAAATGAGATAACATGGATAATTCAACCTGAAAACTGAAA
Organism: Viscum album; assembly: GCA_963277665.1. Lineage (NCBI taxonomy): Eukaryota > Viridiplantae > Streptophyta > Magnoliopsida > Santalales > Viscaceae > Viscum > Viscum album. The sequence continues at coordinate 1,620,176,074 of OY728125.1, forward strand.
ATAGACTTCATGATCCATAAATATTTTATCATCCTTGTAATCATTTTAATGGATATGTTTTAATTATATTATCTCATAAATATTCATATAAAAAATTATTAATTCATAATTTTAAGTAAGAAATATTTGAATAAAAAGTATTAGTTTTTAGGACTACTCTGAAAGACACAAAATGAGAATTGACTTTGATATTTTATATCGTGTGTCTTAAACCATGAATAAAGATTTGATGTTTTTTAAAAAAATATGAATGATTGAAAAGAAGTATCATTGAATTTTCAAAATCATGGGTTACTTAGAATCGAATGTATTGTATTTACAATTACTATAAAAAGAATATTTAATTTTATATGGACTTTATTTGTTGAAGGATATAATCCAATATTTTTGCGCTTCAAAACTCTATGATGAAGTAAAATAATGTTACATTAAGAAAATATTTATTTTATTAAAAAATGATTAATGATGGTGAATTTCTAACAACAGTCCATTGAATCAATATTAAATTTGTTTCAATTTAGAGATTCATAAGGATCATGATATATGAGGATGGTGTAAGGAAATAAGTTTGTAATTTGTGACATTGAAATATCGTTAAGAGTAATATTATAAATTTAAAAAGAGGCAAATTATTCTAGACAATCCCAATATCAAATTAAAAATACACCTGCATTGTTCACTATATTAGAAAGAGAAGATTTCAAATTTAGTTCAAAAGAGGGTTGAGAAATAGAAAACTCATCAATTGGTTCTTATACAGACTATCATATATAGGACAATAAAAGGTTAATTAAAAAGGTTATATGATTATTTTAGTTCCCTTATTGATGATTTCCCTCATAAATGATTTATTATATTCTTGAAACATAAATTACAGGCTCTAAAAATGATTATATGTTTCAAGAGAAACTCTGAAATGTAATATGGTTATTTTTTCATAAAGATTTGATATAATAATGGAACCAGATATACATATAGAAATCCTAAAGACTATCTTCAAAATAATAATATTTACCATGAACATCTCACTCCTTAAACACCGGACAATAATAATTTACTAAATAAATAACATAATTGTGGTTGATATGTCTCAAACCAAGATGATTGAACAAGATACTTCTTGATTATATTTATTACAAAAAAATTGGTGTAATATGTCGTATTCGGATTTTTTGTTACTTTGGAAAAAACTATGTTATTACTATATATAAGATTTTTTTTATTGATACTACAATTTTGAAATATTTTTGACTATTTATATTTTATTTCATTATAAAATATGAATTTGATAAGTTTGTAAAGTTCCATAAAAGAGGACTTGAATGTTTCTTGGTTGGATACTCACCTAATTGTAGAAGATACATGTGTTTTAACAAGAAAACTTGAGATATGTTACTTTTTTAATGTGAAAGTGTTGGAAAATTCTAATAGAAAATTTTCATAGTCAGCTAAAAATATAAGAGGAAGTTAAGATGATGTATTTACTTTAAAACCATATAATATAGTTTCTAATGGAAATATTGATGTGGAAATAATGCATGATTGAGATATTGAATCATCCCTTTAAGAGATGTGGAAAAATATTGTTTATCTCATCCAAATATTACGAATAAAATGAATATAAAAAACATCATTGGTGACCAAGGGAAATTGTTTCAAACTTGAAGCATATAAAGGATTTATTCATATAATTTTATGTATTTATAGATTTATAAAAGAGGGGATGATAATGATTTGATGTATTAAGGTTTGACCGACTCCAGGAATAAACAATTAAATCAAATTGAATGAAATGATACAAGGGAACTTGTATCCAAACAAAAAGATAAGAAACATGGAAATATAATTTTTTGAAGTCTACTTGTCAGTTTTAGTCGTTGATTTATATGAGACATTTGATAGTATAATATGAATTGAATCCATCTGAATGATTACTTCCCTTAAAATATAATGAATATAAAAGATATTTTCAATGGATGTAAAGTCTACCATTCAAAATTTTAATCAATAAGAAAAATTTAATATTGATAAACCATGTGGCACCCTACATGGTTAAGATGGAAACTAAGTTTGAAGGTTTAATAAGGCCTTTTATGGGTTAAAATAAGCTCTTATAGATTGGAATTATAATATAGATTGTTTCTTGCAGAAGTAGAATTTTATAAAATGAATAGTTTATATAATACTATACAAAAAATATAATTACATAGTTTATATAATTATGATTTTTTATTTTGATGATATAATATTCACTAGAAATTAAAAATAAATGCATGAAATGTTTTCTAGTGATATAGAGTTATTTGTGATGTGTATTCTAGGATAAATAATGTATATTGTTGTATTAAAAAATTTTATAATCTAAATGAATATTTTTCTATCTCCAGAGAAGTAATATAAAGAACACTTAATGATATTTGGAACTGAAGATTCAAGTCATGTTTATAATTTAATTTCATTGCTGATTTTTTTTAAATGATTTTAAAAGATAGGGTATTGATCATAAGGAATATAGAAATTTTTTTGGAATCCCATTATATCTCATAGATTCATGAATTGATTTTTTAATGTTATTACTCTTTATTATAGGTATATAATTTCACCAAATTAGTCCAATATTGTGGATGAAAAAATAATTCTATGATATATTAGGTGAAATTAATTTCAAATTATATATTTATATAAAATGGATGAATGATCTCTTTTTATACATAGATATAGATTGGGAAGGTTGGTTAAATGATAGAAAATCGACATTTGGTAGAGTATTATTATTTTCAGATTTTTTTTGAGTTGGTATACAAAGGAGCAATTTAAAATGACTCTAATCACCATAGAATCTGATTAGGTAGATTCCAATGATAATATTTCATAATAAATTTGGATGAATATACATGTGGATAAAAATTTTTATGGGGTGAAGTTTCCCCTAAACTTGTGTTTCGATAATCATTGCAAAAATAAATCTAACCATGGATCTAGTACAACATTTTATACCCATGAATATAAATATTAAATATCACCATATTAATGAAATTTTTGAATGAAATGAACTGAAGATAGATTTTGTTACAACAAAAGTTAAAGTATGTGATATATTTACTAAATCATTAGTGATTAAACCATTTTATATCATATGGATGACTATGGTAATTCTACCACATGATCTTCAAGGATAGAATATGTAAATTTCTATCATGCCTCTCATATTATCTTCTGGTATTATTTTAAAGGGAGAGAAAATATGTAACATAAATCTACCTATTTGTATATACATTTTTTCAAGGGAGAGTATAATTTTAAGGGTAAATTATGATGTTATAATTTGTGATATATTTTATTAGTTGTTTAAATTATATCTATGAGTTATTCTAAATTTTGAAAATGTTTGTGATGATATTATATAGATCTTAAGAATAAGTTTCAAAATTTATCTAATAACTAAATGTTGGAAATCATGATATTTTCATTAAATTATTTTGGTTTACTACAACTTGTTAATGTATTTAGGGCTAAACATGTTGGACAATGATCCATTTAAAATTATTTAAAGATTTAGTGATTTATTTTATTTGGTTGAAAATATAATCCATTGGGAGAGATTATTATTACAGAGTGGTTTTGATTTAATTATTATTATAATGAATAATATTGATGGGAGATTCATTTTATATATGTACATTATTGTCTATTTATAAACAACATGAAAAGTTTAAAAATTAATTGTAAACTATATTAGAGATATAATGTAGAGTCTAACAGGAGAATGTGATTATATGGAATTGAATGGATCTATGTGATTAGAAAGATGAATGGATAATGTTTTTGATCGAAAGTGTTCACAGGACATCTAACTAAGTGTTTTGAAAAAAAAATCATGCGATTCATTACAATTTTGAACATACAAAAAAATTATTATATTATAGATATATTTATGACTCGAGGAATTTTTATCCAAAAGAAGGAATTGAATGAATATATTGATATTAGAAACAGTCTAATAGAAAATAGATATATTGCGAGTCTCCAAGATGGAATTATTCTATAAATAGTTCACTACATATAATATTCCTCGGTATTGGCCTAATGTTTCTATTCCTCATGATTGAGGTTGAATGGTTGAGGTGTGAAGTGTGAGGTCCTTAAATTCTCTTCATATCCTACAGTTAACACACCACAAGGTCTAGATTTTCTAGACCTCCAGCTTGTTCTTTCTTGGACTCTGGTTGATTTTGATGATTTTTTATACCTTCTTAAAGTGCTGTATTAAAGTATTCTGATTCTTTGTTTTGACCAGTATGTGTTTTGTCTCTTTGATGGTTGTGGCAAGGAATATATGGAAGCAAAATGTCTTCATTATAGCCCTGTTTGAATTTTTTTTTATCTAAACTGAACTGCATACTGGAGGATCCAGTCATTAGCTTGCGTTAATTGTTGGATTTGTTGTGTTAATTTGAGGTTTTAAAGCTTAGCAGGGAAAGGAGTTCTATATTGACCTTCTGTTTAATCTTTTTAACCCACTTCCTGATTCTTTTTTCCTCTTCTCCTCATAGTTTTTAGCAGTTCATACTGACTGTAAGGGAGGAAGGCTCCGACTGTTCTTATTTTTCCAATAGGATAGTTCTTTGAACTTTTTTATGGACTGCATATTTAATGATCCAGCATTGAAAGAAACAATTTACTGATGATTCTTTTGGGATGTCTTCAAGAATAGTTTTCTTTTGATTGAGTTTTTCTTTGTAACCCTATTAAATCCCTATTGGTGTATTTTCATTACACCTCGAGCTTATAATGTCCTTCTTTTTTGACTTTATTAAATTCCATAGGCAATATAAATTTGGAAACCAATCAATGTCGCAAATTTTTCTAAAAAACATATGTTGTTTACATATTCCTATTTCTCCATGAGGTTTTAAGGTTATGTCATGCATCATTTTACAATATTATTATTATCATCTTTTTATGACATTTAAAAAAAATCTTGAATCACATTTCTTAATTTCATCATTCTATTCCTTTATTATTCCTTTTATAGTCTTTATTCATCACATTGTTCTCATGTACGTTCTGTGGTTATACCATGTAGTTTTAGATCATCGAGGAAATATAAGGGAATGTTATGATTATTAGTTTCTGTAATTTTATTAATATTTTATTTTTTTATTTTTGTACCTAGTTACCTAAATAAACATGGTTTCATGATATTATGGGGTATTATTTAGTGTCATTTCATATAATAAACCATGAAATAATATGTATAAAATACATGGGTTGTCATAGGAACTAATTAATTATTTTACTTTTTATAAATATCTAATTTTTTAAGGATAAAAAACAATGTCAACACCCATAATATGGGTTTGGATTAACCTATATATATAAATAATTAAATAAGTGATAGATTTTATAGACTTATTACTATATTAGGATAGTTAATAAAAGTTCTCAAACATATCATCTCCTATATGGTTAAACATATTTCTACTAAGAAATGTGTAACATAATTATATCAATTCATGTTTTAGAAACCTCAATATTTCAATGGAAGAAATAATCCATTAGTTTCTAAGAAAATAAATTATATTTTTAGAAGACGTAGTTTTTTCTTTGTGATGCAAAGAATGTGATAATTTTATCTTCGATTAATACTATCCCAAGGGTGATGATGATAAACATAGGTCATTGATTGAAAATTTTTATTTTGATGAAGAGATAAAAATTATTTAATAAAATTTTTCAAAGGGGTTATTAAATGGAAAATAATATTCTTGAGGGTAGAAGGATTATATAGAATGAAAAATTATATATGTTTGAAAAAAAGATGTAGTTAACCATATTGAATATGAGGATAACATGAAAAAAAAATCACGAGACATGCCATGGAATATGTAAACAATCAAAAAAAATAAAATTAACTTCTTTAAAAAACTGAATCAATGTATAAATATGGAAATAGTGCCTCTAACCTTTTTCTAATATGAGAAGAAAATGATATGTTCCATGAATATGTAGAATATATTTTATATGTATAATATTACCATGAAGATTCATTTGAATAATATAATTGAATAATTTAACGTATAATTTACCGTGTAAAATAAAAAAATAGGATGGGTGGATAATCCATCACAAAATAATTATTATAAGAAACATTATAGGGATTTTTTAATAGACTTTCTAGTATTTTTCTTGTATGGTGACGAAGTACAAGAAAATATTGGGTAAAAATTGAAAAGTGAGTCTACAATTATCCAATGTATCAGTCACAATGATATGGGGTACTAAATTAATTTATATCATATAATTCATGGTATTTTACATCATGAATGGATAAAAAATTAGGAATATGAATTTTTAATATATATGGAAAGTGTTATAATTTTTAATGACCTTATAGTTGATCCTATAATCACATACTCATTTATAGAGAGTACATTATATGATTTTTTATTTACAAAATCTTTTATATCATATAAAATTTCATAGTATAATGAATAATCTCTTGATTTATATACTGAGAGTAAGAGGTTTTGGGTAAATTATTTTTCTATAGACGAATCATGTTAGAATAAGTATCGATTGTAGAGTTGTATTTAGTTGTAAATTAATAAATCACATGAAAATTTTGAGTATTTATAATTAATTATATTACATGTGGAATTATTATCCAAATGAAAAAATGTGATGAGATGGATATTAATCGATTGAGATGATTTTACAGAATACTAGATAATGTTTTTATTGGAATTTTTTCAAAGGATATTATACACAGTTTTCTAAAAAACCAAAAAACCAAAATTATTTAATTTTTTTATTATATCAAATATCATGTTTATATAATCTTATTATAAATTATAGATAATTATGTTCTGTGGTAGAATGTCAAGAAAAAGGGGATACTAGTTAGAGACTACCAGAAATAAAAAAAAATTCAGTCTATCAGATAGTGTCTTTCTAGATAGAGTCTAATATTTGGATGTTTATAAGAGAGGTCATCCGATTAGAGTTTATGGATAAATTCATAACATTTTGATTCTTAACACATTTATTGTGGGGTGTTTTTATAATGTATCCATCAAATAGATTTTTTTGGATTCAATTATTCAAAAAGCTCCATCATACGTAGTAACTCAAAGAGATCTATCCAATGTAATGGTAAATATACCACTTCAAAAACAATGTATATGACTCCATTGAACTTATGTAATCTGTAAAAAAACAAATACATGATTAAGAGAAAAAGGATACCAATAATATTAGTTCTAATGAAGATGTATTAGATGATGTTTTGAATATGATTATAAATATTTTTTATATTTTTTATTGTTAAGATGATAATATTATAATTCAATGATCCCTTAATTTTGATGGTGTTTTGAGATTAGTTAATATTTTAGTAATCTTATTATATTTTTGACCCCAAGGTTTTAAAAAATTTACAATGATTATTATTGAATCTTATTTCATATGACATTTTAAGGGGTGTAAAAGAATAATGTGTTAAGTGGGAAACTCAAATTTAAAGAATCATTGGAGTGGGAAATTCAAATTTGAAGTTTTTGTACTTACCATATTTTTAAAAAAATATATAAATGGTTACAGTTCCACTATATAATTATTAATATTTTTTAAATTAAGAGTTATTGATGATGTGATGGACCACCTATGTAAATTGATAGATATTTTTCTAAAGCACTCATGAATGTAATACCAGATATTGGGTATCAGATAGAGTGGTGCTAGACATGTAACAAATTAATTTGTATCAGACAGAGTAGTATCATACACGTAAAATATAATAATTACAAGGTATCAAATATAGGGTACTAAGAAAAGTTTACCATAAATAGAAGTCATTGGATATATTAGTTTTTTTTAATAAGTTTTGTTTGGAGGATTTTATAATTTTGGTAAAAAAATATGAAGTGGAGAATAATGACATATTTTAATGAAAGGGTCAATAATTAAAATAATTAAATGATAATGTTTTGAAGAATTTTATTAAAGGTTCATTTTTTTATGTAAAATTTTCTTTATCACGTTACTTGTGTAGGATGTACATGAAATGTTTAAAGACTATAGTTATATAAAAGTTATTGATATTCCATTCATAATTAATAAAATGAAAAGATTTTTTCCTTGTTGATGTGTGGTCCTAAATTATTTTAAATCCAAGAAAAGTACTTTCGACGAATATTTGTTTATGAACCATATAATTATTTATATTCTTATGACAATGATATTCTATTATTTTCATTAGAGTTTACTCTCTTTAACTAGAGATGTATATTTTGTTATGAAAATAGAAAAAACTAAATGGAGGAACACATCTTCACTCCCTCATATTTTTTAAATAGTTTCTAATGATTACATTGAATTGGTATTAGATCCCATGTTCCATTATTGACGCTATGGTGTTTTTTTGAATACAATGAATACTTTAATGGATGTACAAAACATATTTAATACTAAGTGGCTTCCTATCACTGATTGGAATAACTATCATATCTGGTGATATAGAATTATACCAAATCTTTTATACCTTATATATAATGTTTATGAACATACTGTATACAGTTTAAATCATTAATTTGAGTTTTATACCTTAATATATATAGATAATATGAATTTTTAAAATGATTTTAATGTAATAAATACTATTGATTCATCTCCACGAAAGTTAATTATTTAGTATCAAAGGAATTATATCATCCAAATAAATATTTGAAAAATTGAAGAATATATTTGAATGAATTATAAATGTAAATAAATATAGGTTATACATTTTGATAATATAATTATGAAGATCTAAAAATGGGATATGATAAATATATTGGTTATTTCTCACTATATGATCTTTTTTGAAAAATTATAATATTATACTCTTATTAAAATGATTCTAATAAATTTTTATGATAAATTTTTTTCCAAGGAATCCTACATAGATTATAATGATACTAAAACTCAATATCATAATTATTTATATAGTTTTTTCATCACATATGATATAATCTATGAAGATACTATCAAGTACTAGGTATGGGTCTTTTATCAAATATCATTCAATGTTTCTAAGTATGTAATGTGAATTAAATTTACCATGTAAAAAGGAAATTAATACAGAAAATGTATATGATGAAATTAAAAACATGTAAAATAATTTATTATATATAATGAGAAAATAAGAACTTTAAATTATAAAATAATGTTTCAATTGAAGTGATTCAACTATGGAGTCAGAAATGTTTTTATTGAAAACTATTTAAGGATAAATGAAGTTAAAAACATTGATGATGTAGATAAAAAGAAAATATATATTTGAATAATGTTAAAGGTGAATAAAAGTAAATTTCGAAAAGGAAGGGATATGAGGGGCTCTAAATATGAAAATAGAAACATTTTTTGATATTTGAAAAAGTTTATGATAGTAATGTAGAAGAATAAAACAAATGTATTAATGATTCTAAAAAGATTCTTATTTTTAATGTAAATATTAATAACCTTATTAATTATTTATGATGTATTCTTAATAGAGACAAAGTGGAAACATTGATGGATTTTATTATTAAAATATAATTGAAATAATTTTATTCAATTATTTTTTTTTTGAAAAAGAAATCATGATGTCAATTAAGAATCATTTATTAGAAAAACATGAATCTAAACATGATAAGAAATCAAATATTTTAAAATACATCAAAATATTAAGAAGAAACGTGACAATGTTAAATAATTCAACATCAACCATTCATAGAAGGTAAATCTGAAAGTGAAATAATTTTACCGCATACAATAAAACCTGGTTAATGTTAAACATCGAATATAAATCATCTAAAACATAATTTTAGTAGTTATTTTATGTAAAAATAATTTTGGAACTCATATGTATTATCTATGGTCATTCCCCACTGCTATCAATAAGTTTGAATGTGTAATAATGAAATATTATTTCAAGAGGACCAATTTTTTCCAAAATATATTATGTAAACCAATATAAAAATAATAGGAAACAAAATTTAAAGAAAATATAACTAAAAATAGATACTATATTAAGAATCATAAAAAGTATAAGATGAATATTATGTTTTTATATGTGTAGTAAAAAAATTCTCATGATACAAATAAAATAATGATGGTCACAAAAATCATTAAAAATAGATACATAGTTTCTGAAAAAATACAGTTTAAAGAAATAAATATTCATTATATAGATATTTCAAATAATATATATACTTTGAAAATATATATTATATTTATTTTTAAAATAATTTGTACTACAATTATCTTAGGTGGAAATAGAGGTAGAACTTTTGGGTATTCAACCTCCACAAATGAGATAACATGGATAATACAACCTAAAAACTAAAAATAGACTTCATGCTCCGTAAATATGTTATCATCCTTGTAATGAATTTAACGGATATGTTTTAATTATATTATCTCAAAAATATTTATATGAAAAATTATTAAATCATGATTTTATGTAAGAAATATTTGAATAAAAAGTCTTAGTTTTTAGAACTACTCTCAAGGACACAAAATGCTAATTTTCTTGGATATTTTATATCGTGTGTCTTAAACCATGAATAAAGATTTGATGTTTTTAAAAAAATATGAAAGATTAAAAGGAAGTATCATTGAATTTTCAAAATCATGGGTTACTCAGAATCGAAGTTATTGGATTTACAATTACTATAAAAAGAATATTTAATTTTATATGGACTTTATTTGTTGAAGTATGTATTCCAATCTATTTTTGCTTCAAAACTCTATGATGAAGTAAAATAATGTTACATTAAGAAAATTTTTATTTTATTAAAAAATGATTAATGATGGTGAATTTCTAACAACAGCCCATTGAATCAATATTAAATTTGTTTCAATTTAGAGATTCATAAGGATCATGATATATGAGCATGGTTTAAGGAAATAATTTTGTAATTTATGACTTTGAAATATCATTAAGAGTAATATTATAAATTTAAAAAGAAGAAAAATATTCAAGACAATCCCAATATCAAATTAAATATAGACCCGCATTGTTCGCTATATTAGAAAGAGAAGATTTCAAATTTAGTACAAAAGAGGGTTGAGAAACAGAAAACTCATCAATTTGTTCTTATACAGACTATCATATATGGGATAATAAAAAGTTAATTAAAAAGGTTATATTATTATTTTATTTCCCTTATTGATGATTTCCCTCATAATAGATTTATTATATTCTTGAAACATAAATTATAGGCTCTAAAAATGATTATCTGTTTCAAGAGAAACTCTGAATTGTAATATGGTTATTTTTTTATAAAGATTTGATATAATAATTGAACCAGATATACACATAGAAATCCTAAAGACTATCTTCAAAAGAATAATATTTATCATGAACATCTCACTCCTTAAACACCAGACAATAATAATTTACTAAATAAATAACATAATTCTGGTTGATATGGCTCAAACAAAGATGATTGAACAAGATGCTTCTTGATTATATATATTACACAAAATTGGTGTAATATGTCATATTCGGATTTTTTGTTTCATTGGAAAAAACTATTTTATGACTATATATAAGATTTTTTTTCTATTGATACAAAAATTTTGGAATATTCTTGACTATTTGTATTTCATTTCATTATAAAATATGAATTTGATAAATTTGTAAAGTTCCATAAAAGAGGACTTGAATGTAGATTGGTTGGATACTCACCTAATGGTAGAAGATACTTGTGTTTTAACACGGAAACTTGAGATATTTTACTTTTTTAATGTGAAAGTGATGGAAAATTCTGATAGAAAATTTTCATAGTAAAATAAAAATATAAGAGGAAGTTAAGATGATGTATTTACATTAAAACCATATAATATAGTTTCTAATTGAAATGTTGATGTGGAAATAATAGATGATTGAGATATAGATTCATCCATTTAAGTGATGTAGAAAAATATTTTTTATCTCATCTAAAGATTACTAATAAAATTGATATAAAAAACATCATTGGTGACCAAGGGAAATGGTTTCAAACTAGAAGCATATAAATGATTTATTCATATAATTTTATGTATTTATAGATTTAGAAAAGAGGGGATGATAATGATTTGGTGGATTAAGGTTCGAATGACTCCATGAATAAACAATTAAATCAAATTGAATGAAATGATACATGGGAACTTGTATCCAAACAAAAAGATAAGAAACAAGGAAATACTATTTTGTGAAGGCTACTTGTCAGTTCTAGTCGTTGATTTATATGAGACATTTGATCGTATAAAATGAATTGAATCCATCAGAATGATTACTTCCATTCAAATATAATGAATATATATGATATTTTCAATGGATATAAAGTATACCTTTCAAAATTTGAAGCAATAATAAAAATTTAATATTGATAAACCATGTGGTACCCTACATGGTTAAGATGAAAACTAAGTTTGAAGGTTTAATAAGGCCTTGTATGGGTTAAAATAATCTCTGATAGATTGGAATTATAATATAGATTGTTTCTTATAGAAGTATAATTTTATAAAATTAATAGTGTATAGAATAATATACAAAAAATATAACTATATAGTTTATATAATTGTGATTTCTTATTTTTATGATATAATATTCAATAGAAATTATAAATAAATGCATGAAATGTTTTCTAGTGATATAGAGTTATTTGTGATGTGTATTCTAGGATAAATAATGTATATTGTTGTATTAAAAATTTCTATAATCTAAATGAATATTTTTCTATCTCAAGAGAAGTAATCTAAAGAACACTTAATGATATTTGGAACTGAAGATTCAAGTCATGTTTATAATTTAATTTCATTGGGGAATTTTTTTTAATGATTTTAAAAGATAGGGTATTGATCATAAAGAATATAGAAAATTTTTGGAATCCCATTATATCTCATAGATTCATGAATTGATTTTTTAATGTTATTACTCTTTATGATAGGTATATAATTTCACCAAAATAGTCCCATATTGTGGATGGAAAAATAATTCTATGATATATTAGGTGAAATTAATTTCAAATTATAGATTTACATAAAATGGATGAATGAGCTCTTTTGATACATAGATATATATTGGGAAGGTTGGTTAAATGATAGAAAATCCACATTTGGTAGAGTATTCTTATTTTGATATTTTTTTTGAGTTGGTATACAAAGAAGCAATTAACTATGACTCTCATCACCATAGAATCTGATTAGGTGTATTCCAATTATAATATGTTATAATAAATATGGATGAATATACATGTTGATAAAAATTTTGATGAGGTGAAGTTTCCCCTAAACTTGTGTTTCAATAATCATTGCAAAATAAATCTAACCAAGGATCTAGTAAAACATTTTATACCCATGAATATAAATATTAAATATCACCATATTAATGAAATTTTTTAATGAAATGAACTGAAGATAGATTTTTTTACAACAAAAGTTAACTTATGTGATATATTTACTAAATCATTAGTGATTAAACCATTTTGTATGATATGGATGACTATGGTAATTATACCTCATGACCTTCAAGGATAGAATATATAAATTTCCATCATGTCTCTCATATTGTCTTCTGGTATTATTTTAATGTGAGAGAAAATATGTAACATAAATCTACCTATTTGTATGTACTTTTTTTCAAGGGAGAGTATATTTTTAGGGGTAAATTATGATGTTACAATTTGTGATATATTTTACTAGTTGCTTCAATTATATCTATGAGTTATTATAAATTTTGAAAATGTTTGTGATGATATTATGTAGAGTTTAAGAATAAGTTTCAAAATTTTTCTAATAACTAAATGTTGGACATCATGATATTTTCATTAAATTATTTTGGTTTACTATAACATGTTAATTTATTTAGGCCTAAACATGTTGTACAATGATCCATTTCAAAATATTTAAAGCTTTAGTGATTTATTTTATTTGGTTGAAAACATAATCCATTGGGAGAGATTATTATTACAAAGTGGTTTTGATTTAACTATTATTATAATGAATAATATTGATAGGAGATTCATTTTATATATGTACTTTATTTTCTATTCATAAACAACATGAAAAGTTTAAAAATTAATTGTAAACTATATTAGAGAGATAATGGAGAGTCCAAAAGGCGAATGTGATTATATGGAATTGAATGGATCTATTTAATTAGAAAGAAGAATGGATAATGTATTAGATCGAAAGTGTTGACATGACATCTGACTAAGTGTTTTGAAAAAAAAATCATGCGATTCATTAAAATTTTGAACATACAAAAAATTATTATTATATAGATATATTTATGACTCGATGAATTTTTATTCAACAGAAGGAATTGAATGAATATATTGATATTATATACAGTCTACTAGACAATAGGAATATTTCGAGTCTCCAAGATGAAATTGTTCTATAAATAGTTCACTACATATAATTTTCCACATTTGGAAATCTCACAATAGATTAATTTCAAAGACAATAGATGGAGTATTCAACAACAATCATTATATAGTGTATTATAATAAGATATATCATAAAGTGGATTATGAGTGAAGCCTTTGGACAATTCCATCAGACATAGTATGTCAATGATGACCTAGAAATTGAATCAGTAACATTGCATAACTTTTTTTATCAATACATCTAACTATTGTAATCAAGAAAAAGAATAACCTTACGAAATTTACCATGTAAGGGATACCGGTTAGATTATTTTATAAAAAGATGTATCATATGATGGTTTCAGAATATTTACAATGTTTATTTATATTTAAAATTGTGACGATCATAATCTTTTCATTAAATATTCCATTAAACGTGAATGATGAATAATATTTCAAGAATATATTTAAGGATGTTTTAAAAAATATTTATGATGAGATTTGACGAATTTTCCCCAAAATACTATTAACTTCAATTTCCATATATATTTGATGTTAGTCAAAAAAATTAAGAGTCGTGCAAGAAATTAATACGGGAGATATGGTTCAAGTGGGAAAATTTAGTTTGAATTTCAAACTCTTGCCTTTTTTTGGAGAAACATTGTATATATAAGGGTGAACATGTATCTTTTTTCTGGTTTCTTTAGTTATTAATTGTCTGACAGTTGGTGAATAAGTGAGGTTATTACCTTAAATATTTTCCAATCTTCTATTGATGTTACAGACATAGTGTCATTAGATAGTCAGTATGAATCATAGTGACATAATATATGTAGGAGTCAAAGAGATACCATAAAGAGTGGTATCAAAATGTGAATCTATTAGAAGAATATAGAATTATACAAAGGTTACTTTACTAATGTTACTAGAATGATTTGTAATTATATTGAAATGTTTAGTTTAAGTTTTCTAGTGAATATTTTTTAGATCAAATTAGTAAAATATATTTAATATAAATATAAATAAACTATAGGATGGATATTGTGAAGAATTAAAATATTACTATGAAAATGTTATGAACGATCTTGGACATGGATAATGTTTTGAATAAATCATTTTCTTATCTTGTTATCTGTATAAGAAGATCATGCAATTTTGAAGGAAAACATTTCTATGTAAGTGAATGATATTACCATCCTAATATAAACAACTAATGGATTTTTTTCTAGTGTATATGTGGTCATATATTAGTTTCAAACTGTTCCAAGAACTCTATTCACTACTGGAAAATAGGTCTATACCCACGGTTTTCCAAAACCGTGGTTATATGGATAGTAGGAGAACCTATACCCACGGTTTTCCAGAACCGTGGGTATAGGCCACCTATACCCACAGTTGTGCCAAAAACTGTGGGTATAGTTTTATTTTAAGACCTATACCCACGGTTTTGGAGAAAACCGTGGGTATAGGGTATTTCCCGAAGACTTATACCGACGGTTTTTGAAAACCGTAGGGATTACGATTTTTTTTGAGGACCTATACCCACGGTTCTCCAGAACCGTGGGTATAGCTTTCCCGCGTTTTGGTGGGGAATGAAACTTAGGCGGGACATGAAAAATTTGGTGGGTAGACATTTTTTCACATACTAATGTATATATATATATATATATATGCGGATATATGAATGTATACTTGATAAAAATTCCAGATCGGTTGGTCTGTTCGTGGGGACTCGGCCGCGAGTCTCAGGAGAAGTCTCGGTTTCGAAACCCATCGGAAGTTATTTTTGAATTTTGATACAGAATATTAATATATATATATATATATATATATGAAGATAGTGTTATTATATAACAGATGAACATCCCAGCTCAGTTAGTGCGGTGCTGAGGCCTTGCATGCGGCGCGGGTTCGAAACCCACTGGTTGCGTTTTTTGGATAACATCATTGTTATTAATATATTATAATAAAATTACCCTTATATAAATGAAAATTAGTCAACTCAGTTGGTCCGCTGTGTTGCGTGGCTGTGTCTAAATGCGGGTGGCGCGGGTTCAAAACCTGCTGCCCTCATTTTTTAATTTTAAATTTCCCACGGTTTGAAAACCGTGGGGAAAGTTTCTTCCACGCTGTACACTAGCGTTTTGGTGTATGAAACACCTATACCCATAGTTCTACAAAACCATGGGTATAGGTCAAGACCCCTATCCCGACACGGTTCCAGCCCACGGTTCCCAAAACCGTGGGTATAGGTCATTTTTCCAGTAGTGATTCTTTTATTGACCAATTAACTATGAAATATATTATGTTTTTAAGGGTTATTTTTTGTGTTTATATTCATTAAGGTAATTTCTATCTAACTAGATGTGAAGGTTTCTTTACATAAATAAAAATCACAAAAGACATACGATTGATTCAGCCCATCTTAGTGGTCACATAATCATGATGGGTCCTTTTAAAATTATTCATTGAAATTTTGGTTAAAATAAAATGTAAATATTACTAAAATAATAATATATTTTGATATAAATTTGAGAATTTATGGAGGATATATTGAATCCAACATGATAACAATACCAATGGTATGTTATAACAGAATTACCAATACATATTATCTCTCAACAAATAAGGAATGAATTTTATACGTAGAGGAAAATATTTTATTCTACAAGGATTTCATATAATCTATTATTTCTAGGGTAGATTACTTATTAAATAATTCATATATGGGACCACCACTAATGGTTATTCATATTTAAATTCAGTGAGAAGTAAAAGAAGTAAAGAATATTAATCAGAAGGACTTCCATATAATTGAAGATATGTTGATTTTAATATATAGATGGATTAATTTATTACATATCTATATAATATTGAAGTCAAACTCTATATTGATGACATCCTTGATGACAAAGATATATGTAAGTCACACTACTGAGTCAAATTGGTTTACATAGTTTAATTAATGTGTTAACAAAATTATTAATGTTGTAATGTGTTAATATTCTATAATGTATTAACTTTTGGAGAACCATGCATTTTTTAAAGAATAAATATATTTCTATGAGTTTTTGAATTAATTATAGGTAAATTATTTACATTAAAATTATTATCATATATTATTAACCATGAATTGATGATATATTTAACTAAATAAATTAATGAAAATACTTCTCAAAGATTTACATTCATTCTACCCATCTCAAACTATATATTAAGAAGGACAATATAAAAAATATAGCTTTTATTACGAGGTGTGGGAATCATGAGTTGAATGTTATTTTTTTGGGTTCAGAAATTCACACTCACTTTCTAAGAATATGATTAATAGAGTATTAAATTATTTTCCTGGAAATTTTTTTAATATTTATTTATTTATGATATCTTGATTTAATCTAAGGGTTATGAGAAACCCATGTGGATCATGCAGTCACCCTGGAATGAGGGGGACGTGAATCAATATGAAAAAAAATTACCAAATATATTCAAATGAAACACTTTCTTACTTTTATTTAATTGAATATTTGATATCTATTAAAATTTACAAATATTTGGATATTATTCTTTACATTTTTAACCTCATCATATAAAAATGATATATTGAGAATAACACACATGTATTTTTATATGTTTACACCTTAGTATGAGAAACTAAATTATTTCCATGGAGACTCCCATGGATCCATGGGTTTATCCAAAAATAATCTATTTGACAATAATAATTATGTTATTTCATACTACATTCCATAGTTGATATCTCAAAAATTTCCACCTATATCCCTATAAAAATACAATGACTCATTTAATTTAAAAAAATTATTATCTTTTATTAAAATAATTGATAAAAAATATGGAGAAAAACCTGAAAACATCATCTAAAGAAAAAAAAATAACTACATTCAGGGTTCTTTTTCTGTTGTACCTCTTCCTTAATAAAATTATTCACCATCAAAATCATCTCACATTCTGTATGGTAAGACTCGATCCCATATGCCTTCGAAATTTGGGCCTCAAAATCTGCACATCAACCTACATATATTAATCTTACATCTACTGTGGCTCAAATAAATTCCCATGTAACCATCACTACCCTCCAATAACACTCCATACAATGTATTTATGAAGAAGAAAATACATTTCTGATTACAATGCTCAAAACCTATGACATGTACACATCTGATCAAAATGTTTTTTTCTTCCTCTCCATTATCCATGCATTTTTTTTGTTGGGTGCTCTTAGCACATTGAAATATTTATAATTTCACATCACTCATGTATATGAACAATTTTATTTTTTTGATTTTTTTATGTTACTCGAACCCCCTTTTTATAGGTGATCTAAAAGGGAAAATGTTAGAGACATAAATATGTTTTCCTACTCAACTAAAATTCTTATTTTGAACATTATTCTTATATCAACACCATTGGATTC
Organism: Viscum album; assembly: GCA_963277665.1. Lineage (NCBI taxonomy): Eukaryota > Viridiplantae > Streptophyta > Magnoliopsida > Santalales > Viscaceae > Viscum > Viscum album. Next base: position 1,620,194,884 of record OY728125.1, read on the forward strand.
TAATAAACTCCTCTATATTAGTATTGATGATTCATTAAATCTAACAAAATATTAAACATTTATCAAACATTATTAACCACAACATTAAATAACTACTTGAAAAATACATATCATGGTCAGATAAAAAGAATTAAAAATTAGGAAAACATTTTCATGTTAAGGACATTCAAAACTATTCTAACGATCTTTAGTACTACCTTGGACCAATGCTTTTTCTGATGACATAGTTATAGAAACTCATCTATTATATTATTTATGTCTCTAGTGAATATAAAAAATCTTTATTTAGTGATTCAACATTCCATAATATTCATAAAAAAATTTCCATAGTCTTGTAATGTCATCAATCCTTTGATTTTCACTATTTATATGCATCATATACCGATGCTATTTATAAATGTTTTAAATATTAACTTCAGTTAATTCCCCATTTTAATGGACTCTTATATATTTGACCAATTTGAGTTGTAATATGATTAAATAGTCCTCCATACATTGCTTCCCATCAAATCTCAAAAGATCATACTAGGCTTGAATCTCATAGATCATTCTATTTAATCTTCATAGTATCCTCATTATGATGTCATAGAATTACTATATATCATGATTATCTATTTGATTGATCTTAAAATTATCATCACTGTGTTTTATTTTATGAAAATGATTTTTAATGATACAATTTCTAATGCACTGATCAGTATGAAATTGTGAATTATCTATGTGAAAGAACATAACTTTATATTGGGGTTTATACCAAATATTCTTTTAAGATTACCATTAAATATCTATTGATAATGACATGATTAATCTCTATTTAATGTCATAGTGGAGAATCATATGATCATTCCACCTATTTGTTTAAAGATATGTATTATTATATGTATGGAATTTCCCATATTTTAAGGGAAAATATCACTATCATACAAAACATGGTCTAATGAATCATTTTCCAATTGACTCGATCTGGTTTCATCCAAACAACAACCCACTCCTTAAATTCATATCATCAATAATTGTAAATATTTTAACAAAACAATCATTTTACTGATACCTTCATACAACCAATTTATAAAACAACATTATAGGAATCTCAAAGAGTTACCTACTATAATTTTATCCATTAAATAGATGTTTATAAGATATTCTAGATTCCATTACATATGTCATGTAATTAAATGATTTACATTACATAACTAAAGGAATATATTACTAAATTTATGTAATTCCTGTTATACAATTATATAAGTAATACTATGAAATTGTTACGTTTATGTGGAATTCAAAAATCACTTTTTTATGTAATTATCATCATTTTTGGTTCATAAAATCATTTCAGATCATAATTCCCAATCTATGTACAACTTTACCTAATTTTCATATCTCACGTCATAAGATGTCTTACAAATAATGAAAACCAAATTCTTTATGCTTATCATTTAGTAAAAACAACCATGTTCTATCCAGTATCTCGAGACACAAGACATTATTCTACAACAACATTCTATAATCATCTCAGTCTTATGATCTATGTCCAATAATATTTATCTACAATATCCCATGTATGTGAGACACTTTAATTCTATTTTTATCAATCTCCATTTCCACAACACGAAAAACATTTTACAACCACAAAATAATAATCAACGGTCTAACTCTAACATCTGCCACGTTGTCTGAAATTTCACAAACTCTATTGGATAATAATATTTCATGATCATAGGAACATTTGAAATAACATAGAATTTTATGACTTATATAGAATTTCGTACTAACATGGTTAAGGAAAAAATTCCTGAAATCTATTGACACTTCATATGGATACATAATTAAATAATATTATTTTTTTGACTTATTAAAAATTTATCTCCAAACATGGTTAAGAAAAACATTCTTAACCTCCTTCAACACGTCCTTTGGAGACTTTATAAACAGTCACAATTAAATTTACCAATCTCCCCTTGTAGAAATCTTCAGTATTATTTTTTTACCAAATATACTTCTTTATCTCCAAATATCAAAGATAGTTGTTAGATACATTTTCATAAAATCATTCATAAGTAACCTAATCCATTAAATTCACCATTCTCTATTAAAAAATATATTCAAAATATATACAATATATCTAAATAATAATCTATTAAAAACATCAAGCTATAAATAGAATACAAAAAATAAAATTATTTATTTGAAAAACTATTTGTTATTGTGTTATATGGGAAGTTTTTTAAATGTGAATAAGAGATTCATTATGTATTTATTATAGGACATGATCTCTTAAAGAATGGTTACCATTTATCAATAAGAGAAAAGTGTTCTTGAATAACTATCAAAATCAATTAATTTAAAGAATAATATATACTTTCATTGGATTATAATGTTAATATTCAAGATATATAAAAAACATATCATGATTTTCAAACATGTTTACCATGTTAATAATAAATTTGTTAAAATTCTTATAGATAATGAAATTTAGGGATATTTTTTAATAATAGAATAAAATAGTACTCAAAAAACTAGTTTAAACATTACATGTTATATATGAAGTAATTTTTATAAACAACAATGTATTTATGAAATAGCTAAAGATCATACTAATATAAACTTAAATAATTATTATGTATGCATCAATGAAATTAAATAACTCTAGAAAACAGTATCTAACTAATGATATTTATTTGGATAAAGTGTTTTATAACTTTATGATGTTCAAAATATATTTTGATTAGTAAACATGACACATATTTATGAATTGTAATATTTCAATGTATATATTCACATATAAATATCTCAAAATGGGGAAAGGGATGAAGTTAGATCTACTCAAGGACTATGATAGTTTTATACAAAAATAATCTAAGAAAGAAAATAAAGAGAAAGGCACCATGAGGATGATTTATCATACAATAATATCCATTCTGTGGATACAAAAGTATCTATCATGCATGATTTTAACAATAATGAACATGGAAATTATTATCATATTAAAAACAATAATACTTTTTAATACAATTTCCTCATAATCCTTGATTGAGGAGGTAAAATATTCTTAATTAAATGATAATGTTATACAAAAAAGACTTATATTTATATAATATTGTATATTTATAGACATTATTAATGATGATATAGATTTTATATATTGATAAATATTATTTATATAAATATAACCAAATATGAGGAATGGTGTTTTAGATTACTCTCATTGTTCAAATTTCCCTAATACCCTTAGTAGATTCATGATATGTTGAGTATTATGAGAACACTTCTTAGAGTACAAGTTGGTGAAAATTGTAATGTATATGTATATATGTTTGATATGAAAACAAGTATGGGAAAGAGGAAAAATCCAAAATGTTTCATGAATGTTATCACAATACCTTAGTAGATGCAATACAATTTGAAAATGTATTTTTCACTAGACCTCCCAAGACATCAATGAGGAATATTGAAATATGGGTTACAATAGATTTACTTATAAATATCATTAACTTATTAATAATTATAGATGATATACCATAAAATAGACTAATTAAATGTTATATTAATGATTTTGTGAGGCTTAAGGGATTAACACTATTAGTTTTAACTGTTGATAACAAGAATTTGACAAAAAAAATTAACAAGTTTCTTTATAAATATATAAACATTGAGATGCATTTGTGAACCATTTATATTATTTATTTGGATAGATAATATAAAATAACTATAAAATAAATACAGGATACACTGAGTGAAAGTTGATGTAATATCCAAGTTAGTCATAACATCTACATGGTCTATAAGAATTCATATACAATATTATAGTTCCAATCGTTATTAAAATTACAACTTATGTTTCTCTATATGGGAAATGATTTTGTGCTAATACTTTTTTGGATGATGTTGGATGAAATCCGGGTGGTCCCAAACTAAAGTAGGGTGTAACTAGGAACATGTAATCAATCGAGATATATATTTAGGGAATAAATTTTTTATTAAAATGATATTGAAAAAAAATGAAGGAAAAATGGTTCAATATGGGTTACCATGTTTTCTTAAATGTATCACTATGGAAGGGAGTTATATGGTTAGTTAAGAAGGGAATGGTAAGTCCATGGTACATTGATACTTTTGTGATTTTGGAGATAATTGTGCCTATTTATAAACATTTTTGTTTATAATTAATAACATAAATGTAAATGATGTATCTTAGGTATAATTATTAATGAATTACATGCAAATCCTTGAAACATGTAATCATCAATGAATATATAAGGATAAATGAGGGCTTCTCTAATGATAGAGATCTTATATAAATTCTAGACTCTAGATATTTGTGTTTTTGAATTATAGAACATATTTAGTGATGGTTCATGCCGAACAATTCATGTGGGTAATATAATACTAGATATTTTAATATAATGAACATTATAATATAAAAATTTCAATTTATTTCATCAGAGAGATATATTATCTTGTTTTTATGATCAATGATTTTCATTCATTGGTGAACATTATTATATGATGACATAATACAATATAAAGCCTCATAATATCAATTTATATATGTAAATCTTGATGATTTTCATAATTTATGAAATGTTGTAGGAGTTTCAATTGTTTTTTGGAGTTTTTCTATATCTAATACAATAATGTTATGATTTTACATCCATAAAAAAATTTAATATATAGTTATAAATTTTCATAAATTAAATATCTTATGCCATATAGAAAATTACACCTATAAAATTCATAAGATTATACAATATGATTAAACATTTCATTGTAAATTCCATTGAAATATACAATTTTATTTATTTTTTGTATTTATAATTTTTGTATTTATAATTTTTGTATTTATATTTTAAGAATTACAATCTCTAGAAAAATTTAAACTATTAATATAAAAATATAAAAACCAAGGGAAAATCATATTTTTCAATTATGGAAGGTCATATTTTATAAATAATAAGAACAAATGATACATTAATATTATATACAAAATAATAAAAAATAGTGTAGAAATGTTATATCAACTATGTGAATGATATTAAGGATTTAAAAGGTTAAATTGTTTTATTTATATGAGTTAACATGACCATTGGAATTGTAAGGTGTCTATTGGAATATTATCATTACAATACAACCATTGAAATAGTGATGTGACCATAATATGTAACAAAAATACCATATTAAAATAAATTATTTGTTTTATTGTATAATCCGTAGTTAAAAAATCAACTTATATTGATAAATGAGTAAGAGTTAAATTACATTGATATTTTATAAAATAATATAAAATTTATTAAATAAGTTTTTTAATTTTTTTTCTTCAGATGAACAGAAAACTTGACGATTTAATAATAGTTTTATCTAATAATTAAATTTCATATTTTTAGAAAGTTATTTTAAAAAATTTTCATCAAATTTAGAATCAACATGTCAAAATTTTCAAATATTGATTTGTTGTTAATTTTATGAAATAATTTATTTTTCATTTGAATAGTAAAATTAAATATATTTATATAGATTGGTTTCTGAAAACAATTATGAGAAAACAATAAGGAAAATTAATCCATAAACAAAATTATATTAATTAATCAAAATATTTAATTTTATAAAATCCAGAATAAATTTTTAAATAATTAGTAGACATTCTAAAGAATAAAATAGATATTATTTTTTGTAAAACTAATAAATTATATAAGAAAATGATTTCTTAGAAAGAATTATATTATTAATTGTAGTTTTACTCATAATATTATCAATGTCAAAATAAAATGCTAAAATGTAAAATAAAATAATTTAAAATCCTGTGAAAGATATAATTATAATATTATCCACAAACTAGAGTTTTAAAGACTAATTAATGAAATTTTTATGAAATTGTCCCACATATATGGTTAATGCCCCCAATCCTTCTATTCATATTCACTATAAAATCAATTAGAATTGTTATCCTCGTAATTTTAATCTGAAAAGACCATCTAGGATGCTATTAATATGCTATACTGTTATTTATCTTGATCTAGGAGGCCAAATTCTATAGTCAGGATTATTAATCTCATGTTTTCATTTGTAATTTTAAATCCTTTTGAATTATATACTTTTCTATAAAACTTTTTGTATGAAACATTATTGTGATTTTCTTATTGTAATATGAATCAATAACTACCATTCCCCTTTATTTGACAGGACTCATTTTTAATAATAATGAAAAATTATATCCCTAGGCATAAACTACATTATACCAATCCCTACATATTAGAATATAATAATAATATTATATATGGATGTATAATATCTAATAAGAATATTTTTTATAATGAAGGATATGGATATGTACTCTCTAGATCCTCTATTTGGACTAATGTGGGGTTAAATTAATTTCAGAACAAGTAAACCTTTCGAGTAAATGTATCCAAAACTAAAAAAATATACATAATTAAATTATTTATCCCCAATTCATATATAGTTTTAGTGTCACATAATGTTATCTTTTAGAGGAATTTTTTCTATCAATTTTTTGGGCTCCAACTAATTAAAATTATTATAATAACTTATTAATCCATATTTATAAATAATGAATGTACCCTTCCGTAGTATTCAATTATAATTCATTTGATAAGGGTAATGTTCATTACATTTTGAATATCCTATAGTTTCTAATTTGAATGATGAATTATTATCTAAATATATATATCATTTTATTTAATGAGGAAACCATGATGTTATATTGATGAATTATTTATATAAGGATAACCATTTATTATATAACCATATTTATGTATGGGGTTTATAAAAAAAAATTATCCATTATGTTAAAAATGCATTCAATGAAACTAAATTACTATATTCCTTGGACAACATATCACATTGAAATTACCCTCACCCTAATAGTTTGTTTTGATAAGGGTACTTCATTCTACCTTGAAAATACCATATAGTTTTAATGTTGATTGAGGGATGTTATCCTAGAAATCAAAAAAAAATAATGTGGATTTATTCAATTGATATATTTCATAGTTTATGGATAATCATGTTTATATTGGACAATATGTTCTTTAGATAAAGTTATGAAAATATTTATTGATTCATATTGTGAATGAAATGAACATAATAATCTAGAATGTGGGGTCTACAACTATATAGCCCCTTGATGAATTGATATGTCCCATGAGACAAATAGGTTGGATATTTTTTTATTCTTATTCCAAAATCTATATAGTTTCTTAGACTAAGGAATTGAAAACATGTTTTAATGTTTGAAATTATGTATTATGTCGGTATGATATCGATGATTAAATTTATTTGTGTTTCATTTATTTCCATGGATATAACATACCATAATTTTAATGAATTATGGTTTCGTATTTTTAATTTGTTACATCGATATCAATTATGATATATTTGGGTAATGATATCTTTCATAGTATATTTATACTTAACGATATATTTATTAGACCCTTGTTTCTTTTCCAGTCCCCAAGAAACATATAAGAGAATTATGTGTAATTTTCATAGATATGATGGAAGATATAATTTTATTACCACATTTTATTCATGATATATCTTATTTTTTCAAATTTAATTTATGTACAAAAATAGTCACCCAAAACCACTGAGTGGTTGTATCCTTTGGAAACTCTAGTATTTGGTACCAATAATATAATATAACTACCATATATGAGTTTCTTTTATATTTATTTTATAGATAGGTGAATTAATTAATCTAGATATAAAACCATACTCATTACATCTTCTAAAATACTTAGATTCAACATCCCTATTCTCATAAGAACCTCAATGATATATTTTTTTGTTTTTTTTTTGAATTCTCTTATCATAAATTTAATACTTTATAGGATTATGAACCTTAATAAGATCCTAAACCACAATAAATATATATTCCAATTCTAACCACCTTCTTTATGACTATTCTATTGATTTTTAAAAAACGTTTCCTCACCACTATTCCCCCACAAAGATATATTCATAGATCTTTGGGAGTCACATCAGTAAAATTTACATAGATATATGTTGTATATTCAATTTCAATTATAGTGAGAGCATAAACCATTCCATAGAGACTCGATATATTCTAGAAACATTATAGTTGGGTGAAAAAATAGCATTCAATTTATGAAACATATCAAATTTATTTAAAATTACCTTCTCAACCGTATGACATTACCACAAGTATATCTTATAGAAATTATTTTATTTTAATCAATATATCCATCATTAAAAAAATTAAATAAATAGTGTTCTTTTCACTATGAATCTTTATTCAATGAAAATTTCAAAAATGTCCTTCAAAATCTGTTCTTGAAAATTAAAAAACAAACTCCTCCAATAACTATTAGTTGAAAAAATACATTATAAATTAAACTTTTATGATAAAAATTGTGTCTCACTCATAAATATCCATAATATTCATATTCATTTGATTATTTTTTGTTATATATCTTCCACATGTTTAAATAACCATTTTATACCTCTTACGAAACACCCATGTATATTTAATAATCCATGAATTTATGTTAAAGTACCCCTTTTCCAATGTTTTCATCCCCATATCACTTAATTTGTCAAGACACACATGCCATAACTCCATCTTTTTTGGGAAGAATATCCAATATGAAAAATAATAATTCTAAATTTCATTTCATATCTAATTTCCAATCTCACTATTTTTAGTATAATTTGAAATCCTTATTTTTATTTTTACACACTATACACAATCATCAGTACACAATCCCACACATTATCTTACAAAAAAACTACTTTTCATAATTCTGGGTATGTATTTATTTTATTAAAACCCTAGATTAATATAACTAAATATATAATGGGGTCACTTCTATAAAAAAATCCTCTTTTCTCCATTTATAGGATCCAATAATCATCTGGGAACACAGCTTTTACAAAATGATATCGGATTCACCACTGCCTTAATAAAAAGACCTAATTTTCATGAAAATCCATTTGTAGAATAGGTCCTAGTAGAAATACATCAAAAAATTCACCATATAAATGATTCCATATTAAATAGTTGAACTCCAATATTAATTTCTTCCTTCAAGAATGACATGCCGCATTTTTTGAAAACACCATAAAAACATTCGCTATGTGTGTTCAAGTTGATTACTCCTATCTTTCCTTGACCCTAATTTTTGTAGAATATAATAAACATGTAATTTTTTTATTGTAACATAATTATTCAACATAAATTAACTCTTACTATACCAATAAATATCTATAGGTAGAAACTAGATATTTTTTATTTTATAAGGATTGTTAATAATTCCATATTATATCAATATCTGAAAAGACATACATTTATTTGATGTACTAAACCTTTCAACCAAGATCCGAGATAATTTATTTTCATATTAGATAACATAACATAATCATCTCTAATATGACATATTTTTTCTAAAAAGACCAAACTATAAGACTCTATAAGAATCCTATATTGTCACAAAATGTATGGAATATCTATAATATAACAATACCATGAATTTTAAAGAATATAATTGATTTGTCCATTCACCCCACCCAGCACATAGAATATGCACAGTTCCTAAAATATCATTTCTTAGGATTACTGAAATAAAAGAGCACACAAAGTAGAAATAGACCACAAGGAATATATTGTTAAAAAAATATTCTCTTCTCATATGATAACAATTTAAATATTTATATTATTTATAATAACATGTAGATAAAACATATGAGTTACAATGGACCAATATTATAGTGAACCCTAACCAATTATAATAGAAGATTGTCCAAAACTAACTCTGAAAAACACTAGTCATAAGAACTCAAACTATGATGGCCCACACATGATAAATTGAGGAACATTTCTAGAATCATTAGTTCACATTGATTCATCATAATCCACTTCTTCATATGCTCCTCCCAATCATCCTCCATTCCAAAATGGGACCTTACATAATCACCACATCTAGAATAACATCCTTTAACTCATCTTATCCTTCTTTATACAAATACTTCCATGAATCAATCCAATTAGAAGAAATTATATTGATATTTATTCCCAATAAGAAATGTATTTATGTATATATATATCTACATCAATTCATAAAAATTATCCAATGCTATCCGATTATTTAGAAATTATATAAAAAACATGGTATTACATATCACCTATAAACAGATCATTAAAACCCACCCTCCACCAGATCATGGAAACCATTACCATCCATGAAAGAAAATTTCATCAACATCCCATATCATGTGAATAATTTTTGTTGTCTTAAAAACCCCTATAAATGACATCACATAACTTTTGGAAATACTATTATTATCTAATAGTTAATTCAGAGTTACTCTAAAACCATTCATTCATGTGATAGAACCAAATCCTCTTACTTATGCACAATATCTTCAAGAATTTAATTTTTATTTAAGTTCGGTAAATCCTCTAAAAACTCTTGTTGTTTCATAGATTACCCCCTCATCACTTCTTTAAAATGTTAACATGACTTATACATCAATATTAATATATTTTGGTCCTTCCAAACACATTATGATTTTGGTTTCGGTGGTTACAGGTGCTTGGTGTAGGTTTTGGGAATTTTACAAGGAGGATGGAGCTATAGGGGTGATGCCGTAAGGAATTAACATCATGTAATATGTACATTATTTGTAAAGTTTGTTCATTGATTTTATATATAGTGAATTCATATCATGTAAATAGGGTAAGGGTGAACCCTGAAATAAATATATGTCATGTAAATGCAATTCAGGATTTGTAATAAATAAACACTGAGGTGGCTGAATTTTTAGGGAATATGGAAATTTATAAAAAGATAAGCAGTACACACTTTTTAATAATTTCATTATGTGAAATGAGGGGGTGGGGGATCATGATTTAAGTAGTTTTTTGGATGATTAATCTAATTCCTCAATTTTTTCTCTCCCACTATCATTCCAGATGAACCATAATCATCCTAAGTGGAACATCAATCCCTCTTCTACATTACTCAATCCATTGGTTTAGTTGACCTCGATTGAATATATTTTCTTTGGTCCATGATATCGTGGAGTGATTTTGGTTTGTAGGAAATTATTCATTCCACAGTAGTGTGCAGTGAGATGGTAATGACTTCTTATTGGTAGGGAAAGAATCATTTCTTTTTGTGGAATATCATGAGGGAAGGGTTCATTCTTATTTATCTTTGGTACACTGTTGTTTTTTCATAATTAATGACAAATAAATTCATAAATAAAAAATCAATGGTGAGACATGAATTATTGAAATGCTTTTGGAGTGGTTAAGTGGTTATTATTTGGCTATGATTTTGGGGGTGTTAGGTTATGGTATGATGGGGCTGATGATATTTTTTTGATCAATGGTTTTGTTACGATAGGTTCATGTTTAGTTAACGAATAATTAATTAGTTAGTAATGCTGAAATTTATGGTATACGGTTCGTTTAATTTTATGGAAATAATTATTTAAAAAATAACTGAGGGGATGTGTGGTAAAATGGGTATGATTCTTAATAACTAAATGAATGAGTGGAATAATTCAATTGGAAGGTGTTGTGATGTGGATTGTGTCTTATGTTGTATTATGAATTTAGATGTTACAGTGAATGATGGGTTGTTGTGAGTAGATTAGTGAATGGTTTTGAACCCATAGGTTCTCCTTCTATATGCATATAATTATATACTATTATATTCATTTTCATTTCTATTATCACCCCACCACCGTCAAAGACTATGTGTCAAAAACTAAATAAAAATGCTAATAGTTTTATCTACAACATCCCAATTACGAGGTTTGATGGATCGATACCTGTAAATTCCCACTCTGTCTTACAGGAATGTATGTATATAAGATGTAATGGCCATTTGTATATTAGTGAACTAGGTGATTGTATAGGGGTCTTTCTGTGATATTTGAAGACCCATATGGTTTTCTAGTGGGTGGGGGTGACCCCTTCATTTTCAAGAAAGGTGTAATTTTCAATACTACGGGGAGGCTTATGGTGGGGGTAATTCATTTAAATATGATAGAATATTGATTATTTCATTCATGTTCATGTGACCATACTTATCTGGATATAGATTTTATGTGATGACCGAGGTGTTTTCGGGCAAGAAATGGTGAGACTGTGTAGTGGGTGGTGGACCAGGTTTCTATGGGTGTGATCTGATGTGACGAGGTTATAGGGTAGTGGTTTTTTATTATTCCAAATAGATTTTATAAAAAGTAAATACTAAATTGGGGTGTGAGATTAGAAAATCAATGGGAAAGTGGTGCGGGGTACCCATTATCGACATACTTTTAATTATTTTATTATTCATGGTTTTATTTATTTTATGAGTGTGCCCGGATGTAGTTAGTATGGATAGTTGGAATGTTTTGGTGTTTCTGGTCATGATGTTTATCATAGGCTCACTAGAATTCTTAAATCATATGTTCTCAAGATTCATTGGTTTTCCTACTGAATAAATTTTTATGCTAACCCAACATATATAAACTAATTTTTCTGTTTCTTATAGGATTATTTTGATCATTAAGTATATTACTATATCAGATATTTGGATAATTATTGTGTTTCTACATTGTATTTACATATGGTTATTTAAATTGTATAATTTTAAATTTATAAATTGTATTTATACATGAATTTGGTATTGTTTTTTTTCTTTCAATATTACTTCACGAAGTTGTTTTTGGATGATTTATCTTATCTCAAGATACTAAATTATTTTAGAGGGTAATTCCTAACATTTGATGTGATCATTAAAACCTCAGCGGTAGTTTACAACCTTCGGACTACTTGAGGTGGGACTCGGGGATGGGGAATTATCACTCTACCCTCATTGTTGTATCCTTGGTGAGATAGGTTCATGATAGTGTGGTATCAAGGTGATGATCGAGAGATATGGTGACATTTGGAGATAGGAAATGCATCATTTTCATGGGATGGTTTATGAATAGTTATAATTAACATTAATTTGAGATATAATCTTGGGAGACTATTTAAGACATGATATTTTCAGTCCCTCTAGGATCCAGTGTATAGAAACTGATCTTATTGAGAGAAAAAATGAGGTTGTCCAATTTACAATTTAAAGAGAGTTGAAATGTACATGAATCATGATGATTTTTTCTTTTCTAAATCAAGTTTTATGGGAAGGATAGAATGAATTAAGTAAATCAAAATTAATGTAAATTCAACTTCCATGGTGCTGGTATTAGGATGTTCATGGTTTTAGTTATGGTCCATTTCCTCCATCAATGAGTGGGTTTGATTGTTAAGGCTTAGCAGGATGACTTTGTTGCTCACTATAGGGTTGATCCAAAAAATGGGGAGGAATATTTTAAAGGGATTTTTTACATTTTTAGTGGTAGTATTTGGGGAAGTATGATATCAAAGTTTCAGATGTGGAGATAGAGATCACGATATAGGATCTCAAGAATGGTAATATATTTATAAGAGCCTCTGTGGGATAATGGTTTCTATAGATGTTGCTCAGATACAATATTTGGATGTTAGTGGTGGATGTTATGTATAGCTAAGTGGAAGGAGGGAGATTTTTCATGGGGAATATTTCATAAATAATTCTTTTAAGAGTCCCTTTATTGAACATGAATGCATTGAAGAGTTAAGAGATTCATTATAATCATTAGGGGAGTATGTCCAAGTAGGAATTTGGAAACATTTTGTTCGATATTATCTATTTTACCCTATAAAACTTTCTAGAGGACGATTCATATTCGAGACAGTAGGAGGAGTCCCTCCATACTCTTATCTAGTATAAAATTACTCCATTATTATTTCTGATGTATCTAGAGTTTTAGATGAAGGTGGAGGTTATCAAGAAGTTTTAATCAAGATTTGGATTAATACGACAGGGGAACGACCAGTGTCTCTCAAGGATTGGTGTTTCCAGTTGTTGTAATCAGCCACCATGACCATTGATATTTTAACCTATGGGGATCCGACATCACCAGCTTCCCCTAGAGCTTTTTAGGGATAGTGGATTCTAGGATTTTCTTGGATATATTACCATATATTCATATTTTTTGGTTTTATATAAATTTCAAGAACCAGTTCCCAATGGTTTTTCTAGGTTATTTTTGTAATAGTGGAAAATTTTCATTACCATCCTAAGAAATAGTTACTAGTAATGCTACTCAGTAGAAGGAGTTGTAGAATTATTCTTCATTGATGGGAGATAGAGATAATAAGGGTCGACCTAAGGATGTTCCTCAGGATTAGGGACCATGAACCAATAATATTCACATAGGTTTCCATTAATAGATATGTAGAGGAGTTAGTATTGGTTTTCTGCTTACAGTAGAGGTGGAATTTCTGGAGTTTCTATAGATTATCAAAGGTATGTTCAATTTTTTTATACCATTTTTTATACCTTGTTTGATTTAAGATATATTCGCCCATTTTTTCCAATAACATATAGTATGTTCTCTCGAAGTAGACGTAAAGAGGATTTGCATGCAGTAGGTGCTTACTACACCAATTATAGGATAGATAATATTTTTTATGTGTGATGGGTGTGGATTTATGACGAGGACACATAATTCCTACAGAGATCTATTATTACAATAGATGTAGATATATGATTACATCTAAAAAATTGATTGTTTGTTTTCCATGAAAACTATAATCGAATGATTTTGGTGGAGGGTATTTTTGGTTAGAGGTGGATGTCCACCATGTGGTTTTCTTTGGTGAGAATGGTTATAAGTTTGGTATATTTTGTTTAGAGCCCCTATATTCTATTATATAAGTTTTTAGTGGTATTAGTGGATTCTTGGTTGGTGGATGTCCCCAGGGTTGTTGGGGAATGTTTTAAATTTTTTTTTCCAAAGGAGGTTATTATGTTACCCCATCGACATGAAATTGTGTTTAATATAAACATGAAACCTTGTTACTTTCTAGTTTCTATAGATTTTTATTGGATAACCCCTTATTTTTTTATGATAGTTAATGATTCGTATAAATGGTCTGATGTTCAAGGATTTTATCCAGTTTAGTGTGTCACAATGGGGTGCCCATGTGTTTTTAAACAAAAAGTAGGATAATAGTATGAGGTTTTGTATAGATTACTAGAAGGTGAATTCAGTAATAATAAAAATTAGTTATCCAATTACTTTGATTGATGATCATTTTAACAACCAGGGAGGGGAATATTGGTTTTCTAAGATCAATATTTTTTCTAAAGATCACCATTTGAGAGTAAACGAGGGTGTCTTGAGGACTGACTTTAAATGTGGGTATGGGCACTCCGAGTTCATTATTATGTAGTAAAGTGTTATATGAACTCTATCCATGTTCATTGTTCTTATTAACCCTATGTTCTTTGAGTTTAGAGATAGGTTTTTTCATTTTATTCATTGTTTATATATTGGTCTACTCAAGGTAATAGGAGGATCATGTGAATTATCTCAATGCTTTCATGCAGGTTTTGCGATGCCACTAGCTCAATGAAAATATGTCCAATTGTTAGAATTATACACAATAGGTTAATTTACATGGGAATATGGTGTCTCAATATGGTGTGTTTGTAAAATCATATATGGATGAAGAAGTTATTTATTGATAAAAACTCTATAACAATGTATTGATTCTCTTTTTTATTAGTCTTTTACGCTATTATTAGAGGTTTATATTCAATTTATATCATTTTGAAGACATGTTGAATGTGTTGAAAAGAAATTAATATGATATTTTGTGAAAACATTAGTGCAACGATGCATTTAGTTACATGATAGTGATGTTTTTAGTGCTTCAGTGCTGCGATTTCTTGAGGATGGTGGGAAGCTTGAGGTGTTTTGTGACGATTCATGTATGATATCATGATGATTTAGGATTTTTTGGAGTGAAATGATCTATTATGGGTATAATATGTTACATCCCAATGAGTATTACTATTCTTATAATGATCTGGTGTTAGCATCTATAGAGTTTGTTAGGATGTTCTGATGTCATTACCTCTAAGGAGTGCACTTTCTTTCCCCACTGATAATAATATCATGAGGAATATCTTTTATAATCATGATATAAATATTAATAAACATGGTTTGATATAATTTCTTGATGATTATTATTTGATATCTATTATACCCTAGTAAAATGGAATTTTATTGCTGAAAATTTGAGCACGAAGTCATGAAAGAATATTCTACAAGGACATATCCTTAAACATTACATAATCAAGAATTAAATTAAATATTAAAATTAAGGATATTTTTAGGTATATAGATTTACATAATTTGGTCATAAAATATACATAACAACTTTTTTATTTTAATGTATACACATCTACTCACAATTCATAAAAAAACTTTTAAAAAATAACATGGTTTCGTTTCAGGCTTAAACATCACAACTTATCCATGATCCCTTCCTAGAATATCTTCATCATTTAATCCTGTGAAAAACATTTTATAATATGGGATGAGCATAAATATATCCGTAAGGGATACACAAAGAATTAAAACTCTTAGTTCATCAAAATAGCACGTAAACCATGAATACTTTATCATAAGTAATAATTTTCACCTTTATGAAGTAGTAAATACTCTTAAATGAAAAAAAGATAATTTATTTCCCTTTTGCAACCCACAGATTATGATAGTCCCATATGAAGTAACATAAAACATATAAAGGTATCTTGGGACATAAACATACATAAATTGAATAACCATATAGTCGACTTCCACACATATCACTAAATGGAACAACCATACGACCGACTTCCATACCCAATTAAATGAAGGTTATAATGTAACCACCCATCCATGGATTATCACGAAACCACCCATCATTTGGTTTATCACATAACCATCTATTATTGGTTTTTCACATAACCACTCATCAAATGTACAAGTACCATTAAATATTCATAACAAAAAAAATATGGAAAATATAAATTTTTTCAAATAACATTTTATTTTCAATAACAAGATATCATTTCAAGATATTAAAATAAAAAATACATTTAAAAAACCATTTTAAATATGAATACACCCATATTGGAAAAAAGGTATTTCTTTTCTTTTTAAAAACATTAAGGCATATAAAGGAATCCAAATAACGATAACGACAAAAAAGTGGGCATTGTCGTCACATACATTAAAAACATTCACTTTCACATTTAGAATTAAAATTCATAGGAATGATATTCCCTTTGAATGAAATTAATATTAAATGGGGTTTATTATACACCATATGAAATAAGAGGTGTATATTATCAACATATACCTCAATGAAAGGAGATTGAGATGAAGTCCCTTACAATGAGTCTGACTAGTCCTGTTCATTCCTTATATTTATGAATAATAAAATTGGGTTAATTTATACTTGATTAATAACCTTTTTCAACTATATTATTCCTTTTATTACACATATTACATTGATATAAAAATCATATAATTATTCCATTTTATATCGGTCGTTATATCGATGTTCGGTACATTAGTCAAAAATGAACTTGTTCTAATTACAAATTATCCGTGTTGTCAAAAATAAATTATATCCCGAATGATATTCACGATTTATATATAATATATATAATAAATTTATAGTATATATGTATTTATAATTGTCCATAACATTTCTATGAAATAAATTAAATGCACCGTTAATGGAGATGGTAAGTCGTACGTACGCATGAATGCTACATTAATTTCTTTTTCATATTTAATGGAATTAAAAATAAATGATGCATAGGTATATTATAATTAAATTATAATATATATGTTATATATGTTACATAATTTCATTAATTACATCCATTATATCATCCATGTAAATCAATAACGGGTCATATCACTTTGTGGGGCGGTAGTCCACACTTTCTCAAATGAAATTATCATATTTATACACCATGAAAAGAATAAAGGTATGTTATAAATGATAATTAAAGAATCATAAAGATAAATAAAATATATTATATATCATATATAATTAAAGTTCCATTATAATGGCCACCATAAGAAGTGGTAGGAGAATATTGAACAATCGTCATTTTGTGAGGTAGCAGTTCGCCATCTACAGAAACAATATGTTCTATAATAATTAGACAGCGGTGAGTGTAAGTGTAGTAAAAATAATTATCATAACAAAAATCTAGTATATTTTGGAAACTATTTTTATATAAAAAAAGAATATGGATAGAATAGTGAGTGGAGAAGAAAAAATAATTTAATGGAACTTGAGAGAAGATGTTACCTCAAATTAGGTAACATGCTTTGATTTGTGCAAAATGGAATTGTTCAATTGCTTTATTCATAGGGGAAGCATTATAGGATAAAGGGAGTAATTTTGGTATTTTATTGAATAAGTTTTTGGATGATCCATCGGCCATTAGTGGTATGATTAATTTTTTAGAGTTGGTGTCCTTTTATAAGATAGAGGAGGGGCACTTTAGGAATGTCTTGAAATATTATTTTATTATTAATTGATTATTGAATTATAATATCACCAAAGTGAAATATTTAAAAGATCAGATGAGGATGGATCTAAATATTTACATCAAATGTGTTTTATACATGTTTAGGTCATAAATTACCCATATCTTGTAGCTTTATTCCTTAGTTAAATAAATTAACTCTTACCATGTTTTCTTGTATTTTAATAATATACGGTAACTATATTTATTATAAAATTCTAAGAGACCAAAAAATGGATTATTAAGGACATTTTTGACATTATATATGTCATTTGTAAGAGTAATTGATTTGTAGGACTATTATATCATTTAATAAAATAATAAAATATTAACAACTCATTTGTGTCAATTTTTTTTTAATTCATAGATTAACTTTTTAAAAATACATAAAACATTATTCATTCCCAAAATAATAATTAATTAATATAAAAAAATAAATAATATATAAAATTCGTGGATGGAATAAAATGTTTGAAAATAAATTTAAGTTAATATTCATAATCTCATTTATTTAAATAATTCATTAATAAGGTAATCACTACCTCACCATTGTGTAATAAATACATTTATTTTTTTATGTCAAAAAATTATAAATAAAATATCCTGATGTAGGAAATATTTTTAGATTTCTAATGAATTTTTATATTCAAAATTCTCAATTATATAATACCAAATAAAAATTATTTTATAAAAGATACATGTTTAGATTATTTTTTCCTTAACTTTAAATTAAAAGTAATTAAATGTTATTTTCACACACAAGTGGCTCCATGGGGTCCTAAAATTTACCCAAGGATCCCCATGGTCATAAATATATCATAAAAAAGTTTAGGACAAATGTTATGGTAATTTATTATTATTATAATATTATTTTCTTATCCTTATTAACAAGATTTATGCTTTAACCATGGGAAATAAAATATTTACTGAAGTTACTATTCCTAATGTCTAAAAATAAAAGTTCCATATTTAGAAAAATTGGACCTTATGATTCCAAATATTGAATTTAATTTTCCAAACACAAAACAAAGATGTTGTAGAAATTAATTTAAAATTCATTCTCATTGTCAAAAATATAAAGAGTGTTTTTAAGAAGTAAAAACAACCAAATATTTGACAAGTGTTTATTTCCAATTTCAATGTGAAATTACATAAAATAACCAAAATTGAATTAAATGAAAAAATAATAACCCAAATAACCCTTAAATAAAATTAAAAGGACAATATATATATATATATATATTAGATGAAAAGTATGTTTTGACTTAAAAGGCCGTATTTTTCACTATTTTTTAAAACTGTACTTTTTAAAAAATATACAAAAAATTTACCCAAAGTAAATTTTGGTGTCCCTTTTGTAACAAATATTTTTATTTTTTCAAATGGAAGATATAAAAGTGAAAAAAACTATATTTAAAAGGTTTCTTCATCAAAAGGCGACGAAACAACAATTAATAAAATATTAGTGTTTTTATGTTCAAAATTGGATTCATTATCATTTTAAGCATCCAAATTTTATTGGATAAATGTAAAAAAAATAACTAAAATTTTTAATCAATAATGGTTAGTTATGTTCATTTCATCCAATAAAATGGCTATGCAATAAAATCGATTTAAAATAATAATAATATATTATAATTTTTTAGTACGACTGAGCCATGTGTGAAACATGTGATTTTGGAGAAACCCATTATTGCGTGTTAGGTACACCAACTAGAATAGAATCCATTTTAATGTAAAATTATTATTTAATTCAAAAATATTAATAAATATTAAATTTTTTATTCTTTAATTACCTTGGATGTTTCATCCTTCCCCATTATGGAAATTACATCCGCCAAATATTATGTACATATCAAATAAGGAGTGGTATTTATCCCTCATAGAATTTTCATATTCCCATGTTTCCTCATAAACTATATGAGTTTTCCACAAAACCATAACTTAATATACCTCATTATTCCACAACACTTTCTCTCTGTGGTAAAAAATCTGTACTGGATGTTTGTCAGAAAAAATATTCTACTCTAACTAATCTACTTATGGACTCAAAACATGTTGGGGATTTAGAATAAACATTCTTAACATTAAAACATGAATAAAATATTTAACTGGAATAAATTTTGAGGGAAAAAACTCGGTATGAAAATGATTCAACATTATCTATAATTTCATAGTTTCCAATGAACTGTGGACTCAACATGCCTTTCTTACCAAAACACATCACTCATTCCAATAGTGAAACACTGAGAAAGACATGATCACATACCTCAATAGAAACATCATTCTTCCAGTTATCCATATAAATTTTGTGCCTTCTCTGTTATTTCCTCATGTGTTTATGTATCAACTAATCTTTCACTACCATCTCTTCAACTAATTCTGGTCCCATATGTTTCCTTTCACCTACTCCATCCCAAAAAGCATGAGTTTAACACTACTTCTATATAATGATTTAAATGGTCCAATATTTATTCTGGAATGAAAAATTTATTATATTAAAACTCAACCAAAGAATGTTATTGGTCCCAAATTACCTAGTAATCCATTGAACAATAAGGAAGAATAACCTCTAATGTCTGAATTGTTCATCATGACTGTCAATCTGATTGGTGATGAAAAGCGGTACTAAAATTTAATTCAGTTCCCAATTACTTCTGGGGGACATTAAAAATGTTATAAGTTAACCTAGGATCATGATCTGATATAATGGAGAAGGAAACTCCATGAAACCTGACAATATCTTAAATATAAAACCAAGTAAGTTGATCTAGAGATAGACTATCTTGAATAGAAATGGGAAAGTGTAGATTTAGTCAACAGATCAAAAATAACCCAAATTGCATTATTACCTCAAGATGTCTTCAGTAATCCCATAATGAAGCCCATGGATATATTTTCCCATTTCCTCTCTGACACTAGTTAAGGCTAAAGCATCTCTTTCGATAACTTCTGATGTGCTTTTACCTGTTGAAAAGTCAAACACATCATAGTAATGCTATAAATATATCTTTTCATTCCATCCCACCATTAATACTAATAAATATCTCTATATGTATTATTACTTCCGAGATAAACTGAAAAAGTAGAAGTATTATCTTCACATAATAGAACATTATTCAATTGTGAATCACAAGATATACATAGTCTCTTCCCAAATCTAAAAATACAACCATTATAAGTGCTAAATTCAGGAAACTTACTCTTCTGAAAAAACCCTATCTTTTTCTGCAACCCACTATCTTCCTTTTGTAATTTCTTAATTCTGTCTGATAGAGATGATTTCACTAATACCTAGAACAAAATAGAGTAATTTCCTATACCAACAACTTCTATACAAAAGTTCATAAAATCTTTAATAAATGGATCTTGTTCCAAATGTAACATGGTTAATGTAGCATTACTTTTTCGACTCAAAGAAGCGACCACTTTATTTTCATTTTTGGGACTGTAATTAATAGTGAAATCATAATCCTTGATTAATTCTGTTCATTTCCTATATCTCATGTTCAATTATTTTTGATTGAATATATACTTCAAACTTTTATGGTCAGTATATACTTCACATTTTACTCCATATATATGATGCCTCCAAATTTTTAAAGAAAATACATCAGCAGAAAATTCCAAATCATGGGTAGGGTAATTTAACTCAGCACGTTTCAACTGATGTGAAGTATAATCAATTACCATGTCATTATTCATTAGGACACAACCAGGTTCATTCAATGTTGCAGCACTGTAGTAAAAAATTCTCCATCTCTAGATGGTTATGTAAATACTGGGGTATTCACTAATCTTCTTTTCAATTTTTTAAAACAATCATCATATTATTTTGTACATATAAACACAACACCTTTTTGAGTTATCATAATAAGTGGGCTAGAGAAATTTTAAAAATTATCAACAAACCTTCAGTAATAGAATACCAATCTAATAAAACTATGAATCTTGGTTATATTGGTTGGTCTTGGCCATTCTTCAAAAACTTTTGTTTTAGTAGGATGAACAGTTATGAAATTGTTTGAAACATTGTTAACAAGGAATAAATTTTTTTCTAACAAAAACACACACTTGCTGAATTTCCTATACAATTTTTTAAGGTTTTCAAGACAAACTTAAATGAATTTCATGTTATGCTTTACAATTGGGATATACCGAAATTTCATAAATAAACACAACCAAAAATATATCCAAGAAGTCATGAAAAATTCTATTCATAAGATCCATGAAATTAACAGTTGCAGTGGTTACCCCAAAAGTTATAAATAAAGTTTAATAATGGAAATATCTTGTACACAACATGGTCTTCAAAATGCCTACTTCCTTTAATTTTAACTGATGGTTCAACGATCTGAAGTCATTGTTTGAAAAATACCGAGCCCCCTAGAGCAAATAAAAAAATCATCGATATGAGAAAAATAATAATTTATCTTAATAGTGATATTATTTCGGGCTCTAGAATCAATTCAATGTCGCATTGATAAATCTTTATTTTTAACAAACAATACAGGAGCTCCCCACAGTGATGTGCTTGGTAAAATGAAACCTTTATCTAACAACTTCTGCAATTGATTATTTAACACTAAAACATCAATTTGAGCCATTCGGTAGTGGGGTTTTGAAATTGTATTAGCATTATGAACTAAGTAAAAAGTAGATTTAACTTCACACTTAGGTATAATACTAGGAAACTCATCAGGAAAAACATGAAGATACTCATTTACTACTGGAACATCATTAATCTAAATAGTTCCTTTTTTTTCAAAAATAGGTTCAAGGTAACATTCAATTACATCTTTCACTAGTTTCTCAACTTCCTGATATGTTCTCAGGGATAATGGTTTATTCTTGCACACAAACTGTAGTTTGTTTTTAAATAAACCCCATTAGTTCTACAATCAATCATATCATGGTAAACATAAAACCAATCCATTCCCAAAATAACACCAAACTCTACTAGAAGAAAAATAACATGGTTTTATGGAAAATTCTATCCATAAGTATGGATAGAAATATTCTTATAATTTTATTTTTCCTCAACATTTCCTCCAAGTGTTTTTACCATAAGTTCTAGATTCATTTCTTGAGGTGGGATTCCAAGTTAACCTAAATAATTCTCAGAAATAAAATAATTTTTATACTCTTAATGAAACAACACATTGACATAATATGAAAATAAAAACAAAGTACATGATACAAATTCATTTGATGGTCCCATATCAACTGTAGTAGTTTCAAATGTTCTCTCCACACCCTTCATCTTTTGATCTCACTGGTTTCCACCCTGAGTAATCAACTTTGGACACACATTTTCATAATTCCCATACTCATTTCATCTAAAACATGTTACCGATGGATTTCCATTTCATGTTTGATCATCTTCCATAAAATTACAAGCAATATGACCAGTCTTACCACACCGTAAGAACATCTCCAATATTGATAAATATTCTACAAGATTATTTTTACAACACTTCTCCAAAGAAAGAAATTAAATTTTCTTACCTCTAGGCTTCATTGAAAAATACATTCCTTTTTCCTACTAACGGGACTTCTCCTCTTTCTTTCTATCATGGAACACTTGATAATCAGAAAACTAAATTTTTTACTTTCTCTACAATTTTAACATGTTTCTTATAGATTTTTAATTCATAAGAGGCTAATGACTTTTGATATCTCGGTTTCAATACCGAGTATAAATAATTTATCATACTATAAAGATCTTGGATGAAATTTGGATAATACCTTTCCATTAGAGTGAACTTTAATTCATAAGAATACACTGAGTCATCCTCCTATCATAATTCCATGAATTTTTTTTCCATCCTATGTCGAAATGCCTTAGGAAAATATTTCTCAATAATAAAACCTTTGAATTTGTCCCAACCAAAAGAATCAATCTCATCTCTATACCTGATATTTTTTACCCTCAACCACCACTAGTTGGTTTATCCTTCAAAATAATAAATAGAAAGACCATGATTTTAATTTTCTATACAACCCATGACATCAAAAATCTTTTTCAGGGCTTTGATCCACCATTCATCTTGAACACGATCAGATGATTCTCTAAATGATGGGGGCGTTTCCTCATGAAATAATTCACTATAGACAAGTTCCTCTAGGGTTTATCTAGTTGATATTGTTCCTATACACCACTATCATTTATATCTTGAGTCAATTGTGGCATTACAACAACAAAATGTTCAGTTTTGATACCAACAATCTGAGGATGCTGATTTGGATGGTTATTCTCCTCTATTAGCCTTCCCAAAACTATTGCCCTTTTTCCTATATGGAAAAACATTATGAAAAAACATATCTTAGATGTAGAAAAATGCTAATATTCAAATTCTATATCATTTCAATTTCACCATAATGTAAAAATCATTTTTATATATTCTATTAACAAAATTACAACTTCTAATGTTATCTTAATCGACTTGTAATAAAAACTACATGGGCCCAATCTTTAACATACCATAATCTTGATTTAAATTAATAATTCAAATTGAGAATATTTTCAGGTTTTGTGTTTTATATAATTATTCCATAACATGTACATAACAACTTTATTATTACAATATAGACACTAATACTCACTATCCATAAGACAAAAAAATTTAAAAAAGAACATGGTTTTTTTTTACGTTTAAATATCAAAACTTTTTCATGATCCCATATATGAATTTATTAACCTTTAAATCATGTGAAAAAACATTTAAAAACATGTTTTGAGCATAAATTAGCTAAATAATGGATACACAATGAAGGAAAACTGTTATTATTAAAAACAATACGTAAACCATGAATACTTTATCATAAGTAATACTTTTCACCCTCATGAAGTAGTAAATACTCGTCCATGGAAAGAAGCTCATTCCTTACTCTTTTGAAACCAAAATATTACCACAAGCCCATATAAAGAAATATATAACATATAAAGGTAACTTGGGACATAAAAATACTAAAATGGAATAACCATATGCTCAACTTCCACACATATCATTAAATGGAATAATTATAAGGCTGACTTCCATACCCAATGAATTGGAGGATATAATTTAACCACCCATCCATTTTTTATCATAGAACCACCAGTCATTTAGTTTATCACATAACCAATTATCATTGGATTATCACATAACCACACGATAGATGTTGAAGATATTGAAAATGTTAACATTTCACTAAAAAAAATTCGATTTACAATCATAGGAAATCGTTTAAATATATTGAAATATAAATCCATTTTAAAAACTATTTTCAATATGAATACACCAAAAAAGTTAAAAAGGGGTTTCTTTTCATTTTAAAAACATCAATTCCTATAGAGTAATCCAAATAACGATTACAGCTGTAGATATGTCATTGTCACTACATACGATAAAGACAATAGTTTTATCATCTGGTAAAAATCATCTAAGAAAAAATATTCCCTTTTAATGAAAGAAAAATTCAAATGGTTTTATTATGCACCGTATAATAGAAGGAGGTGCATTTTATCAAAATATGTCCCAATGAAAGGAGAATGAGACGATGTCCATTACCTCGAGTCTGATTTGTCTCGTTCATTCTTTATATTACAGAATAAAAAACACTTTTAAATTTATAATTTCCTCATAACCTTTTTGAATTTTATTATTACTTTTATATAAATTATTACCTTGACATAAAAATCATATAATTATGCAAGTTCATATTGGTCATTTTATCAATGTTTGTTACTAGAGTAAAAAAATAACTTGTTTTAACTACAAATTGTCCATGTGGTCAAAAGTAAATTATCTCTGGAATGATATTCATGAGTTAGATATCATATATATCACATATATTCTATATATATGTATTTTTAATATTCCATAACATTTGGATATAAAAAATGAAATGCACTATTCGTGGATATGGTTAGTCGTACGTACAAATGAATGGTACATTCATTTATTTTTCATATTTAAAGGAATGGAATATAAATTGTATATAGGTATATTATAATTATAGTATAATATATATTTTATATATGTTACATATGTTCATTAATTCAATCCTTTATATGTTTCATGTATAGCATGAATAAGTCATATCACTTTGATGGGGAAGTAGTCTGTATTTCCTTAAATGAAATTATCGTATTTATAAAAGATAAAAAGAATAAAGGTATATTATAAATGAAAATTACAGAAGCATAGTGATGAAGTAAATAATATAAATATAATATATAGTTATAGTTCCATCATAATGGCCACCATAAGAGGGTATAAGACAATATTGAACAATCATTGTTTTGTGAGCCAACAGTTCTCCATCAACAGAAATAGTATGTTTTATACACATTAGAGAGAGGTTTGTATAAGTTTAGTTAGAATCCTTCCAATATCAAAAATCTAGTATATTTAGGATATTTTTTTTGTTATATAAACACAAAATAATAATATAATTGGGAGGGGAGATGAAAAAATAATGGAATGGAACTTGAAGGAAGACATTAACTCCAATAGGGTAAATTCCTTTGATTTAGCCACATGGATTTCATGAATTCCCTTCCTCCTAGGGGAAGGATTCTATGAGGAATGGATTAATTTTGGGAAATTAATTTATAAGATTTTGGAAGATCCATGGGACTTGAGATGTGTAAGTAATGGGTTAGATGTGGTGTCCTTTTATAAGGGGGAGGAGGGGCACTTTAGGTAGGTCTTGAAATATTATTTTATTATTAATTGATTTTTGAATTATAATAACACCAAAGAGATATATTTTAATGATCAGATGAGGATGGGTCGAAATATTCTTGTCAAAGAGTATTTATATTAGTTTAGGTCATAAAATTACCCTTATATTATAGCTTTAAACCATATTTAAACAAATTAACTCTTACCATGTCTTCTTGTTTTTTCATAATATATGGTTACTATAGTTAGAATAAAATTATAGAGGCCAAAAAATGGATCATTAATTAAATTTTAAACATTATGTATTTCATTTGGCTAAATCATTGAATTCTAGGACTATTATATCATTTAATAAAATATTAATTGTTTTAAAAACTCATCAATGTCAATTTTTACACTATTCATATCATGACTTTTTAAAAATTCATAACTACTTGATTCATTTGAAAAAACATCATTAATTCAATGACAACAAGGAATAATCATCCATAAAATTCGTGGATAGAATATAAAGATTGAAAATATATTTATTTTAATATTTATAATCTCATTTATTTAAATATTTCATTAATAAGGTAATCACCACATAACAATTATGTCATAAAAAAATATTTATTTGATGTCTAAAAATTATAAATAAAATATAATGTGTTTAGGAAATATTTTTATATTTCAAATTAATATTTAGAGTCAAATCTTTCACTAATACGACACCAAATTTAAAATGTTATAGTAAAAGATACATGTTTAGGCTATATATTTCTTAACATTAAATTAAATTTAATTAAATGCAATTTTCACACACAAGTGGCTCAATGGGATCATAAAAATGACCCAAGGATTCCCATGGTTGAACATATCTCATAAAATATGGTTATAACATGTGTTAGTGTAATTTAATATTATTATAATATTATTTTTTTACGCTTATATACCATATTTATGTTTTAACCATGATAAATAAAATATTTACTAAATATACTATTCATGATGTTTAAAAATAACTGTTAAATATTTACACAATTTGGAAAACCTGATTCCAAATATGGAATCAATTTTTCTAAATTCCAAACAAACAAGTTTCCAAAATTAATTTTAAATTAATTCTAATTGTCAAAAAATTGGTTTTTTAAGAAGTAAAAACTACATAAAATTTGACATGTGTTTATGTCCAATTTTAAAGTGAAATTACTTCCATTGACCAACATTGGATTAAATGATAAAATCATAACCCAAATAAACTTTAAATACAATTAAATGGACAATCAAACTATATAAATAAATTATTTGAAACTATTTATTTGACTGAAAATGCAGTATAACAAAAAAGATGTTTCTTTTGTCAAATGGAACATATAAAAGTGACAAAAAAATATATTTAAAAAGTTTTCTCAATCAAAAGGCGGAAAAACGTCATTTTAAACAATATTAGAGTATTTATGCTTAAAATTGGATTCATACTCATTTTAAGCCTCTAATGATTATTGGATTAATGTAAAAACATTTAACAAACATGATTAATCATAATATGGTTAGTAATGTTATGTTCTACCAATATAAAAGCTAGGCGTTAATTACCATTTAAAATAATAATAATAATATATTATTATTATTATCTATGGCTCGGACTTGTGTGAAACATGAAGTTTTGGAGAACCCCATTGGTCTGTGTTGGGTACGCCATCAAACATAGTATCGCCAATAAAGTAAAAATAATATTTAATTAAAAAATATTAATAAATATGAGAATTTCGTATTATTTAATTACCTGGGATCTTACATACATCCCCCTTTTTTTAATTGTGTCCCCGCAATTTTATTTACTTATCAAATAAGTGGGGGTATTTACCCCTCTTAGAATATTCAAATTCCCATGTAGCCTCTTAAAACATATAGTTCTTCCACAAAACCATAACATGATAAATCACCTTATTTTGCAACACATACTCTCTATAGTCAAGAATCACTAATGGTAGTTCCACATAATAAATATTTTATACCAAATGAACTACTTATAGACCCAAAACATGTGATGGATATGGAATAAATTTTATTGTCATTGAAACATGGAAAACATTGTGTACCTAGGATAAATTAATATGTAAAGAAACTCGGTAAGCAACTGATTCATCTTTCCCTAGAATTTCACAGGGTCCAATAAACCATGGACTAAACTTCCCTTTCGTACCAAAACACATCACACTTTTCCATGGTGAAACTTTGAGAAATACATGATCACCTACCTCAAAAAAAAGATCTTGCCTCTAGTTTTCCCTATAACTTTTCTACCGGCTCTGAGCAGCCCTCATGTTTTATTGTATAAACTATTCTTTCTATGCCATATATTCTACCAATTCTGGTCGCATCAGTTTCCCTTCAACTACATAATACCAAAAATATTGAGTTTGACACCACTTTCCATATAATTGTTCAAATAGTGTCATCTGTATAATGAAATGAAAACAATTATTATAAGAAATAAAATCCTAAGAACGATTTTGGTACAATCTTCCTTAGTAATCCATTGAACATGCATGTAACATATATTCCTTTTCCTGAATTGTTGGTTCGTACTTCCCATATGATTGGGGATGAAAATAATTATTAGAATTTATTTCAATACCCAATTACTTCTGAAGGCCTTTCCAAAAGTTTGAAGTAAACTTGGGATCAAAATCAGATACAATAGAGATGTGAACTCCATACAACCTGACAATCCCATTAACATTAAACTGGGTATGTTTTTCTAATGGTGAAGTATCAAAAATAATAAGGAAATGAGTAGATATTTTCAATCGATCAATAATAAACAAAATTTCATTATAACATAATGATGCCATCAGTAATCCCACAACGATGGCCATGGATATATTTTTCTTATTTACACCCTAGCATAGGTAAAGGCCGAATCATACCTTTCAGTAACATTCACTCTACATTAGTCTATCGACAAGTCAAAAACATCACTGTAATATTAGAAATATCTCTTTTCATTTCATCCCACTAGTAATACTCCTGAAGATCTATGTATATCTTATTACATCCAGGTTGAACTAAAAATAGAGAACTATGAGATTCACATACAACTCATTATTCAACTATGAATCACAAGGTACACAAAATATCTTCCCAAATATCTAAATAAAATCATTATCGAGGTTAAATTCAGATAAATTGCCATTCTGAACCAACTCTACTTTTTTTTTCAACTCACTGTCATCCTTCTACGTTTGCACAATTCTATTAGATAGAGATGATTTCACTGATAGATGCGACAAAATAGAAGGACTTTATACACCAAAAACATATATGAAAAAGTTTATAAAATCTTTAATCAATAGATATTGATCCAAACATAACATGGATAATATATAATTATTTTTTTTGACCCAAAGAATCAACCACTTTATAAGGTTTTCCGGGATAATAATGAATAAGGAAATCATAATCCTTGATTAATTCAATCCATCTCCTCTGTCTCATGTTCAAATTTTATGAGTTAAAATATACATTAATGTTTTTTAGTAACCATTTCACATTTTACTCCATAAATAGATTGCCTCCAATTTTTTATGGAAAAAACATCAACCCCTAAATCCAAACCATGTGTGGGGTAATTTAACTGATGAGGTTTCAACTGACATTATGCATAAGAAATTACCTGATCATTATGCATTAGACACAACCAATTCCTATCAATAAAGCATCATCGTAGATAAAAAATTCTACATATCTAGAAGGTAATTCCAAAATTGGAGGATTTAACAATCTTATTTTCAATTCCTAAACACAATCATCACATTATTTTTCCCAAATGAACAAATAACCTTTTCGAGTTAACTTAGACAGTGGGCTAGATAACTATGTAAACTTTTCATCAAACTATCAATAATAACATGAGAAAACACAAAAACAACGAATCACAGTTATATTTGTGGGTCTTGGCCATTCTGAAAAAACTTTTTTTAGCAGGATCAATAGTAATTCCATTTTTTGAAACAATGTGACCATGAAATAAAATTTTTTGTAACCAAAAATCATACTTGTTGAATTTCCCATACAATTTATTTCTCTTAATGATTGCAAGACAACCATTAAATGACATTCATTTTCCACTTTACTTTTGGAAAATAAAAAAATCTCATCTATAAACACAACTACAAACATATCAATGAAATCATAGAAAATTATATTCATAAGATCCATGAATAAAGTAGATGCATTGGTTTATTCAAAAGGCATAAATAAAAATTCATAATGTCTATATCTTGTACAAAAAGTGGTATTTTGAATGTGTACTTCCTTCACATTCAAGTGATGGTACCCTGATCTCAAGTCAATCTTAGAAAAAATACTGATCTTTCTGGAGCTGATCAAATAAATCATCGATATGAGGCTAATGATACATGTTCTTAATAGTTCTGTTATTCAAGGCTCTATAATCAATGAAAAGTCTCATCGAACCATATTTATTTTAAATGAATAATATTGGAGCACCCCATGATGATGTTCTAGGTCGAATGAAACCTTTATATAATAACTCCTATAAATTGCTTCTTTAATTCTAAAAGTTTGATTAGAGCCATTCAATTAGGGGGTTTTGAAATTAGCTTAGCATGAATAACTTACTCAATAGTAAATTCAACGTTATGATCAAGTATAAACCTAGGAATCTCATCAGGAAAAAAATCATGATACCCATTTTCTATCGGCACATCATTAATATGAATAGTTCCTTTGTTTTCAACAATATGTGAAAGGAAACATTAATTTTGATCATTCACTAGTATCTCAGCTTCCAGACATGTTATCATAGATAAGGGTTCATTATTGTACCCCAACTGAAAGTCTTTCTGAAAAGAAATCTATTTAGCACTACTGTCAATCTTAACATGGTAAACCAAAAGCCAATCCATTCCAAAATTAACGTAAAAATTTACTAGAGGAAAAAAAACAAGGTTTGTAAGTAAATTATTTTCAGAAATAAGTATAGGAATATTTTTATAATTTCTTTTTTCCTCATTATTTAACCCATGTTTTTTTACCATATGTTCTAGATTTATTTCTTGATGTAGAATTTGAATTTTACACCATATTTTCTCAGAAATGAAAGAATTTTTAAAACATTAATCAAAAACCACATAGGAATAATAAGAAAAAAAGTACCAAATTCCACTCCATTGGATGGTCCCACATCAACTATAGTAGTTTAAAAAGATTTCTCCACTCCCTTCTGATTTTGATCTGACTGGTTTCCACCCTAGGTAATCAACATTGGACACACATTAGCATAATGCCCATACTCATTGCAACTAAAATATCTTACCATTTTCTTTTCATTTTTTTCTTGATCACATTTCTTACAATTATGAGAAATACGACCAATGTTACCACTCCAGATGAACTTACTATACTTTGATAAACATTATCTAGGATGTTTTTACCACACTTCTCCCAAGATGGAAATTTAATTTTCTTATCACTAGGATTCTTTGATGAATACATTCATTTTTCCTGCCAATTGGACATCTTATTTTTTTTCTCTCATAGAACACATTATCATCAAATAACTCCATTACTACCTTCTCGGAACATTTGAAAAGTTTCTCATAGATTTTGAATACACCAGAGGTAATTCCTTTCAATATCACTGATTAAATCATGAGTAAAACTAATTTCTCTTACAGTCAAGATCTCTGATGATAATTGGGGCATACCATGCCATTCTAGTAAACTTTTCTTCATACAAAAACACTGAGTCATACTCCTATCTCAATTCCATTAATTTTTGTTCCTTCCTATGTTGATCCTTATTATGAAAATATTTCTTAAGAAACATACCTTTGAATTCATCCTGACCAAGTGCATAAATCTTCTCACTATACTTGATATTTTTAACCACTAAACACCACTGATATTCTTATCCTTAAAAATGATAAAAAATAAGAGTAACATTTTGATTTTATGTAAAATCCATGAAATCAAAAATCTTTTCCAGTTCTATAATCTACCCTTCAGCTTGAACAATGATAGATGATCTTATGAATGATGGGCGATGTTTCCTCAGGAAATTATCCACTATAGACATGTTCCTATGGGGATAATTTGATTGATCTCATAAATATATACTTCCAACTTTTATTTCCTGATTCAACTTCTCCATTACTAAAACAACCTATTTAGTTCCATTTCCAACCATCTTAGGATGCTAATTTAGAAGGTTCTTAATCTTTGTATACCTTCGCATCACTACTACTCAATTTCCTCTATGGAAAACCATTCTGAAAAAACATATATTGAAATAAGAAACATGGTAATATTAAAATTATATATCCATTAAATTTGACCATAATGAAAAATTATTTATGGATATTTTATTTACAAAATATTAACTACTAAATTTATCTAAATCGACCTCTAATACCAACTAAATGGAACCGAATGTTAAAATTACATAATCTTGAGTTAAATAACTATTCTTATGGATGATATTTTCAGTTTTAGATAGATAGATAATTTGGACATAACATTTAAATAATAACTTAATTATTACGAATCATACACTTCTACTCATTATCCATAAGACAAAAACTTTTAAAAAAGAACATGGTTTCGTTTAATTCTTAAACATCAAAACTTTTCCTCGATCCCGTCCAAAACTATATTCACCATTAAATCCTATGAATAACATTTCAATAAACAGTATGAGCGTAGAAACCACAATAAGGGATACAAAAGAAAGGAAATCTATTAGTTTTCCAAAACAACATGTACACCAGCAATACTTTATCATAAGTAATACTTTTCACCTTCATAAATTGGTAAATACTCTTCACTAAAAAATCTCATTACATACCCTTGTGTAACAAAATGATTTCCATAATACCATAGAAAGAAACATATACCATATAATGGTAACTTGGGACATAAACATACATAAATGGAATAATCGTACAATCCACTTCCACACATATCACTAAATGGAAAGCCATACAAATGACTTCCATACCCAATGTATAGAGGTTATAATGTAACCACCCATCCTTGGATTATCACAGAACCACCTGTCATTTTGTTTATCATGTTACCACCCATCATTAGTTTATCACGTAACCAACCGTTAAATGTCCAAGTCCCATTATATAATCATAACAGATAAAATGTAGCAAATATCAAAATTTCACTTATAACATTAAAATTTGGAACAACAAGAAATCATTTCAATACATTAAAATAAAAATGAATTTTAAAAACCATTCTCACTATGAAAAAACTCAAATATGGAACAAGGGATTTCTTTTCCTTTTAAAAATATTAAATCATATAGAGGAAGAAAAATAAAGATTACGATGGTGAAGAGGTCATTATCCCCACATACATTTAAAACATTACTTTTTTTCATTTACTAAATCAATTCATAGAAAAAATATTCCCTTTGAATGAATGTTAATTTCAAAGGGGTTTACTATAAACAGTATAAAATATGGAGTTGTATATTATCAAAATATGCCTCAATGAAATGAGATTCAGATGAAGTCCCTTACCTCGAGTCTGACTTTTCTCATTCATTCCTTACATTCCATAATAATAAACATAGTTTAATTTATACTTGCTTCAGAACCATTTTCATGATTATTATTAATTTTATATCACTTATTAAATTTCTATAAACATAATATAATTATTGAAGTTCAAATCGGTCAGTTTTTCAATGTTGAGTACTTGAGTCAAAAATGAACATGTTATAATTACAAATTGTCCATGTGGTGATATGTACATTACATCCAAAATGATATTCTAGATTTAAAAATCATATATATAAAATATATATCTATTATATATGTATTTATAATAGTTCATAACATTTGGATATAATAAATTAAATGCACCATTCAAGGAGACGTTAATAAGTACATATGCCTGAAAGTTACTTTTAATTCTCTTTCATATTTAAAGGAATTAAAACTAAATGAAACATAAGTATATTATAATTATATTATAATATATATGTTATATATGATACATAAGTTTATTAATTCCATCCATTATATGTTCCATTTATAGAATGAATGATTCATATCACTTTTAGGGGGCGGTAGTCCACATTTCCTCAAATAAAATTATCATATTTACACAACATGAAATGAATAATCGTATGTTCAAAATGATAATGAATGGAGAACAGAGATAGAATAAATATAATATATATGATATGTAATTACATTCCCATTTTAATGTCCACCATAATAGGTGGATGGATAAAATTGAGCAATCATAGTTTCATGAGGCCGTAGTTCGCCGTCCATGGAAACAATATGTTCTATATGCATTAGATCATGGTGTGTGTAATTTTAGTTATAATACTTCTCATACCAGCAACCTAGTATATTGAGGATAATTTTTTTTATACAAATAATGAATAAAAATATCATAGGGAGTTTAGAATGAGAATTATTGGAATGGAACTTGAGAGAAGACGTTACCTAAATTCGGGAAACTTCCTTAGAATTTAGCCAAAGGGATTTCTTGAATTAAATTATGCCTAAGGGAAGGATTCTAGGAGTAAGGGAGTAATATTGAGAGATTATTGGATCATATTTTGGATATGACAAGGCACATTAGAGGTGTGAGTAATGGGTGAGAGGTGTTGTCCTTTTATAAGAGGGAGGAGGGACACATTAAGAATGACTTGAAATGTTATTTTATTATAAATATATTTTAGAAATACATTAAGAAATAAATAGATATATTTAAAATATCCAATGAGTATAGGTTAAAATTATTTCATACAATGGTTTTTAGACTTGTTTAGGTCATAAAATTAACATTAAATTTTATCTTTAACCCTTAGTTAAATAAAATAACTCTTGCCATGTCTTATTGTATTTTTATAATATATGGTTACTATAGTTACTATAAAATGTCATGAAACCAAAAAATAGATCAATAATTATATTTTTAAAATTATATATGTTATTTGGTAGAATCATAGATTTTTAATACTACTATATCATTCCATTAAATATTAATTGTTTTAAAGACTCATTTGTGTAAATTTTAATACTATTCATATCGTGATTTTTTTAAAATACATAACAACTTCATTCATTAGAAAACACTTCATCATTTCAAAGATAAAAAGTCATATGAATCCATAAAATTATTTTATGGCATAAAATGTATCAAAATTAATTTATTTTAAACATTTTAATATCATTTATTTAAATCATTCATTAATAAG
Organism: Viscum album; assembly: GCA_963277665.1. NCBI lineage: Eukaryota > Viridiplantae > Streptophyta > Magnoliopsida > Santalales > Viscaceae > Viscum > Viscum album. The sequence continues at coordinate 1,620,231,243 of OY728125.1, forward strand.
TTCATCACTATATCACCACATTGTCATAAATAAATTTATTTACTTGAGGTATAAAAATTATAAAAATAATACCATTATGTAGAAAATAAATTTATATTTATAATTTATAATTATAGATGAACATCTAACTTATATAACCCCGAATAAAAATTATTTTAACAAAATGATAGATGTTTCGGTTATATTTTCCTTAACATAAAATTAAAAGTAATTAAATGTCATTCCACACACAAGTGACTTCATGGGGTCGTAAAATCGACCCAATGATTTTTATAGTGAGAAATATCTCATACAATAGGTTTATGAGATGTGTTATGGTAATTTAATATTATTATAATATTAATGTTTAACTAGATTTATCATATTTACCCTTTAACCATGGTAAATAAAATATTTACCAATCTTACTATTCATAATGTATAAAATAAAATATACCTATTTACATAATTTGGACCTCCTGATTCCAAATTTTTAGTCCTTTCTTCCAAATTTAAAACACAGGAGTTGATGAAATTAATTTATAATTAATCACCATTGTCAATACCAAAAAGCATGTTTTTAAGATGTATAAACTACCAAAATATTGACATGTGTTTATGTAGAATTTTAATATGAAATTACTTATAATAACAAAAAATTGATTAAATGATAAAATAATAATTCAATTACACTTAAAACCCAATTAAAAAGACAATCTAACTATATAAATAAATTACATAAAAAGAATGTTGTGACATAAAATACAGTATTTTTCAATATTCATTAAAAATAAACATTATCAAAAAAATACCAAAAATTTACCCAAAATAAGTTTTTATGTCCCTCTTTTAAATAAAGATTTTTTTTCAAATAAAATATAAAAATGTGACAAAACTAGATTTAAAAAGGGTTCTCAATTAAATTGTTGAAAAACTACAATTTAGAAAATATTTGAGTATTTTTTCTTAAAATTGGATTAATTCACATTTTAATAGTCTAATGTTTATTGGGTAAATGTAAAAACATTTAAAAAACAAGTTTAATCATAATATGGTTTTTTCTGTTCATTACCGCCAATACAACGGATATGTGTTACCTACCATTTAAAATAATAAATATTTTATTTCTATTTTTCAGTATGACTCAGCCTTTTGTGAAAAATGAGATTTTAAAGAAACCCATTTTTGTGTGTCAGGTAAGACATAAAACATTGAATCACCGTTAAAGTAAAATTAATATTAAATTTTCAAATATTAATAAAAAATAAAATTTCATATTCTTTAATTACATGGGATGTTACATGTTCATTAGGTGTCAAAAGATTCATGGAGATCCATGGAGGATATGGAAGCCTTTTACTTAGATTGAGCAGTGGATGATGGTACTGGATGTAAATTTCATATGATGATTCATTAATATTTGATAAAATAGGTGGAGAAACCTTAATATGCAGAATCAGAGTTATGGAGATGCATGATCATGTCGGCCATATTGAGTCTCATGAGGGATTTTCAGATGATTGTTTGAACCTGATTATGTTTTAGGGGTGACTACATGTTCTTGTGTTTATACATGGGGTTGTTCTTTTTTACACTCATAACTCATATATAGTGGTTCAACAAAGTGTATCCAAGATATACCATGGCATGAAGATGCAATTTTGGTGGATGAGGATGAATCAAAAAGTGGAAGTGTTTATGGCATAGTGCGTAGTTTTCTTTATAGGTAACAGATGATCATCACATTATTGGTGGTTTATTACATTATTTAGATGTTCTTTAGTCAAAATAGAAAGAAATATAGTTGGATTTATTCATATAGTTAGACATGTATGAGTTTTTTTGTGATATTATATTGGCGATCATGAACCGGTTGATGAAATCAACCCACTTCATAGTGATCAAGGAGTCAGGCATGGTGTATTCAATATATAAGAGGTATATGGATGAGGTGTTGTGGTTTTATGGAATTCAAATAACCATTATCCTAGATCATTACACACAATATACTTCATGAGTCTGGAGGGGATTACATCATGATTTTGGTAACATGTTAAGCATTATCACTTCTTTCCACCAATCAGATGGTTGAGTAGATTATCCAGTAGATAGAGGAAATGTTTTCGGAATGAGTCGTTAACATTGGTGGATCTAGGGTATGAATATTTCCTTTAGTTGAGTTTTATTAAAAAATGTCTACCACTCATCTATTTAAATGATTCCATTTGAGAAATTTTATGGGAGACCGTTTCATTTTTCATTGTGTTGTACAGAGGTTAGAGAGTTCATAGTTCATGGACCCTTGGTGGTGCATATCTCAACATTGAGGGATCACCATGTTCATTAGAGGATGAATGTAGAATACTATTTGAATGAGTCTGATTTATATCATAGGATAAGGCCTTTGGAGATTGATGTTATATAACATGTGTTCTTGATTGTTTCCATGCAACATGGGTAGTGGTGGGTTGGTAGAGGGAGTAAAATTTCAACAAGGTTTATTATGGCCACTGTGGTGTTGGGAAGAGTTGGTGAAGTTTCATATCAGTTGAATTTGAAACCCTCGATATAAAGGATTCATGATTTCTTACACCTATATCATCTCCATCATTATCTACAAGAGGACTACCATGTCATTGACTGGGGGTAGTATGATATCATGCACAAAGTGACATACGAAGATTGGAATGTTGAGATCAAAGATAATATGAATATAGTGTTTTGATAACAAAACATCCCTTTGTTAAATGTGTTATGGAGTCTTGTTTTCTTAGAGGGGAGTACATGGGAGTAAGATATGAAGATATATTCCTCGTACCTAGTATTTTTTTTAGTTTTTCATTTTTATTTTTTTGATGTGATTTTTAGACCCTTCTATTTTATTAGTTGTGTTTTTTCCTTCATGTGTGATGTTAGATAATGTTAGGATATATGAAAATGGAAGGGTATGTTTCTTAATCGAGGAAAATAGTAATAATATTATATTAAAATCATGTGGGTGAGTTAGTTCTTCCTAGAGAAAATAATATCATGACATGGTGGATGAAATTCATGGAATCTAGTGTTTATAAAAGTGTAGTTAATTGGTTTTGGAGGTTATTATTTGTAATGTATGGATATTGGATAGTTAATGTGATGTTTTTTTGTGGTGATAATGTTGTGTGACATGTTTTGTGGTAGGTTTTTTTGTTCTATTTGGATGGTTTTAGTGTTTTAAGAATGAATATATCATTGAGAGGCATCTCCCATGGGGTTTTTTAGTACCCCTTTCCTTCTAGGATTTCTTTTGTATTATCTAGTGGAAGATTGGCCTAATTGTTATCATATGTAATGTTATATTCCTTCCGTACTTGTTTCATTGTTATTTTTTGTGGTTTGAGTTATTAAGGAGAGGTTCTAGAAAATTTTCAAGGAGGCTAGAGCATCATGAGTATTTTGAAAGGTAAATTTCACCACATAATGATTAAATGAAATTTAAAGGGGGTTTATGGGTTTTACGAACATGGAATTAAAGACTTTTCAATCGGTTAAGGGTGATCCTTGAAACAAATATGCATCATATTAACTAAATTCATGATGTGTAACAAATATATACCAAGTTGACAAAATTTTCAGTGAAATTAAGAAATTTTTGGAATCATGAGTATTATAAAACATTCAATAGTTACACAGCCTGAATCTAGAAGCTTTGAAAAATAAAAGTTTGTTTTCATAGATTATTATTCTCATCTATCCATGCCATTTCTCTCTATCTCATTTCGAAAGAACCCCTGGCACCCCATGGGTTCCATCAAGAACCTTCATACATTTTTTGATCTAATGGTTGTTGTTGATCCACATTGGAAATATGTAGTTGATACCCATTAGAAATTTATAGTCGGTCGATGATCTTTTGGTGTAGTTATAGTTTATAAGAATTTATTCTTTTCCATATGGTGTGTAGAGAGTAAAAATATGCACTCTAAGGTAGTGAAAATATTTTATTTATTTATTTTGTATCATTTAGTTGGGGTTTACTCTTTTTTATCATTGATTAGTGGTTGTGTTGGATTAATTAAATATAAATAACAAAAAAATTAAATGGAAGGGGAAAGGGGAATGGTTTTCATGATTTTACAAGATTGATTTTGTTTTGATATAATGATTTTAAAGGCTTGATGGTAGGTTGAAAACTATGGTTGTTGGGTGATTTTTTTCATTGTAAGATATTAACTTTGACTAATAAATTTGTTTTTATTTTTTGGCATCACCCTAGAAAAGTAAAATTAGATGACCACTTATATTTTTTGAATTGAATGGTTTCCCAAATACTATGGTTTGTGTGATAATACCCAAAAATAATGTGAAATCTGATAAAATCACCATTTGTTAAATCAGTAAAAATATAATTGATGTAATATGTGTGTGGTCTTGCTAAATGGTGGTGATGTGTGGTTGATTCATTGTTAGGGAACGTAATGTCCGTGTTTTGATGAATGTTCTTTTTAGTAAGATATGTGGGTGATGATTGTCCTTGATTTTTTGATAGCAAGGTTGTTGTTGTTTGAAGTTGGTTTTGGGTAAGTGAGGTGGTTTTTGATATGTCATGATTTTGGGGCATCGAGGTGGTTGATGTTTTTAATGCTTTTTGGTTTTCAAGGAGGTTTATTTCCTGATGTTATTATGGGGTGGAAATGAAGTTATTATTTTTTCATGAATTTAGGGCGGAATTAATATGGTATAGTGGAGATTATGAGATACATTAAATGTGTGGTTTCACTCTGCAAAATTCTCGGGTAGTGATGGAATAATTAATTGGTTAATAATGCTGAAATGGTTTTCATTTGGTTTGGTTGATGACATGGAAATGGTTAATGAATGAATAAATTAATTGTTTTTTTGTCAAATAGGGATGATTATTAAGAGTTAAATGAATGGGTTTGATAATGGAATTGGTTTTCATTATGATGTGGCTTATGGTTTGTGTGGTGTTGAATATTTAGAGGTGTCAATGATAGTGGAAATATTGTGAGATGGTTAGTTTTTTGTTGTGAACTCATAAATGGGGATTGTGTGTGGTAATATATATATAGATTTATACTACTTTTGATTAATATATTCTCCCTAATTGTATGGACCTGACCTAGGTTTCCCAGATCCAATGCCTTATTGGAATACAAATAGGGAATAAGCAACCCAAAGAATGGGGAGTGCTTAAATGCCCAGTAAGAGTAAATAATTCCACTAGAAACATCCATGACTCCAAGATTATGCTTGAAAGTGATTCATAATTTACTTCTTCATGCCATGTTGAAATGTAACATAAGAATTGGGAGTGCTCAAATGGATAGTAAGTGTAAGCAATACAATGAAAGATAATATAAAAATTAGAAATGGTGAATAATATAAAACACATGCCTTTAATAATAAACTTGAACAAATTATGGTGAGAATATGAGATGAGTAAATAATGACATAATAAAACATAATCTTGGGTATTCTACTAGTCGAATAACCACATGAACTCTCAATTAATATCTTCATAACGAGAGAAGTGAATATTAGGGATATTCTAAAACATTATTTCATGGCCTCGACCAAGATGTCTAATGATTAAGGCCTCAGCCAAGAAGTCTAATGATTAAGGCCTCGACCAAAATCCATATATCAAACTAGGGAAGGCCTTAGCCAATTCCATGTCTATTTGTATCATGAGACCTACTGATTCATTGAGGGGATATAGCGGACCACGGCCATCACCTAATAATTCCAATTCATTCTTCATATGATCGGGTATAAACATAAACAACATATATATTCATATTGAATCTATCATATGAAATGTAACTATCTCTCCCCAATCATTAATCATAAAACACTAACCATTATGAGTAATATGGTGAATGGTTTTAAGATAAATCATCCAAAATAGGGTTAGTACTAAACCATTAAATCAAATATGGTAGATGACTTCATAAATTATTAATCCCAATAATACATAAAAATCAACAAGATCATTGAATAAAAGGAAAATACTCTTATAATATCATTAACCAATCTTGAGATAAATACACTTTTATTTTGAAAAGAAGAGTTATTTTGGTAAATAATTGTATAAAACCAGAAGCTAATTAAGATAGTATTTCTATAATAAAATTAATGTTTTTAGAAATATTATGGTTTCCAAAAATTAGATTATAGAGTGCCCTTGAAAATAGATATCAATTTGAGAAATTCCATTGAATCGGGCATGCATTTTGGAAATAGTTTTTGAATGTTTCATTTAAAACATGTAACAATCTATAAAATAGTGTAGAATTATATTTTGTGTACATTTATAGAGTACTAACACAAAACTTTATGAGGAGTATGTAACAATATATAAGAATTACATTGAGGTAATTAGACACTGAAAGTAACCCGAATGAAAATGGAAGTTCGGGTGGAAAACCCAAACCTTAACTCCGAACATGTTCCGCTCTCGAACCTAAGCTCCTAGAATATGAAACTATACTTATTAATAACTTATTTATGAACCTGTTAGACTTGTTTCACAATTATGGTTGGTTCATTTATGTTTTTATATATAATTTATTGTATTGAATCCTGTTGTTCCGGAGTGTTAGTTTTCTTTATTTTCATATTCGGTTCACTTCTGTTATAAGTACGTGGAATGGATTTAAATCAAAAGAATTAAAATTATATATTATTTTTTAACATAAATAGGTGTTATTTTTAATTTATATAACTTGTATTATTGTAATGAGGAAGAATTATTATATAGAACTTTAATGATAATTATTTCTGTTAATTTGTGGGTTTTGATTACAACGAACTCATTTTCTTTATAACATAATACCAGTTGTACAAATGGATTATAGAATCTTAAATAGGTTAAATTACATATATTTTAATCTGGTTCTACCATAACAAGAATGGTTTCATGACAATAATTGAGTATGATTATAGAAATCAAAATCCCATTACCCTTGAATGTGGAAAATTGACACATCTCGGATGGTGTTCTTACTACTATTATAAATGAAGGTAAATGTGAGAGATGATGAAAACATACTCCACTATCATGACAACATTACAACACATTTAATGTACTATATTCCTCAAAAAAATTGGATAAATATAGGTAATATAAAAAGAAAAAAAATAAAAGTGAAAAAAAGACAAAGAATTGACAAGATGATTTTACCTCTTGAACCAAACTTCCTTGGGAGCCTCTTTAAGGGAGAGGTTTTTGTATTTTTATGAGACCAAGGATTTCTGGACATGGGAGAATACGATGGGAGGTTATTTGGACAAAATTTGGAGAATCCACAAGGCTTGAGAGGATTAAAGAGAAGAGGGAGTTAGAGAGGTTTTTTATAGTATATGAGAGAGGGGATTTCTTAATATAAAATTCATTAATTTATTATTTCCCCACAAGACAAGGAATAGTGATCCTTACATGACCAAGAATAGTAATTTTATCATGTTAGTTCCAACCTTGTGGGCTTCCATCACTTTTGATGTCATGAATAGTGTATTTAACTATTATACGGTATTTTACCGTATTTCACTATTCATGAAAAATTCAAGTATTTAAAAAAATCCAAAAAATTCACCCCACCCATTTTTTGAAAAATAGAATCCAACAATTATTTCCATTTTTCAGAAATAATTGTTTAAATAGGATTAATTTTTTATTCAATTATAATCATAATTTTTTCTAAAAAATAGTTTAAAAACATTCTTTTACTTATTCCAAATTGTTGATCCCTCTGGGAGTATTAGTTGAACTCATATTTTAATAATCCCAATTATGCTCAATTATAGTTTGATAGATCCTATATTAATTAATGATAAATTACTTAATTCATTATTTCTGTACACCATGCACATATTCATATATTACAATATTTATATTATCTTCAGAGAATTTTGTTACTGAATGAATATATATTCTAACATAACCCATTCTGCCAATAGAAGGCTTAAACAGACAAGTCGCCATTATGCATGTCTACCGATACATCAAGCCTAGAGATACAACAAGCCTACTGATACATCAACCCTACCGATACATCAAGTCTACCGATACAGACAAGTTACCGAGGAAAGTCTACCGATACACTAAGGAAGCTACCGGTACATGAACGATACCATTACACGAAAGGTCACTGATACATTAAGTCTACCACTACCGATAAAGTCTACCAACATACATGAAGCTTACCGATATAAAGGATACCATTATACAAGAGGTTACTGATACCAAAGGCTTCTGATTCACAAGGCTACCGATACACAAGGCTACCGATACACAAGGCTACCGATACACAAGGCTATCGATATCCAAATCTATCGTTCTAGAGAATCCGACGCTGCATTAATTTATTTATCTTTATTTAATCTAACAAATAGTTATATCATGTATATTTTAATGCATTGTCATTTATTTAATAAAGGTTGTTGGATGTCAGGGAACCGTACCTCGTACCTGCAAAAAGAAATCATTTCTTTTGCCAGAGCTCGTGCCATAAATATAAGAAGTCCCTGTTGCTGCAAAGATAGAAATATAGAAGAGGAAAAACATATATACTAAAGTGATCTACAAGTGACATACACAATAAGAGCTCATACAGAAATACATGCACGACCAAGAAGACACGGAATCTCATACACACTCACACTTACTCAAGAAGAGCTGTGTACATTCACAAGGACTTTGAAGAACTTCATCGACTACATTTTCACTGTCTCTGAAGAACCTAGATATCAAGCAGACGACACTCTATTTTTCAAACAAAAACCAGAAGAGGACTCAGAACCATTTCTGATCAATTCGAAAGAGTCCAAAGCTGCACTACAATCACTAGAGCCATTCTAAACTCTATATATTGCTCAGTGATTTATTATTTTCATTATGAGAAGTGTGTGTCATCAGTTATAATTTACACACACACTGTCTCCTGAACTTTAACAGGAGGATCTGTAAATCCTCATTCAATCTTCTTACATCTTCATTTTCCCATTGTGGATAGTGGTAGAGGTCGTATGTGACCGGGACAGCTGTATTTGCTGTTGTTTTTGTTTCCCACAAAGAACTATGGTAGTGGTCTTTGACCTGGACAGTTGTAAACTATTGCGAACCCTGATCCATGGTGTGGATCAAATTTATATAAATTGTTGAGAGGACTAAGTCTTTTCTGGAGACTGAACCTCTTGGTTATATCTGCTGTGATTTATTTAGTTTTATCTAAAATCTTTTTATTCCGCTGCTAAGTGATTTAAAACATAAACTGTTTTTCAAAGTTACTCTGATAATTGGATTAGAAAGTGTTTGCATTACTTTCAAATCATTAGGTTAGTTTCAAAAGCTAATCTGATCTTCTGATTGGATTAACTGGGAATTAATCAATCCCTTGAGAACCTAACTGAAAGTTTTCTTTAGTTCAAATTCACTACAATTCAATTAGTAATTTAAATTGGAGGATTTTAGTAAAGGATTTTAAATAGAAATTTTAATTGGAACTCAATTCACCCCCCCCCCCTCTTGAGTGTCCACTCCGACCAACATTTGGTATCAGAGGATTAAAATATTTTCTGAAGTACTCTGTTTTTCAACTGTGATTTTAGTTGTATTTTAAAGTTCTTTAAATTTCTGTTATTTATAAATTTTTATCTCTTTAAAATTTCTGTCTCAACCTAGTTATCATGGATAACAGACATGAAGGTGTTGCTACTAATAGACCACAATTTTTCAATGGAAACAACTATGCTTAGTGGAATATTAAGGTGAAAATTCATTTAGAAAGCATGGGTTTTGATATTTGGACTTCCATAGAATCATAATATAAAATTCCTACTACTGTTAGATCTACTTGGAATGAAGCTACTAAGACAGCTCACAATAATAATTGCAAAGCTATGAATGCTCTGTATTGTGCTTTAAGAGATGAGTAATTTAATATAATTTCTTCATGTAAGACTGCATATGAAATCTGGGATACTTTAAGTGTTTCTCATGAAGGAACAACTAATGTTAAGGAAATGAGATTGAACACCTATACTATTAAATATGATAATTTTAAGATGAAGCCTGATGAACCCATTTGTGATATGTATCTCAGGTTTAACGAAATTGTCAATACAATGATCTCACTGGGAAAGGACGTTTCATCAAAGGAGAAGATCATGAGAATTTTGAGATGCCTACCTGAAAGATGGAGGGGCACTTCTGTTTCAATCAGAGAATCTTGTGATATTGGTAAACTGCCAGTCAAAGAAATTATTGGCAAGTTGATGATGTATGATGAAGAGCTTAAGGTAAACAAAGAAGAAGAAGATGAACCAAAAAGGAAGTCAGTTTCTTTCAAGACATCTACTTAATAGAATAAGGATAAGGAGAAACTTCAAGCTGTAAGTGATAGCTCAAGATGTGAAGAAAGTGAAAGTGCATCTGACAGTGATGCAGAAATGGCTCACATAGCAAGAAAATTTAAGAAGTTTTATAGGAAAAATAAGTTTTTCTGAAAATCAAATTACAAAGGTAAGTATGACAACAAGGGACACTGGAAAAAGGACTGGAAGAAATCTTGAAAATCTGATGAAGTTGTCTGCTATGAATGCAAAAGAAAGGGACATATAAAAGCATACTGTCCAAAGCTGAAATAAAAAATGAAGTATGTGTATAAGGAAAATATGTATAAGAAAGCCATGAAGGCTACTTGGAGTTCTTCTGAGGATAGATCTAGTAAATCTGAAGCCTCTGAAACTGAAAACAGAAATAAGGAAAACATGTGATTTATGACAAACACTTCTGAGGTAATATCTGAAACTCTTGCTTTAAATTCTTATTATTCCGGAGATGATTCTAATTCTGAAAATATGTCAAAATCTCAACTTTTTGAATACTGTGATATGTTGGAAGAAACCTGTAATGAGCTGAAAGACAAATACAATGGTTTAAAGAAATAGTATGCTTTAACTGTTAAACATAAATCTGATCTTGACATAGAAATGGAAAAGAATGCTCAGTTGCTTAAAGAAATTACTGAACTGAAATTGTCAAATGAGAAACTTAGGAAGGATTTAGAAAAGTTAACAAATGGAAAAGATACTCTTACTCAAATGCTAGGTAAGCAGATTGCACCTAGATATACTACTGGTATAGGATACCAACCTGGACAAAGAAAAATTACCAAAACTAGATTTATTTCTAAATCTGGACAGAATGCAGATAGTTCTAGTTTTGGAAGTCCATAAGCTTCAACTAGTTATATTCATAGTTACAGGTCTAATAAAGTTTATCTTTCAAAATCTGTTGATTCTACAAATTTTATGAGACCCATAATACAAATTTGGGTACCTAATGTTTTATTAGCTAACCTGTCTGGACCCAAGAAAATCTGGGTACCAAAATCATTCCCTATCTAAATCTGTTTTGTAGGGAACCTAATTAAAGAGATCCTATAGAAAGACTTGGTACTTGGACAGTGGATGTTCAAGACATATGTCAGGTGACTTCTCGTGCTTTAAAAGCTTAGTCAGAGTTGATGGAGGTTTTGTCACTTTTGGTGATAATTCTAAAGGGAAAATCATCGGCTTAGGACATATTAGTAACACTGACTCAGTATTAATTTCTAAAGTTCTATTTGTTGATGGGCTTAAGTATAATTTACTAATTATTTCTCAGTTATGTTATGATGGTTTTTATGTTCAATTTGAAAATGATTCTTGCAATGTTTTTAATTCTAAAAATTTATTAGTATTTTATGCCTTGCGAAATGAAAATGTCTGTGCTGTTGATTTAAATTCTTTAGTTATGAAAAATATTACTTGTTTAAATTCTTTTTATAAAGTGGCTTGGCTTTGGCATAGAATATTGGGAAACTGCAATGTACATTCACTTAGAAAACTTACTAGGAAAAACTTAGTTAGAGACCTACCAAAACTTGAATTCCTAGTAGATAAAGTTTGTAATCCCTATCAAAAGGGAAAGCAACAAAAAGTTTATTTTAAATCAAAGAAAGAAGTTTCAACTTCTCAACCTCTCGAGTTGGTTCGCATGGATTTGTTTGGACCATCTAGAGTTTCTAGTTTAAATGGGAAGCACTATGTCTATATTCTAGTAGATGACTATTCTAGGTATACTTCGGTATATTTTCTAGCTCACAAAAGTAAAGCTTGTTCTTACTTTGTTAAATATTCCAAGTCTGTGGAGAACCTTAGTGGACTTAAGATTAAAACCTTCAGAAGTGATCATGGCCGTGAGTTTGAATATCATGAGTTTGAATCCTACTGCTCACACAATGGCTATAGTCACAATTTCTCTGCCCCTAGGACACCTTAGCAAAATGGTGTAGTATAAAGGAGGAATAGAACCCTTCAGGAAATTGCCAGTACCATGCTCAATGAGTATGACCTACCTGTTTATTTTTGGGCTGAATCTATCAATACATCTTGTTATATTATCAATAGAGTTTTGATCAGACCTGTTCTTAAGAAGACCCCTTATGAGTTGTGGAACCATAGGAAACCTAAGGTTAACTACTTCAGAGTTTTTGGTTGCAAATTCTTCAATCTTAATACCAAAGATAATCTTGACAAGTTTGCATCCAAGAGAGATGAAGGAATTTTCCTAGGATACTCTATTTCTAGTAAAGCCTATAGATTTTTCAATAAAAGAACCAATTGTGTGGAGGAATCTGTTCACATCAAATTTGATGAAACTGATCCACATGAACCTAAGACCTCTCTTGAAGATCTTGAAGATGATCTCTCTGTTTTGAACCTTAATGACAAAGACAGTGGACCTATAGTTAAAACATCCAGTTCTGGAAATTTTCCAGAACCTGCTTCTGTTGACTCCCAACCTGGTAATGAACCTGAAATCTCTAGCCCTACCTTTTCTAGACCAACTAGGATTCTAAATAATCATCCTTTAGATGTTGTTGTAGGTAATCTAGATAGAGGAACACATACTAGAGCATATATAAGAAATCAGGTTGAACATCAATCCTTTCTTTCACAGTTAGAACCTAAAAATATCAATAATGCTATCAATGATGAATTTTGGGTAATGGATATGCAAGAAGAACTAAATCAATTTGAAAGAAATAAATTCTAGGAATTAGTAGAAAGATCTGAGGACACTTTAACCATAGCCACGAAGTGGGTGTTTAGAAACAAAGTTGATGAATCTGGAAATATCATTAGAAACAAATCTAGACTAGTTGCAGAAGGTTAAAATCAAGAAGAAGGAATTGACTATGAGGAAACCTTTGCACCTGTAGCTAGATTAGAGGCAATTAGGATCTTACTTGCCTTTGCATCACATCTTAATTTCAAGTTATATCAAATGGATGTAAAAAGTGCTTTTCTGAATGGTTTTATTTTTGAATATGTTTTTGTAGAACAACCACCTGGTTTTTCAAATCCTCACTTTCAAAATCATGTTTTTAAACTTTCTAAAGCTTCATATGGTTTAAAACAAGCTCCAAGAGCTTGGTATGAAAGACTTACAAATTTTCTTACTTCAAAAGGATTTACAAAAGGAATTGTTGATCCCACTCTTTTTATAAAAATAATTTCAAAAGATGTTTTAATAGTACAAATCTATGTTGATGGTATTATTTTTGGATCTTCTAAAAATTATTTATGTACTGATTTTTCAAAGGTTTTGCAAAATGAGTTTGAAATGAGCTTAATGGGAGAGCTTAATTACTTTCTTGGATATCAAATCTTTCAAACTAAAGATGGTATTATTTTGAATCAGAGTAAATATACTAAGGATTTATTAAAACGTTTTGGTTTGGATAGTCTTAAGGGAAGTGATAAACCTATGAGTACCACCTATAAATTGGATATTGATGAAACTGGGAAACCAGTGGATCAAACTAATTATAGAGGTATGATTGGGAGTTTACTCTATCTTACTGCTAGTCGACCCGATATTATGTTTAGTGTATGTATGTGTGCTAGATTTAAATCTAACCCTAAAGAGTCACACTTACATGCTGTTAAAAGGATTTTCAAATATCTTAAATATACTGCCAATTTGGGACTATTTTACCCAAAAGAACAGTCATTTGATTTAATAAGTTATTTAGATGCTGACTTTGCTGGATGCAAGTTAGATAGAAAGAGCACATTTGGAACATGTCATTTACTTGGAACATCCCTAGTATCATGGTGTAGTAAGAAAAAGAACACAGTTGCATTATCTACTTCTGAAGTAGAGTATATAGCTGTTGGTAGTTTCTGTACACAGATTTTGTGGATGAAACACACTTTATTGGACTATGGATTTGATTTTAAACATGTATCAATTAACTGTGATAACAATAGTGCGATCAAAATCTCAAAGAACCCTGTGTCTCACTCTAGAACCAAACAAATTGATGTTAGACACCACTTTCTAAGATATCATTATCAAAGAGGTGATATAACTCATGAATTTATAGGCACTCAACTCCAATTAGCTGATATATTCACTAAGCCTTTATGTTCAGAAAGATTAAGTTTCATTAGACACGAATTAGGAATGATAACTTACTCTTAAAACTGTTAGAAAAACCTCACCGTTAGATAAACCTCACCGTTAGATAAACATCACTGTTAGATAAACCTCACCGTTAGATAAACCTCACTTTTAGATAAACCTCACTGTTAGATAAACCTCACCGTTAGGATGAACCTCACTGTTAGGATGAACCTCACCATTAGGATGAACCTCATCGTTAGGATGAACCTCACCATTAGGATAAAACCCACTGTCAGGATAGACCTCACCATTAGGCTAAACCTCACCGTCAGACCTCACCGTTTGGACACCTCACCGGTACATCTCTCGTGCTATTTTAAATTTTCGTATTAAGGCCGAGACTTTGAATTTCTTTTTAATATAAGATTTATTTTATACGTGAATCCTAAATGATATTAAACCTGACTCTAGACATCACTCAATCACCGTGAACCCATCTGTTCGAATCCCTCCTACCTAGACCTCTCAAGCTCGCAAAACCCTAAGTCTCAGAATCTAAAATTGCCCGTGTGAAGCGACCCTCAGTGGATTAAGGGAGTGATGCGCCACAAGATAAGAAGCAGAAATTAACCAATGCTGGTGCCAGTGGAAGCAGTAGAGATGATGTTTGATTGAATCCTGTAAATCCACACTTATCGAAGCGAGAAATTGTAGTGGAAAAGGAATTTTGTGGGGAATGGCTGCTGGAAAGAAAGTCCTTAACTCTAAAGGTTTTACAAGAACAAGGATTGCTCGAATGCTTCATGAACAATAATGGACTGTATTATCCAGCACTGGTAAAATAGTTTTATGAGTTTGTCTATTTTGAGACATCAGAAGAGGAGAATAGGATGATTTCCTTTGTGAATGGTCAAACGTTTTCGTTTTCATCAGTTGAATGGGCTGAGAACCATGTTCCTCATAGTGGTGATTATGGATTTTATTCAAAATCCATACCTATTGCTAGTGAATTTTTTGAATATGAGGACGCCTTGTTGGAATTGACATGAAATGGAACACCTAGAAAGTTCATTGCTGCAGAGATGGAAGGGGAGGATAAACTACTTTTCAAGTTCATTCCGCATGTGATTAGTCCAAGGAGAGGGGATTTTTCTACCCTCAGATTTCAGGATATTTATTTGTTGTATGTGTTAAAGCATGGAATAAAGGTGAATTTATGCAGACTGCTAATGATTCATATTGAGGAGATAACTAGACCGAAATCTAAGTCCAGTGCACTTTTCTTTTCTAAGTTGATTTCTATTATGTTGAAGGAAAAGGAGGTAGCTGGACCTCAAGATGAAACTGTTGTGGTTAAGGATAACTTTTTCCTCAACAGGACTGTTTGTAAGTTTATGAAAGTCAGCTGGAACCCATGGAAGAAATCATGGGTTAATGATGATGGAAAAATGTATGACAAGTACACTCCTGTTGACCATCCTTCTAGACAAAAAAATGTGAGGGATCCTGGTCTTGGACCAGATGAGCCAGAACCAGTTTACAGTGATAATAAAGCTGAAGATGAGGAGGAAGAGACACCAGTTGAGGAAGGAGGAGACCCTGATTACCTCCTAGTCCTATGCCCCAAAATATTTCCTATGAATCAGCTAGCCCTCGAAATGAACTACCAATGAGAGAAAATTTTCTGAAGGAAAATGACACTGAGACTACAGAAGAAGAAGAAGAAGCATATTAGATTGTTGTCCAAGACACCTCTGAAGAGGATGAGGCAACCAAGTTAGATCAGATTGCTCATGAAGAGAAGGAGGCTGCTGATGAAGTAGATGATGAAGAAAATGAAGAAGAAGAGCCCAGTTTGAGCCCTCTGATAGACAGTACAGTCAAGATAGTGCCTGATCAAGAATCAGAAGTAGAATCTATTGATGAGAGAGTCTTTAAGCCATCAGAGAAAATGGATATTGAATTTTCTGCAGTTGCAGAGGAAGTTATAGAATTACCTCAAGAAGAACAGTTGAAGGAGATTCCTTAGGTGAATGATCTAAGTGAGGGGGAGTATCTTGGTTTAGTATCAGTGTTGTATGACACTGAAGGTTGGACATCATATCAAGGATATATGGTTCTTGGAATTAGTTATGAAGATTCTGATGAGGAAGACCATCCCCAAAGAGAATCAGTTATCCTACCTGCTGTGGCTAAAAATTTGGAAACCAAGGAGGACCTTGAGTCCTTAAAGGCTGAAATGAAAGAAACACTGAGAGAATCAGTGGCAGATTTGAAGAAAAGCCTGGTTGGAGAAATGAGGAGGGTGGAGAAAAACCTGCAGCTATATATGGGATGTTCTATTTCTAGTCCAATGAAGGCAATGATGGATGAAGTTAAAATATGCCATACTCAAATTGAAATTTGGACAGGAGCGGTGGTTGCTCTAAGACAAGCTATTGCTTCGTTGACTGCCATGAACAACACTCAAACCCAAGTGCATACTGATATCAGATATATCAAAGAAGTAGTCAAGCAGTTTGCGGATGTCTTTGAGGATTTTAAGAAATCAGTCAAAGAACATTTGAACAGTCAAGATGAACATGTTTAGAAGGTAGTTATTAATCTGACACAATCTTTCAAGGAGACAGTAGCTTTCTCATTTAAACCCCTTTCTTCATCCAGCTCCACTGTGAACCTTGAACAAATCAGAACTGTTATCCAGGAAGAGTTGGCTAAGGCCAGTACTAGTGGTGCCTCGGATACTCAGATCCATGCTACCACTAGGGAAGTTAGTAGTTTTGTTCGTGATCACATACGGGCATCTACTACTTCTCAAGAGGCAATTAAGAATAAGGTGGATTCTTAATTTGAGAAGGTCTATACCAAGCTTCAAATGACCAATCATTTCAAGATTTTGATGGAGAATATGAAGTTGCCTCCAGTGACTCAAGATTTCAGAGAACAGGTTAGTAAGCTCAGGGAGCTCACTCCTACCTTGGATAAATTCATTGAAAATCGAGATGATTTTGTGTCAGCAATGGAGAGTGGAGGTAGTATTATTATGGATTTCAGGAACCTGTTGCTACCATTCTTGCATGTGGATGCCAGACCTGTGATTGTCCCTCCTACTCTTCATGCCTCTGCCTCTGGGAGTACACCACAGTTGAATCCATTTCAGGCTATTCGAAGCTTGACACCTATGATCCCAGAGAAGAGAACAGATTTCAGATCCGGTACAGTTTTAGTGTCTGACCCTCCAGGTGTTCTTTTAGCTACTCCTAAACCATCTAATCAATCTGAACCTACACCCTATTCTAATCCTAAGGGCAGGACTCCTGTTCTAGAGGATGATTGAGTGATTCTGGATGTTTTTGATGGGATTCACTTATATATTTTTTTTAATACTGACTTTATCAGTTTATACCTTTTGTGATTTAATGGAAAGTTACTCTTACATTCTCTACGTTTCTATGTAATCTGTTTTCTTTTTGTCTCTACATTTCTCTGATTCGACCCCTTTTTTAATCACAAAGGGGGAGAAAAAGAAACAAATGAGAACAGGGAGTGCAATTGAAAGGGGTAGAAAAAAATGAAAACTTTTTTTTACAAGTTTTTCTTAAAAAATTATTCCTCTGTCACTATTTTAATCTTCTTAATACTTTGGCATAAGTTGTGATTATCAAAAAGGGGGAGATTGTTGAACCCTCTTGGAGTATTAGTTGAACTCATATTTTAATAATCCCAATTATTCTCAATTAAAGTTTGATAGTTCCTATATTAATTAATGATAAATTACTTAATTCAGTATTTCTATACACCATGAACATATTCAGATATTACAATATTTATATTATCTTCAGATAATTTGGTTACTGAATGAATATATATTCTAACTTAACCCATTCTGCCAATAGAATGCTTAAACAGACAAGTCACCGTTATGCAAGTCTACTGATACATCAAGACTACCGATACATCAAGCCTAACGATACATCAATCCTACCGATACATCAAGTCTACCGATACAGACAAGTTACCTAGGAAAGTCTATCGATACACTAAGGAAGCTACCGGTACATGAAGGATACTGTTACACGAAAGTTCACTGGTACATTAATTCTACCACTACCGATCAAGTCTACAGACAGACATGAAGCTTACAGATAGAAAGGCTACTGTTATACAAGAGGTTACTGATACACAAGGCTACCAATACACAAGGCTACCGATACAAAAGGCTACCGATACACAAGGGTACCGATACACAAGGCTACCGATACACAAGGCTACCGATATCCAAAGCTACCGTTCCAGAGAATCCGATGATGCCTTAATTTCTTTATCTTTATTTAATCTAACCAACGGTCATATCAGGTATATTTTAATGCTCTGCAAATTATTTAATAACGTTTGTTGGATGTCAGGGAACCGTACCTCGTACCTACAAAAAGAAATCATTTCTTTTTCCGGAGATCATGCCATAAATATAAGAAGTCCCTGTTGCTGCAAACAGAGAAATACAGAAGAGACAGAACATATATACTGAAGTGATCTACAAGTGACATACATAATAAGAGCTCATAAAGATATACATGCACGACCAAGAAGACCCAGAAGATCATACACACTCATTCTTACTCAAGAAGAGCTGTGTACATTCACGAGGACTTTGAAGAACTTCATCGGCTACATTTTCACTATCTCTGAAGAACCTGGATATCAACCAGACGACACTCTATTTTTCAAACAAAAACTAGAAGAGGACTCAGAACCATTTCTGATCAATTCAAAGGAGTCCAGAGCTGCACTAAAATCACTAGAGCCATTCTAGACTCTATATCGTGCTCAGTGATTTATTATTTTCATTACAAGCAGTGTGTGTCATCAGTTTTAATTTACACACACACTATCTCCTGAACTTTAACTGGAGGATATGTAAATCCTCATTCAAACTTCTTACATCTTAATTTTTCTACTGTGGATAGTGGTAGAGGTCATATGTGACCGGGACAGCTGTATTTGCTGTTGTTTTTGTTTCCCATGAAGAACTATGGTAGAGGTCTTTGACCTGGACAGTTGTATACTATTGTGAACCCCGATCTAGGGTGTGGATCAAATTTATATAAATTGTTGAGAGGACTAAGTCTTGGCTTGAGAATGAACCTATTGGTTATATCTTCTGTGCTTTATTTAGTTTTATCTAAAACCTTTTTATTCTGTTGCTAAGTTCTTTAAAACTTAAACTTTTTTTCAAAGTTACTCTGATAATTGGATTAGCAAGTGTTTGCATTACTTGAAAATCATTAGGTTAGTTTCAAAAGCTAATATGATCTTCTGATTGGATTAACTGGGAATTAATCAATCCCTTGAAAACCTAACTGAAAGTTTGCTTAAGTTCAAATTCACTACAATTCAATTAGTAATTTAAATTGGGGGATTTTATTAAAGGATTTTAAACAGAAATTTTAATTGGAACCCAATTCACCCCCCCTCATGAGTGTCCACTCTGACCAACACAAATCATAGGTATATAATACTTTCACTTGAATATTATTTATACTGACACAGGTAATGGTACTATTCATTAGGGTATATTACTATTCATAATAGTATGTTACTTTTCATAAGGGTAGGTTACTATTCACCAAAAAATTATGTTGTTTCTTATTGGACTCCAAATAACTTACTGATCGAAACCATATATGCCAAATTTTTGAAATTCACGTAACAGAAGTGAAAAAAGATTGTTTTAAGGGTCACATAATACTTAGTAGTTAATTATTTTGTTATTTCATGTGATTATGAAATATTTATATGAATGGAATTTACATTGAAAAATATTGGGTCGTTACATTCTTCCCCCCTTCAAAAATTCCTCCCTCAAAATTTTATTTTACAAACTAGGCCAAAAACATATGGGGGTACTTTTCCTCAATTAATTCCTCCATTTCCCATGATGCCTCTTTGTACTTATGGTTTTTCCATGATACCTTGACCAGATGAGTAGTCTTGTTGCGTAGAAATTTGTATCTATGATCTAGGTTTTTCACTAGCTGCTCATCATAGAAAATATCATCCTCCAATTTTACCCCCTCTAAAGAGAGTACATGTGAAGGGTCTGGTATCTACTTCTTTAACAGGGATACATGAAATAAATCATGTACTTTCGACATGGTAGGTGGAAGTTCCAGTCGATAGGCCACAACTCAGACTCGAACAAGGATATAAAAGGGGACTATATACTTGGGACTTAGATTTCCATTTCTTCCCAAAACAAATGAACTTCTTCCATGGAGATATGAGTAGAAATACCAGGTCTCCAACATTTAATTCAAGGTCTCATCGAAAATTATCCACATAACTCTTCTATTGACATTGGTCTACCTTGATATGTTGTTGAATGGTTTTCACCTTCTCTACCATTTCTTCGACCATTTCTGGTCCTATTAGATTACCCTCCACAACATCATCCTAACACGCCATTGTTATGCACCTTTTCCCATTAAGGGATTCATATGGTGTCATTCATATGCTCAAGTGGAAAGTGTTGTTGTCGGAGAATTCAACTTGTGGAAGATGATGGTCCCATCCTCATTTGAATTCTATAGAACATGCTCCCAACATGTATTCCAGTGTTTGAATACTCTACTTAGATTGGCCATCTGTTTGAGGATGATAGGCCGTACTGAAGTTCAGTTCAGTTCTTAGAGAAAGTTGGAGACTATTCCAAAACTTCGAGGTGAATCTAGGATCACGGTCGGATATAATAGATAGTGGTACTCCATGCAACCTTACCACTTCTTTGATGTAAATATCTGCATGTTGATACAATGATAAGCCCTCTCGAATCATGATAATGTGTGTTGTATTTGTAAGACAATCCACAAATACCCATATAGCATTGTTTCCCTTGGATTTCCTTGGAAGTCCAGTGACAAAGTCCATGGTAATGTTCTCCCACTTCCATGTTGGTATGGGTAGTGGTTGCATCATCTCCATAGATTTTTTCCTCTCAGCCTTCACTTGTTGACATTCATGGCACATTGATATATATTCAGCAATCTCTCTTTTCATATTGTCCCACCAGAAGTTTTCTTAGAGATCTCAAAACATCTTTGTGCTAACAGGGTTTATAATGAATTTAGAACTATGAGAATCATCCAATAGTTCTTTATTTATCTCAGGAATAGCAGGAACACAAAGCCACTTCCCAAATTTCTAAACGCCCCTTTCATATATAAATTCATTCAACTCCCCATCATTTGTAGCTTTAATTTTCATTTGAAACTCTTTATCATTTGACTGAGAACATTTTATCCTTTCCAGTAAAGAAGGTTTGGCAACCATTTGAAAAATTAGTGATGTGTTACCTTTATAGATAATTACCATATCCATCTTTACTAGATACATGAAGTTAGATGGTGCATTATTAAGTCCAAAAGGCATTACTGTAAACTCATAATTCTCATACCTAGTTCGAAATTCGGTTTTTGGAATGTCTTCTTTCCTCACAAGAAACTAATGATATCTTGATCAAAGATCAATCTTAGAAAAATATTGGTCTATATGAATTTGATTAAATAAATCATCAATCCGGGGTAGAGTATAATTATTCTTTATTGTATTAGCATTGATCACCCTCTAGTCAATGCACAACCTCATATACCCATCTTTCTTCATAGAAAAAATAACAAGGGATCCCCATAGAGAAATGCTAGGGAGAATAAATCCTTTATCACTCAATTCCTCTAGTTGTTTCTTTAGTTACACTAATTCCACAGTGGGAATTCTATATGGGGTATTTTCTATGGGCCTTGAACCAAGAATTATGTCAATGGAAAACTCAATTTCCCTCTCTAGAGGATGTCTAGGTAAATCATCGGAAAAGATATCAACATATTATTTCACAATAGGCATGTCCTCTATTTTTATATTCTTCTCATCACCCATATTTATTTCATTCCCTTCCTCCCCAATAATTGAATTCAGTGGAGCTACTGGGTGTGGATCTAGATGATAATCACATGGTGAGGTTTCTACTCTAAAAATAAGGGATTCTACTTCATTCTTGATAATTATAAATTCTTTCTTCTTGTAATAGATATTCACGTTATAATTTGATAGCCAATCCATACCGAGATTTATATAATAGTCAATCATTGGTATGATTATAAGGTTAGAAGTTAAAGAACATTTATGTGTCATGAGGGGGACTAATCGACACACCTTTGTTGCAACGATGCATCCACTAGGAATTTTTACTGATAACTCCTTTATTAAATTTTTTTTGGACATATCTAATTTTCTTAGAAAATTGGGAATATGTAAATGAATGCGATGATCCAGAATCAAATAATGTATTGGAAAACTTTGATGAAATGATTAAATTACCTACCACCACATCATTAGGAACATCAATATCTGCAGTTGTGATCGCATAAGCTTGTCTCTGCTCCCATTGCATTTTCTGTTGCATATTTCATTGCCACTTTGGAAAATCATTAGCATAGTGTCCCATAGCC
Source organism: Viscum album (assembly GCA_963277665.1). NCBI lineage: Eukaryota > Viridiplantae > Streptophyta > Magnoliopsida > Santalales > Viscaceae > Viscum > Viscum album. The sequence continues at coordinate 1,620,254,186 of OY728125.1, forward strand.
CAACAGTTATAACATTAAAAATTAATAGATTATTTCTTCCCCTTGAAATCAACAGAAATAATGCCTTTTTGAAAGCATTTGTATCATACACCTTTTTCCTTTAATCACAGACCAGGATGTATACTTCCACAATTATCATGGGGTGGAAATTCAACTCTTCCCTTCTTCCCTCTTTCCACATTTCCTTTCCTAGAGTTTTCAGCAGCCCTCTTCTTCTATTTCTTTTCCTTAATGACATAAGATTTATAGAAATATTTTTATGTCTTGATATCACATGAAACTATATCCTCAAATGATTAAAAACATTGGCAGACGAGTGCCCACTAGAGGAATGGATTTAGGCCATCAAAGAATCATTGAATTTTTCTCCTTGGATTTTGTATGAAGTCCACAACATATCTTTTTAACCTTGTGCAGTTAGCTTCGTACTTTGAAACATTATCATCTTCCTTCTCCCTCATGATCATGAATTGTATCTCTATATTTTCTCTCTATTAAATAGGAAGGTATTTCTCTAGGAATATTTATTTAAATTCCCTCCATTCAATCTCCTCTATTTCTTCCTCCTCCTTTGTGTTTTTAATTAAGGACCAACACTATTCCACATATCCCGATAGACGATAAACTACCATGATGACATTCTATCTTTCATTATATCCCAAAGTGAGAAGTATTTTCTCTAGGGAACATATCCACTACTCAGCTACAAATGGGTTTGTTGTCCCATTGAATGATGGTGGATGTTGTCGTATAAAGTGATCAGGCATAGCTTCTCTACGTGGTGGATCTGGATGCTCTATACAGGTAAGGTTATTATTCATAACTTGAGTAAGTTATCATAGTATGGTTATGAGTTTCTCATCACCAGTCACAGCACCAGATCCAACATCATTATATTGCATCAGAGGAAAATCCTTATAGGGGACACATGCGTTCGTGTAGTTTCAATTCCTTCCATTAGGTGCCATTTCGATATAATGGCATACAATAGATTAGGTTATGAATCATAATGCATAATCTTGACATAAAAAAATACTTATCACAAATTGAAATCATTGGCATGGTTAATCCAATAGTCACAAAAATGGTTTCTTTGAGGAAATTTTTTCATTTAAATCATTAATAATAGCTTGTAAATAAAATGAGAATTATCCTAAGCATATCCCCTGGTTGTTTCGTAACTAAGATTGCAGGAAGGCTCGTTGTCATGCACCGGTTCCCATTTGAGTCTTGCTCAAATCAGTGATTTTGAGTTTTACCCATAGATACATCTATGCCAGATTTGCCTCTATCTACTCATATCCAGACAGAGATGTATTGCTTGAAAGATACACATAATCTATTCCTTAACAAATTACTAAGATGTTCATGTCTATTTATCCTCAAAACAATCTTAGGAACTCTTCTCAAATCCATGTTTTCTAAATCTGGTTTTCAAGTTTTCTACTAAACTTTCTTCAATATAAACTGTAAGGACCCAACCCTGATTGCCCAAAGCCGATGCCTTATTGGCCTAAAAAAAGAATAACCATCCCAAAAGACAGAGTAGTTTAGTATTATTGGAAAAAAGATACTTAAATAAGTTTATCATTATATCATGAAGGGAAAAACAACAAAAATTTATTCCTCTAGATATATCCATGACTCCTAGATTATGCTTGCAAGTCATTCATAATTTACTTCTTAATGCCCTGTGGAAATGAAACATTAGAAAGCGGTGATCTTAAATGCTCAGTAAGAGTAATAAATAAAGCAGAAGTTAATATAAACATTATACATGGTGAATAATTGAAAACATATTCCTTTAATAATAAACATGAACACATTATGGTCAGAATATGAGCTTTGTAAATAATGCCATAATAAAACATAATCTTTGGTATTCTACTAGTCGAATAACCACATAAAATCTCAATTACTAGCAGAATAATTAGGAAATTATATATTCCAGACATTCTAAAAAAAATTCATGCCTCATCCAAGACATCTAATGATTAAGGTCTCACCCAAAATTCATATATCACTTTGGGAAAGGCTTCAGCCAATTCCACGTCTATTTCTATCATGAGATCTATTGATGCATCGAGGGACTATAGCCGGCCCCACCCATCACATAATAATTCCAATGAATTCCTCATATGAGCAGGGATAAACATAAACAACATATACATTCATATTAAAACTATCATATGAAATGTAACTATATTTCACCAATCATTAAACATAAAACACTAACCATTCTGAGTAATATGGTGAATGGTTTTAGGATATATCATCCATAATAGCTTTAGTCATAAACCATTAAATCAAATATGGTATATGAATTCATGAATGATTAAACCCAATAATACATAAGAACCAACAAGGGTGTTGAATCAAAAGAAAATACTCTTATTAAATCATTATGCAATCTTGAGACAAATAATATTTTATTTTAAAAAGAAGAGTTCTTTTAGAAATTAATTTTATAAAACCATATGTGAAGTGAGATAGTATTTTCATAATAAAATGAGTGTTTTCAGAATGATATTTTTTTCCAAAAAATAGATTATTGATTGCCCTTGAAAATAGATATGAATTTGAGAAATTCCCTGGAATCGAGCTGGTATTTTGGAATCAATTTTGAATGTTTCTTCTAAAACATGTATCAATCCATAAAATAGGGTAGGATTATGGTTGGTTTACATATATATAATACTGACTCAAGAATTTATGAGTAATACATAACAATATATAATCATTTCATTGAGGTAATTAGACAATGAATGTAACCCGAATGAAAATGGATGTTCGGGTGGAGACCCCATACCTTAACTCTGAACGTGTTCCGCTCTCGAACCTAAGATCCTGGAATATGAAATTATACTTACTAATAACATATTTATGAACCTATTTGACATGTATCATAATTATTTTTAGCTAATTTATGTCTTAATTGATAAGTTATTGTATTGAATCTCGTCGTTCTGGAGTGTTCGTTTTCTTAATTTTCATATTCAATTTACTAGTTTTTAAGTACATGGAATGGATGTAAATCTCCTGAATTGAAATTATATATTATTTATGAACATAACTAGGTGTTATTGTTCACTTATATAACTTGGATACATGGATTGAGTATGAATTATTATATAGATCTTTAACGATAATTGTTTCGGATAATTTGTGGGTTTTGATTACAACGAACTCATTTTTCATTATAACTTAATACAATTTGTTCAACGGGAATACATAATATTAAATAGGTTATATTACATATATAATAATCTGGTTCAACCATAACGAAAAGGGTTTCATGACCATAATATTGAATGATAATAGAAATCTAAAGCCCATCGTCCTAGATTGTGGAAAATTGACACATCTCGGATGGTGTTTTTGCTACTAGTATAAACAAAGGTAAAAGGGAGAGATGATGATAACTTATTCCACTATCATGAAAACATTCCAGCATATATAAGGTACTGTAGTTATCACAAAATTTATATAAGGAGAGGTAATAGAAAAAAGAAAAAAAATAAACTTGAAAAAAATGACAAAGAATTGAAAAGAGGAATTTACCTCTTGAACAAATCTTCCTTGAGAGCCACCTTAATAGAGAGGTTCTGGCCTTTTTATGATACCATGGATTTATGGACATGGGAGAGGAGGTTGGGAGGGTATTTGGACAAAATTTGGAGAAGGCAAAAGGCTTGAGAGGAGTGAGAGGGGTTTTTTATAGTGGAAGAGAGAGTAGATTTCTTAATATAAAATTCATTAATTTATTATTTCTCCACAAGACAAGGAATAGTGACTCTTATATGACCATGAATAGTAATTTTATCATGTGAGTTCGAACCAAGTGGGCTTGCATCACTTATAATGTCATTAATAGTATATTAAACTGATATACAATATTTTATAGCATTTCAATATTAATAAAAAATTCATGTATTTCAGAAAAATCCCAGAAATTCATCCCAACAAATTTTCGATCTGTATATTCCAAAAAAATGTCTATATTTCAAAAATAAATTCCTAAATATGATTAATTTAATATTCAATTACAATCATAATTTATACTAAAAAAAAAGTTTTAAAACATTTTTTTACTTATTCCAAAGCATCGGTGTATCGTACTTTCACTTGAATAATATTTATACTATTACAGGTAAGGTTAGTATTCATTAGGTTATATTACTATTCAAAGGGGTATATTACTATTCATAAGGGTATGTTACTATTCACCAAAAATTATGTTTCTTTACTCCAAATAAATTACTAATAGCAACCATGTATGTCAGATTTTTGAAATTCACATCACATAAGTGAAAAACTTATGTTTCAAGGATCACATAACACTTAGTAGTTAAATATGTTTTGATTTCATGTGATTATGAAATATTCATAATAAAGGAATTTCCATTTAAAAATATTTGGTCATTACACTAACCTCATCGATAACTATGTGTTGACACCAATATAGTCATGTGAGGTTGTTTTCCCCAAGATTCCAATGATAAGGCTTGATTTATAGCTACCTTTTCATTACTTCTCAATCTACCATGAAATTAGATATTCATAGGCTATGAGGGATGATGGTTTTCTATTCACTATTTTATATCCCCGGAGTTTTAGGTTTATACATTAGGGCCCATGTGTTTTCATGTGAGATGTGAAGACTGAGTTATGGGGTCTTGGTCCAAATTTTTCCTAGATAGATGTGATATGTCAATGTTGTGAGTGAATTATGGTGGGGGGGTTTTAATGGAAGGATAATGGCATGATGTTTATTTAATTCATGTCTATGATATCCAACTATTTTAATAATGTTGTAATGCGATGATTTAGGTATTTCTGGGTCATATGTAATGAGACAGTATTGTGGGGTGATGACTAAAGTGTCTGGAAGGATGATTTCATGCGACTATGCTATGGGGTAGTGGTTTTTTTATTTGAATTATATGGGTGTTCCAGGAAATAAAATGTTACAGTGTGAGAGAATAAAATCAGCCGAAAAGTAGTGAAAGTTACCCATAATTTATATTCATCTTTTTATGATACTATATTTGGATTGAGTTTTTTGGTCAGAATGAATTGGTGTGTTTTTTGGTGGATAGTTGACTAGTTAATGTGTTGTTAGTTTTGTTTCATTCACACATGTTCATTATTATAAATCTTTCACATGTGCATTAGAATCTTTTTTTTTCTAGTGATTATTTTTTATGCTCCCCATATATATATAAGATGATTGTTGTTATTCTTAGATGGATACATAGACCATGATGGACATTACTAACTCAAATCATTAGATATTTGTAGTGTCGATTCATTACCATTTATTTTTGGTATTTAGTTTATTGAATTACATATACATAATAATTATTTATACAAGCATTTGGGATATTTTTGGTTTCTTTTTATATTATTCAACTTAGTTTTCTCTGGATGAATCAATTAATTTCCTAGTCTTTTTTTATTATAGAGGTTAATGCCTCTCATTTGATAATATTTTTATACCCTTAGTGTTAGTCTCCAAGCTGGAGTTTACTGGAGGCTGTACTGAAGGGTCATTATCTCTCTCCCCTCATTAACGAATCTTTATTGGAAGGTGATGTGATATAGACTCCCCCATTATTCAAGAAATTATATATTTTGTTTTGAATTTTTATCTTTAAAAATAAATCATCATGAAAATAAATGACATAGCTAGAAAAAAATTTCTACCCTAAAACCCAACAACAACATTGTAGGAAATGACATATTAATGAAGGTAGTTCTCTAAAATTGCATACTATAATTTATCTATATTGTTTCCAATATGATATCTCATTTAAATTATCATTAATGATGACATATAATTTGTCTCATTGGATATTGAAGTGTCTTATATAATTCCTCTATGGTTAAAAAATACAGTGAAACATGTCCAATTTAGGTATTTATATGTCACTTTATATGATTAAGTGTGAGGAACATCACACATCCCCCAATAAAATCCTCATAGATTCTAGTATTTGTTTTCTTTAGTGGTAACATCACTAATATTATATCCTTTATTGACAATGTGGTGATGGAATACCTATTTTAGAGCATGTGTTCCCACTTTAGTCCATAAATAACTGATATAGTTTTTTTTCTTCCAAATATAGAAAAATTTAACACTATATCACTATTAGTGTATATTATACATTTTTTATGAGAAGGATTAATAATATATTATTCTTAGAGATAGCTAAATTCCACATAGAAACTATAAATTTTTTATTAGGTATTAATAACCCAAAATAAGAATATCCATAATAAATTTGGAAATTGGGAGACCAACTGGAAACAAGGTAGAAGATCTATGAGAGTAAAATGAACAAAGAGATATGGGAACTAAATCTATATTTTATATAGAAGAATAAGTGTTATGGGTACATTGTATGATTTAATACTGCATGAGGAAATCACAAATCCCCAGAAAATTAACAATTTTTATAAACTGTGAATGAACCTTAGAGAAAAATGGTTCTCACATATAAAATTATGTCTATGATAAGAGATAGTTTGATTTCATTTATAAATTTCATTTTAATTATATAAAAAATAATTCTACCCTGTTATTTTTTACATAATTACTATTTATGTATAACTTAATATGGTTTGTTTAAGGAATAATATAGAGTACCTGTTTAGTTCTTATGAATAAATTTTTTAACAATTTGATTTAATAATTTAATTATTCAACATATATTAAGAATAGGTTTGTTGATAGTAACCTAATAATTAAATTTATAATGATTTTATCTCTATACTATTTAATGATTAAAACATTAAACTACATAAAATATCCAATATAATATTGTGTAACAAAGAATTTATTGATGCAGTAGTCCATGAATGTTGCATTGGTAGATTTTTTTATTTTTATGGATTAATTTATTGATGGATTCATATAATGAAAATAATTATTTTAATTGATATTGTCTAAGTGAAAATTAAAAAAATTATTACATGTATAGATATGTCTATATTGGTCAAATATATTAAGTTGTTAGTAAATGAAATTCACTGATATTCTTAAATAAATGTTAGAGATTGAAACTATAAATGAATTATATAGAGAAGAAATAGATTTACAAACATCAATTAGGAACTACAATATAATGAAACTAGTATTTTTAATGTGCATGTAGTAGATTCTTCCAAAAAGTTTTATATATTCATAGTGCTTGTATTTTAAGATGTTTTTTATTTGACAAAACCATAAACCCTTACTTTTTTCTTTCTGTTAACAAATAATAAAATTAATAAACTAATAAGAGAATATTTTTTTGATTTGTGGATCTTTTTTATTTTATGATTAGGTTAGTTGATATTTCTTATTCTTAGTAGTATATAAATATTATGTTGTATTAATGAACTTTTAATCAGGTCTATCACTTGATCACTTTTGGAGTAATTGTGGATGAATTGAAGAAAATTTCATAGTAGATATGATTGACATGTTTCTTTATTTGTTCTATTCATTTCTTAATTAATTCTACATAAACTCAATGGAAAAAATGGAAAATAAAAACTATAGGAATAATGGTAATGATATTTTAATTTAATATAGATTTTATTAATAATAACATTGGAATTGTGGAAAAATGACCAAAGGAAGTATATTTGTTATAAATGATAATATGTTCTTTCATTGTATAATAAATATGTTTTTATAATTTTTTAAAAGGAAATAATTATAGGAAAATCTAGGAATACGGTAATTAGAATCGCAATAAGGTACAATTTTATGCATGAATACCCCATTATACCTAACGTATAATGTTTAATGAATTTTGTGATTTTTTGTAATATGGTGAATAAGATAAAAAGCGGGAGTAAGAAGAATACTTATGAAGAATAAATTATGTTCATCTATTAACCATTAAAAGTCTGGAGATCTTCTATGATGTGTATAATGTAAATACGGTCAAACCCTTGATGAAGGTACTATAATTCTGAAAAAATATTATTTTTCTCTTGATAATGGTAGTTGTTTGTTCATAGGGATAAACTGAATTAATAAAAAATTGACTGATTTAACTATTTGATATAGCGATTTGTGGGTTAATTTCTCATAACATTAGATTATAACAAATTTGATCATTTCATTGAATTTAATTTAATTAACACACACATACGAAGAAATGTTTTATATGAATTTTCCAAATTATTATTCTATAATCTATTATTTTACTTGGTTACAGATCTTAATAAATTCATATTTATGAAAGTCTCATTAATTTTTGAACCCTATTATATTTTTCTGTACTAAAAATAAATGGATTCCACATGTCAAAATAAACATGTATTTATTCTATTATGTATCTAGTTTAACACAAATAATATAAATTTAATTAACATTAATTAAGAATTAATATCAATTAAAAACCATCCATAAAATATGAAACAACAAAATTTTAAGGAAATATGATAGTTGGTAATCCAATTTTACATTTTACTATAAATAAAAAATAAATATATATATATATATAAAAATAAAAATAACATGACATGAAAGGAGTTATTTATTGAACTTGAACACACAAAGATTAAAATAAAAAAATTAATGAAATGAAAATTTGTCATGGAATATGATTTATAATTAATTGATATCTCATTAGAGATTAAAATATTAAAATATAATATTAATATTAAAACAAAAATTCATCTACCAATATTAATTTAATATAAAAAATAATATCTACATATAAAATATAATTCATTGGAAGAAAGGAAGAAAATGGTTTCAAATGATAGTTTATGGGAGGTCAATTAAGTTTAGAATCAACTTATCATGTCCTATAAGACAGAATGAATGAATTATATTCAAATAAATTTCCAAATATAATGAATACCAGGTAAATAAGTGAATTCATTAATATCACAATCGAGTGGGATATTATCACTTCACCTATTTCCGATAATATGGCTACCTAATTTAACTAATTGGAAAACATTATAATTTTGTGGTTATTATACAATGTTTTTTTGTTTCATGACTACCAAACAACAAAAAATATCATCAATTAGTATTTTAAATCCAAGGATATTTGTTTTTTTAATATTCTCTTATGCCCCTAATTATCCATTATATTTAATGTCTAAAATGTGAATTAATCAGTTGATAAAAATATTCTTCCATATCAAATAATAATGTTCTATATAGTTATTCCCCTAAAACAATAATTTTGTTTAATGTATATATTATAAAAATTAGATAGGTGTATTGGGGTAAAATTCATTATTGAAGAGTTATTTTTAAATTCATAGTATAATTGAGGTTTTAAAATATTTAATGGATTGGGAACATTATTTTATAAACTAGACATCTATATTGAGTATAGATAATTGAACACCCCAAGAAGTCCATTTTATTTAACAGATTTATTATGCCTTACTCAATTTTCCATATAACCCATTAAATTGATTATTTATTCTCTGATCATGTTTTATTATTTTATCAAATTTTAACAATGAACACTATAAAATAAGAATCTTATATTGAAGATGAATAATTTTACAATAATGGTCATCAAAAAAATAAAAATGGAAAATGTTTCAATTTGAATAGTGCTCTACATACATGATTATAATCAAAACTAGATACTTTGTGAACAAATATGTATTCTTCAATGAATATGGATAATGATAGTAACAATATATTACAAATAAATATATAATATCTACCCACCCACACCTATGTTATTGAATGTTCCAAGGAATTAGAAATATAAACACATAAAAAATATTTCCACACTTAAACAATAATTAAAATTAAATTTTATCTTATATAATGTTATATAATCATCCAATTATACATAATTAATTAAAAAAATATTTTTAAAATCATTTTACAAGAAGTTTACATTTTCATTATTAAAATTTGAACTATAAAATGTTTTGGAAATAAATTCACCCTAGATTAAGTGATGAAAATTATTCAAGGATATTCACTCATTCACCGAATAAAAGTGAAAATAATATTTTTTGTATGGGATCTCAACATCTATTACCTTATTGAATTTTACAAGAATTAATTAAAAAATTTTTATTGTTTTTTAGAAAATGGATGATATGAAAAAATGTAAAAAAGAGGTGAAAAGAGGGGTGAATAAATCAACATAAAAAACAATTCATATATTATGAAATAAGACATGCAAGAATATGAAAAAAAAATTATGGAATACATATATGAAGTAAGATACAAATGAGTGAGGTTGAAATGGAATATAATAAAATGGAAAATATTTATAAAATCAAACATTATATTAATATGTCTTGTGTATTTTTCTCTTATATATATACATATTTTATTTTATTTTTCTGAGTTTTCATTTCATGAACAGTTTTAAAATTCATTTTATAATATAACATAAATAGTGTTCAATCATTAAAAATAAAAAATAGAATATAGTCCCCCAAAATTAGAGGATCCATATAATCTCGAATATATATATAGTGAAAAACATGGAATGTAAGACTAAAATTAAATATATTCCCTCAACACAAATATTATAAATTAATTATGCATTGAAATTACATTCAGATGTTGGTTGGGATGTGGTTTTCATATTTTAACATGTATATTTTTTTTATTTTGGATAAAATGCGATTTAAAAATATTGATCAATATGTGGGTATCAGGTTGATATTTTCGAAATACTAATTCTCTTGAGTATTAGTAAATTCCTATATCATTTTAATTCAAATTAAAATATTAAATTTACTCACATTTTGTACTATTAAAACTCACAATTGGTGTTGAAGAACCTATAAAACGAAAATATGTCTATAATTGATCATGGTGTGAATGATTACATTGTTCCAAATGTGTCAAAAGAATAATTTTAATTCCAAATTGAGAAATCAAATTAGTTTGTCCATGAAACTAAATTGGTTATCCATGATAATGAATAAAATAAAAAAACTTTTAGATGATAAAACGACTCTTCACATTAAAAATAGCTTCAATCATTTTTAAAATATGATTTTGAGTCATTATATTTTTTAAAATCAAACACACATAAAATATAAAATAATATTGGTGGATAAAAAGGTAGTAAAATCTAAAAAAGTAGTAAAATCTAAAAAATTTGAGAGATAAAGTAAGAATGAAGAAATAATATAGATAGATTGAATGGAGATGTAGATAGTTAGATAATTTGAGGAGGAACATTATTTAAAAGGAATGAGGCTACCCTTTTGGAAAATATGGTCCACCTTTTCAATAAAGTGGTGGGCTTAATCTAATAGTTGACCATCCATTTGATGTCAATGTGGTTCTTGGGGAATATTTCATATCATTATGATGATTTATCTAATTCCCATTAGTTGTGATTTTCCTTTGGATGGATAGATAATGTATAATATCAACAACTTCTTCACAATGAATATTACATTTCTTAGAGTGAAAATTTATTTATATTGATGTGAAACTAGTAAATTACACTGTTTTACAATCCTTAAAATATTGAGACCTCAAATGTTTTTTATAATTTTTGGTAAGACAAATGTTCCTTTCCATGTTTTGATACTAGTATTTTCTCTGGGGTTTAATTTTTATTTAAGTTACATTATTCCATTCATTATTTAAAATTTCATCTGATCCATTTGTTTTATAATGATAAGAAATTATAATTATGTGAAAAAACACAATTTTTTGGTCAAATTTTACTCTATGGATTGATTATATTAATGTATTCCCATGTCACTCACCAAATAATATAGTATTTCAAACTTATAGAATATTTGAGTTTTAGGGAATAAACTCTTAGTTTGTGTATTATACTTTCTAGTGGGATAATTCTCTACCCATCTAGAAACATATTAATAATTTAGGATACTTTTTTGAATGAATTGTATATAGAGAAGTATTATAGGAAAGAAATACCATATAAAACAAAAATTTCATTAATGATTAATGATATTTGTGGAATCTCACATCATTGGGAAATTGTATCAACCTTTTGGGATGTATGACATGATCGATGGAACTCATAGGAGTATTTAAAGAGTGAAGGATAGAAGAATAAAGATTATAAGACTTCTTGATGGTCCTTTGTTGTCAATAGTGAAAACATACCCATCATTAATGGAATACAATTACAATGGAGGATAATATTTTCTTCGGCATCCGCAAATATCAAAATTACCATGTCAACTATAATTTTTAAAAATTTAATATCATATAAAAACATTTAATATTAATATTATATATATTTTTTATTTTGAATATTATTGGGAAAAATAACCAGTGACCACACAATTAAAAAAATGAGGTAATTAATTGTAATAATAAATAATGGAATGAAAATTCTTCCATGGGAAATTTAGGGTCTATGATTTTCCATTAAAAAGAATATGAGATTTAAATAAAAAGATATGTTTCAATTTTTTCCAATGTTTATTCTTAATATATAGATAAAATTATTGAATAAATATTATACATTTTATTATATATGGTTTGTAATCACACATAAGAGTGATGACATTAAAGTTGGATTGTTTTTTAGGTAATCATTTTGACACCTACGAGATTTGGGAAAACATTTTCTGATTAAAAAAAATTATATGAATTTCTTTTTAGTGATTTATTAATAAGATTAATATTAATATAATTTTTTCAAGGAATAATAGATGAAAATGGAAACTTATATTTTATATGAAATAGGATGACACCATTACACCTAACAAATGACTCACAAAATAATTATATTGGTAAAAAAATCTAGGGGTTATATTATATGTAATATATATATGAACAACTTTTAGTAAAATGATTTATATCTGCAAATACACATAAAATATTTAATATTACATCGTTTTGAAGACATTTGATGAGATAAACTGAAATCGTACTATTGTAATCGATGAACCATAGACAGAAACTTACATTTACAAGTTATAAAATAATGTCAAAAACATTTGATGGTTTAGGATGTGATTATATAACCATTTCTGGTGACTATGGTTCCTAAAAAACACATTAATAACCCTGAAATATTATTTTTATAAATTTAAACATATTGTTAAAATCAAAAGATATTATGAGGACCATAGAGAGTGAGTGAAAAAATACCAGAATGAATCTCTATATAAGGTAAACCATCATGAAAGTATTTGTAAAAATATTAACTGATATAGAAAACAATCTTATAATTCACTAGTAGAATGTCACAATATCATTGAAAAGTCCAAATGTATTTATTTTATATCAGTATGTTTCAATGTGAACTGTAAATATTTATTTCCTTGAGGATTAATAAGATTTTCTAAATATCTTGTGTAGTGATCATGAATTTAATAATAAAATATTTTAGCTAGTCTTTTTTGATTTTGGGAAAATAATAAAAGTGGTATGTATTCTATTAATATTTTATTATTCAATTATTTATAATTGACACACACACACACAAACACACAATATTTATACACTTGAATTTGGAAAATCTCTTAGTGTTCATTGGTGACAATAGTTTTTCCACATATTATAGGCTTCACATTAATTTAAATAATAAATCATATATTAGAAATATGATAGACAATGGTAGCATTGAGAATATTGGTAATATCTTCTATAAGATACTCTATGATGAGTGGATTCATTATTGTTAGGTGTCACTAAATTTGTTTGGATGATTCACAAAGTTGTATATGATGCATGTAAAGATAAATATTAATTCCAGTTATGTCCTCCATGGAACATCATATAACATTTTTTCTTCTAAGACATGTATGTTCTTGGATTTATCACTTTCATTAAGTGATTTGAAGAGGATAACTTGGTATGATTGATCATTAAAAATCTATTTAGACCTTAGGTAACCCACAAAAAAAATATTTTAAGTGACAAAAATATTAGAAATAATATTTTCTGTTATTTTTATGTCACATTATAATAAGGTGGTATTTTAGTAGACAATTAGAGACATAAATGAAGATCATGATTTTTAATACCTATAAACTTCATTGAACGGTTATTCAAAACTTCTATAATTATTTTCTAGATATTATGAAAATGTGTATGAAATATTTTACCTAAGAACGATGAAATGACTCCCATATTTTTGAATAATGAATTATAGAGTTTAGGGCCAACTCTGCATTGTCAATCACTATTGAGATAAATGATCGTGATAATGAAAATCCATGATCATATTTAAATTAATATCTAATTTTATAACATCCCATATTTCACATCCCGTATATTGAAAAATTATATTTCTTGTGTGGTGTACCCTAATATAATATTCTAGATGATAAAGAAAATATTTCCATTGAATAATGGGACCAAAAAATTAAGAAATTATGAATAGTATTTAGTTTGTTTGAATTAATTTTTTTCATTGTATTCCAATATTAAGAAGTAGATATGAGGAGTATAGGTCTTAGAGTGTGTTCAAGATCACATACTACAATATAACAAATATAAGATTGTTCAATATCAAATTAAACATTCATCACATTGTTTAAGAGATAAAAATATTCAAAAACTTTACTCTCATTATTTTCATACGTGAATGATGGTTGGTGGTTCATTTTTCTCTCAAATGTTCCTTTAGAATCCTAAAGAGAAAAATAATGATATTTCTGAATGGGCATAACATGGATCCGAGATTTTTTAAGTAGACCAATTATCTAAAAACATACATGGATATGATGCTAGTTTGGGAATCAATTATTCTTCCATAATCAATAAGGAAAGGTCCTCCTATAATTAATGGTGATTGATTGAAAGATATGGTTGACTCAATGACTCGAATTATTTATTTAATTTTTTAAATCAAAATATATATTATATAAATATGATTTAACTTGTGTTTTTTAGAAGTTGAATTTTTTTTGAAAGATAAAATAGTGATAAATAAAATATCAGTTAATATTTTTATTTTTTGGAAAATTCAGTGATATAAACTTTCCATCCATATTAATTTAATTAGTTTTTGATTCACTTAAGAGATACCTATTGAACTTATCAGATGATACTGAATCTAACTATGATATTATATATATGAGGAGGTTTATACTGATACAATTATTACTTTTTCTAGTTTATTGGAATTTGAAATGTTAATTTCTATAAAATAATTCATAAAAGAGAAATACAACTCATGAATTAGAAAGAATATTATTGAGTAAAAATGATGAATTTTTTATGTTACTGTTTGTATTGAATATTAAAAAAAATTATTTATTTAACACATGATTAGTGTAATCTTTTTTGTTTTTAGATAATTCTATTATGAGATACCATCATACGGTTTAGTTTTTAAGTATATTAGAAATATACATTGTAATTATTTTTGATAATCATTAATGACTTGGAGATTCTTGGGATATAAAGGTAGAATAATTTATGATCATATTGATTGAAGGATTTCGTAGCAAAGATTATAGTGATTAAGAACTTCCATGTTTTGATTAAATATACTACAAACATGTTAACTCAATGGATTTGGGGAAATAGAATATATACCTTACGATGAATTAGAATATCAAGTGTACCTTATGATCTATTGAATGTCCAGGATACATTATATCTAGTATAAAGATCAACATTACACTTTTATTTGAAATCATGGTATGAATAAAAAATTTAATAATTTTTTTAAAAAATAAATCTATGAATTTAGTTTTTAATCATTTAATGATATAAATTATCTTTTTCCACAACTTATATTTACTTCATATTTTTTTCATAAAATTTCAACACACTTATTTGTTTATTATTTATTTTTCATAGCGTTTATATTTCATCCATATTATAAATTTTACTCCTCCAGTCTATTATTCTATGTAATTGAAAATCCACTTTAAGGAAAAATGGAAACCTACATAAACATTCCTTGTACCATCAAATCACACCCTCACAAAACAAAAAAACACATATTACAGAATTCAAAATTCAAAATAACAAACCAAAAACATATCACCTCAGCTTATCAGGCACCCTGTTTCAAAATTCAAAAGTGACCATCGACACAGCAGATCCCATGACAAAGTGCATCGATTGCATCTTGAGCTTGGTGCACTGACCCTACAAGCATGTCGCCGCCTCGAACCAAATACCTGCAGAACCCGATAATCCTTCCAACACCATCACCAATGATCATTAAAAGTCACACCAGCGGGATACCAATGGGAGAAAACAGAGCAGCCTAAATGTGTGACACCTAGAACACCGACATCCGCTTGACCAACACATCCCAAAAACTCTTTGGAACCCTTTGCACTAAACCAACTGAGAGAGGAGCCAAGGAACCCGAAGCAAGAGTAGAGATCGAAACAGACTCAGCCTCGCCAGCAGGACATGACCTGTGCCAGAATGATTATCTCTTTTCAACCCCCTCCGGAGGTGCCTCAATGATCTCCATCGTCATCTTACCAATCAAAAAAATCAACAGTAACAAGTTGGAAACTGGGACCGAACCACATCCAGTCAGTGCAAAAAGCACCAGTAACGAGCTGAAATCTTCAATAACAAAGAACACACCATATTCCATTTCCTCCAGAAAGAACAACGACCAGGGGCAGCAGCCAAGAAAGTCGAACCATCCAACCATCAAAGGAAAATAACAGCATCACTAGGAACCTAAAACAACAGAAGACGAAAAGCAAGACTATGCGTGCTATTACGAAAACTGAAGGGAGCCCCTGAGGTCGGATCTGGAATAACCAGAGATGAGAACCGCTGCTTCGGGCTTGAACTTCGAATCCAGTCAAGATCCAGACGAAATTAAAGATGTGAGATGCCCCAAATGGTGAGAAAGCCTAGAAAATCGGAGGAGAGGAGCAAACGAAACCAACCAAGAACCGAGACGTCAGGGCAAGGGGAATCAAAGCGCGAGACCAAGACTGATGCGTGAGAGAGAAAATAGAAGAAGATGTTAATACCGATGCATGAGGGAATCCAGAGCAGGAAGCCCAAATTGGAAGCATAAGCAAGAAACCCTAAAACACTCGGGAGAGGCAGCCGGGAGAGTGCAGTGCCATTTATATATTTTACTCAATTTCATAATTAATATATATTTTCTAATTCCAGTCATAACTAATCATATGAAAAAATCAATTTTATTATTTTTATTTTAATACTAAAATTACCCCTTCTTTTGTATTTACATTTATATTACTTCCCTAGGATAAAAACAAGTGTCGAAGAAGGTGTCTAGCCAACTCTAAAATTTACTAGATTATGATGTTTAATTAGTTAATTAAAATTTCAATTTAGTCTTTTTACACTAGTATTACTGTTAGTGAAAATATATTATCTCAATGACTAGTTATCTAATTTTAACACTTTACAAATTAAATATAACCATAATAGCTTTATATTATGGAATATATTAGGATTATAAGAATGATTAAATGAAGAACTATAACTTTAATATTTGAGTTAGAAAATTTATCTGATAAGTATTATTTAAAAATATCCATCGAAATATATTTTTTTACTTTTTAAATTATAAAACATTGAATACCATGTAAATAAAAAATTATATACTACATTATTATGTTCAATGAACATAAAAAATTCTGTCTATATACCATATCATGAAATAGAAAATAGAATTGGTTAAAATTAAGAGATTGCTAATTTAAATAATTATAATGTTTTGTAAAATCATATATCTATGTTGAGGGTTGATTACCAATCCTTTTATTTTATTCCATGTTAAATAGTAGCTCAAATAAATCAATTTGTTATAAATATTTTTAATATTTTCAAATATATAGTTGAGATAGAGTTATAATAAGACCAACTCATTCAAAAATTTAATGATATTATTCCACTAAATTGAGATTATAATTGGATAAATATCAATGATACTAAAAATTTGAAAAATTTACGAATTACTAATTTAATTTCAAAACAAATGATGTATAAAAATATGTTCTAATGAGATATAAAGAATGAGAAGAGGAAGAATGGGGTATTATTTTCATCAACATACAATAATTATTCTTCTAGTAATACTAATATTTCTACTAATAAATTTAAATTTTATGTTTCAAAATGGAAATTTAATAATTCATATTGAAGTTCTTTTGAAGATATTGATAATGAAAATGATAGATTATAAACAATAATAAATAAGGAATTCAAAAATATGAAATTATAGAATAAATATTGGAAAGATAAGAAATAAATTCATGTATAAATGATATCATCAGTCTTTTACCATTAATATAAGTAGGGATGCTATATTGTATTTGAGTGTTAAAATTTGAAGAGGAAAGATAGAAAATGATATAGAAAAAATAGATGAAATGGAATGAAATGCATAAACGAATTGGACACATTGAGTAACAATGAATGTTATACATCTTTTAACAGATTATTATAAGAGAGTGGAATTAAATCTCCAAAAATATATAGATATCATTAATATTCTATTGAATGAAAATTTCAACATGTTAAAGTTATCCGTTGAATATTTTAAATATATATATTATTATTAAAATTCTAAAAAAAATTGAAGATAAATATTCAACTTGTTCAGATAATGGTAATGTTAATTCATTTGGTGATGAGATTAAAAATACTTAGGAAGATGTGGTAGATTTATATAGAATTAATGAAATAAAAATATATATAACTCTCAAGGAAAATGAAATTAGTATGATAATGAGTACTTATAAATTTGTGGGTGTAAATATTATTAATTCTCATAAAATAATTTTTAAATTAACTATGGAAATCTCTAATTGTTCAAATATATGAACATTAAAGAATAATTCATATATAAATTAATTTGATGAGAAAATAAAGAATCAAAATTTCAATTACCATATTTAATATATTTATAATTTTATTATAAAACATAAATTTTAGAATAATGTATGATGTAGTTTGTTTTTCAAAATTTAGTTCAAGGAATGAAAAATTTAAGACATTTTTTAAACAACTAAGACCCTTTAAATATTCAAATGGATTATGTTTTAATTATAAATATTCACATTTCAAATTATATTATTTTTTTATAAAAAAGCAACCCATTTTCAAAAAATGTATGTGGGTAGATCACTGTAATAAATATTAACCATTAAAAAAGATAAATGTATTGGTTTTCCCAAGGATTTTATTATAATATATAGTAGTTTTTAATATAAATTATTTTTAAAGTGTTTTTTGATTAAATTTTATTTGTTAACCTAAGTAAACCAAAGATAGTCTGGGTGTAACATCCTAATATTTCATAGTATGTTATATCTTTAAAGTAAGACAATAGCTTATATTGCATTCAACATGTATTTGGCTTGCGATATATGTAAGACTGGCTTTCTACGAAACAACACATCAGTATTATGATTATTTAAACAGTATATTTATATATAAATTACATATTGTGATATTAATAGTAACTAATAAATTTCTCTTGTTATTTATTATAAAATGTATATGTTTTGTTAAAATTGTTATATATTTAGAAAAACTATTTTTTTAAGAATTACTTTTTATGTCATTTTTTGATGAATAATAAAATTAATATTAATAACTCCTAAAAATTTAATTTCATAAAATAGACTTCATTTTTGGATTCAAAATATCAAATTTATCTAAGGTTGAATTGTTTTTATTTTTTTTGATAACTTTCAATTTTTTATGAATAGTTAAAAAGGTTGCATAGTACATAAAAACCGACTATTTATAAAAATAAAAATTATTTTTATTTAAATTAATTTTAAATTTAAAATATATACATAAAACTTATATATGTCCAATGAAATTTATTGGAGTCATTTTTTAATAAAATTAGATATAAAAAAATTATTGAATTTTTAAACATCTTTTACCCACCTTCTAGGCACATTTGCAAATTTTCAAAAAAAATAATTTTACCGCTTCTATGAATTGAATTTAAAAAATCCAAGAGATATGGTTAACATCAGTATGTAAAATGTGGTTCAATAGGATAAAAATAGTTTTTGTTAAATTGTCACTTTTGAACATTATTTACAACTATTAAAAGTCAATAGGGTAATTAAACGTAAAAATGATATTATAATTACCATAACACATGTCCTTATTCTAATGGATAAATGTATTTTGAAAAAAATAAAACAATTTAGTAATATAGGATACTTTTGAACCACTTGGATTAGATTAAGACATTTATTATTATTTTATATAATGAAGAGTTAAAAGTATTAAATTCAAAGTTTAATAACGAAACCATTTTTACTATAGGGTTATACATAAGATAAATTTGACTATAAATATTTATTAGAAATTAATAAAAATCTTCCTTAAATCATGGTATTTTATTTATACTTTTTATTCATTATGTAATTAAATTATTCATGACATAATGATGATGTAATAATTACATTGTTAATGAATTATTAAAATAATTGATATTATAAATATCAAAATAAATGTAAATTGAGACATGTGATGCATTAAAAGAATTTTATATGTTAATATGACATGGTAGGGTTGATTTAATATATTTTGTTTCGAATTAATCATGTTTTATTGACTTTCACAAAAACCAATCACACAATAGTGTCGAAATTGACATAAATGAGTATTTAAAACAAATACTATATTATTTAATGATAAAATATTCTGAAAATTTAAGGATCTTACAAAGGACATATATAATTATAGATATTTCAATAATGAACCACTTAAGGTTCTCTTGTAATTTATTGTTTGTTTATAAACCATTTAATATAAAAATACAAGAAGGCATGGTAATAGTAATAATATTTAACTAAAAATTAAATCTTAACGATATGGTTAATATTGTGGCCTAAAATTATCTAAAACCTATTGGTTGAGAGGATTTAGACCCATACCCACCTTATAATAAATAAAATTTCATTTTGAGCCATTATAAACTGAAAATGATTTTATAATAAAATAATATTTCATGTTTTTCCTAAAGTGACCCTCACCTCTCTTATAAAAGGGTACATCCCCATCTCTAAAAAACACACCTCCATAGCCATTTGGTTCATCCAAACCCTTATCTAATATCCTCCAAACTACAATCACATGAACCTAGAGGACTTACTTTGATCATAATGCCATTCTATGGAGCTATTTTGATCAAATCAAAAGGAAACACTCGATGAAGGGGTAATAATTTCATCACCTCTTTCAAATTTCTTTTCTTCTTCCACATCATCTTTCATTGTAGTTTCCAACTGAAAATAATAACTACAATTACTTCTACATGATGTGATGTTATTATAAATATGGTACAACCAAATTCATAATTGAATCCATCCTATGAATGACAATGTCACCATACGTGTGTACGTACGACTTACAATCTCCACATTGTGGTGTAGTTTGTTATTCAACACTTCATTATTTGGATGGGTATAATAATGAATATAAATGATTTAAATAATAAATATAACATTTTATTTATTCTTTTTATATAATATACCATCTAATTACATATTATTTCACCATCAATATAATGATATTGTCCCTCGTGCGTACACACGGATTACCATCTCCACGAATGCTATATGATTCATTCCCCATCATAACAATTCAAGAATAATTTTCATTTTAGGATTAAAAATATTGTTTACGAACATAATATCATTATGGATATAAATAAAACACATCATATCAACAACAAACATGACTTACATAACAAAACATTTAAAGAAAAATGAAACAGTTAACACCCAAAACAATGATACTACTGAAATATTATTAACAATGAAATATTTGAAGATAATATATGGTATAATATTTTTGTATGTGGTTCTTTAATAATTTAATAACAATGAATAAACTATTATACAAGTGGTTAAAATACCCTTGATTATGCAAAAGAAGAAGGTAAGGTTTGATTTTACAGTCTCTTTATTTATCTAAGGTTGTTTATACGTAAATATCTACATGGACTTATTTATCATCCACATCCATGATTCTTAATAATTTATTTCAAAACATTATTAATATTTCCTAGAATATATGTTAAATTAATTTATAACATTTTTGAATTTTTATTAAATCTTATAAATTAAATATTTCTGTAGTTTTCCAGACAAGGTAATTTATGGGTTTTTCGACAAATTAAGGTAATAATGTTTTTTAACATATTCAGTGGGTGTGGCTACTTTACACCATTATAACACATTTGAATATTGCCTTAAAATATTTAAAAATATTTGAAAAATAAATGTTTTTTATTATAATTATGTTACTTTTAAATGATATAAAAATAGGAAGAGATATTTCTCTCAAATAGATTTGAATTCATCTTTGTTAACAACCATTGATGAATTTTACACTGGTTTGATGTTGATTTATTATGATACAATCATCCATATTGTATTGAAGGTTTTGTGATATATTTGACTATGATCGTATTATTTTTATACCATTCATGGTTTAGGGTTAAATTATTAACATTTAGAACGCTATTTTTAATACCAATGTTTATGTTATGTTTCATCCTTTTCATATGAGGAATGCATTGGATATAGTAAGTGATGGGTGAAGCCCATTATAGCTCCTCGATTAATCGATAGGTCTCATGAGTCAAACTAGTGTCTTTGAAAAAAATTACTTGAAAAAATTATTATTATTAGTCTTGGTATGAGTCCTTGACTATGTGGTTATGATGTCCGCCATTATGCATTCCATCATTTTGAAATTAGATTTTGATATTACATGTGATTATTTGACTAGAATAATATCCATGTGAATAAGTAAATGGAAGAATTTGATTTATCATTTATATATTATTCAATTGTTTATGTTTAGAATGATTTTTTAGTGTTATACATATCTTTAAATATTTATGTTTTTTATGATAATTTCTACAATATGGTTATCTTTACTAAATATATGAGATCACCCCTTTTTTATGTTTTATTATTCACAGGATGTAAAGAAGTATCTTATGATTGACTTGTAGGAATAGGCTAAGGGATATGAGTGTGTTCAAAATAGACACAATGTTTTTTTATTTCTATTTAATAATTTAATGTAAAACATATATATGTATCTAGTTTCTCCAGGGATACTAAACTAATCGGGTTTTCGAGACTTGATCTCTTTTGATCATGCTAATATTATGTAATAATGAACTGACTCTGGGTAACTGGGGTTGGGGTGTTATAATTTTTATAAGATAATGTTTAGTACAAACCATAGAAACTTGATTTAGAAGAACTCTTATTAGGGAGCATTACCCTATGATAAACTTCGAGGATTAGTAAAGAAGAACATCAAAAAAATTGGTAGTGTAAATATTATGTGTGTTTTCCAAACAAATACATCCCTGTCTAGATACAAACAGGTTAGGGTAGATCTAGCACAATTTTACCAAGGAGTAAAAACTCTAACAAGGAGTTTCAGGCATCACTATTGGTATCCTTGGACAAGACAACAGACCTTGCTGCACTCTTGGTATTGACACTCTCAGGAGATATGCATCGGATAATTCATAGTTTCATTAAAAACCATTATGAAATAGTTATGAGTAAATAAATACTCAAAGAAAATAGTTTTATTATAATGTATAACATGAATAACTTAGTGTTTTCCATTGTTTAGAAATGGTGCCTAGTATAAGGAATGATAATTCCAGCAATACGCACGATCAAAAGGGTAATAAGAATCTTATCATTCATGTTCATAAGCCCACATTTATAATGGAAATAGTCTCCCATGTATTATCATCATATGATGTAATAATATCATTTATTAATAAGATAATTAAATAATTCAAGAGTCCTATGGCTTCGAAGGGAATCCAGAGAATAAAAGAATTGTAGAGATAAGGATGGACAAAGAGAATATGGGAAAGAATAATTTTCCCAAATGTGATAACTGTAGAAAGAATCACCACTATAAATGCATGATGGAAATTGGAGATTGTTATATGTGTGAATAAAATTAACACCAAGTTCATGATTTAAAGGATAAGAAAAGGGTTTCAAATGTACAATGCTTCATCTTCAAAGAGTTGGGACACTACGCAAATCAATGTCCCAATCACCAGAGTTTGATGCAAATGACGCTATTGGATAATAATTAAGTTATGATACTACGAAATATGAAGAGGTATAATTAGTATTTTTATTTTTATTAATAAATTATAGCATTTGAGTGTGGAATCAACGATGAACTTGTTATATTAATTATCGAAACAAATAAATATTGTACTCAATACTATTTCATTGAGGATTTGAGAGTATATGGTACTAAAAAAAGTGACTCAAAAGTAAGTTAATAATTTTTGTAAAATAAATGGTTGAAGGAAACATAATCTTTAATATGGTCCTGAAAATGAGATAGTGATTTTAGAATAAGAGATGTCTGATTTGGATAAATTATATTTGATATTCTTGATGACCTTGTAACCGACTAATGGTTTGTTTATTCCATAATTATTGGAGTATTCAAAATTTCTAGAAATAAGGAATATATCTAGTATCCTATATAGAATGAGGAGAATGAATGTAATAAATAAGGTTTCATGGTAATTTAGGGTGTTACTGTGTTTTATGAGAATACATGATGAAGGTAATAACATGTTATTATGTGGAAAAAAGAAATCATTATTATGTTATGTTAAACTTCCATATAAATTTTTGGACTATGAGTTTGGACACATGTATTTTATATAAGTTTAAACATTGGAATGGATTATGTTGGACATTGGATACTATGGTTTGAGGTTAAAAAATTTCCTAATACTATTTTTTATTTTATTTTTAAAAGGATAACCTGAAGGTCGAGCGACATTCTGTCGCGTCCCGCCAGGCCGCGAGACATGAAAATGCAACCGAAGGGCGACGGGGGTGCATCACTTACCACTGGCCTACAAAATGTTCTGGTTTTCATAATGTATTTTTTTTAATTGATCTGATAGATTAATTATAAATTCAATTTTTTTGAAACCCTATATGATTAGGAGACATAAAATATTTTTGAGTCATATTATATTTTGTAGTGAAAGATGAGTTTGTGGTAGTAATTAGTTACATGATGGAACTCTACATGTCATTCATTTTTTAATTCTATGAAGAAATTAATTCCTAAAATATAGGGAAAGGATCTTAAAACCAAAATTGTGTTATTAAAATACCATATGTTTTGATGAACCAATTATATTTTAAGTCATCATAGATTTATGGCTTCGAGGCCACCAATTTTCAATTTATTATTCACTTGGTTGTGATTGATGACCTCAATCACTCCCTATAAATATTTACATTTTCCCTCCAATTAGGTGTCAAAAAATTCCAAAAATTTTCTCCTATTAAAAATGCTAATTTTGTGGTGACTTTTTCCTTTCCCTTTCCATCATTTTAAGAGTAATTTTTGTTAACCCAATTTCTAATGTGGGTTTTCCACAAAAGTATTTTATATTTTAAACCATTTATTTTTGATGAAAAATTTTAAATTGCGAGGGTGAAATTTATTAAAGGAGGGAAGAAGTTAACACCCTAATATTTCATAGTGAGATATATCTTTAATGTATTTAATAAGCTTATACTGCATGGAACACAGACTTGTCACGCGTTATATGCAAGATGGAAATTATAAGACACAACACATTAGTATTATAATTATTTAAACGATATACTTAATTATCAATTATATATTGTGATACGAATAGTAACAAATAAATTTTTATTGTTATTTATACTGTTTTCAGAAAATAAAACATAATTTTAATAAAATGTATAATTTTTGTTAAAATAGTTATATATTTAGAGAGACTATTTTCTTAAAAGAACTACTTTTTATGTCCTTTTGTGAACAATAATAAAATTAATATCAGAAACTCATAAAAATTTAATATAGTAAAATAGAATTTATTATTGTATCTAGAATATCAAAATTAGCTTAGGGTGATGTTTTGGAATTCTTCTGAAAACATTCAATTTTTGATGAATAGTGGAAATTACTCCATAGTACATTAAAACCGACTATTTATTTAAATAATAATTATTTTTATATAAATGTATTTTAAATTAAAATTAGATAAATAATAACTATATTAGCCCAATGTAATTCATTTGCTTCAATTTATAGTAATATTATATATATAATTTTATTGAATTTTTTAACTTCTTTTACCCAACTTTTAGGCACATTTGCAAATTTTTATAAAACAGAAATTTCCCCTTATATGAATTAAATTTAAAAAATTTGAGAGACACAATTTAAAATAGTAAGTAAAATTTGATTCAATAAGATGAAAATAATTTTTGGTGAATCGTATCTTTTGAATTTTATTTACCATAGTTAAACGGAAATAGGGTAATTAAAGGTAAAAATGATATTATAATTACCCAATCACATGAACTAATTCTATTGTACATGTGTATTTCATCAAAAATAAAATGTAGGAATAAAATATTTTCCTTTTGGTCTCTTGGATTAGATTAAGACATTTATTATTATTCTATTTAATGAAGAGTTAAAAACGATAAATTCAATGTTTAATAAGTAAACCATTTTTAATATAGGGTTATACATAAAGTGAATTCGATTATAAATTTTCATTATAAATATTAAATTTTTTAATAAATTATGATATTTTATTTATAATTTATAGACATTAAATAATTTAATTATTTATGTAACAATAATGATGCAGTAATTACCTTATTAATGAATGATTAAAATAATTGATAATATAAATTTCAAAATAAAAGTAAATTGGTTCTTTTGATGCATTACAAGAATATAAATGGTTAATATGACATTTTATGGTTTATTTTATATATTTTTTTCGATGTAATATAGTTTTGGAGACTTTCACAAAAACACAAATACATAATAGTGTCAAAATTGACATAAATGAGTATTTAAAACAATTACTATATTATTAAATGTAATAATATTCCTAAAAATATATTTCTTGGAAAAAGGACTTATATAATGATATATATGTCATTAATGAACCACTTGATGTTAGTTTTTCATTTAATAGTAATTTTATTAACAATGTATTATAAAAATAAAAGAAGACATGGTAAAAGTTAAACTATTTAACTAAGAATTAAATCTAAATGATAAGGATAAAATGGTGTCCTGAACATTCCTAAAACCTATGGGTTGAAATTATTGAGACCCATACCAAACATATCCTCAAAATAAATCCATTTTTAGCTATTATAAACCAAAAATGATTTTACAATAAAATAATATTTCATGATTTTCTTAATTGACCATCACCTCTCTTATAAAAGTGTACTTTCACTTCTCCCAAAATCACATCTCCAACGCCATTTGGCTTGGACAGAAATTGATCCAATATCCTCCATAATACCCTCATTTGAACCTAGAGAAATTACTTTATTCATAAAGCTAACCTATGGAGACCTTTTGATCAAATCAAAAGAAAGTATCTGAAGAAGAGGTAATAATTTCGTCACCTATTTCAGAGTTATTTTCTTATTCTACATACACATTCATTATTGTTTCCATTCCAAATTAATTACTCAAGTACCTTATACATTGTGGGATCTTATTCTAAATATGGTACAACCATATTTATTATTTTATCCATCCTATGAATGTAAAAGTCACCATATGTGCGTACTTACGGCTTACCGTCTCCACGGCGTGGTGTAGTTTGTTATTCGAAACATCATTATTTGGATTGGTATAATAATGAGTATAATTTATGTAAATAATAAATAAAACATGTTAATTATTCTGTATATGTAATATACCATCAAATTACAGATGATTTCTCCATCAATAAAATGATATTGTCTCTCATGCATACGTACGGATTACCATCTCCACGAACGCTATAAGATTCTTTCCCCATCGTTACCATTAAAGAATAATTCTCATTTTATGATTAAAAATAATTTTTAAGAATTTAATATAATTTTTATATTAATCTAATACATCATATCCATAATAAACATGACTTACATAACAAGACATGTAATGAAAAATGAATTAGTTAACACCTAAAACAATGATACAACAGAAATATTATGAACAAAGCAATATTAAAAGATCATATATGATATCATATTCATGTATGTGGTTCTTGTATAATTTAATAAAAATTATTTTTAACTATTATACATGAGGTTAATATACCCTCGACTAAGGAAAAGTACAAGGTAAGTTTCGAGTTTACAATATTTTTATTTTTCTGAGGTTGTATATACGTAAGTATCTACTGGGACTTCTTTATCATCAACATCTGTGTTTCTAAAAAATGTATTTCAAAACATTTTTACTATTTCCTTGAATATGGGTTAATTCATTTATCCCATTTTAATACTATTTAAAAAAAATTCAATGTAATCTTTCTGTCGTTTTCCAAACATGGTACTTTATGACCTTTTTGAAAAATTACCCTAATTTTTTTTAACATATATGATAGGTGCATCTATCTTCCACCATTATGAAACCAATGAAGCTTACCTTAAAAAATTATATTAATATTTTAAAAATAGATTCTTTCTTTTATAATTACATGACTTTTAAATGAATTAAAAATATAAAGAGTTATTTCTCTCAAATAGTTTTTATTTCATCTATGTCTACATCTTTTGATGGATTTTACAGTTGCTTGAATTTTATTTATTATGATACAATAATCAATATTGTATTGAAGTTATTTTGATATTTTTTACTATGGATGTGTTATTTTTATACCATTCAACTTTTATTGTTAAATTAATAACATATCGTCTGCTATCTTTAATACAAATGTTTATGTTATGTTTCAACCTTTTCATATGAGAAATTACTTAGACTTAGTAAGTGAGAGGTGGAGACCGCTATAGCTCTTTATTGCATCGGTAGGTCTCATGAGATAAAATAGTGTCTTGGCACAAGCCCTTGATAAAATTATAATTTGTATTCTTGGCATGAGGCCTTGACTATGTGGTTATGATGTCTGACATTATACATTCCATCTTTTTGAAATTAGTTATTTATACTACATGCGATTATTCAACTAGTAAAATATCCACGTGAATAAATAAATGGAATTATTTGATTTATCTTTACCATATTGTAGTGATTTTTAAGATAAAAAAGCTTGTGTTTTAGTCTTATACCTTGAGTTACATTTTTTATGTTTTCATATGATAGTTTCAACTATATTGTTATCCTTACTGAGCATCTAAGAACACCCCTTTATTATGTTTTATTTTTACCATGATATGAAGAAATATATTACGATTGACCTATTGGAATAGGAGAAGGGATAAGATTGAATTTAAAGGAGACAAAATTTTGTATTTTTCCATTTCATAATTTATTGTAAAACATATGTATGTATCTAGAACTTCCCAAGATACTTATCTAATCTGTATTTCGTGACATGATATCCTGTGATCATGAAAATGATATGTAATAATGCACCAAATCTGGGTAACTAGGGTTGGGGTGTTTCACTGGGTACCAAGAACATAGTTTTATATTTTAATGGAAATGTGGTTTAGTACTTAAACCAAAATAAATAGCATATTAATAGCGATTTCTTCAATATTTTACCAATGGAAATTCAAATTCAATTTTTTTTGTAAATTTGAATGGGGGATGAGTGAAAAATAAAGATAATTATTATTGTTAAGTCATCATAATTAGTGATATTTCCTTTATTGGAAATATAATTATAATTTTATTATATTTTTTATGTTTTAAGTGCAACAATATCAGTAGAATTAAACTACTAGATGTTGTCTATATTTTGATCCTTAAGAATGATAAATATAACGTTAAATGTTCTAAAAGTGTATTATTTATATATTTGGATAGGGAAGAGACTATTTATAATTTTTAAATTGAAGACTTATGTCATCAAATCATTCCTTTGTTCAACAAAAATTGATGATAAGTCTTCATTGGGGGATAATATATTATAAAACTACAAATCTTATACATTTGGTAAGGTCTCTAGGAGGGAGCATGTTAGGGATCTATCAATAATTAAATTTAATTCAACTAGTTTTCTATCACTGTCAATTTTGTAAGACGCATTTGACTAGTTTTAATTATAAATTTTATTTCTCAACTTCTAATGTTTTATAGTTCGTTCACATCGATTTATTTGGTAATACAAAAACATGAACTATTAGATTTAATCACTATGTGAATGTATTGGATTATAAAAAAACCCAATTAGGATTTTTTTCCAATACATAAATATAAATATATTCATAATTTCAATATAATTCATGAATGTATTTAAAATAAAAAGAACAATCATTTTGTTACTATTCAAAGTTATCATGCTGTTTTTTTAATTATTATTTGGAAATATTATGTAGTAAAATATTTTTTACGTAAAATTATCACCCACCATGGAAACCACAAAAAACAATTATAGTTGTGAAAAGAAATATAGTTCAGAAAAAAATTACTCAAATTTTTATCAGTGAGTATTATTTTAATATTAATCTTTAAGATGTGGCAATGAGTACATGTTGTAATAATATAAATCGACTTTTACTTAGACCATTAGTAAATAAAACACCATATTAGCAATAGAATAAAACAATGTGAAAAACTTCTTTATTCAATTTATTTTTTTGTTATGTATTCAACATATATATAAAAGATCAATTACATAATATTTATCTTAATGTTGACGAATAGTTATTTATTTTTTAGTTTAAAACATGTTAAGATTATACAATTTTTAATAAAATAACAAATTCTGTTAGATAATAATTTCTATTAATATTTTATGAATCTAATCCTTTAATTTTTGGAAATCCAAAATAAGTACATCAATATTATGATATTTTCTAAAAGACTCTTAAAATTTAATGAGATATTTATAAATGAATTCTTTTTTTATATCATTTTAATGTTATACCATAGGATTTCCAATATCTATAATTAAATTTAACAGATGATTTTTATTAAATTATTGATATCCAACTTTACTGATTATATAAAAATTACATTACCTTAAGGATTTATCTAAAGAAATATATTATTGGTATTTCATGGCATCTAATTAGAACTATATGATCCATAATAAATAAATATTAATATCGTGATTTCTTCTCAAAATAACCTAAGATGGAAGACTATGCAATAGGGGATGAATGTTAGATAATGTTTGTAAATGAATATATCAATAAATTTTAAAAGAACCATGTTCTGAACTGATATTAATATCCTGATGGTCTAATAATAATACTATTAAAATGGGTATTTTAGAAACAAATTTGAAAAAATTGGAACTATTGTAATAATTAAATAATGAATTGTTTCTAAGGGATATTCTCATGATGAAGAAATACATTGTGGTGTAATGTTTTTACTGGTGATTATATTAAAATAAATTAGGTTCTTAAATTAATTTTAAGAAAAATAAAAGTGTATAATATTTCAAAATGATGTTAAATATACTTTTAAAATGGATACATTCAAGTAGAAGTTTATGTTTTACCATATCATTATTTAAAAGACATTAAATTTCTAAAAACAATAATATATTTCAAAAGTGCTATATGGGGTTAAAAATACCTAGGATATTAGTACAATAGAATTATATAATTTTAATTCGAAATAATTTTGTTTAGGAAAGTTTTGATATAACAATTTTTATAAAAAAAATTTAAGATGGTATTTTTTCAATTGTTGGTTGTTGAAAATAATAATTTTTAATCAAAAATATATTATGATCTTTTTTGTATATATGATTTTTTTGACATGACCATAATGGGAAAATTCAACATTTTCTTTGGTTTACAATTTTTTCAGAAATATATTGAAAAATTTTAACTAAACATTAATATATCAATGACTTACTTGAACATTTTTCTTGAATGGATCAAATATAAGTTCTTATGTTTTATGTTCTATATAATATTATTTTGATGAGTTTGGAAGAAATTTTGATCAAATAATTTATAAAATTATAACATAAGGTTTACATTATAATATATCTAGATTTTAATATATTATGTTTTAATAATGTTTTAGTGTGATGTTTCAATCTATCTTAATGTAATGACAGATAAAAGTAGTAAAATGAATTTTATAATACCAAAAGTGTACTCCATAATAATGAATTTTATATTCTATTAGAATACATTTTGTAAATCATAGTTATTTATATGATGAATTTAGAGGTTGATGGTTTTAGAAAAAATTAATTTGTTAATATTTAACTTTTTATCAAAGTATTTTTTTTTCTAAAATAAAAAACATATTCAATATAAATTTACACCACTAAAGCAGAAAATTTTGCTTCCTGAAGTTATTATTCCAATGTGTTAACGATGCTACACATTCTTATATTTTTTTCATTCACCTGAACCCTAATTATTTAAGATATTAACAATTTTATTTTATTATTTAAGAACCCAAAACATCAGTCTTAAATAAATAATATATATATATTAAAATTTCTTAGGGATTATACATAACATAGATATATAATTATTGACCATATCATAAGATAACATTAGATATCTTAATTTTTTATAAATCATTTCTCTTCCAATAGATTAATGTTTATTAAATAGATGTTTGGAATGACCAATGTAAAGTGATATTCAATGAAATTATTTTTTCATCTATCTCATTACATTAAAATATTCATTGCTAAAAAATATGTATACTTGTATCTATGTTTTAAATTTCATGAGTTTTCAATAAAAAATGTTTTTAAAAAAACCATATCTGTTGTACTTGAATATTGTATTAATTTTTTTTACATATTTGTGTGAATTTACTAAAATTTATTATGATAATAACCTTAAAATATACTAGAAAAAATAGGATCATACTTTTGATTTAGAAGTCAAATTTAAGATGGTATATTTAATTTAAATATATCTTTTACTCTTTTAATCTCCCCATGAAATTATTTTTTATGATAAGGTGATTATCACAACATGTGAGTTTTTTTAAATCTTCATTATTAATACTTAATTACCTATACTGGTGGGTTATTTATTGATTCTGAAAAGGGATCATTTTTTTCCATTCAATTAAATAAGAAATTTAATTCTTAAAATAATTAGTATGATATATATTTTTTCCATTCATTTTTAAAATAATAATTAAGTATAACCAATATATTAATGGTTAAAAACTTTTAAGACATAAGTCATAAGTTTCTATATATGGAAATTAATCTCAAGGATTTTAGTTACACATATAATTTTATATTATTTTTTCTATGATGAAATTTTTTACATCAAATATATCTATCCATGAGTCTATCTATAGAAGTATTTGAGTTCATTTTTAATATTAAGGATTCTTATTATAAAGTAGATAGAGAATCAGATGAATCCCAAGAAAACTAAAAAAATAGTGAACAATTTTATTTTCAATGTTTGATTAGGTATAATTATTTCAAATATTATAATTATATTCTTGAAAGTGATTCTTTATAATGGAAAATAATGTGATGTTCACCCTGAACTCGCATTATCTGAAGATATTTTATAATACGAATGCATGGTTAAAATAAAATTGATGTGAACATTTTTATTCGATAATACATTATTAAATGAATTTTAATGAATATATAATAAGAAAATAAACTTTATAATCACCAAAAATACATTATATGACAATTCTATAATATGTTTAAATTTCTTATTACTGGTTGTATTTTCTCCCCTTTCATTTCTCTCATTATTTTAAAAATTTATAAGGGGGATCAATATATTGATAATTTCGATAATTTTAATTATTTAGTCTGAGAGGGGGTGGTTATTTATATCTTGTTAAAATATAATGATATTATTATGAATGTTATGTGAATTAATTTAGGAGGAAATCATTTTACTAATTTGTACATGATGTTTTGATAAAAATTATAATCAAACTTTTTTATTTCTTTGTCATTTTTTTGAATTAAAAAAAAGGGGTCATTGTTGAGTAAATCACTCAAATATATTTATTATTTTTAAAACACAATACATTTTATATTAAAATTATATGTCAATAGTTTATTTCCTTAACATTATTTCTTTTTCCAGAATGATTTTTCAAAAACTAAAATATAAGAAAATAAAAAATATATATGAAAATACATTGATTTGAACATACATAACCTAAAATATTATTATGTTTATTTAATCACTATATTTTTTTAAAGGGGATTTATAGATATTGAATGTTACTATGTTTACTGGTAGATGAAAGATTTTCTACGTATTCTGTAAAAACTGACTTAGTGTGTTTAAAAATTTTTCTACTAAATTGCACTTGAACAATGCCTTTAAATATAAATACAAATAAATTATGTGAAGGATAATAATTTAGTACATATCATGTAATCATAAATTTGTTTTTTAGGTTTTTTAATATCTTATGGATGACAGATCTTGTAATATTTTTAATCTTTTTTGTTCCTTAATATATTCAAAATGGTCTACCCCTGTAAAAATTCCATTTATATGGGATAATGATGTAGAGGGATTATTTATTTCCATGATTTAGATATTTCATAGAAAGGAAGAAATACCTTCTTATGTCTTTCATGTTGAAGAGAGATTATTCCAACAATTTGGTAATAGAATTATAGGGATAACATGATATAACATATGATATGTTACAAATCCATTGATACATTGTAATTGGTTCAATTTTAAAGATAACTTATATCCATTATAAATATCTACCTTATGATTTTAATTGATGTTATTGTTTGAATATATCATTTAGAAGAGTATTTGTTTTATAAACTAGCACTATGAGATTAGTTTTAAATCAATTTCTTATTTAAATTCATTATTTTCCCTACTTATATTATTTTTATTAGTTATTTATAAACATCCTAAATATGTATTTTCATTATGATTTTTTATTTCATTCAGTCTATATGTCCACTACAATAACCATGTGACTCTGAATTTGAAATTATTAGTACTTTGTAAATCTAATCAATATAATAATTTAGGAAAAGAAAAAACATGTTGTCTTAATTTTAAACTAAACATCCTTCACTCTTTAATTTATGTTTCCATTAATCATTAGGTCAATAAATATCTCACATTCCTTGTATATTACTTATATATTTTTTGGATGCTAATATCATTTATTTGAACAAGAGAATCCTTAATTATTCACTCATGACTAGAAGTGCTTAAAATTAATAACTAGATAAATATAGTTATTTGGTATAGGGTACCCATACATGGTTTGGAAAATATATACTCTTACAAAACATTTATTGAAGATACTAGGTCTATATGTGAATCATTATAGTTGGAAATCCCTATTATCATTAAAAAAATAAAGGTATTAGGTTATTTTTACATCATGGGAATGGATTGATGATATTACTCATTTTACTTAAATATTATTTTACTTTTATGATTTTTTATTTACTTATACAATTATTCATATTTTGGAATATGTATGATGTACAATAAAAAATTGATTTTGAATATGAAACATTTTAACATGTCTATAATTTCAAGATCTAGGTCAAAGTCTTTTATAATCTTGGATACAGATTCAATAAACAAGATTGGGTTGTTTGGAAAACATGGAGGTGATGATTTAATATCATATTATTTAATGATTTGGTAATATTTCTTATGTCCATGTTCAGTAATTGGAGTATTTAGAGGGATCAGAATGGGGAATGGAGTTAATTTTCTGGATCAAATAGTAATTTCACTTATATTAACCCTAGGTTTGGGTAAGGGTTGAGTTAGAATATGGTACATTATTTTTTTTATTGACTTGTATGGAATTAAATTTTACACATTTATTTTTAATATTGTATAGTTTTTAAGGCATTAATGAGGAATATAATTCTACAACTACTTCCACTGATTTTATAGAATATGAGAAAATAAAAAATATTGGATTTCATTAATTTTTCTTCTTAGAAAATTTGTACTACTATTTTGATAATTGATAATAATATATGGGTGGATGAAAATAAGGATGAGGAGTGCATTTATTATACATCTGATATTGAGGGTTACATAGATATGAATGGGATAAATAACTCCTAACTTTTTTCTACTATAATTAAATTTGATTTTGATGAGTTGGTTGAAGTTTGAAAGATTGGAATAACATACATTGATCATGGATAGTCCAACCATCCTTTAATGAATGTAGGAGGGAATGGATAACAATGATGTTATTTTAAATATTGTAAAAAACACCTAGAGGATTGGGGTAGGTGTTATACCGAAAAATAAAACATTGACATTCATTGTTCTGGAATAATCTGATTAATAATCCAATAACAGGAGATAAGTATACACTATATGGTAATGTGATTTAATAATATCAAAAAAAATTATTGTTCCATGGAATTGGGATTTTGTAGAAGTAGAGGTTAGTGATTTACTAGCCACTGATAATTGTCTCAAAATTATATTTAGCTCACTCATACACCGATTCATATGATTTGGTTCAAAAAATGACTCTCTTAGGATTGTTTTAATTAACTAGGTTATTAGATATTTAATTAATATATATTTTAATTCAGGTTTCTTATCAATATTCAGATTACTATAAGGGTTTTGTGTACAGGAGAACCACCAAATTCAACATTAATGAAAATTCTATCCATCTCCAATTATCCCTTAAAAAATACTGGATAAGGATTTTGTTAGGGATTTGGTGATGTGGGCATGTTTTTAAAAGGTTATTAATCATATTAAAATATTCATAGATTTATAAATTTAGGAATTGTAGGATGAAACCATTTTCTATTTTAATATTAGTGGTTCGAGAAGTAGGAAATTTTTTATATAAAAATACTCATTTCACTTAATTAAAATAATTTATATAACTTATAAATAGGTACTATAGAAATGAATTTGTAGAGTTTTCTAGAAAAAATTTAAAATCACTAAGTTTGATTTGTTTATTAGAATCCACTTGAGGATTCATGCTAGATAATATTATATAAAACACATTGAGTGTGAGGTGTATGACCTCGCTATATGGAATAGGAAAAAGTGGATCATGATGAATAAAACATGATTTGATTCCAAAATATGCATTTTTTTTATGTTGAATACCAAGTAGTTGGTTACTTATATCAAATACAATAAGTTAAATTTTCCCCATGGATGGACTTGTATATATCAATGGGATATAAAACTTATGATTGATTGTATTTTAATTATCCTGAATGGTATTTTGGAGTTTGCGATGGGTAAAAATTATTTCACGTTGAAGTAAATTTTGGGGTTCTTTGAGATATTACAGTGAATGCATAAATAATATAACTTTTGAAAATAAAAGGAAATTGACTAAATATAGAAATATGGGTTTTCATTCTGTTTTTTTCCTTTCTTGGTTATTTTTTATAAATTTATTTTATATTAATTATGTTTTAAAATAATTTATAATTAATGAATATTTATTTTACCGACTCTGAAAACAATACCATTTGAGGTGTGGTCATTTATCTCCCATTGACCATCAATTTTATGGTTCACTTAAATAATTTATATTGCGTAAATTTAGTTGAATCACCATGGATGGTGCCATTTTTGGGAACAATTGATTTATTTTACCATTTATATGGGGAAATATATGTCTCCAAATCTAAAATGAAATAATATATAATTTTTTATATATTAAATTTTTTCACTTTGATTTGGGTGAGTTGATTACTATGGAAATTAGATGTTGATATCATTGTTCTTTGTATAACATTGAACTAATGTTATGAAAACTCTATAAGATTATTTAAATCTAAATTACCAAAGTATTTAAGCTTCAATCTATGCCTTGACAATGGTAATTATCTAAATCAATTCAATTAGATTCATTATTAATTAATAAATGAACCCTTTTTTATTTATTTTTATAACAAATAAAATCCACATGTTAACCTGCACATCTCAATATCCTATGAAATAACCAATTTAACATATACATTGTGAATTTAAGGAAAATTAATTGAGAAATACTCTCAATCCCTTAACATGCACAAATTATGAAACAACCCAATGAGGGAATTACTGATCCTCTAGGTTATTTTATAATCTTGTTTTTTCGTTTTTAATTATGTAATAAAATGAAAAATAAATGTAATTGTACAATAAAAGTGTAATGAATTTAAAAAACCCACATGAACAAAGTGATGAAAACACATAGTTATGAGGAAATTATAAGGGGAAAAATGTGTTTTAGAATATATTTAAATTAATTTTCAGATTATAATATTAAAATATATAATTAATGTTTTACGAATAAATTATAACTAAATATTATTTAATATAAAAACTAAAATAAAACAACATATAAAAATTAAATAATGGAATGCGGAATAATAGCGTATAAATAAATAGTGGAGGAGTGTTCAATCATGTAAAATTATTAAATTGATGGGTCCACCAAGACCATTTTCAAGGATTATTCACTCTAATACAAATCAAAATATTAAAAAAACCAACAGTTTATAAGGAAAATGGGGATAGTATTTATATCCCAAGGTAGTGGACTCTTTTCTCATACATTCTTACCAGATATTTGTCCACCATATTTATCCCGAAAGTGAACATTTCCCGAGAAAGGGTTATAGAAAAAAAATTATGAATATCCTCATTATCCACCCACTAGAAATATTATTTATTATATTTTTTCTATACAAATATCTGAATTTTTTTAAACCCCATTCATATTTCCTTGAGCATATTTAATTTTTCATAATCCTAAATGTAAATGAATTTATTGATATATAAATTCCATAATATACGATCAAAAAATTATATGATGTTACAAGTATATATATTTAATTTCATTTCATTTATTTTTATTCAAATTATACATTTTTATTGGGAGTGATGTCATGATTTGTGATATATTATTTTATAATAAGCTTGATGGTGGGTCTTAATTAATGTATGGACTAAGAATCTTCTAGAATTAATTGAAAATTGATGTTTTTATCAATTTATATATGAAATGAATATGTAATTCTTATAAATCAGAACTAAATTTGGACACCATTAATGAAGATAAATATATAACATCATAGCCTTTTTATTTTCCTATAGATATTCATTGGGCCTCCTTATATGATATATATGGGAAGTCACATGTCTAACGAATCAAAATAATAGTTTGAATTCTCAATAAGAATATGAATATAGAACCCTAAAAAATTACCTCATTATATGGCCTCACAATCTAAATGTTATTATAAATATTATAATACCCACATAATTAGATGAATTTAAATAACTTTCTATATATATGGTAATCGTAAAAAATGATTGTTGATTCAATATTATGTATAGTTTAATGACAAACTATTAATGAGATTTATAATAAATCATAAATAAATATATTATAGTAATATTACATAGTCTAAAAATACGATTATCTATTTCCTAAAGGATATATATAAGAATAAAAATTTACAGTTAATAAATGGGAGAGTTATTTTATTTGTAATGCAATTTTATTATTATTTTATTAAAAATAAACTATATTAAATTATTCTTTGTTTAATGAGGACATAATAAACACTGATGTGCTTAGAAGTGAGAAGCGATCATTTTTCATAAGATATAGTTAAAATTACACTTTAATATTCCTAGATGAAAATTAACTTATAGAAAATGTTAAATAATTTCTTGATTTACTATCTAGAAAAAATTATTATGAAAAAGATTAATTTTTAGATTTTCTTTTAATTATGTTATTATTAATGCTTAAAAGTGTTCGTGAATAGTCTACTGAACTAGTAATGAGTTGTCTGATGTATTTTTAAGAGTAATGATTACTAAACCACTATGATGAATTTTTGAAATATGATGTGGTAGCAGTTGAAAAAAATCAAGTTGGTATTTTTTATAATGATTAATAGAAAGAGATGTGATATGGTTATTACCACTATAATGTGTATACTATAAATGGATGATTTTTAAAGAATTGATGAAGATGGTTCAATTGAGTCTTTATCTTCCACTACATGTCAAGGTCAATTCTTATATAAATTTAATAATATTAAAATAAGTCTAAATTGGGTTTGGAATTATTTTATATTCAACATGATTTCATAATAATAATTTCATGATGTTATAGGAAAACATGGTGATGTTCTAGAATTCTAAGTTACGTTTGATAGAATTCATATGATATTTATATTAATTATAAACTTTGTAATGTTTTAAGTATATTTTTCATATGTAATAGAGTATTTAGATGATATTGGATGATATTCAGATGAATTAAAAATGTTCAATGGAGTTCAATGAGTTTCATCATAAATTTATTATGAAATATATGTTATTATACACACAAATAAGTGTAAACTAGGAATAAAATGTTCCTATATTGATATGTAAGATATGTTTAGAGCATAGAAAATATAAATGAGATATACTATAAATAAATATTTAAATGTAAAAAAATATTGATAATTTATATTATTATATTATGGAGAAGATATTTTATGTAGTGTTTACTATAATATGGATAATCCAAAAACCATATGTTTATATGTAAGATAAGATATATTTATATCTGAAATTTATATAAGTAAATAACATATTTTTATGCACAAGATATGTGCATTATAGAAAATATATCATAATTGTTATATAATATAATTTATATATTACATTTTGAACATTTTTAAACATAATGTGATATGTAAGATATTAATGTTCACAAACGTGATGGGTAAAAAAACATTTTTGTTAGATAAAAGATAAGAATTTAAAAAAATGAAATGATTATAGAGATTCAAATGTCATGATGATGTTCTAATACAAATTATATAAACATAATGGTTACTCATGATAATTATTATTTTAAATGAAAGGAGTTTGATAAATAAGGAAGCTATTTTTCATGATGATAAGCATCAAACTAATATTATTGATGTATGGAAGCATAAAATCATAGAAAGACTACAAAAAATATTGTGATAATATAAAATATTTTTTCTCGGATAATTATAGAGACAGTAAGGAATAAAGATATAATATTTATAAGAATATATTGATGGATGTTTCCAACACTAATGAATATTATTATATAATAGTACTAGAATATGTATAGGATCATCTACATGGAGAATAATGAGATGTTGATCTATGAAAAAATTATCAATTTATGGGTCATGCACATTGAATCAGATGATTTTGTTGAGAAAATTAATGTTTAATTCTATAAGGAGATCATGGTGGGAAGAATGATTGAATTTCACATTGTCAAATATTAAAACTATTTTTGGTGTGATAATATTGGAATATAATTGAGAATATAAAGTGAAAAATTATAGTTGAATAAATCCCATCTCTGTGTTATTCATATATTTAATCAATCATTGATAAAAGGGAATATTGAGGATATAGACACAACATTCAATGAAAATATTATTCCTTTCAATCAAAAATAATGATCCAATTATATGAAGTAGGAGAATATCTTTTTGTGTTGAATAATTAGAAGAAAGAAAGAATAAGTGAAAAATGATACTACAATAGAATATCTCTAGAATCGATAAATATTGAGAAGACTGAATAATGATTCATTATATAACAATATCCAAAGAAGTGTGATCGAACCATTAAATTTGGTTTATAGAAGAAGAATCCAAGTGTATTTCTATTTTATTTTGAATAAGATCATATTCATGATGTTTAGGAGAGAAAAATCCTCCACAACATATCATACTCCATAATGACCTAGCTAAATCTATTTGAAATTACCATTGGATTGTGATTTTTTAAAAGATCATATAAATATAATTACATGTTTATTAGGCAATAGAGTGAGTACTAAACAAATAAAAAGTTTGTATGTGTTTCAATGACGACAAATGAAAAATGAGTTCTTGCTACAGCTGCTTAAATTACATGGATAAAATGATTCATGTACTATCCCCTGAATTTTGATGATTATAGTGATAATTTTTATGGATAAATCACTTGTTTTGATGTTTTTATTACTATACATAGTAGTTATATGAGTTGTTATATCAGTGGTAATATTTTAACCAATAAACTATTATAATAAATCTTGAATAAAAATCAGTATAATGATGAATTTTGATTCAGTTATTTAGAAAGAACTATCTATATTTTTAGGAAACACTCTAAAAAATATTTTGAAACATGGATATAGGAATCACTGATGAATTTCAACTTAGCCAGGAATTATTTAATTCTAAATTCTAGTCTTGCATTAGAATGATGTGAGTTAGTTGAAACAATCTACATTTTATATAATATGATGTCAAGTATTCAAGAAGAAAGGCAAAATATTTATAAATAATAAAGAATATTA
The DNA here is from genome assembly GCA_963277665.1 of Viscum album. Lineage (NCBI taxonomy): Eukaryota > Viridiplantae > Streptophyta > Magnoliopsida > Santalales > Viscaceae > Viscum > Viscum album. The sequence continues at coordinate 1,620,296,373 of OY728125.1, forward strand.
TGAGATATTTTTAGCTATTCTAAGGTGATTTATTGTGTTTGTAAGATTCCTTATAATGAAATAATTTAATTATTACTCAATTTGACAATTCATGATTTCCTGATCTTTTTATTGAGTATTTTATGTACAAATATTATTTTAAGGTATATTTTAATCACATAAGGTTGATATATGTGAATGTATGGTTTAGTATAACACTTCATATAGTTCAAATACATATTTTTAATGTTATTTTAAACATTTTATTGTTGATAAAATAATATTATAAGTTTTATAAAATGGTTTGAATCCCATCAACAACATAAGGTTCATCCTTATAACATACTAGGGGCATCACAAGGTTTTACACTTCCATATATTCTGTTATATTAATATAGTTAAATAATAATAATTTCTATGATGAGATTATATTGGATAATGTTTAATCCATTAATTTAATGATAAAAAAATTATGATGACTTCTGAATACATGATTCGAGATAGATAGTTGAGAAGATAATTTTTATTAAATTTAGAATATGATTGTTATATTACAAAATGTTCCATGTATGAAAAATATAGTTCAGAATCAAGATTAAAGAAATTAGAAATAAAAAATATTGAAATTTTTTGTTTACATACTCATGTTTTATGTCAATTAATATTTTCATTGAATATTTCAATTCATAAGATGAATGATACATTCCACAATAATAGTGATTTATATTATAAAATCCATTTCCAAATTATCTTTTATTATGTTAGTGTAATGGATTATATAAAATAGTAGAGACTCTCAAACATACATGGGGGAGAAAATTATATTTATATGGATAATGTAGTTGAGTATTTCAAGGGATCTAGAACACCAAATAGTGAAAATGAAGAAAAAGATATATAATTTCACAAAAATCACAAATTTTTATTGAAAAATAACTGGGTTGAATAATAATTTTAAGGATATAGTTGTTCACTTATTGGTTTTTATAATATATAGTGGAAAATAATATCGAGAATAAGATATCAATGATTAGTTTTGAGAAAACTCAATTTTGTGGTATCTTTTAATGAATATTTAGTGGAAATAAACACTATAGAGTTTTGATTTGAAGAATCCAAGATGACATATTATTAAGAATACATAGAGCATATTCATAAAATAGAATCCAAATTGAAAACATAGGTTCTTGAATAAAAATATTTATTGAACATCATCGATTGAGAGGAATCATGTATATGTTGGAGATGAAAACAATTATGGGATTTTAATATAACTAACCTACATGAGAATACTAAATTGACATGTGTAATATTATTAATGTTCACATATGTTATAATGATAACTTCGTATAAGATAAAACTATTAAGATCCCATTATACTTTGATGAAATTATTTATAATGGACAAACTATGACTTAGTGAAAATGCAAATTCAACAAGGTTAATGTTTTCTACATTATAGAAAGAATTAATAAAATTAGAACATTTATTTACATGGTTAATTTCATTTTAGGTGATATACGTCTTTTGGGTAACAAAAATAGATCAACTCATGACCTAATTGGTTAAAAATATCAAAATCAACGGGGGATAAAAATATAAACCAAAATTATAATTTTATAAATGATTTATAAATACCTGATTCATCATTTACTATGGTTATGTACCTTTAAAATTGTAATATAATTAGTTTTATAGATACTTTCCCCAATGATTATTTGTTATTTATATAGGGGTATGGTATTTTTTACATGACTTATATAAACTAATTGTTTGAAGTGTTTTAAAAAGATTCTTATATAAAATAATATAGCTCTACTCATATATGTGCTGGTTTAGAGCTCTTGGCAATGATATACAAATATAGAATAAAATTTATGTTAACATGATAATAAATAAAAAATGTTATTAATTAATAACCACTACAGTAAGTGTGGTATGATTATTCATATATCGTTTTATGATTACTCATATAGTGAATCATTTTTATCCAGATATAAGGATTTTTCATTAAAATACAAACAATTTTTAATTTTAAAGTCATGTAATATAAAAAAAATACTATTATTAATTTTTTTCATATATGTTTTTTATATTTTATCAGTAAATGATGAAAATAATATCTAGAATTAGAATTTGAGGAAACAAAATATTAATTAGTGAAGAAGGTGACAAGATACATCACCCTCTCAATTCTAGTTAATGAAAAATGAAATCTCTATTACTTTTAATGATATAATACTTTTATTTACTGAATAACATAAAATTAATGATTATGATAATGTTCGTATTACATACATGATTTAGGATTTATATAAATTACACAACTCATATATTATTGTTAAGAATTATTTGCTAGAATATAAGGTATATAACATAACATGAAATAGAATTTAAAAAAAGTCATGTAAGATGCATTGGGCTAATGTTGGAATGTTTAATAGAAAATGGTTGGATAGATTTTTTATGTATGATATTGATAATTTATCACTCAAAATTATGATTTTGGATCTTGAAATAATATAATAAAATCTGAACATGGAAAAAACTAGAACCTCCTAATAGGATAAGAAATATAATGCAACCAAATAATTTTTAGAGATAGTTATAACTTATAAGAAGAATTAAAATGGTGTCAATAAGATATTGGAATCAACTAGTTATATGTATACTAAAAGTAAACAAAAAAATCATAACCCATAACATAATAGTAACCATTCTTACTAAATATTATTTTAAATTGTTATAAAACACTAGTAGAAAAATACCCTATACCAATGGTTCGAAACCGTTGGTATAGGCCTCCAAATCATTGGTATATCTTGTACCAATGGTTTGGAGAACAGTGGCCAAGTAATATGTGTGGATAGGTCTATACCAATGGTTTTCAAAACTATTGGTATAAGAAATCTGAAAAAGATATACCAACGCTTCTAACCATTGGTATATGTATTTCAAAAAATAAGCATTCGGTTGGTTTTGATCCGAGTACCTGGAGTTTATGATTGAACGACCTAACCAATAACCTAACTTTACTTTTTTAAACATAATTTCATATATATATATATATATATTATCATAAATACTTTAAATAATTATTTATTTAATTTTCTATGTAAGAAGATTCCATACAAAATACATGCAACTATACCAATGGTTTTGAGAATCCTTCATATAGATTCATTGATTTTGGGACCTATACCAACGGATTTGGACTAACTGTTGGTAAAGGGGGGACCTATACCAACGGTTTGGGGAAAATCGTCGGTATAGGGTCTCTATTATGGACCTATACCAACGGTTTGGCCAAAACCGTTGGCATAGGTCCATATAAGTGACCTATACCGAAGGTTTTCCCCAAACCATTGGTATAGATCCCCCCTATTCCAACGGTTTGTCCAAAAACGTTGTTATATGTCCAAATTAGTGACCTATACCAACGGTTATGGCCAAACCGTTGGTATAGGTTCATATAAGTGAACGATACCAACGGTTTTCCCAAAATCGTTGGTATAGATCGTATTTCCAAAGTGAAAAAAATTTACATATATGTAGAGATATATTAAATGAAACATAGCATATAATAAATGTTTAATCAATAAATTTATAATAAAACAAACACCCTAATTAGAAACCAAATTATTATGGTATATTTCTAAAAAAAATTATATAAAATATAACAAGACTTTTAAAAAAAAAAGTGAAATAAACAAGATTTGTTTGACACTTCAGCTGATGATAGAGGATTAGTTAAATAGAGATTGAGTACTGGAATTATAAAAAAGTTTATTGAAATAATTTAAACTATAAATAAATTGGTGTTGAGGTTTAAATTTATTGGACATGTATTATGAAATTGAATACTTCATAGAAGAATAATTATATATCAATGATAAATAGATTTGAGTAATGTGATACCTTTTGTGAGTTTTGAAATAATTCCTTCCACTAATAAAAATAATTTTTTGTATATGAAATATCAAAAAAAATATATTTCTAATGAAAAATTAAATAAAAAATAGACAAATAAATTAATAAGGAAATGATGGTTTTTCGTGGGATTAAAACCGAAGTGGAAGGCAGTTGAGCTAATTACATTAAAGAAGAAAAACGTAATCCTTGATATGGATGTATCCAAAAATATATTATGTATATATTATGGTAAGATAGTCCAAATCATAGATCATTTATTATTGTCCTTGGATATCAAATCAAAATTCATCAATATTTAATCAAAATGAAAAGAGTTGACCCATGAATGAGAAAACATGATATACACTATGTTTAATCATTCAACAAAAGAATATGATTTTCTTGTAAGTTTATTAAAGATAATAAACTCAATATCATCTTGATATTTTTATTGAGGATGATATTAGGTATCACTTTTGGATGTAAATTTTATAAATATAATTCATGAAAAAATAACAAAAAATAAAAAATCCAAGAATTTTTGTTGTCAATTATTGCAACCTAGTTAATAATAGAATAATTCATTATTAATTTTACTAATATTTATGAATGAAATATTTTTTACACTAAAAGGGTGATTATTTTTATTATAATTTATGACATGAAATAATGAGTCTCTTGTAAATCTAATGTTACATGAAATATTGAGTTATATAGAACAATAAAACAATATAAATATTTTTAATTAATTTAAAAATGATCAAGAAAATGTTATATTTTATAGTATGAATAGTAACAAGAATATTATGAAAACATCTCTTTTACACACATTCAATAGTTAACTATCATTTAAAAATAATATAATTATCATTTAAAAGGAAAATAAATTTTTTCTAAAAAATGATTTTTTTAAGAGAATGGTAGTTTCACACTATTGCCTGTGTTTTGAAATTTAAAATTTTAATTTTTTTAAAATTTATATGAGAATGTAAGATTAACTTTTTAAAGTGGAGTAGCATAATTTTGTTAATTTTTTTAGACGTTTCATTTTTTTATGAATATTGAAAAATAAATAATTATAATATATTTTTATATATATTATGTTAAATTATATTTGGAATTTATTTTAATGTTAAATTAGTTTAAGTATAAATTTATTAATTCAATTTATTTCATTTGAATCATTTTTTATTTTTAAGTTTGATATAAAAAATAGTAGTACTTTGATCATTTTTTTAAACTCAATTTCTCTTTCCATCTCTGAGATTAATTTTAATATAAATTATGACACATCTAAGATTTGAATTTTGAAACACGTATTCAATATTTTAAATTATAATAATATATAATTTTAATTAATTTCAACTATATTTTTGAAAAATAATATTAGTGTATTAAATCACAATTATTAACATCCATTATGGTATAAATGATTTTATTTAGTGGCTAATCATGATTGATAAAGTCTTTAAATGACCCAAATATTTTCCAAAATATATTGGCTAGAAATATTTAGACTATTACACATCCAGTTTCTAATTTAGTGTATTATGGATTTCACATGTTAGTTAAAAACCTGGGTTGACATAACTTTTTTTTTATAAATTCCTTGTAACATGACCAAATAACTCCATAACTACCCTAACCTCATTCTGGAATCCTTAAATTATGCATAAATCCAACAAATTAAGTAATTTCATTGAAACCAATATGAGTTAACCGATGATTTGGTAATGATAGTTGATATGAATTTTTTTTCACTTTCTCCACCCCCATAAATTCTACTTATACCATTATTATATAATTAAAAAAGTATAATAAATATAATAAATATATTAATATGTTATTATGTTATTTTAATTACTTAAAATCACACACACATTCATAAAATGGGTTACAAAATCATCATTTAAGTGTACGATGGACTACCGCATGGAGAAACAATGTCATGCAATTATTTAATTCACACCTAATGTGGTTGGGTATTATGATTGGAATTCTATTTATATGTAATATTTATGATATTTAATTCATTATCATACCTCTACAGACATTATATTATGAAAAAACTATTTACATTTTATACCATCGGGTGTACGACAATATTGCTCTTGTGTACGGTGAACTATAACCTCGTGAAGATATGTGATGAATTTTTTTCCAAAAATGATACAATGAAGGAAATAAGGGTAAATAGGATAAATTTATATTATACACATGAAATATTAATGATAATAATGACATAATTATCTTAATAAAAATATAATATATTGTAACATCTCAAGGTTTTTAAAAATAAATTGAAAATCATGAATCAAAAAGTATGTACAAAATGAACCTTTTTTAAGTATATTATTATAAACCATCCCTTAAATATAACTTTTCTACTTCAGGAATTTGATTATCAAAAAAGGTCATATATGGTTGTGATCAGTAAGTTATTTGAAGTTTTATAGGACCAACATGTATTTTTTTCTGAATTATAACACACCCATATGAATAGTAAAATGAATAATAATATTACCATTTTGAATAATAAATTCTATTATTGTTTTATTTTTATAATTTTATAAAATTATGAGATCTTTATTAAATTTCTATGGTGATATAAATTGTGTTGTAGTTTTAAAAATGCAATTTTTTGAATAAATAACGATTTTATTAAAAAATTAAATTAATCATATTTAGAAGATTATATTCAATAAATAGAGTTCATTTTTGAATTCTAAATTTTGAAAAAATCTATGGGTGTTTTTTGTGATTTCTCTGAGATATCTGAGTATTTGGTGAAGAGCAACGAATGTTGTATTAAGTTTTCAGGTGTTTAATGATATTATAATAATGTAGTAATGATGTAATCATTCTAGTCGACTATTCAAGATTAAAATATGATATAAGGTGTCCTATTTGGACAATAACTTTGGAAGAAACAATGGTCAAAACCATGTATTTTTAAAATACGACTGATGAGGTATCTTTTGAAATTAATTAAAAACTCCACCAATTTTATTATAAATACCTCCCTCACCCCTCCTCCTCTCACACCTCTCGTGATTTGAGTATTATATAAATTCATCAGAAACCTTTTTGAAATGATATTACTAATGTCCAAGTCCTACCGATCTCACCAAAATCCAAAAAATGCCTTTTGGAGGATCTTAAGGAGTGGAGATCAAGAGGTAAAGATCCTCATTCATTTTCCTGTGTTTCCTTTTCAATTATTTACAATATTATATTCTATTCTCCATACATTATACATAAGGCATGAAATCTCCATTAATATATATGTGCTATATTTTTATCATGCTTATGGAAAAATTCATCATCATTCTTCTTCTCCCCTTACTCTTATTCTAAAAATAAAAACAGTGTCCGAGATGTGTCGATTTACCATCATCGTGGACAATGTGTCTGCAATTTCATTCACTTCCTTCAAATCTTTTTGTAAAAACATTTTAATGGATTAAATAGATTTTATTGTGGATTATATTTACTCTTTTATGTTCTTAAATTACCTTATATGCCTAATAATAATGTTTTATGATGAAACAAGTCATGGATTATCGAAGAACCGCCTTAATAATCTAAAAAAAGATACGTGATAATTTATCTAATGATTCATCCTCGTGATATATAACCAAAATTATTAATGGAATAATTTAATATTATGAAAACATGTCAGTAACAAATCATACCACCTATATATTTTCTATTTAATTCGACAAGAAAATCTGTTATGAAAAAACCATATAAACTATGTAATGATCACACTCGAAATAATAAAAATAACAAAATATTATAAATAAATTGGATGAATGATAATAAAAAATGATAACATAAGAGTTATAAAAATGAATATGTTTATATAAAATGTTATTAACACTCTTTTAACCATTTTATATGAGGCTTAGACACGTTTAATGTAAAAATTACCTTAGGTTATTGAATACATAAACTAATTTCTATTCATTTGGTTAACCTTATATAAAATTCATTATGCGATAATAATTTGTGTGATGAATTTTTTATTATATTATGTTTTTATAATTTGTATTTATTGTTTATACAAATATTAATTTCATTATTTTAATTTATCACTATAACTATATTATATTTTTGAGGGACTTTCCTTTTTAAAATCCTTTTTAATAATTTTATTTTACGAAATTCAAAAGCAATGTTTTTATGAAATTATTCATGTTTTGTGAATATATTCTTGTTCTTTGGAAATTTTTATGATGAATGGTGGGTCCTATACCTCAATCCAATTCACTGGGTATGTGTATGTTGGAGGTTGGCCGTATGATTACTCCATGTGTAACTATTATCGTTACACCTTAAGGTAGCAATGAGGGTTACATTTTAAGGTATTCGTGAGTGTTAAAAATCATAAGGTATCAGTGAGGGTCATAATATAAGTTAGTAATGACCCATGATACAATTATGGTTTTATATATGTTCTCATATGTTTTATTGAAATATCATGTTTCACAATGTAAGTATACATGAGTGGGAAGTATGTATTTGTGAAAATGATTTCATATGTTAATAAGTATTCCTGGAATAATTGTTTCGTTATTTCATTTTATACCCCTTACTATGATTTTTATGCCCATACCAAGTTTTTAAATTAATTTTCAATTATATAGATGTGTAAGAGAAAAAATATGTCATGTGAAATGTTATAATTTTTTTTCAACAAAATCATGTTGTTTTTTGTGTAAAAAATTTTATGTTTTGGAAGAAATGGATACTATTTTAGTGGTACCCACATTGAATGCTTGTGGGTTGATATGTATGAGTTATGTCCTAACATTATCAAACTCTAAACCAAAAAGATATTTAAAAATTTATAGAGATAAAATATAGTTTAAATATTTATGTTATGTAATTTTTAAGGATGGGTCCTTATAGTTGGTATTATAGCATTATTTAGACAACATTAAGAGTTAGTATAATGTTAAAAATTTACCATAATTTTTTTACCTTATGTTTATGTTTAAAGTATAAAATTTATAGAGTACCATATTGGTTCATCTATGATATGTTTGTTCAGAATGGTTTTCCATAGGAGAAAAAGTTATGCTGGAGTTGGAAGGAACTGATATGCTGATATCTTTACAAATCCGCAATTGGGAATGGTGGGAATTTGAACTGAGTAGTTTTTGATAGTAATGGATCAGCTGAAATAGGAAATAAATGGAGGTGTTAACCATTAATGAGAACAACCAGAGCCACCAGAAAGGACCATTATGATAGTGGAACATTTAGTGAGGAAAAGCCCTCCTACTTTCCATGGATTATCTAACCCAGTAGAGGTTTAAGGATGATTTAAATCCATTGAAAATATATTCGATGTTATGGGTTATTATATAGTAAAAAGTTTGTGATTTTATTTACCATTTTGAAGGTAAAGCTAATAAATGTTGTTTACTAGTCAAGAATATCAGGGATAGATAATTGATTGAATATCTAGAGTGGGGTGAATTTAAAAGCCTATTACATGAAAAATATTTTCCTATAGTGATTCAACATAGGATAGAGAAGAGATTTATAGAATTGAGGTGAAATGAAGAAGATTCAGTTGCTACGTATGAAGAAAACATCACCCGACTAGAATGATATTATTCAAATCTTATTCTATATCTTGATAAAAAAATTATTCTCTTTTACATATGATGGAATCCATGATATATAAGGGCATTGACTTCCCATGAGTAAAAATGTTTTGAGAAAATTGTCCAGTGTGATGAGACGGTAGAAATGGAGATTTATTATTATCAAATTTACTTTGACAACAAACATAAAAAGAGGTCCGGATTTCATGTGATGGGAAATAATCAATTAAATAAATTTTATTTTCTGAACGTTCAATTTCCATTTACTAAAAACTGTATTAAAAAGTACAATGGGGAATGCCTAACTAAAACGTGGAAAAGTTTTTGATGTGGTATGTTTTGAAACAAGTCCATATATTGTAATTAAATTGATCTTAAGGTCAATTATGATAAGAAAACATTAAAGTTTTTTAAATGTGGTGAGATGGGTCATTATGAAAATCCCTACCTAACAAATGACCCAAGTGATAGAAATCCAAAATAATATAAGAAGAAAGGTTTAGTTAGATACATTGTGACCACATAAATAGATGACATACAATCCAATGAAGTTGTATCAGGTATTATTTTCATCTACTCAAAATTTCCCAAAATCTATTTTGGTATGGGGTCCACACATTCCTTTATTTCTGAGAATTTTTCTAGTAAATTGGAAATATCTCCTCAACAAATGAGTCTAAAACATATTGTTAAAACACTAGGGTCAAAGTTACTGAAAAAAGGAATTTTAAGAATCATACTATTGTTATCTATGGAAATACATTACCTGAAGCCTTATTGTTTTTCCATTAGTATAGATTGATTTCATTATAGGTATGGATTGGATTTCTGTGTATCATGTTAAGATTTATTATAGAGATAAATTTGTTTTTATTAGAAACGGTTTCTGTTTGTATACAAGAAGGAACCCACACAATAGATAACATATCAGAAAGGTGGGAAGCTATTGAAAGAAGAAAATAAATTTATATTGCTAATATTATAAAAAACAATGGAACTGTTCAGATTAATGATGTGCTAGTGGTAAATGAGTACCATGATGTTTTATTGATGTGTTATACTGTGTTATATCTGAGCGAGATGTTGAGTTCAAAATTCACATATTTCCTGATTCTATGACAATTTCATACACCCCTTATCAAATGGCTCAGATAGAACTTATTTTATTGAAAAACCTGTTATAGGAGTTTCTAAATAAATGATTCACTCATCCTATAACATCACCAGGAGGAGGTCATATTTCTATTCGATAAAAAAAGATTGTTCCGTGATACTTTTCATAGATTATATATATTTGAATAACATTAACATTAATAATTATTATCCATTTACTTACATAGATAAAATTTTTGATGATCTCCATGGAGCTCAATATTTTTTGATGATTTACTTGAGATATAAGTACCATCATCTGATAGTGAAGGAGTAAGACATTCCAAAAACATATTTCTAAACTAGATATGGTCATTATAAATTTTTTTCCATGCTATTTGGGTTAACAAATTCAGTTGTTGTATTCGTTGATATTATGGATAGAATATTTCATGATTTATTGTATATGTTTTTTGTTTTATTTATTTATTAAATTCTATTATATTATATAAGTAAAGTGGTCCATGAAAAACTTCTAAGGGTTTTTTTGTAAACCTTAAAAGAAAATAAAATTCATGGAAAATTCAGAAATTTTGAATTTTGGATACAACAAATATCATTCCATGGTAACATAGTTTCTAAATAAAGAATAATGTTTGATCATACTAAGATAAATGTTGTTAAAGATTTGAAATGAAAAAAATATAACCGAGATTCATAGTTTTCTTGGTTTAGAAGGTTATTACTGGAAGTTTGTTGATAAATTTGAATGGTTATCCAGTCTATTGAATAAGTTAACTTGAAATGAAGTTAAATTCATCTGAAAAAAAGCATGTGAGGATTGTTTTAAGGAATTTAAAATAATAGTGGTGAATGATTTAGTTCTCACACTACCTTATTGATATTTTGAGTATTTTATCTATTGTGATGCTTCAATAAAGGGACAGGGTTGTATTCGGTAGTAGAATGATCAATTAATTTCTAATGCTTCAGTATAGCTATTACCAAATAAGTTAAATTATCCCATACATGATCTAGAATTAACATATGTGGTTATTTCTTTAAAAATTTTGTGGAATCATTTATACGGATGAAAATGTGAAATATATAATGACCAATGAAGTATGAAGTATATATTCACTAAAGAGGAATGAAACATGAGGCAGAAAAGATGTCTTGAATTGATAAAATATTTTGATTGCATGATCAATTACTATCCTAGAAACGAAAACAAAGTGGAATAATAATTGAGTCGAAATCATCATTAATTGTTAACTATAATCTTACTGGAAGACCTTTGATTAATGATTTTTTGAATTTTGGAACTGAACTTGTTGGTATAGGAAATTCTTGTTTTTTGTTTTAGGTCTCAGTATTTTTGCTTTTTAGAAAGAATTAAGCAAGTGTAAAGGGATAAAATTTGTATATTTAAAATGCTATAAATGGTAAAAGTAGGTATGTTTCTCTAATTTAACACTGAGAAATACTATGTTCTAATATTTGGAAAGATTATATGTTTGCCTTGTGTTTCAAGGTTGAATAAATAATTGTTTTATGAAAAAAAAAATTCTACATTTTTAGTTAATGATGGAAGGACAAAGATGTATATATACCATCAAGAGTATTACCGGTGGGATGGAATGAAAATAGATATTGTAGATTTTACCATTAAATGTTTAACATGTCAATTTCTTAATATAGAGTGGAAATTTTAGAAGGGGATTATTTAGCCTTTACGAGTCCCTGAGTGTGAATGGAAAATTATATCAATGTATTTCATCGTCAGACTATCAAACTCTTCTCTATGTAACAATTCAATATGGTTTATTATTGATCGACTGAATGCATCTTCTCATTTCCTTCCAATTCAAGATACCATGTATTAGGATCAGATTTATTGACAATACGACGAAGATATTTTTTGGTTACATAGATTTCCTCATTCCATTGTATCTTACCACGATCTAAGCTCCAATTCTAAATTTTTGAAAGTAATTTAGAATTTCTTAGAAATAGAATTAAATTTATGTACAACTTTTCTTCCTCAAACATATGGGAAGTTAGAATAGATGATTCAGACATTAAAGGATATGCATCGGTCATGTTAAATGGATTAATAAGGAATTTGGGATCAACATGTTTATTTAGTTTATTTTTCTTATAATAACTGTTTTCATTATAGTATACAAATGGAACCATTGGAGGAATTATATGGTAAGTAGTGTTGAACTCCATATTTTTAGGATGAAGCAAAGGAAAGGAATTTTATAGGACAAGAATTATTAGAGGAAGTGGATGAGAAAGTGAAGATGATCCAAAAAACATGATGATATCTCATAGAATGTATAATAGTTAGGTGGATAACAAGAGAAAATAATATTTCAGGGCTGGTGATCATGTTATTCTTAGAATCTCGCCAAAGAAATGTGCTATTCATTTTGGTATGAAAGGGATGATAAGACCACGATTCATTGGACCTTATGAAATCTTGGATAAAATTGGAAAAGTTACTTACCAAATAGTTTTTCCTCTGATTTTTTCTTAGATACATAATGTGGTTCATGTTTTTATGTTGTGAATTTTTGGGCTAGATTCATCTCATGTTTTTAGCCTAGAAGTAGTTCAATTGGAAGATAACCATTATTTTAAAGGGAACTGTTCAGATTATTGATAGATCAGAAAAGTATTGAAGAATATATTAATCCATCGGGTAATGGTTTTGTGGACAAACCACATATTTTAATAAGCATAACGGGAATATGAAAATGATAGGGAGTAAAGGTACCCACAATTGTTTAAGAATAAAATGAAATTATGAGGATTCAATTTCTCGATGGTGGGGAGAATGTAACATAATAATTTTTTAAAAAATAAATTTAAATTAATGAAACAATGATTCTCTATAAAATGAACCATTTTTGTAAGTATATAGTTATAAATGTGCCATTAAATATAAATTTTCTGCTTCTATGCTTTGAATTTCAAAAAACAATCATTTAGGGTTGTGATCAATATATTATTTGGAGTCTGATTGAACCATCTTGTTTTTCTGGTGAATATTAACATTCCCCTAAGAATATTAAATTTAATAGTAATATGACTATTAGTAATAGAAAATATTGATAATTTATATTCTTAATGTAATATGATAATTAGGTATTGATTAATTTTTCAAGGTAATATTAAATGAGTTACAGTTTTGAAATTGATATTTCTTGAATAAATTCAAATTTTATTTAAAAATTAAATTATTCATATAAAAAAATTAATTTCATAAATGGAGTTCATTTTTAAAATATACATGTTGAAAAAAATTTAGGGTACTTTTTAGTATTTTTTCAAGATCGTTTAATTTTTACTGAATTTAAAAAATATAGTTTTATGTTTTTGGGTGTTCAATGACATCATAATGATGTAATAATGACATAATCATTATGGTCGACTATTGAGAATTATAATAATATATGAGGTGTCCCATGTGGACAATATCATATTTGAAAACCATGGGAAAGCCCATGGTTTTTCAAATACCACTAATGAGGTGTCCAATGAAATTAATTAAAAACTCCCCCACTTTCACTATAAATACAACCATCCCACCCCTCTTCCTCTCACACCTATAAATATTTGGGAATTTTCTAAATAACCCCAAACACCTTCTAAAATAATTACCCACATCCAAGACCTATTTTTCTCACCAAATGGAGAAAAAAAGGGTTCTTAAGGATGATCTCAAGGAGAAGAGATCAAGAGGTAATGACCTCTTTCATTTTCTTGTGTTTTCTTTTAAATTGTTTTATTTACACATTGTCGCTTATACTAAACTTATCTAAGATGCATGGAAGCTATCATATTATATATATTATTTATTGTTATCATGATTATGAAAATACTTGTCATCATTCTTATTCTCCTCTTCCTCTTATTCTAAAAATAAAAACATTGTCTGTGTTGTGTCGATTTATCGACATCGTGGAAGATGTGTCTACAATTTTTATTAAATCCTTCAAAGTTATTCATAAAACCATTTTAATGGATTAAATATATTATAATTTTTATAATATAACCAATATTATGTTATTTAATTAACTTATACTTATAATATTAAATATATATAATGAAACATGTTTGTGATTATTGAAGAACTACCAAAATGATCTAAAATAAAATGAAAAATAATGTATCCAATGATTAATACTCATACAATATAACCAAAATTATTTAAGGTATCATTTATTATTATTTAAATAACATAACAAAAACTCATTACACTTCTGGATTTTCAATTCCATTTGATATGAAAATCCGCTACGAACTAACCATAAAAACCATGTAATGAACACAACAGAATCAATGTAAATATCAAAATATTATTAATAAATGGGATGAATGGTATAATAAAATGATCGTTTAATGTGTTGTAATAAGGAATTTATTTCTGAAAAACATTAATAAAACCATTTTAATCATTATATATAGGTTTATAGAATCTCAAATAAAGAAGAACCAGAGTTAAGGGAATTAATAAACCAATATATATATTTGGGTAAACCTTCCACATTATTCATTATGTGGTAAAAAATTTATTTTTTTGATGTTTTTTATTATATTATGTTTTATTATGCATATATATACAATTTATAAACATATTACATTAATTATTACAATTTATGAATTCAATTGTATGATATTTTATGGGACTTTCCTTTAAAAATCTTCTTAAAATTTCTATTTTACAGAATTCAAAAGAAATGTTTTTATGCAATTATTAATTTTTTTGAATATGTTCTGGTTCGTGGGAATTTTTAATGTTGTATGGTGGGTCTTATATCTACCTCCAATGCAGTGGGTATTTGAATGTGGGAGGTCATCTGTATTTTTACTCCATGTGTGATTATGATGGTTACACCATAAGGTAGTCATGAGGGATACATTGTAAGGTAGTCGTGAGAGTTATAAATCACAATGTAGCCATGAGGGTGAAAATATAACTAAGTAATACCACAAGA
This sequence comes from Viscum album, assembly GCA_963277665.1. NCBI lineage: Eukaryota > Viridiplantae > Streptophyta > Magnoliopsida > Santalales > Viscaceae > Viscum > Viscum album. The sequence continues at coordinate 1,620,311,983 of OY728125.1, forward strand.
TACATGTATGGCTATTTATATTTTCTATAATGTTTTATTTAAATATCATGTTTTACAAATTATGTATATAAGGGCGAGAAGTATATTCTTTTGGAAGTGATTTCATATGATTATATGTATTCATGGACAAATGGTTTCTTTTCTTATTTTTATATCCCTTATTACGATTATCTTTACATCCCATGTTTTTAAAAAAAATTCATAGGTTATAAGGATGTGTATGAGAAATAAGGAATTTATTTTAAATGTTATGAAGATTTTTCAAATAAATCATTTTTTTGTTTTGTGTTAAAATAGTTTTGTTTAGGAAGAAATTGATATTGTTTTAGTCATTCCCACATTGTATGCTTGTCGGTTGATATGTATGAGGTATGTCCTAATATTCTAAACCACTATACCAAAAAAATCATTGGGAATTTAAAGATGTGAAATATAGTTGATATAGCTATATTATGTAATTGTTAAGGTCGTGTCATTATATATATAATTTTCTTCTTTCCATTCCATACACTGAGAAAATTATAACTTCATTTGTTGACCTATTTACAACTTCCTTTTCAAAGATATGTGATTCCTTGAATGAAATATATAAGTATATATAAGTAAATATCTTGGTATTTATGATATAATTATATTTATGGAAAGGTAAATTTTATATAACATTTTTTCAATAATGATCATTGAAAAATGAGTACGTTACTCTTTCATACGTATGACCTACCATCTTCATGATCTTAACAATGTACCATTTTCATAAATATATTTCATAATTGGGTTTACAAGTATAATTTTAATATTCATATAATATTTATGTCATGTTTTTTATTTGGTATATTTATAAATAATGTAACATTTGACCTTATTTTACCTATCAAAGTCAGTTTTTACATAAAAACTGTATATGGTCAAAATATTTGGGTAAAACATAATTGATTACATAATTTTATATAATATGTAAACAGTTAAAATAAATTAAATAATAAACACTAAAATTGTTATCAATAAAGTTTATAATTTATTTAATTTTATCACTCCAAAATATAAAGACATACATAACGAATCATACACAAGGTAAGGGACTTCATCTAAATTCCCATTAATTGATGAAATTGTTGACATGGTGTAAATTTAATATTTTATAAGGTGTATATAAAACCCCTTTGAAATTATGTATTAATAATTTATAAATTCTTATGATATTTGACGTTTTTAGGTCATTATTTTATGACCTTTATGATGAAAGTTTTGTTAATGTGATAAGGGGATTTTCATTAATGAAATCATATGTTATGTCTTTCCTTCAATATATATTTATATTCTATAGACATGTTTTATTAAATTCTATTTTAATTGTTTATATGGATCTAAAATATTTATAATGTTAAATTTATATGTATTTTATTTATATCAATTGTCCTAAAAATTAATCCTTTTATGTATTTTTTACATATCATTTCGAAGAATGAAAAATGAGATGCCCAATTTTTAAAGTAAAATGATAATAAAAATTCATGTTATTGTGACTTTAATTTGATTTCTAGCTTCCTTTTCATGCCTACATGTTTTCTTAAATTATAAACCCTCAAAACCTTTCTATTGGGTATATTATTATTGAAACTAGGTTTTGAAAATAAAGATGTATTTTTGGAAAATGGGTTTTGAAAAAAATGGTATTTTAATATCTCATAGTTATTTGGATATGAATTGAAAATATTGTTTAAAATGATAGAACGTTTTATACATGTTGTTGTTAACAGAAATTATAAATTATAGATATTACTAGATAGTACTCCAAATCAATTTTAGAGATTATATTCACCATATAATTATATTAGATGTTTGACATCTGGTTATTATAATATCTAAAAATTCTTTAAGTGTTTGTTAAGGGTGTTATGTGATGGTATACTAAGTTAGGAATATAAAATTTATATGATTTCTAATGAGTATTTATGGAAACAATAGGTTCAATGATTGATAAATAGATGATCTTTTCAAATTAATGAAACTACCCTTTATGTGTAAAATTTTTTGTTTTTAAGAAAAATAATTATGGGGTTTTAATGTTTTTAATGATCTGACAACTTATTATATTTTTATACCACATACTGAGTTCCTATTCTCATGTCATCATGTTGCAAATGTTTTATTGGCTTTTAAGATGTGTATGGTAATGGAAGATTTATATTTTAATGTCATGAAGATTTTTGATTAAAATATATCATTATTTATTTTAAAAGGATGAAACTATCAAAAAAATGTATACTAATAAGATGTGTCCAGTATGTATTTTATGAATGTTATATGTATGATTTTGATCATAAATATCTAAATCTATCAACCTAAAAAGATCCTCTACGTTAGTGAAAGTAATTTCTTAACTAAAAATAATTAGTATGTATTTATTAAGGATAAAGACTTATAATTGGTATCAAATGTCATTTTATATATGATTAGTGGTCTTGGTTATATTAATAATTTTTACTTGAAAAACATTTCCATATGAAAATTACAAAATGTTATAAAATTTGTTGGTTACCATGATTCTATATATAAAATATTTCTATTTATACTAGTTTTCAACAAAAAAATAGGGAAGCTTTAGTAGGAATGAATCTAGGGGGTGACATCCTTCCATGTAAGTATCTTTAGATGGATGGAATTAGAATAAAGTTATTTATTATAGTGATGGATCAGTTGAATCATTAAATAAATGGACGTGGTATCCATGAATGATAGGATTATGATATACAATAAAGGAACATGAATTTTTGGAGCATTCCCTAGGGTAAGGTCCCCCATCATTCAGTGAATCACATGACCTCATGGTATCCTAAGGGAAGATCTATTCTTTTTAAAAGATAGTTGATATCATGGGATGTCTGGAAAATCAAAAGTTAAAGCGTACTATTTCCTTTTCTAAGTTGAATTTGAACAATTTTTTCCTTTGGTAATGAAGATCAGATAAAAATATGATCATGATTCTATAAAATGGTAAAAATATAGGGATCATTTCATTGATAAATATTTCCTTATATTTGGTCATCTATGAATGAAAGAAAAGTTCTTAGGTTTTTTATAAAATGGTTAATATTCCATATTTTCATATGAAGAATGAATCACAAGACCGACCATTACTTTGTTGTGTTTTATTCGGTAAATTGATAGAAAAATTAATCAGTTTTACTCAAGATTATAACTAAGTATACGATTATCTTTTTCCATATGAGAATTTAAATTAAATGAAAAAGTTGATTGTTTTGATGAAATCTTGATACAATGTTAACTGAATCTTATGTGCCTTATGATGATGAAGGTATGATGTATTAAATATGGATGGTGATGGGGGATGCATAAAACCAAAAAAATATATATATTGGTAAATGATGCTCAAATAATGAGGTAAGTCTTGTAAAAATCACACTAGAGGATGTATTATGTATTTAGGGATGTGTTACTAATGTGGGATGTTTTTCCACATTGCCCACGAATTCATGGAAAATATTATTGTATAACAAAAAAATGGGGTAATTGAAATCCATACAATAATGATAGGTTTTGGTAGTAACGAGTTGGGTCATTATGCTTATGTGTGTCCAATTTTAGATTCATATTATATAAATCATAATTGTTAGATATATAAATCTGTAGCAAAGTCATTTTATCCTACAAAAATTAATTATATGTTGTATAATGATGTGGTGAAAAGTATGTCACTAATGTCATTGACTTATGAAAATATCCTATTTTACTCCAGATCATTTCATTTTTTCATTTCAATAGAATTTTCAAGTAAATTGGTAATATAACCTTTGGAAAGTAAGATAGAACATTTGGTGAAATCATTGTGTGGAAGTATTACATCAACCTTTTTTATAGAAATATACCCATCATTATCAGTGGGATGGTATTCCTTGAAAATTTAGTTAAACAAAGAAAATTATAATATGATATAATTATTGTTATGTATTAGCTTTAATTTTATAATTTCTAGATAGAATATAGTTCTAAGAACTATGTTTTAAATAATTTCCTTCACTTGATAATATACCAAGAAGCTGTGAAATTGATTAGATACGAAAATGACAGTTACATAAAAAACATTGTTGAAAATAAATAAATTGTTCAAATTAGTGATGTGCTTGTAATAAATGGATACATGGTCATTTATTCTATTTTATTTTTCTCGAGTTATTAATAATCAAGAGGTTGGGTTTACTGTTTAAATAGTCCCTGAGGTAAAGCCCATTTCTATGACCCCTTATCAAATGTCTCAAGTGGAACTTTTATAATTGAATAATAAATTAATGTAGATATAGATCACGGTTTCATCTGACCCTATACCTCACCATGTGGTGCTACTATTTTTTTAAAACAAATATGGTTTAATGTGAATTTTCATTGATAATAGATCCTTTAATAACATTACTATTATAAATAACTAACAATTTACTCATATTGAAGATGTGTTTATCAGCTTGATGTAAAATATTATTTATCAAAATATGACATGAGGATGGGGTACCATTAGTTGAATGTGAAGTAAGAAGACATTCAAAAGACTGTGTTTCAGACTAGATAAGGGCACTATGAATTTTTAGTTATTCCTTCTCTATTATCTAATGAAATGTTTTCTTCATGGATTTTATAAATATATTTTTTCATGAGTTCTTGGATATGTTTTGGTTATGTTTATTAATGAAATTTTTCTCTATTCTAAAATTCAATAGGATCACGATAGAAAAATATGTTTTGTTTTCCAAACCATAAAAGGAAAATAATTATATGGGAAATTTAGAAAGTGTTAATTTTAGTTTCAAAAAAATTAATTCATTGGTCATAGTTTTTTTAAATATTTCATAACCATTAATCCTACTAAAATTAATGTTGTTTAATTGTTTAAAATATATGAAAATATCATTTATATTCTTAAATTTCTTGGATTAGAGGGTTGACATGGGAGGTTTTTTGAAAAAAAACATTTTTCTAGCCCTCTGAGTATGTTAACTACAAAAGGTGTTATTTTCATATGGAAAAAAATTGTGATTTTTTTCAAGAATCTATTAGATGATTAATAAATTATATAATTTTAGACCAATATCCTAGAAATGGTTAACATGTCATCTATAATAACGCATGGCTGAATGAACATGGACTTTTCTTAATAATGATTGATCATATTATTTCCGATTCTTTTCTTTAGTTGAAACCTCATGACATAAATTACCATACACATGATTTTGAACTAGTATCTATTAATTTTTATTTTAAAATATGAATACGTAATATGTATGGGGTAAAGTGTGAAATATATATTGAAAAAAAATATCAAAGTATATATTTACTGAGAAATATTTGAACATGATATAAAAAATATGGATTGATTTAATCACAGAGTATGATTTCACAATTCAAAATAATCCTTCAAAATTAAACATTGTGTATCATGATTTAAGTAGAATTTTATTTATGCTAATAATGTTACAATTGGAATATTTCCTCATGGTTAATAATTTCATATATTTTGGTCTGGAATTTTTGGATGGAGGGAAAACCTCTATTTTTTAGGTTTTAATGCTATCAAAATTGTCTTAATGAATTATCAGTTCTTAGAATGTGGATAAATATTTACAACAAAATTTTTAATCTATAAATAATGGTATGTTTTATAATTTTCATATTGATGAATAAGGTGTTTTATGATTTTTTTAAGAGATTTTATGTGACCTATGATTCCAAGTTGAGGAAATAGTTTGTTGATTGAAGCTCATAGTCCTCTGATTTCTATTAATCTGGGTAGCACTAAGATATTCATAGATCATCAGAAGAATTACTGGTAGGATAGAAAGAAAAAATATTCGTATGAATATAACATTATTTGTTTTAATTGATAATAGGTTCAAGAAGTTCTATAATTACCAATGGGGATTCATTAACCTTTTCTAGTACCAGAGTGAGAATGGGATAATACATCAATGTATATTGTGGTAGTAGTTACAAATACATATCAAGGTAATAATTATAATTTCCTTACTATTGAATTACTAAATAAATAATCACATTTCCTTCCCTTTTGAGATATGATGTCTTTAGAGTAGCTTTCTATACTGTATCTAATTGAGTTTAACAGGTTATATGGAGTTAATCTCTCTATTATATTATATATTAATATGTGGTTCACATAGAATTTTTGGATGGGAATTTGGATGTCATTGGTTATTAAAGTAATCATCAATAATTCTTTTCATCCTCAACTTTGTGAAAAATTTGATTAGACGAATCAATCATTGGATGATATGATTCTATTTTTCTTAATAGATTATCCTGGATCTTTAAATCGACATCTTTTGTTGGATTGGTTTTTTTATAATAAAATTGGTATTCTAGTATATAAATTTCTCCATTTGAGGCTTCGTATATAAATATGTCCCATACACTAGTGTTTTCAAATACAGTATGATAAAGGATGTTATTGAGACCATAGTTGGTAGTAAAAATCATAGATAATGTTTAGTGGAATCAATGAAACATAATGGTAGCTCAAAGAAGATATAAAATTTTTATGAATAAATTGAGGAATTTTTTCCCATTCAACTTATGTTACCATTACTTTCTAAATTTTTTTAGATGAATTATTGAGATGATTTTTTCTAAGGGGAAGATGTGTCCACAGATCATTGGACCATTTAAAATACTAGATAAAGATAGATCATATGGGTACTAAGTTTATCTAGCTTTGAGTTTATCTCAATTTCATATCATATTTAATGATTCAAACTTAAAGAAATATATTTTTCATTCATCTCATGTCATCAGTATTGAATTAGTTTAGTTGAATAGAATATTTCTTTTGAGGAAAATCTTGTTTAGGTTATTTAATGTACGGAGACAGTGTTTTGGAATTAGGAGATTCATTGTGTTTTCATTTTATGAAAAAACCATAATATTGAATACATGACATGGGAATCTGAATATTAAATAAAGGAAAAAATTTCACCACCCTTTTATAAAGTGAATAAAATTGCGAGGATACATGTTCTAATATGGGTAAGGATGTAACATCATAAGTAATTATAGAATAACTATTTTTAATATTTATTAATATCTATGAATTAGATTGTAAATTTCTAAATTAAGATAAACTATATGTTTAATATCTTTTATGACATTACATTATGAATCCCTTCAAAATATTGTGTTGCAAACAAGACTGAGGTATACTAAACAATAATATACTATTAACATTTTTATTTAATATAAAAATTATTATGTAGAAATTTTAATTTTTGGGTATTAATAAAACTAAATATATTAATAAAATTTTCATTTTACATGCATTCATGATTTATATGTCATCTAAAAATAAAATAAGTGTCATTTAAAAGAAATTAAATATTTTTGGAAAAGCTATAATTTTCCAAAAAAGAGTATTCATCATGCATTGTTGAAGCTAATTTAAAATTATTTTTTATCAATTTATATAATTTATTTTAATAGTAAACTTAAATTAAGAAAGTTTGATATCAAATTTTACTATTTTTGAAATTTTTTAATTTTTCAGAGAAGATTAAATTTTTGATAAATAGTGAGAAATACTGACTTTTGATTGAAAACATCATTTTCATATAACTATTTTATAATGAAAAATAAAATTTTATATTATTTTTAATGTTAAATTATATCAATTATACTTATATTAATCAAATTCAGGTCGTTATATCAATTTTTTATGATGACTTGTGATATGAAACATAAAAATCTTTTGAACATTTTTCACTTTAAAAACCTGCTTTCTCATTCTATCTGTGATGTTAATTTTAATATAAATTACAAAAAGTATGGGAATTTATTTAGGAAAAAATAATTCCATATTTTTAATTACAATAACTTATTTTTTATATTAACATAAACTTTTTTTTATTAACATAAACTTTTTTTATTACAAAAATATTTGTGAAATGAATAAAAATTAATTACAGTGATTATAGTAAAAATTATATTACTTAGTGGGAAATATTAATAGATAAAGTGTGGAAATAACTAAAAACATTTAAAAAACCTATATGACGTCAATTTTGTGACATTTAAACATGTATTATTTAATTTTTGTATTATGGAATACACTTCTTATCTAAAAACATGGGTTCACCTAACTTCTTTTCAATAAATACCATGTTTGTCCCCTCCCCAACTTATAAAATGCCACCCCCTTTCCACATCACATAACACAATTAGACAAAATAGTTTCTCACAACACCTAATTAAATAACATCCACTCAAATAATATAATAATCCTCGTATTTGTAAGAAATCTAACCATGGTAGTCCATTGGTTCATACCAAAATGAGTAACCCAAAGAAGAGGTAACAATTATCAATGCCCTTTTTTTCATCCCACCCCCTTATAGAATTTTTATATAATAAATTTATAATATCATAAGTATTATAAATATAATGATATTTGTTTTTATTATGTTTACCATATAAACCAAAAAAAAATTCAATCAAATTGGTTAAGAAATCATCATTCCTGTGTACAATGAACAAACTCCTCAAGAAACAATATTGTCAATTATTACTTTACCAACTCTAAAGGATTATAATTATTATTGAAATAATATTTATATATTTTATTTATGATATTTATAACCTAATAATACAGTAACACCCCAAGCTTCCACGGTACATTTCCCTTAGAATAATGCAATAGCTTACACTATACGCAACTTCAAGATTCTAACACACCACGACCAACCAAACTACCCATAATAAATAGTAATAACCACTTTTTGAAATTTTATAAATTTTATTTTTCATAATAGAATTCATTTTTGGATTTTAAATATCAAAATTATCTTAGGGTAAATTTTTTGTACTCTTCTGAAAACATTCAATTTTTTATGAATAGTGAAAAATACTAAATTTTAATTAAAAACAAATTTTTTAATAAAAATAATTTAGAGTGTTAAATTATAAATTTGAATCAATTTTAAGTATAATTATATTATATTTTTATCATTTTAAATAATTTAAGTCATTGGATATAATTTTACTTTTATACTGGACAGAAAATTGTGTAAATCTTTTGATAGTTATTATTTCATAAAAACATGTTTTTTGGTTTTGACGGTAGGAAATAATTTTAAATTAATTTCTAGAACTTCTGTTATTTGATTTTGGAAAAATGGATTCCATATAAGGAATCAGGAGCTCTGAATTTTTTAAATAGGTATATTTTATTATTAAATATTATGAATAATTACTTCAGTAAATATTTTATTTACCGTGGTTAAAAGGGTAAATCAGATAAATAAGGGTAAAAAAATAATATTCTAATAATATTAAATTACCCTACCATGTATCCTAACTCTATTTACTGATACATGTCAGACAATGGGAATCCATGGGTCTATTTTTTGACCCCATAGAGCCACTTTAGAGAGATAATGACACATTATATTAATTAATTTAAAGTAAAGGCAAAAATGACAAAAACATATATCTTATAGTAAAACAATTTTTACAAGGGATTATATAAGTTATCTCTTTGATTGTAAATATTCATTTGAAGGCTAAAAATATTTCATACATCATGGTATTTTCTATATAATTTTTAGATATCAAATAAATAAAATTATTTATGACACAACAATGATGCAATGTTTACCTCATTAATGAATGATTTAAATAAATGAGATTATAAAAATTAAAACAATATCAAAAACCTATCCAATTTTTATTGGATGATTTTATTTCAAACAAGAGTCATCTTATCTTTTACTTTAATCAGTTTTGGACCTTTAGAAACCAAAAATCATTATATAATAAAATAATATTTTAAAAAATTCTTATAGAGCCCTCCCCCTTATAAAGATCCCTGAACTCTAACCCATTTCTCACACCTCTCAAGCCCCTTGGATCATCCAAACTCTACCGAATTAATCTCCCTACATCCCTATATTCCTCCTATAAGCCTTAACTTAGGCATAATGCATTTCAAGGTTGTCTTTAGGTCGAATCAAAAGAAAGTTACCCGATTTAAAAGTTACATCTCCTTTTAAGTTCATTTCTTTTATATTACTTCTCCAACCCCATAAACTCTCTTTATTAATTTATTTTATTAAAAAACAGTATCTTCAATATACTATGTTTTTTAAGAGATTTATTTTAACTACACTTACAAATACCTCCATATAATGTGTATAGACCATAATGTTTTTGTGGATGGTGAACTATTGCATCACGAAACGATGATTGTTCAATATTCTACTACCACTTCTTATGGGGGACATTATTATTGCACTGTACTTATATATGATATTTATGATATTTATTGTATCTATAAGCTTCTATAATTCTCTTTTATGTCATACCATTATTCATTTAATGTTGTATATATACGATAATTTCATTTGAGGAAGTGCAGACTACCACCCCCTCAATGTTATATGACTAGTTCATAACATACATAGAATGTATAAAGGATGGTGTTAAAGAACATATGTAACATATATAAAATATTATATTTTACTTAGATAATAATATACCTATGTATCATTTTGTTTTCATTCCTTTTAAAATAAAAAAAATATGAAATGGAAGTAGCATTCGTGCGTATGTACTGATTACCGTCTCCATGAACGCGATAAGATTCATTCCCCATGGTTACTATTCAAGAGTAATTTTCATTTGATTATTGAAAATAATATTTAAGAACATGATATCATTCTATATATGAATCAAATACATCCTATCCAAAAAAAACATGACATACAAAACAAAACATATAAAGGAAAACGAATCAGTCAAGACCTGAAACAATGATGCTACAAATATATTATTAACAAATAAATATTAGAAGATAATATATGATATTATATTTATTTATGTAGTTCATTTATATTTTAATAACAATTATTTATCTATTATATAAGAGTTTAACCTACCCTTGACCAAGGAAAAGTACAATGTAATGGTTAATTTTACAATCTCTTTATTATCCGAGGTGGTTTTTACCTAAGTACCTACTAGGTCTTCTTTATAATAAAAATATTTGATTATTAAAAATTTATTTCAAAACATTTTTACTATTTACTAGACTATGGGTTAAATTCATTTATAACCATTTTTGAATATTTAAAATATGGTTTGAAAAGAATCTTTCTGTCATTTTCCAAACAAGGTACTTTTGGGCCTTTTCGAAAATTAAGGTATGATTTTTTTAACTTATACGATGGGTGGGGATATTCTCTATCATTATAACACCTTTGAAGCTTCCTATAAAAGCTTATAATAATATTTTCAAAATAAATTTTTTCTTTTATAATTATATTACTTTGGACTTATTTCAAAATAGAACGGGATATTTCTCTCAAATAGTTTTGATTTCATCTATATCAACATACTTTGATAGATTTTATACTTGTTTGAAGTTGATTTATTATGATACAAATATTTGATATTGAATTGAAGGTTTTTTGATATGTTGTACTATGGATGTGTTATTTTTATAACATTCATGGTTTATGGTTAATGTATTAACATTTCATATGTTAGTTTTAATACAAATTTTTATGTTATGTTTCAACCTTTTCATATGAGGAAAGAATTGGACATAGTAAGTGATAGGTAAATCCCACTATAGATTCTTGATGCATCGGTAGGTCTACTGAGGCAAACTTGTGTCTTGGCACAAGGCCTTGAAAAAATCTTATTTGTAGTCTTGTCACGAGGCCTTGACTATGTGGTTATGATATTTGACAATATGCATTCCATCATTATGAAATTAGCTATTGATATTACATGTTATTATTTGACTAGTAGAATATCCATGTGATTACGTAAATGGAATTATTTGATTTAACATTGACCTATTATGCTGATGTTTATTTTTAAAAGTCTTTTATTTTAGTTTTATGCATTTCCTTAAATGTTTAAGTTTATTTATGAATGTTTTCGCTATACTTTTATCCTTTCTGATCATCTGAGATCACCCCTTTCTATTTTTTATGTTTCCCATGATTTGAAGAAGTATTTTATTTTTGACCTACAGGGATAGGCTAAGGAATATTAATGTGGTCAATAGAGACAAAATATTGTTGTTATTTTTATCTCACGATGTAATGTAAAACATATGAATGTGTCTAGTAATTCCAATTCTACTAAACTGGTCGGTCTTTCAGTATTTAATCCCTTATGATCTTGCCAATGTTATGTAATAATTCACCGACTCTCGGTAATTGGGGTCGGGGAGTTATAGTTAGTAACAAAAGAAGTTTTGTACAAACATTGGAAACTAGATTTAGATAAAATCTAATTATATCACATTACCCTAAGATAGACATTAAGGATTAGTATAGAAGAACATCCTATATATTTTGATATTTAGAGATGTTATGTATTTTCCAGGAAATACATAAATGTCTGGATACGAGTAGGTAGAGGCTGCTCTTGCATAGATGCACCTAGGAGTGAAAACTCTTACAAGGAGTTTCATGTTTGACCTGGGGTATCCTGGTACACAACAATAGGCCTTGCTGCACTCTTGTTTATGAAACTCCTGAGGGATACACTTATGATAATTTAAATTTTCTTTAAAACCCATTATGATGGATTTTTTAGTATATAACTCCTCAATGAAAACATTTTTCTTGATTATGGATTATATCTACAAACTGTTCAATTTATGTTATGTGTTTTACAGGCTTGGAATTAAGTATTTTGATTCATAAACTAATATACTGTATTCCATTGTTTAGAAATGGCTCTTATTGGAAGGAATGAGAACAATATCAATGCATGTAATCCATGAAGGTATTTCACTCCTACTCAAGATAATTATAGTGGAGTTGGTGATGCAACTGGTGTTGATCAGCTTATCTCCGTACGGGGATAGATCACTCAGGTTATGAATAATAACCTTACTAGTATGGAGCATAATAGCACACAATGCAGAAGATCAATGTTACAACAATTCATTAGGGAAGAATCACCATCATTCAACGGGACTATAAATCCATATGTAGCTGAGAAATGGATATGTTTTTTAGAGAAAATATTTCATGCTTTGGGGAGTAGTGAAAGGGAAAATTTTGTCATCGAAGTTTATCGCCTCATGAGATATGCATAACAATTTTGGTCATTACATCAAAACACAAAGGAAGATGAAGAAATATAAAATATGGAATAGAGGTAGTTTACAAATCTTTTCATAGAAAAATTCATTCCTCGTGACTATCGAGCAGATATGGATAGAAAATTTTTGAGTCTAAGGAAAAAGGAGGATGAGAATATCGTAATGTATGAGGCTATATTTTCATGGTTATCAAGGCATGAAGCATATTATATACATAACCCAAGGAGTAAGATTGATTGATTCATTAATGGATTAAAACCATTTCTCCGTCAAGAAATAGTCTCACAATACTTCTCATCATACGAAGATATTGTCTTATGTGATATCAAGATAGAAAAGTAATTCTCTATGTCATACGACTTTAAAGAAAATTAAGAGAAGAAGAGATCTACAGAACACTCTGTAAATGGAAGTAAGAGAAAGATGTGAAAATATGAATATCCATCCTGTAGTAAATATGGGGAAGAAACACCCCAGTAATTTCCTAAAGGGAATGGGTGTCTATTAGAAGTGTGGTGAAAATGTCCACCGAGCTCGCGATTGTAGGGGAAAGAAAGAGGATGTAAATTCTGAAGTCTATAATTGTTAATAAATGGTGTATTATACAAATTAATTTCCTAATATCCAAAGAAAACTTACCTCAAAAAAGGCTAAGGGAGCAATTCCAAACTTATGTTATCACTACTGTTGAGGCTGATGCTTTGAAAGACATGGTGGCAGGTAATTTAATGGTTTCCTCAAGTTTAGCCAATGATTTATTTGATTATGGATCATCACATTGTTTCATATCTTCCAGGTTTTCTATGAAAATTAGATATTTCCAATTTTATTTTAAAAGGGATTTATCAGAAAAAACACTTAAGGGATGTATTATTGAAACAATTTTTGGTGAATCAGTTACCATTAGGGAATATAATTGTTTTTTATTCGCCGATCTCATCATCATACACATGATTAAATTTTATATAATCCTTAGTATGGATTTGATTTCAGACCATGATGCATAAATTTTTTTTGTGAAGAAGGAGGTTACAATTTTTTATGATGATAAGAAATACCTTATCTTTAGAGGAGAAATGTTTCCATCTGATTCTTATCTAGATCCACACCCTGTAGCTCTACTAAATTCAATTATTCGGGGGGAATAGATTGAAAAAACTATGGGTGACGAAAGGAATGTTCTAATAAAGGATGTAAATATTATAAAAGAATATGTAGATATATTTTCATAATATTTAACTGGATATCCTCCAGAATGAGACATTGAGTTTTTCATTGACTTAATTCCTGGTTCAAGGCCTATAAAGAATACCACTTATAAAATGGCCACTATGGAATTAGTGGAGCTAAATAATCAACTAGATGAGTTGAGTAATAAAGGATTTATTATCCCTTGTGTTTCTTCATGGGGATACCATGTTCTTTTTTAAGAAAAAATATGGATATATGAGGTTTCTCATTGACTACAGGGAGATCAATGCTCTAACAATGAATAAAAAGTATCCCCTACCTCTCATTGATGATTTATTTGATCAACTTCATGGAGGTAAATATTTTTTCAAAGATTTACCTTCAATCTAGATATCATTAGTTCTATGTGAAAAATGATGAAATTCCAAAGACAACATTTCGAACCAGGTAAGGGCATTACGAGTTTACAGTAATGCCTTTTGGAATGACTAATGCACACTCTATCTTCATGGAACTAATTAACAGTGTTTTCAAGGAATATCTTGATGATTTGTTAGTGGTATTTATTTATGATATATTGGTACACTCTAAAAGCTCTGAAGATCCTGAAAATCCATTATAGAATATTCTCAATACTATTAGAAGAAATGAATTATATGGGATGTTCAGTAAGTATGTATTTTGGCTTTATGAGAATTCATTTCATGGCCATATTGTCTCTAAGTATGAAATATATATAAATCCTTCAATACCAAGGAATTCCAAGAATGGCCAGCATCGACAAGTATAACTGAGGTATATAGTTTTATTGGTTTAGTAAGTTATTTTTTGCGTTTCATCCAAACTTTTTCTTGATTGGCTAACCCATTAAGGAAGATCTCACGTAAAGGGGTTAAATTTTTTTGTAAAAAAATGTGAAGAATATTATGAAGAAATGAGGAGGATATTAGTCAATGTTCCTATATTGAATGTACCATATGGTAATGGTGAGTTTTTTATTTATAGTGATGCTTCAAAGAAAGGACTTGGTTGTGTCCTTATACCGAATGATATATTAATTGCATATGAATCACGACATCTAAAAAATCATGATAAATACTATCTCACTCAAGATCTTGAGATAGTTGTTGTAATCATTGCCTTGATGATATGGAGACACTATATGTATGGTGAAAAAATGTGATATTTATATTGATCAAAAGAGTTTGAAGTATATTTTCTCACAAAAATAACTCAACATGATCCAAGTAGATGGCTTGAACTACTCGAGGATTATGATTTCACCATACAATACCACTAGAGGAAGAAAAATAAGGTGGCCAATCCTTTGAGCAAAAAGTGTAATGGAGTTTTGAACAATATAAGAGTTGAAAGGGATCCCATGTTCATGGATCTAGTAAATATACATATGGGAATAATAATTGAAGGTGAAACATCCATACTTTTTAAAATAGTTGCTAAACTATCTTTACTAGAAAAGATAAAAAGTTCTCATACTGATGATGAGTAGTTTCAAAAGAAAAATAAAGCTGTGAATGATGGGAAATTAATATACTTCATATATGAAGATGGGATTTTTAAATTTGGAAAGAGCCTTTGTGATCCTAACATACCTGATATAAAATTTTATTATTGGATGATTCTAATAGATTCAATTTTTCTATACACTCAATAATAACTAAGATGTATAGAGATTTGTAAGAAAATTTTTTGTGGGACAGCATGAAGGGAGAGATTTCTGATTATGTGTCAAGATGTATGGTTTTTAAACAACCGAAAGCTTGAAGACAACATCATAGAGATGTAATGAAACCTCTTATCATACCTTATTGGAAATGGGATGATATTACAATGGACTTTTTCATGGGGCTACGAAAAAATACTAGAAGGAATGATGCAATATGTGTCATTGTTGATCGTTTTACCAAGTCAACTCATTTTCTATCTATAAAAGAGGATTAATCACTTGAATTTCTGGAAAGTATATATATATTAATGATGTTGTAAGACATTATAGAGTACCCCTATTTATTGTTTCTAATAGTTATCCTAGTTTTAAATCATAATTCAGTAAAAGTATTCATAAATCCTTGGATACTGAACTTCATTTGAGAACTACCTACCACCCACAAAGTGATATACAATCAGAATGAGCTATTAAAATAGTAGAAGACATGTTGAGATATTTATTACTTGACTTTCAGGGTATGCGAGATAAATATTTACCTCTGGTAGAATTTTCTTATAAAAAATTGTATCCATTCATGTATTCTGATGAAACCATATAAAGAATTATATAGAAAGAGATGTTTCACACCAACTTATTGGGATGATTTTGGTGAATGAAAACATGTAGGACCAAAACATGTTGAGGAGTAAATGGAAGAGGGTAAGGTTATCCAACCCCACATCAAAGAAAGATAATGTTGGAAATAGAGTTAAGAAGATAACTGAAAAAAAGATTTGGAATTTCAAGTAGGAGATCAAGTTTTCCTGAAGGTATCTCTCTAGAAAGGTGTTATAAAATTTGGTAAGAAAGGAAAATTAAGCCCCATGTACATCAGACCTTTTTAAATTATAGAAGGAATTAGAGTTGAAGCTTATCATTTGTCAATGCCACCATGTCTCTCCAAAGTTAATGATGTGTTCCACTTATCACTGTTGAGAAAATATATGCCTGACCCAATGCATGTACTCACCTATGAAGAAATAGAACTGGAACCAGATCTGTCATATTGTGAAGAGCCTATCAAAATTTTTGATACCAGAGAAAAAGTGTTAAGAAATCGAATGACTCATCTGGTGAAAGTTCTATGGAGAAACCGTAATATGGAAGAGGCAATGTGGGAACCTGAGGAAATTATGTTGAAGAACCACATGATTATTTTTTTTAGTAGTATTTTAGAACTTTTGAGGATGAAATTATTTTAAGGAGGGAATAATTTAACATCCCAATCTTTCACGATATTTTTTTTTGAATAATGTAATAGATTTCACTTTACGCATCTTTGAGATTCTAACACACCACGACCAATCAAACTAGCCATTATAAATACTAATACCAACTTTTTGAAATTTTATAAATTATATTTTTTAAAATGGACATCGTTTTTGGATTTTTAATATAAAAATTTTCTTAGGGTAAATTTTTGGTATTCTTATGAAAACATTGAATTTTTGATGAATAATGAAAAATACTAAATTTTAAATGAAAACAACTTTTTTAAATCAAAATATTTTATGGTGTTAAATTTTTCATTTGAATGGATTTTATGTATCATTATATTATATTTTTATCATTTAATATAATTTAGGTCATTGGATGTAATATCACATTTAAACTAGACATAAACAAGTGTCAATCTTTTGATAGTTATTATTTCTTAAAAACACGCTTTTTGTTTTGACAATGGAAATTAATTTTAAATTATTTTATGCCACTTCTATGTTTTGAATATGGAAAAATGGATTCCATATTTTAAATCAGGAGGTCCAAATTGTGTAAATAGGTAACTTTTATTTTTCGACATTATGACTAATTAGTTCGGAAAATATTTTATTTACCATGTTTAAAGGGGTAAATCTGGTAAATAAGGGTAAAAATTAATATTATAATAATATTAAATAACCATAATACGTGTCCTAAACCTATTTAATGATACATTTACGACCATGGGAATCCTTGGGAAGATTTGGGGACCTCATGGAGGCACTTGTGAGTGATAATGACACTTTATATTAATTAATTTTAAGTAAAGACAAAAATGACATAAACATATATCTTTTAGTAAAACAATTTTTAAAAGAAATAATATAAGTTATCATTCTGACTATAAATATTATTATGAACTAAAATATGATTTAGTACATCATAGTATTTTGTTTATAATTTTTATACATTTAATAAATAAAATTATTTATGACACAATAATAATGCAGTGTTTACCTCATTAATGAATGATTTAAATAACTCAGATTATAAAAGATAAAACAATATCCAAAACCTGTCCAATTCATATTTAATTATTTTATTTCATACATGAGTCATCTTATATTTGACATTAATTAGTTTTGGACCTTTATAAACCTAAAATAATTATATAATAAAATAATATTTTCAAACATTCTTAACATTCCCCTCCTCCCCCTTATAAAAGCCCTCAACTCTATCCCATTTCTCATACCTCCAAATCCCCTTGGATCATCCAAACTCTCCATAATTAAGCTCCCTAAATTCCTATACTCCTCCTAGAATCCTTACCATAGTCATAAGGCACTTCAAGGAAGCCTTTTGGTTCAATCCAAAGGGAGTTAACCGATTAAAAGGTAACATCTCCTCTAAGTTCTTTTCTTTTATTTTACATCTCTAGCCCCATAAACTCTCTTTATTACTTTCTTTTTATAATAAAACTAGTATCATAAATATACTAGGTTGTTTTTATAATATTTTTTTTAACTAAACTTACACACACATCTATCTAATGGGTATAGAACATAATGTTTCTGTGGACGGCGAACTACTGCCTCACAAAACGATGATTGGTCAATCTTCTACTACCACCTATTATGATGGCCATTATGATGGAACTATAATTATATATGATATTTATGATATTTATTTTATCTATAAACTTATTTAATTCTATTTTATTGCATACTTGTATTCTTCTCATGTTTTATATATACGATAATTTCATTTTGGGAAGTGCGAACTACCGCCCCCTCAAAGTGATATGACTCATTCATACCATACATGGAACGTATAAAATATTGTGTTAATAAATATAAAAAAATATAAAATATTATATTATATAGGAATAATAATTTACTTATGTATATTTTGGTTTTCTTTCCATTTAAAAAATAAAATAAAATGGAAGTAGTGTTGGTGCGTACGTATGGATTACCGTCTCCACGAACGCGATAAGATTCATTCCCATCATAAAAATTCAAGAATAATTTTTATTTTATTATTAAATATAATATTTAAGAACATAATATCATCTTGTATATTAACCAAATATATCCTATCCATAACAAACAAGACTTACGTAACAAAATATATAAAGTAAAATGAATCAGTCAACACTCAAAACCACTATACTACTAAAATATTATTAACAAATGTATATTAGAAAATAATACATGATATCATATTTATGTATATAGTTCTTTTATAATTTAATAACAATGATATAACTACTATACAGAAGGTTAACATAACCTCGACCAAGGAAAAGTACAAGGTTAGGGTTAATTCCACAATCTCTTTATTATCTGAGGTTTTTTACGTAAGTATCTACTGAGACCTCTTTATCATCCACATCCATGTTTTTTAAAAAATTATTTCAAAACATTTTTACTATTTACTATAATATGGGATAAATTCATTTATAAATTGTTTTATTTTTTATAAAATTCTTTGAAAGTAATCTTTCAGTTGTTTTCTAAACAAGGTACATTATTTCCATTTCGAAAAATTAAGGTAAGATTGTTTTTTAACTTATACAACAGGTGAAACTATTTTCCACCGTTATAATACCTTCTAATAATCACATACAATCATATATGAATATATCCAAAATAATTTATTTATATTATAATTACATGAATTTCAAATGATTTCAAAATAGAAAATTATATTTCTCTCAAATAGTTATTATTTTATCTATATCAACATCCTTTAATGGAATTTATACATGTTTCAAGTTGATTTATTATGATAAAAGTATTATATATCCTGTTCAATGTTTTGTAATATGTTTGACTATGGATGTGTTATTTTTATACCAACCATGGATTATGGTTAATATTCTAACATTTCTATGAGAGTTTTAATATGAACGTTTATGCTATATTTCAACCTTTTCAAAAGAGGAATGCATTAGACTTAGTATGTGATCAGTGGAGACTGTTATAGCTCCATGATACATTAGTAGGTCTCATGAGAAAAATAGTGTCTTGGAAAATGGAATTGAGAGAATCAAATTTGTAGTCTTGGCACGAGGCCTTGACTATGTGGTTATGATGTTTGACATTATACATCCATCATTATGAAATTAACTATTCATATTACATGTGATTATTTGACTAGAAAAGTATCCAAGTTAATAATTAAATGGAATTATTTGATTTAACTTTTCTATATAATGATGGTGTTTATGTTTAAAAATATTTTTTTAGTTTATACATTTCCTTAAATTATTATTTTTATTTATGAATGTTTCCTTTATACTGTTATCCTTACTAAGCATCTGAGTTCACCCATTTCTATGATTTAATTTTCCCAGGATGTGAATATTTATTTTATGGTCGACCAATAGGAATAAGATAAGGGATATGAATGTGGTCAATAGAGAAAAAATGTTGTTGTTATTTTTATCTCATTATGTAATGTAAAACATATGTATGTATCTAGTACTTTCATGGCTTGTAAACCGATCAGTCTTTCGGGATTTTGTCCCTTGTGATCATTCCAATGTTATGTAATAATGCAATGAATCTGGAAAACTGGGGTCAGGGAGGTACAAATACCAACTATTTAATTATATAAAA
Source organism: Viscum album (assembly GCA_963277665.1). Classification (NCBI taxonomy): domain Eukaryota; kingdom Viridiplantae; phylum Streptophyta; class Magnoliopsida; order Santalales; family Viscaceae; genus Viscum; species Viscum album. The sequence continues at coordinate 1,620,332,864 of OY728125.1, forward strand.
TACACACTTTTTACATTTCAGAATGTAGTGGATAAAATAATGTCACTTGTGTATACACCAGACTACCTCCTTACGAAGAAATGTGAAACATTTTTAACTAATGAGTTAAATAAAAGTTAATAAGGATAATAATTATGAATATATACAATATATAAAAAATATTTATGATATTAATTACATAATTATCTTTCTTTAAATATAATATATAGTTTTATTCATTCCATTTCACAAACCAAAAAAGTGATAACGTTATTCATGGACATGTGAAATACCACCTCCTCAAAGTGATGTGAATTATTTTTAATCAGAATAATGATAATTATAAGTTTATAGAATGAAATAATATTATATTTATGATATAATTATTATTCTATATTATTAAATTTTACATACCAATCTCCCATAATGATCATTGAAAATTAGAAATGTTACACATGCGTACATATATCTTATTGTCTCCCCAATCATAACATTGGTTATTTTATCAGAACCATATTTCATTAATGCTTTTAAAAATAAAATTTATCAATAAATATTATAGTTATTTCAATATTATTATTCTTTATATGATTAAATAAAGAACCCATGGAATTTATTCATCCCACCAATGATAGTTTTAACCCAACAACCGAATATAGTCAAATAATCTGACTAAAATGAAATTGAATAATTAAATGTATATAAATAAATCATAATTGAAATAAATGTAATTATAAATCTAAAAATTGTTATAAATCCATCAATTAATTATTATAAGTTTATTATTAATTAATATAATTACACACATGATGAATTTAACTCACTTTAAGGGACTTCATCTTAGTTTCCTCTCATTGAATCCATTTCTGATGTCATGCACCATCAATCTTTTATAAGTTGTATATATCAACCAATTTTACATTATATATAAATAATTTTTCTATTCTAATGACAATACATGTTTATTTAAATTTATTTCTTTAATGGGGTTTATGGATCAGGTGTTTTGCAACTAATAAAGGGATTTTCATTTATAAAATCCTATTCGAATGCATTCATTTATACTATCATTATCTTCCATTTAATTGTTTTTAAAATTATTTTTTAAATTTCTATCTCGATGTAAAATATTTTTAATATTAATTTTATGTCTCTTTTGATTAATATCAAGTGTTCAAAAAAGGATTATTTTTAACTATTTTAAATAGTTCATTTTGAAAATCAACAAATTAAATGTTCTATTTTTTATGTATGATAAAATCTCCATATAATGTCATCATGGATTTTATTTGATTTCAATAATCCATTGAATGAAATCATATTTTATTAAATTGAAACCCTATTTTTCTTTCTTTTGGGAATTTTGATATGTTTTCTATGTGTGATTCATAAATCATATGATTTCATGAGTTATGTTAAAAAGATTATGTTATGTATGTAATGATGAACTAATGTTTTATTTCTTTGTTTTATATCTCTTACTGAGATTTTTATGCTCATACCATGTTTTGAAATGTTTTTCACAAGACATAAAGATGAATACGGTCAAGGATGGGACCAAGGAAAAGTCATGCTCTCTAAAACATGGAACTAGACATGACTCTTTTTCTAAGAGTTTTTATTTTGTGAAAAAATGGGAATATAGTAGAAGTGTCTACTTTGTATATTTTGAGATGTAATGTAATAGTTATGATCTAATTCTATAAAACTCTAATCCTGAAAAGATCCTCAATGTGAATTATTTGTTTAATTCAAGATTATGTAATGTTTTAAGGTCGGGTCCTTATATTAATGGTGGTGTTATTCCCAAAGTAATATCATTATAATGTGTGAAGTGATTCTAGGAAGGTATTTTTTTAGATATTTTCCCATCCAAATAGGGTTTTACGTGTGAATAAAAGGAAAGAATAGGTCCCCTTTTATAAGAGTGGGCATGGGCACTCAGGGAATTTATCAAAACATTAAATTAATATAAATTAATTTTCGATTCTAAATGGAATAAAAATAATTAATTTATAATATAGGACTATTTTGGATTGAAATATATTCATCCAGTAAAAATTAAACATGTTTTAAAAGAAAAATTAATCCTTTCTTTTTGTTTCAACCCTTATTTAACCATTTTAATTCTTACCATGATATCTGGTAATCTATAATTTTAAGGTTAATATAATTATTATAAAATTCCAAAAGACCAATAAATAAGACATTTATATAATTTTTAGACATATGAAAATAATTTGGACTAATTTTAGGTTTTTATGAATTTTATATCATTTAATTTTATATTATTTATTTTACAATAACATTAATGCCTATTTTGAAACTATTCATCAGTTAACGTATTAAAAATAACAAAAAACATGATATATTAGAAAAAAATCTATTTAAAGATAAATTAAATGTTAAAGTAATCTATTAGATTTGTTTATGGAATTAATTATATAAGATTATATTTATTTTAATATTTTTAATATTATGTATTTCATTCTTCTATTAATTAAAAAAGTATTGCATCATCATGGTCTCTCCATTTAAGGTAGTTATATTATCAATAAAAAATATAAATAAGTTACCATGATATAGATAAATATTTTATCTTTTTAAATACTATTTATAGTCTAATATATCCCTTATATAACCCCATATTAAAAATATTCATCTTGTTAAAAGAAATAATGCAAAAATTGGCATTCCATTGAATATAATATTATAAAGATTATATTCAAATGAAAAAGTAAATAAATGGTCTCATAAATGATCTTTTAATTATTAGGGACTAAAAATACTCATCCAATTAAATTATTACAAATGTTAGGGTAATTTTATAATATTTATAATATAATTTTTAACCTTAATTACACGATTTACCCTTCATTATAGTAATAAAATTTATCAATGTTACTATACATATTTTGTCAAAAAATTAAAGGGGCCTAATTACTAAATTTTTAACTTATAATTATAAATATGGAATCAATTTTTTTAAAATTAAAAACACATAAATTTCAGAAATTAATTAAAAATTAATCCCATTGAGTGAATTAGAAAACATGTTTTTAAGGTAAAAACTGTAAAAAATTGAAATGTTTTTATATCAAAATTCTTTTTGAAATTTATTCCAATGACCTAAATTGGATTAAATTATAAAAAAATGATCTAATTATACTTTAAAAACTTTCAAATATATAATATAACAATATAAATAATTTTTTTGAAAAAACAGTTTTCAATTAAAATGAATAATTTTCACTATGAATCAAAATATTATTATTATATGAAAAATAAAAAAAATAAAGTAAATTTTTATAAACCACTTTAAAAGAATTAATTTATTTTTTAAATATAATTTTTAACAGTTTCAGAAACACTAGTTAAAAAAAGTGCACCATCAAAAGGAAGAAAATATTCCTTTTTAAAAAAAATACAACTTTTATGCATAAAATTGGATTTTTTTCCTTATATAGTGTCTATAAAACACATAGGATAAATTTTAACCATTATATTGAATATTATATATATATATATATATATTATCAATATAATCCAAAAATGGTGATTTGTTTCTTTATTGGTACAAAATACACTTCTTCCCATTTAAATATTTTTCTAGAAAAATATTTCCCATCATCTTGAAAAGTGTTTTACATTAAATTAAAATTATTTTGTCACAAAATAATTAAATATATATATATATATATATATATATTAAAACCGTATTTTTATAATTCAGTTAATCTTGTTCATACATGTCATTCTAATAGGTTATAATAGAACATTTAAAAAGTTATATTTAGTTGTTCGTTTAAGATTTATGTGGCATATTATATACACTATTGAACATCATTTATTACTTGGTATTTTATATTCGGGACCATGAGTATCCAATTATGAGCAGTTTTTCACTTATAACTTAATCATATCCTTCATTTCAGAAAGTGATATACAATGTGAGGTGCTCTAATGATGACGCATCTTAAAAAAATGCTTCAGCGATGGTAGTGATCTGGAATGATCAACAGAGAGATTACAAGGTCAGAACCCCCCTCCCCCCATCCCCAAGGGAATGGTTCCCTTGTACTCTTTACTCATGTTGGATGGTACCCCATAATGCAGTAGGTTTTGGGTCTTTTATCAATTGAGTCCCCCTAACGCACTAGGGAACAAGTAGTTTATACTGAGTGTCAACCCTTACGCACTACGACATGAGTCCTCTTCATACTGATTGGAACAAACTATTTCACTATAACATGGATCCCTTCTAGATATTATGCCTCCATTGATTTTGGGTCATATTGGTGAGGTGTGGGTCCCCTACATTGATTGTTTTTTGGTTTTATGTGATGTTGGTAATCATAGATAGAACATTGGATCTATTGGAAAACTAATTGTTTTTAGGTAGGTTGTGGTGGTTTAGATCCCCTTTATATATTCTTTGGTTTCTTTATGATCATATATTTCTATTGGGTTGATATTACTTCTTTTTTACAATTATCTTGATCAATTTATGATTTTCAGGGTGTCCTACTATCTACGTATATACTCACCCATGTACGAAATTTTACCATATGTTTCATGCTTTATGAAGATAAAAGGAATATTGATGTTGAACTTGGTTAAGCATAGAAATAAATGGGAATATCAACCAAGTTTGATGGTGAACTTGGTTAAGAATAGAAATACAAAGGAAAACAAATCAGTTAACAACCGAAACAATGATACTACCGAAATATTATTAACAAAGAAATATTATAATATCATATATGATATCATATTTATGTATGTGGTTCTTTTATAATTTAATAACAACGATTTAACTATTATACAAGAGTTTAATGTACCCTCAACCAAGGAAAAGTACAAGGTAAGGCTTAATTCTACAATCTCTTCATTATCCGAGGTTGTTTATACGTGAGTATCTACTGGGACCTCTTTATCATCCACATTTGTGTTTCTTAAAAATGTATTTCAAAACAATTTTACTATTTCCTGGACTATGGGTTAAATTAATTTATACCATTTTTTGATTTTTATAAAAAATTTATAAATGAAACTTTCCGTTATTTTCCAAACAAGGTCCTTTACGACTTTTTTGAAAAAATTAAGGAAAGATTTTTTTTAACTTATACAGAGTGTGGCTATTTTTTGCTACTATAACACCTTCTAAGATTTCTTTACAAGATTATAAGAGTATTTTAAAAATAAATTTTTTATTTTATAATTATGTGACTTTTAAATGATTTTCAAATAGAATTATATATTTCTCTCAAATAGTTTTCATTTCGTCTATGTCAACATCCTTTGATGGATTTTAAACTTGTTTGTAGTTAATTTATTATGATACAAATATTCCATATTGTATTTATGTTATTGTGATATGTTTGACTATGGATGTGTTATTTTTATACCATTCATGGTTTATAGGTAAAGTATTGACATTTAGTATGCTAGTTTTAATACGAATGTTTATGTTATGTTTAAACCTTTTCATATGAGGAATGAATTGGACTTAGTAAGTGACAGGTGGAGCCCGCTATAGCTCTTAGATGCATCAGTAGGTCTCATGAGACAAACTATTGTCTTGGAACAAGGACTTGACAAAATCTACTTTATAGTCTTGGCACGAGGCCTTGACTACGTGGTTATGAAGTCTGGAATTATGCATTCCATTGTTATGATATTGGTTATTGATATTGCATGTGATTATTCAACTAGTATAATATCCATGTGAATAAGTAAATTGAATTATTTGATTTATATTTTCCATATAATTCTGAAGTTTATGTTTAAAAGGATTATGTTTTAGTCATATAAATTGCCTTAAATGTTTAGGCTTATTTATGGAAGTTTTCGGTATATTGTTATCCTTACTGAGCATTTGAGCTCACCCCTTTATATGGCTTATTTTTTCTAGGATGTGAAGAAGTATTTTATGGTTAAATTATAGGGATAGGATAAGGGATATAAGTTTGTTCAAAGGGTAAAAATGATGTTGTTGTTTTTCTTTATTTCATGATGTAATTTAAAACTTATGTTTGTATCTAGTACTCCCAAGGCTACTAAACTGATCGATCTTCTAGGAAATGATCCATTGTGATCATGCCAATGTTATTTAATAGTGCACCAACTCTGGGTAACTAGGGTTAGGATGTTACAATTGGTATCGGAGGAAGTTTAGTACATACCTTGGAATCTAGATTTAGAAAAACTCTGATTAAAGAACATTACCGTAAGATAGACTTTGAGGATTAGTATAAAAGATCTTCCTAGAATTTTGGTAATGTAGAGATTTTGTGAGTTTTCCAAGTAATAAATCTCTGTCTGGATACGACCAGGTAGAAGCGGATCTAGTACAAATGTAACTAGGAGTGAAAACCCTGACAATGAATTTCAGGCTTGACCCAGGGTATCCCGGTACATGGCAACGAGCCTTGTTGCGCTCTTGGTTACAAAACTCCTTGGGGATATGATTAAGATAATTCACATTTTATTTACAAACCATTAAGAAGGATTTATTATTATATACCTCCTCAAATAAAACATTTTTATGGTTATGGATTATATCCCTAAACTGTTCAATTTATGTTAAGTGTTTTAAATGTTTAGAATTATGTATGGTGGTTCATAAACAAATCTAGTTTATTCCATTGTTTATAAATGGTGACTAGTGGAAGGAATAGAAACTATATCAATGCACATAATCCATTTAGGGATTTCCCTCCAACTCTAGATAATTATTGTGGAGTTGGTGATGTAACTGGTGCTGATCAGCTTATCACCATACTGTGACAACTCACTTAGGTTATGAATAAGAACCTTACCCGTATGGAGAACCCAGATCTACAACGTGGAGGATCAATGTTATACCACTTCATGAGGCAACAACCCCCATCATTCAATGGGACTACAAATATATTTTTAGTTGTGCAATAAATTAGTTCCTTAGAGAAAATATTTCATGCATTGGAGAGTAGTGAAAGGGAAAAAGTTTTCATGTCAGTTTATCACCTCACAGGAGATGCATATCAATGGTGGTAATTAATTCAAAACACAAAGTAAGATGAAGAAGTATCAAATATGGAATGGAGGGAGTTTAAAGAGCTTTTCATAGAAAAATAATTTCCTCGTGACCATCGAGCAGATATGGAAAGACAATTTCTAATTCTGAGGAAAAAGGAGGATGAGAATGTTGCAAAGTATGAGGCAAACTTTACAAGGTTAGCAAGGCATGATAAATATTATATGTGTAACCCAATGAATAAGATTAATCAATTATTTTATGGGTTAAAACCATTTTTCTGTCGAGTATTAGTCTCACAATCCTTCTCATCATACGAAGATATTTTCTCATGTGCTATCAAGGCAAAAAATAAATTCTCTATGTCTTACGACTATAAAGAAAAACAAGAGAAGAAGAAATATTATGAACACTCTAGAAATGTAAATAAGGGGAATAAGGGAAAGGTTGAATATGTATCCTACAGTAAATGTGGGAATAAACACCCCGATACTTTCTTGAATGTAATGGGAGTCTATTACAAGTGTGTTGAAAAATGCCACCAAGATCGTGATTGCAAGGGAAAGAAAGAGGCTGTCAATGTTGAATGATACAATTGTAGATAAAAGGGGAATTATGAAAATGAATTTCTTATGCGCAAAGTAAACTTACCTTAGAAAATGACAAGGGATCATGAACAAGATTATGTGATGACTATTGTTGAGTTTAATGCTCCAAAATACATGGTGGTAGGTAATTTAATGGTTTCCTCATTTTTAGTTAATGCTTTATTTGATTCTGTATCATCACATTGTTTCATATCTTCCCAGTTTTCTAAGAGAATTAGATATTTTCAATTTTATTTAACAAGGGAGTTTTAAGTCAAAAATCTTAAGGGAGTATCATTTCAACAAAGTTTTGTGAGTCAGTTACCATTAGGGCATATAAATATTCTTTATCTATTGATCTCATCGTCATACCAATGATTGAATTTGATATAATCCTCAGAATGGATTGGATTTCGGACCATGATGCGAAAATTTATTGTAAGAAGAATGAGGTTACTATTTTCAATGATGATAAGGAGTACCTTATCTTTAGAGAAGAAATGTCACCACCTGATTCTTATATAGATCCACCCCCAGTAGCTCTATTAAATTCAATTATTGGGGAGGAAGAGAAGGAAATAACTATGGTTGAGGAAAGGAATGTTCAAATGGATGATGTACCTATTGTGCAAGAATATGTTGATGTGCTTCCAGAGTATTTACCTGGACATCCTCCAGAATGAGAAATTGAGTTTTATATTGATTTAATTCTTGGTTCAAGGCCCATATCAAATACCCCTTATAGAATGGTCACTGTGGAATTAGTTTAACTAAAGAAACAACTAGATGAATTGAGTAATAATGGAATTATTCTCCCAAGTGTTTCTCTATGGGGATCCCATGTTCTTTTTGTTTAGAAGAATGATGGATCTATGATGTTTTTCATTGACTACAGGGAGATCAATGCTATAAAAATAAAAAAAAAGTATCCCTTACCTTGCATTGATTACTTATTTGACCAACTTAAAGAATCTCAATATTTTTCAAAGATTAAACTTCGATCGGGATATCATCAGTTATATGTGAAGAAGGAAGACATTCTGAAAATAGAATTTAAAGAAATATCTTGATGAATTTTTAGTGGTTTTTATTTATGATATCTTGGTTTACTCTAAAAGCTATGAAGATCATGAAAATCACTTGCACACTATTCTGAAAACCCTCATAAGAAATGAATTATATGGGAAGTTTAGACGGTGTGAATTCTGGATTCAGAAAATTTCTTTTCTTGGCCATATTGTCTCTAAGAATGGAATCTCTATTGATTATTCTAAAAAAAGAACAATACAATAATTTCCAACACCAACAAGTATAACTAAGGTATGTAGTGTTATTGGTTTAGTAGGTTATTATCGGCGCTTCATCCAGAATTTTTTCTGATTGGCAAACCCATTAAACAATCTCACACATAAAGGGGTTAACTTTGTTTGGAAAAAAGAGTGGGAAGAATGTTTTGAAGAACTAAAGAGAATATTAGTCAATGCTTCTATCTTGACATTACCATCAAGGAATGATGGGTTTGTTATTTATAGTGATGCTTCAAAGAAAGGACTTGGTTGTGTCCTTATACAAAATTATAGAGTTGTTGCCTATGCATCACGACAGCTAAAAAATCATGAAAAAAAAAACAATCCTACTCATGATCTTGAGTTAGTAGGTGTAATATTTTCTTTGAAGATATGGAGACACTATCTCTATGGTGAAAAATGTGAGATATATACCGATCACTAGAGTTTGAAGTATATTTTCTCACATAAATAACTCAACATGAGGTAAAGGAGATGGCTCAAAGTACTCAAAGATTATGATTTCACTATACCCTACCACCCCAGGGAAGGCAAATAAGGTGGAAGATCCTTTGAGGAGAAAGGATCATGGATTTTTGAACAAGATGAGAGTTTAAAGGGATCATATGTTCATGGATCTAGTAAATATGGATATGGGAATAATCATGAAAGTTGAAACATCAATACTTTTTCAAATGATTGCCAAACCATCTTTACTAGAAAGGATAAAAAGTTCTCAGACTGATAATGAGGAGTTTAAAAAGAAAATTAATGTTTTGAATGATGGGAGAATGATTGACTTCATATATGAAGATGGAATTTTGAAATTTGGGAAGATATTTTGTGTTCCTGATAAACCAGATCTAAAAAGAGAATTTTTGGATGATGCACATAGCTCCAATTTCTCTATACACCCTGGTAGCACTAGGATGTATAAATATTTGAAGGAACATTTTTTGTGGGACAACATGAAAAAGGATATTACTGATTATGTATCAAGATGTATGGTTTGAAAATATGTAAAGGCTGGAAGACAACATCCTAGAGGAGTCATGCAACTTCTTTCCATACCTGAGTGAAAATGGGATGATATTATGATGGATTTTTTCATGGGGATACCAAAGAATCCAAGAAGGAATGATGAAATATGGGTCATTATTGATAACCTTACCAAGTTATCACATTTTATTGCTATAAGAGAAGATTTACCACTTGAACATCTAGAAAGACTATATATTAATGAAAATTGTAATACTTCATGGAGTGCCCCTATAGATTGTTTCTTATCTTGATCTCTGTTTTACATCAATATTCTAGAAAATTCTTCAGAAGGCCTTGGATACTGAACTTCATTTGAGCACTGTCTACCACCTTGAAACTGATGGAAAATCAGAACGGACTATTCAAACCTTAGAAGACATGTTGAGATCATTCTCACTTGATTTTCATGGTATGTGGGATCAGTATCTACCTCTGGTAGAATTTTCCTATAACAATAACTTCAATTCAAGTATTCAGATGGCACCATATGAAGTGTTATATGAAAAGAGATGTCATACACCAACTTTTTGGGATGATGTTGTTGAAAGAAAACTCGTAGGCCTAGAACTTGTTGAGGAAACAATGGAAAAGGTGAAGATTATCCAAACCCACGTCAAATCTACTCAAAGTAGGTAAAAGAGATATACTGATAACTGAAGGAAATATTTGTAATTCCAAGTAGGAGATCATGTTTTCTTGAAGGTATATACATGGAAGAGTGTTATATGTTTTAGTAAGAAGGATAAATTAAATCCTAGTTACATCAGACCTTTCGAAATTCTTGAACGAATTGAAGTTATAGATTATCGTTTGTCAATGACGCCAAGTCTCTCCAAAGATCATGATGTGGTCCACATATCACTATTGAGAAAATACATGCCTGACCCAATGCATGTACTCACCTATGAAGAAATAGAACTAGAACCCAACATGTCTTATTGTGAAGAGCCTATCAGAATTATTGATACTATAAAACAAGTTTTGAGAAACTGAATGACTCATCTGGTGAAAGTTCTATGGAGAAATCATAAGATAGAAGTGGTAATGTGGGAACCCGAGGAACATATGACGATGAACCATATGAATCTTTTTATGCAGTAATATTCTAGAAATTTTGAGGATGAAATTATTTTAAGGAGGGTAGAATGTAACACCCCAAGTTTCTACAGTATGTTTCCCTTTGAATAATACAATAACTTGCATTATACGAAACTTTGAGTTCCAACACACCATGACTAACCAAACTAGCCATTATGAATAGTAATACCAACTTTTTGTAATTTTATAAATTTTATTTTTCATAATGGACTTCATTTATAGATTTGGAATATCAAAATTAGCTTAGGGTGAATTTTTTGTATTTTTCTAAAAACTTTCAATTTTTGATGAATAGTGAAAAACTCTGCGTTATTGCTTAAAAATGACTTTTTGTTTAAATAATTAATTATTTTATTTAAATTTATTTTAGGTAAATATATATTCATAATAACTATATATGTTCAATGTAATTCATTGGATTCATTTTATAATATTATTAGATATATAAAATTTCATTGAACTTTTTACTGTCTTTTACCCACCTTCTAGGAACGTTTGGAAATTTGCATAAAACGTAATTTTACCACTTCTGTGAATTGATTTTAAAAAATCTAAGATAAATAGTTAATATCAGTAAGTAATATTTTGTTCAATAAGATGAAAATAATTTTTGGTGAATAGTAACTTTTGACTTTTATTTACCACGGTTAAAAATAAATAGGGTAATTAAATGTAAAAATTATTACCCTAACACATGTCCTAATTCTATTGGATAAGTGTATTTGGACCAAAAACAACCTTAAGAATAAAATATGATCCTTTTGGTCTACTTGGATTAGATTAGGACATTTATTATTATTTTATTTAAAGATGAGTTAAAAGTGTTAAATTCAATGTTTAATAACTAAACCATTTTTAATATAGGGTAATACATAAGATAAATTTGACTATAAATATTAATTAGAAATATAAAATTATTTTCAACATAATCGTATTTTGTTTATAATTTTTAGATATTAAATAATTAAATTTATTTATGACACAATGATGATGCAATAATTACATTATTATTGAACGATTAAAAATTGATATTATAAATATACAAATAAATATAAATTGAGAATTTTTATGAGTTTCACGAATTATATAGGTTAATATGACATATTAGGATTGATTAAATGAATATTATTCTAAGTAATAAAGTATTTAGGACTTTGACAAAAAATAAAATACTAAATAGTTTCAAAATTGACATAAGTGAGTTTTTAAATCAATTAATATATTATTAATTGATATAATATTCCTAAAAATATAAGGTTTCGAAAAAGGACTTTTATATGGTTATATATATCAATAATGAAACACTTGATGTTCTCTTGGAATTTTATTGTATGATTATTAACCATATAATATAATAATACAAGAATACATGGTAAAAGTTAAACTATTTAACTAAGAGTTAAATCTAAAAGATAAGGTCAATATGGTAACAAAAACCTCTCTAAAAAATATTGGTTCAGAATTTTTCAACCCATACTCACTTAATCCTAGAAATAAATCATTTTAGAGCTAGTATAAACCAAATATGATTGTATAATAACATAATATTTCAAGCTTTTCCTAAAGTGACCACCACCTCTCTTATAAAAGGGTACTTCTCATTCTCTCAAAATCACACCTCCAAAGCCATTTGGATCATCCAAAACCTGCTAAAATATCCTCCCAACTACCCTCAAATAGACCTAGAGGCCATACTTTGATCATAAAGCCAACATAAGGAGTCCTTTTTATCAAATCAAAAGGAATCACCCGAAGAAGAGATAATAATTTCACCACCACTTTCAAAGTTCATTTCTTCTTGCACTTCTCTTTCCTTGTTGTTTCCATGACAAAATAATAACTCTAGTACCTTATAAATACTATGATGTTATTATAAATATGGTACAACCATATTAATTATTCTATCCTTCCTATGAATGACAAGCCACCATAAGTGCGTACGTACGGCTTACCATCTCCACGTTGTGGTGTATTTTGTTATTAAAACACTTCATTATTTGGATGGGTATAATAATGAGTATAACTGATGTAAATGATAAATATAAAATTTTAATGATTCTTTATATAAGATATACCATCCAATTATATATGATTTTTCCACCAATAGAATGATATTTTCGCTCATGCGTATGTACGGATTACCATCTCCACGAACATGATGAGATTTATTCCCCATCATAACCATTCAAGAATAAATTTCATTTTATGATTAAAAAATAATGTTTGAGAAATTAATATCATTCTAGATATGAATCAAATACATCTTATCCATAACAAACATGGCTTACTTAACCAATCATATAAAGGAAAACGAATTAGTTAACACCAGAAACAATGATACTACCAAAATATTATTAACAAATCAACATTAGAAGATCATATATGATATCATATTAAGTTATGTGGTTATTTTATAATTTAATAACAATGATTTAACTATTATACAGGAGTTTAATGTAACCTCAACCAAGGAAAAGTACAAGGTAATTGTTAATTCTACAATCACTTCATTATCTGAAGTCGTTTATACGTGAGTATCTACTAAAACCTCTTTATCATCCACATATGTGTTTCTTAAAATGTATTTCAAAACATTTTTACTATTTCCTAGACTATGAGTTAAATTCATTTATATCCTTGTTTTAATTTTATAAAATTTTTATAAAGGAATCTTTCAATCATTTTCCAAACAAGGTCTTTTACGACCTTTTCAACAAAATTAAGGAAAGAATGTTTTTTTAACTTATACGGCGAGTGTGGCTATTTTCCGTCATTATAACACCTTCAAAGCTTCACTTACAATATTATAAGAATATTTTCAAAATAAATTTTTTCATTTATAATTATATTACTTTTAAATGCTTTCAAAATAGAAATACATATTTCTCTTAAATAGTTTTCATTTCATCTATTCCATCATCCTTTGATGGATTTTAAACTTGTTTGAAGTTTATTTATTATGATAGAAATATTCCATATTGTATTGAAGGTTTTGTGATATGTTTGACTGTGGATGTATTATTTTTATACCATTCATGTTTTATGGGTAAATTATTGACATTTTGTATGATTGTTTTTATACGAATGTTTTTGTTACGTTTAAACCATTTCATATGAGGAATGCATTGGACTTAGTAAGTGATGGGTGGAGCCCGCTATAGCTCCTCGATGCATCGGTAGGTCTAATGAGACAAACTAGTGTCTTGGAACATGTACTTGAAAAAATCTTATTTTTATTCTTGGCACGAGGCCTTGACTATGTGGTTATGAAGTCTGGCATTATGCATTCCATCATTACAAAATTGGATATTGATATTGCATGTGATTATTCGACTAGTAGAATATCCATGTGAATAAGTAAATGGAATTATTTGATTTATATATGAAATATTATGCTAAATTTTATGTTTAAAAGGATTATGTTTTATTCTTATACATTACCTTAAATATTTATTCTTATTTATGAAATTTTATGCTATATTTTTATCTTTACTGAGCATCTGTTCTCACCCATTTTTATGTTTTATTTTTCCTAGTATGTGAAGAATTATTTTATGGTTGACCTTCATAAATAGGATAAGGGATATAAGTGCGTTCAAGGGGACAAAATGTTGTTTTTTTTCTTTATTTCATGATGTAATGTAAAACTTATGTTTGTATCTAGTACTTCCAAGGCTACTAAACTAATCAGTTTTTCGGGACTTGATCCCTTGTGATCATACCAATGTTATGTAATAATTCACCGAATATGGGTAACTAGGGTCGGGGTGTTACACTTATCTTTTTTATAGATATGATTTTGTTTGTACGTATAGGTACATATGGAAAAGTCCGCCTATTTTATTTTATTTTTTCTTAGTGCTTGTTCCCTTACCATTGACTATTAAAGGCAAGATTTGAGTTTTCAAAACCTTATTTCCTCCAATAAGGTGGGAATCAGTGGGTCAGTGCTGAAAATATTGATTTGTATAAAGTTTTATACATTAATATATTTGGAATATATTAATTTGGATGAATAAATAATATTAAAATAATTATAGAATCATGTATAGATAAATAGAATAAATGAGTTGTAAAGATTACATGGGATTCAATAATTAATCATAATATTCATATTATACCTAAAAACATGGTGAATCTAATAAGACACTAAAAATAGTTGTTGTAACATATTTTCACAATTGAATATAAATCATGATCATAATCATAAAAATGGTTAGAATCAAGATAATGTTATATTCCAATGAATAATTATATATAGGGAATGATGGAAATGGAAAACATTGATAGATATGTAAATATGTCCCATTACAGTATTTTGGAAACATGTAGATAGGAATATCAAAGAGTTAGGATGTAAGAGTTCTAGAATTTTTTATTTTACTTTGGATGGATATGGGTGAAGGCTTTTACACTCAACTAATAAAGAGTGGAATATGATATGATATAGATAGTGGCATACCTAAATAGTTAAATTTTAAGAGGAACACAAAAGTGGACACCCGAGTTATGGAACTTTAGATCATGAAACACCAAGAAGATTTTATTTTTAGGTTTATCATCTTTAATGGGATTAGATATAGTAAATTTCTATATTGAAATGATATAAAATAATATACTTTCCCAAAAAAATCCTTCAATTGTAAAATGGAAAGTTTCATGTACATAATTTTTTTAATCTCATGTAAGTATGACATGTATATTAATATGTTTTAATATAAGGATAATAAGTCTTTTCAGGGATATGTATTATAAGAATATATATTTTTATATGGTAGGAATAAATTTCTATATTTTTTACCCAAAGGCATTAGATATCGAGTGTGTATCAAAAATTTACGCAGATAAACATATACTAGAAAATAAGTCAAAATTTATGATAATTAATGTATATCAACATTTTTTAAAATGGAGAAATAGTTACAATGTATAATCTTTCACATATGATGTATGTCTGCCTAATGGGTTAATTCTAGAACTATAGAACTGTTATTATCTTCTATAACCAACTATAAAATTCATTTATATACATTGATTTGAAAATTAAGGAAATTTATTTATGATATAGTACAACATTTATTCTATATATATGAATGAAATTTGTTTATCATATGGAATATAGTGAATTTTATATAAATATTTCACATGGATAGTATAGAGAATAACATTAAATATCAAAATATCATAGATGGTTCTAACACCAAATACCACTAGGATTGTAACCTTATGGATATAAATGTGAAACAAATTCAAATTCTCTATATATAATAATTTTTTTAATCCATTATTTATGAATTTTTTTGAATATTGGAATATGTTTTATTAAGAAAAATTAACAAGTTACCTATTAATGTAAACTATTTGGGTCCTAGTTAAATATTTTTTCTAAAATAAAGTGATGTGGTAGGAACAAAGAGTAATCAAAAAAGTGGTATATATAGGTTCTTATCATTTATAGAAAATTATTGTTGGTATTATTATGTATATCCTATGATACACAAGTTTTAAAACATTTAAATTTTCAAGGGGTTCAATAGTTATATATATGATGAAATCAGAAAAAATAATGAGGATTCTCTAATTGTATTGGGGTAGAGAATAATTGATAAAAAAGTTACTAATCATATAATATATTCTGAAATTATTTCACTACTCACAACTCATAGAATAATATATTATAATATTATGTTTAAGGGATGAAATATAACCTTGTTGGACATGGTTTGATCAATCGTGAATCATTGGGATCTTCTAATATCACTAAAAGGATACACTCTCAAAACAATTTAATTTATTATTAACTCTATTCCTTATTAAGTGAACATAAATACACTATATGATATGTGTAAAATGAGGAATCATATTTTTTATTTTATGAGAATTTGGGGTATTGAATTTTACATATAACCTTTGGATTTATAAATAAACTACCATAAATCAAAAAAAACTCATTTAATTGTTATCCCAATGAAACTATAGGATAATATTTCTATAATTATATTTAACACAATGTGACTATGGAATGGTTTTTTATTTTCCTTATAAGGGATCACATGAATTTTGATTCTAGTGGGAGGTAAATTAGACAAATATTACATTAGTATAATACAAATTATAATATTAAGAGTGGGCTAGTTCAAAAAAGTTTTAGAAATGAAAAGCTAACTTAGGTCACATAATTACATCTAATATTTTATTTTTTGTGTTTGGATAATGATATATATATATATTAGGATAATTAATATAAATTAAAATTTATATATGATTAAAAAAATAATTATCAAGGGTCCATTGAGAGTATTTTTTCTGAGAAATAATTAGAATGCTTGAGGTCTACGATTGAATTCACATGTATTGTCCATGTTTCAAAGAGGGTGGATTCCTTATAAATGGTGATACCAGTAGGCCAAAAAAGGGTCTTCCATTAAAAAATTAACATCTATAGTAGATTTTCTAAATATAAATATCACTTAGTGTAGTATGTTTATAAATATTTTCATGGATTTGATCAAGAATATAAAATTTCACTAGTTTTATAGATAAAAGTAATTTAAATGTTTTTTTCTATGTCACCACAATAAGATCATGAGATATAATAAATGGATATAATAAAAAATGATAATTGTAATTTAGTACAATATGTGTATATAATAGAACATAATTCTTTTGAAGTAATAAATAACACTACCATGGTTTTAAATTTTCAATAAATTTACATATTATAAAATTCATCATAAAGATGGAATATTTCATTTTATGATTTAAGTAAAGAGTTTAGTTTGACCTTATATATTGTTGGTTATTGTGTATAAAAGTATATTAGTGATAGTTCTACGGTATTTTTAGTTTTTTGTATTGATTACTTACTACATGTTTGAAATAAATTCTAATGTTACATTTTTTAAATATATGTTTGATAAAATTGTTCAAAAATAATGATATATGTTAGGTGGTATGTTTAATGTGTATAATGATTTATAAATATATATCTAATAGGTTTTTCAGACTGATTCAAAACACATACATTGGTACTATGATAAAGTAATTTAGTATGTAGAAATCAAGGACAATCCAGATATGAAGATTACCTCTATCAAATGGCGATTATTAAGGGTAAATATTTCTAACTGCTTTAAATTGATCGGGAATGAGCTATTTCTTTCTTATGAGGTTTGATTTATCTATATTATGGATTTTTTTGGTTTCCCACTTTTTCCTAAAAAGTGTTTCTAAAATAAAAATATTTTTTATTGAGGAAAAATCTAGAAATTATTCATCAAACACCCTCTAGAGTATCTATCTCGTATGTTATATTGTGTACTCATATAAATTTCTCTTATACATCAAGAAAAATAAGTAGATACCAAATCAATACTAGTGATATTAATTTGATTTTATTAAATAATATTATTTATATACTTTGGAAGAAGTAAGGATATGTTCTTTATTTTTTGTGGTGAGGACGAGGTTATTTTAAGTGGTTACAAAGAGGATATGTGTGAAGATGATAATTTTAATGTGTGATGTTTCTTGATTTTACATTATAGTGGATATATGTTATGTCCCCAACATAAAAAGAACTAAATTGGTAGTCCAAGATGAGTCACCACATGATCAAAAGCACACATACTCATACGCCAGAGGTTTACAACTAGCAGTGAGGGTCTAATGGATCACTTGGGGATATTATACCATCATTACCAGAGTAATCCATAGTATAAAACTTATATTATAATGGAACATTAAACAACAATAAAGAAACATTCATTAATAACCAATTCCCAAATATGGTACAACCCCATCCAAATAATAAATATGTCATGTCATGCTAATAGTTCCAAAGTTGAAGAAAACCCAAAATAAATAGAAAAATATGAATCCCAAAAATGGTTCCCGAATCCAAGTATATATTTTCATCCAAGAACATCCTATTCCCAAATCAACTCCATAGAATAGGGCCTTTTCCCTTATTCTAACCATCATTCATGAAATCTACTTGGGTACCTGATGGCAGCCCGAGTAGGGTGTAAGTATAAATCAGTAGGACACCAAAAATAATGTCTACAAAATATTTTTTCTAAGTAGATAGTGCATGAAAGAATTAACTAATGAAAAGTAAATAAAAGACAACTCAGGTTCATTAGATAACAATGATAACTTTATCCATTTTTATCACTTTGTCTATTTTCATCACTTTTACCATGGGTTTGGAATTTAAATCATTTACACAATAGCTTAAGCCTGTTAATTTCTAAGAATAAGGGAATAAATCTAGTTCTGTATCTCTCTGGGTATAAAAATTTCATAAATCTTTACATCACACTTACCTTAGAACCTAATCCCATGTAGACTCATCAAATGCATCTATTATCAGAATAAAGCCTTAGTCCCCTTCCCAAAATTGTGCATTATGGAGAGGGGTTTAGAGACTCAGTCTAACCCAACCTATGGGAATAGATTCTCATGTCCAGCACCCCAAAACTACCAATCCATGAAAAGATTATTATTTATCCATTTACCACATTTATCATATCACAAAACCATACACAATCAATAAACATAACATTCACATCTCATAATTATTCAACATGTGAATTTGACATCTTGACGTAACCCATTAGCACATTTACCAATTACATTACAGAGAACATTTAACCAATTCCCATTTCCAATTCTATTTTCCATTAATTATATTCAAAAATTCTCATACAGTATCCCATTTAACATATTTATCATTTCCTATTCCTTAATTCATTAACTTGTTTCCATTAAAAATTCATAATCCATTACACACATTCACATTAACCCATTTAATCAATTTTCACATTATACCAAACAATCCCTTATGATATTTCCAATAACTAGAATAAAATATTATTAGTTCCAATATATTATTTAACATAACATGATGGCAACTTCATCATTGGTTATACATTAACACATGTTAATTTTGTGCTTAAGGTTACCATGTTCCTTGTTCAGGAATGTTGGTGCACCACATGGGTGGCCCAAAACTAGTCAAATCATTCTCAAAACAACCCATGGGGATCATGAGAGGTTAATTTTATCACGTATCCAACCATTTTACAAAAAACTACCAAATTAAAAAAATCACAAGAAGAGAGAACCAAGAAATAAACCACACATGAATAAATCAACTTCAAGACTATAGGATATAACTTAACGAACACCTACCTTGAATCTAAAGATGAAAAAACCATTAAAAATATCATTAGATCTTGATTCAAGCAGCCTTTTAAGACATAACCTATGTTACACTATAAAAAACATGGTTTTATGGATTTAAAAGAGGAATAACAAAACCACAAGCTTAAATCTGGAAAAAAAAGAAGAAATAGGATTGTTAGACATACCCGGACCTTCGATATATAATTAATGGCCCCTTAAATGGCCTAGAATCAAAGTATATTAATAATTGGGAAGTTTTGGAAAGTTTGTTTCATCACTTGGGATTGAGGAGGAAGAAATATGCATAAAATTGGGTAGGTAAGATAAAATACTAAAGGGAAATTTTTTAATTTGTCACATTTTAATGGGTCGCATGGGTTGGCCCCACCATTTGGGAGACCGTGTGTCAACCATGCACTAGCCTCTGTCCAAGAAGGGTCCAAGTCACATAGTTACCTAGGGATTATTCAAGGTTTGAAAAAACATATTCCAATTATGTGAAATAACTATGTCTAAGTTTTCAAAGTTTGGCCTTACCCCTTTCATGGTATTCACTAACCGTGCATTAATCATGCAACATGCACGGGATGGCCTAATTTCTCTTTCATTCATGTCCTGAACCACCAAAACACACTCGAGCATCCTCATACAGTTGTTAAACATTTATTTATCCAAATTAAATTAATTTGAATAATAATTTACAAGAACATACCTCCATGAAGTCTAGGATCTTACAAACTCCACATGTTATAATAACTTTTCCTTAAGCCGCACTCTCAAGCATCACTGAGCTTCTAAATAAAAGGGATTTGGCCATTAATCCCATATATTAGGCTCTCTCTCTCTCTCTCACGTTTCTTTTTGATAATTACCATGACACAACAAAACTCAAACCAAAGTCACAATCTTGGTTGCAAAAAGCCACCCAATTATTGATGCTCAACCTTCAACTACTGGGAATTAAGGCATCATACCATGAAACCTACAACATCATTCTTCATCCCTGGACACAAATATATACTATAAAAATTATGACACATTTTGGTCAGTCTAGGATGCACATATCACTTTGATGCATGAAACTCTTGTATCAAATCTTCTCACATACATGTCGACACTACCACAAGGCCACGAACATAAATGATACCACAATCTCCAATGGTCCAACCGGAATGTGACTCCCCACCTTTAAGACTTTCCCTCAAATCCAAACATTTTGGATCCTTATACCGAATTTCTTTAATCTGACTCAAAATCTTGGACTCAACTTCAAAGGATTTGGGGATAATCTTCCCTTGGACATATTTTACGTCAAGATGCATCTCAGGAAACAATTTCATTATTATCCACTATGAACGTGATTCCTAAACCTCTTTATTTTGAGTCTTCTGATTCAAAGCATATACAATATTGTTTCTCTTTCCCGGTGTGCAAACCAACTCAATGTCAAAATATTGCATGTATTCAACCCATATTCCTCGATGAAGATTAAAATAATTCTAAGAAAAGATGTATTTATGGATAGTATACATAGTAAACTGCTATCCCAACATGTAATACAACCAACATTTAAGGGTATGAACCACCATGGCTAATTTAGGATCATGTGTCGGGTAATTTATTTCATGAGGCCTCAAATTTTGCAACCCATACATCAAAAATCAATCATCCTTCATCTGCACCTCCCCATACCCAAAACTAGATGCATCAAAATACAAGGTAAAATTCTTACCTAGATCAGGTAAGATCATAATAGTTGTGGTTTTCAAACACTTATTTAACCAATAGAAACAATTCTCAAATGTATCATACCATTCAAACTTGATTCCCTTATTGTTCAAACCAAGAAGTGGTGCTTCCAAATGGTAAAATTTATTAATGAACCTTTATTAATATCCTACCAATCCAGAAAACACTGTAAATCAATAAAAAATTTGGGTTTCCCCCAAGACATAATCACCTAAACATTCTCTAGGCTGACTAGAACACATTACTAAGAGATGTTGTGACCCAATAAATGAAATCTATCAATCCATAAAAACATTTTCATATAATGGAATACAGCCTATGATCTCTTAGAGTACTCAAGATGATATAAAGATGTTTTGAATGATCTTCAGGAGTCTTAGAGTTCAGTAATATTTCTCCAACAAATACAACTCCAAAATGATCTAGATATGGGTGAATAAATCGATTAATTATATCCATAAACACTTCCAGTGCATTGGTCAACCCGAATAGCATAAAAAAACTGATAAAACTCATACCTTCTCCTAAAATATGTCTATGTTACATCAAAAGGTCTCACACTCAGCCGATGATATCCCAATCTCTAGTTAATCTGGGAGAAAATTTAAGCACCTCTCTGCTGATTAGTAAAATCATAAATTCATGGAAGTGGGTATCTATTCTTAACTTCCATATTGTTAATTTTCCTATAATAGACGCATAATCGCAAATATCCATTTTCTTTCATGGAAAAAAAACACATATGATCCCCTAGGAGATGAACTAGGATGAATAAACCCTTTATTCTACAATTCCTTCAACTGAGTTTTAATTTCCTGGAGTTCTGTAGGTTCTATTCCATAAGAGGAATGGAAATTGGTTCTTCTTCAGAAAAAAACTCTATCACGAACTCAACATACCTATTGGGTGGCAGTCCTGATAATTACTTAGCAAAGATATGCTAAAACGGATCCACCATAAGAGGAAAAAAATGTTGTCATATTTATGCATCATGAAGCATGATACAAGACACTTGGGTCATGAGTTCACCCAACTGTTAAAAAAATGGCCATTCCCGGCCTTCTAAGATATCTCATTCACCGTGATGGACATAAGTTTCACCCTTATGAAATTTAAATGTCACCCTATTTTGGTAATATTAAATATGGTTTCGATACAATTCTATCTAGTTCATACCCAATATCAGATCCAAACCCAACATCTCAAGAACATACAAGTCCCATAGAAAACGATAATCACCAATCACATGAACACACCCCTTACACTCTATGATATATTCTGTTTTCACACCAAATGGTATATCGATCAACCTGACCCGACAAACGCATGACACTATTATGATCAGCATAACCTTGAATAGAGAAGATATAAAATAATGTCAAGAAAATATATCAAAAACTCACTAGAAAGAGTGGAATACACAAGGATCGTACCTCAAAAGGTCAATGTTACATCCTCTACACCTCCTGTTGTAGACTGAAGTACATGATGATGACCCACCCCTTTTCCCCAGGCATTATTATGATTTCATAAAGCTGCATTGTCTGTTTGGTATGGACTCTCCTGCCTCGAAGTACAATGTATTCCACCTCCACTAGTATGTCCAGTCAAACTACAACTACATGCCAGGTGAGGGGTAATCAATCCCCTTTATACACTTGAAATTTCCCACAATCCTCCATATGTACCTAGATATCAATGGTTTCTATAGAACCTTTACAAATCCCCAATTATTCCACATTATCGACACTCAACTAGTGGTCATGGGCACTAAGAACACAAGTTCCCAGACCTACAATACTGATATAAAAACACATGGTCACCATTCTAAGAGTCTGGTCCTCTCTTCAGACCACTCTTTTTACTACCACCTATGTGGATATTTCCAAAATTCCACTTCATACCCTCATAAGTATCTCAATTGGTTCATCCAAATGGAACCACAAACCAACTTCCTTCAATATACTTTAAGTTCATTTCTAAAAGAAGTGTATGATCTGACATTTCTGCAAACCTATTTAAGTGGAATACATTAACCTGGGATATAATATCATGTTTAATTCCATCCTAACATCATCTCATTGAATCATCAGCGTCCCTTTCCTACACTAAAAGAATGCATTACATGTCTATGACCATAATCCATTACTGACATTGTTCCTTGGTTAACATCATAAACTCAATATCACACTACTATATCAATTTCTTAGGGTATAAATTCTCTATATACTTTTCTTATAATTATTTATATAACAAACCATATTCTTTCTAAGTCTGTAATAAAATATCCCACTAGTTCTTTTATGATCCCTGAAATATGTATAAGAACCCTTCTCTTCATTTCACACATAAACATAACTTATTACATAAAATATTCACTTGTTATAACCTAGAATATCGAGAGGTATAGTGTATTTGGGGCTTAGGAACATTACATAACTACTTAAAACATGAAATACATGACTTTATTAAAAATTTCTTTTTACATGACCACACACATTCTTTCGTACTTAGCATTGAATGGGATAACTTGAGGACATGCATAAGAAAGTGGTGAGCTATAAAGTCTAGTAAGGGATTAAACAAGGAATAACATGAATAATACACTACATTTTTGGCAATAGGAATATCAATGGATCGTAAGATAAACATGAACATAAAGTCATGATATAGTAGGATTATAATAACATGGAAATGTGGAATCAATATTTAACATGATATTAGCATGATCCAAGGCACATTGGACTTGGGGAATGATTAAAAACCCATTGAACTGGAATTAGAATGAGTAAAACCGCATTTTACTTGACATATCAAGATAATAATCTTTACACAATCCATTGGAGTTCTATCAGGTCACACCCTTCTTAATCATTTCATTTCATGCATAATTATTCTACATAGATCATATAACATGGATTCATTAAACTACACAATTTATTCCATGAATAAAAGATGTGGAATAAAAAAAATCAAGTCCTAAATCAAAAATTACATGTACATAAAGGATAATACCATTGATATAGAAATGGGTTTGGTATTCACATACACGATGATTTTGGCGTGGAAATTTGGTGTAACTTCGGCAGCATAATGACATCAAATAGAAATAATAAAATTGGTTGATGGGAGATAAAGGGGTCTCTCGTCATTTCTACAAATAATGGACAGTAATGGGGTCATTGAACATAATATACCATCATATTTTATGTAATTTAGATGCATAATATAAAATAATTTCTTGAATATAAATGAGAAGAAAGAAATTCCTTACAGAATTTCAAAATGGTAACAGTTGTACATGGGAGACATTAATGAGAGGGAAATAGGTCTATCATCATTAAAACATAATTAGGGAAGTATGGGGGATGTGATAAATCATACACCAACATTTTTAATATAAAATATGAAGGTATAACAACATAAATAAATTTGGAAAAAATGACAAAGGAAGAAATCCCTTATTTGGAAGTGTGAACCCAAAGGCTTGGGAGGGGCTTGAGAGAGGCTTCATGGGAGCTTGGGGTGACTTGGGATGATTTTAGAGAGAGTATTGAAGGGTAGGGATGTGCTTAAAGGGTTTTTAGTGGAGATAAGTGGATGTTTGATTGAGTTTATATAGGAAAAGAGAGGGAATTCTTTATTATTTAGGTTTTGGACACCACACATTAAACTAATCAAACCACAAACCAAACCATGGTTTTTTCCCATTGTGTTTGAAAAAGGGGAGTGGAAAAAATTATTTTAAAAGGTCAATGGCCGAACATATTGAAATATTAGGCCTTAATATGTGGAGGTGTGTCACACTCTCAAGTAAATCATTTTAAAATATTAAAATATTTTATAAGTCTGGGATGGTTCACTAACACTTTGTAAAATAAATAAAATAAACATAAAATCACATTATTTTAAATGTAAAATAGATATTGGCCGAACAACCCATTTATAGTATTTTATTACATATCTATTGGTCATTATGATGTCATAAACACATTATATATTTAAACAGTGTTTAATTTTTTCCAAAAAAATAGACTGTCTCTAAAAATTATGAAAAATTCACCATTGGATAATTTCAACATCCTAATTATAAATATAATATTCATTTTATATAAATAATTATCTAAATATTTGAATTTTTTACTTTTAAAATAAAAACCAATATTTATCAAAAATTAATTGGTTTTAACAAAAAGGATTTCAAACCTTAATAAAAATTACAATTGTATTCATAAAAATTACACGATCATTTATATTTAATAAAAATTAATTTTTTAATAATATTTTATTAAAATATTATTTAATTAAAAAATACATTAATTCATCAAAATAGATTTCATGATTGAATATTAACTAAAAATAATATTTGTGTTTTAAAAACTTTTTACAAAGTAACAATAATAAAAATAATGTATATTCATTATACAAAAAAAATTCACATAATCATAGTGTTAGGGTCTTGTTACATAAACCCTTATAAAACCCACATATGACCTAAGGGTAAGGTGTGTGATGGTGATAGACTCTTAGGGAGGCTCAGATAACATCACTCAAGTTGTAATATCTATTAACTATTAATTCTCCTGTAGGCGGTTCTGTTTAAGCTTAACATGTTGAAGCTTGGCTTCAGCTTGGTTAAGAGTGAACCCTAGCGATGCCACCTCCATTACGAGCTCTAAAAAATGGGCTGCATATGGAGCAGTTCCACTAGATGAGGTCATCACTTCCTTTGTCTGAGTAAATTTGATTTGTAAAAGCCCTATATTTATACTAATCATATGATCACTGTTCAACAGCTATATTAGAAACAATTACATTTCTTAACATTATTTTAAAATCTAAAAACATACTACTAAGTAAGTACATATGTTTTACATAATGATTTTACATAATAATACATTTAATTAGATTAAGAAGAATTTTCTTTAATAAAAGTTTGAGTCATTACAATCTTCCACCCTAAAGAAATTTTTCCCTGAAAATTTAATTTTCCCACACTAAAACAGATGATGGAAACACTACTTCATCAGTTCCTCTGATTCCTAATTTGCTTCTAAAAACTTGTGGGGTTTCCACAAAACATTAACAAGGGTCATTTTCTATTTTCTTAGAACTTTTTTCCTAGGATCTAAGATCTTCATCGGCTTCTCTTCATAAGAGAGGTCATTATCCAATGGTACCACCTCTGGATTGAGTACCTATGATGGGTCAGGTATGTATATCCTCAAGAGTGATACATTGAATACATCATGTACTTGAGATAGTTTTGGTGGGAGTTCTAGTCGATAGGCCACTGCTCCAATGTGATCAAGGATCACAAAAGGGCCGATGTACCATGGACTAAGATTTCCCTTCTTACCAAATATTATAACTCTCTTCCACAGTAATAAGCATAGTAATACTATGTCTCCAACATCAAACTCTAGGTCTCATCGATAATTATCAGTATAGCTCTTTTGTCGACTCTGAGCAGCTTTAATGTGTTTCTGGATGGTCTTAACCTTTACCACCATTTCTTCGACCATTTATGGATCAAATAGTTTTTTCTCCCCTACATAATCCCAACATGTCGGTGTTCCTAACCTCTTCCCATAAAGGGCTTCCTAATTATCCATTTGGATGCTTGAGTGGAAACTTTTATTGTAAGAGAACTAAACCATAGGAATATGTTGATCTCATCCTCCTTTGAAGTTCATTGTGCATGCTCTCAACATGTCCTTATGTTTTTGGATAGTCCACCCAGATCGGTCGTCAGTTTGAGGATGATAAGCCGTAATGAAGTTCAGATCAGTATTCATAGCATGCTGAAGACTCTTCCAGAACATATAGGTAAACCTTGGATCTCGATTGGATATAATAGAAAGTGGTAGTCCATACAGCCATACCACTTCTCTGATAGATATTTGTGCTAGTTGATCCAAAGATAAATCCTTTCAAATCGCAATGAAGTGTGTAGTCTTTGTAAGATAATCCATAATAACCCAAATATAATTTCTTCCTCTAGATTTCTTCGGATGTTCGGTGACAAAGTCCATGTGATTTTCTTCAATTTCTATGCTGGTATGGGTGATGGTTGCATCATCCCCTTAGACTTCTTTCTCTCAGCATTCACTTACTGAAATATAAGTCACTTTGATGTATACTCAGTGATCTCCTTCTTATTTTTATCCCCCCAATAATCCTCTCAGAGATCTAGATACATTATTGTGTTTCCTGGGTGAATGGATAAATTGGAACTATGTGCATCATCCAAAAGTTCATTATTTAACTCCAGATTTGATGGAACATATAGTCTTGTCTCAAATCTCACCATTCCTTCTTCATTAAAATTGAAATCTATGCATTCCCCTTTTTTGATAGTTTCCACTTTCTTCTGAATTTTCACATCATCCTTTTGAGCTTCATTTAACCTTTCCAAAAAAGATGGTTGAAAAATCATTTGTGAAAGGATTGATGATGTTCTATTATTTGTGATTCTCATTCCATATTCATTAAATCTAAGAATATTGGATCATTTTTAAATCTCATAAATGATAGAATCACTGGGTCCTTTCTAATTAGGGCATCTTCTATCTTGTTCACTTTCCCACGGTGGTAATGGATTAGCAGTCATAGTCTTTGATTATCTCTAACCATCTTTATTGACGCATGTTCAACTTTTTTGGGTGAATATACACTCAAGGATTTTGTGATCTGTATATATTTCACACTTCTCCCCGAAGAGGTAATGTCGCCAAATTATTAAAGTGAATATTACTACATCCAACCCAGACCATGTGTTGGACAGTTTTTCTCATGAAATTTCAATTTCCTTGATGCATTCATAATAAATTTTTCATTTTTCATTAACACACAGCCCATGCCTTTCTTCGAAGCATCGCTAAATACCACAAAAATTTCTCCACTAGTGGGTAATGTGAGCACGAGTTTAGTGATAAGCCTCCTTTTCAACTCCTTAAATCTATCTTCGCATTCATCACTCCAATAAAACTTCACTCTCATCTGAGTTATCTTGATAAGAGGGTTGGACAATCATGAGAAATTTATCACAAATCAGCAATAATATCAAGATAACCCCAGAAAGATACAGATATCTGTTACAGATATTGGCCTCAACCATCCCTCAATTGTAGTAGTCTTAGAGGGATCCACAGATATCCCATTGCTTGTGATGACATGACCATAGAATGAGTCTTTCTTCAACCATAACTCACACTTTCTATACTTTACATAGAGATTATCCTTTCATAAGGTCTCTAGTATAGTTCTTAGATTCTTTTCATGATCCTTCTTAGTTTTGTAGTATATTAGAATATCAACTATAAAGACTACCAAAAAAATTTCGAGGTAATCTCTAAAGACTCTATTAATCAAGCCCAAGAATCTAGCTGAAGCATTAGTGAGTGCGAAAGGCATTAATATGAATTAAAAGTGCCCGTACCTAGTAAAAAAATCTATCTTCGGGATATCCTCCTTCTTCACCCTAAATTGGTAATATCTCGACCGAAAATCCACCTTATAGAAGTATTGTGCTCCATGTAGTTGATCGAACAAGTCATCAATTTGGGGCAATGGATACTTGTTCTTTATCGTGATTATTTTGAGCTCATGATAATCATTGCAAAGGTGCATTGACCCATCCCTCTTATTGATGAAGAGGACCGATGCACCCCATGTTGAATCACTTGGGCGTATAAACCCTTTATCCAGATTCTCATGTAGTTGTTTCATCAGCTCCTCAAGCTCCACAACAGAAATTGTATACGGAGTATTGGATATTTAGAAACACCTTAGGTATAAGATCAATTGATAATTAAACATCTCTTCTTAGAGGAAGACCAGACAATTTCTTGGGAAACACATCAATGAATTCCCTCACAATAGGAATATCTTCAAGGATGGTTTCTTCCTTAGACTCAATAATCTGAGCAAGATACATGTGCTCATAGGGAAGTAATATCCATGCTTGAGATGATGGAGCTAAATAAGATCCATCCTCCTCCTTGCACTAGTATAGAATCAATGGTCGATTCACCATATAGAGAGTGATTTCCCACTCACAGAAATTTATTTTGGCTCTATATAAGGAAATCCAATCCATGCCAAGAATTTCATAAAATTCCACCAAAGGGAGTATGATGAGTTTCGTTGGGAAGTTTAAACCAAAAATTGTGATAGGGGAGGAGTTATATTCATGGGTTGCAATGATTTTTCCATTTTCTGTTCTCACTAAAATCATAACTTCCATGATTTGTGGTGATTTTGAGATTTTTCTACTAAACTTTTGGGTTATAAAAGAATCCATTGAACTAGAATAAAAAATTAGGTTCTCTATTCTTGAATGAATAACTAGCGTACCTATCACCAATTAATTATCTAGTTTTAGATTAGCGGTAGTGATGGAAAAATCTTTCACATGCAGCCTTGGAGGTTGTTGGATGCCTCTGAAAACCCTTTTCTTAGGGAACTAGTTAAAAAAGTGCCCTGGTTATTTTAGTTGAAGAAATGAGAAAAGTGTTGTCAGTCGAACAGAGCATTCCTCTCCTCTATCGTAGCTGCAGGTTTTACTTGTCAGAATTTAATGGTCTGGTTCCCTTCTCTTCCACACCTAATGAATTTCCTCATCCCCTTTAGGTAATTTTCAGGGTGCTTCTTTCTGCACCTTTGGCAGGTGAGGTGCTGGATTTTCTTATCACCATTGGATTTATCCATTAGACCATGAGAATTAAAGTCCACATTACCCTTCTTATCAACATGATACCCCTAATATTTCTCAATCTCCATTGTGACTTTGAGGGCACAACGTACAATTTTTTCATAGCTCTCGAAGTCACGGATTTCTAGGGCTTTCCGTAGGCTAGGTTTTAGCCCACCAAAGAAGTGGTCAACCTTGCATTCGAAGGTAATGACAAATCTAGAGTCATATCAAGCAAGCCCTATGAAGTTTTTCTCATAATCTCTGATGGATTAATCATCTTTTTTCTTGATGTAAAGTAAGTCCCTTTTCATCTTAAGTCGGAGGGTGTGAGGAAAATATTTATTGAAATTTTTTTCTGGAAATACTTTTATTCAAACACCTCAATCTACTCCTCAAGCTTCGTATGTTTGATCAATTTACAACATTGATCAATTTCACCCTCTATACAATAAGCAACCATAATAACATTCTCTTTTTTGAAATATGTAAGTATAGAGAATAACTTTTCAATGGAGTTTATCCATTGTTCAAAAATTGAGGGATCATATGATCCATTAAAAGTATGAGGCATTTGTCTCCTAAAGCTCTCGATTTCAACTTCTTCTTTATTTGGGGGGTTGAACGTTCCTCTTGACCCATGTTTCTATTCAAAACTTGAGTTAACTAAAAGAGTATCCCGACAATTTTTTCAATTTCCCGCTCCCTTCGGATTGGGAATCTCATTAGAACAGTCGTCACAATGATATTCACATTGGTGGATAGCTTGATTCCTCCTATTACTGGCCATTATATGGAATAAAATTAAAGTTAGGGGTAACATATAAAGGTTAATCCAAAGAAAAATATGGATGACTTATAAATTACTTTTATTTTCATAACATATTAATTTATAGGCTTCAATCTATGTCATCTATGATCTACATCCCAATATATATTCTCAGAGGATTTTTTTATTACCTTAGTAATGGTCTGTACTACACTTATGAATTTACCAAAGCATATCCCCCTGGAGTTTTATTACCAAGAGTAATGCAAGGCCGGTTTTCATGCACCGGTTCTCATTTGATTCTAGCTCTAAGCGGTGTTTTCGGGTTTTACCCCTAGATACAAATGTGGCAGAGCCACCTCTAAATGATTGTATCCAGACAGGGATGTATTTTATTGATAAACCACTTACTCAATAGTCACCAAAATTTAGGGATGCTTTTATTATACATATTCTTATCCTTAAGGCTTTCACTAGGGTTTTATAATCCTAATCCCAAAAATAACTAAACCTATCCTCTGATACCAACTATAACAACCCTACTCTTTATTTAACACTTAAACATAACTTATTACATAAAATATTCACTTGTTACAACATAGAATATTGATAGGTCTAATGTCTTTAGGGATTAGGAACATTACATAACAACTTAAAACATGAAATACACATCTTTATTGAAAACTTCTTTTACATGACCACGCACATTCCTTCGTACTTAGCATTGCATGGGATAACCTGAGGACATGCATAAGAAAAGGGTGAGCTATTAAGCCTAGTAAACTATTAGACAAGGAACAACATGAAGAATATAGTACATGTTAGGAAATATGCATATCAATGGATCATAAGAGAAACATGAACATAAAGGAATGATATAGCATGATTATCATAACACAGAAATGTGGCATCAACATTTAACATGATATTAGCATGGGCCAAGGCTCATTGCACATGGATAATGAGTAAAAACTCATTGTACTTGAATTAAAATGAGTAAAACATAATTTCTCTTGATTTATCATGATACTAATCTTTACCCAATGCATTGTAGCGTTATCCGGGCGCACCTTTCTAAATCATTTCATTTCATGCATAAGTGTGCCACATGGATCATATAAAATGGATTCATTAAACATCATAATTTATTCTAAGAATAAGATATGTGAAATACATAAATTTAAGTCCTAAATAAACAAGTACATTTTTATAATGGTGAATACCCTTGATAGAGAAATGGGTATGGTATTTACTTACATGATGATTTTGGCATGGAAATTTTGGTGTAACTTCGGCAGCATAACAGCACCAAATAGAAATCGTAAAATGGGTTGATGGGAGATAAAGGGTATCTGAAAATTTACACATGAAATGGATATTAATAAGGCCATTGAAGATAATATCCCAACATATTTAATTTAATTTAGATGTATGGTATAAATGAATTTCTTGAATAAAAATGAGAAGACAGAAATTCCTTACGTAATTTCAGCATGGTAATAGGTGTACATGGAAGGAATTAAAGGGAGAGAAAGAGGTATATCATCATTAAAACATAAGGAGTGCAGTATGGTGGGTTATAAATCATCCCCCAACATTTTTAATTGAAAATAAAAAGGTATAACACCATAAAGAAATTTGGACAAAATGAGAAAGAAAGAAATCTCTTACTTGGAAGTGTGATCCCAATGGTTTGGGAGGGGCTTGAGAGGGGCTTATTTGGATCTTGGGGTGCCTTGGGATAATTTTAAAGAGATTAGGTAGGTTTAGGGACATTCTCCAAGGGTTTTTAGTGAAGATAAGTGGAAGCATGGGTGGGTATATATAAGAAAATAGAGGGAATTATTTATTATTATTTTTTGGACAACACACATTAAACTAATCAAAACCACAAACCAACCCATGTTTTTTACCATGGTTTTTGGAAAAGGGGAGTGGAAAAATTATTTTATAAGTCTAATGGCCTAAAGTTTTATAATATTATTCTTTATTATGTGGAGACGAGTCACACTCTCAAGTAAATTATTTAAAAATGTTAAAACATTTTATAAGTATTGGAGGGTTCACTAAGGATTTGTAAAATAAATCAAATAAAACAAAAATCACATTATTTTAAATTTAAAACATATATTGTTTGAAAATACAATTTATAGTATTGTATTACATCACTATTGGGTCATTATGGTGTCATGAAACCCATTATATATTTAAACGATATTTAATTTATACCAAAAAATTCGACTGTCTCAAAAAATTATGAAAAAATCACCAATGGATAATATCGATGTCCTGATTCCAAAAATAATATTCATTTTATATAAATAATTTTTTTAAAAATTTGAATTTTTACTTTTAAAATAAAAACCAACATTTATCGAAAATTCTTGGGTTTTGACAAAAATAACTTTCAAACCGTAAAAAATTAAAATTGTATTCATAAAAATTATATGATCATTTATATTTAATAAAAAGTAATTTGTAATAATATTTTATTAAAATAATATTTAATTAATAAATAAATTAATTCATAAAAATATATTTCTTAATTGAATATTAACTAAAATACTTTTTGTGCTTTATAAACTATTTACAAAGTAACAATAATAAAATGAATGTATATTCATTATAAAAAAATAATACACATAATCACAATTTAGGGTATTGTTACATAACCACTTATAAAAACTGCATAGGACATAATGGTAAGGTTTGTGATGGTGATAGACTCTTAGGGAGGCTCATATAAAATTGCTCGGGTGATAATCTCTATTAGCTTCCACTTCTCTCGTAGGCGGTTCTATTCAAGCTTAACATGTTGAAGCTCAACTTGGGCTTGGTCAAGAGAAAATACCAGTGAATCCAACAACTTTCTAGGCTTCGATAAATGGGCTTCGTATGGATCAATTCTATTGGATGAGGCCATCACTTCCTTTGTCTAAGTAAATTGGATTTTTTAAAGCCCTATATTTATACTAATCATGTGATCACTATTCAATGACTATATTAGAAATAATGACATTTCTTAACGGTATTTTAAAATCCAATAACATGAATCTAAGGAAGTTCATATGTTTTATATATCCATTTTACATAATAATACATTTAATTACATTAAGAGTAATTTTCATTAATAAAATTTTGGGTTGTTACAACATGTCTTCTGTAAACTTGACTATATTCTCTATATGAGTGTCCAACAGATCCAGGATAATCTAGATATAATATATCTAGAACTCTTCTACCATGGTTCCAACCAATCCAGTGAACACTCTGGGTCATATAATTTAAACTCTCTAGTTAGATCATACATACTCATCATGACCCGCCCTAGGTCCCTTTACATCACCTAGATTAAACAAGTGAAGTTATTATGGAACTGATCCCCTCCTAGGTTATATTGGACCAGATGATTTTCTTTCTCTACTATTGGTGGAGAATTATCGGTGATATCCTATGGTCTCCCAACTGATACACACCATCATGATGTAATTATTATATAATAAGGAAAAAAGTCTAAGAACACATGACATAAAGGATTCACAATTCACATAAAAGAAGAATCTCTATTAGCCATAAAAATTCTATTTTTTATTTGTTGTCCTAACATACATCATCACATATAAAAAATACCCCTACCATACCTATTGAGGGACAAGTTAAACACAAGTTAAACCAACCTACATAGACACAAGTCTTTAATTAGACAATTTTTTTAAACCATTTCTACTTTGGAAATGCAAAACATTATTCTATAGCCACATTTTTATCATTAATTTAAATTATAAATAACTTTTTAACTTATTCACAACTCATTATAACTAAATTTTTAACTTATTTATGCCCCTTTATTATAAACACTTTTCTAACAATTCTTTATCATATTTTCTATTTAACCATTTACATCATCCTCATTATACATTCATTTCTTTATAATTTTAGAGAAGTAAAATGCATCCTTCCCTTCATGTCCCACACACCCATCCTATGTGTGACTATCATGATGCATTCAACCTATATCCCTAGGTGAATAAAATGATGCATGAATGAAAAACCTCATGCCATTATTTCCATGATCAAAATATAATAAAATAGTCACATCACAAAAAAAATTCATCAGACAATGGCGAAATATCATTCAACTATAACAACACACACAAAGAAAAACAATTCCCAACCTGGGTACTTGGTTTTTCCCTTGTACATGGGTTAGCTACTCCCATGCATGAGATCATTTCCAAGGCCTATCACTTCATAATATCCCTTCTATCATCCCAAATAGTATGACCATAGAAAAGAACCACTTTGATACCAATTTTTAATGTCATTGACCTAAAATCCACTAACGATGTTCCAAGATAGGTTGCCACATAACTGCAAGTGGTCCTCTCTATATTCCATAGGTTTCCCACTAGCAGTTATAGTCCAATGGATCACAGGGGTAGACTATACCCTCTTTACCAAAGTAAGAAAAATTAAAAAACATTTAAAATAATTGAATAATAAACAATAATCATGAAACATAAATTACCAACCTATTCCCAAATAAGGTAAAACCACAACCAAACAATAAAAATTTCATCTCATGATAATAGTTCAAAAGTAGAAGAAAACCAAAAATAAATGGAAATAGTTGAATCCCTAAAATGATTTTTAGACTCAAAGTTTGGATCCTTATACATGCACATTGCAAGACCAACTCGACTTCGTACCATTTTTCCTTTTCCCTTATCATGACCTATAACCATGAAACCAACTCGAGTAACCAATGATATCCCAAGCACGGTGTGAGTAAAACTCATTAAGTCACCATAAACGGTGTTTACAAAAATATCCATTCTAAACAAATAGTGCATTCAAGAACTAACTAGATGACATGTAAAAAAATACAACATGGGTTTCATTATATAACAATGTTAACTTTATCCATTTTTATCACTTGTTCCTTGGGTTATGCATTTACATCATTTACACATTGGATTAAGCCAGTCAATTTTTATAAGGGAATAAAACATGCTACCATCTCAATAGGGATAAATATTTCATAAACATTTATATCACACTTACCTTGGAGCCTTGGTCTCGGTAGTCTCATCAAATAAATCTGTTAGGGGTATAGATCCTCGATCCCCTTCCCTTACCCTTGCATTATAGATTGAGGTTTGGAGCCTTTTTCTAACCCTTCCCAAGGGAATATATCCTCAATTCCAATACCCCATAACTATCAAGCCATGTTCAAATGATTATTTATCAATTTACCTAATATACCATATCATAAACCATACAAAATTAATAAACATAACATTCACATCACATAATTATTCAACATGTGACTTTAGCATCAATCCTTAACCCATTATCACATTTACCTATTACGTTACATATCACATTTAACCCATTTCCCTTTCCCATTCCATACCCATCAATAATATTCAAAAATTACCATACATTAACTCATTTTACATATTTATTATTTCATATTCCTTAATCTAATAACGAATTTCCATTACAAATTCAGAATCCAATTGAAACATTCACACTAACCCATTTAACTCATTTTCACATTACACCAAAAATCCCTTATTCAATTGTGAACAACTAGACAAAAATACTATTAGTTCCTCTATATGATTTAACATTACATGAAAATCGGTTCATTGTGTGATATACATTAACACAAGTCAATTTCATGTTTAACATTAACTTGTTCCATGTCCAGGAATGTTGGCGTAACCCATGGGTGGCCCTAAATAGGTCAAATATTTTTCAATGAATGCCATAGGGATCGTGAGGTGTTCACTCGATAATTTAGACAACCATTTTACTAAACTCTACCAAAGGAAACAAATGCACAATAAGAGAGAATCAATAACTCAACAGCACATGCACAAATCAACTTCAAGACTATATGATATGACATAAAGACTACCTACTATGAATATGAATATGAAAACACTCATAACATTAGATTTAGATCTAGATTCAAGAACCCTTTAAATCCCCAAACTAATACCAACTGGAAAAAGAGGGTTTTAGGGATTTGTAAGAGGAAGAATTAAACCATAATCTATAATCTATAAAAGAGAAGAAAGTTGAGAATTAGACTTATCTGGAGATTTTATTCATAGCCAATAGAATTCCAAAAGATCTAGAATCAAAAAGATTGACCCTTGGGAAGTTTGGGGTAGTTTGGTTCATCACTTGGGCTGGAAGAGGAATATATTGAGAGAAAATCAGGTGAGGAACTTAAAATCCTGAAGGGGAAAATTGGAAAATTTTTAATTTTTAATAGACCACACGATTTGACCGCACGGCTTGAAAAATCACATGCCTACCTTTTTTATATAGGGGTCCAATTCATACAGTTACCTGGGGATTCTGAATGGTTTGGAAAATCCTGGGACAACCATACAAAATGAATCTATTAAAGTTTGAATGGTTTGGCCTCACCCCTTGCATAATTTAAACTAATCATTTTACCACCATATAACATGCACAGGATGGCCTAATTTCCCTTTTATTCATGTCTCGAACACCCAGAGCACCCCTGATCTTCCTCATACACTCGATAAACATTAATTATCCAATTTTAAGAAATTTTACCAAAAATTAATAAAAACATACATCCATTAAGTCCAGTATCATATAGCCTCTCCACCATATAACAGCTCATCATTGAGCTTCACTCCAGAGCATCACTAAGAATTCAAAGCAAGGACATTTGGACATTGAGTCCCCATATCAGACTCTCTCTCCCAATTTTATTTATGAAAATTACCATGATACCAAAAAACACTAACCAATGGAATAATCATTCCCCATAATACATTTTCACTATGATCCACTATATGAACCAGATGCTCCTCAAAGGATGCATCAACCTCAATCTCAAAATCCTCAACATCTATCACATGAGATGGTTAGGGTGATACTACTGAAGCTATGAAACATGAAAAAAATTATTTTTATCACTATACCACTATAGAATAGCCAATCGGTATGCCCCAAGTTCAATCCTCTATGAAATATAAAATGGCCCCATATATTTGGGTGATAACTTACCTTGCATTGTAATTCGATAGTGACCCAACCATAGAGTCACCTAAAGAAACACCCAACCACCCATAGTAAACTTGATAGGTCTACAACATCAATCTGCATATGGATTCTTCCTTATATGATTAGTAACCATATGCTTCTGAATTAACTAAATATGTTTTAATGTCTCATGAATGAGACTTTTCCCCCCAACAACTTTGATTCCCCTACATCCATCCAACATAACAGAGATCTATATATCCTACCATAAATCACCTCAAACGGTTCTATCTGAATTGTATCCTATAAAATATTTTTGTAGAAAACCCCAACCAGTGAAGGATTCTTTTTCCACGATCCACAATAGTCTAGGAAATAATCCCTCAATATTCCCTCTAGTACTTGAATAGTATGCTCTGATTTCTTGTCAGTCTGTGAGTGGAAATCCATACTCAAAAACATCTTGGTACCTAGAAATATTAGTAAGTCTTCCAGAAATGTGATGTGAACTGTGAATCATGATAAAAAACTATAGTCCAAGGTAACCCATGCAATCATACTACCTCTTGAACATACAACTCACCCAAAGTATCCACGGTGAAAGTATCTCAAATTGGAAAGAAATGATCCTCCTTAGTCAACTGATCCAAAGCCACCCAGACCGCATCATTCCTCTGAGGAATCCTCATAAAACTATAACAAAATCCATCATCACATCATCCCACTTTCATTATGGAATAAGAAGTGGCTATAATAAATATCCAAGTTGTTGATTCTTGGAATTCACCTACTGGAAAATAATGCATCGCTCCATGAAACCTACAACCTCTATCTTCATCTGAGGCCACCAATACTACCTATTAAGATCATGATACTTTTTGGTCAAGCTAGGATGTACTTCCCACATTGATGCATGAAATTATCATATCAACTCTTATTGCATATATCTTTGCACAACCACATAGAAATGAACATAAATGATCCCACCATCTCCAATGGTCCAACTGGAAGGTGACCCCCACCATTATGTCTTTCCCCCAAATACAAACATTATAGATACTTATACTTACTTTCTTAAATATAGATCAGAAGAATGGACTCAACTTACAAGGATGAAAGGGTCATCTTCCCTTATCCATATTGCACCTAAAGATGCATCTCATAAAACAAATCCATCATCTTACACTCTGAACATGATTCCTAAACTGCTTGATTTTGATTCTTCTAACTCAAATCATCTGCAACATGGTTTCCCTTTCCATGCATGTAAACCAAATCAAATTCAAAGGATTTCATGTATTCATCCCATATTCATTGAAAAATATTCAAATCACGCTGACATATGATATAATTAAGGATTTTATGATCAGTATGCATACTAAACCACTGTCCCAAAAAGTATTTCCACCACTATTTAAGGGCATGAACCACCACAGCTAATTCAAGATCATGTGTAGGGTAATTTATTTCATGATTACACATATTTAGTGACCCATATTCCACAACCCAGTCAACCTTCATCGGAACTACCCCAAAACAAATACCAAATGCATCACAAAACAAGGTATAATGTTTACCTAGATCAGGTAAGATCATAATAGGTGAGGTTTTCAATAACCTCTTTAACTCTTAGAAAGAATTCAGACATGAATCAGACCATTCAAACTTGATTACCTTCTTGGTCAAACTCAGTATTGGGGATATCAAATGTTAAAAGTCTTTAGTGAAAATTATGTAATAGTCATCCAATCCTAGAAAACTCCATACATCAGAAACATTCTTATGCTACTCCTAAGGCACAACTACCTGAAATTTCTCTAGGTAAACTAACACACCTTCTTCATAGATGATGTGACCCATGAAATTCACCCTATAAATCAAAAAATGAAATTTGGATAGCTTGGAATATAGAATATTTTCTCCTAGTTTACTCATGGTGATGTTAAGATATTTAGATTCATTATCATGATTCATAGATTTCTCCAAGATTTCATCAAAAAATACAACTAAAAACTAATCAAGATATGAGTGAAATATTTGATTCATTTGATCCACAAACATAGTCAATTCATTGGTCAACATGAATGGAATCAAACCACACTTATAAATTCCATATTTTCTCTTAAAGGTAGTTTTCGGTATATCATACGGTCTCACTCATGGATGATGATATCCCAATTTCATGTCAATCTTGGAGAACACTAAAGAACATGACAACTGATCAAAAAGATCAGAAATTCAAGAAAGATGGTATCTATTCTTTACATTCATCTCATTCGTCTTCCTATTATTGACATACAGTCTTAAATATCTATCATATTTCATAGAAAACAACATTGTAGATCCCCAAGGTGATGTAATACAATGAATAAACTCTTTATTCTCCAATTCCTCCAACTAGGGTTTTATGTTCCTGGAGTTCTTATGGTTAAATTCTATATATAGTAATGGAAACAGGTTTTTCTCCTGGTAGAAACTCTATAATTAACTCAAAATCTCTCTCAGGAGGCATCCCCGAGAAGTCCTCATCAAACACATCCTGAAACCGATCCACCATAGGAGGGAAAATATACTTCCATATTTCCCCCATCATCAACCATGAGACAAGAGACTTTTTCCATGAGTTCAACCGACTTGTGAAAAGCTGGCCCTACAGAGTCTTCTCAGACATCCCATTCACTGTGATAGATATAATTTTCTCCCTCAAGAGACATAAATGTTACCTAATGGTGGTAACAATAAATATGGGATTAGTACAATGTTATCTAGTAAATACCCAAAATTAGACCAAACCTGACATCTCAAGAACATACAAGTCCCATATGAAATGGTATTAACCAATCATGAGAGAACACCCCTTACACTATCTGATATTCTTTGTTCACACACATACTGGGGTATCGAACGAAATGACCCCACGCACACATTCCACAGCTAGGCCGAACATAACCATGAGATGAGTAGATATAAAATAATGTGAAGCACTTGTATCAAAAAATGAAATAGAAAGCATGGAAGCCACAATGATCATACATTTAATAGTAGATGGTCTGGCCTCTCCACCTTTTAGGGTATACTAAACTACATGAAGCAAACCCACACCTTTGCCTTGTCCCCCGGTCTATGTTCCTAGTGTTTCACTGACCTATTGTTATAGACCATCCCACCCCGAATTACCATATCCACCACCTCTACTATTATATCCAGTGGAACTCCAACTGCCATCCTGATAAGGGGTAATTGATCATCTTCCTACACTCTGTATTGACCTCGATCCTCCAGAGGTTCCCTTATTTTTAGGGTTCTATAAGATCCTATTCACATTCCCTATTCTCCCACACACTCTATGCTCAACTTTTGGTCAAGGTTATGGAAAAATCATGTGCCCCAAATAGACACGCTAATATAAAAACACTTGGACACCAATCTGATATGTTTTCCCGCTCTTCAGACCTCTCTGTACTCTTCCACCCTAGTGAAGATTTCAGAAATGACACATCCTACCCTAAGAAGTCAAACCATAGGTTCATTCAATTGTAACCAAAAACCCACTTCCTGAATCATCCTTTAAGTTCCCTTATAAAATAAGGGCATGATCTACCACTTCTTCAAACCTCTTTAAGTGGAAGATTTTCTCCTAGGACATTATCTGATGTCTATGTCCATACTTAAAGTGTCCCATTATAGAGGCCTTGTCCACTGCCAATGCTAGAACAATGAATTTAAAGCCTATGAAATGGACAACATAATCCATTACCGAAATCATTCCATGGGTCAACCTCATAAACTCTGCAACGTGCTCTGGTCTCATGGTCTCCAGGTAGAAATTCTCAAGAAAATTTTATTGGAAGTATTTCCATAATATACCATCTTCCTACTAAGTCTAAACCAAAATACACCACCAGCGCTTTGTTGGTCCCCACAACATTTATGCTTCCAACTTGGTTCTCTTATCTTTAAGAGACTCCAAATGATCCAAAATCTTTTGGATAGACTCTATGTAGAACTATGATTCCTTGGGTCCATCCTATCCAACAAATGTTGAGGTGTTCTCTAACTAAAACTCTGTAGTTAGATCAAAAATACATGGCATGACCCACCCTGGGTCCCTTCCAAGTCACCTAGATAAATGAGTAATGTTCTTATATAACTACTCCTCTACTATGTTATGTAGGACTAATGGATTAATTTTCTCCACTACTGGTGGAGAATTATTCATGATATCCTCTTGTCACCCAATCAGTACATTCCGTCATGGTGGAATTTGTCTACAATTCCAAACACATGTCTTAGAACACGTGACATAAAGGACTTCCAATTTAAATAAAAGAAAACTATCCACTATCCATAAAATTAGATTTCTTATTTTCTATCCCAATAGACATCATCAAAACTTGATCACTAACCTCTACCATACCTGTCCTTGGTCATGGTCAACACTAGGTAAAACAACCAACATAGTCACAACACATTAATTAGAAACACTTTTTTTAACCATTTATACCTTCAAAATGCAAAACATTCTTCTTTAGAAACATTTATATCTTTAAATTTCATTCAAACTAACATTTCAAGCTATTCAAAACTAATTGTAAAAATTATTTAACTCATTCATGATCATTCATTAAGAACAATTCATTAACCATTCTTTAAAATTCTTCCAATTTAACCATTAACATTATCCACATTAGACATTCCTTTTTTTAAAAATTCAAGAAATAAAATCCATCCTACCCTTCATGTCCCACACACTCATCCCATGTGTGCCTTTCATGATG
This sequence comes from Viscum album, assembly GCA_963277665.1. Taxonomy (NCBI): domain Eukaryota; kingdom Viridiplantae; phylum Streptophyta; class Magnoliopsida; order Santalales; family Viscaceae; genus Viscum; species Viscum album. The sequence continues at coordinate 1,620,376,088 of OY728125.1, forward strand.
TATTACACCTATGTCCCTAGGTTCCTACAATGATGAATGAATGAACAACATTATTCCATTCCGTACACTAGAAAAATATCATAAAACAATCACATCTGACATCAAGTTCATCACCCAATGGTGAAATTTCATTAAACTATAACAACACACACCTATGAAAAAATTCCCAGCCTGGGTACTTTGGTTTTACCTCATACATGGGTTAGATACTCCCATGATCGAGCTCTTTTATAGGGCCCAAAACTTCCTATTATACCTTCCACCCTAAAAGAATATTAAGAACATACAATAGAACTACTCTAATACCACTTTGTAATGTCGTCCAACCGCATATCACTAAATCAGTGCTCTGGGTTGGGTCACCACATGACCTCAAGTGTGACTCCCTGTATGAAAGGGATTTCTGACTAGCAGTTAGGGTCTAATGGATTAGGTAGGGATATTATACCATCTTTACGAGATTAATCAACTATAGAAAACATATATAATAATTAAACAATATACAATAAACTATAAAGATGCATTACCAACAAATTCCCAAATTGGGTTCAACCAAAACCAAACAATAAATATGTCATGTCATGATAACAGTTCCAAAGTGGTATAAATCCAAAAATAAATAGAAATATTTGAATCCCCAAAATGGTTCATGAATCCGTGTTTGGATCCCCATCCATACACATCCTACCCCCAACTCAACTCCCTAGAATAAGGTCATTTCCCTATCCCTGACCAGCAACCATGAAATCCTCTTGGGTACCCAATGGTCCCCTGAGCTTGGTGTAAGTACAAATCAGTAGGCCACCACCAACAGTGTTTAAAAAATATACATTCTAAACAAATAGAGCACATAGTAACTAAATATATGATAATTAAAAAAAAGACAACTCGTGTTCCATTAGATAACAATGTTCACTTATCCATTTTTATCACATAGTCCATTTTCATCACTTGTTCTATGGGTTAGGCATTTAAATAATTTACACAGTGGCTTAATCCGAGAAATTTATAATAATAAAGGGAATAAATAAATTTCCATATATCTATAGGGATAGATATTTCATAAAAAATTATCATAATTACATTGGAGCCTCTTTCTAGGCAGTCTAATCAAATGCTTATATTAGGGGCATAGATCTGTGCTCCCCTTCCCTAACTCATCCATCATGGGGTGGGGTATAGAGCCATGGTATAACCTGAACTATGGGTGTAGATCCTAAAGTATAATACCTCACTACTACCAATCCATGTTCTTATGATTATTAATCTATTTACCATATATACCATATAACAAACTATAAAAAATCAATAAACATAAAATTTATATCTCATAATTATTAAACATGTGAATTTAACATCAAGACATAACCGATTATCACATTTACCAGTTACTTTACATAGCCTATTTAACCTATTTCCCTTTATCAATACATAACCCATTAAGTATATTAAAAAATTTCCATACATTACACCATTTAATATATTTATCATTTCATATGTCTTAATCCATTAATGCATTTCCATTAAAAATTCATAATTCATTTGATACATTCATATTAACCCATTTTCACATTATTCCAAACAATACCTTTTGACATTGATATCATCTAAATAGAACTACTATTAGTTCCTATATATTATTTAACCAAAAATGAAAATTGGTTCTTCATATAATCTACTTTAACAGAAGTTAATTTCTTTCTTAACATTATCATATTCCATGTTTAGGAATGTTGGTGCACCCATGGGTGGCCCTAAATCGATCAAATCATCTTGAGACTATCCCATAGGGATCATAATGGGTTGATTTTATCATCCATCCAACCATTTTACCAGACCCTACCAAAGGAAAAAATGGACGATAATATAGAACCAATAACTAGGCCACACATCCACAAATAAACTTCAAGACTTTATGATATAACTTCTAGACAACCTACCTCAAATCAGAAGATGAACACACCCTTAAACATGACCTTATATCCAGATTCAAGAACAATTTTATTACTAAACCTATGATCCATGAAAAAAAAGAGGTTTTAGTCTTGAAAAGAGAAATAATGAAACCATAAGCCCTAATTCAAAACAGAGAATTAATATGAGCATTAGACTTACCCTGATCTTCGATTTGAAACCAAAGGCACTCCAAACGGCCTAGAATTAAAGGAGATCAACCCTAGGGAAGATTTGGGAAGTTTTTTTGTCACGAGGTATGGAGGAGAATGAATTGAGGAAAAATTGAGGGAGGAACTTGAAATTTTGAGTGCTAATTTGGTAGTTTTTTCACTTTTTAATGGGCCACATGGTTTGGCTATACAGTTTGGAAAATTGTGAACCAAAAATGTGCCTGCCTCAATCCAAGAGGGTTCTAAGTTGCATATTTACCTAGGGATTCTGCATGGTTTGACAATACATGCGCCAACCATGTGGAATGTCTTTATCCAAGGTTTCATGGTTTGACCTCACCCCTTGCATAGTTTTCACTAAAAATGTGTCAATCGTGAAACATGCATAGGATGGCCCGACTTCCCTTTCTTGCATGTCCCGAACCCATGGAACACCCCCCAAGCTCCCTCATACACTAGGTAAACATTTAATTATCAAACATAACGGAATTCAAACCAAAAATAACAAGAATCTACTTCTATGAATTCTAGGATATTACAATATATCATTTGGACATTTTCCAAACAATCCATTATGACACATTTTAAAATAATGGTTATGTATATTAGTTCATCAAATGTTATGAAGGAATTTCTTTATCAAGAATATTATTAATAATATTTTGTTTCTACCATGTATTTTTGTAATAATTGAGGTTTATTGTGATATTAAAAAAAATATTTCTCTAGATATGGAACCTCAGTCTCACCAAATAACTAAACACATCCTTACATAATACCAAATAATTAGAATAATTTTATATACAAGTGTTAAAATTATATGTTGGGCTCCCAAAATGGAGTCTATAGTAGATCCATGTAAAAAATCATTAATATAAGAAATATTTAAGGTTTTTTTAGTTTCTATGGATATTAGATACATGGGAGACTATATGTAACTGTTATTTTATAATAAATTTATCAAAGATTTGTAATAAATTATGTTTCTTATTATCATTCATTAATGTGTGATTCATTTATAACCTTGATATTGGAGTAACAAAATCCTCTTAAAGTATTACATTAATTTTTACTCAATCAATTAACCTCACGGAGTATTATAGGTTGTTCATATATGTCATGGTTATAGTGATTATAAATTTTTATTTCATAAAAAACTGATTTGGTAATAAGTTTTGCCATATTTATTGGATTGTACCTCAAAATTATATCACATGGATTTTCATTTTTTCATTAAAAAAATTAATTTTGTACCAATAATATGAATCACTATTTCATGAGGATAAAAATATAATTAGCTTTTAATACTTAATACATTGATTCATCTCTTACAATATCCATTTAGTAGAGCTAATTAGGGGTAGTTGGATGTGTTGTTGATCAAATAATCAGTTGAGTTTAATCATGATGTGATTTTTCCACTTTTATGATATATAAGAAATTTTGTATATTGGTTGAATTGGAATGAAAAAATTCATGGATATTCTTAGTTGAGAAATATTTTATAGACTGTACTACTTGGTTGAATGACCTATATTATATTTATTCAAACTAAAAAGTTAATTTCATTAAAACATAAACCTAGGATATGACTAATACTAGATTAAAATGTTCTATATCTAGTGTTCACCTAATATGTTGGACAAATGGATTGTATGAGAATCCATAAAAAAATATAGATATATGTGTTTTTGTGGATATGTTCATTTATAGATATTGGTGTTTCTGGACAAGACCATGATAGACCCATTTATAAATTATGCATCAAAAAAATCTAGTCGATTCACCTTTCATTAATTTATAGAATACAGAATTAATAATCATTATCAATGCTATAATATCCCAAATGGTTACACATATGGTATTTTTATGAGGAATAATCATTCTACAATGTTTTTCTGAAAAAATATAGATTTTAGATAATAATCATTTCCAAAAAATTGGGATAAATTCGTAATGAATTGTTAATTTTTTATATAAATTATATGTGGCTATAGAGAAATTGTGGCTTATTATAAAGAAAATATAAATTATAAAACCATAAAATGGTTCAGATCACTATGTCATGGATTCTATTTGAACTTGGTTCATGAAATATTTCCATGGTTTTCATATTGAAAAAATTATGACATCATTCAGTTGACTCTACAATGATGGCTATCATTATCAATTATTCTTATTGAAAAACATGTGGTAATGTATAGATATTTTTTATTGTTAAATAAATTTCAATATAGATTAAATAATAAGGTTAATATTGTAAGTGTTACTACATTGAAAACCACAATTTTTGCATTTCAAAATGTTTGTAACATCATAACTCTAAAAGGTTATTCCATCCGGTAAATAGGGCCAATGAATTAGAGTTCACATAGCCTATTTATATAATATGGGGATTATTCACATAATCAAACAATATTAAATTAAATTTTCATTATTTACCTTTATAGATGGGTGGATAAAACACTTTGGACAGAGAAAGGGTCTTACCCTAGTGTTTGGTGATTCTAGTGTTTCATGGATACCATTATTTATAGGAATATGTTGTTTGATGCTAAGGAAACTTGATAAAAGTTGGTATTTGTGATGAATAAACATGCATAGTGAGATACAATACTTTAATTTTTTTCATTTAATCATTTTGTTCCCTATTCTAGTTAATATTTTGTTATGGGTTTAGTGTTATTGAACTATTATATTAGTATATTAATATGTCCCAAAAATTTCACGATATAAACATTACTGCATATGAAATCTTATTTAATTATTTTCTTTTAAGGTGTAGTAAACATGTCATTTGTTTGTTTGTTAAAAGGATAAATTCATAAAAATAGAACATAGGGTGATTTTTTATAGTTCACTATGGGTATCTACCACATTGATATCATTTATCATTTTTTTATTATACAAATATTTGATAAAATCATTTATATGTTGGAAGGAATGAGTAATATTATTATTCATTTATTCTCCATTTATAAATAATTTAACTAAGAATTCATGTTATCTAAATTTATGTTGTTTTTATATGTTCTCTAAAAATATAACATATGGATAATTGGTAATAGAGTGAAATAAATTTACCATGGTAAATTCTAATCCCTTGTAGTTTATTGAAATCTTTTATAAATTTAGAGAAATGTGTATGTGGGCTATGGAAAGTTCCTTATGGTTTATGGTAATATGGGAAGGTTCATTACATCTAAAACTCATTCAAGAAAACACCAATATTTAATTCATATTATGCAATTATAGTATAATTATACTCTTTGATAATAATATTAAAATAAAAAACATTTCTTGATTTTATAATTGAATAAAAAATTTAATTATTATTAAACATTATAATAATGTATTCTTAATTTTTTTTCACTATTGTATGAACAACATTGGTTAAATTGGAATATTAATTTTGGTACTAACCCATAAAAACTGCTGAAAATGGGTTTTTTGATTAATTGTTTAGCTATACATGTTTGGTATAATATTTAATTTTTCACCTATATTTCTTTATTTAATAACTTTTATTATTGTCATCATGTGATGATTCTATTGTTATTATTCTTTTTGAACTAATTTTTCTTACTTCTTAAAAAAAACAATCATTTAAACATTACTTATCAAGATAAGTATCATTGGTACGAAGATATAGAATTGTTTACACAAAAAGATACCCAAATAATTTAAAATGAACAATCTTTAATAAATCATAGACTAGATAGATTGAACACATAATATACATTAAATAAAATAGATACATTAAACTTTATTATTATAGTATTTATATTTTCATTAATTTTTTAAGGGTGTTTTATCCATTAGTAATTATCCAAGACCCCTCTCTATGATTTATTCTCCTATATAAGGAACATTCCTTATTTGGGACACCATTAAATAACTATAATTTTGTAAGAAAAGGTTTACCCTATAGTGAATTTTCTGTTTATTCAATAGTTTATTAATCCACCAAATGAAAAATTGACCAATTTTGGTTTTTGAGATACAATATATTAAAATTTGTGTTTTTATGATGCCATTATTAAGGGCTAATTATTTTATCATTCCCTATTAAAATTTATTTTTTTGAATAAAAATTCTTTAATGTAAACTGAAAACATATTAGTAACTGATTTTGATTGAATCGTTAACATTTAAAATGTTATATAATCCAATTAGAAAGTGTTATTGAAGATTCAAAGGGAAACAAATATTCACATAAACATAATTTTTATCCTAAACACAGTATACATTATAAGATAATAAATGTATACTTAGTCCTTCATTTAACTATCATACTCTTTTAAAAATTGAATTTTTATTTTATAATAACATATAATAAATGTGTTCTCAAACTAAACATATAAACTTTTGATTATTTGTATTATATATTAAACATTCATCTCTATCAGAATTAAAATTCTATAGAATGCACATTTTTTTAACATACATGTTTCTTGTATAACATTACATAAAAGTTACATGTGTAATTTTCTCTATGTTTTGATATTTATTATTTTAATATAACTTGAAAAAACTTTTTCACCCTCAATGGGCCTAGTGTGATGTTATACTGGTCACACAATGTTTTCTTCATTGACTTAAAATTCAATATATAATTCCTAATTTTCATAAAATATATGTGACATTATAATAAAAAAATTTATTCTATACCAATTTTGATATAATGTTTTTAATAATCATACAACTTTTAATGGATTTCTTCCATCTTGGATGTATATGACCACAAAATAATATCACTCTATCAAAAATATTTTCATGTGAACTACCATATCTAAGAGTAGTGGTTGGAAGAAAATATTCATCTTATATTTTGTGATAGTAATTTATTTTACCATTTTGGAAACATTTTTTGTTCGACAATGTTTTAATTTATTAATTTAAAAAAAATATGATTTTATTTATTATATCACAAACATTTTTTTCGTAAAATATAATATATATCTATAGAAATTAAATATTTATTTAAAATATGATATTCATAACACTTGAAACCCATTATATTTAAGTCATTTATCAAAATAATGTTATTGATACATAAAGAATTACGAAATTAAATTTTTTAACCATTTATGATGTTGAAAAACAAAAATCTCACTTTCTATGAAGAGGGGTTATTCACTAGATAAATAAATGGTTCCTTCCCTCTTTCATAGATGTCAACTCTTTCCTTATCCCAATGTTAATGTTATCTTACCATGAAATGAAAAAATATTTTGTATATAATTTTTTATTGAGTAACATTTCAATCGAATTATAATTTTTTTTAAGTTGTGTTCGAGATCCTTTTTATTAAAAAAATGAAGCAACCAATTTTTCTAGGGTTGGGGGAACCCAATACATTGACCATGGGAATAAAGGCACAATTTCCCAATGAAACATCTTCGTTATAGAATAATAATTATCCTAAAGGACCATGCCCGGTGGGGGCATGAAACAAGACCAAATTATTTGGGCCCATGGAGCCCAGGCTCATGAGCCCATATCTAGCTCAATGTCCCAATCCATCACTTATCCGAGTACACCAACAAACATCCCTAGTTTTTCTCTCCCACACCCACAACATCCCTGTTTTAGGATGTCTCCCCCCATGCAACCCACTCTGACCCCGTCGTGCAGGGAAGCCACCCCCATGCACCACATGCTTTCCCACCACATCCTCAACCATCCTGTGCATTCATGTTTAGAAAACTAATCCCCCCAATGGGGGGAAATGTGATGTAGTTGGGATTTGATCTCCAGCTTCCTAGGTGTGGTGTAGCAGTCGAGTACAACTCAGCTATGGTGATTACCACATATTTATTTGATTATCATTATACATGACATATAGGAAATAAATGACACTAAAACGTATCTAATAAGGTAGTTCGAGGAGAATTTATCTCCTTTTCTTCATCTTTTTTATAACATTATTAATGAATGGCTTTTAAAAATAGTTACAATTTTCAAAAATTTAAAAAAATTATTTTTATCAATTAAAAAATTTGGAAACATGAATTCCTTCAACATCTAGTAGGATATTTTCATCCAAGATTGATATTGATATCACCAAAGGAGAAAATTTCATTTTCTAATGATGTTTATCACTATATATGATTCAAACTAACTGTGGGTGAACCCATTTTGCATTAAGGAGACATTATCCTTCCATTAGTGTTATACATTGAAAAATTGCATTCAATAAAAATTTCATTTATCATTTTGTAAAACATATACCTTTTCATAAAATAATAATTATTTTTAGCATCGTACATTATTACTCACATATACTATATAAATTTTTTAACATAAATTACATGATCAAAATAAATATAAAATATTTACCAAGTTATTTGTAGCCTACAATAATATTTAAAAATCTAATATTATTTATTTATATAAATAAATATCATTATGGGATTTAATTTAAAAACATTACAATATATTTATTTTATGTGCTTCCTTGTACATTGAATGGATTCATATAATTCATAGATTATTCAATGTAATGATTTTTTATTTTATCCAAAAAATTGAGAGATTATTAACCAATTTTCAAAAATTGTGGAAAAATATTTTGTTGTCTAATTTTTTTTCAAAATTTATTTCTTTTTCTATTTCATTAACTAATTTATAGTATCCAAAATTATATATAGCTATTACATATTATATTCACTGGAAATCATCATAATAATTTGACGTATATTATTTATTTTTTTCTATAAAGTCACATCATAAATATGAAACTTTTTAAAATAATAAATGTACTTTTTGAATAATATATAATTATTTATACATCATTGAATTTTTTTACATGTCATAACCAAGGAACAAAACATTCATTTAGCTTCATATCTTTTCCAAGTAAATTCATTATTATCTAGTAACGCATCATCCAAGATAGATTATATTTCTATCATATAGTTGACACTCTTATTGTTTTATACATTCAAATTATATTTCTAAATTCTTATAACAGTTATATATATTTGGAACTATCACCAAACAATGAAATATGTTCTTTGTTTTTTATACTCTAAAACATTTTTGATGAATCTCAATGTTTTTCATTGAAAACTATTTTAATTTCATAAATATAATATATATTCTTTTATATAGATGTAAATGTATTATATGATTTATAAATCCTATGGTAATTTAACTCACTTGGTATATTTAGTAGTTATACATGTTAAGTTAAATATTTATAACTCCATTCAATTTTATAGCATATCATGTTTTCTTTTGTTAGAAGAAATACTTGAATTTATTTTATATTGTGACTATTAATAAAGGAATATGAGAAGTATCTATAATATGTAGTCTATCAATGGAATTATTTTATATAATGTAATATCATATTTAGATGATATTTTAAGAACCGTTAGTTAATATTTTGCAGAGTGTTCAAAACCATTTGATTATATAACCATATTATCTCAGTATTTTCACTGTTTTTTTAAAAGAAACCAGAGTTTTGTTTGTGGTTAATAGATATATGTTTCTCATATATTTTTATCAAATATAACTTTTGATCATGTAATACTATACACCATGGTTTTTTATGAGTAAAAAATGGTGTACTGGATAGAAAAACACCATAGTTCAAATTGTGGTTAGATTTCAATTATTTATGTGTTTTTTAAAAAATTGGATACATGATTCATAAATGAGAGTTTCAACTAGATATTACATAAATAAAAGAAACAATAAATAATCCATGTGATAATAAGATGATGTTACACTATTTTATTCTAAAAAAATATTTTAAAATAATGAAACATACTCATTTCATATAAATTAAATATTTAAAAGAAAGGGGTTTTGTAATCAAATATTTTTCTAAAAAACACTTCATGTCTTACCATTTACAAAATCAATGTGTTATCAGGTTTAGAATTTATCATAAATTTTAATTTATATGTGACATTTTAAATTTTATGGTATTTAATGATAATATATTGACTCATAATTTTATGGTTGAATGAATGTTATTTTCCAAGATTAATGACGATGAATTGAGGATTTAATCTATATTAGGACAAAGATTTTCTATTAAGTTGAAGAAATATATAATATATGTGTTGAAGAAGGAGAAAATAATTGAGACTAATTTTCATCAATGAGAATACAAAAAAATAGACCTCCCATCACTACCATTGATCGATTAAACAAAAGACAAAAGACTAGGTCATTGATCATGATGAACATTGAGTAGATTTATATTCGAATGGAGTTATAGTATTGTGTTCCTGATTTTTTTATCAAATATTTTACTCATATAGAGAGTGATTTCATCTTAAGTGATAGTGGAGTGTGTTATAAGGTGGTTACTCAGGTATTAAATACATATATATTAAATCATTTTAAATGAATATCCAGAACATATATACCAAAATTATAAAATAGTTTACTATATTTGGAGTGTAGATACATAATAAGCTTATTTATGGACAATATTCAATAACCCCTATAAACATCCATCATATTTTAAAACTATATAAAAATATCAAACACAGAACATTATCTCATTACACGAGGAATGGAAACATAACAAAGGGTGATTATATATGCTCAGTAATGGTAAACAATATAGATATAAATCATAAGTGAGGAAAATATAATCATTATGATATGATAACATCATGATGTTCATGTTATCAACATAAATTATTCTTACCAAGAAAAACATAACTCTGTACTCAATATTTATGGCATATTTAGAAGAATTATTTATAAAAGTTTTAAAGAAAAATTCATCATTCATGGCTCATAACATAGATTTGTGTGTTCATAAGAATTGGAATTCATATCATGTGTACATAGTTTTTCAAAATCGCATCCATACATAATCTTATGGAAATAACGTTTCTTAATCATTTCCATGAATATTAATAATGTGAACACATCCATTCAAAAATATTCATATGCATAATATTCAGAATATAGTTATTCACAATCATGTCAATGTACTATATTGAGAATATATCTATTTATGATATTTTCCATGCATAATTTTGTGAATATAGATATTTAGAGTCAATTCAAAAAATAATCATGTGAACTTAGAAATTCAAAATCATTTCCATGAATAATATTATGAACATAGCTACTCAGAATTACGCCCATGTATAATTGTGTGAGAATAGATAATAGAATCATACTCACAAATAAAAATATAAACATGGATGTTCACAATCATGTACATGCTTATCACTATCCTCTCCATATATATATATATATATATATATATATATCAGACTACCACACTACCAAATTAATTGGAAGGATATATAATTCTAGAAAAATCCATCACATAATAAAAAACATATATAAGTTATCCAAAAAATCATAAAATAATTCATCAATTCATTATAGCATAACCCATGGAAAAGAAATATGTTTCTTAAATATTTCATCATAACATAATTAACTCTTGGGAATGAAATGGGTTTCAAGGAATCGTTATTAATACATAGCCATCATTTACCATCCATCTATATAATTTTGATAGTATTATAATATCATATCCCCAAGAAAGAATAAAAATCCATTAATAGTGTTTACATAGTTGAAAATATCATTTATAAAATCATTTGTAATATATGTTGAAAATCATGTGAAACATTCCTTTTCATTTAGTAACATATCAAAAAAATCCAAAAAAAATATATTATTATTTATCATTGTGAAAACAATTAAAAATTTAAAGAAAATATTTTGAAAATGAAAATTCATGAAAATGGGAAAATCTCTTGATACCATATATATTAAAAGAAAACACTCTTTTCGTACTTTTTATAAAGTCAAAATTGATTCATACGAAAAACATTTCAAAAGATTCATTTTATTCATATGTAGATAAGGTAAAATTTAGTAAAAATAATGTTTCCTAAACATTTATGTTTGGATACAAAATTCAATAAAATATTTTTACGAACATAGATATGAATTTACAAAAATTAATGACCCGGTATTAAGAAATAAATTCAAATTTTTACAAAAACAATTATCGATAATTTTATAAACAAAGAGTGTAAAATTGTATGAATAATTGAAAACATCAAAAAAATAAGAGTGTAATAATATTGATGGTGTTTAGAGGATAAAGATGATATAATTTCCCTCAATGGAAATTTAATATAGACAATCCGAAAAAGAAAAGTGATTGTAACATAAACCCTTACCTAAAATCCCATATTTCATTAAACACACTCAACAAAATAATACAGTAAATATAAGTTTATTATAAATAAATTATTGAATCATATTCATAGGAAAAAGATAATCAATCATTCCCTAATTAATTCCAATTACCCATCCATTAATAACTCTTTGATAAATTCATCAGTTGGAAGAAAATGAGTCTTTTTTCTGCATGTTTTGGATAGACATTTCGGGTCATTTCACCTTTTTCATAGTTTTATAATATAATTTATTAAATATATTTCATAATTAACATATTTAATCAATTTATACACCTGTATAACTGTCTATATATATATTGTTTATTAAAAATGAATTACATCACTTCAGCTAGATGGTAGTCCTTATATAGACATGAGTCATGTTACCAATTTTTGGATGATGAAATAAATCAAATGTAATATATAATTATCTATTAAAGATTCATCTATAAAAAATCATATTTATTTACTAATTATTATTTTATTACCATTCATGTTAATATGAAATGAAAAACGAAACACATTGTTTCATTGAAGAGGTAGTCCACACATACAAACAAGCTAGGTTATCATTTTCCATCGAATGAAAGGGTGAGAAGATAGGTAATATTATATATTTACATATTAATAATTATGTCATAAATTTTATATATTACAATTAAATCCTTCAATATAAAAATCCATGAGATGGTGATAAAAAACTAATTGCATTGCTCTACGGAGTGGGCAGTTTATATGTACACATGAACGATGTTTTCATTTCCATTAGATTGAAAAGGAGACTAAAATGGGTTATACCATCAAAATAATAACGTTTATTTATATTTAAGACACTTATTTTATTGTATTAAAATTGTTATCTATGATTTTAAGGAGGAGAAAGATGAAATAAACATGGAAGCACTCAGTTAAGAGACATTACTCTTCTTTGAGTAGCCTCGTTTGGATATATTCTTTAATACCCTTGGGTTTTCCTTTTTAGAATACCATAACCATTATAACATGTCTATGGAAGTTAAAAAGATATTTGGGTATATTTTGGGGGATATAATTTTAATTTCCCATCTTGGATGCCACTAAACTGATGCCCTTGGCTGGATTACCACAGGAACATAAGAGCACCTCTTCATATGCCAGATGATTCTGACTAGAAGTATGTTTTTAATGGGATACTATGAGAATAATATACCCCATATAAAATTTCACAACTATAAAAAATATTAAATAATCATACACATGATAATACTAAAAAATAATAAATAAATTGAAATATAATCATGTTGTAATAATATGAAATATTATGAAGGCCTGAATAACCATTCCATACATACAACACTAATCACCCATTGGTCCGATAATATATACAAAATAAAGAAATGAAACATAAATACATCGAACTCATCTTCCATTTTGTGTCATCCCATATATATAATATCTAGAAACCTTTAAAATTGTAATACCCCAATCATTAGAATCACCATGAGCGGCCACACTAAAACATGAAACCCAAATCCTTCAACCAATCTGTGATGTATCATTTATCAACCTAAAAGAAAAAATAATGTCTACATACACAGAGAGAGATGAAAATGTAAGGGTGAGAAATAAATCTATATAATTCGCCCCAGTAGTGAACCTATCACCTACTACCACAAGTCCATGCTCATAAAATATACTTAGCCTAGCTGAAACATAACTAAAATAGAGACAAATAAAACCACCATCGATAATTAGGTCTATGAACTTGATTGATCACACCTTCTTAATACAATTTCAGGTGTCTCTGAGTATGTCAAATTGATCATACGTCCCATTTAGCATGCATATCTATATCTATGGAAGCCCAAACCAATCCTCTCAACCTTGGGGACCTTACCCAAAACATTCCTACCATCTAGGTTCTTAATCTAAGGAATCCCCTAGCATTACCTAATGATTGTTATAATTATATCATTATTAGTACATAAACACATCAATTCAAAGTAATCATTCTATGTTGAAGTACGACCATTGCCTGGAGAATCAGTCAGACATCTAACCAATTTTTCATATATAAATATTCCTGGAGAATCAGTATGGAATCTAACCCATATTTCAAAACCAATAGTGTTTGGAGAATCAATCTAGATCATAAACAAGACATCAAAACAATAGTGTTAAGAGCATCGATCTAGTACCAAAACCATTATTGTAGGGTGTTTATTATATATCCCATTTCACATGGTATACCATCATTTACTAGATAATCAGCCTGAAAAATAAACAATATAGTATACTATCAGTGTCTGGAGACTCAATCTTACACTAATAAATAGTGTTCACAACCTATTCCTAGAGTATCAGTCCGAATTATCAACCACATGTATGGAATTCCATGTCCACCATTCTCAACTATATCAAAATAAGCAATCCTAGAACATAAGTCCATCACCTAAATCATATACAAAACTATTGGTACCATATAGAGAATCATGTCCAACAGACTAAACCAAATATGTGTAGATTTAAGTTAGACATCCATAACCATACTTGTTGAACACCATGTCCAAATCTTATAGATATGGAAACCCATATCAACAAATTGTTCCACATAACTTGTAAACACAACCATATAACAACTGCCCCATTGTGTAAACAAACAACAAACAAAAAAATTTACCGGCTGACTGATCACCCATAACAATAATCATATCTATTCCTCATTGGTTCCCTCATAGGCTCGGGTCCCAAAGGAACACATGCAACCATTACTACAAAAACACACACACACACATGATCAGGGTCAATATATCAATTAGGAATCAACATAGCCATTTAGGTCAAAATTTAAGTATATGAATCACTCTTGGGATCCTTGAAAATGGTTCACAAGAAAAGTTATTATTCTTATAATCCTTGATAACAAAAAAAACTCTTTTGATAACTACTATGACTCATAGGTCACACATCACGTAACCTTTTCTCTTCCATATCATAACCTTAGAGGCCTGAAAAGAAAAGCAATCATCATAAAAAATATGGGGTCAATCCTAATCACTTCCCAAGTCACCCTATCTTGGCTCGTATACACTATCTATCCACCACCTCAAATCACAACTCATTCCTGCAAACCAATGATAGTCTCATTCCAAACCCAATTGGGGTCACTGAAAAACATAAACTATATCCTCCAACCATTCTCATGTCCCATTCTTGGATCTCATCGCATGTCTCACTCTTAAGAGATAGGTGAACTCGCTTTCTGTTGGAAAAAATATATTTCATAACATACTCGTTCAAAAATGCCTCTTAAAAGTCCTTAGAACACCCCAAGGTCTCCATAATCGCATTATATATGAAAAAAACTCAAAATATACTCTTATGGTGTCCCATTATTACTCCAAGGTGAAAAATCACTCAAAACCCTTGAAAGGGTGATAATGGGGTTGTATAGTGCATGTACATCAAACCCTTATGTCTGGACATGTACTTCTACACAGTCAAGCACACATGGGTACAACTTGTATACTGCTACATGGACTCGGCATATGTGGGTTCTAGTTGTGTACTTCCACATAGCCATGTCCTGTAAGAACCTGAATCTTCATATCAGGTATGGATCTTGTTTTTAGGTTTTTTTTAGGAAAAGGAGGAAAAGAGAATTTTCTATGTACACGCCATGTACTTCTGAGTACACCCTATGTACTTAGCTTTCTGTATACAGCCGCGTGCTAGTCGTGTAACGACCGAGTACATGGCCGTGTGGTGACCTGGAAGGCCGCTTAAGTTGGGGGCTGGTTACAACTCCTACACGGCATGTACATTTAATGAACACACCATGGAGTTTTCTTTTTATTTGATATATCGGAGCAGGGTCTCGTTTTATTTTGGGATATGTCTTCTTCTCCCTATGGTTTGTACAGGAGAGCGACGTAAGGGCCAATGAACTCTGAACCCCTCCAGATTCTCCGTCCAAGCCCCGATTGAGACATCGTTGGGTGCGTTGTAATCTCACCGGTATGTTATGAAATCTTCTAGATCCTTTCATCCTGATTCCTCCTCTCTCATAGGTTATTCAAGGTTGAGTGTTTTTCACCATTTTATAGATATATGCATATTTAGGCCGATTCAAGGGACACCATTCAAGTATTGTAATCGTATGACGTCAAGGTAGGTGGTTTGTGCCTTTCGTTGTTCGTCTTTGGATTATATATGATAAAAGTGGCACATACCCATTATTGGGGTATTTATTGATTTTGAATTTAACCATGTTTATTACCTTCTATGGTTTGACTGATTGATAAAGGGTTGTTGCCTTTGAGTAAGGTTTGATACCGTAATATGGGACACCCCATGGGTGTATTTCCCTTGATTGATTGCTTATGGTCGTTTAGTCTAGAATGCCTGTTAGGCTTGCCTTGTTTCCCATGCCTTGGTTTATTAGTATGGAGTTTTATTGATTATATGGAATGTGTGTCATATGCTTGTGAGTGATTATCCATGTTGTAGTTTCAGATTACATGAGCTTCTTTGATATTATATGTGCACTGTTTTTCCAATAGATAGTGAGAGCCTTGGACCAGGAAGACTGTAGGGACTTCCACATTATTTATACAGGACCATGAGATCCCTGGTGTAGATGATTGACCCAGGGGTATTGACCATGAGAGCTACCTAGGAGGTCGTTTATAATTTATTAATTCCATGTTGACCATGGGGTATTAACCGTTAGAGCTACCCAAGTGGCCATTTTTAAATGATTAGCACTATGTTAGACCAAAGGGGTTAGACCGTGACAACATCCCAAAGGGTCGTTATTTAATGAATTGGTGATATACTGAACCAAATGGATTGGACTGTGAGAACTTTGCAAAGGGTCGTTTGTGGATAAACGAATGATTCTGATGTGTCTTCCAAGTCAAAGCAGAAGCTTGGAATTGGTCTTACTTGATTATTTAGATGGTCTTCTGATACATCTATTTTTATACTTACATAGGGGATATAGAGATTAGGCTAGATCCTAAAGTTATATGATTCAATGGATTGGATAAATTATAAATGTAAATGAATGTAATTGAAAACTATAAGATTGTTTACTTTTGATTACTTCCTAGTTTATTGCTTCATATTTCATATTACCTACTATATATATTCCCAGACAGTTAGGCACAAATATTTTTGTGGATTCCTACTGGGATTTGTATCACACCCTATTTGGGTCATGCTTTGGACCCAAACAGATTATATGGTAGCAGGTATAGATAATTGAAAGCACCATTCTTCATCAGGTACTTGATTACTGTTGGATCTGGAGAGCATGTGACCAATCTAAGGATTGCGATGTTGCTGGAAATTACTGTTTCCTTTGTTCTTTGGTTTCAATATTGATTTCCAGCATTGTGACTTGTTTGGATGTTTTCTTATTTACATATTCCATGCATCATATATACATTTTGGATTCTATTGGATTTACTTTCTGTCTTCCGCAGTTTATTTTTGTTTGGTATTATTGATTCTGTTATTGTTTACTATTCACATTCTTCTATGTATACTCTTCCAATGAGGGAATAGTTCCCCCAATATCACACCTTGATAATCACTACTAGTCATCATCCTCTGGAATTTGGGGAAATGCGTTTGAGGTCATGTGACAAACTGGGTATGGGGCACCTTTGGGCGGCACTCGGATCCAGGATGTTACAAAGTGGTATCAGAGCAGGTTTTATTTTCTTCTTTTCCATACTATTTGGATCCAATGGGCTGGGATAGGAAAGAATGGGTAGTTGTTAGTATGGTATGCTCGGGAGTAGCAACCCCGTGTACAGGGAAAAGCCAAGTTACCTCAAATATTTCAATTTTTCTGGTTTTTCAAATGTTATAGTTGATTTGATTTCACCATTGGGTGATTCACTTGTTTGGTACTATTATGATTGATATCATTGTGGTTCTATTTTTGTTACAACCAGACGATATGAGGGTATGTCACTCATGCATCATATAAGTATTGGATAGAAATCATATGTCATGCATTCTTGTCATGCCATTTAGGGTGCATTACTGTAAGATTCTGTCCTTTTACCAAATATGTTTTCCTTTGAGTTATTACTTTTTATAGATTATAAATACTTTATGTGGAAAAAATATTTTATTAGTGAAAGACCTTAATAAATGTTTAAAGACTTATATGAGAAATAATGTCCAGTTAAGATATTGCAATATTTTTATTAAAACTCTTTCAGAGTCAGATATTGGATAGTGTGAGATTCCGAGACATTTAAAGCCTCAGTGAAGGTGAAATAAAAATATTAATTGTATTATAGTAAGTGCAGACAATTTATTCAAAATAATTGAATAACTCTAAAACGGTTCATCGTATGAAAAATCTTAAACCACTATTAGATCCAAAATGTGGTGTTTACCCTAGGCAGAGTATGTCATATGTTGGCGTCAGACGTTTTGATGCCTTGCTTGTAAGTTAAAGTTATTAAATAATATTTTATATATTATTTTCTTAAAAATAATTAAATATCTCTCAAACGGTGCATCCTATGAGAAATCTGAGACCACCAATGGGTCCGGAATTAGGGGTTTACCTTAGAAACGGTATAGCATTTGTTCGCGTCGAGCAATTGGATGTATCGCTCGCAAGAAATAACCTTTTTGTTTTAATTATTTATTTATTCCGTTTTTAAAAAAATAAATCATTAATATCTCACAAACCTTTGCGTCGTATGAGAAATCTGAGACCATCGATGTGTCCAAAACAAGGGATTTGGGTATAAATTTTATGTGCAGTGGACATTTGATAACATTTATTATTTATGTTAAATAATTAATTTATTATATTAATTAAAATAAATTGGATTTTCATTTTTGACGTTAAAGTCATCTCATCCAACGGGTTTCTTCCATTTTTGACCACCGAAGATTCGTGAAGTTTATGAACCGTTTTCACCGAAATGAAACTTGAAACATCATTTAGGGGTGAAATAAATCACTCCGCCATCAAAGATCAGGTGAAACAGACATTCAATGATGAGTTTTAATTTTGGGTTTTTATTGAAGATAAAGTGCTCGGGGTCTCTTCTTAAAATAGACATTTTGTTGCGTTTCGGGTTAGATCAGGTCTAGTGTGAATGTTCTTGGTTGTTCCTTGCGCAAGATCTTCTTATTCCTCGACAGAGAACCGGTGCACCAAAACCCCATGCACGACCTGCTTGTGCGCCTCCAGCAGATTCTCCATTTTTTTTAATTAATTAATTATTTTACTATATTTATTCCAACCTTTTCATTAATTTTTTTTTAAAAGAAAGGGTGGATTGTAAAATGGAAAAAAAGAGATTGGTTTTATAAAATGATAATTTAGTTTTTTTTTAAACGATAATTTCATGGAATTTAAATGAAATTATCAAAGAATAAATTGATGATGGGAGATGGCGCGGGTCCGGAGCTCCTCCCCTCATGGCGATTCTGGTCTCCTCCAGATCTAGGTTTCCTTGCAGATGGCTACTCCTCATTTTCTTGGCTCCACCCTGCTCAATGGTGTAGAGATCCCTACGGCTCCACGGGCGGCTCATGCCCCTCTTCCAAACTCCAGTTCTAAGTCATTTGCAGCCGCCGCGATGGAGATCGGTAGATCTGTACCAGATCGGATTCTGGTGGTCTCTGGCAAGGCTCAGGGTTCCCAACGGGTTTCTTTGGGCACCGCGTCGAAAGATCGGCGACAGATCTCCATTATGGTTGATGAGTCCGATGTTCCGGTGGGAGCCAACACAGATTTAGAGGGATTGGATGTCGTGCGTAACTCGATGGTGTCCACATCCGACTTCCGGCCGCCTGCGGTGGTGAAGGGTTCCGAGGCGGCTCAGCCTTTTTCGAAGGAGTCAGTTTCGCAAGGCAAAGTGTGTTCGGGTTGCGAGTTATCTCGACTTGCAGCGGAGAGGGTGAATGCAAATCACCCCCCTGGACTTGGCTTAGACGGGCAAAGTGGCATTGAGTTGCCCTGTTGACGGGTTGTCTCAACCTGCAGTGGAAAAGGTGGAGATGGACAAGGTGGATACCAGGCATTCATCTGGTAAATTGAAGGATGCAGGTAAATCCAACAGGGGTCTTGGAGGAATTGAAGGGAATTCTGACAGATGGCATTTCACATTTGTGCGTGATGGTATTTCTGAACGTATTGTTAGAAAGGGTGAAACTGCCCGTGTTGTTGCCAATAGGGAGGCTATACTTGACAGATTCAGGATCTGTGAGCATTCAATTATTGCCAGACTTGTTCATCCAGGTGGAGCCAAAATTTGGAGGATTGATGATTTAGTTTGGAAATTAACCTCTACATGGGGGTTTTCTGATTGGAGATGCATACCTATGGGATGTGGATTTTTTCATATTATTTTTCAATCAGAGGATCTCAAACGGAGAGCTTGGGGGTTCGGGTCAATTTCTCTGAAGCCAGGTATGGTTTGCTTTCAAGAATGAGATTTTTGTTTCAACCCTTTCTCCATAAAAAATACCAAGATTCAGAGAAAATTATTGGCCTTTATTGGATCTTATGGAATCCTAAAATTCTTTTTTGACATTGCCTCTATGGTGGGTATTCCAATTAAAATGAACAGGACCACCGAGGCTGCGAAACTTGGCCACTATGCTAGGGTTCTGGTGGAAGTTGATCTAAGTACCAGCCTACTTCATAATATAATCTTGTCTGTCTTAGATGATGATATTTCTCTGAAGGTGAAGTATGAGAGACTTCCTAACTTCTGTCCTAACTGTCAAGTTATCAGACACGTCATAGAGAAGTGTTGTAAAAATGTTGTATGCACTTTTTGCTCCTTAAAAGGGCTCCACGAGACTTCTTGTAGGAAGAAGGTGAGGAAGCAACCAGCTAATGCTTCAAAAGCGGTGGATGATGCGGAAATTCCACAAGAGCCTCAAGTGGACAAGGATTTGGAGCACAGTTTGACGGTGCATCAAATAGAGGAGTGCAACACTGCATTGCATGAACCCGAGACAAGCTTGGGCCCTATGCTTGAGGAGAAACAAACTCCGAGTGATGGTGAGATGATTTCAAGGACCCAAATGGAAATTCACAAGTTAAAAGAAATGTAGGGCATTCAAGGAGGGTGGGATGATGTAGAGGATGACTCCCCCAAAAAAGAAACTTACAGTCAGGTCTTGTCCAAAGGGAAAAATGTTGTTGTGGATGTTGAAGGTTTCCAACCTGCTGCTCCTAAGAAAGCGAGATCGAGAAAGGACTACTCATACCTGAAGCCAACTATGTTCACCAGGTCTCATAGGCCTCTTGATTATGATTTTGACTGGGATGGTGACTACGACACATCCTATCAATGTGACTTTGACTATTGAGTTCTTTTCATTGGTTCACCTTGGGTATGATGGCATGTGTGCTTGTATGACCCCATCTTTCTCCTTGTTGTCTTCTTTTTTCCTTTATTAATAAAAAGAGGTATGCCGTGATCTTTTCGGTATTAATTAATAGAACCCCTGACCCAAAAAAATCAAAGAATAAATTTATGAAATTATCTTTTAATAATTATCTTTGTCTTCTTGTTAAATAATTATTGTACAATAATATCAAATATATTTATAAATTAATAACATGGAATTATCGCATGATAATTATATATGATATTATCATAAGATATTTATTAGCAGATGTAAGTTTTTTAGGGTGCTTGTCTGTTCTTCGTTTCCACTTGAACCTGACTTCAATAATCAATATCTTGTTCGATATTGATCAGATTGATGCGTCGTCGGTTGCGTTGGATTAATCTTGATAAGAGGATGGTGCATATCAATTTTTCGTTCATAGAAAATGAAGTATTTTGAACAGATTTTTATTAAACCGAATATGCTTATTTATTTAATTTTCTCATTCAATAGTTGTCAGAATAACGCGTCATCAGCAATGTTAGATTCATATCGCGTGTTCATCATATTTGAGGTAGGTGGTCTAAATTCCAATCTCATAGTCTCAATTCATTTATGCATATGCGATTGTAGAAATTTTATGTTATGATTAACAATTGAGTTTAACTATATGCAATTAATTAATTGGGTAAATTAATTAATTTGGGGGGATTGTAAAATTTGGAATAGAATTGGTTGGTTTAAATAATGAATTCATAGATTAATTATGAGGATTTTGTGGTGGTGAATTTGGTTAATTAATTTTGGAATTAATTAACAGTCATGATATGATTAATTAATTTGGTTGGCTTAAATAATTAATTGATAGATTAATTATGAAGATTTTGTGATGGTGGAATTGTTTAATTAATTTTGGAATTAATTAACAGTCATGATATGATTAATTGATTTGCTTGGTTTAAATAATTAATTGATGAATTAATTAATTGAAGTAATGTAATTATTAAATTGTTGAACTAGATAATGGAATTGACAGAAAAAATTAAATAGTGGATTAATTGAAGAGGGAGTTGAATGTGAATTAATTAATTGTGAATTAATTAAAAAAACATGGACAATTAATTGGTCAATTAATTGAAGGATTGAGTTAGATTAATTAATTGTGGAATTAGTTAAAGGGAATAATTTGAATTAATTAATTGGTAAATTAATTAATAGATGTAATGTTATGATTTTTGAGTTACGTTAATTAATTGGAGAATTAATTAATGAGAATTGTTGGGTTGATACAATCAAATGAGTTAGGTTAATTAATTGGAAAATTAATTAATGAGGATTTTTGTGTTATAATAGTTGGATGAGTGAGATTAATTAATTGAAGAATTAATTAATGGAGATTATTGTGTTAAAAAAATTGAATGTGTTAGATTAATTGATTGGTGAATTATTTAATGAGAATTGTTATGAGATGCAATTGAACGAATTAAATTAATTAATTCATAAATTAATTAATGTAGATGGTTGAGTTATTGAATTGATAAGATAGAATAATTAACGGTTGAATTAATTATGAGCCAATGAGATTTGTAAGTTGAGTAATTAATTGATAAATTAATTATGTGATATTGAAATAGATGATTCGAGATAATTAATTGTATAATTAATTATAAGTTATTGATATTGTGAATGAGATAATTAATTGCAGAATTAATTATGAGATTTTGGGTTGTGGATATTTATTAATTAATTGTTAAAATTAATTAATGTGATGTTGTGATTAGTTATTTATTGAATTAATTAACGTGATGTTGTGGTAGTTGTGACTTATAAAATTGTGATAAAAGATTAATGTTGATTAATCTTGAATAATGTGATTTATATGATATATGTTCTTTATTGAGAAATGGGTTGTGAGACATGGACTGATGCTCCAAATACTCACGGGGTGATAGACATGACGTTCGGGACATGGACTGATGCTCCAAATACCCATGGGTTGTGAGACATGGACTGATGCTCCAAATACTCATGAGGGTGTTAGACATGGCGTTCTACACCCATTAATTGACATTGGACTATGGTTCCAATTGAAAGTAATATTAATTGAATTGAAATAGACAATGAAAACACATTGGTTTAAATGAAATGTGAATTGATTACATAAAATGGTACAAACTCTGGCACGGGTCGAAGCGGGTATTGAGATATGGGTGTCCTTGGGAACCTGAAGGTTTATGCGGTTAACTAAGGGGTAATTGAATAAATGTAAATTGTTTACTTTATTACTTGTACTTTATTCTTTATACAACTGCATACACTGCTTTTGACTGGATTTGTTGTAGACACTGTTGGTGGTGGCCTACTGAGTTGTACTCACACCCAACTCGGGCTGCCTGAACGGTACCCGAATAGACTATTGTTGCAGGACATGACAAGGGAAAGAGCCTTGGTTTAGGTTGTTGTTTGGGGATGAAGCTTGGTTGAGGGAGCCAGACATGGTTCAGGACTCTGCGATAATCAAATGGCTAAGGAAGGGTGATAAAAATACTGGATTTTTTCATGCATGCATTAAAGAGAGGAAGAGACCTATCAAACCGAACATTCTTCTGGATGATGGCTCTTACACGGATGATAGGGATATTGTTGGAGGTATGGCTCTCTCCTATTTCCAAGATCTGTTGGCTAGTCCCAATAGTTGTATGCCCACTGGATATACAGGAGTTGATAATGGGATTTTTGAGGTGATTCCCCATTGTGTTTCGGACCAGGACAATGATGGGCTAAGCTCTATTCCGGGTGAAAAGGAGATTCAGAATGCCATGATGAATCTTCACCTGGACAGTGCCCCAGGGCCGGACGATTTTTCGGGCTCTTTTTACAAAGCAACATGGGATGTGGTTAAGGGGGATCTCATTTTGGCTATCCAGGATTTCTTCAGGGGCGGTATTTTGTCGCGGATTGCATGCGCCACCACTATGGTTCTCATTCCCAAAAATAGAAATCCCTCTTCTATCATGCATTATAGACCAGTGTCTATGTGTAACTTCCATTATAAAGTGCTTGCAAGTGTTATCAATGCCAGGCTTTCCACACATCTTCCAAGGTGGATATCTTTGGAGCAGCATGGTTTTGTGAGGGGTAGGTCCATCCAAGGCGCTATAGCTCTTGCTCAAGAAATGATTAGAGATTTGAATTTCAAAACCCGTGGTTCAAATGTGGCTCTCAAGTTGGACATGAACAAAGCATACGATCGAGTGGAATGGGGTTTCATCATTAAGGTAATGGAATGTATGGGTTTCTCTTCCTGGACTATTGACCTTGTTTTCAGATGTTTCAGCTCCCCGTGAATGGCAGTCTCATTCTTGGGGAAGTCCTTCAGTTTCTTCAAAGCCATTCGTGGCCTAAGGCAAGGTGATCCTTTGTCCCCAAGTATTTTCATCATAACACAAGAGGTGCTCAGCCGGCTCATTCATAGTAGCATTAGTAAAGGTCAGATTATGCCCTATAGGAGGAGCATGAGGGCTACGGCCACATCTCACTTAATGTTCGCAGATGACACCCTGGTCTTTATCAATGGGGGTAAGAAATCTATACGAGGCATGAACAACATCTTGGAGGGTTACTGCCACTGGAGTGGCCAGCTTATCAATAAGGAGAAGAGTCTGTTCTTCATCCCTAATTACTGCTCCCCCAAAAGGTCTTCTGATATTCAACTCACTCTTGTCATGCAACGTGGGTGCTTTCCCATGCATTACCTTGGAGCTCCCATCACCCCTGGTAGATTGCGGATTCAGGAATTCGATTTCCTCTCCAGCAAGATTGCGGACAACATTCACAACTAGAAAAACAGGTTTTTGTCCTTCGGAGGACGCATTGCTCTTATTAATAGTGTTCTTCTGGCCACTCCAATTCATGCTCTTTCTGCTGTCAACGTTCCGAAGGGTGCCATTTCCAGTATTGAGAAACTCCTGGCCGGTTTTCTCTGGGATCCTCTGGCGGAAAGGAAGAAGCATTGGGCTTCTTGGAGTAAGGTTGTGAAGCCTACTAGGGAGGGTGGCACTAACGTCCACAGTCTGAGCGGTACTCTTAGTTGTATGCATGCACGGCTGGCTTGGGAGGCGTTGGATCAGAGTACGCTGTGGGGAAAAATTATGCATCCCCTGCTGAGTATCTCTCCCCCGTCTGAAGGCCGAGTTTCCTCCTTACTTCTCACTATTGCTAACATGTTTTCAGAGCTCCTTTTGCACTCTCAGTGGATCATCAGAAGGGGGGATCTTTCTTTCTGGCACCTTAATTGGGCTGGAACTGTGCTTGGATTCCCGGGGTGCCCAGCCCCCACCATTTCTTTCAGGGAGGCCAGTTCGCACCCAGATTTCATCAAAGCTATTCTGGACGAATCGCAACAGGAGGTTTTCAATCTCATTTCTCTGTCACAGGAACATGACCATTGTGTCTTCACCCCCTCTTCCTTGGGGGCTTTCTCCAATCGGGATTACCGGCGGTCTCGGGCCTCTGCAGAGGAGCATGACAGATGGAATGACACTCTTTGGCCCAAGGTGATCCCATCCAAATTTTCTTTTCTGTTATGGAGGATAAGGTATCGGGTGATTCCTACGGATGAAAATATAAAACATTGTGGCATCCCTCTGGCGTCTCGGTGTTCCTGTTGTACTGTTTTCAGGGAAGAAAGTGATGATCACCTCTTTTTCCGGGGAGGTTGGGCGTGGGATGTGTGGCGTGCCTTTGGGGAGTTCATTGGCTTGGAGGACTCTAACCTGGTGGAGCTTCCATTCCTGGATAGGTGGTTCCATGGGGCGGGTGATAAAGGACCGGTGAAGACGGCGCGCGTGGTGATTCTTCTGGCGGGGTGCTGGTCTATCTGGCAAGCCAGAAATAAAACCAGACATGAAGGGGTTTATCCCACCAGCAAGTCCATCGTCTTTTGGACCAAGACCACCCTCCTTGATTTGGCTCGTCTTTCTGGCAACTGGAGGGATGCCCCCTCCTTGCGGTGGATGATCCCTACTTCAGACTCTGCACAGGCTCCTGACAGCAGCTCCTGCGGCCTCTGGGTGCGATGGAATCCTCCCTCTAGGGGCCTTAAACTCAACACTAATGGTTCCTGCAGGTCGGGAGTCTTGAGAGGGGTTGGGGCTGTCCGTGACTCCAGGGGTTCAGTCCTCTTGGCTTTCTCCTCTTACTTGGGACATGGTTCCTCTATACAGGCTGAAGCCAAAGCTATGCTCATGGGTATCAATCTTTGTCACCAGCAGGGTATTATCTTATCTGAAGTGGAAACGGATTCAAAGATTCTCCATGACGCCCTGAATGATTTTTCCCTCCTCCATGGTCGATCATCTATATCATCAGAAAGTGTAAAGGCATGATCAACAACAACATCAAAGTGCTTCATTCTTGGCGTGAAGGTAACAAAGTGGTGGATTACCTGGCATCTTTGGAAGTCATGGGGCACGACCCTGTCTGCCTCCATGATATTTTCTCCTTGAAACCCGAGGGGGTCAATTTGATTAGAGGGGATGCCCTCGGCCTTCACCATTTCAGACCCCCCTAGTTCTTGGCTTTTTGTGGTTTTTTCTCCTTTTCTTGTTTCGGATGTTATGCTTCTTATAATAAAAAAGTAATGATGATGAGTATTGTATTTCCTCTCCTGGTTATTCTTGTTACATTTGTACTATTTTGATTATATATGCTTCCGCTATTGCTTGTTTACTTCCGCTGGTATTTTACTTTTGTAAAAGAGGGTATAGTCTCCCCACGACTGACTTACCAGACCCTTGCTTCTAGTTGGCAGCCTCTAGCGTACGGGGAGGCATGCCTGAGGTCATGTGGCGGATCAGATCAGGGCACTAATGCATGGCACCCGGGCCGGGACGTTGCAATTACTGATTGCATGTTGGTGTGCTAGATATGCATGTTGTTTTTATAGATTTCATGATAGAAATACCTGCTATTTTGATAGGGTATTGGTATATGTAAAGTTACATTTGGATGGATGACAAGCTTTGGTCCCTGAGGTGTTATGGGCCCACTTGGATCGGAATTTGGAGGATCATGTTTGAACATTAATTGAATTCTATTAAGTAATAATATGAATAAGGATTCCAGACATTGATTTGTGGGGAGTATGGGCTCTCACTGATTGGAACTTGGAATGTCTTGGCCAAATTTCATGATTTTTTGGGTTCTGGAGAAGTTTTAGAGGCTTAATGTATGAAAAACCTTGAAAACACGGCATGTGATGTTATGAACACATGCCAAGTGCTCATCTATTCTAGAAGAAATGACTTTTCTTAAGAACATGTCGTGTACTATGTATATACGTCGTGTAGTGGTTGACCAGGTGACTGACTGTGTGAGCAGAGACACAGGGTTGGTAAACATTTGGTACAACACGTCGTGTACTGGGAGTACACGTCATGTTGTAATTGATCATGTATCTGACCTTCTGTCTATTGACACGGGTGGATGGAACATAGGTTGTACACACTGTGTCTAGAGTGTGCACTCTTTCTAGTGTTACACCAGTAGAATCGTGCAGTTCTATTCATGTAGAAGTACCTAGGAAGAAGGGAATATTCAAGTACACGTCATGTCTCAGGAGGAACACGCTGTGTGTATGGGGTGTTACACAACCAGGTTGGAAGAGGTACATGCCCATGTCAAAGCTTAAGAGAACACGTCGTATAACCATCCTTTGGAAAACTTGAATGCTATCCTTCATCTATTCTATACTTGCACTTCTGAGTTGTAGTGTTGTTAATCTCATACTAAGGTGTGCGCTTGAACTTGCAAAGTCGTGCCACCAAGACTTCCTTTGGTTGTACGCTAGGTACAATATGATGATCAGACACTGGAAATGGTAGATCAGGGACTACCATCATATCCTCTCTTCATGCCCGTCTTGGCACCGACTGCTATACCAAATGCAGGTGTTGATGCACAGTTCTTTGAAGGCTTTATGATAATGATGCCGAATTTTTAAGGAGCACCACATCCTGCCCTGAATATGGAAGAGTTGACATTGGTGTTCCAGTAGCAGCATCCTCCCACTTTTTCATGGGATGGAGGACCACATGCTGCAAAGTAATGGTTGGAGGCTATGATTTCTATCTTCAAGCATCTGGAGATAACTCCTGAGAGGAGGTTGAAGCTCACCACTTACATACTACGTGATTCCTCCAAGAGATGGTGGGATGTTATCTCTCGGGTGGGATGTCATTGGGATATGTTTTGAGAAGAGTTTCAGAGGACATTATATGATTACTTCTACCTCGAGACGTTGAGGGCTGACTGAGCCTGAGAGTTCATGAATTTTGAGCAGGGTGCTCTTTCAGTGATGGATCAATCTTCTCGCATTACAGAGCTTCAATGCTTGACTCCAGTTTTGGTAGGTAACAAGTTATCACTGGCAGGCGACTTTAGTATGGTCTCAAGTATGACATCCAATCGCAGGTGAATTTTTTCAGGATGACTTCGGTGACTACTATAGTAAATCAGGCACTACTTACTAAGCGCAATCTGAGGGAGTTGAGAGCTACGATCCAGAGAAGTTCAGCATCCAGGGCTGGTACTCCCTTATTTGATAGTAGGAAGTGTCATTAGGAGCCTCCACATGGTGATTCTAGTAGCAGGGATGTATCTTCTGGTAGCTAGGTGAGGTGGAACCAGTGTGGGAAGAGTGGGAACACGAGACCTCATTGCCTGAGAGACCCAGTTGAGTACTGATCTTATGGAAATATGGGTTATCTTCAACATTTTTTCTGGATGTTCTCACCAGCAGCTAGTGAGAGGAGATCTGTTATGAATCCACGTTCATGATAAGGACCACCAGTTTCTCCTCAGTCAGGGAACTGGAGTTCGTCAGGCTATTCAGGCTGAGGAGGTGGTTATGGTTATGGTAGCCAGATGTAGGTTTTTAGCGATAGTAGGGTGGATCAGCTCAAGGTAGCCAGGCAGGGTCGCAGAGACGTGATACATGTCATACTTTTGCGATGGAACAGACCCAGCAGGAGTAGGATCCCAGACCCAGCAGGAGTAGGATCCCAGACCCTCTATAGTTAAGAGGTACGATTCTAGTTGTCTCAGTTTTAGCTTCTACTTTATTTGATACGGGGGCTTCCCAAAGTATTATATATATTGCTATTGTGGATATCCACGAGCTCTATATCATTACTTCTGATGATGTTATGACACTAGACACTCCGTTGGGGATTAGGACGACTAGTTTATGTTAGTGTGAGGAGTGACCTCTAGAGGTTGGTGGGTGTTACTTCTTATGGGACCTCTATGTCTTAATGATGACAGGCTTTGATGTCATTCTCATAATGGACTGGTTGGTCTCCATTCAGCTTTGTTGATTTCTATCTCTTCTGGGTGCGTTCCACATCACTAAAGGGAGGGTCCTTTCAATGCAATGGAGAATGGGATGTCCTTGAGAGTAGAGCTAGACCCAAGCATCATGAGTTGGGAGGAATTATAGCCCATATTTCTAGTTTATATTTGGATGACCAGGGGACTTCACAGAGGGACTTTCCTCAAGTGGTGGATCATTTTAGAGATGTCTTTCTAGATGAATTTTCAGGTTTACCTCTAGAGCGAGAGGTGGATTTCTCTATTGAGCTTGTGCTAGGAGCGACACCGGTGTCCTTTCCTCTTTATAGGATGACTAAAAAAAGTTACAGGAGCTCAAGATTCAGTTACAGGAGTTGCAGGAAAAAAGTTTCATGCGACCCAGTACTTCTCCTTGGGGTTCACCTGTCCTTTTCGCGGACAAGGAGGATGATACCCTCAGACATTTTGTGGATTATCTGAAGTTGAACTAGTTAGCGGTCAAGAACCAATATCCCTTACCGATGATTGATGATCTCTTTGGTCGGCTTCGAGGAGCCCGAGTGTTTTCAAAGATTGACTTGACATCCGGTTATCATCAGTTGTGCATTAGACCATCAGATATACCTCTTACAGCCTTTCGGAGTAGGTATGGTCTATACAAGTATTTTGTTATGATGTTTGGTCTCACAAATGCATCAGAAGTTTTCATGGCACTGATGAACTGAGTGTTCCATACTTACTTGGATTCTTTTGTGGTAGTCTTCATGGATGATATCTTGGTGTACTGCCACACTCAACATGATCATGCCTTTCATCTTGAGATCGTATTGAGTACATTGAGAGATCATCAGTGATATTCTAAGAGCTCAATGCGACACATTTGGATGGACCATATTCATTTCTTGGGTCATATTATCTCAGAGACGGGAGTATCAGTAGACCTAGAGAAAGTGAGTACAAAAGTTTCCTAAGTGCAACCGAAGAACGTCTTTGAGGTATAGAGTTTTCTGAGATGGCTGGTTACTACAGATGCTTCATTCAGGATTTTCATGCTTAGCAGCACCACTGATAGGCCTGACTAAGGGTGTGATGTACCTGTGGAAGGATTTCTGTGATTCAGCCTTCCAGGAGCTAAAAGGGAGATTGACTTTAGCCCTCATACTGATTTTTCCGGAGCTGGGAAAGAGTTACATTATTTACTGTGATGCACGGGAATGCCTAGCCGAACAGCCATGCGAAGCTGGAGAGCTGATTTCACGATGAAGATGCTGGGGAGGAGAAGTTCCAAGTAGTTAGTCTAGGTTGTATGTAATGGTTGAAGCCTATGGGCAATGAATTCCTCTAAGGCCTACGGGCCATGTAAAACTTACGCCTACGGGCCTTGTAAGGGTTTCACCTCACCCCTTGAAAGGTGGATTATCAAAAATCAATAAAAAATGAAGGTCTTCGGGTCATTGGAGGAAAGGTGCAGTTAGTTTTATTTCTCATTGAAAAACTAATTAAGATCTCATTATCTTATTGCCTTAAGAAAATAAAATAATTTTATTATTTACTATTCATAAGGGTCATACTACTATTCATATTACTATTCATAAGGGTATGTTACTATTCACCAACAAATCATGTTTGTTCTATCAGACTTCAAATGACTTACTGATCACAACTCTAGATGACCATTTTTTGAAATTCAAAACATAGAAGTCGAAAATTTATACTTAATAGCTAGGTTCGGACTATCTCCTAAATAACCTAGTATTGTTTCAAATGAACACAGTGATTAATAGAATGTAGAGAAACATACCATAAAATGTTTGGGGTGTTACACATCATCCACTGTGTTTCCTTTCTCAGGCCTGTAGGGAAGCTAAAAGTCAAAATACTGAAGGTACTCAACCCACCTTCACTGTCTCAAATTTAGATCACGCCGAGTAAAGATATACTTGATTCTTTTGTGGTCAGTGCATACCACAAAATGCTCCCTCAAAATATAATGTCTCTAACAGTGCAAAGCATGCATAGCTGCAGCTAACTCAAGATCAGGTGTCAGGTAGTTCCTCTCATGTGGCCTCAACAACCAATACTCATACACAACTCCTTCTCTTCACCCCTCTAAGCCTTGAAACTTCTCAAAGTTCTGCCCAAGTCTCTCTCCAAGATCCTCCCCCACGTCCAAAAGCTCCTAGCCTCTTCAAAATACCAAAACCTCTCCCCTTAAGAGGTTCTCAAAGGAGGAAATCTCAAGAGGTAAATTCTTCTTTCCAATTCTTTCAATTCTTTTATGTTCTTTTCTTTTTGTTTCTTTCCTCACCTCCCTTCACCAAAATGGTATGAAAAATCCAGTAACATACATGTACTGGAATGTTTTTATGCTAATGGTATATTTCATTACCTTCTCTCCTTCCCCCACCTTTTATTTGAAAGAAATGAAAGCACCGTTTGAGATGTGCTAATTTAGCACATTCAATGACAACGGTTTATCAATTTTTATTATAATCTTTAAATCTGGTCATGAAACCATTTGTGTTATGGTTGAACTAGATTATTATATATGTAATATATCCTATTTTTAGTTCTATAATCCCTTTGTACAAATGTTATTAATTTATAAGGGAAAACATGTTCATTGTAATCAAACTCACCGTTTAACCAAAACAGTTGTCACCAAGCTTATATATATAATAATTCGACTTCACTCTAAGTAACCAAATTAAATTTAAAACCATGTATTTTTCTGGATATTCACTAATATAATATAACTTCATTTCTGGACAACCACATCCATCTTATATATTTATCCGAACTTGAATATAAGTTAACCGATCATTTAAAACCAAGTAAACAAATGAGCCCGAATAATGAAATTGAACATTATAACTAATCAAAAAGGCCTTGAATGAACTAAAAAGGGTTGTTATAAATCATTTACATATATAAGTGGTTCTGGACTTGTGAATTAATAAGCCTAATTTGTTTATTCAGGTCTTAAATAACAAGTCAAGAACACCTTCAAGCATAAGGTAAGGGATTGCTTAACTCATTTTTCATTCTTTGAGTTAAACATCTATTTCATTGGTTACATCGTTCCAATAATATGTGTGAATGACCTCTGATTGTTTTATACTGTATATCCACTTATATTTTGTGGATTTCAATTTGTCACACATAAATATTTCATTGATTTATCGTCACTCTAATGACACAATCTTTGTAAGGGGTTTCTCATCTCACTTTCATTTCTGTGAGATTTTCATTATTCGCCACTTAATTCTTGTATGTGGTATATGTGTTCTGTCATTTGATATATAATAACATGATTCTCTTTATATTCATGTTAATCAATGATTCATTTGAGGTTTATTAAGTTATGGTCATATGATTTGACCGATTACATTGTTGTAAGGGCCTTTGTCTCAACTACTATTTTGTTGTGACTAACCTTGTATTGTGCACCTACTAATCCTTATGTGGTGTACCTACTGTCCATTTTAGATCACTTTTCATTTGAAATTATAATAAATATACATAATCTCATATCATGGATATGTTGTTGTCTAAACCGTATATCATTTTACATACGATGTTTATTTTGGACAGTTATTTTAATTATGGAAATATTGATGAATCTATATACTCTACTCTATACGGATATTGAAAAGGCATATTGCTCTTGTATTGAATCAATGTATAAGAAATGCTTTGGACATGCAGTGGTGGGTGGGGCCCGCTATAGCCCATCGATGCATCGGTAGGTCTCATGAGACAAAACAGTTTGGCGACAGACCCTTTGAGTTTGTTTCCAAAAATCAGACGGGTTTCTACCCATAGAACTAAACCGTTTTTACGGTATTATAGTTTCATGTGCCAGATACATGACGTCCAATTAATAAGCATTCTCTTTATTCATTATCAGTTATTATTATTATCCATGAGGTTTTCACTATGACAAAATCTATGGATGTTGTTTCATTCTCAGTTTATTAATGGCATTAGTTATTCATTTATTCACTATGTCATATTGATTATGTCAGATTGATTGTGATTCACTTATTATTATACTCATGCTTCTGCTATTTGTAACCCTTACTGAGCGTTTGAGCTCACCCCTTTCATTGTTTACCTTCAACAGGTGATGAAGAGAATGTCTTTTATTGAGTTCGTGTGGTTGCAGTTTTTAGTTTTCTTATGTATTGTATCTTGTAACCTTTTTCAATGTAATTTGTGTTACATCTATATATCTAGTTTCTTCAAGACTATTAAACTGATCGTTCCTTCGGGATTTTAATTCCTTCTAACTATGTCAATATCACAAGTAATGCACCAGCTCCAGCCTAGAGGGGTCGGGGTGTTACATGATGTGTTGGGCAGGAGAACTCAAATACAGGCAGTTCAGGAGGCCAGTAGTGAGTAGAAGCTTATGGATCTATTCTCCGAGATACATTTGGAGGTGCATGATAGACAAGGGAAAATGTTTCTTTCTTCTATAGTTTTTACCTCTACTCTACTACATCAAGTGCGAATGAGGCAGCTATCGGAGTCTGAAGGCATAGTCCTATGGGAGAGTGTGCCAGGTGGGGACCCTACTCCTGGGTGGACCATAGGCGAGGATGAGGTTTTGCGTTTTCATGAATGCATATGGGTGTCAGCAGACATACGCGAGGAGATTTTGTGAGATTTTCATACCTTAGTATGGAAAGTTCATCCTGGTGTCACTGAGATGTATCGAGATCTACATCATCAGTATTGGTGGCCAGACATGAAGAGAGATATAACTGGTTTTATTAGGAGATGTTCCACCTATCAGTAGGTGAAGGTGGAACATCAGTGACTGAAAGGGCTATTACAGCAGTTACCCATTCCCGGGTGGAAGTGGAATGATGTTACAATAGATTTTGTGATAAGTTTACCGAGGTCACCATAAGAGAATGATGCAGTTTGGGTTGTTATCGACAGGCTCACGAAGGATGCACATTTCCTGTCGATCAAGGAATCCTTTAGTGTTTATGAGCTTGGAAAGTTGTACATTCGAGAGATAGTATGTTTTCATGGGGTTCCACACTCTATCATTTCAGATATGGACGCTTTGTTAACTTATTGTGTCTTTCAGGGACTATAGAGGGCTTTGGGTACACAAATACTTCTGAGTACAACTTACCATACCTAGACAGATGGCCAGAACGAGCGCATGATTCAGGTTTTGGAGGACATGCTTCGAGCATGCGTCTTGGATTTTGAGGGCTCTTGGGAGAGGCACATACCCATGGTGGAGTTTTTCTACAACAATAGTCTTCAGGCAATGATTCAGATGGAACCTTATGAGGCATTGTACGATAAGCCACGTCGATCACCCCTATATTGTCTTGAGGCTAGAGAGGTATCTATATTGGGACATCGTCTTGTCCAAGAGACCACTGAGCAGGTGGAGTTGATTCAGAAGAGGATGTATACTGCACAATCTCTCCAGAAATCTTATGTTGATCGATTGAGACGACCCCTATGGTTTGAGGTCGGAGATCAGGTTTTCCTATGTATCACACCGAGGTTGGGGAACATGAGGGTTAAGAGATAGGGGAAGCTTTCACTGAGATATGTCGAGTCATTTGTGGTTTTGGAGAGAGTTGGTCGGTTGCCTATCAGTTTCAGTTAACTCAAAGGTACTGTGTTATGCAAGACGTATTTCATGTTTCTCATCAACGACATCACTTTTCAGACCCATATCATGTTTTTTAAACCCGAGAAGGTCGAGTTGGAGGTGGATGCATCCTTCGAGGAGCGCCCTATTCGGATTGTGGGTCGTAGCATGAAAGTTCTTCATGGTAGGTCTATTACTCTGGTATGAGTGTTATGGTAGTATAGCGAGTATAAGAAAAGACTTGGGAGAGGGAGGTCAACGTACGATCACAGTGGTCGGGGTTGTTCGCAGATTCTTCTTCACCACCCTTGGAAGGGAAATTCAGGGATGAATTTTTTTATGGGGGAATTTTTTAAGAACCTAGATCTTCATTTTAGGTATGGATCCTGTTTTCAGGTTGTTTTTTAGGGAATGGAAGAAAATTGGATTTTCTAAGTACACGTCTTTTACTTCTGATTAAATGTCGTGTACCTAGCTTGTCGTGTACAACTGCGTGCTAGTCGTGCAACGACCGAGTACATTGTCGTGTGGTGACCTGGCAGACCGCTTCAGTTGGGAGCCAGTTAAGGCTACTACACGGCGTGTACATTATATGAACATGCCATGTAATTTTCTTTTTTATTTGATATATCGTAGTGGGGTCGTGTCTTATGTTCGGATACATCTTCTTCTCCCAATGGTTCATACATGAGAGCAACAAAACGTCCGACGAACTCCAAACCCCTCCCGATTCTCCATCAGAGCCCCGAATGAAACATTATCCGGTGCATTGGAATCCCACCGGTGAGTTCTCAAATCCCCTAGAGTCTTTCTTCCTAATTCCTCCTCTTTCATGGGTTATTCGAGGTAGATCATTTTTTACCTTTTTGTAGATATACGCTAATTTGGGCCAATTCAAGGGCTGACGTTCATAGTTATAATTAATTTAATCAATTTTCATTATTTAATTAATTTAATTACTTTAATAAAATTTACTCATATAGTAACATAATTAGTACATAGTTATAATTTTATAAAACAAAATCATTATTTAAAATAAATAACTTAATTCTTTTATATACTTTATAATTTTAAAATAACTGATGACATTTATATAATATTTTTAATTCTGAAATAAAAATAAGCAATATATTTAAAATTTTGTTATTTTATAATAAAAATATGTTACATAAATTTTATAAATCAAACTATAATTCTAATTATCTTATAATTCATAATTTTAAATTTAAATCAATTATAATTATTTATTAATATTTTCATCATTTCATTGATTTAATTATGTTATTGCCATTCTTAAATGTAATTTAGTATATCATGAAATAATTATTTATAACAATTTTATAAAAAAAAATCTATACAAAAATAATAAATTAAATGTATTTATTATTAAAAAGAATACTCATATACATATATTTATTCCAATTACCTTACAAATCCATTTATATTAATTATAAATTATATACATATATTAAAGTATTTATATTAATTTATTAAGATATAAAAATAATATTTCTTGAAATATAAATTAATATGTTATATTTTGTTCAAAAATGTAATTTGATTATTTAAAATATTTAAATTATTTTTTATTAGATCATTTCTTTTTCTCAGGATGTTACATTCATCCCCTTGAATGAATTGTGCCTTCTCAATTCATTTTTCAGAATTTCAAAAATTCTTAATTTTCATCTTTAGAATTTGGAAAACTAGAACTTATAAGGGGTATTAATTACCTAATAAAAATTTCAACATATATATTTTGTTTTCCTCAAAAGACAACATCAATTCTCTAAAGTTGTCTAGACTGTTCCTCTAATACTAATTATAATGCTCTGATCTTTCACTTCGGGTTACATTCTTAATTAAATGTTCTATACATTATTTATAAAAGAAATTGATCAAATAAACAACACTTAACCATGACTTTTGACCAATCTAGGTTTTGGAAAATTATATTATGCCTTACATTTGTTAGAGTTGAACAAAAATAAAACAAATGCCTACTATGATTTCGTGTGTGCTAACTCCAAAAGCATCGAAGTGCGACTTAGAGTTTCTATGATTCATGTGAAAATCATTTAAAACATGGTATGGACATTTAATTTCCCAATAACTGTTTTGTAATCGTTGAAATGCCTTTTAGAAAATCATTCTTTGAAAATACCTTTATGCGAAATGATTTCAAATTTCTTTTAGTAATAACGTAAAAATACTTTGGAAATACCTTTTGAAATCTTTTTTGAAATAACTTGTGCTTTAAAACTATATTACTTTTGAAATTAATTATGTTCAATAATTAATTGAAATATAAACCATTGATTTTTAGAAAACATTACGCAAGCTTTTGAAAGAAATATCACTATGGACACTTAAGACATTGAAGACTATCTTAGGTCTACCCAGTTTCCAAGTTATGGGTTCACAACCCAATTCCCTACCATATTTACAATATTCAACTATCGGTTTTTTATGAAAACTTTTTAATCTTGTTTATATATATACATACATTTTCCACTAGAGTTTCTACTTTAAAAACATGAAGACATTTTTAATACATTTGTATGTTTATATATGTATATATATATATATATATATATATATATATATATATATATATATACTCTCACAAAAACGTGTCTACTAGATTCGGAATAATAAAATCTCACTTTGACTTGAATTTTCATGATATGAGAGTACTTGTCATCCATATTTCCCATTAACAAAAACGTTATTTAAAAATTATATCTATAAAAGAATGTTTTATTCATAAAACAAACATATATATTAATAATAAATACTAGTGCATGCATAATATTTCATGAGCTATGATGGTTGTCATATCTTATTAATGAAATCCAAGATTTTATATGCACTTTGCCCACATGACATGATCGTTATAAATATTTACAAGTATAAATAGTAAACATAAAATGATATCATAAGATAACTTTTATTTTTTAAGTAAAAACTAACAATAAAGTTACTTATAAAGCATAATTATTTTTATTTCAAAAATAATAATACTATATCACTGAAAATAATAATACCTTCAATATTATAAAACCAAAATCGAGTTTCTTTGAAAATATTCATATATGTAATTATAAAATCGATTTTGAAATATTGTAGAATATAAGATCTCAAATAAATAAATTCTGTTATGATAATAATAGAAATGGAGATTTGGAAATTTTATTCCCAAGGAAATATAATTTTCAAAATAGAATCAGTAGAAATAAAATAAAATCTCTTAAACAAAACCATAAAATTAAAATAATAATTTTGAAATAAACAAACAAACAATATCTTAATAATAATTTTGAAAACATGATGGTAAATAGAAAAATTCCAATACAATTAAATTCACAAAGAAGGAAAATATTTGCAAATAAAATAAAACTATCCATTGCAAAAATAAAATATAATTTCATACAAATTATTTTAAAATAAATAATCCCTTATTTGGTATTTTCATACGACTACTTTGACTTATTCTTCTTCCTATTTTCACTGATATAACTCTTATACTCTCAAAATTGAAATCATAAATGAGGAATGGTATGAAAAGGCTTTCCTGCTACACCAGCCTCACATAGAAAAGTGTGGAGAAAGTCTGATTTATATATAGTAGCGCTAACACTTCAAAAACAGAAACTAAAAATGATATAAAACTATGTTCAGTGTAAGTAGTAGAGATTGATAAATAATTTTTTTCTTTTATTGGTATTTTTATCTTCTCAAATAGTGAATTCATTGAATCAGTCACCGATGTAGATTTTAATTGATAATGCATGAAGAATAAAAATCAACCGATTAATGAATCTACATTTTGAAGATTTGTATAAACAAAACAAAACCAGAAGGAAATAATAAAAAAGAAGAAGCAGATATCTATTTGGGATTTAATACCAGCAATTCAAAATACCAAAAAATAGATGAATAGAAACAGAATGACGCAAGAGGAAAAAATACAAAAATACAATGAATCGGCATCAAAAAATGCTTGCAGATATAAAAAATCTGAGATAGGAGGGCGTCGATATCATTGAAGATGAAAAATGAAAGAAGACGACGATTATGTATTCAATAAACCAAAAAAATAAATCTAAAATGAGATCCGGATAACTGAAACCTAATAGATCTACCCTGAGTAAATCGAACCACAGATCTGAGTTTAAACCCTAGATGCGACTCAGATCTCACCTTATGGAGGATTGTTGGTGGTCGAACCTCCAACCGAGCTTGATTTTGACTTCGATCTTCATGCGGCCATGCTTCAGATCGCTCAACATCTCCTCTCCCCCGAAGACGGAGCTTCGTTTCCCCTTATCGAAGCCCTGTGACTGGGCTCAGTTCACTTCACCATTCACCTTACCTCACCCAAAGGTGAACCCAGCTGCTCGGTTCAAAAGGGCCCTAAACCGATGTGAGGCCGAACACGAATCCATGTCGATAGAACCTGAATTTTTATAATTCATTTCATTTATATTTTAATCTATTTTATTATTCAATTAATTTAATTACTTAAATAAAATTTACTTATTTAGTTAGATAATTAGTACATAGTTTTAATTTTATAAAACCAAATCCTAATTGAAAATAAGAAACTTAATTCTTTCATATATTTTATAATTTTAAAACGAATGATTTCATTTATATAGTATTTTTAATTTTGTAATAAAAACAAACTATATATTTACAATATATATATTTTATAATAAAAATAAATTACATAAATTTCATAAATCAAAATATACTTATAACTATCTTACATTTCATAATTTTGTATTTTAAATCAATTATAGATTATTTAGTGATATTGCCATCATTTTGTTTACTTCATTACGTTATTATCATTCTTAAATGTTATTTAGTATATCATGAAATAATTATTTATAATAATTTTATAAAATGTTGATTTACTAGAAAAAAATAATTAATTTAATGTGTTTATTATTAAAAATAATACTCATATACATATATTGTTTCAAATTAAATTATAAATAAATTTATATGAATTATAAATTATATACATATATTAAAGTATTTATATTAATTTATTAAGACATAAAAATAATATTTCATAAAATACAAACAAATATGTTATATATTGATTCAAAACATATTATGATTATTTAAAAAATATTTATAAAACTTTTTTATTAAATCGTTTCTATTTCTCAAGATGTTACGATTAGTTTTTCCTTGGCCCACATTATTGAACATTTCTCTCAAACTCTACTTTCACAGCTTGTTCATATAACATTCCTCAGTTTTATACAAAATCACTGGCTTATCATAATTTTTCATCCATTAAAAAGGTTAAAAAAATTCGTGTGTGATACTTTAAAAGTGTTTTATTTTTGAAAATTTATTTAGACAAACACAAATACATCCTTCCCTTGGGTTTGATACGATAATACT
Source organism: Viscum album (assembly GCA_963277665.1). Classification (NCBI taxonomy): domain Eukaryota; kingdom Viridiplantae; phylum Streptophyta; class Magnoliopsida; order Santalales; family Viscaceae; genus Viscum; species Viscum album. The sequence continues at coordinate 1,620,417,172 of OY728125.1, forward strand.
TTGGGTTTCAAGTAAGTAACCCTTATTTTATGATTTCTAAGTATATAATGTGTTTGGGTGATGTTTGGGAGAGTTTGGATGAAGTTTAAAATGTTATTTTGGATTTTATAAGGGCACAATGTCTGTGGAAACTGTGAAGTACCTATAGAAAACCATGCAAAAGGAGGCAGGGGCTAAGGAGAAGGTGCACGGTCAGTCGCACGGTTTGTCCAAACCCTGCCGCCACCTAAGAGAAACTATGCTACATGGGAAGGTGGGCTTCGGCATAGTTGGTGCATGGTTTTCTAGCCGTGTGATCCAACTATGTGAGGCCTCCCCATGAGGTATTAACTGGTGCATGGTTAGCACATGGTTTTCTTAACTGTGTGACTAACCATGCATAGGATAAAAAAAGTATCCACAAAAGGTGGATCAAGGTAGTTATGTGTTTTAATGCCTCTGTAACGACCCGAAATTTTGAATAAATCTTGTTTCCTAATTTTGTGTGTTATTTTATTTTTATACTCAACAAAACTGTTTCATTTGATAACATAAGTATAATTAAAATGAGACCGTTGGGTTTCGACTGTTATATGACCATTGGTCAATATGACCGTTGGAAACTAAATGTTGCGATTATTGTCTCTAAATGCAAGTGATCTTGGTTAATTAATATAGAAAGAAGATTCGATAGCCTCATCCAGTAGTCTCGGGCCAATCAAAGCCCATCTAATAGAACTCGGAAAGGAGGCAGCACCACTGGGTTTTGCTCTGGACCAAACCCAAGCCGAACTTCATCGTGTGAAGCTAGAATGGAATCGCCTTCATGAGAAGTTCAAACTGATAGAAATTACTACTCGTGCAATGTTGGTCGAGTCGCCCTTGGATTCTCTCACCTTAGCACACCTTAGACTTAGATCCTATGCTGAGATTATAAGGGGCTATGTAAGGATACCGTAACTGCTTTGTGTAATCGTTTGAGATAAATAAAATTGTGTTTTCTTCTTATGGTGAAGTTTGTAAATTTTCAAATGTTCGGATAAATGTAGGATGTATATTATTGATGAATTTGAAAAAAAGGGATATTTTAAAATATTTTTTTAAACCTTAAATAATTAACGATGTATAATGATTTTCAAAAAATGGTCTTCTGCAAATGTGTTCAGCAAGAAATTTGGAGTTTAATAAGATCAACTTAATTTTTGGTGAATAGTAATTTATGAATAGTGATTTTACGCTTAGGATTAGTAATGTGACCAAATGGATTAGTAATCTCACTTAAAGAAAGTATTAATATAATATAGGCACCTTGATTAAGTAATGTGATTCAATAAAATAAGTAAATAACTGTTTCAGAAATTATTAGTCAAGTATTAGTTTTTTTCAGGTGAATAATGTTTTTTAATTAAAAATTAAATTAAAAATATTTAGAAAAATATTTTTATAAAATGGACTTTATTTTTGAATTCAGAACATCGATATTATGTTAAGGTAATTCTTGGGGTTTTTTCTGAAAAAAATGAATTTTCAGTGAATAGTGTTTTTATTTAAAAATTAAATTAAAAATATTTAGAAAATTATTTTTATAAAATGGAGTTTATTTTTTAATTCAGAGCATTGATATTATGTTAAGGTAAATTTTTGGGAGTTTTCTGAAAAAGTTGAATTTTCAGTGAATAGTAACAATACACTTCTAGGGTTTCGGTATGTTTAATGACATCATAACTGCATCATGATGATGTCATGAGATATTTTTAGGGATGGTCGACTTATGAATAGTAAGATAAGGTATGAGGTGTCCCAAGTGGCCAATACTATGAGGAAATACCACTTGTTTTGCCAATACCACCAATGAGGTGTCTCTTGGCCATTAATGTCTTGTCCCCTCACTTTCCCTATAAATACCAAGTCATTCTCTCATACTTTCCATTCCAAAAACCTCATCAATGAAGTTCTGGTCTCCTTACCTCCCAAGGAGTCCTCCCAAGGTGCCCTCAAGCCTCCCAAGGTCCCAAACTTCAAGATTTCGAAGTTACTCTTCAAGGTAAGGGATCCTACCTCTTTCTTTCTTTCCAAGTACTCTCTTTTATGTCATTCCTTTTATGCTCCATGTTCTTATGTTGGAGGATGTTCTTTTATATTCATCCTAATATCCTTTTCATGTTCATATGATGAGAGACCCCCTCTTGCTCTCATCAATTCATTTTAAGAATGGTTAAGTGGCACCGTTAGGCTGCTGAATTTTTGTAAGGGATTCTTTCACCCTTCCCATTTTCAAAGTTCTAATTTCATGTCAAGTCTTTCAAGTTACTTTTTTTATGTCAGGGTATGATCTCCATCATACTGATATTTTATGTTCATATGATGAGAGGCCCTATTTGATCTCGTCAGTTCATTTTTTTGAATTTTTAAGTGATGCCGTTAGGCTGCCGAATTTTCATGAGAGAAATCTTATTTTTGTCTTTCTTCCATGTTTTTTATTTCATATGGTATGTCTTTAAAATTTCATTACCATGTTCTTATATCCTATATATTCTGTCCCTCTACTGTTTTATGGATCATTTATGAGTGGGTAACCCATGTCACCTCTCTTTTCAATATTTTCTAAAACCCTATAACATAGCCGTTATGCTGTAGAATTTTCATCTCAAAATGTCTCTCCCTTTTTCTCAAATTATTTTATTTTATTAAGTGAATACTCAAAGCTCTTTCTTCTATATGGGTATTCACATATATATCAAAATGTTCTATTTTAATTCTGGGACTTACATACATGATACCCTCTTTCCTTTTTCCGTGGGTTTAAAGTGACATAAAGATCATGTCTTTAAAACAGTTTTTAAAACATTATGATTATGAAATGAAACCCATTTGTTTTATTCTATATGGGTTGTTTATGAAATGATTGATGATGATATATGTGGCTCACATGATAATAAAGGCAAATTTAAGGGTGCGCCCTGATATCACCCCAATGCATTGGGTAAGGACTTAATCTCTAGAGATGACCATTTTTAACGATATCTTGGTGAATAACCTTGGTAATTTTTAATGACACATTGGGGATGGACCTTGGTGAAACGGAAATTATTGTCTATGTTAAATGTTGTAGCCACATCTTCAAGTTATGAAACACATTATTTTTATTATGATATGCCTCATGATCTCTTTCTCATGCCTTAAAGTTATTTTTCATGACTTTTGATGTATCTCAAGTTGGCATGTAAAATGTTTCCCTTGTTTCCCTTACTGGGCCTTCTACTCACCCTTTCCTTTGATGTATGCTCCCAGGTTATGATATGCTGTAATGAACTTAGGATGAATAAATGAATAAGCCTTTCAAGTGTTTAAGAAGAATGTTTTATGTTGTCATGTATTAAGTTCATGGTTTCCAAGACACTAAACCTTAAAGATCCTCGGTTTTGTATAATGTAATGAAAGTTTATGTGATAAAAAGGAGGGATGTTATAGTTGGTATCAAAGGATGGTTTAGTTATTTGTGGAAATTAGGATATGAAAACTTTAGGAATAACCCTATAGAAAAGTTTAAATATAGGAAATCTTCCTAGTATTTTGGTGAGTATTGAGTAAGTGGGTTCCAAACAAATAAATCCCTATCTGGATACGAACAAGTAGAGGTGGCTCTGTCACATATGCTATTAGGAGTGAAAACTCTGACAAGGTGTTTCAAGCTTGACCCGGGGTAACCTGGTGCACAACAACGGGCCTTGTTGCACTCTTGGTTAGACACTCTCGGGGGATATACTTTGGTAAATTCATAAGCTTTGTATGAACCATTATTAAAGGGACAAAGATAAAATAAAATAAAGATTCACATAAGAATATATGATCATGGATAACCTAGATTGGAACCTAGGGGATCACAATTTAGGGTATACTTTTCTTCTACAAGTTTATCCTTCTATGCTTTAAGTTTCCTTTTCATGATTATTGGCTAAGTATTTAAGCCCCCTAATTATACTTTCTTTTCTTAGTTAATGGAGGGAAATGGAAGAACATGTCCCAACAACCAATGTGATAGGAAATGTGATGATTGCCCTATTAAAATGATAGAGATGACGAGAGATCAAGTTGAACATATTGTGATTATGCCAAACCAGCTTTCAAAAATCACAATTAATAATTGGTACCTAGTTGAATGCCCAAATTCATCAAGGAAGAAGAAGACGAAGTCTCAAGGATGTTCATCTGATAAAGTTGATAAGGGAAAGAAGACCAAATTTCCTTTGTGCAAAAAGTGTGGAAAGGGGCACCAAGGAGAATTTCACAAAGGAATCAGGAGATGTTTTAAGTGTGGGGTGATAGGGCATAAAGTAGCCAATTGCTTTTAAAAAAATGGATAATGTGATGAATAGAGATAAGGCTTGATCTAATGTACCTTATACTTTTTAATGTTGTAAATATGGAGAATTTGGACATTATCCAAGGCAATGCTCTCTTGGAAGGGATGAGAAGCATGATGAGCATCAACAATCTTCAAGGACAAGGGAACAATGCTAGTCTTATGCTGAGATGGATCATGATGACTAAAGTACATGTAACTTCTTCACAATAATTGTCTATTTCATGTTGTATTTTAGTTCGTTACCTATGAGCATATCTTTAATGTTTTCTAGGAACATTGAGTCACTACCTAATATGGTTTTATATCATTAAGGAAAACATCTATTTTTATGTACCACATGTTGATGTTGTGAAGCTGTTCTTCTTGAACAAAAAAATATGATTAGGGGATTAAAAGATGATTATTATTTTGGAAGATGCTCACTATTTTGGGAACCCTATATGATCAAGGTAAATAGATTACTACGGTATTTTCTTTGAGGAGTAAAGGTTTACTTATATTTTGAAGAATCGATGAATTTAAGGTGAACTTATAGTAATTTAGGTTACTTATAGAAATGATTAACCTATCTTGGGGAAAATATATTTATGTTATTTACTTTTGTTATAAGATGTTACGAGTGGTTGATGTTGTTTGTAGATGAACGATAAATTTTATCTTGGAAGACTATGTTATCAAATCCTTCTTGTATTTGGGTTTCAATCTTAGTTTGGTTTATTTTGAGGAATTTTAAGGACAGTTATTTATGGAATGGTCTATGATGATCTTTGGGTAGTACTATGGAATTTTGAAGATTTAAAAGTAGTTTACCTTCCTATGGGGTTCTTTCTTTTTGAAGAGTTGTTTTATCTTACCCTTTCTGTTTTTGGGATAATGTTTAAAGATAGAAGAAATAGATAGTTAATCTTTTGTGGATTATGTGATTCTCTAGAAGATGATTCTTGTGATTTTGATGAGACCAAGTGTTTTTGAATGCTCATCGTTTGGAGAAAAGATTAGTCTTGGTAGAAACTTATTAAAGGATGAAACTCTACTTGAAGGTAAGTATATTTCCTTGTGTTCTTATTCTATGTAGTATATGAATTCCTCAAAATTATTAAAAGGAACATAAAACAAAAACGTTGTTGGTTTAAGTTTCCTACTGGGTAATCAAAGACCATTTACACACATCATAAGTTTGTGATTTTCTTGTGGTTAACTTTCTCCTAATCATGTTTTCTATCACTCTCCATCAGAATATGACCCATTGTTTTCTCTTACATATCGATGTTTCCCTACATGGAATCCTAGTATGGGTTAACTCGGGTGACCTTTGTACTTCCCTTTCTTTCTTTTAAAGTAATAGTTTTACTGACTCCTTTTCTGATGTGGGACTTTCAATGAAATTTCCAAGACCAATTTTTAAAATTGCGAGGATGCAATTTCTTAATGGGGGAAGAATGTAACGACCCAAGATTTTGAATAAATCTTATTTCCTAATTTTGTGTGTTATTTTATTTTTATACTCAACAAAACTGTTTCATTTGATAATATGAGTATAATTAAAATGAGACCGTTGGGTTTCGACTGTTATATGACCATTGGTCAATATGACCGTTGGAAACTAAATGTTACGATTATTGTCTCTAAATACAAGTGATCTTGGTTAATTAATATAGAAAGAAGATTCGATGGCCTCATGCAGTAGTCTTGGGTCAATCGAAGCCCATCTAACAGAACTTGGGAAGGACGTAGCACCACTGGGCTTTGCTCTGGACCAAACCCAAGCTGAACTTCATCATGTGAATCTAGAATGGAATCGCCTTCACGAGAAGTTCAAACTGATAGAAATTACTACTCGTGCAATGTTGGCCAAGCCGCCCTCAGATTCTCTCACCTTAGCACACCTTACACTAAGGTCTTATGCTGGGGTTATAAGGGGATATGTAAGGAGACCGTAACTGCTTTGTGTAATCCTTTGAGATAAATAAAATTGTGTTTTCTTCTTATGGTGAAGTTTGTAAATTTTCAAATGTCCGGATAAATGTAGGATGTATATTATTGATGAATTTGAAAAAAAGAGATATTTTAAAATATTTTTTTAAACCTTAAATAATTAACGATGTGTAATGATTTTCAAAAAATGGTCTTCTGCAAATGTGTTCAGTAAGAAATTTGGAGTCTAATAAGATCAACTTAATTTTTGGTGAATAATAATTTATGAATAGTGATTTTACGCTTAGGATTAGTAATGTGACCAAATGGATTAGTAATCTCACTTAAAGAAAGTATTAATATGACATAGGCACCTTGATTAAGTAATGTGATTCAATAAAATAGGTAAATAACTATTTCAGAAATTATTAGTCAAGTATTAGTTTTTTTCGGGTGAATAGTGTTTTTTAATTAAAAATTAAATTAAAAATATTTAGAAAAATATTTTTATAAAATGGACTTTATTTTTGAATTCAGAACATCGATATTATGTTAAGGTAATTTTTGGTGTTTTTTCTGAAAAAAATGAATTTTTGGTGAATAGTGTTTTTATTTAAAAATTAAATTAAAAATATTTAGAAAAATATTTTTATAAAATGGAGTTTATTTTTGAATTCAGAGCATTGATATTATGTTAAGGTAATTTTTTGGGAGTTTTCTGAAAAAGTTGAATTTTCAGTGAATAGTAAAAATACAGTTTTAGGGTTTTGGTAAGTTTAATGACATCATAACTGCATCATGATGATGTCATGAGATATTTTTAGGGATGGTCGACTTATGAATAGTAATATAAGGTATGAGGTGTCCCAAGTGGCCAATACCATGAGGAAATACCACTTGTTTTGCCAATACCACCAATGAGGCGTCCCTTGGCCATTAATGCATTGTCCCCTCATTTTCCTTATAAATACCAAGCCATTCTCTCATCCTTTCCATTCCAAAAACCTCCTCAACGAATTTATGGTCTCTTTACCTCCCAAGGAGTCCTCTCAAGGTGCCCTCAAGCATCCCAAGGTCCCAAACTTCAAGATTTCGAAGTTACTCTTCAAGGTAAGGGATCCTACCTCTCTCTTTCTTTCCAAGTACTCTCTTTTATGTCATTTATTTTATGCTCCATGTTCTTATGTTGGAGGATGTTATTTTATATTAATCCTACTGTCTTTTTCATGTTCATATGATGAGATACCCCCTCTTTCTCTCAATCAATTCATTTTAAGAATGTTTAAGTGGTGCCGTTAGGCTGCCAAATTTTTGTAAGGAATTCTTTAACCCTTCCCATTTTCAAAGTTCTGATTTCATGTAAAATATTTATTATGTTGGGTTATGATCTCTATCATACTGATATTTTATTTTCATATGACGAGAGACCCTATTTGATCTCATCAGTTCATTTTTTTGAAGTTTTAAGTGACGCCGTTAGGCTGCCGAATTTTCAAAAGAGAAATCTTATTTTTATCTTCCTTCCATGTTTTTCATTTTATATGGTATGTCTTTAAAATTTTATTACCATGTTCTTATATCCTTTATATTCTGTCACTCTACTGTTTTATGGATCATTTATTAGTGGGTAACCCATGTCCCCTCTCTTTTCAATATTTTCTAAAACCCTATAACATAGCTGTTATGCTGCAAAATTTTCGTCTCAAAATGTATCTCCCTTTTTCTCAAATTATTTTATTTTATTAAGTGAATACTCAAAGATCTTTCTTCTATATGGTTATTCACATATATATCAAAATGTTATATTTTAATTCTGGGACTTACATACATTAAACCCACTTTCCTTTTTCTGTGGGTTTAAAGTGACATAAAGATCATGTCTTTAAAGCGGTTTTTAAAACGTTATGATTATGAAATGAAACCCATTTATTTTATGCTATAAGGGTTGTTTATGAAATTATTGATGATGATATATGTGGATCACATGATAATAAAGGAAAATTTAAGGGTGATCCCTGATAGCGCTCCAATGCATTGGGTAAAGACTTAATCTCTAGAGATGGCCATTTTTAACGATACCTTGGTGAATAACCTTGGTAATTTTTAATGACACCTTGGGGATGGATCTTGGTGAAATGAAAATGATTGTCTATGTTAAATGTTGTAGCCACATATTAAAGTTATGAAACAATTTATTTTTATTATGATATTCCTCATGATCTCTTTCTCATGCCTTAAAGTTATTTTTCACGACTTTTGATGTATCTCAAGTTCACATGTAAAATGTTTCCCTTATTTCCCGTACTGGGCCTTCTGCTCACCCTTTCCTTTGATGTATGCTCCCAGGTTATGAGATGCTGTAATGAACTTAGGATGAACAAATGAAGAATCCTTTCAAGTGTTTAAGAAGAATGTTTTATGTTGTCATGTATTAAGTTTCTGGTTTCCAAGACACTAAACCTTAAAGATCCTCAGTTTTGTATAATGTAATGAAAGTTTATGTGATAAAAAGGTGGGATGTTATAGCCTCCCCCCTAATGTTCCGAACTATGAATTTTTTTCTCTCCAATTTTTTAGAACCTCTCCCCATTGGTTCAAAAGCGATTTTAAGGCTTCTCTTTGTGTTCTATTGCAAGATTCATACTTTAATTCATTTTCATTTGTGATTTTCCATGGTTTTCCTTAAATCCACTTTTCAATACCTCTTGGTTTCCTTGATTTATTCTCGTTGTGGATATATATAAAGTATTTTATACAAAATATGTTTTTATTTTTATTTTTCTAATTTAGGGGAGTATATTTAAAGAGGGTTTTTTGAGTTTCAACCTGATTCTTTGGGTATTTCTTTTCATTTTTAATTTTTTCCAAATCCTTAGTGGTATGTAGATTCTCTCTAGACTCCTCTATTTAGAATACGATGGATTTATTTAAAATTCATGGTTTTGGTTCAAATTGATTATGAATACCATGTGCAATAATTGGTAAAAACCTTCTTAGTGATTTTTTTTTGGAAATTGGGAAATTTTTTATTTTGCTCGAAAGAGAATTGGGAACCATGATTTTATAATGATGATTTTAAAATATTTGATGGTTTTTTATATGGAAAATGGGTTCTCAATAAAAATATTGTTTTATTGAAATTTTTTGTGCACACTTGGGATTTCAAGGTTTTGTGTCATGGGTTCATATGCATTGGGATGGATAAGGGTGTGATGTACCCTTATCATAAGGTTGTGACAAAAATGGGAATAAAGTACCCCAATCAAGGTGGTTTAGTAAGTGACATCTTAGTCAAATGATGAATCTAACATCACATGTATAGGGAGTTTCAGGCTTTTTTCATGGATGGATGTGTGGATATTTGGAACAGAATGGTTTATTCCCAAATGGGTTTTATGAATGGTTTTAGAGCATTGTTTCATTGCTTTCCTTGGAATTTGATTTTGTTCAGCAAAACTGTTTTATGATGGAAATTTTTTATGTTGTGATATATAAAATTTATAAATTTCCATATATAATTTTTTTTAGATAAATGTAATAATAGGTTCTATCATAGTGTCATGAGTAGGGAATTCATTTGGGGAAAACCTACTGAGTTTCATTACTCACCAATAACATAACAATTTGGTGATTTCACAAATATCATTTATCAAGACATAGGAAAAGGTAAGGTATCACACATCTCTAATGGTGATTAGTGTTACTTGGGGTGTTTGGTGGAGTTGAAGCATGAAGCTTATTGGATCTTTGGAGTTATCATTGTCATTGAGTTTTGTTGCTTTCATAGTCTTCTGTTGTGTACTTGGTTAATTTGTTGTCATTTGATGTGGTAATATTGTATAGTTTTAAATTGATATAATGGTTATGATTTGACCTATTCTTCATTAATATCATTCATCATGTACTACTCTATTTGGTTATGAATTATTTGGTTGTTGTCATTTGATGTGCTAATTCAGAGTATTGTTCAAAAATTTCAGGATGTGGAAAATAGAAATAAGGGTGATGTTCCAAGGATAGTTGATCATTTTTTCCAATTCTAGAAGTAGAATCAAACCATTATTCATGGTGATTCTAAACTGGAAAACGAAGTGGCATGGTTAAAATGGATTATCGTAAATTCAATTTCATCAGTAAAACAACAAATTTGATAGTCATGATGGAGACTTATATAATTGAATATATTTCATGCAAGTGGTGGAATTTAGCTATTCAAGCAAGATTAGACCACGAACTAGCATGGGAGGATTTTGAGGAATTTTTTAACAAAAAATTCTATCCTCATACATTCATAATTTAAAGAACGACATATTTCTTTATTTTGATGAAATAAAATATTTCATTCTTTGAGTATGCGACTAAATTCATGAATTTGGTGTACATTTCACTTGAAATTGATGCTAGTGCATCCTTAAAGGAATACATCATTGAATATCATATGAGATATGAGATTCACTTGAAAAATATTTTTCTCTTTATTATAAATTATATAGAGATGAAAAATAGAGAAATGGTAGATGAAAGAGGAATATCAGGAGATAAGGGAGGATATTGCATGTTGATACTCAAGGGAAAAGGTGGGAACTCTAATGTTGGGAGAAACCAGAATAGGGACACCTATTTTAAAAGTGGGAGCATGAATCGAAATCAGTTACTTGGATTGGTAAACCTTTCTCCTTCGATAATAGAATGATGTTAGCAATGTGGTTTAGTAGACCAAATACTGTGAGACTGTACGACACGACCTAAAGCATGCCCAAAATGCAATCATATGGGTCAACTTCAGCACTATTATTGTGGTGCTCCATGGTCAGGTGTTCAAGACACTTCTCAAGTGTCGTAGAGATTGTACGCTTCAACGGGATGAGGGGGGAATAATGAATCTTGTCATCATGACAAATCTAGGTGTGATGATTCTAAGAATACCATTACTCTTAAGATAGTTCAATCTTCATAGTAAAATAGAGAATAATGTCTAGTGAGTAAGAAATTACATGGATATAAGCATGTTATTGTGGATGATCAGTCTAAAACATCTATGTTGTGAGGTACAATTATTTTGAATTATAATTTTATGAAATATTTTTTTATACAAGTGTATCCCACTCGATTAATTTTTATTATTCTATTGATTTATTGGTTTTAAACATTGATATGATGCCTCATATGTTTAAATTAAAAACTCATCTTTGTCAAAGAGAATGCTGAGCCTTTGTGTGTAGATAATGTTATATAACTATTGGTATATCCAAGATAAAATGGGATATATCTATGCTTGAGATGGATGTATATGATATAATCCTAGGTATGGATTGGTTTAAAACATTCATGCCTCACGCCGACTGTTATACTAGAAAGGTTAGTTTCACAACTGAATATGGTGTCGAGCTTCTCTTTTGAGGAAACTGGATTGTAGTGGTATGTGCAATGGGCTCGTTGGAACTAGTAGTTGAAACCATCTCATACTAGTTTCAAGTGACTTATTTGAAGTTTATGGATGAGATATAGAAAAATAGTTTTCCAAAATTGGTATATTAGTTTCCATATATGTTTCCAAAAAAAAAATTCTCAAGGTTCCCACTATTAAAGGATGGGACATTTATGATTGATCTCCACCTTCAAACCTGTTTTATTTTTTTGTCCGTCTTATCGAATCGAATCAATATAATTAAGGGAATTGAATGTATAGTTTGGAGAACTAGAAAGAAAATGATTCATTCATCTGAGGACATCTCTAGGTCCAACACCAGTCTTGTTTGTCCAGAAGACAGGGAGAACTCTTCACCTGTGTGTATAATATCATATGATTCACTACGTTATGATAAACAACATGTATCCATTTCCACATAGTGATGATCTAGTAGATAAATTTATAAAATATCAATGGTTTTCAAAGATTGACTTATGATCAAGATAAGAACAATTGCGAGTTTAGAATTGGGATATTCCAAAGACAAGTTTTAAAAGAAGATATGGCCATTATGAATATGTGGTGATGCATTTTGGTCTTATGAATGAACCAACAGCCCAATTTCATTGATTAATAAGATATTTTAGTGATATAAAAATTATTTTTGGTGGTTTTTTTTAATGAAATATTGGTGTATTCAAGGACAAGGAATGATCATGAACAACACTTGGTGATAGTGTTGGGAATCTTCCAGGATCATTGTTTGTATTCCAAACTATCAAAGTGTTACTTTTTGGTAAAATAAGTACACTTTAATGGCCATATAATCTCTGAAAAAGTTGTTTCTATGGATCCAAAAAAAATATAGAAGTTGTTATCTCTTACAAACCACCAAATAATTCCTTCTAGATATAGAGTTTCCTTGGACTGGATGGTTATTACCAATTAATTGTTCATGAATTCTCATGACTGGATTTTCCTATGACAACATTGACAAAGAATAATGTTCCATTCTAAAGGAATTCTGAATACTAGAAATATTTTCATGAACTAAAGGTTCTCCTTACATAGAACCAATATTGATTTTTCAAGAATTAGGACAAGGGTACATGGTGCATTGTGAGGTTTGAGGATCCATGTGGGGATGTATTATCTAGTGGGGAGATGTTATTATTGCTTATGGATCAAGGAAATTATGCGTTTCAAGAGAAGAACTACCAACACATGATTTGGATATTTTCATCATCATATATGGTTTTAGGACTTGGTGTCATTATATATTTAGTGAGAAATTAACTATGTTAAATGATAATAAGTGGTTGATGCATATTTTCTCACAATCAGATTTTAATATGAGACAAATAAGATGGATAGAGTATCACCAAATGGTTGAATTAAACATGATGTATACACTAGGAAAATGAAATTTAGAGGAAGATGATTTAAGAATAAATTCATATGCTCAGATGGAAAAAGAGGCTTCAGATGAGTGGTAGTTTGTGTTGGTCCTCATTGACATGCACTTGGAATGTGAACATAGAGGTGAAGTTATAGCCTTCTCTCATGTTTTTTTGGTTCCAAAATTGGTAAATATGGTTAAAGAGGAACATACCTCTGATGTAGAGTGTGTGGTGTTGAGGTCAAAACTCAACTGTGGGGAGAACTTCAAGGGTTGGAAGCTGGATGAGAGTTTGGTGTAGTGGTTCAAAAATTGGATGGTTATGCCAATGGATTCTTAGAAAAAAAATCCTCAGGCATACCACCATTCAAAATGGGTTGTATATCCTAGAATAAAAATGATGTATAAGTCATTTGAAGCATGGTTTTTGTGGGTTAGTATGAAAAAAATTGGTTGAGTTTGTTTCAAGATGCATAACATGTCATCAGGCTATTAAAGAGCATTAGTGACTTGTAGGTATATTATAGTCTTTACTAATTTCTATTTGAAAATTGAATAATATAGTTGTGGATTTTGTAACAGGTCTCTCAATAATGGTTCTAAAAAAGGATTCCATATGGGTGATAGTGGATTGACTCAGAATGTTGTCTCATTTCATTTATATTAGTGACTCTCATACGGTGGAGGAATTTTCAAAAATCAATATTTGAGAAGAGGTAAAGAGGAATGGCATACTAGATTCTATCGCATCAGAGAGAGATTCGAGGATTACATATCATTTTTTAAAATCATCAAAGAAATACCTTGGATCTATGTTGACTATCAGTATAATGTATCATCCTTAGAAAGATGTCCAATCTAAAAAGATGATAAAAATATTATAAGACATGTCACAGGCTTATGTAATGGATTTTAGTGGCTCATGGGAAGAGAACATGCTTTTAGTGGAGTTATCACATATCAAAAGTTATCATGCAATGATAAAAATGGCTTTATTTGAAGAATTTTATAGTCATCCTTGTTGTTCTCCAATTTTTCTAGTGGAAATATGTGAGACTTCATTATTTGGGTTGAGCCTTATCCATGAAAAAATTTAGTAGATTTAATTTATATGAAAATGGATGGAGACAGATCAGAGTCATCAAAAATATTATGCCAATCATCATTTGTGGTCATCTTCATTCACGGTGAGTGATCATGTGTTATTTAGGATTATTCCATGGTTTGGAGATTGTTGTTTTGGGAATAAGGTAAAGTTATCTCCTTAATAAATAGTCCATTTTGAGACACTTGAATGGGTTGTAGAGGCGGCATATTGGCTGGAATTTCCATCATGATTCAGTGTGGTGAAAATTTTGTTTCATGTATCTCATTGGAATAACTATTAGCTAGATCCTGACCATGTGATTCAATGAGATCATATAGACTAAGACTTGGATGCTTCATTGGTGCACATGCCAGTGTAGATTGTGGATAGGCAAGAGAAATTCTGGCGTAAAAAAATCACCAGTCTCATATGGGTTTTGGGGCCACATGGTTAGTTTCAGTATAAGACATGGGAATGGGAGGAGGATGTGTAAGAGTAATTTTGAGAAATATTTTAGAGCAATGATGGTTTTCAACATTCTAAATAAAGAAATCCCATTGGTATGAAGAATTTTTATACCCATCGATTCTTTTAAAGAACCTTTATTCTGTGATTTTTATGTATATAATGTGTTTGGGTGAAGATTTGGAGAATATTCACAAAGTTTAAAATATTTTTGGGTCTTTTCTTAGGGTGGACGGAAGGTGCATGGTTTGTGGAAGAAGTGAAGCACCTACAGAAAGTCATGCCCAAGGATGAAGGGCTAAAGGAAAAGCCGCATGGGAAGGCTCACAGTTTTTCCAAACCATACAGCCTCTTTGAAGAAATTATGCTACATGGGACAATGTGTGTAATGACCCAAACTTTTTGAATGATATTTGTTTTTGGAAAATGTGTATTATATTAGTTTATAAAAACCAAAACTATATCTCTTTAATAATGAAGTGAGTAAAAATTTAAATTATTCCTTGGGGAATCAACCATCATATGAGTGTTGGTTAATTATGACCATTGGAAAATATGAATTTTGGGGACTTTACTCTTGATAATAATTTTAAAGTTATAATTAGTGTTTATACGTAAAATTTTGGAAAAGGAAAATTTATTCAGGAAGGAGAGTCTATGACATCAACTAGTAGATTCATTCCATTTGAAGTTCATCTATCAGAATTGGTAGTTAGGTATCATCACTCGTGTTTACCTTTGACCAAGCCCAATCCGAGCATCAAAAAATGAAGATTTCACAAAATCACCTACAAGATGAGTTCAAGATAGTCGAGATTGTAACTTATTCAATGTTTGCCAAGACACCCCATAAAACTACCACAATTTCACACCTTAATCATAGGGAAAATGTTATTTAATAAGGTGTTATCTGTCAAGAACCCAGTTTCTTAAAGTGTAATTACATTGTATAAATAATTTTCCCCATAAATTCTGTTTTAAGAATTGTTTTTCTTAAAAAATTTGGATGAAATTTGATAAATTGATTTATCATAGGGAAATTAAACTTTTTTAAAAAGATATAATTATTATAATAAAATAATTTATTATTAATAATGTTTATTTTAATTAAATAGTATAATTAAAATTCACTTATTTAAATATAAATGATAAAATAATTTTTTTTCAATTGTCAAAAATATCACTATACATTTTCTATCCGCTATTATTTTTATTAAATAATGATTTTTTATTTAAAGGATAAAATTATCATATTCAGATAATTATTATGATAAAATAAATTTCATTTTTTAAATTAGCACATCAAAATTAGGTTTGGGTGAATTTATGAGAATTTTCTAAAATACTTCAATTTTTCATAAAGAGTAAAGATATAGTTTGAGTTTTCCGATATGTTCAATGACATCATAATTACATTATAATGATGTAATAACTAATTAAACACAACCCAAAACATAAAATATTTTATTTTATTAGTATTGTGTATTTTATTATATTTTAATCAATTTCCAAATCTATAATTTACATTCCAAATTCTAAAATAGAAACTTTATCTTTAAAATTGTAATTTTATGAAAACATTAATTTTCCTTGAAAAACTAAGTGATATAAATTTTTTTAGAACTCTTGTTCATTAAAATAACATAATATGTGTCCCAAGTGTCCAGTACCATGGAAAAATTCCATTTGAAAGCACATGGTTTTGCATTTACCACTACTTTGGTGTCTAAGTAAATAAATAAACAAATCCTCCTCTTTTTTTTTAAAAAAATACCCACCCATTTATTAATTTCCTTTCACTCCCATTTCATCGTCCAAGATGCTACAATAATTTTACCTCTCCACTAGTCCTCCCAAGGTGTCCTTAAGCAACCATGGTCATGATCTTCGAGTTTTAGGAGTTAATCATCAAGGTAAGGGAAATATCAACTTCTCTTTTCCTTTCAAGATTCCTTTGTATGTGGTATGTCTTTCAAATTTCCAAACTATGTTATTTTGTAAATTTTATTCTATTACTTTACTATATTGAAAATATTTTATGACAGGAGAAACTTTTCCCATACCTTTATATTATTTTCTAAAACCATGTTTCATACCAATTATACTGCAGAATTTTCTTCTCAAAATTTCTCTCTTTTTCTAAAGAAACTCACTTATTTTATTTTTTGAATACCCAAACCTATTTATTTTCTAGGTTTAATAACCTGTATTTAATAAAAATATATTTTATTCTAGTATTATCATACATTAATCCCACCTTCCTTTTTATTGTGTTAATAATTACATAAATATCTTGTCATAAATCTCTTTTTTAAAACTCCAAGATTTTGATATGAAACCCATTTCTTTTATTCTCCAAGGTTTATTTATGAAATGTTTTATTATGATATATGAGACTAAAATTAATTAATACATATGAATGTAGTACCCTGATAGAACTCCAATGCATCGAGTAAAGGATTTAATCTCTATAGATGACATGTTTTATGATATCTTGGTCTATAGCCTTGGTAATTTTTGCGACACCTCAATGAAAAACGTGATGATATGATTATGAATGTCTCATTTAAATGTTTTAGCCACATTTACATGTTATTTTTCATGTTATTATTATTATTACAATCCTCTTTATCATTCCTTATCATTATGACATATGTTCTAATTGATATTCTTCAAGATCACAAGTAAATTGTTTCCCTTGCTTTCCCTTACAGAGATTTATGCTCACACTTTCATTTTTTGTATGTCCCTAAGTTATGATATGTATTTAATGTATATATGATGAACCTAT
This sequence comes from Viscum album, assembly GCA_963277665.1. NCBI lineage: Eukaryota > Viridiplantae > Streptophyta > Magnoliopsida > Santalales > Viscaceae > Viscum > Viscum album. Next base: position 1,620,434,583 of record OY728125.1, read on the forward strand.
TAATAATAAATTCAATTGTATTTGAATATTTTTTTTTATGTTTTCTTGTATTATGTAAATGTTTTCCAAGAAACTAAACATTAAAATATCCTCTATTTGTATAATGTAATGAAATGTTTATGAAATAAAAAGGTGGGATTCCATAGTTGGTATCAAAGGAAGGTTTAGTTATTTTTAGAAATCAGGATTTTAAAACATTGGGAAAAATCTTAGGGTCCTGTTAAATTATAGGTGAACATCCTGGTATTTTTGTAAAGTATTTAGTAAGTGGTTCTATGAAAAGAAACCCATGTCTCGATAAAAAATAGAAGTGGTTCTGAATGAGATATACCTTGGGGTAAGAACTCTGACAAGGTTCGTTGGTCTTGAATCAGTGTAACCTAGTACACAACAGTGGGCCTTGTTACGCACCAGGTTTGACACTCATGTGGGATGTGTTTGGTTAATCACAAGCTTTTTATGAACCATTATGAAGGATTTATAGAAAATGTAATTGTTTTTAATGTATAAATTATTTAATCCTGATGTTTTATAACATAAAATTATTTTAGAGTCATAATATTATTAAAATAAACATGTTTCACACAATGTTTTATTATTTTAGAAAATGGCGGGAAAAAGGAGGAATTGCTTAAATGGTGATCGCAACAGACCATGCACTAACGAACCTCCGATGGAAGCCAGAATGGAAAATTTTATGAGAATGATGATTCAATTGTCTTTTGTTATGACCAATAAATTGAGTCATGATGGGAGACCTGATTCACACTATATGAAACAACTTTCTATTGAGTCCCTTATGCATCAATAACCACCATCTTTTAGTGGATTTACTAACCCATTGAATGATGAAGAATGAATAATATTTGTAGAAAATATATTTTCTATACTCCATTATTTGTAACAAATGAAAGTCACCCTAGTAGTTTACTTCTCAGAGGTAGAAGCTAATAAGTAGGGAGGTATTGGTTAAAAAAATTATTCCAAGAGGGAAAATTGAAGCTATGAAGTATTTAGAGTTTAGGGGAACATTTTTCAAAAAAATATTTCCCAAGTTCGAAGTGAATAAAAATAGAGAAGGAATTTATAGAGTTGAATCATTAGGAGAATGAATCTGTGAAAAGTTATGAGATGAACTTTAAAAGTATTCTTCACTACAACTCTAGATTGTTCATGGACCCTAATGGAAAGGTTGACAGATTATTTGGTGGACTAAGACCAAAACTAAAGATGAATCTAGCCAATCATGACTATGATAGCTATGAGGAGATGGTGATAAGTGCTATAAAGGTTGAACTATAATTTAGTGAGTTTTAGTGGTATCACAAATTGAATGAAAAAATGGATCTATGGAGACAAACATGGGGATGAACTTTTATTATGAAATAGTGTAAAACAAGTGAAAATTACCACATGCAACAAATGTTGGAATAAGGACTCACAGAACTACTTATTGGGGGTGGAAAATGATACATGTGTGGAATATACAGACATATTGCTTGGAACTCTTGTAGTGAGGTGAAGCCTAAACTTATCAACACTAATGGCCAAGAGAAGATAGTGTAGGCCCATGATGTAGTCCAATGCTTCAAGTGTAGACATATTGGGAACATTTACTACCACTTTCCAAATCCAAAGATAGTAGAGGGAAATCACTATCAACATCATCATAAACCAAGGGAACAAGTTAGAGCTTTTTGTATCACAAGGGATGAAGTTTAATCTCCAAATGATGTGGTGGAAAGTACTCTTGTTGTTCTCTAAATTATAGCAACTATACAATGTTTAATTTTGGTTTTGTGAAATCCTTTATTTCATCCATGTTCACAAAGAATATAGAATCAATCCATGAATTTCTTGAAGTAGAGTTTTCTACCAAGACTCTTTGGAGGGATTATCCAGGTATCAAAAGTGTATAGAAACTCTATTAATCACATTGCATATAACAATCTAATAACAAATCTAGTAGTCATTTCCATGTTTAAATTTAGCATTATACTAAGGAGGGATTGGCACTAAATGTATAATACTAATATCAACTCTATAAGTAAGTAAATATCAGTAGTCTTGAATGGAAAACCTATAGTTGTTTTCAAAGGAGAGATTTCTCTTCATGTGATTTGTCTAGAAGCACTTTCTGTAGCCTACATTATGGGGATGATCGGTGAAGATGAAGAAGGAAATGAATGTATATGAATATACAATGTCCCTATCATTCAGGAATACATTGTCACATTTCATGAGAAGATAACTGGACCTCCCCCAAGAAGAGAGGTAGAGTTATACATTAATCAAATCGAAGGATCAATGTTGATATACAATATACCACATATAATTGAAAATGTGGAGCTATAGTAATTAAATAAACTACTTCAACATCTTTTAGAGAATGATTTTATCCAACCATGTATGTCTCCTTTGGGAGAACATATTCTCTTTGTGAAGAAGACGGATGGATAAATGTGGATATGCATTGGTTATATATAAATTAATGGGATCATAGTGATGAAAACGTACCCACTTCTATGGATTGATGATTTGTTTGACCAGCTTCATGTGTCTCAATTATTCTCCAAGATTAATCTTCGATATGGTTATCATAAATTTAGGGTGAATAAAGAATATATTCCAAATATATCCTTTCGATCATGGTATGGGAATTATAAGTTTATTGTTATTATCTTAGGCTTTACTAATTCTCCTACAATATTTATGGATTTGATGAATAGATTATTATAGGACTGCCTTGATAACTATGTGGTAATTTTTATTGATGATATTATCATATATATTCTAAAATTCATGAGGAGGATGAGTATCATCTAGGGCATATATTAAAAACTATAATGAAGAATAGGCTATCTAGAATGTATATAAAAAGTGAATTTTCATTAAAAAACATTCTTTCTTGAGGAACATTCTAACCAATGAAAGAATATTAGATGACTCGATTAAGAAAAAGGTCGTAGAGGGGTTGTCACATCCATCAATAGTAATTAATATTCATAGATTCTTTTTTTTAAGAGGATATTAAATGAGATTTCTGAAAAGAATTCACAAATTTATAATCCACTAATAATGTTAACTTGAAAAGGGTGTAATTTCATCTAGACAAAGGAGTTAGAAGAATGTTTCCAAGAGCTAAAGATTAGATTGTTACTGCACCCATGTAAACTCTACCCTCAATCGAAGAAATATTATTTATTTTTAGCAATGCATATATGAAATGGATTGATTGCGTCCTCCTGAAAAATGACAAGGTGATTACTTATAAATATCAATGATTGAAACCCCATGAAAATAATTATGTTATGCATGACTAGGAGCTAGCTACAATTATTGTTTTTCAATGAAGACATAGATATACTATCTTTAAAGGTTGATATGTGATATATACATAGACCACAAATGTTTGATGTATATTTTTACAAAAATTGAATTGAACATGAGATAGAGGAGATGGTTAGAAATTCTAAAATACTATGATTGTTCAATTCATTATCATCTCAGAAGTGAAAACAAAGTTGGTGACGCATTAAGATGGATAGACACTATTTTGATGGAAATGATGTGGATTCAAGGATATCGTTTGATCAAACAGGTATTAAAATAAGACATGGGAATCGTAAGCGAATGGGCATCATCAGACCTATCCCAAATGACTTATTAACCATTATTACAAGAAAATATCAAGAAATATCAGAGTGAAGATCAATTTTTTTAGAAGAACATAGAGGCTATGAATAATGAGAAGTTTCAAGAGTTTAATATTGATGAAAAAGGTGTTCTAAAATTTCATTTCTGGTGAACTGTTCCATCTATTCTGCAAATAAAAAAGGAGATAATAGATGAAGCTCGTAGATATACATTCAATATAAATCCTAGAAGAACAAAAATGTTTAGGGACATTTGTGGTTATTATTCATGGAATAACATGAAAATAGAGATTTTTGGCAACACTATAAGGTGTCTGGTGTGTCGACAAGTGAAGTAAGAGTGAAAACTTACTAATGTTATATTAAAACCATTACACATACCAACATGTAAGTGGGATAATATCACTATGGTATTTTTCACTAGTCTCTTGAGAATATACAAAGGGAACAATGTGACATGGGTTATACTTGACCGTCTGACCAAGAAACCCCATTTTATCACCATCTAAGAAGACTTATCTATTGATAATTTTCCATTATTTATGTAATGGATGTGGAAAGGTTTCAGATAGTTACACATTCTATCTTATCTAATAATGATCCAAGGATTACATAAAAATTCTAGATATGTAATCAATATTCTTTGGTTATTGAATTGAATTTAGTTATAGTCAATCACCCCTAAAATTATGGCCAATCTAAAAGTACTATTCAAACACTCTAGAAAATGATGAGAACTTTCTAAATTGAATTTAATGGTGGACGGAATCAACATATCTCATTAGTTGAGTTCTAATATAATAACAGCATTCATTTGAGTATTCAAAATTGAACAGTGATGCAGAACTCCTACTTGTTGGGATGATATTGGGGAGACAAAGCTACATGTGCCAGATCTTGTGCAAGAGATAACAGAAAAGGTTCATTTCATCCAACAAAACATTATGGTTTCTCAAAGGCCAAAGAAGAGATATGCTGAAAACCTTTAAAGGGACTCAGAGTTTTGTGTTGGAGAAAAAGTTCTCCTTTTAATATCACCTTGGAAGAGAGTGATGAGGTTTTACAGGAAGGTAAATATTATCCCCAGGTATATTGGCCCCAAAGAAACATTGATCATATAGGATCCGTGTATTATTAGCTTACACTTCATCCAAATATTTCTCAAGATCACAATGTATTAAATGTATCTCTCTTGAGGAAGTACATTCCTGAAACTTCACATGTATTTAATCCTGATGTGGTAAAACTAGAACATTACCTCTCTTATTTGGAGTAGCCAATGTAGATCTTATACAGTAGAGACAAGGTTCTATGCAACAAGAGTACCCAAATCGTTAAAGTGTTGTATAGAAAGTACATATATGAAGAAGCAACCTTGGAACCAGAAGAGAAAATGAAGAAAAATTACCTACATCTTTTCTCAACTAATACAATAAGATGAAATTTCTAGGAAAAAATTTCTTAAGGGGGGGGGGGAGAATGTAACAACCTACACTTATGAATAATAATTGTTTCCTAAAAAATTGTGTTATATTTTTTTATACACAAAAAAACTATGTCTCTCAAATAATGAAGTGTGTATAAATTTACATGCAACCATTATGTTTTTATCATTGTATAATCATTTTACAATTATGACTATTTGTTAATATGACTATTGGAAACCATACTCATGATAATAATTTTTATGTTATCATTAGAGTTTATAAGTAAAATTTTGACAGTGGAAAATTGATACATAAAGTAGAGTCAATAGCCTCAACTAATAACATCATTCCGTTTGAATATAATCTATAAAAAAATTGGAAGGAGGTAAAATCACTAGGGTTAACCCTTGACCAAGCCCAAGCAGAGATTCAACAAATGAAGCTTAAACAATATCACCTACGGAAGATATTCATGTTAGTGGATAATACCACTCGGTAGATGTCAGTCGAGGAACCCCATCAAACTACCACCATTGCACACCTCACAATTAGGGTGTATGAGGGTGTAATAATTGTTTATGTATTGAGGTACTTGATACTTAAATTGAAATTACATTGTATAAATAAAATATTTTTTCTATAAATTCTATTTAAGGATTAGTTTTTCTTAATAAATTTCGATGGAATTTGATAAATTGATTTTTTAGATAGAAATTTTACTTTTCATAAAAGATATAAATATAATAATAAATTATGTTATTATGGATAATTATTATTTTAATGAAAAATTATGATTAAAAAATCATATTTAATATAAATGGTAAAATAATTATTATATTTTCAAGTGTTAGAAAATTCACCAAGCTTTTTCTATCTGCTATTATTTTTTATAAATAAGGGTTTTTCTTTTTAAAAGTTAAAATTATCATATTTAGATAATTATAATGATAAAATAAATATCATTTTTGAACTCATCATGACAAAATTATGTTTGGATGAATTTATGAGAATTTTCAAAACACGTCAATTCTCATGAATAGAAAAAATATAGTTTCAATATTTTGATATATTTATTTACATCATAATTATTTCATAATGATATAAAAACTAATTTAAAACAAAACATGACTTAAAATATGTTACATTATTAATATCAAGTATTTTAATATATTTTAATCAATTTCCAAATATATAATTTATTTTTCATATTCTAAAATGGAATCTTTAACTGTAATAATGTTATTTTATGAAAGCTATAATTTTACTTTCCAAAATAATTAATATAAAATTGTGTTCAACACATGTGGATTTAAATAACATAATAGGTTCCCAAAGTGTCCAATACAATGGGAAAATACAATGGGCAAGCCCATGGATTTTCATTTACCACTACTTAGGTTTCCAAAGAAATTAACAAACAAATCCTCCTCTTTAGCTATAAATACCAAACTATTTATTCATATCCTTTCACTACCATTTTATCTTCCATGAATATCTGATATATATACCTACCAATGTGTACTAACAAGGTTTCCTCATGCTCCTAAGGTATTGATCATTGATTTTTAGGAGTTTCTCTTCAAGGTGAGGGAAATCTCTACTTCTCTTTTCCTTTCTGGTTCCCTTTTTATGTGGTATATAATTTAAATATCCAAATTATGTTCATCTGACCATTTAATTCCATGCCTTTAAAATATTAAGAGACTTTTATTATTGGGACACTCTATTCCCCTCTTTTTTTACTATCTTCTAAAACCATGTTTCATGTCTGTTATGTTGCCAATTTTTTTCTTAAATTTTCTCTTTTTTTCTCACAAAATCCACTTATTTTATTTTCTGAATTCCCAAAACTCTTTATTTTAATATGGTATTTACCTAGATCTAAAAATTATCTAATTAATTTTGGTATTAACTTACATGAAACATTCATTCCTTTTTCATGGGTTACTAATGGCACGATGTTCTTTTCTTTACGCACTTTTTTAAAATGACATGATTTTGATAAGAAAGGCGTTTCTTTTATTCTCCGTAGGTTATTAATGATTTTTTTATTATGATATATATGGTTAAAATTAATTAAGACATATTAATGTTGTTTCCTGATAGTTCTCTAATTCATTGGGTAAATAATTTAATCTCTATAAATGACATGTTTTGTGATGCCTTGGTGAATAACCTTGATAAATTTTATGAAACCTCGATGAAAAACCTTGGTGACATACTTATGAATGTCTCATTAAATATTGTATCCACATTGACATGTTATGTTTCATTTTATTATTATTATATGACTCTTTATCATTGCTTATCAATATTAAAAATGTTCTTATTAATATTCCTTAATATCATAATAAAATTGTTTCCATTGTTTCTCCTTATTGGGACTTATGATCACCCTTTCCTTTAATATATGTACCCAGGTTATGAAATATATTAAATTCAATTAGTATTAAACTATTAAGAACCCATTCAACTAAATTAGATAAATGTTTTATGTTTTCATGTATTACATACCTTTTTTCCAAGAAAATATCATTTAAAAGATTCTCTATTAGTACAATGTAATGAAATGTTTATGAAATAAATAGGTGGGATGCCATAGTGGGATTTTTCATGGATAGAGAAGTCAATAATAAAAATGTGAGTCAACCATGTGATCACTTTCATTGATTTAGTAGATATAATTTGACTAGAACACATTTTTCCTAACAGTGTGACAAATTGTAAAAATGATAACAACTCGATCCACAAAAGTTGATCTGGGATGGTTATGTGTTTTAATGAAAAATTTTCAAAAAAATAGTCCTAACACTTTATTTATCTCTCTAAATGGTTTTATAACCTCACTATATAAGTTTAGAAGTGATCTAAAGGCTACACTTTGTGTTTTGAAGCTAGATTCTTGTGATAAGTCCTTGTTTTTGGTCGTTTTCTATGGTTTTTTGTAGATCTACTTATCTATCTATCTTGTATTCTTATATATACACTCATTTTGGATATATATAAGTTATTTTATTCCAAATATGATTATATTTGGAATTTTAAATGATATTGGGAAATATTTAAGGTGGGTTTTTGGAGTTTCATCCTGATTCTGTGGGCGTTTTTATACCGTTTTCCATTTTCCCCAAATCTTTTGAGGTATGAGGCTTCACTCTGAACACCTATATTTTGAATATGATGGATTAATTTCAAATTTATGATTTTTATTGAATTTTTTTATGAAGAATTCATTAAATTATTGGTAAAATACTTTTTTACTAATGGTTTGTGGAATTTGTGAAATTTTGTGTTTTTTTGGAAAGATATTTTGGAAACATGATTTTAAAATGATGATTTAAAAATAATTAAAGGTTATGTTATATGAAAAATTATTTCTTGATAAAAATGTTGTTTTATATATTTTTTTTGTGTACACTTGGTTTGTAATGGTTTTATGACATATTTTCATGTGGATTTATATGGATAAGGGCATAATGTACCCCATTAAAAAGTTTAGATGAATATGTTTGTGATATACCCCCATCAAGGTGGTTCACTATGTGATGAATTATTTAAAGGATGAATCCATACTCATGAGTATAGGAAGATCTAGTTTTTATGCAAGGTTTTTTGTTTGGATATGTGGAATGGAATGGGTTATTCCCAAATGGTTTTTATGAATGGATTTAGAGCATTGTTTGGTTTCTTTATTTGGGATTTGATATTGTTTTATGAAATTGTTTTATTATGGGACTTTTTTGTAGTGTGATATAAAATATTTATTTTTTTTCTAAACTATTTTACATAAATGTGCCAACATGTTCGATCCTAGTGGTGTGAGTATAGAATTCGTTTCAGGAAAGCCTACGAAGTTTAATTATGCATCCCTTCCTTGGAATTTTGGTGCTTTTATAGATATCGTTTATCAGAACAAGGGAAATGGTAATTTATCACATTTCTCTTGTGGTTCTTAGTGATACTTAGGATCTTCGGTATATATTGGGCATGAATCTTGTTGGAGATTTTGTAGATATCATTATCTTTCAATTTTTTTTAGTTTTATAGTCTCCTTATATATACATGGCAATGGTGTAGTCTTCCACTGTGGCACTCTTATATAGTTTTCATTTAATATAGTGGAAATTATTTGATCTATCTTTCATTAATATTGTGAATCATGTAGTAGTCTCTTTGGTTATGGTTTATTTGGTTGGTTTTTTTATATTCAAAGGGAAATTCCTCCCTAAATTTTAAATGAATCCCTTGGAATTTATTTCCAACCATTTGTGTCTTTGGGATATAAATAAAGAACAAGTAACATCATTCCGCCTTCTCAAGCCAATGAGGAGGTCCAGGATGCAATAGAAGCCATAATTCCACTATATTAAATCTACTAAGAGTTTATAAATAATTAAACCAGGATTTTATTAATGATATATCATGTATTTTTTTTGGAATCATTTGTCTTGGAAGGCTCCGTATGAACATTTTTCCAAAAAAAAACAAATCATATAAAAATTTTCATAATAAAAATCTGAAAATTGATACTAAAAATGTTCCTTCCAATATGATGTTACTACTAGTTTATTTAAATTTTTTTATACTATTTCAACATATTTGTGTTTTTCTATTTGGACTGGATTTATTTTTTTATTCCCTTATATATGATAAATAGATCTTAAATAGATAGGATATATCCCTTTTTACAGGAGATAGATAAACACCTTAGTGCCTTACAATAGAATAACACATTTGAAATGGAATTTTTTTAAAATATAGTGCCTACTACTAACAATCAAAAAACATTTGCAACAGAATTAAATTTAGAATATAATGAGAGGCCTATAATATGGGAGTTCCAACTCCCTCAAGTGTCATAAAACTCATCATCAATTATTAATTCTCTTAGATTTTACAATTATGAACTAAAACAATATCACCTTTCATTATTTCCATCATTGAATGGACTCTCTAATTGAGACTCACTGGACATCATTAGATACTTATAAAATATATCAAAAACTTTAACACTTCTAAGACTCCTTGAGAATTAATTGATAATGGGAGTGTTTTCCTTTTACATTAAAGTAAATTTTAAAAATTAGTTTTTTATTCTTGATGAAAACATCTTTGAAAATTGGGATCAAGTGTATAACTCTTTTTGAGGAAATTTTATCTCTAAATACATAAGGGTGATTTGATAACTAAAATAACTAGTCTCTAAAAATAGGTTGGGGAATCCTTTCATGATTATAGGGATCGATTTAGGGACCCTATTAGGTAGTTTCCTTATCATCAACTTCCATAACATGTTCTCATTGACACATTCTATGAAGGATTGTCCATTTTTTTCCGAATCATGATGACCAATCTATTAAGGGTAATTATAATGATAAGACTAATGAGAAATTAAGAAAAAAAATTCAACAACATTTCTTTGAACTCTCAACATGAAAATTCTTGGAGGAGAAGAGTAAACAAATGTGGAAATAAAACTAGTTCATGGGTAGATTCAAATGACATATTATATAAAAAAAAGATAAACACCAATTATTAATGAACCAAAAGTTACCGACCCGTTCCAGTGGGGCCCATACCACGACTCCCCAAGCCTACCTAAAATAGGTCAGGGGATGGTGACTAGCATCGAGTAGACATATCACTAACATGTAGAGCATTTTTTAAGCACCTATACACATGAAAACATCTGTAATCCCACAAATACTGAAATGAAAAAAAACCACTAAGGAACAAAATTAATGCATATAAATAAACCCTAACAACATAGTATAATAGAAATAAAAGTACAGAAAAGTAACTGAGCCAGAATATAGGCCCACCCAAAGATATATTCTGCAACTACAATGTCCATCCTCTAAACAATAAAGGTATTGGGACTATTTCTTGATGCCGAAGGAACAGTTTGTATTGTAGGGAAGCTCAAAAAGCATAGTTAGGTACTAGTCTACCCTAGAATCTATCAAAAGGCCACCTTTCTACACCTGACATGACATGTACGTCCAAAGCCTGTGCAGGCGTGACTATAACAATGCATAGTAGGAGACCCTAAAGAACACAAATAAATACACAAAGTAAAGGTATAGTATGATCTAAACAGTATATTTCTATAGTACATATAACAAGAGAAACGTCCAAATATACTTGAAACCCAGACCCGTAGACAAGAGGTACGTCACAACGACCCATATACCCAAGCTAGTGATTAAGTTCAATGATTGCACGAAGCACTCACCCATGAAAACTCACTCCATGTTTGTGATATCTCTAATGATGTAAATCTGATAAGAAGTATTCATCAAGAATAGTCATAAGAGAGAGAGATGTAGATATATAGATTCATTCTAGAACAACTCACTGCTGAGTCTGGAAGATCACAATACACTCATTCCTGGAGAACTCACTCCTGAGTGGGGATGATAATGATACACAGATGCACATCACTTATAGGGTCATGGAATATACCATGACTCATACATATTCACCTACTAAGTAAGGGATCAAAGTCTGGTAAGACTGGTCATGCAGATACCTAACTCCACCTATGGTCACGAATGGATAGAGGATCCTGCTCCGGGCCTCTCGGAGGGAATTCCTACCTCTATTTAGAAAGTCTGGATGAAGGGATCATACTCTAGTGGATAAGAGACGATACTTGACCTTTAGGGGAATGTGAAAGGGGGAACCAATCCAAATTAAACCTATCCAATATACAATGGATAAATAGAACATTCCATGTAGAATGAATTACAGGGCTTGTAGAAGATTCATACACCGTGTCCTTTGACCCCAGGTACTGCCCATATACAACAACCCATGTGGAAAAGTGCATGTCCTATAGAAAAAGATATGAACAACATTTAGAAGAGTTATACTATGTGTCCTACTATTTGGGGGTCTCTCTATGTATGAGGTCCATGTGCCCGTACACATCTTCAACCCGTGTCTGCCAACCTGTGGATCGATACACTGGGTAACCCATGTAAGAAGCCTGGTCTGGTCGTGTGGTGTAGTACATGCGGTGTATTCCACCACATGTCCATGAATCATATGATATAAATGTCGAGTCCTGCATATGGACCCACACACCTTTTGATGTGTTTCATATGCCCTGCCATTGCCCTCTATAACACAAAACATATCCCCTATTGAGCCAACCCACACACCATGTTCTTTGGAGAAAACACCATGTCCATTGTGATTTTCTAGAATCTTAGTTATTCACTAGAGCACCTCATGTGATATTAAATCCTTTGATCTATCCGTTTAAACACATTGAAACTAAATATCACGGGTTTTCCCATCATTTCAATGATTACTTGGTAAGTTTCAGGTGTCTGATTGGCACTAGAAACTCGTTTTGATCATTGGTGCGAAGAACGGAAGAAGAATGATTTCTTCAGAACCATGTCGATTCATCTTCCTCCATCATTGTCTCACCTCCACTGGGACATCCCAGTGTCAGATCTCTGGTTTGGGGTCATTGTGTTGTGAGACAGATTCACAATTTTTTTTTGTTTATAACCCTGTAAAGAATGAAAAGAATGCATGAGGTTAAAGGGGAGAAGAAATTCATATAACATATCAAGGAATGAACCTATGAATTTTTTCTTTACAGTTTTGATCTACTCCCATTAGAAGGATCAATAAGAATGAAATAAATATAAAATAAATTCCCCAAATTTTAACCCGATAATCAAACCCTCTCACAAGAACGAACAATCCACAAGTCAACCTATTCTTGGGTTGATTTGTGTTCATCATTTAAATCCAAGAATGGGGTAAAACACAATATAAATAACCACACCTTCCATGATTGTCAACGATGGGTGGATTTTCTTTTATTTTTAGTGAGATCCAATATTTTTGTACAATGATCCACATGTTGTCGTTCATTTTTGTTCATTGAGAGTTCTCCAAGGGTGGATTTTCTCTAAAGCTTCAAAGTATCCAAGGGAGATTTTTAGGGTTATGATATTTACCCTAGTCTCCTAGTCATAAAACATGTTTCTTCTTCATAAAAACATTTAAAATAAAATAAATTATTAATTTATTTTATTTCTTTTAAAACAACCATAAATTAACTTTTGCAGCAGACCCACGTTGGTTGATGATTGGATTTTCCTAAGGTAAATTCGCAAATTGGAAGGCAATGGTGACCTTAGATTTCTGATCCAGGCACCTGTTTAAAATTTATTCCACTATTTCAGGAAAAGAATTCATGTGTTATATTTAAAATGTTGATTTATTTCAAACATTTATTCCGGGCACTCTGGGCCTCTGAATAGCACGCCTTCACAAAGATTGGTATTGAATTAATTACATATAATATTTAAAAATAATACATGGAAAATATTTTACATTACATTATACCCACCATAGGTCTTTATGTCCCCAGAAAACTCAAACAAAAGTTTACTCAAATAGATGTGGGTACTATGCATTAATCTGAGCTTCCTGCTCCCATGTGCTCTCCTGAAGATTCCCATGCTACCACCAGACACGCACCGGGGTAATTTATCACCCATGAAGGATCCTATCCTACTGATCATGAATCTATGTGGGGTACTCCACAAAGGTCACCCCATCCCCAATTTCCAACATTACCCAGTCAATGAAGTGTGAAGGACCGTTCACACACCTCCTCGGTTGAGACACATGGAAGAAATCTTGAACTCGGTGCAAGTGTAGCAGTAGATATAGGTAATATTCTCCCTTTCCAACACTACACACTATCTAGAAAAGAACCTATGAAACTCTAGAACACCTTTCTGCCTCGGAAAAATCTATGAAACCCTCTTCGAGGTGAGACCCAAAGGAATACATGGTCCCCCCCCTCGAACTCTAGAGGTCCGTGTTGTCTATCAGTATAAGACTTATGCAATATTTGTGCAATCTCCATCTTCTATTGGATGATCTTCACCTTCTCGGTGGTATCTGGAACTAACTTAGAATCCATGAGTGTTGACTCACCCAGGTCGGTCCAGAAAAGCGGTGACCGACAAGGTCTCCCATATAAACCCTCAAACAGTTCCATACCGATGGTGGAGTGGTATCTTTTATTGTATGAAAATTCCTCAAATGTCAGGTAATCCTCCCAACTACCACCAGAGTCCAAGATACAGGCCCGCAACATATCCCCCATAACCTGAATGGTTATCTCCTTCTAACCATTTTTCTAGGGATGGAATGTCATGCTCAAGTGTAGCTAAGTCCCAAATTCCTCATACAATACCTTCCACGATTGGGATGTGAAATGAGAATCACGAAACAAGACTATTATTTAGTGGACTCCATGAATCCTAAATATCTCTTTTATATAGATACATCTCAAACTTTCTACTGAACTCTGCTTCCTTATAACGAGGAAGTGGGTCGACTTGGTGAGTCGGTCAACGATCACCCAGATGTAATTGTGTCCCCTAAAATTTTGTGGTAATCCCATCATGAAGTCCATCAATATTTCATCCCACTTACACTCTAGAACCTCTATAGGGTGAGACAATCCTACTGGAACTTGCTGATAAGCCTTCACTTGCTGGCATGTAAGGCATCGAGAAATGAACTCTTCTACACCCTTATTTATTTCGGTCAACGAGAACTGACATCGGAAGTCCTGGTACATTTTCATCACTCCATAATGTATCAAAAAAGAAGTGTATGAAACTCCCTCATAACCTCTTCCTGAAATACCACTTGTACAACTCTGTGTCCTCTTGAAAGGATGGAATGCTCCCCACCTTGCGGATATCAATCAGGATCTTGTCTAGTGGATAATAGTGCACATAAATCCTCATAGTCAACATCTTTTAATTGTACCTCCCAGACTCATTGCAATAATTGAGGAGCAGAAACCATTGACTGAAGGTAAGTTGCATCATCTCCATCCATGAAGGATAAATATATCAAGGCCAACTACTTTGACTCCTCACATTGCAGTTGTGAACTCAATCTTTGACTGAGAGAATCATCCACTACATTCCCCTTTCCTAGAGTATAGAAGATCTCAAAGTCAGAATCCTGTAGGAACTCTAACTATCACCTCTACCTCAGATTTAGATCCTTCTACAAAAAGATGTACATCAATCCCTTGTTGTTAGAGTAGATGATAAACTGCTCACCCATGTGGTAGTGTCTCCACGTATTCACCCCAAAGACTATCACTACCAACTCAAGATCATAGTTCACATAGTTCTTCTCATGAAGCCTCAGCTGGAATGAACCATAAGAAATCACTACTTGTCTCTAAATCATAATCGATCCAAGCCCAGTACCTAAGGTATCACATAAAACTATTCACTCGACACCCTTTTCTGTAAGTCTCAATACCAGTGTGCTCGTCAAACTCTACCACAACTACTGAAAATCATACTGGCACTTCTTTTTCCATATGAAAGGCTACCCCTTCTAGCTCAACGCTTTCATCATGGATGATATCCTAGATAATTCAAGAATTAATCTCTGGTAATATCCTGCTAGCTCAGGGAACCTCTACCCCTCCATCATGCTCCTATGCTAACACCGCCTCGACCTTGGCTAGGTCCACCACTACTCAATATACTATGAAGACATGTCCTAAATATTGGACCTCATATATCTAGAACTAGAACTTCAAGAGCTATATATAAATATGGTGCTCTTAGAGTACGTCTAAACCCATCTGCAGGTGTCTCATGGGCTCCTCCTCTAACACTAAGTACATAAGGATTTCATCGATGAAGAATACTACGAACTGGTGTATGTATATACGGAAGATCCGGTTTATGAGTCCCATGAATACTATGGGGCATTCGTCATTCCGAAGGGCATCACCAAGTACTCATAGTGATCGTAGTGGCATCTGAATGTTGTCTTCAGCACATCCTAATCTCGTACCCGAAGCTGATGATAACCCAATCAAATGTAAACTTCTGAGAACTACCATGCCCCTATCATCTAATCGAAGTGGTCATTGATCCTCGACATTGGATACTTGTTCTTTACTGTCACCTAGTTCAAGCACTGGTAATCCACTCCCAACCTCAAAATCCCATCTTCCTTCTTGGAAAACAAAATTGGGACCACCTAGGATGAAACATTGGGTCTGACAAAGCCCTTCCAATGTAAAACCTCAAGCTCCACCCTCAATTCATGCATCTCCATTGGATCCATCTGATATGCAGGTAAGGATATCAGTGTCGTCCCGTGGTGTATGCTGATGCAGAAGTAGATCTCTTGGTGGGTTGGTAACTTTGGAACATCTTCTAGGAAGACATCCTTGTACTCTGCCACTACTAATGGGAACTGAAATCTCATAACATATGCTACTCGGAGGGTAAGGCTAGCTAACTCACAAGTGATTGGTCACACCCTCCTATGTATGAGTCCTTCCCAAGATTCCTAGGTGTCCTTTTCTCTAACAAAGGAAAACCTTGTCCCATCATTGTGGACACACCACACCCTTCTACTAAAGTAGTCAATCTGTGTATGGATTAAAGATAACCAATCGATACCTATGATGACATTGTAATGCCTCGATGCATCCACCAAGAGGTTCCAACCAAAACTATAACCTCTAAGGGTAAGATCAAAGTATCAACAATGATGTGTGATCATCGAGTCTCCTCTCATAGAAGTCTCCAAGTGTAAGGGTATAGTAAATAGATCTATTGGAGTCTCAAGGTTTCGCACAAGACATGTGGAGAGAATAGAATTCCTAGAACTTTTGTTTATAAGTACGAAAGACAAGGTAGAAAATAAATTGATGGTACCTCAGATCATCCCTGTAGTTCCTAGGTTGTATGCCTCAACCACATGTACCTCCCCCCACCCCTGTTCCACAGCTCCTTGATCCTAGTTTGGTCCTTCTGGGGGTGGCAGTGGAAGTATGTAAAATCATATTCCACCTCCTGAATCTCTCCCTGATCCTCTACCACATCCACTACTTGGAAGGTCAACCTGCACCACTCTCTGCTTATACCTCAATGGTCCATCCACCATGTCCCTATCAATAGCTCAATGGATTAGATAGTCTCTAATGAGATGTCCTCTTCAGTCGCATGAGTAGCTTCGCCTCTCTATAAACTAACTGAATCTATCCTGAGAGCCCTGAAATACAGATCCCCTATCCTGGGACCTCCTGACATGTCCCTCACATCTTGATCCCTATGCCTAATGTCAGCTTCTTACTATCAAGATCTCTGAACCTGTCCACCTACTGCTAACTACCACTGGCTTTCTCTGCTCATACAAGAAGCTCTCAATCACCAAATCTCACTTGATCACTCCCGCATAATTCAGAATGCATAGAGCCATGATGCTAGCTAGTATTTACCATTGTAAACGTCGCTTTAAGGTCCTAGATCTGAAGTACTGATCCCTAAACATATCCATAAAGTACCTGGTGAGGTTGGTAAACCTTGATGAATAGTCAAACGCCATCAAACTACCCTAATGGAGCTAAAGAAGCTCTTGGATATGTAATTCTCTCAGTGTACCTGAAGAGAACTTATCTAAAAAGAGTCACTCGAACTCTGTCCATGAAAGAGTCTCCTTGTCGTCAGTCTCTGTGGACAAACTCCCATATCTCCCTGTTGAACACTGAAGATGGATCGCTCCTAGAATCACCATCTGGTCTACTTGTGTCTTCACTAGACGGAAGACTCTGATCACTGCCTTGATCCAATCCTCAATTGCCTGGGGGTCGAGCTCGCCTAAGAACCTGAGGGGTATCTATCTCAGAAACTCATGGAGCACGCTCATCCCACTGTTCTCATCTACTGGTATTGCAGGTACCACGTGCAGCTCCACTGGTGGTGGTATAGCAGGTGCACCACATAAAGGTAATGCCTAGGGAACTACCCCCGGAATCAATGCCTTATCACTGAGGGGGTCAACCTCATGATCAATCACCTAAATGCTAAATGGTATGTGTTGTAGATGCATCTTTTAAAGAAACAAGATGTACCACAACCAAAGAGTATATCTAGATAGCTAACTCATAAAGGACATGGAAACGACAACATATTTCTATATGATGCATGTACCAATCTTGTTTATCTCTATGACTAGTGTTATTATATACTGAGTCGAAAAGAAGGTTATAAGAGTCTTGGTGTATGGATACATTGGCTGCCCGTGTCAACACTGGAGTCCCTGACCTGAAATCCTAACATGAAACACTTGTCACACTTTCCCTAAACCAGAAATCACAATCCCTTGTTCCTTAAGGTATAACTAACAATCTCTGATACAACTTGGTCATGACCCGTCCCAGTGGACCCCACACCATGAATCCCCAAGCCCACCTCCAATAGGCCAAGGGTTGGTGACTAGCACCAAGTAGGCATATCACTAACATGGGAGGCATTTCCTAAGTACCTGTACACACACACATATCTCCAAGACCAAAAATGATCAAATTAAAAAACCACTAAGGAACAAAGTTCTTGCATATAACTAATCCCAACCAACATAGTACAATAGAAAATAATGTGCAGTCATGTTTCTGGGCTGGAATACAATCCCACCCAAATAAAGAGTCTAAAAATACAAAGTCCAACCTATAAACAAGAAATGTACTGGGAATAGTGCTCAAATAAAAAGGAAGACCTCAGCCTGTAGGGAAGCTCATGAATCTCGTCCCAATCCTGGTCCACCCTAGACTCTGTCAAAAGACCTCTCTTATACACAAGACACAACACATGCATGCAAAGCTTGTGCATAGGTGAATATTACAATACTAAGTAGGAGACCCCAATACCCACAAAAAAATACCCAATGTAATGGAACAATAATATCAATATAGTATAGGTGTATGGAAAAAATTACAAGAGAAAAATTTAGATATATTCAAAACCCAGACCCATAGTATAGATGTAAGTCACAACAACCCATAAACCCATGATAAGGATTCAGTTCAAAGATTCCACGAAGCACTTGCCCAGGAGAACTCACTCCATGAGTGTGATTGCTCTGATAACGTCTCTCTAATAAGTATTGTTCGTTAGGAAGAGTCACAAGGGAGAGAGGGGGTGAGATAGATAGATATATAGACTCATTTCAAGAGAACTCACTCCATATTTTGGAAGATCATGATATGATCATTCTGGGAGAAGTCACTCATAAGTGGGGAAGATTATGATACACGGATGAGGATGACTACCAGGGCCTTGGAGCATACCATGAATCATCTAGATTCACCATCTATGTATAGGACTGACATTTGGTAGGATTGGTCACACAGATACGTGACTCTTCCTAGGGTTAAGAATTGATAGAGGATCCTACTCTGGTCCTCTCTAAGGGGATTCCTGACTCTATCTAGAAATTTCTACTAAAGGGATCATACTCCTATGGATAGGAGATGAGACATGACCTTCTGGGAAATGTGAAAGGGGGAACTGACCAAAAAAAAACCTATCCAAGATATAGTGGACAAGGATATCATGCCATGTAGAAGAAAGTAAATGATTTTTAGAAGATTCCCACGTCGTGTCCTTTGACCTCAGGTATTTTCCGTGTACAACAACCTGTGTCGAAAAGAGCATTTCATGTAGAAGAATATATACACGACATGTAAAAGATTAAATTTCCATGTCCTACTATCCAGGGGATGCTTCCTATACGTTGTCTATGTCCCCATACACAACATCAACTCATGCCTGCCAACCCATGTACAAGTACCCAAGGTAACCCACATAGTCATCCTACTATGGCCATGTTGTGGAGAACAGACCATGCACGCCACCCTTTGTCCATGTATCTTCCGAGATACACATAGATTCCTATGTATATACCCACATTCCATGTGATAGGTGTCACACGCCATGTCATATCTTTCGGTAATGTGGAACCCTAGCCGTTGTTGAGCCGAATCCTCACACCATGTTCTTCGGAGAACACACCATGTTCTTTTTGATTTTCCAGAATCATAAACATGTTTTCTTTTGGAATGTTTTCAAATAATTATTTTTGAAATCCTTCAAAACTCTTTATAAAGAAAATTTGAATTAACCAAAGTATATCCCTTGGGATTGTCCAATAAAGAATTTAGTAAGTCATGTTTGCATGTACTAGGTAACACTTGAGTCAAACCCAACCCACCTTTTTTGTATTTATTTCCCCTAAGTATATTTTTTCTAGAACCATGTCAAATTATTGTATCCAGATGGGGTTTTATTTTTAGAACAATGATATAATATCTATAATAAAAAGACTATAGGATAATATCCTATGATTGGAAATATATTTAATTTTATTCATGGGGTTATAATTCCTAGTCTATGTCTTCAAAAATCTAGTTCCAAAGGTTTCTAATAATCATTATTTGATACCAATTATAAAGAATCTGACCCTAGTTGCCTAGAGTTAGTGGTTACATTATTATATTGACACTAGATATATGGTATCGCATCTCAAATGAATGAATAGTTTAGTAGCATTGGTAAAATAGTTAAATAATTGAATTTAAAATACTTTTTAAAACATAAAATTCAATAAATTATTTTAACTAATATCATATTTATTCCCTCTAGAATTTCCTTTCATATCCATCATAAAACATTTCCTGGAATCATGGGGAAAGAAAACATAAGAAAGGGGTTAGATCTTATGATAATTAAGGGTAAGAATACTATAGAAGTTATCATGATTCAATAAGGAATGATAAATATGGAAATATAAATGAATGAAACAAAATTTATTTATATAATATCTTGAGAATAATATGGTGTGGGAAAATAAGGATCAAATAAATCCATATAAATAATCGCATGATATTGAAACTTATGAACAAATATTACAACTAATCTAATAATCACATGGAAATTCACAATAGATATCATAATGATGGAACGCATAATGGACGAAATCTTGAAAGTACTATCAAGACCTTTCACAATATAATATAAAACTGTGAGTAAAACACCATCTTATTTGGTCATTGGATTTGTCTCATAAGTCCTTTTGATGCATCGAGGGGCTATATATAATAGGTACCCACAAATCACTTACTATTTCCATTTAATTACACATATGAAGGGGGTGAAACATAATAAATATAAACATTTTTAATTACAAACTCACATATGAAATGATATTTCATAAACTAATCAGAAAAATATAACCACAAACCATCCAGAGTTATATGGTGAATGGTAAGAAAATTATACATCCTTAATCAAAATGATCCTAAAACATCCAAATAATTTACAATTATGATAAAAATACATCATATCCCTAGTGTATAATAACTAAAACAATGGTTTTATTTCATTAATGAATAAAATTACCATAATAATGTCATTAAAAACATTTTTTTTTTCAGAAAATAACCTCTTCAATCTGAAAATCGCTTTGTTAACTAAAATTTCACCAAATATTTTTCATTGAAAATGGGATTTAAAAATTATTTAGTAACCATTAAAATATTTTTTGGTCATGAAATCCTGAAATTATGTTCATGATATACATCTTAAAACAAATATTTCTTTAACATTTTTAGTAAAATCCAAACAGTCATTGTTTGGAAGACAAAAAGAATATTCCTTTAAAAACAATTTAAAAAAATATAAAATTGTTAAAAATAAATTTAATAAATAATTTTTATAGTTTTAAATAAAATTTTGAAAACAATTTAAAAAAATGTATTTTTTAAGAAAAATGATTTTCAACCAAATTGAGTAATGAAATCATATTTTCATAAAAAACTCAAGAATTTTACGTACATAAAAGTGGAAAATGGTAACATTACATGAGAATCTATCAAAGAACAAGAGAATAAAAACACATATTTGTTTTAATATAGTAATACCAAATAATTCTCCCAAGGGATAATTGAACTAAACAATCTCAAATAACGACAAGATTGTGAAATAAACCCCTACAACTTTGGTAACTTATGAATCATAAGCCCTATAAAAGTAACAATCATCAAATAAAACACTATATACTATGAATATAAATATATTAATGATACAATATTACAAATTTTTAGTATATACACCACACAATCAAATATGTGGTGAATGTGGCATATGTCTCTTGGAAGTAAAAGTGAGACGAGAAACCCTTACATTAGGTTTGACTCCATTTATATGTGTCTGAACCTCATATATAATAAATATAGGATTATTATAAATAAATTATATAACCATAATAATATATATAATATCAAATATGATCCTATTATTACATTTTACCACCTTTTGGTTATTAATATTTCATTATTTTCATTGTTTCGAGTGTCAATTGCCTTGTTTTCTCATGCGTGTTTTGTCATGAAAGATTAATTCATGTATACATGATATATTTTCATCATAATTAAAATTATATTAACATTTTACATATTATTTATTTCATTATATACATATATATAATCATTTTTTAAAATTTGACATAGAAAATGAATCACATCTCTTCATGGAGACGGTTGGTCATACATGAGCACGAGTGACGATATCATTCCATCAAAGGGTGAAATAGTAAATAAGTGTATGAAATTTTAATTTTACATATTTTATATCATTCAATAAACATAAAATATATTCATAACATATATCCTTATTACCTACCATGTAATATATAATTGTAAAATGAATCATATCGCTTTGTGAGGCGGTTTTCCTCTATACACACGAGCGACGTTATCATATTTTAAACATAATTGAAATAAAGAAGGTATATATGATTTAATAACTCCACAAGTATAATTTATATATATATATATATTATATCAATAATTGTATCAAAATATGATAATTCACTACTGGAAATGCAGGCTTTCCAAACGGTTCTGAACCGTTGGGAAAGCCTGAAGAACCATTGGTATATCTTTTACCAATGGTTCTGCAAACCGTAGGGAAGTAAGACATTGGGAAAGATTTTCCCAACAGTTTACACTGAACCATTGGGATAGGTTAGAAAAAATGAACCCATCCCAATGGTTGTGCCAAACCATTGGGATAGTTATTCCCAATGGTTTGGCTTGAACCATTGGGAAAACCAACCAGATTACTTCTTTCCCAATGGTTTCTAAACCATTGGGAAAGGATTTTTACCAATGGTTCATAGAGAACCATTGGTAAAAAAATACTCATAATTATATGCCAACAGTTTGAAACCGTTGGCATAGCCTATGCTGTGCAAATTGCACAGCAGCCTGCAATTTACACAGTAGCCAGTACATTCCCTCTCCTTTCCAATTCCCTCTCATTTCCAATCATTTCCAATTATTGTACCTGCAATAAACTAACACATACATATACAATTATTGTACCTACAATAAATAACTAACACATACATATAGAGAACAAATTCATACACATTTAACATATAATGCATCCTGGAACTAAAAAAATCTAGAATTAAATCAGAATTCATAACATAATTATAAACATATATAATTCATTTAGAATTCAATTTAAAATTTAGATGAAAATTATATGTGGAATATGGAATTCAATTCATAATTTGATAGGTTTTTCGGATACCATATGTTTTTACGAGAAATGATTTCCATTTTAAACAAAATACATATACCTGGAGTGATACTGGACACACCGTGCCTCAGATTGAGGCGAGGTTAACTTGTACTCGTCACAAATGACTCATGGATTGTTGTCCTAAAGTATCAACATATTCCGAAAGCGTTTGGTCGGTTTTCTGTCTATCAATTGTTGTTTTCACTTAAAATGAAGTGCTTTTTAAATAAAAGAGAGACACTTTGAGTTTTGTCGGCCACACCATGCCTCGGATTGAGGCGGGGTTGACGCTTACATGTCAAAAATGACCCATGGATTGTTTTTCTAAAATATCAACACAATCAGAATCCGTTTGGTCGGTTTTCCGTATGTACTTAAAATGTTGTCCATTTTAAACATAAGAGAGACACTTTAGGTGGTTCTAGCCACAATACGACTTGGATTGAGGCGTGGTTGACTCTTACATGTCCTATATGACCCATGGATCGTTTTCCTAAAGTTTCAATAGATTCTGAATGCGTTTGGTTGGTTTTCTGTATGCCAGTTGTTATTTTCACTTATAATCCTGTCCATTTTAAACAAGAGACACAATTAGAGTGGTACCGGCCACACCACGCCTCAGATTTAGATGGGGTTGACTCGTACACGTCTCAAATGATCTATGGATAATTTTCCTAAAGTATAAACACAATCTGAATGCGTTTGGTCGGTTTTCCCTATGCCAGTTGATGTTTTCACTTAAACTGATGTTCTTTTGAAACAAAAGAGAGACACTTTGAGTGGTTCCGGCCACACCGCACCTCATATTGAGGCGGGGTTGATTCGTACACGTCACATATGACCAATGGATCATTGTTTTAAAGTATCAGCACAATAAAAATCAGTTTGGGTAGTTTTCCATATGTACATAAAAAGTTGTACATTTTAAACAAAAGAGAGACACTTAGAGTGATCCCAGCCACACCGTGCCTTGGATTGAGGCAAGGTTGACTCTTACATGTCACATATGACCCATGGATCATTTTCCTAAAGCATCAACACATTTCGAATGTGTTTGGTCAGTTTTTCGTAAGTCAGTTGTTGTTTTCACTTAAAATGATATCCATTTTAAACAAAAGAGAGACACTATGAATGGTTTCAGCCACACCGCACCTCGGATTGAGGTAGGTTTGACTCACAAACATCACATATGACCCATGTATCGTTGTGCTAAAGTATCAACAAAATCAGAATCCATTTGGTCAGTTTTCCGTATGTTAGTTTTTGTTTTCACTTAAAATGAAGTCCATTTTAAATAAAAGAGAGACACTTTGAGTGGTGTTGGTCACAATGTGCCTTGGATTGAGTCTAGGATGACTCGTACACGTCACATATGACCCATGGATCGTTATCCTAAATTTTCAACAGAAACCGAATGCGTTTGGTCAGTTTTCCTTATGCACTTAAAATGTTGTCCATTTTAAACAAAAGGGAGACACTTAGAGTGACCCCGGCCACACCGTGACTTGGATTGAGCCCGAGTTGGCTCGTACACGTCACATATGACCCATGGATCATTTTCCTAAAGTTTAAATAGATTCCTAATGCGTTTGGTTTGTTTTTCGTATGCTAGTTGTTCTTTTCACTTATAATCCTGTCCATTTTAAACAAAAGAGACACAGTTAGAGTGGTATCGGCCACACCGCACCTCGTATTTAGACGGTATTGACTCATACACGTCTCAAATGACCCATGTATTATTTTCCTAAAGTATCAACACAATCCGAATGCGTTTGGTTAGTTTTCCGTATGTCAGTTGATGTTTTCACTTAAAATGATGTCCATTTGAAACAAAAGAGAGACACTTTGAGTGGTGATGGCCACACTACGCCTCATATTGAGGTAGGGTTGATTTTTACACATCACATATGACCCATGGATAATTGTTCTAAAGTATCAACACAATAAGAATCCGTTTGGTCAGTTTTCCATATGTACTTAAAATGTTGTCTATTTTAAATAAAAGAGAGACACTTAGAGTGATCCCGGCCACACCGTGTCTTGGATTGAGGCCGGGTTGACTCGTACACGTCACATATGACCCATTGATCGTTTTTCTAAAGCATCAACACATTTTGAATGCGTTTGGTTAGTTTTTTGTATATTAGTTGTTGTTTTCACTTAAAATGATGTCCATTTTAAACAAAAGAGAGACACTATGAATGGTGTCGGCCACACCGTGCCTCGGATTGAGGCAAGGTTGACTCTTACACATCACATATGACCCATGGATCATTGTTCTAAAGTATAAACACAATCAGAATCTGTTTGGTCGGTTTTCCGTAAGCTAGTTGTTGTTTTCACATAAAATGAAGTCCATTTTAAACAAAAGAGAGACACTTTGAGTGGTGTCGGCCACACCACTCGGATTGAGGCGAGGTTGACTCATACATGTCACATATGACCCATGTATCATTATCCTAAAGTTTAAATGGAAACCGAATGCGTTTGGTTGGTTTTCCGTATGTACTTAAAATGTTGTCCATTTTAAACAAAAGAGAGACACTTAGAGTGATCGCGGCCACACCGCGACTTGGATTGAGCTCAGTTTGGCTCGTACACGTCACATATGACCCATGGATCAT
Organism: Viscum album; assembly: GCA_963277665.1. Classification (NCBI taxonomy): domain Eukaryota; kingdom Viridiplantae; phylum Streptophyta; class Magnoliopsida; order Santalales; family Viscaceae; genus Viscum; species Viscum album. Next base: position 1,620,460,751 of record OY728125.1, read on the forward strand.
TGTCCTAAAGTTTAAACATATTTCTAATGCGTTTGGTTGGTTTTTTATATGCCAGTTGTTTTTTTCACTTATAATCCTGTCCATTTTAAACAAAAGAGACACAATTAGAGTGGTACCGGCCACACCGTGCCTCAGATTTAGACAAGGTTGACTCGTACATGTCTCAAATGACCCATGGATAATTTTCCTAAAGTATTAACACAATCTGAATGCGTTTGGTCAGTTTTCCGTATGCCAGTTGATGTTTTCACTTAAAATGATGTCCTTTTGAAACAAAAGAGAGACACTTTGAGCGGTGCCGGCCACACCGCACCTCAGATTGAGGCGGGGTTGATTCTTACACATCACATATGACCCATGTATCGTTGTGATAAAGTATCAACACAATCAGAATCTGTTTGGTCAGTTTTCCATATGTACTTAAAATGTTGTCCATTTTAAACAAAAGAGAGACACTTAGAGTGATCCCAGAAACACCGTGCCTCAGATTGAGGCGGGGTTGACTCGTACACGTCACATATGACCCATGGATCTTTTTTCTAAAGCATCAACACATTTCGAATGAGTTTGGTCAGTTTTTCATATGTCAGTTGTTGTTTTCACTTAAAATGATGTCCATTTTAAACAAAAGAGAGACACTATGAATGGTGTCAACCACACCGCACCTTAGATTGAGGCAGGGTTGAATCGTACACGTCACATATGACCCATGAATAATTGTTCTAAAGTATCAACACAATCAGAATCTGTTTGGTTAGTTTTTTGTATGCCAGTTGTTGTTTTCACTTAAAATGAAGTCCATTTTAAACAAAAGAGAGACACTTTGAGTGGTGTTTGCCACACTGGACCTCATATTGAGGCAAGGTTGACTCTTACATGTCACATATGACCCATGGATAATTCTCCTAAAGTTTTAATGGAAACCGAATGTGTTTTGTCGGTTTTCCGTATGTACATAAAATGTTGTCCATTTTAAACAAAACAGAGACACTTAGAGTGATCCCGGCCACACCGCAACTCGGATTGAGCCTGGTTTGGCTCGTACACGTTACATATGACCCATGGATCATTGTGATAAATTATAAATAGAATCCGAATGCGTTTGGTCGGTTTTCCGTATGCCAGTTGTTCTTTTCACTTATAATCCTGTCCATTTTAAACAAAAGAGACACAGTTAGAGTGGTACCGGCCACACTGTGCCTTGAATTTAGACGGGGTTAACTCATACACATCTCAAATGACCCATGTATCATTGTCCTAAAGTATCAACACAATCTGAATGCGTTTGGTTGGTTTTTTCGTATTCCAGTTGATGTTTTCACTTAAAATGATATCCTTTTGAAACAAAAGAGAGACACTTAGAGTGGTGCCAGCCACACCGCACCTCATATTGAGGTGGGGTTGACTCATACACGTCACATATGACCCATGGATCATTTTCCCAAAGCATCAACACATTTCTAATGCATTTGGTCAGTTTTCTGTAAGTACTTAAAATGTTGTCCATTTTAAACAAAAGAGAGACACTTAGAGTGATCTCGGCCATACCATGACTTGGATTGAGGCAGGGTTGACTCATATATGTCACATATGACCCATGGATCGATCTACTAAAGTATAAAAATATTTAGAATGCATTTGATCAGTTTTTCGTATGCCAGTTATTGTTTTCACTTAAAATCATGTCCATTTTAAACAAAAGAGAGACAATATGAATGGGGTCGGCCACACCGTGCCTCAGATTGAGGAGGGGTTGACTTGTATAGATAACATATAACACGGATCATTGTACTAAAATATCAACACAATCATAATCCGTTTGGTTGGTTTTCCGTATGCTAGTTGTTGTTTTCACTTAAAATGAAGTCCATTTTTAACAAAAGAGAGACACTTTGAGTGGTTTCGGCCACACCACGCCTTAGATTGAGGCGAGGTTGACTCATACATTTCACATATGACCCATGGATTGTTATCCTAAAGTTTCAATGGAAACCGAATGTGTTTGGTCAGTTTTCCATATGTACTTAAAATGTTGTCCATTTTAAACAAAAGAGAGACACTGAGAGTGATCACAGCCACACCACAACTCGGATTGAGCCCGGGTTGGCTCGTACACATCACATATGACCCATGGATCATTGTGATAAATTATAAATAGAATCCGAATGCGTTTGGTCAGTTTTCCATATGCCAGTTGTTCTTTTCACTTTTAATCATGTCCATTTTAAACAAAAGAGACACAGATAGAGTTGTACCGGCCACACCGCACCTCATATTTAGACAGGGTTGACTCGTACATGTCTAAAATGACCCATGGATCATTTTCATAAAGTATCAACACAATCCGAATGCGTTTGGTCAGTTTTCCATATGCCAATTGACGTTTTCACTTAAAATGATGTCCTTTTGAAACAAAAGAGAGACAATTTGAGTGGTGCTAGCCACACCGCGCCTCAGATTGAGGAGGGGTTAATTCTTACACATCACATATGATCCATGGATCGTTGTACTAAAGTATCAACACAATCAAAATCCGTTTGGTCAGTTTTCTGTATGTACTTATAATGTTGTCCATTTTAAACAAAAGAGAGACACTTAGAGTGATCTCGGCCACACCGTGCCTCAGATTGAGGCGGGGTTGACTTTTACACATCACATATGACCCATGGATCGATGTCCTAAAGCATAAACACATTTTGAATGCGTTTGGTCAGTTTTTCATATGTCAGTTGTTTTTTTCATTTAAAATGATGTCCATTTTAAACAAAAAGAGAGACACTATGAATGGGTCAGCCACACCTCACCTCAGATTGAGGAGGGATTGAATTTTACATGTCACATATGACCCATGGATCATTGTACTAAAGTATCAACACAATCAGAATCCATTTGGTCGGTTTTCTGTATGCTAGTTGTTGCTTCCACTTAAAATGAAGTCCATTTAAAAAAAAAGAGACACTTTGAGTGTTGTTGACCACACCAAACCTCAGATTGAGGCGAGGTTGACTCGTACACGTCACATATGACCCATGGATCGTTCTCCTAAAGTTTCAATGGAAACCAAATGCATTTGGTCGGTTTTCTTTATGTACTTAAAATATTGTCAATTTTAAACAAAAGAGAGACTCTTAGAGTGATCTCGACCACACTGCAACTCAGATTGAGCCCGGGTTGGCTCGTAAATGTCATATATGACCCATGGATCGTTGTGATAAATTATCAACAGAATCCGAATGCATTTGGTTGGATTTATGTATGCCAATTGTTATTTTCACTTATAATCCTGTCCATTTTAAACAAAAGAGACACATTTAGAGTGGTACCTGCCACACCGCGCCTCGGATTTAGACGGGGTTGACTCGTAAACATCTCAAATGACCCATGTATCATTGTCCTAAAGTATTAACATAATCTGAATGCGTTTGGTTGGTTTTTCGTATGCCAGTTGATGTTTTCACTTAAAATGATATTCTTTTGAAACAAAAGAGAGACACTTAGAGTGGTGCCAGCCACACCGCACCTCAGATTGAGGCGGGGTTGACTCGTACATGTCACATATGACCCATGGAGCATTGTAATAAAGAATCAACACATTTCGAATGCGTTTGGTAAGTTTTTCGTATGTCAGTTGTTGTTTTCACTTAAAATGATGTCCATTTTAAACAAAAGAGATACACTATGATCAGAGAAATAAAAAAAAGGCATGTGAAATCAAGGAGGGTGGGGGGGCTGTCTGGGGGTCCAGGGAGGAGGGTGGGGGGGGGGGGGGGGCTGTCCGGGGTGCTGTCTGGGGTCCAAGGAGGAGGGTGGGGGGGGGGGGGGGGCTGTCCGGGGGGCTATCTAGGGGGCTGTCCGGGGGGCTGTCCGGGGACCAAGGAGGAGGGTGGGGGGGGGGGGGGGCTGTCTGAGGGGTGTTCGGGGGGCTGTTCGGGGACCTAGGAGGATGGTGGGGGGGATGTCTGGGGGGCTGTCCTAGGGGCTATTTGGGGGGCTGTCCGGGGTCCAAGGAGGATAGTGGGGGGTTGTACAGGGTCCAGGAAGGAGGGGGGATGTCCACAGAGTTCCCAAACACAAAAAACTCTATAAACATGTTCAAGATACACCACAACCACTAAAAGAAAACAACATCCATGAAAACAGACAATATATAAATATAACTCAACTCCAATACTATACTACGAGTCTAGATAAAACCAACAACTAGAATAGATTAAACATCAAATCTCAGTAATATTAAATGTAACAGATCAATTTGTCCCACATCACCATCATCATAACCCTCGTCCTCGTCCCCATCATTGTTCTCGCCCTCCTCAGCACCCTCCTCCTCACCCTCGCCCTCCTCCTCGCCCTCGCCATCTGCCTCGCCCTCCTCCTCTCCCTCCTCTTCCACATCAGACTCCTCGCCATCATCATCATCAGGCTAGATATTGTCTTGAACACCACTAGAACTTCCACCTAGTGTACCATATATAGAACGTATCAACGATATATATTCATCAAAAGCTGGGCTGGCCTTTGGTGGAAGTGTTGGACGTAGAAATTCAATAAATTTCATAAATGCACTGTTTTCCCTAACAGACTGTTCTGCCATCTCTGTGACCCTTTTTTCCACCTGTTCTTCCTATGCCCTAAATTTTTGTAGCTCGGTAGAACTACAACTTGTACCTGAGGAGGGCCAATACCTCATCAGGGCTATCCTAGGTCGGTAGCGTACTCTTCCAGGATTCTCCTCTCCCAACACCTGATGTAACTGATCAGTTGGCCCAAAATTGTCTGGTTTTTAGGCATTGAGGGCCTCTAAAGCATTCTGTTACAAATATAAATATATTATTAAGTTACAAAATAGATATTAAAATATAAACTCAACAGATTATAACTTAAAATCTTCTACTGAGTCGCTTCGTTGATGAAACTTCCATCCTTTTTCTGTCTACTCGAGAAAAATAGTTTTTCTCGAGGCACACGTCCTTTAATATTCTGTATTTTCCTCTACAATGACATTGAAAAATAAAGTTATATGAAAAATTTAGCAAAAGATTAAATAATTTAGGAAAAAAAGAAAGTATAAGTCGTAAAGAAAACTTATAAACAATTGTCATACCTACTTCCTCTCATGATATGACATCGTAGTACGTCCTAGTGTGTGGAGGTATTTTTTTGCATCAATGTTTTCTTTATTTTTTCCAGATGATTCCTAAATAAAATTAGATAATTCAAAGGATATTATTAATGAAAAACATGAAAGTTATTATTTAAATACCTCAAATGTAATTAATAACTTAAACTAGGTAGTCATCCAATGAGTAATCATCTGAAAATACTGCTCTATAGGACAATCATCCATGACTGGTACCACCTATAACTTAGTGCCAACTCTAGCACGCCAGCCAATATACAAATCATGCTTGTAGGCTCTCTAAATCTTGCCTAAATCCTTTAGACGTTCCAGCCATGCACCCTCACTATCGGGAAAATTAAATCGAAGATGACATCAAAATATTAATTCATATAAATACAAAAATAATTCATGGCATTAAATACAATAGATTTTTTACCCATATCTCTGCCCAAGCTCTGTCCTTGACCTCATGTGGAAAATGTCTCCATGATAGCGGGCTGACGGGAATGATGTCGGAGTATTTGGAAAGCGTCACAAAAAAACTCCGACATTGCTGCCATGTTTTCTCAACCATTTGGTTGTATTCATTGTAATCCACCATAACCTGTGTGTGGAGGTTCCACACCGCGCACATGCGTGTATGCCCCTGCCCCTACCTCCTGTTAGTAGATGTATCTGTCATGAAAGAAAAACAAATATTTTATCAAAACATGTTATAATGAAAATAAATATTGCTATAATTTTTTTTAGGGTTCTATAAATATACCTGTGCCAGTTTGATCATTGAGTGCCACTGGATCCACAGAAACTGATGGAACACCCTATGGTGGAACAGGAGTAGAAGACAATGGAATATAGAAGCTCAGAGAGACAGAAGTAGAAGGAAAAGAAGATGAGACAGCTGTATGAATGAATTTTGGCAGGGGAGTGGGAATCATCATGGGATATGAAAAAGATGGGCCAAAAGATGAAAAAGGTGGCGAAAACATGGGAGGCCTAAATACCCCATGCATCCCTAACAACACACTAGGATCAGAATGTGGGAAGGATGACATTTTAGTGGCAGGGGCATGGTCTAGTCGGGTACGCGAAGCTGCTCGTCCACCTCTGGTATGAAGCCTCCTCGTACCACCGACCTGAGTACTAGGACCAGTACTAGGCTCCTCGTCGAATAACTGTCAACGTATAGGTGGATCCTACAAAAATGTTTACAAAAATATTAATCACATGACATTATATATTCTTTAATTATATACATTTGAAATAAAGTACTCACTGTTGGCACTAATGGTGGAACGCCCATCTCCACCATTCGACAATTGTTCTCCATCATTTTTTTCCTTCGTCTCTCTTCAATTGGCTGCATTTCCTGCTTTTGAAAACAAAAATGTAATTAATTAGAAAAAGAAAACTAATGTGTAACCCAAAAAACTAAATATATGAGGGAATAGGGGGATTCATTGGTAATTTAGCTATCAATTGTTTTAGAAGAGCTTGAATGGATTTAATAAATCATATAAGTTGTAATGTTCACCAAGTTAGAAATATTGTTTGACTAGGTTTGAATACAGTTCAATTCCAAATTAGAAAATTCAATTCAAATAAAACTGCAACCAATAAACATTGAAAATTCACATAACGGTCAAGTTAGATAAAACATATTTGTGATAAATACTAAATCAATTTGAATATTACCAACCTTAACAACCCAACTCGAGGTAAACCAAAAGAATTGAGAACATGGATGAATGATTCTATATATTTTCAACCACAACTTCAGGTTCACAATCAACTCTGACAATTGAGCTATTGGAGTCATCAAAATAAATAAATGGATTGGTTCCAATGGCACTAGGGACAGTGTCAATTCCATCATCACCATCATCAAAAAATGTCTTGGAATTACTTCAACTATGACACCGAATTCAGGTCGAAGTTGGTCTTTGACATAAAAAACTTGTTTATCCATTGATGCCAACACATATGGTTATTCGGTAGCAAGAGTGCAAGTCATATTAATTACTTGAAATCCACAATCATCAATAAATGTGCCCTGTCTCTTCATTGAATCAAACCAATGGCATTTCATCATTGTGACTCATCCATGAGAGTAATAATCCAATATTATTATTTTCTCAACGACTCCATAATAACCCACATTTTCAAATCGCGGCCTACTATCTAATGAACTGGCATAAAAATCTATTGTGGCAGTAACCATAACACCATCATGTTGTGTTCTCATGTTCTTTACTCATTTAGTGACAATAAATTTGTACCCATTGATAACAATTGATTTACAGTCACGAACCACGGTATTAGGACCAAAATCCAAAGCTCTTATTTCCTTAGAGACAGAGTTAGCAGACAAACTCAATACCTGAAATATAAATGACTATTAAACTTAATTAAATATTGATATAATTATTTTAAATAGTAATATTTCTACCTTCAATTTTAACCAAGCAGAAAACTCTTTGCGATGAAAAGTCTCTCTCCTTCTCAAAGATAAATAATGATGCTTCCTATTTATCATTGTTTTATGTTACATATAGATAAAAAATATAAATAGTTTAACAGATATATATGTAAGATATACATATTCAATTTAGTTACCTGATATAGTCATCGAACAAATCAAAGTTGAACAAAACTGTGCGATGTTCCATCTCTCGCTCTTAATGGATTAATGTCTTCAATGTATATGATCCAGGAATTCCTCCTATTTGAAGAAGTGATGGAAAATTGGGTTCAATTTTCTCATTCTGTTCTTATTCATTTCTCATTGGTCTGTACATTCTTGTAGTAAGATCAGAAAAATACATTGAGCAGAAATCCATACATTCTTGAGCCAAGTAATCGTTCATGATAGAACCTTCGGGATGATTCCTGTTTCGGACATAAGACTTTAATGTGTAAATATTTCTTTCAGTTGGATACATCCAACGAAAAGAAACATGTCCTCTAAGAAGTATTTTAGTAAGAATATGGACAGTCAGATGCATAATGCATGTGAAAAATGATGGAGGAAATATTTTCTCCAACTCACACAAAATTAATGGGGCATCTGTCAACATTTTTTGCAAGAAAGACTTGGACAACTTATTAGCACAAAGATATCTAAACAAATGGAACAACCAAATAACATTCACCCTTAAATTATTGGACAAAAGATGACAGATTGCTATTGGAAGAAACTCATGCAGTAAAATGTGATAATCATGAGTCTTCAAAGATTTTAGCTTCAACTCTCTTCTGTTGACCCATTTAGATATGTTGCTTGAATATCCATAAGGAACTCTAATAGTCTCTAATACTTACAGAAATTGTTTTTTTCCGTAGGTGTCATCACATAAGAAGCACATAGAAGTTTCCATTTATTTTCACTAATACGCACAGGATGCAATTATGGTCTGATGCCCCAATCCACCAAGTCACACCGAGATCGTAAATCATCTTTTATCTTCCCCTTGAAATTTAGAACAACTGAAAGAAACATTTCACATATATTCTTTTCAATATTCATTACTTTTAAGAAATGACATAACAAATTGGTTGACCAATAAGGAAAATCAAAAAAGATACTCCTCTTCCTCCAATTGTAACAGGTTTCAGTGGAAACATTATTTCTCTTTCCAGATTTCATTTGACCCTTCCCGAATGAAAAACTGAAATCTTTCAATTCATTAAGCACATCAGTTCCAGACATACGCTATGGTGGATCATTGGTCTCTATGGTATTATCAAATCTTCGAAGATTCATTCTATATGGATGATCATTTTGAAAGAATCATATATGTCCCATAAAACTGAAACCAAATTGATGTTTCGGTCTTCTGGATCATGTATTCTTCATACAAACTGGGTATGACAGTTTTCCCTTCGTGCTCCATCTAGACATCATTTCATAAGCCAAAAAATCATTGATCATCCACATAAGCGTAGCACACATCTGAAATATGTCTTTTGAACATGCATCGTATGTGCGCACACCCACATCCCAAAGAAGTTTCAACTCTTTTATTAAAGGTTGAATGTATACATCAATATGAATGCTGGGATAAGAAGGAACAAATATGAGTATACTGATGAAAGTGAAAGGTTTTTTCATACACAACCATGGGGGAAGATTAAAAATGTGTATAAAAACTGGCCATGTGCTGTGCGAAGTAAGAATCTGCCCAAACAGATTAAAACCGTCACATGAAATACCCAACCCCACATTACGCACGTCAGCTGCAAAATCAGGATGTCAAGCATCAAATCTTTTCCATGCAAATCCATCTGCAGGATGAACCAACTCATCATTAGTCTTCTTTCTCTCAGTATCATTCCATTTCATTTTTGTTGATATTTCATCATACATAAAAAGATTTTGGAGTCTTGGGATCAATAGAAAGTTCCACATTACTTTCTGTGGAACATGAGATGGTGTTCTATCAGATTTTAACTTCCAGCGGGATGTGCCACATTTTATACAATCATTTCGTTTAGTGGTTTCCTCCCAGAATAAACTGCAATCTTTCGGGCAAGCATGAATTTTTTTTCTTGAAAATCCAATTTCCTTAACTAACTTACATGCCATATAGTGGTTTGAGGGAATATCTATATCATCTGGAAGTAAATCCTTCAAGAGGGTAAGAATGTAATCGATTGCTGTATTAGAAATCCCATACATAGTTTTCCCATGAAACAATAGGATTAAAAATTCTAGATTTTTCATTTTATCACATTGTCGATATACTGGAGTCGTGGCAGCATCATTCAATTTTTTCACCATATCAATATCATCATTTTCACTAGATGCATCAGCTTTCCTCATAGCGAATTCTTCTTGAGTCGAAATCCTTTCTTTTTCATGATGACGAATAAATGGAAATTGATCATATAACAAATTCTCTATTCCAGTCCTTTAATTTCAATCATCACCAATTTGAGATTTCATTTTCTCCCCATTGTGATACCACACAAAGTAGTTTGATTGAAAACCATTTTTGGTTATGTGGTAGCTGACTTCTTCATGGCTCAACCAAGGTCTACCAACACAATTGGAACATGGGCAGTGTATGCGACCACTATCTGAAGCATTGTGAAATGAAAAATCTATAAAGCTCTCCAATTTTTTTTTTGAAAATTGCTTAATATCTGATCGGTTTCATAAATCCAACTTCTTTCCATTCTATAAAAAGAATTTATATAAGTCATTTTGTCATAAACAATTCAATAGGATTGAACTTTAATAGAAAATACATTTAAGTAAACAATAAAGGAAGAAGTTTCTAATCAATGTAGTGAACTATTAAAATAATGTAAAGAAAAAGTACTCATAAATTAAATTAAAATTTATTTATATTCATTTTCATTAGTTCTATAAGAGGCACATGCCTCAGGTCCCATTATCTGTTATAGGCATCCAAAATTATTCACTCATGTTCAATAACTCATTATTGACACCTCTATGGCCATACCTTTCATTACCCAATTACTTCCCCAAGTCAAGAGCACCCCATGGGTGAATAAATTTAAGGATTATACACTAATAGGTTGTTCATGGCTTGTAAAAAGATTTAATTTCATTAAGTATAGACAAAAACATTTATTTTTAAATTTGAGATTAATAATAAAGTATGTCAATGATAACAACATTACTGAATTAAACTTGGGACTTATCTAACATTTTTATGGATGTCTACACATGCCAGCATGGATAGTAAAAAGCACCCCACCCTCATAAAAGTGAGTATTGGCCAAGAAGTACACATAATATACAACGTACAATGAGAACCATTTTTAATTGACCCTAAAGTTATATTAGTACAGTCATCTTGGGGGAAATGGAATATATGATCCTGGTTAACTGATGAATTCAAAAGCTCGTATTCCATATGTTGGACACAATCTAAGGTAAGAAATCATGTGAGGATGGGTTTACATCATTCAATTTATTACAAGCTAGTGAGAATTAAGGCTTGAATTAATGAATTGAGTTCACTGATTAAATGAGGGTAGAGGTTGCATAGGCTGTGTAAATAGAATGATTAAATAAGGGTAGAGGTTTCATACACTGTGCATGGTGGGGGAGTCTCAGCCGATTTAGAAACTAAAATAAATTCCCATCACAGGTATCAATAAGAAACATCAGCATCAAAAGAAACTCCAAATAAAAAACGACAAAAAACATCAAAAATTTCAAGAATTCACTGCTATTCATGGTTTATCCACATGTTTAGCAGTAATTATATGTCTTAATCATGAACCACCTCTATAGTTCCCAGTTTTCACCAATAAACATAAGGTAAATATCTCAAAATATATTTAAAACAACTCATTAATAGGCTCAAAACGTAAATATAATCTTGAACCAACCATGGAATCTCTTTCACAACACATTCTCACACACCAGTTATCTCTAAATACCAAACATAGTCACATAACAAGTGTACTATAACAAATTACATTACACAAGCCTTATTAAAAAAATTCTCATTTTAATAAAACACTTTCCTCAAGGAATTTTAAAGAAAACATACATAGAAACTTTTCTAAAAATTAATAAACACATATAAATAAATTTCCAAGTAACAATTAATTACAAGATGAATAAAAACCATAAAAAAACATACTTAGAAAATCTATAATCCAACCGCAATGAATTTGAGATGTTTCTTCTTCGATGGAGGGTTAAAGATTTAATTAATTAAATGGATTGGAATGGAGAAAGTCTAGATTAAATCAAAACACAAAAAAAATGATATACACATCAAAATAAAAACTTAAAACTAAAATATTAGATGAATAATAATAAAAAAAAGGTATCACTTAAATATTTTATGTGTATAAAGAATAAAATACCTTATTTGAGATGATTTCGATGGAGTTTCACCAGTTTGGATGGGGGAAGTCGCGAGAGGAGCCGAGCGCTGCAGAGATTTAGGGTTCTGTCGCGAATGGGGGAGAGCAACGACCGACTGTATTTGGGGTAAAAATTTACCAAAGGTTTTTAAAAACTGTTGGTAAAGGGGTGTCCAAGGCACCTATAACGACCCAAAGTTTTTCAATAGAAAATTTCCTTCTTATATTTATGTCATAAAAACAAAAAATAATGAACTACTAAGTGATAAGTGACCTTTAAACATAATTTTGTCACCCCTATGTTTGGAATTTTGAAAATCCAACATACACGGTTATGCTCAAGATGGTTTTTGGAGTCTAATGAAACAAAAATAATTTTTGGTGAATAGTAACCTACCCTTATGAATAGTAACCTACCCTTATGAACAGTAAAATGACCCTAATGAATAGTAAATAAGAGTAACATTACCTATGAATAATAAAATAAAATTTAGACATCTTAGAAAGTGACAATTTGACCTTGGTAAACGTTTTTGGTGTTTTATAAGTCATAAATAATTAATTAATTTAAAAGAATATTTATTTTCCTGTAATGTATTCATAAATTATTGAATCAATGTCTAATAGTTTTTAGATAATTTTATAAGACCCTACGTAATTTTTGAAAGAACTATAAATTCAGTTTTAATCTTAAAAACTGTTTTTAAGTAAATTATGATTTTAATTAAATATTAAATTAATAATATTTAGAAAATTATTTTTGAAAAATGGACATCATTTTTGGATTCTACACATCGAAAAATGGTTGGGGTAAATTTTTGATATTTTCTGAGATACTTGAATTTTTGATGAATAGTGGAATCCGATAATTCACAATAAATGCTAAATAATGTATTAATTGAGTAACCGATGATGTTCTACTGATGTAAGCCTACTTGGTTCGGGATTACATTATAAAATTACTATTCTTGGTCGTTCAAGACTCACTATTACTTGTCTTAGGTGAAATTAATAAACTAATCAATTTTATATTAAGGAAACCCCTCTCCCCTCCACTATAAAAGCCACCCTTCACTCCCTCTTTTCCTCACACCTCTCAAGCTCCAAGACTTCTCTAAACTCTGCCCAAACATCTTCCCTAGCACCTCCTCCACGTCCAAAAGCTTCTGGTCTCATCAAAAGACCAAGCCTATCTCCCTTAAGGAGGATCTCAAGAGGAAGATTCTAGAGGTAATTTCTCTCTCTCTTCTCCTTTAATTTCCTTTCAAGTCCAAGTTCCTTTCTTGATCTCTCCCTACCTATATTCATCCAAATTGTTTTGTAACTCCAGTATTATACATATAATGTAATCTTATGATTCTAATGGTATATTATATCACCCCATACCCTTTCCCTCTTCCTTTTATTTTATTAAAGAGAACGTTGTTCATGTGGTGATAATTTATCACCTTCAAAAACAACATGCTCTCTTCTTCCATTTCTACCTTAAATCTGGTCATGAAACCATTTTTATTATTGAACCAGAATATTTTATATGTATTATGTTCTATTTTAAGTTCTGGAAATAACCTATGGCCATATTACTAAGTTAAATGTTAAAACGAGTTCGTTGTGATCCAAAAACCGCACAAATAATCTTCATTTAATTATTATCTAATGATTCATCCAAATGGATCTAATATAACTCATTATAAAATCATTAAAGCTTATGTAATATCATAAATAACATGTAATATCAGTTCTGGATTTTTACCCATGATCTACCCAAACATCAATTTAAGAATACAAGTGAACCACTCAAGAAAACCATAAAAATGAACATCCCCAAACAATGTTTTTAAACTCTATAAGTCATCCAAAGGAACATAATATAACATAATGAAACCATAATGAACCCTATTAATGTATAAAAGATTCTGGAATTTCTAATTAATGAATATAATGTCATTATATAGGACATTAAAGAGAATAAGGCACTCGAGTACAAGGTAAGGGGAAATCTCGAACCCAAATTTTCTTCCTTCGGATTCTCCCTCTTTCACTCCATTTTTGATATGGTTACTCCTCAAAGATAGTTTGTTCATAATTTACTTTACTTTTTTGGGATATACATGTTTGTCACTGGTTTTTTTGTCCATAAAAATGTTTTCCAAAAGAACTCTTCTTTCAAGATCTCACCTTTTACCTCTCATTCAAGGTTGATGGTTCTTCTATCAAGTATGTTGTTCCCTCTTTATTTTGGGAACCCAAAGATTATGAATGTGTTATTATGAGATGAAACCCATTCCATTCCATGGGTTATTTATTTACATTTTTGATATGTGTTCTATGTGGCAAGCATGATAATGATAATGTTATGATGTGACGGGAGCACCCAGAATTATATAGCGCAATATGAATGTTATGATGTGACGGGTGCGTCCAGAATTATATAGCGCTCCAATGCATTGGGGAAAGTGATGAATCTCATGAGTAAATGTGAAATGATGTGTGAACAAGATGCTAGCTTTGTTCACAAGTATGTGTGGTAGTTAACCACTAAGACATGATGTTTCATTTTTATGCATTTCCATATTTCAAGTTTATTGTTTATGCTCCTCTCATGTTCATGATATTTTGCCTACGTCATGATTATGCTCACCCCATGCTATATTGTTCTTATGTATCCTCTTACTGGGCTTCTATCTCACCCCTTTTGATGTATATCCTCAGGTGGATACATGTACTAAGGAGAGGACAAGTGCCACTAAGAATCTAGTGAAGAAGAAATTGAATAAATGTTTATGGTTGATGTTGTATTTATTATGTATGGTCCTAGTTTTACCAAGATACTAGACCTCTGGATCCTCTATGTGTAATACTATTATGTTTTTTAGCTTTGAAATGATGTAATAGTAATGTAATAAAAGGTCGGGTCGCTATATTTGGTATCAGAGGAAAGGTTTAGTTAATTTGGGAATTAAGATTAGTAAACCCTAGAGAAAACCTCTAGCATAAGAATAAGTACAAACACATACACAAGAATATTTACCTAGGGATCCCATATGTTATGTTTTTGGTATAATTGTTTAAATGAATAAGTTATTCATGAATTGTTTACTTATGTTTTGTTTAAACCTTTTATATTTTAGAAAATGGTGGGAACCAGGAGAAATCAGGCCAACAACTCTTGCGAGGGCCAATGCAACGATTGCCCGAACAACATCCCCAATGATTTGGGAGGTGGAGTTCAAAACTTCATGGTGATGCTTACCCAATTATCTCAGGTTATGAATAATAACCATAATAATGGGGAACGTCCTCCTTCACCAAAGAGGGAGCAACTAGCAATTGAATGTTTTATGCGGCAACGACCACCGACGTTTTGTGGATCTTCTGATCCACTAGTTGCGGAACAGTGGGTCAACTCCATGGAAAAGATATTTTCTGTTCTTCACTGTTCCGAGATGGAGAAGGTGACTCTAGCCGTTTATTGTCTAGATGGAGAAGCTGATCAATGGTGGGCTTTGATTAAGAACACCAAGCCAAGGGAGGAAATTGAAGAGATGGAATGGGAAGACTTTAAGATAATGTTTCTTAATAAGTACTTCCCAAGAACTCTTCACACGAAGATGGAGAGGGAATTAATAGATCTCAATAAAAAAGAAGGATAATCTGTCACAACCTATGAAGAAAATTTCACAAGGCTCACAAGGTATGCTTCGGGTTTTGTTATCAACAATGATATCAAAATTGATAGATTCTTTAGTGGATTAAAACCACATCTTTGAAAGGATCTTGAAATTCGAGACTTTGGGAGTTATGAAGAAGTTGTTCGGTGTGCTCTCAAAGTGGAGATGGAGTTTGGAGAATGGTCCCATGGCTATGGTGATAAGAAAATAAAGATGGAGTTTCAAGCCGGTGGATCTAATGACAAAGGTGGGAAGAAAACACAATGACCCACATGCCAAAAATGTGGGAAGTTGCACCATGGGAACTGCCTCAAAGGGATGGGGAAATGCTTCAAGTGTGGGAAATAAGGAAACCTTGATCACGAGTGCCAAAAAGACATGAAAAGGAAGGATAATGTAGCCGATGAAAGGAGAGAACCACTCGTGGTTCAATGCTACAACTGTAGGGAGCTAGGGCACTATTCAAACCAGTGCACTAAACCTTGAGCTCTCGAGGGTAATCAGCGCCAACAACCACCAAAGCCAAAGGAACAAGGGAAGGCTTATGCCATCACTACTGCGGAGGTGGAACATGATAATGAAGTCATACAAGGTAAAATTCCTATTCACTCAAGAATGGAAAAAGTCTTGTTTGATTATGGTTCTATGCATTCCTTTATATCTTGCAAGTTTTCTAGAACTATAGAATCAAAGCCCCGAAACCTTGAAGTAGAGATATCTGTAAAAACACCAAGTGGTGCAATCATTGCAACGCAAGTGTTTGACTCTTCTCCTGTTGACGTATGTGGGAAGATTCTTCTGGAAAATATCGTAATACTTCCCTTGGTGGAATTCGACGCTATAATGGGAATGGATTGGCTCTCATTATATAGAGCACATATCAACTGTCGGGAAAAGAAAATATATTTTCATATTCTTAACCATCCCATGCTCCTCTACAAATTCAAGGAAGATCATGAATCTCCTTTGAGAAATCCTTCAATGGTTTGGGTGTTGATTCCCTATAAAGAAGCATACCTCACCCAAATGGTTGAGTTGAAGGAAAGTTCCAACCTTGAGGAAATGCCCATCATAAGGGAATACGACGATGTATTTCCCGAAGAGTTACCCGGAATTCCCTCAGATCGTGAGGTAGAGTTCTCAATTGAACTCATACCTGGAGCTACTCCTATCTCAAAGTGACCCTATAGGATGGCTCCTATCGAACTGGAGGAGTTAAAGAATCAGCTGCAAGAGCATCTGGACAAAGGGTTCATATGCCCTAGCGCATCACCTTGGGGTGCGCCAGTGCTCTTAGTGAAGAAGAAGGATGGAACCATGCGACTGTGTATCGATTATCGGGAACTCAACAAGATCACCATAAATAACAAGTATACTCTCCCAAGGATTTATGACTTGTTCGATCAGTTAAGAGGAGCTCAATACTTCTCAAAGGTGGATCTTCGTTCTGGATATCATTAGGTAAAGGTGAATAAGGAAGATATTCAGAAGACTGCCTTCCGTACAAGGTATGGGAACTATGAGTTTTTGGTGATGCCCTTTGGACTTACTAATGCCCCTGCAATCTTCATGGATTTGATGAATAGAGTCTTTAGACATTACCTTGACAAATTTTTGGTAGTGTTTATTGATGATATTCTCATCTACTCCAAAAGCAAGGAGGAACATGAAGAACATCTAAGACTTGTGTTGGTGACATTGAGAAAGGAGAATTTGTATGCCAAGTTCAGCAAGTGTGACTTTTGGATGAATCAAGTCACGTTCTTGGGACATGTGATCACAAGCGAGAGAATTTCTGTGGACCCTTCAAAGACAAAGTTGATTGAGGAATGGCCCAGGCCCTCTAGTGTCACAGAAATCCGTAGTTTTCTTGGATTAGCTGGGTACTATCGACGTTTTGTGAGAAACTTCTCACGATTGTCAAGCCCGCTAACTAAGTTAACAAGGAAAGGGGTAAAGTATGTATGGATGGAAGAATGTGAGGGACGCTTCAAGGATCTAAAGAGAAGGCTGATCACTGCACCTGTACTCACACTACCGAAAAGTGGAGAAAGTTTTGTGATATACAGTGATGCTTCAAATAAAGGCTTGGGTTGTGTACTCATGCAAAATGATAATGTGATAGCCTACGCCTCATGACAATTGAAGATCCATGAGCAGAACTACCCAACGCATGATCTAGAGCTTTCAGTCGTGATTGTTTCCTTGAAAATC
The DNA here is from genome assembly GCA_963277665.1 of Viscum album. Classification (NCBI taxonomy): domain Eukaryota; kingdom Viridiplantae; phylum Streptophyta; class Magnoliopsida; order Santalales; family Viscaceae; genus Viscum; species Viscum album. The sequence continues at coordinate 1,620,478,610 of OY728125.1, forward strand.
TGGCAACACTACCTTTATGGCGAGAAGTGTGACATATACACCGACCACAAGAGCCTAAAGTATATATTCACACAAAAGGAGCTCAACATGCGTCAAAGGAGATGGTTAGAGCTAATCAAGGATTACGATTTCTCTATTCACTATCATCCTGGAAAGGCGAACAAGGTAGATGATGCTCTAAGTAGGAAAGAACCTACTACTCTATCCATGTTGAGGATTGAGAAAGACCCTTTTCTCTTTGTATATGCAAAGGATGGATTTGGGAATCGTAAGGGCAGGGGATACATCCTACCTTGCCCAAATGATTGCGCAACCATCCATCCAACGGAAGATTAAGGAAGCACAAAGGGATGATGTGGAGATACAAAAGAGGGTGAATGCAGTAATGGAAGGGAATCTTCAAGAGTTCCATATCGAAGATGATGGTGTGATTCGGTTTGGAACGTGGCTTTGTGTGCCTTCATCACCCGAGATAAAGAAGGAGCTATTGGATAATGCACATAGCTCAACTTTATCTATCCATCCTGGGAGTACCAAGATGTACCGTGATCTCCGAAAACACTTCTGGTGGGATAACATGAAGAAGGAGATTGCGGAATATATATCAAGGTGCTTGGTATGTCAGCAAGTTAAAGCTAAGCGGCAAAAGTCCAAAGGTATGATGCAGCCATTGCCTATACCCATGTGGAAATGGGAAAATGTTACTATAGACTTTGTCACGGTTCTCCCGAAGACGTCAAAGGGGAATAATGCGATATGGGTTGTGGTTGACCGACTCACCAAGACTGCCCATTTTATCGCAATTCTGGAAGACCTATCGCTTGAACAACTTGCAAGGATATATGTGAAGGAAGTAGTGAGATTTCACGGTGTTCCACTCTCGATTGTCTCTGACCGTGATCCAAGGTTCACATCTAAATTCTGGAGGAGCCTTCAACATGCTTTGAGTACTGAATTAAATTTCAGCACGGCTTATCACCCCCAAACTGATGGCTAGTCTGAAAGGACTATTCAGACGCTTGAAGATATGCTAAGAGCCTGCTCTCTTGAATTCAAAGGTGGTTGGGATCAGCATCTCCCATTGGTTGAGTTCTCATACAACAATAGCTTCCACTCGAGTATTCAGATGGCTCTGTATGAAGCTCTTTATGGGAAGCAATGTAGAACTCCAACCTGTTGGGATGAAGTTGGAGAACGAAAAATACTTGGTCCCGATCTTGTTCAAGATATGACAGAGAAGGTTCAAGTCATCCAGAAACACATCAAAGCTGCTCAAAGTCGGCAAAAGAGCTATGCTGACAACCATCGAAGGGACTTGGAGTTTGACGTTGGAGATAAAGTCTTCCTTTGAATATCTCCATGGAAGAGAGTCATGCGATTCGGGAAGAAAGGAAAGCTAATCCCAAGGTACATTGTCCCCTTTGAGATCCTTGACCGCATAGGAGTCGTGGCCTATCGTCTGGCACTTCCACCGAATATGGCTCAAGTTCATGATGTGTTTCATGTATCACTACTGAGGAAGTACATACCAGACCCCTCACATGTACTAAACTCAGAGGTGGTGCAGATGGAAGATGATCTCTCCTATGAGGAGCAGCCGGTAAAAATTTTGGACCGAAGTGATAAGGTTCTACGCAACAAGACAACCGGCCTTGTCAAAGTGTTGTGGAGGAACCATAAGTTTGAGGAAGCAACTTGGGAACCAGAAGAGGCAATGAAGGAGAAGTACCCTCACCTGTTTGTGTAAAGTGAAATTTCGAGGGTGAAATTTCTTAAGGGGGGAAGAATGTAACGACCCAAATTTTTTCAATGGAAAATTCCCTTCTTATATTTATGTCATAAAAACACAAAATAATGAACTACTAAGTGATAAGTGACCTTTAAACATAATTTTTGTCACCCCTATGTTTGGAATTTTGAAAATCCAACATACACGGTTGTGCTCAAGATGGTTTTTGGAGTCTAATGAAACAAAAATAATTTTTGGTGAATAGTAACCTACCCTTATGAATAGTAACCTACACTTATGAATAGTAAAATGACCCTAATGAATAGTAAATAAGAGTAACATTACCTATGAATAATAAAATAAAATTTTGACATCTTAGAAAGTGACAATTTGACCTTGGTAAACGTTTTTGGTGTTTTATAAGTCATAAATAATTAATTAATTTAAAAGAATATTTATTTTCCTGGAATGTATTCATAAATTATCGAATCAATGTCTAATAGTTTTTAGATAATTTTATAAGACCCTACATAATTTTTGAAAGGACTATAAATTCAGTTTTAATCTTAAAAACTGTTTTTAAGTAAATTATGATTTTAATTAAATATTAAATTAATAATATTTAGAAATTTATTTTTGAAAAACGGAAATCATTTTTGGATTCTACACGTCGAAAAATGGTTGGGGTAAATTTTTGATATTTTTCTGAGATACTTGAATTTTTGATGAATAGTGGAATCCGGTAATTCACAATAAATGCTAAATAATGTATTAATTGAGTCACCGATGATGTTCTGCTGATGTAAGACCACCTGGTTCTGGATTACATTATAAAATTACTATTCTTGGTCTTTCAAGACTCACTATTCCTTGTCTTAGGTGAAATTAATAAACTAATCAATTTTATATTAAGGAAACCCCTCTCCCCTCCACTATAAAAGCCACCCTTCACTACCTCTTTTCCTCACACCTCTCAAGCTCCAAGGCTTCTCTAAACTCTGCCCAAACATCTTCCCTAGAACATCCCCCACGTCCAAAAGCTTCTGGTCTCATCAAAAGACCAAGCCTATCTTCCTTAAGGAGGATCTCAAGAGGAAGATTCTAGAGGTAATTTCTCTCTCTCTTCTCCTTTAATTTCCTTTCAAGTTCAAGTTCCTTTCTTGATCTCTCCATACCTATCTTCATCCAAATTGTTTTTTAACTCCAGTATTATAAATATACTGTAATATTATGATTCTAATGGTATATTATATCACCCCATACCCTTTCCTTCTTCCTTTTATTTTATTAAAGAGAACGTTGTTCATGTGGTGATAATTTATCACCTTCAAAAACAACATGCTCTCTTCTTCCATTTATACCTTCAATCTGGTCATGAAAACATTTTTATGGTTGAACCAGAATATTTTATATGTATTATGTTCTATTTTAAGTTCTGGAAATAACCTATGGCCATATTACTAAGTTAAATGTTAAAACGAGTTCGTTGTGATCCAAAAACCGCACAAATAATCTTAATTTAATTCTTATCTAATGATTCATCCACATGGATATAATATAACTCATTATAAAATCATTCAAACTTCTATAATATCATAAATAACATGTAATATCATTTCTGGATGTTTACCCATGATCTACCCAAACATCAATTTAAGAATACAAGTGAACCACTCAAGAAAACCATAAAAACGAAATCCCCAAACAATGTTTTTAAACTCTATAAGTCATCCAAAGGAACATAATATAACATAATGAAACCATAATGAACCCTATTAATTTATAAAATGTTCTGTAATGTCTAATTAATGAATATAATGTCATTATATAGGACATTAAAGAGAAGGAGGCATTCGATTACAAGGTAAGGGGAAATCTCGAACCCAATTTTTCTTCCTTCGGGTTCTCCCTCTTTCACTCCATTTTTGATATGGTTACTCCTCAAAGATAATTTGTTCATAATTTACTTTAATTTTCTGGGATATACATGTTTTTCACTTGTTTTTATGTCCATCAAAATGTTTTCCAAAAGAACTCTTCTTTCAAGATCTCACCTTTTACCTCTCATTCAAGGTTGATGGTTCTTGTATCAAGTATGTTGTTCCCTCTTTCTTTTGGGAACCCAAAGCTTATGAATGTGTTATTATGAGATGAAACACATTCCATTCCATGGGTTATTTATGTACATGTTTGATATGTGTTCTATGTGGCAAGCATGATAATGATAATGTTATGATGTGACGGGTGCGCCCGGAATTATATAGCGCAATATGAATGTTATGATGTGACGGGTGCGCCCAGAATTATATAGCGCTCCAATGAATTGGGTAAAGTGATGAATCTCATGAGTAAATGTGAAATGATGTGTGAACAAGATTCTATCTTTGTTCAAAAGTATGTGTGGTAGTTAACCACTAAGACATGATGTTTCATTTTTATGCATTGCCACATTTCAAGTTTATTGTTTATGCTCCTCTCATGTTCATGATCTTTGGCCTACATCATGATTATGCTCACCCCATGCTATATTATTCTTATCTATCCTCTTACTGGGCTTCTATATTACCCCTTTTTATGTATATCCTCAGGTGGATACATGTACTAAGGAGAGGACAAGTGCCATTAAGAAGCTAGTGAAGAAGAAATTAAATAAATGTTTATGGTTGATGTTGTATTTGTTATGTATGGTCCTAGTTTTCCCAAGACACTAAACCTCTGGATCCTCTATGTGTAATACTATTATGTTTTTTATATTTGAAATGATGTAATAGTAATGTAAGAAAGGCCGGGTCGCTATAGCACCCTTTCCCAACGGTTCTAGTGAACCATTGGGAAAGGGTGTCCTCGCACGTCTTTACCAACGGTTGAAGCAAACCATTGGTAAAGAAGTGTTGGGAAAGCTTGCATTTCCATTAGTGATTTTTTATGGAGAAAGAGTTACATCAGTTCATGAGGTGGTAGTATGCTGGTCACATGATTTATAATTTTGTTTATAATTTGAAGGATGTGGAGATCGATTGATATTATTTCTAAAAATAATATCATATTATTATATGTTAGATAATTTTGTTATTATATTGTAAGTTTTAATAAATAATTTATCGTTGAAAAAAAACATATAAAAAGAATGATCTTACGTATTAAAATTACCTTCTCTTAGAGAAACCATTATTAGATCCATTATTAAGGACCCTAGGGTTAGTCTTTAGGGAAGACCAAAAGATCTATAATTTGTATAAAGAGTTTTTATAGGGATTTGGGTGGGATTTGGTTAATAAAAATGTATTGAGTGGTGTGAATAATTTAGGGTAGTAAGATTCCTTTTACAATAGATGAGGAGTCTAATTTTTTTAAATACCCTACTATTCTATAATAGAAAGTCACTCTCACCAAAAGTGGCTCATAAATTGATAATTAAAGGGTGTATGGATGATATGGTCGATCCACATCTCCAATATAAAAAACACATGCTTTGAACATGTTATTCCTTAACATCTATATTACATTACTTTTACCATTTTAGCCTTTTCACTATGGTAAATAGTATTTTTAACCTATGTAATTTATCATTTAAGAGTAAATAAAATGATTCATACTATATAATTTAATTTAAAATTTTAAAAAATAACTAATATGATGTAATAAGTGTATATTATGTTTAATATAGTATAAAATGATATATTTGTCTAAAAAAACAATGGAACAAAGTATTTAATTCAATTTATTTTACTTTTAATATCTTTACTATCAATTATTTTATTTTCATTTAATTAAATATTTACTATGTTGGTGTTTCTTAAACATTTAATGTTTTTATAAAATTACTAAATATTAAAAATAAATTACCCTCGACAACTTATTTTAATTATTATCTTAATGACAATCTATATCTATTAACATCTTGCTTTTGTCCCTACATGAACACATAATTTATATTTTTTGGAAAGGGGTTATATTTGGAATTTTTCTTTAGTTAAATTATTATATAATTCGATTTTACTGAAAAGTGACCCAAAAAATCATAAAAATTAATCCTTAGGTGATAAGGGTCAAAATATGGTCATCTATTATGAATGGAAAGAACTTTTAGGTCATTTTTGGACTTATCATTATTATTTTACACCATAGTAAACTCATTTTAACCGTAACAATGTAAATTTATTTTAACATATTTATAATTATTTAAGAAAATAATTATAAATAATTATATAATATTAATTATTTTGATTAATTATATTTAATCCTTTAAATAAAATTAAACTTTCATAATTAGAAAATTTTATTTTAAAATAAAACAATAGATAGAATGAAAAAGAGGGGTTCCAAAGAGAAAATTCCTATAAGAATAAAATGTTCTAATGTAAAGTTTCAGTATGAAATTGATTCAATAGAACTAAATTGTATTTATTATAATGTAGTTAATGAAATTTTACTTTCAAAACAATTTTAAATAAAAAATTAATCATTAAATTATTTAAATAAAAAAATTTGTATAACAAAATTATTTTTATCTATTAATCGAAAAATATTTTTTTTTTGAAAAATCGAAAAAATGAGCCTTAAAATAATTTTTAGATGTTGATTGGAAAAATGAATTTAATTTTATCAAATAAATTTTCTAGTGGTGGGATAAATTAATTTTGAGATATGTGGGTATGGCATGATAAAACTACCAATTCGAAAAATATAGTTTTCTTGGAAATATTTTTTTTTCTTTATAATTAATAGATAACCATTAATTTATTTAAAAATAAATATAATTTATATGGGTGTTCAATTCTGTTCTAATATTGGTCTTTCATGTTATATATTCTATCAAACATGATGTTCAAATTTTAAAATCATAGTGTGTTATAGATACCACTTGTTATGTCAGAATGATTATAATGAATACAAAAGAGGGGTAAATTGTATCCTACTTAAAACTTGACCAATTCAAAATTTTATTCTTTAATTAAAATTATTCTCTCTTAATCTCTTAAATACAAGTTAGGAGTGGAAAGAAAATATGAAAAGAACAACACATAATGTTGTATAGTGGTTTGGGGTATAGAAATCCCCTAGTCCACTCTACCAATGTTATCTCTATGATCTTGTTGATATTCACTAGATGATCCGTTTTAGGGACCTCTAAAACATAGTGTATGTAGCTAAAACCCTAAAAAAGGATTTTACAACACTATCTGATTTTTTTACAATGAATCCATATAACAATTACTTAGTATGAGATGCTCACATTCCACCACGAGTGAGTAAGAGTAAACAAAAACCTCTAAAAATGATAAAAGTAGATATGGATATTCCACACTTCTTCATCTTACAGTTCTGACAGTGACATATAAATGAAATTATCTTCAATAAAACTCTACAGTAGTAAATGATTAACAAAAAAATATTGCAGCAAAAAAACACCGATTAAACATAACAGGATAAGAACATGTATGTCTCTAAAGTGTATATATTGAGTAAGATAGGGACAATTTCATAATGTTATTTTCGAATTATAGTCTTGTATATATAGAATAATAAACACATGATATTTAATAGGGATCTTGGATCTCTCCAGGTCAAAAAATACTCAAAAGAGAGCATGATAAATTATGATAATAAAACTACTTATCATGACTTGATTTGAATTTGAATAATCATAGAAAATAAGCAATTCCATAATAAATAAGAGTTTTTAAATCCATTTAATAAGTTCATCTGAATTAATAACTAAATTGAAATGAAAAGATATTTAATTCCAGCAAAACACTTGTAGAAATTGAAGGAAATGTTTTGAATTTCGACTCCTCTATTGACTAAGTCAAACATATGGTAGACTTTTAATGTATAGTTGATAATGAATGATTCATTCCAAATGTTGGGTTGATGAACAATTTTTTAGTTTCTCAGATGTAGGGTGGATTCCAAAATCACCATTGATGAACCATACATTTACTCTAAATATAGGGTTCCATAAGTGTGGTTTCATTCTGAAATTAGGGTTAAAAAACTTACAGTCCATTTAAAATGTATTTTATAAAAAGTGATTCCATACTCTTTTTGAATGACTCATATATGTAATAGGTCAAATTGAACTCCATGAGATTATGTTCTAAAATGATTCCGGAATAAAAATAATTATTTCAATATTCATTATCTTGGAATCCATTTCAAGTAACTCCATAAATAACACAAATATGGGTTTTTTTGAGAATCAAAATAAATAATAAATTAATTAATTTTTTGGATCAAACTAGGCCAAACAATCACAACATCCCCATAGTGTATATAAAAAACATGCTTAAACATTTCAAGGGTTGTATGAACACCCATTCCGATATCAAAACTCATCCTCATCAGATCACTCACTAGTTTGGGTCCCAAAGAAACACAAAAAACCCTTAATAACCAAACACATTCCCCCACATAGTATCGGTATATCAATCAGGCACCCATATGGATATTTAGGTCAATACAAAAGTAGAGGAATTCCACTTGGGAACCTCAAAATTTCTTCACTACTTAGAAAATCCTCCTTCCTATCCTTGGATAAAACCAAACACTCGGTGCAATTCCCATATCTTAGAGGTCACACATACCAAAATCTAGTCTCTAGTATCTCAAAGACACATGAGCCTCCAAAGAATTAAATCATCAAAACAAGGATGACCTCAACCACAACCCCTTTACATGTCATCCTAGGTTGGCCCGTACACACAACCCATCCACCACCTTGAATTGAAATTCAATCCTTCTAACCATGTATAATCCCACTCCAACACCAATCAAGGTATTTAATGAACTCATGATACATCTTGAAATCATTTTTAGGACCTTCACATAAGATTCATTACATATATATCTATTATAAGATAGATGAACTCACATTATTGAGGAAAAAAAACCTATCACATCTCAGTCACCCCAAACTGCCTCTTAGAAGTACTCAAAACTCCCCAAGGGATCCACCATTGGGTTCGATGTGTAAATTAGTAAAAATGGACTCCTATTTTTTCCAATTATAACTCTCTAGAAAAAAATCACCCAAAACCATAAAATGAGTAACAAAATATTTGCACATGGAATATACTCCAAAATCTCAGTACTAGCCATATACTTCTACAAAACAGGGAAAACATGGGGATTGACAGTGTACTACTACATGGATAGGGAATACATGATGTCTAGTCATGTAATTATACATGGACATATACTCCCTTAAATTGGGTTTATACCCATGTACTCGGTCACATGAGCATGTAGTACTACATGACGTGTAATCCATGCACACTGCATGTTGTTCCAAAATTACATCTCTCCAACTACATGAACACATGGCCATGTCCATATACTACTACATGGAATGTAATCCAAGTACATAATCTGTACTTACAAAAAATTTCATCCTCACTAAATGGGAATAAAAAATGGAATGTGTTCCCAAACCACATACCATGTTCTTGGTACTTCTAAAAGGGAAGTGCCTAAGAGCATCCTAAAGCTCATATTTTTTCATAACTAAGCATAGATCAACCCCAATGGGTCCTTATTATTTGTAAACAAAATTTAAAACATGAAAATAAATAAATTATAGGGATCAATACATAAAATAAAAAATGGGCTACCTCATGGTAAAAACACCAAAACTTCAGGTCCAAATATAATCCCATAATCCACTGCGCCTTAATCCACTCTTGATCACCATCATGGATGGAGTCCGACAGCACCTACTTCCCATTCCCTCTTGGTCTAGACATAACACGAAATGTAGGAACCTCACCTCCCCTCATGTCATCTGCAGGAAACCTAAAATTCGGGGTATCAAATTAATGTATTTTTCTATTCAATATTATCAATTTTAATATCTGTCATAATTCTCAAAACCTGAAGCAAGTTTATACCTCACATTGGAAAAACACCCATTTCAGACTGTATTCTATCTTGATGTTTAAAATACCTAATATTATATTCCATTAACATAGGTATCTTACTTAAAAATATTATTCTTTCTTTAACTTCATCATAGAAAAATGGAGTTCTTTACGTCATTCCATAGAGGGATTCAAAAGGATCAATTACAATTACTGAGTGAAAGATTTTATTTTATAGAAATTCAACCACTGAATAGTGTTTACCCCAACTAAATTTTAAATCCATTGATAAACATATATGCATTTTATCTCAGGTGTGAATGGTCCTCTAAAACTGTCCTTTTGTTTGAGGGTGATATGTAGTTACAATGACCAACTCAGTATTCAATGATTCTTGAAAACTTCTCCAAAAAATAAAAGTAACCCTCATATCCAAATCAGATACAATAGAATGTGGTTCCCTATAAAAACTTACCAAACCATTAATGTGTAACCTTTCAAGTTTATTTGGAGAGTTATTTTCTCTAATTTTAATTAAACGTGTTGAATTTTTATTTCTATCAACTATAGTCTAAGTATAATTTCATCTATCAGATGTTTTGGAGGGTCATGTGATGAATCTTAGGTAAATGGTTTTGCATTTCCATTCTAATATCGGTAAAGGTGTTAACTTAGCATTTGAATTATATCACAAATAATTTTCTTCCTGGCATATTTTTCATTAAGATATATCCCCTAGATATACAATTTTATGATGTCCTGCTACAAATAATCATTTATTTATCAATAAATATATTTTAATTCCAAGATAAATAGATAATTATGAAGAATGAATGTCCTTAAGAAAGTCATTAGGTTTGGTATTGATGAAAAATGTTTTCATTTTATGAAATATATCACTATATTATAAAAATTGTTGAAATAAAGAACATTCCTAAAATTCTTATATAGTTTTATATTCCCCTTATATAGAAATTTAATCATCACATTGATAGGTGGTCGAAAATTCATCTAGGAAATAGAGGGTTTTTTATTTTACAAATTATTTCAGGGTATATATTTACAAATCTATACATATTGGATCTATCTTAATACTCATCATGGATAAACTACCATATTCCTTTAGATTCATAGCATCATCCAATATATTCACCTTGCTAGGGTGTTAGTTTGTTTGGAAGTCAAAATCATTAATCAACCTCAACCATCCCCTTTTCCGTATATTCAGATCTTTCTATTTGAATATATAATTATACATTTCATTATCATCATATATATCAAACTTTCCAGCATAAGGATAATGTATCTTATATTCAATGTAAAAAATAAAACTTCCAACACTAAATCAGGATTTGGGTATTTTTCACATGAATTTTCAATTGGAATGTAGAAAAATCTATCTCCATATCATTATATATAAGAACTTATCACAATATCTTATTTTATACATTATTATAGGTCACAAAACATTCTCCACTATAGGGTTGTGTGAGTAAAGCTACATTGAACTAACTTCTCTTAATATCCTTAAAATCAAATTCACATCCATTGTTCAAATAGAACACGACTCCCAGGTGAGTCAAATTATTTATTGAATTTGGTATCCGTGATAAATTTCACACAAAGCATTTGTATTATCCAGATAAACCAATTTTTTTTGATCATGGTAACCATGGTTGGTTAATCCCATTTTTCATTGACTTCCACCTTTTATAGATCTATTGATATACCAACGCATGAGGTTATATGACCCAAAAATGAAATATTATATGTTAAAAATTCAAACTTATTAATTTTTTAATACAACCTCCCCTACCTATGGGTCACCAAAAAATCCTCAAAATATCCCCATGCATTTCCACACTCATCAAATATATAAGAATATAATCTATAAATTCTTCCAAATATTGGTTGATTCAATCACTAAAGACTATATTCAATAGATCAATTTATAAAATAGGGCCATTGGAATGTCCAAAAGGAATCACTATAAATTTGTAATGTTTGTACCTCATAGTGAAGGTTTTATTTGATATATAATCCCTTTTAACACTCAAATAATTATATTAAATTTGAAAATATATCAAATAAAACTATTAATCACTCCATAATGGATCAAAAAAATCATTGATATGGGGTAGATGATACTTTTTCAAAAAAGTGATCTTTTTTATGTTCAAAATAATCAATGAAACGATTATTTGAAACATATTTCATAATAATAAAAATAATAGGATCACCTATGGTGATTCACAAGGTTGTTTGAATATAATGACAATATTTTACTATAGTTTCTTATTTATTTATGTCAACTTTATTAGTTTCATTATATGTGGAGTATTTGAAATATGTGTTGTATGAGATATTGGTTTGGTAGAAAGAAAAAACTCATTACTCAGATGAAGACAATGATATTATACAAAAAATATGCTAACAAACTCCCAAAAAAGTTTATCATAAATTATGAGATTCTTTGTAATCACTTAATATAAATAAAACTCTTAAAAAGGGATTAAGATTCGTTTCATGGAAGTAATTTCCCTTGGAGTTTCATACACATCCTAGCACTGATAAATGATAATATGTTTATTGAGGATATGAATAATGACTAACCCTCAATATCAATTAATATGTGCTCTATTATATGATATAGAATTCATTCCAAAAATAAATATAATTCAACTATATGAAGAATAAAAATATTTTAAGGGAGAAAATTTCTATAAAACTACTATTAGAGATGAGTTATAATCATTAGATAGAATCATCACCCAATTAAGAGTTTTGAATGATAATTCAATGTATAAAAATTTATTTTGTGATGTTATAGCCTTGGAAAATCCACCACATATAAAATAGTTGGTTAAAAATTTTCAAATAAATAATTTTCCAAAGTACACTACAACAAAAGTTTACATTTCACCATGTCATTATTCTTACCCAATTAATTTTTGATAAAAAATTCCTTTACCTTGTACTCTTTCATAGTGGGGTTTTAAAGAATAAAATAATAATTAACTTTTTAATTGTGGAATAGATTGATGTAATGAACCATATACAGACATCTAAATCCTTAAACATAATTGGTTAAATCCTTCATATCATCTATTTCATTTTACAACCTATTCATTCCCCATCAATAATAACTATCATAATAGATTTGCTTTCTATGCATGAATCATTTCCTAGTTTCTTTTAGTTATTTTCCTAAATTCTATCACCACATTTTTGTCCAATTGATGATTGAATTTCATTCCTCCTTATGATTTGCCATTCTAATATCCATAAAGAACCATTTCTCTCTTATGATTACTAAAACCAGATGAATAAAAAAAGTTCTCACTCTCACTTTTGATATTCATATCACATATAATGATTTATTCCTAACTTTCAAATTCTCTTATATTTTATTCATTTTGAAGTAATGGTTTTAAAATACTAAATAATCCATAAAATTTTATTATGTTGTGGTTGATAAAACCATAATAATTCCTTGAAATAATTCTAAATTATTATTTATATGAATAAATGGATTCATCATCCATCTAATTCATCATTTGAAATTCCCTCTCCCTCTATGTATGAAGAGTATTAGGGAAATAATTTTATGAAATACCCTCTTATACACTCATTACATAGAGTAAATTTTTATATCATGGATTATATTCTTAATGGTCATACACAATTGATATGCTTACCTTTAATTTATATTAATCAAAAAACATTATCAGTATATAATAATTAGAGAATAAAAAATTTCCCTTCAATTTCATTTATCCATTTCTCAAAAACTATTGGATCAAAAGAACACAAGATGGAGGGAGGATTTTGTTGTATAAAACACTAAATGTAATGTTTTTCCCTCCTTAGTGAAATCAGATGTGAAATATGTTTCATGTTATAACTCATAGATTTAAAAATTTGATTGATCATGGTCACAAGATGTTTCATACCACCTAAAAAGTAATTTAGTATCTCATAATGATATTAATTGCATTTTAGATAAAATTTTTTACATGAATTATTTTTCTGGTTCCAATAATTGACTAAAACCAATAACATAAAACATCGGTATTGAGAAAAAAGAACATTTTTAAGCATCTGTATGAAAATAATTCATGAAATTCACTAATTTATGACAAACTATTACAAACCTATGTCATTTTAATTTTATCCTATATCACTTTTGTTTCCTCATAGGTTCTCCTATTATAAGTACCCAATCCTTTTTAAAACCATAATTTTTTATAAAATAATAATTCCCCTTCATATATTTTTAGGACATTTGTAGTTAATAATTTTATAGAATTAGATCCTAACTCTCACATTAAAAATTCATGCATTATAATTTGGTCACTTCCACTCATTATACATTCTTTAACAATACAATAATTTCACATTAAAATAAGTTTTAATTTCATGATTATCAACTTGACATCGTCATTATTCTTACTGATCCTTAAACCCTATGAAAAACATTTGAAAAAACTGTATGAGAACAACAATATTAGTAATTTATATAAACAAAGATGAAAAGAAACAAGTTATACCATTTCAAACCATGAGATTATATAGGAGTGTGTTCCTTTAACTCAATAATGTTTTATCTCAACTAATCATTTAATTACACTTGATATTAGATTTACTACCCAATGTTTTTTATAAAAATAATTATAATAAAACATAAATTAAAAAATAATAATCATGATGGTTACTGATAAAACATGACAACCCCTGAAAAACATTTTCATGAAACACACCTTTTTACCCTTCAGTTAGAAAATAATTACCTTAATCAAAAGATCATTAACTTACCTTATGAAATAAAAAAATATATGAAAATTCACTTTCAATCATAGAAAAATATTTTCAGTTTCGTGGTATATCATATTTATATAATCCTTACAATAAACCTAAAAATGGAATGACCTACTCAGTTAATTCCAACATAATTCTAAGAAGAACATAATCATTAACCAATTCATTACTGAGCTACATAGGTCTTATAAAATCATCATAAACAATTCAAAAGGACCATAAGATACATTACACACTTATAATATGATATTTCCACCATAAAAACTCATTAAATATTCCATTTAATACATATATAAATACACTTTCGAACTTCACGAAAAAATAAGGATAAACATACATCTTCTTTGAAAAATCCTTAAACTAAAACTTCATTAATAATAGAAAATATGATATTATTTTTAAAAAAATTATAATAATCTTCTTGAAAAATAATGGGAAAGATAACATGAAATTATGATCATGTCAACTATAATGAAAAGATTTTCCTTTCGCATTTTAGTAAAAAAACATAAAAAATAATCCATCAATAAAATGTTAAAAATCTTCATCTTAATCCATGTTAAAAAAGAAAAAATGGATTAAAATAAAATTGACCATTCTATTCAATATATCAATAAAATATTGAAAATATTTTAATATAAATGGTTTTGTAAAAAATATAGAAGAAAATTGATACATTTTTTAATATAAGGTTTTAATGAAAAATCATTTAAATTCAGTCTCACCAGTTAGGTATATTCATTATAGTCATGGATAATAAATTTATATTAATTATTTACATGATTTACAATATTTTTAAATTTAATTATATTTTTAATATTCTTATTATTTAAATTATTCTAATTTCATACATAATCACTTAATTGAAAATGTTTACATTGAATGTTTTGAGGATGTTTGGTTCATATGTACAAATTGACTTCGGTGCATTAAATATGGTCAAATGGATCATGATTATTTCATTTAAAAAAATTAAATCTTGATATAGATATCAATTTTTTAAAATAATTATACTTTTATGATCTATTATTTAAGATGGATATGAAAAATGAGTTATGTTACAACATGGACACGATAATCATTACGTACCAATGACTAACATTCCCATTTATTCATGAAAATAAGGGAAAGAAGCTATGTTTTATTTTATCTATCTATAATGGTAATTATATCATAAATATTATATATATTTTTTAAAATCCACATATATATAAAATCCATGTTATGTGGTGATGAAAATTATAGTACATCTATTCATAAGGTAGTTATCTGTATATATATATGAGCTATGTTTTTCTTTATCATTCTATGGTAAATAAAGAATTAGAATATTTTTTTACTATTATAAAATTAAAAACATTTCATATATAATATATTATTTTATTTTGATCCATTTTAATGTCTATCAATATTATTTTGTGATGGAAAATAAAATATATCATCTCATAATGTGGTTTTCTGCATGTACGCATGAGCGATATTTTCATTTTTCATTATATTTATAATTTTATTAAAAAGGGTTATACATAAAAATAAATGAATTAAAATTTATATAAAATTAAAATATTTTTATATGAAAAATGATTAGTGGGGTTTGAAATAGGTTAAATAATAAATGAAATGAAATCACTCGGTCAAGATATTCACCTCTTCTTCAGGGAACCATCATAGGTTTATATAAAAAAACCTATATATGAAGATATTATGATAAACCGATCAATTATAATGTGGGAAGATTTTTATAAATGTATTTGTTTATGGATTTTCTATGCTATGTTGTATTTTATGCCAGAAGAAGATAGGATATGTTGTGTCATTTTATTTGTTGGGTAGATGACACACATGTAATTTTAGAAAATATAAAACATATTAATGTATTACTAAAGGAATGTGGATAAATAATAACTCATCATTGAAGGTTTGTAGATATTGGGTAAAAATATGAACAAAAAATTTGATATATAAATTTTTTAGGCCAATTTAAACATTATCATTTCATTTTTATCCCTTTTATCCCATTTTAACACTCACCATGGTAACTAAATTTTTTACCAAATTTTATAATCATAATGACTAAAAATGAGGTTGACTTATTTTAAGGGACCAAATCAATGTGGACCGATCCTTTATATGTTTTTAAGGATTTTGGTTTTCTAAGGAGGCTTGCAAGTGGTTGGGAGCGATTTTTCATTGAAATTATACAAGTGTGGTGTATATATGAGGTGTAAAGCTTACACACCATGTAAGTGTGGTTCATGGATTGTTAAGGGTGTTTCATGGGATGATACATGACATGTATATTTTTCTTATAAAATAATTAAAAGTGGCATGTTTTTATAATATTTTACCACCCAATATTTATATGACAAGTAATTGATTTACACATCAAGTAAATCCCCTTTATAGTGCATCTTAAAAGGGTGAATCCGCATGGGTTTTTTCACAGACCCTATGGATGAAGCACCTCCCTCTCTCATTCTAAGTGACCATTGGACCCCTCCATATGCATTTATATATCCCTTAAACCAAGGATCGATTCTTGGCAACCGCCTTCGATGCTTGGTGACCCATGGAGATAAAAGGAGATTTTCTTCTTCAATTTTCATAGGTTATCCATGTTTAATCATGTTTCCTCTGATATATTTGAAAAATGTGTTGGTGGATGATATCCCATTTTTTCAAGTGGAGTATCATGGTTTTTTGTAAGTGAATTTTTATTGTGACATCCTTATATGGATGCAATACTTGTGGGATAGGTGATCAGATATCTATAACATGGACCAATCTCGTGTGATGATTATTAACATCTTTTGAGGTAGAAGATTCGTTGCATCTCTTTTATTTACATGAAATCATAAATTTATCATGATTTATCCATTTTTATGGAAATTAAATTTAACTAAGAAATATTTAACTTGATTAAATAAGTTGTCTACGATCACATTTTCTAAATGTTTTTTCTTTTTTTCATGATATTTGTTCTCTCTTAATTTTTTCAATAGTGTGATATATATGCCTTTATTGATAGAATTTTGTTCTCGATGGAAATCACTAAATAATGTAATAATGGAATTAATTGGTAATTAATTATATAAATAAATTAAATGGGCATGTTTGCAATTGGGTTGTTAATGTAATTAGGTAATATTGAAACTAATTTAATAGTCATGTTGAATTGTAAATGTGATTTTTCATGAGATTAATGGAATTGGGAAATAATGCAAAGTAGGGTTATTTTTGTTGATAATAATTGAAAATTCATATTAATTTAGAATGGTACTTCTCTATGTTTGTTGAAACCAGAATAAATTCTAAGAGCTTGTTTTTTCATGATATCTTATTTTAGCATGATTCCTTAGGTTACCCATAGTTGGGATGTATTAATAAAATATTCGGTTTATTTAAGATGGAATAAGAATTTTTTGTGCGGTAGATATATTTTCTAGGACCTCAGTTTCCCATTTACTTTAGAAGGATTACTTCCTTGTTTTGGATCCCTGAGAGTTTATTTTTATGCAAAGGATGAATGCCTTGTTTTGTGGGCCCAATTTTCCTATTGATTTATTATTTATTACTACTATATTGTGATGGACTCTGGATGTGCCGATTGTGATATTATCAAGGTACAGATGAACCTAGAGGGTTGAAGTGTGATATGGTTTAGAGAGACTTGGATGGGATTTGAGCCTAGGATGGTTGATCCTATGATGGATGTTGTTATATATGGATAGAGAATCCCATGTTATGTGGAGGTAGATGATACCTATGATAGAAAGATGTCTTGGTATATTTATGTGGATTTGGGGATAGAACCAGAGTTGATAAAATGGGTTAAATCTGGGATAACCTATTGATGAGATTATGAGAACTGGAACGCTCACTTATGAATTTTTTAAATGGTTGATGACTAGGTTACTTGATTTACATTCATTCATTTCCCCACTGCATGAGAAAGTTAGATGTTCTAGGTTTCTTGTTTTCTATTGGTAGTAGTTTATTTTTTTTCCTAGAGTATCTGGGGAGGGGGTCATGATAAAATGGTATAAGGGGTTTAGGTTGAGATATAGAAGGGAGTTTGGAGTTAGGCATGGGTGAGGTTGCATGGGTTGGGAGGGAAATGGTTTCAGCTAAGTTTACAGAGTGATGTAAACATCGGAGACTGATTGAGACAAGGATATTTATGTCTCTAAAGGATCTAATGCATTGACTATTAGGTTTATAGAACCTACTAAACTAAGTGATAACAGTTTTTAAAAATAATCCTAGGATAAGATGATGCATGATTCTTTTTTTCACCTGTGTTTTAAATTTATAGACATCGAGATTGTGGAAAACCTTAACTGGATAAATATTTAATAATATAATTAATGTTAGTTATTTCATAT
Organism: Viscum album; assembly: GCA_963277665.1. NCBI lineage: Eukaryota > Viridiplantae > Streptophyta > Magnoliopsida > Santalales > Viscaceae > Viscum > Viscum album. The sequence continues at coordinate 1,620,497,401 of OY728125.1, forward strand.
TATTGGTTTAGTATATCTAATAAGTTTTCTCTTTCTTAGGTCATGGTTCTAGGTTTACATCCTCATCAAGTTCGTGTTGAATATGTTTAATAGGATGTTCCAGAAGATCGTCATAGAGTAGAGGATGATGACAATGACACATGGAGGATGAAACTTTGAGAGTTTCAATTATAGAGTCTATATAAGTATGAGGGATTTGTTTTAGATACATTCATAGAGTACTGGTTGGAGGAGGTCGAGATATCTTTTAGTTCGATATGTGATCTAACGGAGCAATAGGTTTCATTGGCTATAATGGTACTATATAGAGCAGTGACTAAGTGGGGGTTCTTGTTCCTTGGGGATCATGAAAAATAGGCAGTATCATGGGAGATGTTCCAAGACCAATTTATAGTATATTTTCTTCCATCAAATATGATGGAATCTAATTTCCATGATATTTTTACCCTTAAATAGGGGATCTATGGTGTGTGAGCGTTTAAAATCCATTTCAAGACCCTTTGGTGATATTCTTTAGACATATTTCTAAATGAAGGGGGAAAACAAGGTATTTTGGGGAGGCTTTATATCCATGGATCTATTTCTAGATTACCCCATTTATGATGAAGGTGTATCTTGAGGTTCTAGATATAGTATAAGTTATATAGTGTATGTTCACCATAACTGCATCGTCATGAGAATGGAGTCATCCAGATTCCTTATGAAGTAGATTTGTGGTCCGTGGTTCACATTTGTGAGTACATAATATATTTTGGTCATCCATGGGTAGGTCTTAGACCTCATCATCTCATTTATTCATGGGAAACAAGTCTTAAACTTATTCCAAGGCATCAGACAAGGAGTTTTTTTACGGAGGTTCAAATCTTTAGCAGTGAGAGAGATTGAACTTTCGGATTGGTCATTGTGTGCCAATTTTTCCCCCTCAAGTTCCTCAATTGAGGTGGTTTTACATAAGAAAACAACAGCAGGGTGGTCCAGTTTGGGATCAACATAGAGGATATGGGGAAGGAATGGTATATCCTAGAGAGGCTCCTCATCCTTAGAGAGCACAATACAACCATGGAGGTGGACATCAGTATGCTCAAAGAGGTCATGGATTATGTCATGGAAAAATTTATGATTTAGCATTTCTATCTCCTTGCGAGCCAAACCTCATTTGAGGTTCCATTTTTTAGTTTTCTACATTTATTCATGCTTTTTTTGATTTAGGAATGATGCACTCCTTTATATTACCTAACCTCACCCATGATTTGGGAATTGAGGTATAGATGATTCTTATGCCCTTAGAATTGACTATGCTAGTTAGAGGTTAAGTTGACTTGTATGAAATATGTAGAGACTATGTGCTAGTGTTGTATAAACACAAGTCTTAGGGATATTTCCTATGATTATGGATACATCTATGTAACATCATCCTCACCCTAGATTAGTTGAATTTAGTATATTCTATCATGGATTTATTTAAGATTAAATATGTATATGGTCATGATGATAGGGATTTAATTGTGTTTATTGGTGATACCTACCCTTGGATGGGTCATAGGTATGCTATGTCCATGTCATCTTTGATGGAAGAGGTGATTTTGAACTCGTTTGAGGTTTATCTGTTCATGTTTCCTAGGGTTTTGAAAGTGTACCCAGATGCCTTTGCAGAAGAGGTTGTAGAATTACCCTCTTTATGGGAGATTGAGTTTGGGATTGAGATATGGTTAGGAGGTATCATATATATAGGTTTCCATATTGGTTTTCACCTTCTAAGTTTCAATAATTATGGGTACAACTTGATGTTCTGCTACAACATGGTTTTTTTCAATAAAGTTCCACCTTGGGGTGAACCATTTTTTATTGTGAAGAAGGATTATGGTAGGCTTTGTATTGATTATCATCTCTCAAAACTTATGATAGTGTAAAACCTCTATCCTCTTCTATGGATTGATGATTAATTTGAATGGATAAAAGGAGAAAGTTGGTTCTTGAATATATATTTGTATCTAGGATATCATAAAATGTCAGTGGTTGTGGAGGATATTAAAAACACTACATTATATTTCATTTACGGGGATTATGATTTCAATTTGATTTCATTTTTCATAACACATGATCCAGTTTTATTCATGGTCTTATTGAACTAAGTTTTTAGTTTTTTAAAGGATACATACATAGTGGTTTTCATTGATGACATCCTTGTGTACTCCGTATTGGAGGAGGAGCATGCAGAGAATCTGTGTGCCATTTTGGGAGTTCTCTTTCATGAGTAGTTTCTTGGGAAGTAATGTATGTGTGATTTTTGGGCTCGTAAAGTTTTCTTCTTAAGGAATGTGGTATTCCAAAAATAAGTAGCTAAGGATACTTAAAAGAAAAAGGAATTTGGGCCTTCAAATTCCCCCAATACAGTCGCAGATTTGTGAAGTTTTATTTTCATTATAGGATATTATGGGAGGTTCGTATCTAATTTCTATTGGGTTGTGAATCCTTTGACATCATTGACCATAAACTATTAAGAAATCTTGTGTAATGACCAGTGTGAAATAGATTTTGAGTGCTTGAAGAAGAATTGTTTTGCAATTTAGATCTTTGTCTCTTATTTGATGGAGTTCAGTATGAGGTTTTCTGTGATGCTTCGCCTCTTTGACTAGGTTGTGTTTTGATGTAGATGAGATAAGTTATTTCTTATGAATCTTAGTAGTTACATACTCATGATTGTAACTATTCCACCTGTTATATTGGGTTGGTGGTAGTGGTGTTTTCTTGTATGTTTTGGTGACATTACCTCATCGATGAACATTTTGTGGTTTTATAGATTATAAAAGATTAAGGTATGTATTATCCTTGTGTAAATTGAACTTGAATCAGTGTTGGTGGATATAATTCATGTAGGATTATGAATTTAAGATTTTGTATACACCATCAATGGGGAATTTGGTAACTGATGTGTTGAGAAGGAAGTCAAGTAGTGATGTTGTGCATGAATCTAGGGTTTAATAGAGAGTAATGGAAGAACTCTAAGTGATGAATCTTGATATGGGAGTGGTTGGAGGTATAGAATGTCTTTTCCCGATGACACTACAATCGTCTTTGGTGCAGTAGGTGGATGAGTCCCAATTGGTGGATTCTGGGGTGAAGGTATAGATAGATATATTTGTTTCTAGTAATGTACTTTATGGTTAGTTTGAGGAATAACTGGGAGTTATTTCAAGGAATGATTTTAATTCCTTAGGTGATGCGTAAGATGAGTCTCTATGAGTTCCCAATTTCACCTACAGATGTACATTCCAAATGAGAATTTGGATTGGCCTACTGGGTCTACCACTACATCTGTTTAAGAAGGCTGCTTCACCAATGCCATTTTTCGTTTTCCCTCTGAAGAAGAGTATTATAGATTTTGGGCAATACGTACATGGTCTTTCGGTGGTTGCTTGATGAAAGTTTTGAAATGGGACCCGGATTTTGATCCTAACATTGAATCCCCCATAGTGCCAATCTGGATTGGCCTACCGGGTCTACCACTACATCTATTTAAGCAGGTTTCTTTATTCCCCATTGCCAGTATTATAGGAAATCCTCTAAAGTTAGATCATGCTATGAGTCACCTCTCAATACCCTCAGTAGATCGTGTTTGTACTGAAGTAGATGTCTCACAAAACCTTCCCTCACAGATTTGGATACAAAATGGAGATTCTGGTTTTTTTCAGAATGTCTTTTATGAGGAATTTCCAGCCTATTGCAGTGCATGCCATAAAATTGGACATTACTTGAATGATTGTGGGTTTAAGGATGAACACCCACTGATTCATAAAAAGAAATGGATAGAAAAAGAAAAGAATATTTTGGATGATGCTACTGGTTCCTCTGAAAATCAGAATGCTTCTTCAAGTAAAATTGTTGATATTGAGGGACTAGAAGAATTAAAGGATTATGTTGTTAAGGATCAATCTATAAAAACAATAGACATCACAATTATTGATTCTAAAAATACTTTGAATGATGTCCACATTCAGGCACTCTCTCCCAATCTGGTGGCAGACCAGATGAGGACTAGGAACTTGACTTTTAAGGATGCTCTCATGGAGATAGTTAAAGAGAAAATTAAGGAGCCACATGAAATTAGTACTAAGGAGGAAGTAGACCGTCATGATGATTACCTTCAGGAGGAAGAAGATAAATCAGAAAAAATTGAGGAACAATACCTTAAATCAAGATCCAGGAAAGGAAAAAAGCCTATTGTGGATAAAGATGGATTTATCACTCCTTATCCCAAAAAGACTAGGAAGCGTAGAAATTACTCTGAGATTGAAAGAACAATAGTCACCCGATCACTTTTAACCCCTCAAATTGAGGATGAACCCTCTAAATAGAAAAATTAAATGGTTCCAATCCATGAGGTAAAAGGTTATAATAAAAAAAGGATCCTTATTACAAGGATGCTTACCAAATACCTGATGATATAGATCTAAATGATGAAATTAACGATTGGATAGATGAGAAAGATGGTTTAACTCACTGGAAGTATCTTCACCGCCAAATTTCTGCTGAAAATTACTTGGATATCAGAAAAAGAATGTATACAAGGATGATTTAGGAATTCAAAAATAACCCGAGTTTCAAATTCAGGTCTATCCCATGGGTTTGATCCTTTCTGTTGTTTAGAGCTGTCTTGAAATCTCTTGTTTTGTGTTGCGACTCCCCCTGGTGGACTTGTATCTTCTTCTTAGTGGTTATCAATTTCATAATCTCTGGATGATCACTCTCTTTTGCTGCCATAAGAAAACATGCAAAGTCTTTCCTCCAATCTGGGTGTTTCTGAATAGAAGATATTGCAGCTGAATTGGAATGGAGTTAAACCAATCTGTTTATTTGTTTCAGCTTGATTGAATCTTCATTCGGAAGGATGAATGCTGATCACTTAAGTCTTGGAGGACTTCTCAGATTTTTCATGGAGTCTGACTTTGTTTGAACCTGGACTGCAACCAAGAATTTTCTCCCCTCTGTTTGCTGTAACCTGATTGCAGTGTCTTGATGTTTGGCATTCTTGATTAGAAGACTATTTTGTTTCCATCTTTATCCACTTCGGTTCTGCTTCTCTTAACTTCATGAAACTGTAACCTGCTTCTTGGTCTACAGTTACTGATATATTCTGCTTGCCTAGAGTATTTGATACATGTCCTGATTTTCATGGAACTAATTGGATGGAGCTACTGATATGTATCTGGATCTTGTCTTTTGTTGACATTATATTTTCTGAATTGTTTTGGCTGGTCTACATTTGCTTCTTGGTTCTCAGACTGATTGATTCTTTGGAGTTTTCTCTGACTATTAGATGCCTTTCATACTTGGCTCGAAGATTTGTGAATGTTATATGCACTGTTTGGAGCATCTCTTAGCTCTTGAGGTGAAGATCTTTGTTGGATGATCCTAGATGGAAGATCCCTCTGCATTTTGAATGAGCTCTTATTGGGTGTTGAATTTTGTTTGTCTGAGTTTCCTTATACCCCCCTTATTTCCCTGTTGGAGTAAACACATTACTCCTCATGTTTTGTAAAAAAAAAATAAGTACCAAACTTTGACAAGTTAGTTTTGATGGCTTGGCTTGAAGTGTGTAGTTAATAATTTTTTTCCCGATGTTTGGTCTGCCAAATGTTGAAGGTTGAGAACCATTTTCCCAATAGTTTTATCAATCCATTATATGTTTCCTATTTTAAGTTAGAGGACATCTCAAGGGACTTTTTTACTAGTTTTCCTTGATCTCAAAGAGGCTATGATTCTATATTGGTGACAATGTATCATTTAATGAACTCATCCACACATTATAGTGATTTAGGATTCATTTTCAGTGGATTTTATTGAGGTTGAATATTGAGGAGGTGGTATGAATTCACAAAGTCCCAGAGGAAGTCATTTCTAAGAGAGATCCTTATTTTACATCTAGGTTGGGTGGAGGTCTCAAGTATGTCTTTGGTTCTCTATTCTGAATTAGATCTTCTTTCTTCTATAGAGGGATAGTTAGATATAATTGTCCATCCAGACTCTTTAAGATAGATTACGCTATTGTTTCCTTTATTTTTTAGGTTTGTGGATGAAGAACCTTACCGTGGTCAAGTTTGGTTATAATAATAGTTTCATCTCCACCATTGGTATAATTTCATTTGAATATTTTTATGGTTCACCATTCCATTCTCTATTATGTGAGACTAGGATCAAAGTGGCATCAATTCTTAGGCCAAAACTATTATAGAATATGATAGATATAGATCAAGTAATTCATGAAAGGATGAGGATAGCACATAAATGTCTTAAACTCTATTTCAAACATGGGAGGATACCTCTAGAGATCAATATTGGAGATCATGTGTTTCTAAATGTGATTCTTTATCAGGGGAAGTTATGGTTTGGTCATGGGAGTAAGATTTCTCACTGTTTTTTCCTTATGAGTTTTAACGACATGTTGGAGCTTTGGAATTTTAGATAGCACTTCTCCCATTATGAGTATGATGTACGATATTTTTCATGTTTCGCAGCTCTAAGGTTATCATCATGAGGACTCTCATGTCATCATTTGTGTGTAATCAATATTGATGATGATGCAACCTTTGAGGATCATCCTTTAGAGATCTAAAAATTCTACGAGAAGGTGTTGTATTGTTTTTATTTTCTATTTATTCAAATATTTTAAAGACATAATGGTGTGAAGGAGGGTACTTGGGAACATGTGTTGTAGATAGTTTCTGAGTACCCTATGCTATTTAATGTTTATATCTTCACTTATAATGATTTCATTTTATAGATGTTGACCATTCCAATTTATGATAAGGTTTACACATGTTTCTTGTTGTGTTTTTTTACTCTATTTTGATAGGGATACTCCCTCACCTAAGGAGATTTTTAAGTATATTTTTTTTGGTTTTTTGAATGTTATTATTTTGTTTTTCTCTAAGTGATGTGGTTGATTTCATTTGATGGAAATACCTTTGTTTGTAATCTTGTGGGGTGGCTATTCAGATGAACCCATTTTGTTTTTCACTACGTTTGGTTTTGGATTCTTAAGGATGATAATTTTATTGAAATCTATCTAATGTGAGGTACTAATTCCATGTTGACCAACCCTTTTTATTTTCTTAGGATAGTAGTTCTCAATAAAGTGTTTGAAGTGGTTTGGAGGGGGTTGGATGTGAAATGATGGAATTAGGGTGAATATACAATGTGTAAAGATTACACTCCATGTGTGTGTGGTTCAAAACATGTTAAGGGTGGTTCACAGAATGATACATGACATCCATATTTTTTGAGTTTAAATAATAAATGAGATGCATATTTAGGTGATCTCTGACCACTAAAATTTACATGACATGTAAATGATTTACACACCATGTAAATCCCCTATACAGTGCAACTTTAAAGGGTGCATCTGCTTCAGTTATTAACAATACATATGGAAACAACACCTCCCTATCTCATTATAAGTGATTATTGGATCCCATCATCAATGTTTCAAGATCCCTTAAACTATGTATTAATTCTTGGCTTCCTCCTTCGATCAGTGTTGACCAGTGGATATCAATGGTGTGTTCCTTATTCATTTTCTAGAGGTATGTCTTCAAAGATGATATCTCATGTTCCTAATGGGTTTTAAAGTTTTTTAGTGAGGTTTTATTCTAGATTCCATGGATGGATGAAGTTCTTATGGAAGTTCTAATCATAGATTCACAACATTGTATGTTCTCATGTGAAGAATACTGATGTATTTTGAGGTAGGATATTCATTGATTCTATTTTATTTAAATGATATCATAAATTTATCATGATTTATCTCTTTAAATTTTAATGAAATTAAACTAATAAATATTAAACCAAAATAAATAAATTAGTTGTGACCACATGTTGGAGATGTTTTTTTGTACTGTGATAGTGGGATATCTCTTGATTTTCTAGATAGTGTGATATATGTGCCTTTATTATTATAATTTTTTCATAATTTAAATTCATAAGGAAAATAATTTATGAATTAATTGATAGTTAATTGAATTAATAAATTAATGATACTTGTCTGTAATCTGGTGGTTAGTGTAATTTGATCATAATAAAATTGATGCAATGCAGCTGTTTAATTGTAAATATGATCTTCCATGAAATTAATGGAATTAATATATAATTTTAATAATGGTTATTATTTTTGATAATAATTGAAAAGGAATTTTATTTTAGAATGGTACTTATCTAGGTTTTTTGAAACCCGAATAAATACTGAGAGCATGTTTTTCCTTGATATCGTTTTATAGCTTGATGCCTTAGGTTGTTCGTAGTTATAACCTGTTAATAAAAGAACCATTCAATTTAATATATAATAAGTCCTGGTTGTGTGATATATATGTTTTCTAGGGTATGATTTCCTTATTTAATTGATATGGATAAGTGCCTTTCTTTGGATTCATGAGAGTATGTTTGCATGCGAAGGATGAATGCCTCATTCTGCGGGACCAATTGACCTATTGATTACTTGTTTTTCCCTGCCACATTATGATGTGTTCAATATTTGAGCCTTGTGATATGAGCCTGGTATGGATGAACCTGTAGGGATAATGTGTGATATGGGGCGGGTTGGACCGAATTTGATGTGATCCAGGGATGGATGATCCTAGGATGAATACTTTGATTTATGGGTAGAGAGGCCCAAATTTTGTGGAATTAGATGATTCATGTGATGGAGTGATACATTGGTATATCCATGTGGGTTTTGGGATGGAACTAGAGGTGATGTAATGGGTTAAATATAGTCTTACCCATTGATGAGATGTAGAGAGATAGTATTCTCACTTATGAATATATTAAATGGCTAATGTCTAGGTTACTTATTTTATCTACATTAGTTTCTCTACTTATTGAGGTAGTTGGATGTTATTGGTTGCATGTTTTCTCCTTGTGGTAGCTTATTATGGTTTTCCTATAGTACCTAAATATATAATGATTCTAATAATGAATAAATAAACATTTATCCCATAGGGGTTGGTTGATGATTGAATTAAAATTATTTAAAGATATTCATCATGATAAACCAAGTCCTTGGTCTGGACTTATTCATAGAGGGAATGGAAATTACTATATTGATTCATTTAATTAAATGAAATTTAAAATAAATTCAATGGTTAATTAATGGATAATGAATTAATTAACTTAAATTTGATTTCTTAAAATAAAATATGTAATAATGTAGCTCTTTCAAATGCTTGTGTGGTTGTAGTTATTTATTCTTATTAGTGGTAGACAAGAGTCTGAGTGACATTAGTTGTAGTTGAATCTAAGTGTAGGTTATGCAAATAGTGTAGTTTCGAGCTATATTATATCGTGTATGTTCTTTGATTTCATACAATATGCCACCCATTTTGGTTTGGTAAATGAAACCCATTGGTCTCTGGGAGGTGTTTTCTCCAATATCCTACTGGTAGGATGGATGGATGACTACCCCTCTAGTCTGGTACTCTTCATTGGGTACTTAATTCTACTGGTAGACAAAGTATTGAGTTTTCCCATATATGTGTGTTAATGGATGTGATGAATTTAGGTTTTTCAAAAACAATTATTACCATATATAGTATCTAAATGTTTTTAGGGTATCATGTGTATATGTTGTGATAGATTACGGTTCTTACTTAGTGTATGGGTTGTAATGGATTGTGGTAAAATACCCAATATTTTCTATATTTCATATGGGAAATAGTGGATCCCATATACTACTTGGTTAATATATATGGTTTTTAGGATTGGCTGATGTGATTATTTGATACATGATGTGCATATTTTAATGCCTTACCTAGGTGTTTTTGGGTGGTTTACATTTGGGGAGAGATGCTTCAGAAGTGTGACATTGGGGAATAGAGGAAAACTAGTGGGGAAATGGGAGTGGGGTACCAATGATGATTAATTATTATACTATATACTCTCTTTTATGTGATACTTAGTGGGAGCTATCTATCGTGAGAATGGTATCATACTATACCAATTTTGGTGAAAAGTTTTTTCATTGTTGTTCACATTTCTCTAGCTTGTTTTCCTTATATTTTTCATGAGAGGATCCAAATATTATCCTTCTAAGTATACTATTATGTTCATCCTATGTATATATAAATTGTTTTTAGGTCATCTCGAGAAGGTTTCTGATCAGGTTGGATATTACTAGCTCATGGATTTTTAGGGGATGCTTCAGATTCGTGAGTGCTGTCATCTTAACCTTTTTATGTACTTGTACTTTTAATTCTGTTGTTTTAGTATTGTATGACATTTCATGTTTTCAATACGGTTATATATATATATATTCCTGTGTGTGTGAGTGTGTTTGAGCATGTGTTGGTTTTTCTAACCTTCTTATCTATCTCTTACACAAGTTTCTCTCAGAGAGAAATTCCTTCCATATGTATGTTTACTATACCCTTGGTGATAGTCTCCATCCTGGGGCCTACTAAAGGTGGTACATAGGATGTCAACATCTATCTACCCTCATTGTGATAAATTTTTCTAGAGGTGTTCGTGACACCTATTTAAAAAACTTTATCATCACATTTCCAAATATGAAGTCAATTATTCAATATTAAATTTCCAATTTTAGTAAAAATTACTTTTAAATTCATAACATGTAACACAATGAAAAAGTTTCTTCCGAATAAATTCTCTTTTAAGTACAAAAATATTTTTTAGCAAATTCATGTATAATGTTGATCCCAATATAATTAATTAATTTTTTTTAAATGAACTAATGGATTTAAAAAAATTATACTTTGTAAATACATGAAAATAAAATATTGTTTTCTTATCAATCAACATTTTCTATTATTCACCTAAAAATCAACATTCCTAAACATTCACATAAATTCACTCTATGTTAATTTTGGATTATATATTTCAAAATTGATATTCATTTTTTCAAATTAAAATTCAAAAATAGAGAAATTAAACTTTCTAATGAAAACATAAAACATATATAAATTAATTTAGTAAGAATAAAATAATTTCCTTTTTGATTGAAAATTTACATAGTATTCCTTTACAAAATATAACTCTATAAAATCTAATTCATGGATATTTATATTTAATTAAATTAATATATTATCAAAATTACAGGGGATTTCCCATATAGGTTATATCCTTATAACCTAATCAGTAAAAATAATTACACCCAAATTTGATACCAAATAAGGTGACCTAGGCTTTTCATACATTAAAATTCAGTATTTTTTGAATAATTTGAACACCAAAACAACACAGAATGAAAAAGGATTAGTGTACTTTGAGAATATACACATAATTAACTTATTTACAAATAATCCTCCATGTATCCTATAAACATTATTTATATTTATTACCCATTAAATATCAAAAATAAAACCTTATTCTTTAACCTAGGGAAGGAAACTTATAAAATGGTGAGCTCCAATACTCGATAAGGTTATATATGGGAGTTATCAATCATAAGTTCACATAAGATAATCATAATAATATGATAACATAATAAATTACTTTTTCTAAATATAAAATACTCATACCTAGAAAAACATATATCATTACTAAAAAAATATAGCACATCTAGAAGAAAGATTCATAATAGTGTCAAAAATAAATTATCATCCATGATTCAAGATAAAGTCATATAGAATTATAATCGTAGGAAATCTTAATTATGTAAACATAGTTAATTTTAATCTTTTACACACATAATATTGTAAACATAGCTAATCACAATAACTTCAATTCATAATCTTGTGGATATACCCATTCATAATCAAGACTATTCATAATTTTGTGAGTATATAATTTCACAATCATATCCATAAATAATTATCTGAAAATATTTATCCATAATCATTACCTAGAATAATGTTGGGAAATTTTTTTCCCAATATTATCCAATTTTATGAATATAGTTATTCAAAATCAAATCCATTGATAATATATTTAACCTAACAATTTTATATCATTTCTATAAAAAATCTTCTAATCATAGCTAGAAAAACCCGTATTAATTCATCATGATTTGAACATATCTATTCTCAATCTTATCTATTAATATCATCATCATCCAATTATTTATGTATATCATGCCACACACTTCATTAAATGGGTATATTATTCTATGCCAACACATCACATAATAAAAACCATACATTAGTGTTTCATAAGTTTCTTAAAATATTCATCAATTTATCATATAATATCCTATTGAAAAGGAATGGATTTCAAAAATATTTCCCCATAAAAAGAATAAATAAATTAAAAGAAAATTATTTTATAGAATCATCAATAAAATATTGTCATGTTAATACATCTAGATAAATAATGTGGATTGTATCATAAGATAAAACCTCAAGGAATCACAAAAAACATTAATATATGTTAATATAGAAGAAAAATCAATTTTACAAAAATAATTAAAACAAGACTTCTAAATATATATAAAACATCCCTTTTTCATTTTGATAGCTTTTGAAAACAATTTTTATAATAATAGGAATAAGATTTTTTCTTTAATAATACTTGAAAATTTTAAATGAATATTCATGATGATGAAAGGGCATGATGTATAGAAACTGAATTTATACTTTATATGTGAAAAAGGAACATTTTTAACAATTTTTTTAAAACTCAAAAGTGATTCATATAGAAAAATTTTATACAAATACATATAGTAATTTTTAAAGAAATTAAAACACAGTAAAAAAAATCTTATCCATAAATGATTTGATAAAAAAATCTGTAAAATATTTTTAATAACATGGATAATGATGAGAAATATTCATAACCCGAAAACAAAAAATAATATCATCTTTTCATGAAAACATTTTGTTGATAATTTTAAGAAACAAAAAGATGAAAATGCTAAAAATTCTTGAAAAAATAATGAATAATTCATGGGAAAGAAAATATATGGGGTTTATATAATAAGGATCATATAATTTACCTCAATGGAAATTTAATATAGACAATCCTAAAAACAAAAGATATTGTAACACAAACTATTACCATATGGATTATCTTACTTCGTGCACAGTCAAAACTCTGGAATAATAAACATATATTTTTTATAAATATACTAGTGAACCATATTTATACATATATTTCTATATATCATTCCATTATAATTTCTAACTACCAATACATTAATAATTTTTTTTATTAAATTCATTATTTTGATGAAAACTGATCTCTTTTCCATGCTTGTTTTGGTTTGATGGTTTCAGAAATTGAATCTTGGTAATTGATTAATAATATTAAAAAATATTATCAAGTCATAATTTTCATCATTATTAATTATAAAAAAATTTATATTTAGAAATATAAATTGGTTAAAAAAATTAATTACATCATTTCATAAAGATAGTATTTTGTATGTGCATATGGGCGATGTTAAAATTTTCCAATGGATAGTAGGGTAGGAAGTTACATAATAGATAATGTTTAGAAATAAATAATAATTTAATAAATATATTATAAATCCATTAAATCCAGCAACATAACCGTCCATTATATGGTTCTGAAAAAGCTAATTACATCACAATATAGAGACGATAGTCCGTATATACACATGAGAAATGATTTCATTTCCATTGGATGGAGAGGATATAAAAATGGGTTGTGTCACATATATAATAATATTAACCTATTTATAAGATAAAAATGTTACTATATTATCTTTTCATAGAATATTATAATTAGGCTCAAGAATAAATAAATAAGAAAACACACGGTTAAGAGTTATACCACTTCTCTAAATACCTACCTTTTGATATCATCTATATGACCCTTTAGTTGGTCTTTTAAGAATATTAAAACCATTAAATCATTTAAAGGGTACTTGAGATGATATTTTCATGATTTTAGTAAATCTATATGGCATAATAATGTGTTACTAGGAGAGGAGATGAGGTTTCCTTTTCTAGGTCAGGTTGGTGAAAAACATGTAAGTATTAAGAAAATTAAAATATAATAAATAAAATATCATTGGAAAGTGGATATAAAATGGGAAAGTTTAGTATATGGGATGATATAGGTTCAAAATAAAATTAAAAATAAGATTTATATTATTTTTACCAAATTTTTTACCTTATCTATTTAGTTATACCTGGCGTTAACACTTTTATCATTTACAATAATAATGAATTTTTACCTTGATTACTATTCATTGTAACAAAGAATAGAGTTTAAATTTTGATAAATTCAGTAAATTTAAACTTATAATATGGAAACCATTTTTTCAAATTATATTCCAATTAGTTTAAAAGATTTATTTTAAAATAAACCCATCAATATTGAAATATATATATATATATATATATATATAACCATTTATGAGGTATAAAATGAAGTCACACTAATTCATTTCCTAATAATAATCATATTTGAATGTATATTTATTTAAATGAAAATATATTCTATATATTCCAATAAAAACATTTTTCATTATAGATTATTATAATTTTTTAAAATAGAGATACATTATGTGCTTAAGAAAAGTTTTTTGAAAAATTTCCTTTTTATCTTCAAATGATTTTGTTTTGTTTATATCAAATTGATGACAAAAATGTGAATTATTTTTCATTATTACTAATATATTTCATAAAAATAAATTTTTAATATTTATAATAAATCATAATGAATATATAAATTGAGATATATTAAAAAATGTATACATTAACATTAAATTATACCATTACTATGATTTCATATTTTGAACCCATTTCCATTTGAATATTTCAAAAAAATTATACTAATAAAATATTTTATTCATATATTTCATTATTGTTTTAGTTCTATACATGCCCATAAATCTAAAACTAAGTCATACATAATATAATATGTCAATCCTGATTCATTTAGGTTCAGTTTTTCATGTAATTGAATCAATTGAAGATGTTAAATTTAATAAAGATAAATATGTAGTCTAAAAAATTGGTGTGTTATATATAAAACATTTAGTCATTATAGAACAAGTGGGATAGTGATTTCACTCTAAATTATGTAAAAAAGTATTGTTATTTTGGGGAATTTCATACACCTATGCATCATTATCAATATAATCCTTAGACTTATCCAATTTTGAGTTAGCCAATTAAAATATATTGTATCATTTTCATTAAATGATATATTATTTGAGGAAAAAGAGAGTGGTTCATTGAATAATCATAAAAAATGTATATTGGAAGGAATTAAATTAAATTACATTCACTAATTCACACCAACCTCCTCAGTGTATAATACATATATGGTATAAAAATTTATGTTAGAGAGTAATGTTTAGATTGATTTTTTTAAATCATTGAATTATATGAGATAAATTATGACTCATAATTATATCCTGGTAATGAATAACACAATTTTATAATATTGATGAATCATATGAATTAATATAAACAATACATATGGATGGATATATACAAGATAAAAATTAAGGAATGTTTTAGAATATTAAAAGTAATGAACTACTGGAAATGATTAACAAGGAGTTAGATTTTGATGTTAATGAAATCAAGGATCTTAGGGGACCATTATCAAACATAGTCTTATTTAATCCATTTTTTTTGTGTTTTATAATTTTTCAATAAGAATTAGTGTAGTATATATATAATGTTTTTATGTGATAAATATCAATAGATTTTAAGTATATTAGAGTTATAAAGCATGATTTTATCATATACTAACTTGTAAAATCTAAATAAAAAACTAGAGGATTTTAGATTGAGTCCATCTTGATTGATTAATTTATAGTAAGACTGTCATTAATAGAAAAAACAAATGAGAAGAAGTTACTAGTTATAGTGTGAAGAAGTAGGTTATATGATTTATCACAACATGATTCTATTTCCCACTATTATTTTATTCATTTATTGGTCCTCACACTTAGATTTCAGTTGTAGGAGTTATTATTATATTTTGAATCTCTATGGTGTTTATCATTTTATCACATGATTATGGTGCATTGGTTAGGGTAAATCTCAATTTGATCCTTTCGTAGGGTTATTTCTATTTCATTCTTATATGTGAATGAATTTTATATAAAGGTAGTGCATGGTTGGATCCAAATATGGTCTAATTCACTAAGAGTCATGATACTCCTTCAAGGTGTAAGGGTACTATCAAATACATTGAGCATGGTTAGTATAAACCAAGTGACAATTGTGAAATTGAAAAATGGTTTATAATATCAATATTATAAGTGGTAACAATACAAGGAACCACACAAACACACCAGTAGGATAACATGATAAGTCATACCCCCCAAGGACTAATACATACTACCATATATTTTATTAAAACATTCATATAATAGATACATTGGGATTGATATCCGATTTTATTGCCAAATGCCCCATGCTGCATCTGGGTGAGACTAGGTCCCCCCCAGAATGCATCAATGCACCTATGTCAGCCAGTGTAACTAACATCCCTCATACCTAAACATGTCATTGCCAATGTCAAAATCTATATCACCATCATCCTGACATTAGTGACCCACAAATAGTTTTCACATAATTTGGTAAACTATCTTACCAAACTGTGGGATTTACCTAGATTTTAAAATCATTGAAATTCATAAATTACCATTGAGAAAATTAAAGCTCTAACCACTTTCATTTATCTACCACTAAAACTTATAGCCCACTAAACACTAAAACCTCCTCTTTCAAACTCCATGGATAAATTTTAAGGGGGGAGGGATCCAAGACATTTTATTCCATAAATTGATTGGTATGTGAATCATCTCCCCATTTGTTGTTATTCCAAGAATATTTTCATATTTTCCTTCTTCTGATTACAAAGGGTCCAAACTGGTTGAATCCTAGGGTGGGTGTTGGACTAACATTATTATTATTTGTGTTCAAGGCCTTCAAACCATCATTTGAGACATATGTTATCATTTTTCATCCAAGGTAGTGAGTTTCGTTTTATTTGGGGAATGTAGATCTTTGTGTAATTAAATATATTTCAAAACCTATTTTTAATCTCTATTTTTCATAAATTTATGGTACCAATATTGATGAAATTATTTAGTTTAAATTTAAATATGGTTCCTCCTAGGATTTTTAGGATTTAAATTGTATTTTAAAGTCATTCAAGGAATGTAATGTTCAGAATTTATTCCATGTTTCCTTTAATTGATGGATAAAATTAAAAAATATATAATTTATGAAAAATTATTTTTTTATAAAGGATGATTAATATGAATAATGGGGTTTAAATGGTTTCTAAATTAAAAGGATTTTGGATTCATGTTTGGAATAAAATAAAATGGGTATTTAAAAGGGGCTGCAAACTGCGATTGAGTTGTGTGTTCCATGGTAATGTATTCTTGGTTTTTCTTATATCATTGGATTGCTATGATATGTGGTGATGTTTAAATTATTGTGTTATTTTCTATTTTCATTCCCTAATAATTGTTTCCTTGAAATGGTATTTTTTGTATAATGGAAGGTTTTTTTCTAATCATGTGGAATTGTATTTTATTTTAAAAATGGATCAATATATTTTAAATAATTATTTAATTCCTAATGGTCAATTTGGTAAAATCCAATGAAATATAATTTTCAGTTATTATATAAATATCAATGCCCAATTGGAACACGAGGAAGGAAAATTATAATTATGACTTGGATTTTAATATTTTTTGGTTGATGGGTGTTGGTTAAAGAAGGAGTGTCTTTTGGTATGCTTCTAAATTATTTGAGGTGTTTTTTTATATATTATTGGTTCTTTAGGTAGTTTATTTTGGATTTAAATAAAAACTATTTTTATTTTCCATGGTAACCCAAGTATTTGGTATGGGATTGTCATATAATTATTGTTATGTATGGCACAATATACCTTGAATTGTATTATGATACAATATTATGTAAATAGAGATACAATGTGGGATACTATTAAAGGTGTCACTAAATCACTAATAAATATCAATGTACACCTAATTGGTTTTAGAATTGAATAAAGTCACCATTACGGGTTTAACCATGAATCTTGGTAAAAGAATATACTTTATAGGAGGATCATGTATGAAACTAGATATGATTTAAAAAAATAAAGTGGATATACATTGACCCATAATTTTTATAAATAAATATTACATTTTATTAGATAAATTTTAATTACATAAAATCACCATCCACACTATAATTGTTTAGGTTTAGTGTATTCAGAAACATCGATACATAAAAAACATGTTTATAAGATAAATTCTTCCTCTCCCACCACACTCTTTAAAAGAGGAACTCTTCTTATCTATATCATATAAAAAACCATTCTTCATAACTTTAGGAAATAAAACATATAAAGGGTGTTATTTTATTCTCAGTAATGATAAACAAAGGAGATAATAATGATAACTTAAACATATCATGAGAATAAATGTTTGAGAATATGAGCCTATCATTTGAAAACAATAACACACATATCATAGTTTATAACCTATAGTCATGGAATAAGTCTAGGTAGTTCATAATACATGAACCATAAAGGAATCGAGAAACATGATCCATGAGATTGTAACTATAATGATCCTAAATTTTTAATAATATTTTTTTCCTAAATTTGTGGTTTATTTTATTTTATACTCAACAAAACTATATCCATTAATTAATGAAGTGAGTATAATTAAATGAGACTATTGGGTTTTGACTATTATATGATCATTGGTCAATATGACCGTTGGAACCTAAAATATTTACATTAAAATAATTTTTTATAAATACAAATGACCTTGGTTAATTAATATAGAAAGAAGATTGGATGGCCTCATCCAGTAGACTTGGGTCATACAAAGATCATCTGTCGGAGCCTGGGAAGGAGGTTGAATCATTGGGATTTGATCTGGACCAAGCCCAAGCTGAACATCAACTTGTGAAGCTTGAACGGAATCAACTATAGTAGAAGTTCAAGCTGATAGAAATCACCACTCAAGAAAATTTGTCCGAGCCGCCCCAAGATTCTATCACCATAGCACACCTTACACTTTGGTCCTATGTTGGTGTAATAAGGGGATTTGTAATGCGACCTTAGTTACTTGTGTAAACCTTTTGTATAAATAAAATTGTAATTTCTTATTATGGTAAAATTTGTGATTTTAAAATGTCCGGATAAATATGGGATGAATATTATTGATGATTTTGGAAAAAATGGAATTTTAAAATAATTATGTAAACTTTAAATAATTAATAATATGAAATGATTTTCAGAGAATGGTCTTCTACAATTGTGATCAGTAAAAAATTTAAAGTCTAATAAGATCAACTAAATTTTTGGTGAATAGTAATGTATGAATAGTAATATACCCTTATGAATAGTAATTAATAGTAAATTGGCCAAAAAAATAGAAATTTTACCCATGAATATATAAATATAATTTAGACATCTTAAAAGTGAAGAAATGGTCATAATATAAGTTTTGTTATTTTTATATGTCCTAAATATTTTAATTACAATTTTATAATTAATTTAATAATTTAAAACAAAAATTTATTTTCATAAAATTTAATCATAAATTGTTAATTTATTGTATTATGGTTATATGATAATTTTATGGGACCTTGATTACCTTTTCAAGTTGTTACAAAATAAGGTCTAGTTTTAGAGTTGTTTTTTTGAATAAATAAATATCTTATTTAAAAATTAAATTAAAAATATTTATAAAATTATTTTCATAAAATGGATTTTATTTTTTTAATTAAAAGCATATATTTTAGGTTAGGGTGAATTTTTGGGATTTTTCTAAAATAGTTGAATTTTTGGTGAATAGTAAAAATACAGTTTTGAGTTTCAAATGTTTAATGACATCATTGATGATGTAATCAGGTTGTAATAAATATGGTTGACTTTTGAATAGTAAGATATGTTATGAGGTTTCCCATGTTTCCAATACCTTGGAAAAATACCATGGGCAAGCCCATGGTTTTGCAAGTACCACTGATGAGGTGTCCCTTGGAAATTAATTAAATATTCCCTCACTTTTCATATAAATACCAAGCCATTCCCTCATTTATTTCATTCCAAAATCATCCTCAATGAAGTTATATTCTTTATACCTCCTAAGGAGTCCTACCAATGTGCCCTCAATCCACCCTAGGTCCCAACCATCGAGCTTTCAAAGATACTCTTCAATGTATGAGAACTTTTCACCCTCCTCTTTCTAAGTCATGAATTCCTTTATGTTATGTATTCTAGTTTCCTTCTTATTATGTTGGGGTATGTTCTTATATATACTTATTACTGCCCATTTCATGTTCAATTGATGATATACCCTTTCCGATCTCATCAACTGATTTTATGAATTATTAATTGACGCTGTTAGGTTGCCAAATTTTCGTAAAAGAAATCACATCTTCTCTTTTCTTTCGAGTTTCATTTTCATATGGTATTTCCTTCAATTATCAGTACCATGATCTTATTTATTTTTATTCTGTACCCATACTATATTATGAGTTTTTTGTGAGTGTGTGACTTTTCTTCCCTCTATTTTCAACATTTTCTAAAACCATGTTATATAGCTGTTAAGCTGTAGAATTTTTGTCTCAGAACCTCTCTTTCTTTTTCACAGAAATAAACTTATTTTATTTTTGTGAATACCCAAAACTATTTAATTTCAAGGGGTATTCATCAAGAAAAAACATTTATCTATTTTATTATGAAATTGATATACATATAACCCTCTTTCCCTTTCCATGGGTTATAAACGACATAATGATCTTATTTTTAAGCACTTTTAAAACGTCACGCTTTTGAAGTGAAACCCATTAATTTTACTCTATATGGGTTATTTATGAAATGTATGATTATGATATATGGGGATAACATGAAAATAAATACATATTAAGGGTGTGCCTTAATAGCGCCTCAATGCACTGGGTAAAGAATTAATCTCTAGAGATGATAAGTTTCACGATACCTTGGTGATTTTTATGACACCTTGGGGATGAACCTTGGTGACATGTTCATGAATGTATAAATTATATATTGTATCCACATATTCATGTTATGGTTCAAGTTCTTTTCAATATTAAATGCCTATACTTCTATTTCTCAAAACTTATGTTTTTCATCAAGTACTTATTGATATTACATGTAAACTGATTCCCTTTATTTCCTTACTGGGATTTCTGCTCACATTTTACTTTTATGTATGTATCCAGGTTATGAGATGTAATAATTTTACTTAGGAATAACTTATGATAAAGCCCAATAAGTGAATTAGAAGACTGTTTTAAGTTTTCATGTTTTATGTTCCTGATTTCCAAGACACTAGTCTTTAAAGATCCTCTTTTTTAAAATGTAATGAACAGTTATGTAATAAAAAAGTGGGATTCCATAGTTGGTATCAAAATAAAGTTTAGTTATTTATGGAAATTAGTATATAAAAACTTTGGGAAGAACCCTATAGAAAATTTTAAATAGAGGAATACTTCCTGGTATTTTGGTGAGTATTGAGTAAGTGGTTTATCAAGAAAATACATCCCGTTCTGGATACGAGCAGGCAGAGGCGGCTCTGGAACAGATGTATCAAGGAGTGAAAACTCTGGCATGGAGTTTCAGGCTTGACCTGGGGTATCTTGGTACATGAAAATGGGCCTTTCTACACTCTTGGATATGACACTCCCAGGGTATATGTTTGGTTAATCATAAGCTTTTTTTGAATCATTATGAAGGATTTATAGAGAAATGTAATTGTTTAAAGCATGAAATTTTAAGAAATAAAATTCTTTATAGTTTAAAGATTCATAAATGAAATAATCTTCTCACTAAGGTTTTATTCTTTTAGAAAATATCAGGTAATAAGAGGTGTAATGTACACCCCAAGCTTTCACAATATGCTTCTCTTTCAATAATGCAATAGCTTGCATTGTACGCAAGTTCGAGTTCTAACACACCACGACTAATCAAAGTAGCCGTTATGAATAGTAATACCCACTTTTTAAAATTATAGAATTTTTATATTTCAAAATGGACTTAATTTTTGTATTCTTAATATCAAAATTATCCTAAGTTGAATTTTTTGTAATTTTCTGAGAACTTCCAATTTTTTATGAATGGTGAAAAATACTTAAAACAAATTTTTTAATCAAAATAATTTATAGTGATAAATTATACTATTTAGTGGTTTTAAATTATAATTAGAATATATTTTTACCATTTTATCCAATGGTGGTAATTATAATTAATTTAACATTGAAATTGGACATAAACAATTGTCAATCTTTTGATATATATTGTTTCTTAAAAACACGCTATTTGTTGTGACAACGGGAATTAGTTATAAAATTAATTAATGAAACTTATATGTTTGGAATTTTTTAAAATAGACATCATTTTTGAATTCGGAATATCAATTATAGCTTAGGGTGAAATTTTGGCATTGTTCTGAAAAACTTCAATTTTTGATGAATAGTGAAACCACTAAGTGGTAGTTAAAAAACTAATTTTTCATTTAAATGAAACATTACCACTTATGTGATTAGATTTTCAAAAATCTGACATACATGTTTGTCATTAGGAATTAAAATTTGGTTCAATGGGATTAATTTTTTTTGTGAATAGTAACTTTTAGGTTTAATTAATCGCGATTAAAGGTAATTAGTGAAATTTAAGGTAAAAATGATATTATAAAAATATTAAAATACCTTTATACTTGTCCTAACCCTATTGGATGAGGCATGTCCGACCAAGAAAATCCATGGGTCAACTTGGGGACCCCATGGAGCCACTTTTGTAGGAAAATGACATTAAAAACTTTCTATTTAATGTTAAAATAAAAATGTCACAAACATGAGTTGTTTTACTATAACAATTTTTAAATGGGGTTATACAAGTCATATTTTTTACTATAAATATTCAATAGAAATATAAAAAGATTTCCTACATCATGATATTTGTTTTTATAATTTTTAGACATTAAATAAATTAAATTAATTATGACACCATGATGATGCAGCGATTACCTCATTATTTAACGATTTAAATAAAATGAAAAGATAATGTAAAATATAAGACCTACACAAGTAAAAAACCTATTGGATGGGTGGATTTATAACCCTTATAACCTTATACTAGAAATATATAAGTGTGGGACCTTTAAAATCCGAAACTCATTATATAATAAAGTAACATTTTATTACTTTCCAAGAGTGCCCCTCCTCTCCTCTTATAAAAGGCCCCCACCACTACCACCTTATTCACACCTTCCAAGCCATTTGGATCAGCCAAACTCTGCCCAAATACTCTCTCAACTTTCCTCTCTTACTCCTAGAAGCCTCACTTTGGGCAGAATTCATCCCAAGGAAGCCTTTGAGCTCAAATCAAAAAGAGTTACCCGTTTTAAAGGTAGTGTTTTCTCTTGTATTATAATGTTTTATTTTTCTTCTCCAACCCCCTAAAATCTTTTTATTCATTTATTTTGTAACAAAATCAGTATCCTAAATATACTATGATGTTGTTATAAGAAGTATTCGAGCTACACTTACACACACCTACATCTAATGGTTAAAGAACATACTGTTTCTGTGGATGGCGAATTTCTGCCTCATGAAACGATGATTGTTCAACACTCATATAACACCTTAAAAGGTGTCCATTAATATGTCACTATATTTATATATGATATATAATATGTTTATGTTTTACTTAATCCTCTGTATTTTTCATTTATGACATACCTTTATGGTTTCCATTATTGGTAAACGTGATAATTTCATTTTAGAAAGTGCGGACTACCGCCCCCTCAAAGTGATTTGATTCGTTAATTCCATATATGGGATGTATAAAGGATGGAGTAATGATATTATATATTATATTATATTGGAATTATAATGTACCTTTATATCATTATGATTTCATTCCATTAAATATGAAATAGAAATGAAAGTACCGTTCATGCGTACGTACGGCTTACCGTCTCCATGAACGATGCATTTCATTTCTTACCTCTAAATGTTACGTAATATTATGAATGAATGTATATACTGGATATATATGATATATATGATATATAAATCATGAATATAATTCGGGATATAATGGATATTTCACCCCATGAACAACTTGTAATTATAAGAAGTTTATTTTTGACTCAAGTACCAAAGATCGACAAAATGACCGTTATTAACTTAAATAATTACATAATGTTCATAACATGGAAATAAGTAATATAAAAGGATTAATGAAAATGAAAAAGGTTCTTAAACAAATATAAATTAACTCTAGTTTATTATTTAGGAGATTAAAGAACGATCGAGTCAAGTCGGACACGTGGTAAGGGAACTTCTTAACCCAATTTCCATTCTTTGGGTTAATCTCATACTTTAAAATTATGTCATGATATTATTATGTACTATCTTGTATTTGTAATTTATTTATGTGTACTTATAGTGAATACACATAATATATCTACTTTATTTAAAAAAATTATCTTTGTAAGGGTCTTCGTCTCAATCTCCTTTCATTGAGGCAGATTTTGTTTTATACACAACTTTATTTTATACGGTGTATAAACCCCTTTGACTTTTAATTTTATTCAAAAGGAATCTTTTTATACGAAGATTTTTTACTAAAAGTCAAAAGGAATGTATTTTTGTACGTATGCGGCGACAACGACTTCTCCGCCGTCGTGACCATTATTTGAGTTTCGGTTTCCTCTACAAGCCGTAACTTTTTTATAAATGAAAAATAATTACAAAGTTTTAATTTTCTATTATTTTAGTATTGAAAATGGTTTTGAAAGTGTTTTTTATATCAATGTGTTGTATTGATATCTTGTGATTGAAATGTGGAAATGTTATGTTTCCTTTATGCATGTTTTATGTGATACGATTATGTTATTTATTATGATATGTTTAAACCTGTTCATATGAGGAATGCATTGGACTTAATAAGTGATGGGTGAAGCCCACTATAGCTCCTCGATGCATCGGTAGGTCTCATGAGACAAACTAGTGTCTTGGCACGAGGCCTTGACAAAATCTTATTTGTAGTCTTGGCACGAGGCCTTGGCTACGTGGTTATGATAGTCTGGCATTATGCATTCCATCATTATGAAAGTGGTTACTAATATTGCATGTGATTATTCGACCAGTAGAATAACCATGTGAATAAGTAAATGGCATTATTTTATTTTACTTTTGCCATATTATGTTGAAGTTCATGTTTAAAAGACTTTTTTTAGTTATACATTGCCTTAAATGTTTATGTTTATTTTTGAAAGCTTCCGCTATATTGTTATCCTTACTGAGCATCTGAGCTCACCCCTTTCAATGTTTTAATTTTTCCAGGATGTGAAGAAGTATTTTAGGAATGACCTGCAGGGATAGTCTGAAGGGGATATGAGTGTGGAAAATGGAGACTATGTTATTGTAGTTTTTTTTACATTATGATGTAATGTAACACTTATTAATGTATCTAGTGTTTCCAAGGCTACTAAACTAATCGGCCTTTCGAGACTTGATATTTTGTGATCATGCCAATGTTACAAAGTAATGCACCGACTCTAGGTAACTGGGGTTGGGGCGTTACAATTGGTATCAGAGGCAGTTTAGTATTAACCTTTAAAGCTATATTTAGATAAACTCTGATTAGAGCACATAGCCCTAAGATAGACTTTGAGGATTAGTATATAAGAACTTCCTAGAATTTTGGTATTATAGAGATTTTGTGAGTTTTCTGAGCAATACATCCCTGTCTAGATACGAGCTGGTAGAGGCGGCTCTAGCATAGATGTACCTAGGGGTAAAACCCAAAAAAACCACTTTGAGCTAGACTCGAACGAGAACTGGTTCACGACAACGGGCCTTGCTGCACTCTTGGTTACGACACTCCCGGCGGATATGCTTAGGATAATTATCATTTTCTTTACAAACCATTATGAAGGGATTATGAATATATACTTCCTAAAAGAAAACATTTTTTATGATTATGGATTATATCCATAAATAGTTCGATTTATGTTAAGTTTTTTTCAAGTTTGTTATTATGTATTTCGATTCATAAACTAACCTAGTTTATGCCATTGTATTCAAATGGTGCCCAGTAGAAGGAATGTGAACTCCATCAATACTTATGATCCAAAGAGTACGAAGGATCATATCTTTCACGGTATTAAGCCAATATTTAGAAGGGAAATAGTCTCCCATGTGTTCTCGACATATGAAGAAATAGTATCATGTGTTAATAAGATAAGTAGATAATTCTCTATGTTTTATGGATTTGAAGGGATGAAAGAGAAGAAAAGGATGGAAGAGAGAATGATGGATAAAGGGACGAGGGAAAAGAAGAATTTTCCAGTATGTGATAATTGTGGGAAGAAACACCTTGGAACTTGCCTGAAGGGAATGGGAGTTTGTTATAAGTGTGGAGAAAAAGGACACCAAGTGTGTGACTGCAAGGGTAAGAAAAAGGTTTCAAATGTACAATGATTCATCTGCAAGGAGTGGGGACACTACGCAAACCAATGTCCAAATCATCAGAGTATGCCCCAAATGATGTTATTGGATAATAATCAAGTTATGATACTACCACAGATGAGGAGGAATGATTAGAGTTCTTATGTTGTTATTAAATAATTTTGTCATTTGAGTGTTGTATCAATGATGTACTGGTTATAATAATTATGGAGTATATAAGGATTATACTGCAGTACTATTTCATCAAGGACTTGAGATTGTGTGGAACCAAGAAAAGAGACTCCACAACAGGTT
The DNA here is from genome assembly GCA_963277665.1 of Viscum album. Lineage (NCBI taxonomy): Eukaryota > Viridiplantae > Streptophyta > Magnoliopsida > Santalales > Viscaceae > Viscum > Viscum album. The sequence goes on from OY728125.1 coordinate 1,620,524,103, forward strand.
AAATTTTTGGAAAATATATGGTTGAGAGAAAGATAAACCATAATATGGTTCTCATACCAAGATAGCGATTTTGGAATAATACATGATTGATTTGGAAAATTATATTGGATATTCTTAACTTCCTTGAAACTGATTAATGATTTGTATACATTTTTGGATAGGAGTATATCTAGTATTCTATAAGGAATAAGGGATCATGAATGTAATCAATAAGGATTTATGGTAATTTAGTATGTTGCAGTGTTTTAAAAGAATACATGATGAAGGTGTTCACATGTTGTTACGTAGAAAAAAGGATCTTCATTATGTTTACCTTCCTTATAAAATTTGGACTGTGAGTTGGAAATAAGTATTTTGGATAACTATAAAGGTTGTAATGGATTAAGTTGATCTTTGGATAGTATTGTTTAAGGTTAAAACATTTCTGAAGATTATTTTTGGAATATTATAATACTATAGTTTTAGGAAAAGGACAACCTGCAGGGTGGGGTATAACCCATCGCGTCGGACAAAGCTGCGGGAATCGAACCCACAACCATAGTGCGACATGCCTTTATTACCTACCACTAGCCTACAGGAAGTCCCTGGTTATTACAAAATAGTTTTACTAATCTAAATGGTATGTGTTAATATTTTGAACCTTGTACGATTAGGATGAATATAATATTTTTGAGTTCTATTATCTTTTTGAGTGAAAGATGAGTTTGTGGTAGAAATTAGTTGAAGGTTGAAACTATACTTGTCAAGAATAAATATATATATACCTATCTATTATTCTATGAATAAATTAATTCTTAAACTTTAGTAAAGGGATATTAAAACAAAAAATGTGTTATCCTAATACCTTATGTCTTGTTGAACTGATAATATTTTAAATCAACATAGATTGAAGGCTTTGAGGCCCTCAATTTTACACTTGTTTGTGATTGATGACCTCAATCACTCCCTAAAAATATTTAAGTTTTTCCTCCAATTATATGTCTCTAATTTCCACCAATGTTCTCCTTATCAAGATCATAATTTGGTGGTGACTTTTTCATCTCCCTTTCCCTCTTATTAAGGCTAAATTTTATTAACCTTATTTCCGATGTGGGTTTTATACAAAGGTATTTTCTATTTTCAACCTTTTATTTTCAAAGAAAAATTTCAAATTGCGAGGACACGATTTATTGAAGGAGGGAATAATGTAACACCCCAAGCTTTCACGATACGCTTCTCTTTCAATAATGCAATAGCTTGCATTGTACGCAAGTTTGAGTTCTAACATACCACGACTAATCAAAGTAGCCGTTATGAATAGTAATACCCACTTTTTAAAATTATAGAAATTTTATATTTCAAAATGGACTTAATTTTTTTATTCGTAATATCGAAATTATCCTAAGTTGAATTTTTTGTAATTTTCTGAGAACTTCCAATTTTTTATGAATAGTGAAAAATACTTAAAACAACTTTTTCAATCAAAATAATTTATAGTGATAAATTATACTATTTAGTGGTTTTAAAGTATAATTAGAATATATTTTTACCATTTTATCCAATGGTGTTAATTATAATTAATTTAACATTGAAATTGGATATAAACAATTGTCAATCTTTTGATATATATTGTTTCTTAAAAACACGCTATTTGTTGTGACAGCGGGAATTAGTTATAAAATTAATTAATGAAACTTATATGTTTGGAATTTTGTAAAATAGAAATCATTTTTGAATTCGTAATATCAATTATAGCTTAGGGTGAAATTTTGGCATTGTTTTGAAAAACTTCAATTTTTGATGAATAGTGAAACTACTAAGTGGTATTTAAAAAACTAATTTTTCATTTAAATGAAACATTACCACTTCTGTGATTTGATTTTTAAAAATCCGACATACATGGTTGTCATTAGGAAGTAAAATGTGGTTCAATGGGATTAAAATATTTTTTTTTGTGAATAGTAACTTTTAAGTTTAATTAATCACGATTAAAGGTAATTAGTGAAATTTAAGGTAAAAATGATATTATAAAAATATAAAAATACCTTTACACTTTTCCTAACCCTATTTTATGAGTCATGGCCGACCAAGAAAATCTATGGGTCAACTTGGGGACCCCATGGAGCCACTTTGGTAGGAAAATGACATTAAAAACTTTTTATTTAATGTTAAAATAAAAATGTCACAAACATGAGTTATTTTACTATAAAAATTTTTAAATGGGGTTATACAAGTCATATTTTTGACTATAAATATTCATTAGAAATATAAAAAGAGTTCCTACATCATGATATTTTTTTTATAATTTTTAGACATTAAATAAATTAAATTATTTATGACACCATGATGATGCAGCGATTACCTCATTATTTAACGATTTAAATAAAATGAAAAGATAATGTAAAATCTAAGATCTAAACAAGTCAAAAACCTATTGGATGGGTGTATTTATAACCCTTATCATCTTAGCCTCTAAATATATAACTGTGGGACCTTTAAAATCTGAAACTCATTATATAATAAAGTAACATTTTATTACTTTCCAAGAGTGCCCCTCCTCTCCTCTTATAAAAGGCCCCCACCACTACCACCTTATTCACACCTTCCAAGCCATTTGGATCGGCCAAAATCTGCCCAAATAATCTCTAAACTTCCCTATCTTACTCCTAGAAGCCTCACTTTGGGAAGAATTCTTCCCAAGGAAGCCTTTGAGATCAAATCAAAAAGAGTTACCCGTTTTAAAGGTAGTGTTTTCTCTTGTGTTCTAATGTTTTATTTTGCTTCTCCAACCCCCTAAACTCTTTTTATTCATTTATTTTGTAACAACACCAGTATCCTCAATATACTAGGATTTTTTTATAAGAACTATTCGAGATACACTTACACACACCTACATCTAATGGTTAAAGAACATACTGTTTCTGTGGATGGTGAATTTCTACCTCACGAAAAGATGATTGTTCAACACTCATATAACACCTTAAAAGGTGGCCATTAAGATGTCACTATATTTATATATGATATATAATATGTTTATGTTTTACTGAAGCTTCTGTATTTTTCATTTATGGCATACCTTTATGGTTTCCATTATTGGTAAACGCAATAATTTCATTTTAGGAAGTGCGGACTACCATCCCCTCAAAGTGATTTGAATCGTTAATGCCATATGTGGGATGTATAAAGGATGGAGTAAATGATATTATATATGATATTATACTGGAATTATAATGTACCTTTATATCATTATGATTTCATTCCATTAAATATGAAATAGAAATGAAAGTAGCGTTCATGCGTACGTACGACTTACCGTCTCCATGAACGGTGCATTTCATTTCTTACCTCTAAATGTTACGTAATATTATGAATGAATGTATATACCTGATATATATGATATATATGATATCTAAATAATGAATATAATTTGTGATATAATGGAAATTTCACCACATGAACAACTTGTAATTATAAGAAGTTTATTTTTGACTCAAGTACCAAAGATCTACAAAATGACCGTTATTAACTTAAATAATTACATAATGTTAATAACATGGTAATAAGTGATATAAAAGGATCAATTAAAATGAAAAAGGTTCTTAAACAAATAGAAATTAACTCTAGTTTATTATTCAGGAGATTAAAGAACGATCGAGTCAAGTCGGACACGAGGTAAGGGAACCTCTTAACCCAATTTCCATTCTTTGGGTTAATCTCAAACTTTCAAATTATGTCATGATATTATTATGTCCTATCTTGTATTTGTAATTTATTTATGTGTACTTATAGTGAATACACATAATATATCTACTTTATTTAAAAAAAATTATCTGTGTAAGGGTCTTTGTCTCAATCTCCTTTCATTGAGGCAGATTTTGTTTTATACACAACTTTCTTTTATATGGTGTATAAACCCCTTTGACTTTTAATTTTATTCAAAAGAAATCTTTTTATACGAAGCATTTTTACTAAACTTCAAAAGGAATTTATTTTTGTATGTATGTGGCGACAACGACTTCTCCTCCGCCGTGACCATTATTTGAGTTTCGGTTTCCTCTACAAGCCGTAAATTTTTTTTTAAATGAAAAATAATTACAAAGTTTTAATTTTCTATTATTTTGGTATTGAAAATGGTTTTGAAAGTGTTTTTTTATATCAATGTGTTGTATTGATATCTTGTGATTGAAATGTGGAAATTTTATGTTTCCTTTATGCATGTTTTATGTGATACGATTATGTTATGGATTATGATATGTTTAAACCTGTTCATATGAGGAATGCATTGGACTTAATAAGTGATAGGTGGAGCCTGCTATAGCTCCTCGATGCATCGGTAGGTATCATGAGACAAATTAGTGTCTTGGCACGAGGACTTGACAAAATCTTATTTGTAGTCTTGGCACAAGGCCTTGGATACGTGGTTATGATAGTCTGGCATTATGCATTCCATCATTATAAAAGTGGTTACTGATATTGCATGTGATTATTCGACCAGTAGAATATCCATGTGAATAAGTAAATGGCATTATTTCATTTTACTTTTCCCATATTATGTTGAAGTTCATGTTTAAAAGGCTTTTGTTTAGTTATACATTTCCTTAAATGTTTCTTTTTTATTTATGAAAGCTTCCGCTATATTTTTATCCTTACTGAGCATCTCAGCTCACCCCTTTCAATGTTTTAATTTTTCCAGGATGTGAAGAAGTATTTTAGGAATGACCTGCAGGGATAGTCTGAAGGGGATATGAGTGTGGAAAATGGAGACTATGTTATTGTAGTTTTTTTACATTATGATGTAATGTAACACTTATTAATGTATCTAGTGTTTCCAAGGCTACTAAACTAATCAGTATTTCGAGACTTGATCTTTTGTGATCATGCCAATGTTACGAAGTAATGCACCGACTCTGGGTAACTGGGGTCGGGGCGTTACATGTAACATCCCAGATAAATAAGGAATAAGACACTTTTCATATTTATTAATATTTTTGAATTAAATATTAATTTTACATTAAAGGGGATGCTATGTTTGATTGCGTACCCGATACGCAACAATGGGTTTCTTTGAAATCTTACGTTGCACACTAATAATATAATATTATTATTTTAAATGGTAGTTAATGCCTAGACGTTGTATTGGCGGGAATGAATAGAACTAACTAAAATATGATTATATATGTTTTTAAATGTTTTTACAATTATCCAATAAAATTTAGGGGCATAAAATATGAATGAATCTAATTTTAAGCATCAATACTCTAATATTCAGTAAAAGGTCGATTTACCACCTTTTGATGGAGAACCCTCTTTAAATCTAGTTTTGGTCATTTTTATGTATTCTATTTGACAAAATAAAATTATTTTTTAGATTCAGGACATCAAAATTTACTTTGGGTAAATTTTTGATATTTTTCTGATGAAGTTCATTTTTTAATGAATAGTAAAAAATATTGTATTTTAATTCAAAAGTGTATTTTAATATAATTTATTTATATAGTTAGATTATCTTTTCAAATGGTTTTAATGTGTAATTAGAATATATTTTTACTATTTAATCTAATGTTGTTCATTGGAAATAATTTTATTTTGAAATTTGACATAAAAAAGTGTCAATCTTTTGATATTTATTATTTCTTAGAAACACGCTATTTGTTTTGACAACGAGAATTAATTTTAAATTAATTAATGCAGCTTCTATGTTTTGAATTTTGTAAAATAGACTTCATTTTTGAATTTGGAAACTCAAATATAGCTTAGACTGAATTTTTGGTATTTTTCTAAAAAACTTAAAATTTTGATGAATAGTGAAACCACTTAGTATTAGTTAAAAAAACTGAATTTTTCATTTAAATGAAATTTTACCCCTTCTGTGAATTGAATTTACAAAATCAGAAATACATGGTTTTTATTAGTAAGTAAAATTTGGTTCAATAAAATGAAAATAATTTTTGGTGAATAGTAACTTTTGACTTTTATTTACCGTAGTAAAGATAAATCGGGTAATTCAAGGTAAATAAATATCATAATAATACAAAATTACCTCAAAACTTGTCCTAAAATTATTTTATGAGTCATGGCTGACCATGGGAATCTCTGGGTTGATTTTGGGACCCCATGGAGTCACTTAAGAGTGATAATGACACTTTAGATTAATTAATTTAATGAAAAGGAAAAAATGACACAAACAAATATCTTTTTGTAAATTAATTTTTACATGGGGTTATATAAGTTATACTTTAGACTATAAATATTCATTTTAAAGATAAAAATATTTCCTACATCGTATTTTTTATAATTTTTAGACAACCAATAAATTTAATTATTTATAACACAATAATGATGTAGTATATACCTCATTAATAAATGATTTAAATAAATAAGATTAAAAAGATTAAAATAACATCCAAAACCTGTCCAATTCTAATTGTATGATTTTATCTCAACCATGAGTCAACTTATCTTTGACTCTAATTAGTTTTGGACCTTTAGAAACCGAATATCATTATATAATAAAATAATATTTTCACACATTCGAAAAGTGCCCCTCCTCCCCCTTATAAACGGACACCACTTATAACAAATACCTCACACCTCTCAATCCTTTTGGATCATCCATAATCTACCCAATTAAGCTCCATACATAACTCTTCTCCTCCTTTATGCCTTACCTCAGGCAGAAGACACTTCATGAAGTCTTTTTGGTTCAAACCTAAGGAAGTTACCCAAATTAAAGGTAACTGTTCCTCTTAACTTCTTTTCTTTTATTTTACTTCTCCAACACCTAAACTCTTTTTATTCCATTATTTTATAACAAAAAAAGTATACTCCATATACTAGGGTGTTTTTATGAGAAGTATTTTAACTACATTTACACACACCTTTATCTAATGGGTGAAGAACATACTATTTCTGTGGATGACAATCTAACGCCTCACAAAACGATGATTGTTCGATTATCTCCTACCGCCTCTCATGGTGTCCATTAAGATGGAACTATATTTATATATGATATATATTATGTTTATATTTTATTTATGATTTTGTATTTATCATTTATATCCTATCTTTAAGGTTTTCATAATGGGTAAATGTGATACTTTCATTTGAGAAAGTGCGGACTACCGCCCCCTCAAAGTGATATGACTTGTTAATGCCATATGTGGGACATATAAAGGATATATTTAATGATATTATATAGTATATTATAATGTAATTATAATATAACTTTGTATCATTATGTTTTAATTCCATTAAAGTACAAAATTGAAATGAAAGTAGCGTTCATATGTACGTACGGCTTACCGTCTCCATGAACGGTGCATTTCAATTCTTATCTCCAAATATTATGTACTGTTATAAATACATATATATATATATACTGGATATATAAGATATATATTATATCTAAATCATTAATATCATTCTAGAGATAATGTACTTTTGACCACATGGAAAATTTTTAATTATAACAAGTTCATTTTTAACTCAAATTCCAAACATCGAGAAAATGCCTGATATGAACTCAAATAATTAACTAATTGTTATAGCAAGGTAATAAGTGATATAAAAGGAATCATAAACTTGAAAAATGTTCTTATGGAAGTATAAATTAACATAATTTTATTATTCAGGATGAACCCGGAACATACGAGTCAGGTTGGACACGAGGAAAGGGGATTTCTTATATCACTTTTAATTCTGTGAGATTTCTATTGTTCGCCACTTATTTATTTCATGTGGTGTAATGTATACTACCATTGATATATATTATCATGATTCTCTATATATTCATGGTATTTTTTGATTCATTTTATGGTTATTATCTTTTGGTCATACAACTCGATTGATTACAACGAGGTAAGAGGTTTTTATCTCACTTTTTATTCCCTTGAGATTCATGCTATATTTGTCATTATTTCATTTGAGTGGTGTATGTAATGCCCGTGATTATAATATTTTATTAATATAATTTCATTTATGGGTATTTAAATCTTCATTTTATGGTCCTTCTTTCATGTGGCATATGTTTTGTAAGCTACCAAATCGGTAAGGGAACCTTTCACCCTCCTCTTTTTAAAAGAATTATTTTTGTTACGACTTTTAATTTACATATTATTATGTTGTAATATGTTCTTATATATATTTATTGATGTAAATTTAATTTCCAAGTGATGTGATAGCCTTTTTATCTCATCAACATATTTTCTGAATTTTAAAGTGACGTTGTTAGGCTTTCGAATTTTTGCAAGGGAACTTCTTAACCCAATTTCTATTCTTTGGGTTAAACTTGTACTTCTTGAATATGTCATCCTATTAATATGTGTGAATGACCTATAATTGTTTTATAATTAATATCCACTTATATTTTGTGTATTTTTATTTTTCACACATAATTATGTGATTTATTTATCCTTAATTTAAGGATACCGTCTTCATAAGGGATTTCATCTCAATTTACATTTCCATTGATACTTCATTGTTGTTATGCACCAATTCTCTCTTATATAGTGTATATACTATCCTTTGTCATATTATATCATGAATAACTTTGTTCCCATGATATTATAAAGTATATATTAAATGTTATTCTTCAATTATTTGTATTTTAGAGTCTCTCATTTTGATAAAAACTCTTTAACTAAAATATCGTTTTAAATGTTTTAAAGATTTATTATTATAAATCATTATCTTTAATGTACATGTTATAAAAATGGTTTGAGTATTTATTTATATGGACATTAATGTTTTAAAATTATAATTTCATTAAAATCTTCAAATTGGTATGGGACACTTTGATTAAAAAATCTCTTTTTAAATGGTTTATGAAAATGGAATGATTATTTCAATATCTTGAAATTACTTATTATGATTTCAAATGAAATGTTTATATTTGCAATATTTTATGTGTTATGATGGTACTTGGACATATGATGGGTGGTTACGTGATGAACCATATTATGGGTGGTGCTGTGATAAACTAGGATGGGTGGTTACATTACAATCTCCAATGCGTTGGGTATGGAAGTCGGCCGTATGGATATTCCATTTAGTGATATTTGTGGAAGTTGACCGTATGGTTATTCCACTTAAGAATGTTTATGTCCCAAGTTACCTTTATATGTTATGTGTTCTTCATATGGGTTTTATGGTAATATTTTGGTTACAAAAGGGTATTCAATGATCTTTTATTTAGTGAAGAGTATTTACTAATTCATAAAGGGGAAAAGTATTACTTATGATAAAGTATTCATGGATTACTTGTTGTTTTCAAAATCTAACAGTTTTCCTTCTTTGTGTATCCCTTATTGAGCTTTTTATGCTCATCCCAAGTTTTTGAAATTTTTTTCATAGGACATAAAGTGGAATAGGGTCAAATATGGGTTCAAGGAAAATTCATGCTGTCTAAAACATGGAACTAGACATGTCTCCTTTATTCAAGATTTTTTATTTTATGAAAAAAATGGAAACTGAGTAGAAGCGTTTGCTTTGAAATTTTTGATATGTAATGTAATTGTTATGCCAGATTCTCTAAAACTCTAAACCTGAAAAGATACTCAATGTGAATTATTCATTTAATTCAATATTATGTAATGTTTTAAGGTTGGGTCCTTATAGGAGGAACTGTGCAAATGGTGACTGCAATGAACCATGCACTGACGACCCTCCAATTGAAGTTGGAATGAAAACATTCATGAAAATGATGAACCAACTGACTCAAGTTATGGGAAATAAATTCAATCAAGATGAGAGATCGATATCACCGCGAAGGGAACAACACTTTGTTGAGTCCTTTATGCATCAACAACCACCAACCTTTAGTGGATTGACAACCCATAGATTTCAATACAGTGGATCATCTCTATATAGAAGATCTTTTATGTACTCCACTATTCAGAGCAAGATAAGGTCACCCTAGATGTCTATCACACAAAGGGAGAAGCAGATCATTGGTGGAAGAAGATTAAAAACACGAGTCCAAGAGTGGAGGTTGAAGCTATGGAGTGGGAAGAGTTCAGATGGATCTTCTTCAGTAAGTATTTCCCTCGTTCTATGAGAACAATAATGGAGAAAGAGTTTCTCGAACTGAAGTAGAAGGAGAATGAATCTATGGAAATCTATGAGATGAACATCACAAGACTTTCCCATTATACCTCAAGCTTTTCCATGGATCCTAATGGTAAGGTTGATAGATTCTTAAGTGGGCTGAGAACTCATATGGATAAGAATCTAGCCAACCGAGATAATGATATCTATGAGGAGATCATGTGGAGTGTGATGAAAGTCGAACTGGAGGTTGGTGAGTTGCAATGGTCTCATAACTACAATGAAAATAAGAGATCGATGGCGCCGAGCTTAGGGAGGTTCTTCAATCATGTAAGTGGAGGCAAGCAAGTGCAACGTCCCGTATGTAATAAATGTGGGAAGAATCATTCGGGGAACTACCTGCTCGAGAGAGGGAAATTCTACAAGTGTGGAAGAGATGGCCATATCATATATAATTGTCTTAGTGAGATGAATCCACAACATACCAACACTAACAAAAAAGGGAATATGGTGCATTCCCTACCTTATGGCCAATGCTATGACTGTGGACAACTTGGGCACTTTGACAATCACTATTCAAATCTGAGGGAAATGGAGGAGAATCACCATCAGCCTCAGAAATAGCCAAGGGAATAAGGTTGTACTTTTTCAATCACTATGGACGAATTTGAAGTGAAAAATGATGTGGTTACAGGTACTCTTGTTGTTCTCTCAAAGATAGCAAGAAATTTGTTTGATTCTGGTTCTACGCATTCCTTTATTTCTTCCATGTTTTCAAAAAATTTAGAATCAACCCCCAACTTGATAAAATTAGAGTTATTAGTCAAGACTCTTGGTGGGATTATCCATGCATCGTCAGTGTTTAGAAACTATAATATCTACTTTAGTGATCAAAATCTTATCGTAAATCTTGTAGTCATTCCCATGATGTAATTAAACATTATACTAGGGATAGACTATCTCTCAAAGTATAATTCTAAGATCAAATATAGAAGTAATGAAATATCAGTAGTATTGAATGTAAAACCTACAGTTATCTTCCAAGGAGAGATATCTCAACCTGATATTTTTTGAGAAGAACCTCTTATATCCTTCTTTATGGAGTTTATTGGTGAAAAAGAATAAGGAAATGAGAGTTTAAGGATTGAAAATGTCCCCAATGTCTAGGAATATGTTGATGTATTTCCTGAGGAGTTTCCTACACCTACCCCATAAATAGAGGTAGAGTTCTCCATTGAACCCATACCTGGATCTCATCTGATATCAAAGACCCTGTATAGGATGGAAAATGTGGTGCTGGAGGAATTAAAGAAACAACTCCATGATCATTTGGAGAAGGGGTTTATCCGACCGAGTGTGTCTCCTTGGGGAGAACCTATTCTCTTTGTGAAGAATAAGGATGGATCGATGTGGCTATGTATTTATTATAGAGAAATGAATGGGATCATAATGGAGAACAAATACCCTCTTTCGAGAATTGTTGACTTATTTGACAAACTTCGTGGGGATCAATTCTTCTCTAAAATTGATCTTTGATCTAGATTTCATCAATTTAGGGTGAAGAAAGAAGATATTCTAAAAATTGCATTCCAATCAAGATATAAGAATTATGAATTTGTTGTTATGCCTTTCAGAATAACTAATGCCCCTGCTATTTTTTTTGGATTTGATGAATAGAGTCTTTAAGGACTACCTTGATAACATTGTGGTAGTTTTTATTGATGATATTTTGATATATTCCAAAAGTCACTAGGAGCATGATAATCATCTATGGGATTTTTTGAAAACTCTATGGAAGGAGAGGCTTTTGGGGATGCTCAAAAAATGTGAATTCTAGTTGCAAAAAGTTGCTTTCTTGGGGCACATTGTTACCAATGAAGGAATAAAAGTTGACCCTACAAAGGAAAAAGTTGTAGAGGAGTGGCCTTATCCTAGAACAATAACTGAGATTCATAGTTTACTTGGATTAGTGGGATATTATAAAAGGTTTGTGAAAAAACATTTCATGACTTTATAATTCATTAACCATGTTAACTCGAAAAGGTGTCAAGTTCATTTGGACAAAGGAGTGTGAGGAAAATTTCCAATAGCAGATGAAGAGACTGGTTACTGCACCCATGTTAACTCTTCCCTTAAGTAGAGAAGGATTCGTTATTTTTAGTGATGCATTTCTGAAAGGGCTTCGGTGTGTCCTCATATAAAATGAAAAAGTTAGTGCTTATGCATCCCGACAGTTGAAGACTCATTAGAATAATTATCCTAGGCATGATTTGGAGATGGCTGTAGTTGTTTTTTCTCTGACGATATGAAGGCACTATCTTTATGGGGATAAATGTGATATATACATGTACCATCAAAGTTTGAAGTATATCTTCACACAAAAGGAATTGAACATGAGACAAAGGAGAAGGTTGTAACTTCTCAAAGAATATGATTGTTCAATTCATTATCATCCCAGAAGAGCAAACAAAGTTGCTGATGCATTAAGTAGGAAAGTCCAAGTTGTTCTTTCCATGATGGGGATTCAAAGGGATCATTTGATCAATGACCTAGTAAAGCTAGACATGGAAATTATAAGGGAAGGGACATTGTCAATCCTAACCCAAATGATTTATCCACCATCATTACTAGAGAAGATCAAGAAAGCTCAGAAAAAATATCCATTGTTATAGAAGAATTTTGAGTCTGTGAAGGATGGGATGTTTCTTGAGTTCAACATTGATCAAGAAGGTGTACTGAAATTTTGTACAAGACTATGTGTTCCATATATTCTGGAAATAATGAAGGAGCTTATGGATAAATCTCATAGATTACTTTCTCTATACATCCTAGAATCACAAAAATGTATAGGGACCTTTGTGATCATTATTGGTGGGATAATACGAAAAGGGAGATTGCTGACTCTACTACAATATGCCTAATATGTCAGCAAGCAAAGGAAGAGTGACAACTTCCTAAAGGGGTATTGCAACCACTACCCATACCAGCATGGAAGTGGGGCAATATAACTTTGGACCTTTTCACTGGTCTCCCGATAACATCCAAGGTAAATAATGTCATATGGGTTATTGTGGACCGTCTCACCAGGACTGCCAATTTTATCTCCATTTGGGAAGATTTCTCTCTTGATCAAATTGGTAGGATTTACATGAAAGAAGTGGTAAGGCTGCATGTAGTTCCACTTCTATCATATCTTATCATGACCCAAGGTTCACATCAAAATTCTAGAGAAGTCCTCAACTTCCTCTGAGCCATAAATTGAATTTCAGTACAACCATTCACCCCAAAATGATGGCCAATCTGAAAGGACTGTTCAAACAATTGGGGATATGCTGAGAACATGATCAATGGAATTTAAAGGTGGATGGGATCAACATATCCCTTTAGTTGAGTTCTCTTACAAAAATAGCTTCCACTTGATCATTCAAATGGAACCCTATGATGATATATATGGTAAGCGGGGTATAAATCCTACTTGTTGGAATGAATATAGTGAGAGAAAGCTTCTTCAGCCTGATCTTGTGTAAGATATGGTAGAAAATGTCCACACCATCCATCAACACATTAATGCTGCTTAGAGTCGAAAAAAGAGCTATGCGGACAACCGTCAAAGGGACTTGGAGTTTGATGTTGTTGACCAATTATTTCTTAAAATTTCACCTTGTAAGAGAGTCATGAGGTTTGGGAAGAAAGGGAAGCTCAGCCTTGGGTAAATTGGGCCCAATGAAATCCTTGACCGCGTAGGAGTAGTGGCCTTTCGGCTTGCACTTCCTCCAAATCTAGCACAATTTCATGATGTCTTCCACATATCCCTCTTGAGGAAGTAAATACCTAACCCTTCACATGTTCTAAATCTAGAGGTGGTATAACTAGAACATGACGTGTCTTATAAGGTGAAACTGGTGGAGATCTTGGATCATAGAGACAAGGTTCTACGCAACAAGACTACCCACCTTGTTAAGGTGTTGTGGAGGAACCAAAAATGTTGAGAAGTCACGTGGGAACTAGAGGAGTCTATGAGGCAGAAGTACCCACACATTTTCTGTTATGAGGGTACGAGTTAAAATTTCAGGGACAAAATTTCTTAAGGGGGGAAGAATGTAAGGACCAAAACTTGTTAATAATATTTGTTTCCTAAATTTTTGTGTTATTTTATTTTATACTCAACAAAACTATATCCTTTAATTAATTAAGTGAGTATAATTAAATGATACCATTGGGTTTTGAATGTTATATGACCGTTGGTCAATATAACTGTTGGAAACTAAACTCTTATCATTATAATTATTGTTTATAAATATAAATGACCTTGGTTAATTAATACAAAAAGAAGATTGGAAGGCCTTATCTAGTGGACTTGGGCTGTACGAAGCCCATCTGTCGGAGCTTGGGAAGGAGGTTGCATCATTGGGCTTTGCTCTGGACCAAGCCCAATCCAAACTTCAACATGTGAAACTTGAACGGAATCACCTATGGGAGATCTTCAAGCAGATAGAAATCACCACTCGAGCAATGTTATCTGAGCCACCCCAAGATTTTATCACCATAGCACACTTTACACATAGGTCCTATGCTGGTGTAATAAGGGGATATGTAACACGACCTTAGTTACTTGTGTAAACCTTTTGAATAAATAAAATTATTATTTCTTATTATGGAAAAATTTGTGATTTTCAAATATCTGGATAAATATGGGATGAATATTATTGATGATTTTAGAAAAAGGGTATTTTAAAATATTTATGTAAACTTTAAATAATTAATAATGTTAAATAATTTTCCAAAAATGGTCTTCTATAATTGTGACTAGTAAAAAATTTAGAGTCTAATAAGATCAACTTAATTTTCAGTGAATAGTAAAGTATGAATACTAATATACCCTTATGAAAAGTAATGAATAGTAAATCATCCAAAAAACATAAACTTCACCCATGAATGTATAAATATAATTTAGACATCTTAAAAGAGAAGAAATGGTCATAATATAAGTATTGGTATTTTTTTATGTCATAAATATTTTAATTATAATTTTATAATTAATTTAATAATTCAAAATAAAAATTTATTTTCATAAAATTTAATCATAAATTGTAACTTTATTGTCTTATGGTGATATAATAATTTTAGGGGACCGTGATTGCTTTTTCAAGGTGTTACAAAATAAGTTATAGTTTTAGATTTGTTTTTTTAATAAATAATGATTTTATTTATAAATTAAATTAAAAATATTTAGAAAATTATTTTCATAAAATGGAGTTCATTTTTTAATTCAGAGCATTGATATTAGGTTAGGGTGATTTTTTGGGATTTTTTTGAAATAGTTGAATTTTGGTGAATATTAAAAATATAGTTTTGAGTTTTGGGTGTTTAATGACATCATTGATGATGTAATAATGATGTAATAAATTTGGTAGACTTGGAAATAGTAAGATATGTTATGAGGTGTCCCAATTGTACAACACCATGGGCATATACCAGGGGAAAGCCCATGGTTTTTCAAATACCATCGATAAGGTGTCCCTTGGAAATTAATTAAATATTCCCACACTTTTCCTATAAATACCATGCCATTCCCTCATTAATTTCATTTCAAAATCCTCCTCAACGAATTTTTAGTCTTTCTACCTCCCAAGGAGTCCTTTGAAGGTGCCCTCAAGACCCCCAAGGTCCCAGCCTTTGAACATTCGAAGATACTCTTCAATGTACAAGAACCTTTCACCCTCCTCTTTTTAAGTCATGACTTCCTTTATGAGTGGGTGACACTTGTCCCCTCTATTTTCAACATTTTCTAAAACCATGTTATATAGTCGTTATGCTGCAGAATTTTTGTCTCAAAACCTCTCTCTCTTTTTCTGAAAAATTATCTTATTTTATTTTTGTGAATACCCAAACCTGTTTCATTTCTAGGGGTATTCATCAAAACATAATATTGATCTATTTCATTCTGTAATTTATATACATATAAACCCCTCTCCCTTTCCATGTGTTATAAATTACATAATGATCTTATTTTTAAGCACTTTTAAAATGTCATGATTTTGAAGTGAAACCCATTAATTTTACTCTCTATGGGTTACTTATGAAATTTATGATTATTATCTATGTGTCTCACATGAAAATAAAGAAATATTAATGGTTCTCCCTGATAGCACTATAACGCATTGGGTAAAGAATTAATCTCTAGAGATGACAAGTTTCACAATTCCTTGGTGAATAACCTTAGTAATATTTATGACTTCTTAGGGATGAACCTTGGTGATATGTTCATAAATGTATAAATTAAATGTTTTAGCCACATATTCATGTTATGGTTCAAGTTTTTTCATTATGAAATTCCTATACTTTCATTTCTCATGTCTTATGATTTTCATCAAGTTCTTATTGATATCATAAGTAAACTGATTCCTTCTTTCCTTACTGGGATTTCTACTCACCCTTTCCTTTGATTTATGTATCTAGGTTATAAGATGAAATAATTGTACATAGGGAGAACATATGATGAATCCCTACAAGTGGATTAGAATAATGTTATATGTTTTCAGGTTTTATGTTCCTGATTTTTGAGACAGTTGACTTTAAAGACCCTCTATTGGTAAAATGTTATGAAAAGTCATGTAATAAAAAGGAGCGATGCCATAATAAAATTAGCATAAGACATTAGTTTATGGATTACATATAAGAATTGTGAATCATTTCCTTACTTAAGGAACACTTCCAAGAATAAAATTGTGCATTTGATTCACTCTATATTCAATCATATACTTATTCAAGTTTCTCTCCGATGAATCTCATAGTAGAAAAATTACCTTAATGAAATAGTTTCAGTACCCATTCATACAATTTTTATATCGTAAGATATCCATATATACCTGATACATTAGATATATATTTAATTTCAGTCCCACTAACAAAATAATCATAAAACATTCATATGTGTGTCATAATATCATAAATAATTCTTTAAATATCGTAAAAATGTGAAAAAATGAGTTTACAAACATTTCAACAATTCTTAATAGCATATACCATAAAAAAATGAGTTTCATAATAATTTCATCATCATAACCATAAATCATTAAAAAATTGAATAAGGATGCTACTATTGGATCATATCCCAGAAAGAGCATAGGAAACATCAATAGATGTTACATAAATAAAAATTATTTTCAAGGATTTCTTGGAATATTTCTTGAGTAAAATAAAATTTTCATTTGGGAATCAATTTATTAAAATATAAAAATTAGGAAAATATTAAGGATTTAATTTTTTTAAAATAACCTTAGATATGTATAATGGATTCCATAAATAATCTAATTTTCTATAAAACATGAAATTACATTCATTCCATGTATGTAAAAACAATGTTTCGTTTCACATTTTGAATAAAATGTAAAGAATACCTCATTCAGAAAACGACAAGATGATTCAGATTATATGTTCTAAAAAACTCAAACATGTTTAAAAATTAAAATAAACCATCATATTGGTATTGTAAAAAAATATCTAAAGCATTTATAAAATTCATGGACATGGACCAATGATAGAAATAAAGTTGGATTTCTATAAAAAAATTATTTCAATTTTTCTAACTTCTTTAGGAGAGGAAAATGAATAGAAAACAAGTATAATATATAAATAATAAATGTATAAGAAATTACCTAATATTTTTTAGAGGTAGATCATTAAATTACTTCATCTAAAACATAACCATAAATAATCCTAGTTAACAATGAGATTATAACATAAAACTCTTATATTGAGTTTATTTTGCTAAAAAATCCCTTTATCCTCATGTATAATAAAATTTATTTTTGTTATAATACCCTAAAATAATCATGTAAATACATATTATATCTTATAGGATCCATTTATAACACTTTAACACCTACTAATTAATAATTACTTATTAAAATCACATTTTTTGGTTGGTAAATATTTAGTTTTTCATGCGGATTTTAGTTTTGTTGATTCATTCCGTGTGAATTGATCATGGTTACATAATCTACATAAAAATAATAACTATAGAAATATCATATATTTTCATTATATATATATATATTTATATTAATCTATAAATAGTTGAGATAGAAAAATTAATTACACCATCCACATAGATAGTGGGTCATACGTACGCATGAATATTGTTTTCATTTTTCAACAGATGGACTGAAAGAATGGTACATAGCAATATACCTTTCACTAATAATTATTTTATAATATATATAATATATATTCATTAATATATCATTATTTACATCCATATAAATATGAAATGAAAAATAAATCACATCGCTTCATGGAGGCGACGATCCACAAGTATGCACAAGTGACATTATCATTTTCCAATAGATCTGATTGTAAGAAGGTAGATATGATATCATAAATTCAAAAGACTAATTATTTATTAAGTATCATATAAAAACATGAAATCCCTCATAATTACCATCCATGAAAGATGATGATTAATAATTAATTATATCACTACATGGAGGTGGTATTCCACATATATGCACGATTGATAATTATACTTACCATATGTTAGAAAATATGGTGAATAATTGTCTTTACTATATCATAAGAATAATTATATATATTGAAGATTCCAAATTTATTATTTTATGATGAATAAAATAAATCTAAATAAGGTATAATAAGAAATAAATTTAAAGAGTTTGGATAATATGATTACCTCTTCTTTGATAGGCCTCCTTTAGATCCCTTTTTAAGAACCATTGGAATTTACTTTTAAGAATAAAAGAACCTAAATATCATGTATAGAGAATTTATAAATAGAACTGCGCAGGTTTTGGTAGAATTAGAAAGAAATTTTTTTTCTATATAAGACAAAGGATATGTAACCCTTTATAATTGGGGGAGTGGAAAACTAGGAATTTCTAAAATAATTAAAATATATTAATTTCATGCTCTAGCCAAAAGATTCAAATTGAAATAGGTTTGAAGAATGAATAGTATAATGATGAAATATATCCATTTAATAGTATTTAGACTTGTTTAATTGTAAATAATACCCTTATCTCTTCTTTTAATCCGTGGTAACTTGTTTTCACAATTATTGTTGTAAAAAATTTACTTTTTAACTAATCATTTTGATTAAAAAATAATTTTAAAAAATTACACCCAATTAATTATGATGATTCAAAATATGAAATAATTTTTTTCAAATTCAATTCTAGTTAAGTGATTGAATTTAATTTTAAATTAAATTTGTATGATGTGATGAAAATCATTTGTCCCGAATATATGTTTCATTAGAATAAAAAAAATTACACCAAAATCCATCATAAAATTTATTTGAACAAACTAAATTTTATTAGTAATAATATAAATTAACTAATTATACTTTTAAAACCATTTAAATAATTAAATTTTAAAATTCATTAACCAAATATACATTTTTCAATAAAAATTAGTATTTTTTAACTATTTATTGAAAAATAATTATTTTTTTGAAAATTTATAAAAATTAACTTTAAGATAATTATTACATGATGATTTAATTTTTTTTTATTTTTTTCAAATATATTTTCTATAGGTCATGATAATATGAAATATTTATGAAACCCATTTCATTTCACATGTTATGATATGATTAATGTTTTATGATCTTGTGGAACACATAGGTATGATTTTCAGTATGTGACTGGGGGTGATTATATATCCCTCCAATTATTTGGGTAAATTTTGATAACTGATAAATAAATTTTTTATTCATAAACTTGATTAAATTTTCTTAATTTTATTATAACATCCTGATATTTTAAAAGAAAACACATTGTCACATCATGATTAAATGAACAACTAAATACTATTATGTGACCTTTATAGTCCAGCTGTCAAACATAATTTTTCAACTTCTATGAATTCAATTTCAAAAAATATTCATACACAGTTGAGATCCGTTAGATATTTAGAGTCTGATAAGATCAACTTATTTTTTGTAAATAGTAACAATCCCCTTTGGAATAGTAATGTTACCCTTATGAATAGCAATATGACCCTTATGAATAGTAAAACAACCAAATAAATAGTAACATCACCAATGAAATTATATTTAAAATTTATTTATATTATAAGTGACAATATGATATAATTATATCACAGTAAAATTAAATAAATGTATTTAAAATTATTAATTAACTGTTGGTATTTATATAAGTTATAAAAACTTAATTACAATTTTATGATTAATTAAATAATTTAAAATAATTTTTTTTCATAAAATTTATTATTAAATTAATATTTGGTCGTCTTTTGATTATAATATAATTTTTAAGACCTCAAATAAATTTTCAACGTGCTAATATTATCAGTTATAATTGTAAAATCTGTATTTTCCATTTAAATGGGGATTTTTATTGAAAATAAAATTACTGATATATAGAATTTTATTTTCATAAAATGGAGTTCATTTTTTAATTCTAAACATCAAAAAAAATTTGGGGTGAATTTTTGGTATTTTTCTAAAATACATGAATTTTTGGTGAATAGTGAAATATGGTAATTTATGGTATATATACATTATAAGTTAAATAAACTATTCATAATAAAATTAATGATGTATGAAACATAATATCAAACATACATTGATTATTTTAATAAATTTTCTTATAATTCTAAAACTATCCATAGTCATGAGCCAAATTAATAAACTAATGAATAAAATAATTAGAAAACCCTATTCTCCTCCACGATAAATACCACCCCTCTCCCCCGTTCTCCTGACACCTCTAATGATTTGATCATTCTAAAAACTATGCTGAATATTCTTACAAATCCCATTCCTTATGTCAAAGACTAAATGGTCTCACCAAAAGGCCAAAACCAAAGGCCTTAAAGAGGTTCTTAAGGAGGATAGTTCAAGAGATAAAAATCCTCCTTCATTTTCTTTTATTTTCATTGAAATTATTTTTCTAATATTATACTCTCTTCACCTCACCTTTTACAATATGAATTAAACTCTAGTATCTTAAATATACTATAATTTTATCATTTTTATAAAAAAAATCTTCATCAACCCCCTATTATTATCCCTTTTATTCTAAAAATAAAAACAACATTTGTGATGTGTCGATTTACCGACATCATAGGGGATGTGTTTTGAATTCTATTACGTCCTTCAAGGATGTTCATAAAAACATTTTAAGGGTTGAAAAATATTTTATTGTTTTCTATATAACCTCTTTTAATATTCCAGAATTAAAATATATTCATAGTATTAAATTATATAAAGAAACTTTCTCATGATGATCAAAGAACCGTCAAATTATTTGAATAAATATAATTAATTTTTTATCTAATGAATCATCATAATATCTGAAAACAAGATGATATATTCTATAATTTAAAGTTTTAGAAACATATAAATACCATTCATTCCAATTTTGGAGTTTCTTTTTTATTGGAAAAGAATGTCCATAACGAACAGACCATGGAAACAATGTAAAAACACACCCAAAACAATGAAAATTAAAAATATATATTAATAAATGGATGAAAAGATTTCATAAAAAGATCATACAATGTATTATAAATATTAATATGGTTCATAAACATATTAATAACACCGTTTTAATCATTATAAATGTGTTTTGAACACATTTTAAGGAAGTCAAACCCAAGGTAAGGGACTTTCCTATCAAAATCCCTTCAAATGTATCTTTTACCTAATTATAAAAAGGATTATTTTCTTATATACAGTATGAGCAAGTTATCCCATTTTCATTATTATATATTAATTTAATTATTACTTAATAGGTTTTCATTGTTATTGTTGAAGTATATGATTTCATTATTATGTGGGTGTTTTATTAATATTTTTAAAGAAGGTTATTTTTATATGTGCATGAGTTTTGATCACGAGTTTAAATAAGTTATGAAGAGTTTTATTCAAGAACATTTCCTTGGAAATTTCTTATGTATGCTTGATACCAATATATAGATCTATAACGCATTGGATACTATGGAGATGGAATTTGAATGAATGGTTATTCCATGTGTAAGGGTTAATGTAAAATTGATATGGTAGATATGTTCTATGGAAACCGTATGATGTTTCTATTCATTCTAATGATTTTTTATTAAATGGGTTTTATTGGTTTTCATGTTATCAGTTAACTAAACATTTCTTTCTTTATATCCCTTTATGAGATTTTTGTGCTCATACCATGTTTTTAAATGTTTTATAGGATTTATTCGAATATTAAAGAAAATTTAAGGTGTTAGTGTAGATGAATCCAATTAGTTATTTTTTAATTATTTTTTTGTAAAATATAAATTAATGTATGGTTTCCCTAATCCTCCAAAACCAATATAGCGAAGTTCCTTGGTTCTATAATGTATTGTTTCTTTTCTAAAAGGGAATTATCTTGTGTGTCATTTTCAAACCCTCCACACATGGAAACCCACTCCCCCACAAAGAGGTCACTCCCTGAGGTAGCACCCCAGTCGAGGAAGGAGTTGTTGCCAACCGAGATGGAAGAGCGTCCTAGAGGGTGATGGCCCGATAGTGATGGACCTTCAAGTGATCCGTAAGCGATTGGGCCACGCCTCATTTTGCCCACCCAGATGAGACCGGGTGACCCGACAAGGAAGGTGGATCTTGGGGAAGAGGCTTGCCCTGAAGGTGGACTACCAAGATTCGAACACTGAACCTCCCAAAGAACAGCATGGATGTGCCACTCTCCTTCACCACCGCACCCCCACCAAAGTGTCATTCTATAATGTATTGTATATTTTTATTTTTTCTCTAATAAATAAATATAAATCATGTTTTATAAATGAATCCAGAAGTACAGGTTCAGGGCTTTATAATTTGTATCAGTGGATTGGTCTAGACATCTTTGGAGATTAGACATTGTTGTTTTTTAGAACACTTTTAATGATAATATTTATTTTTTAACTTCTACATAATTAAGTACACATAATAAAATAGTTTTTATTAATTATCAATATGAAATTTCAGAATTATAAGTATAATGAATGAATTGTGAGGGTGAAATTCAATTATGGGAGGAGAATGTAATATCCATATCTTTTAAAAGGAAACACAATATCGTGTCATGATTAAATTAATGACTAAATTCTATTATGTGCCATTTATAGACTTGACGTTAAACATAATTTTTCCACTTATGCGAATTGAATTTCAAAAAACAAACAGAAACAGTTGTGATTAGTAAGATAGTTTGAGTCTGATAATATTAACTTAATATTTGGAAAATAATAACTTTACTCTATGGAATAGTAATGTTACCCTTATGATTACTAATATGACCCTTAGGAATAGTAAATTAGCCAAATTAATATTAACCTCACTAATTAATTTATAACTAAAATTTATCCACAAAATAAGTGAAAATATGAAATAATTATATCATATTATAAGTAAATAACTATATTACTATTATTAATTAAATGATATTATTTTTATAATTCATAAATATTTAATTAAAATATTGGGATTAATTTAGTAATTTAAAATAAAATTTATTTTCATAAAATTTATTCATTAATTATGTAATTACCCGACCCTAGTTACCCAAAGTTGGTGCATTATTACGTAAAATTGGCATGATCACAAGGTATCAAGTCCCGAAAGACCAATCAGTTTAGTTTCCTTAGAAGTACTAGATAAAAACATAAGTTTTACATTACATCATGAGATAAAAACAAAAAAAAACATTTTGTACCCTTTGTACACACATATATCCCTTAGCCTATCCCCATAAGTTAGTCACAATATACTTCTTCACATCCTAGGAAAAATAAAACATAGAAAGAGGTGAGCTCAGATGCTCAGTAAGGATAACAATATAGTATAAACTTTCATAAATAATCATAAAAATTTAAGGAAATGTATAATACTACAACTCAATCCTTTTAAACATAAACTTCAGAATAATATGTAAAAGATAAATCAAATAATTCCATTTACTTATTCACATGGATATTATACTAGTCAAATAATCACATGTAATATCAATAGCCAATTCCATAATGATGGAATGCATAATGCCAGATATCATAACCACATAGTCAAGGCCTCTTTCCAAGACTACAAATAATATTTTGTTAAGGCCTTGTGCCAAGACACTATTTTGTCTCATGAGACCTACCCATGCATCGAAGATCTATAGCGGGCTCCACCTGTCACTTATGAAGTCCAATGCATTCCTCATATGAAAAGGTTAAAACATAACATAAACATTCACATTAAAATTAACATATGGAATTTTAATACTTTAACAATAAACCATGAATGGTATAAAAATAACACATCCACATTCAAACATATCAAATAACATTTAATGCAATATAGACGATGGTATCATAATAAATCAACTTCAAACAAGTGTAAAATCAATCAAAGGATGTTGACATAGATGAAATCAAAACCATTTGAGAGAAATATCTCTTTCTATTTTGAAATCATTTAAAAGTCACATAATTATAAAATAAAACATTTATTTTGAAAATATTCTTATAATCTTGTAAGGGAAGATTTGAATTTTTTATAATGGCAGAAAATAGCCACACTCGCCGTATAAGTTAAAAAAACATTCTTCCCTTAATTTTGTCGAAAAGGTCGTAAAGGACCTTATTTGGAAAAAGACAGAATGATTCATTTATAAAAATTATATAAAAAATAAAATAAGAGTATCAATGACTTTAAACCATAGTCTAGGAAATAATAATTTTTTTGAAATACATTTTTAAGAAACAAGGATGTGGATGATAAAGAGGTCCCAGTACATACTCACGTATAAACAACCTCAGATATTGAATAAACTGTAGAATTAACCCTTAACTTGTACTTTTACTTGGTTGAGGGTATGATAAACTCATATATAATATTTAAATCATTGTTATTAAATTATACAAGAACCACATACATTCATATGATATCATATATGATCTTCTAATATTGCTTTGTTAATAATATTTCAGTAGTATCATTGTTTCGGGTGTTAAGTGATTCGTTTTCCTTTATATGATTTGTTAAGTAAGCCATGTTTTTTATGGATAAGATGTATTTTATTTTTATCTAGAATTACATTATGTTCTTAAACATTATTTTTTAATCATAAAGTGATATTTATTCTTGAATGGTTATGATGGGGAATGATTCTTATCGCGTTTGTGGAGACGGTAATCGGTACGTACGCACGAGCGACAATACCATTTTATTGATGGTGACATCATATGTAATTGGATGGTAAATCATATATAAGGAATACATAACATGTTTTATTTGTTATTTACATCAGTTATACTCATCATTATACCCATCCAAATAATGAAGTGTTTGAATAACAAACTACACCACAACATGGAGATGGTAAGCCGTACGTACACACATATGATGACTTGTCATTAATAGGATGGATAGAATAATTAATATGGTTATACCATATTTATAATAACATTACAGTATGTATAAGGTAATGGAGTTATTATTTTGTTATGGGAATAACAAAAAAAGAGGATGCTGAAGAAGAAAATAACTTTGAAAGAGGTGGTGAAATTATTACTTCTTCTTCGAGTGTTTCATTTTTATTTGATAAAAAAGGATCCATAGGTTCGATTTCATATCAAATTAAGGCCTCTAAGTCTAAATAAGGGTATTTGGGAGGATATTTGGGCAGGGTTTGGCCAAGTAAAATGGCTTTGGAGGTGTGATTTTGAGAGAAGGGGAAGTACCTTTTTATATGAGAGGTGAGGGTCACTTTAGGAAAAGCATGAAATATTATTTTATTATAAAATCATATTCAGTTTATAATGGATATAAAATGATTTATTTAGAGGATATGGTCATTATGGGTCTAGAAACTCTCAACCAATTGGTTTTGATAGTTTTAGGTCACCATATTAACCTTATCTTTTAGATTTGACTCTTAGTTAAATAGTTTGACATTTACCATGTATTCTTGTATTATTATATTATACGGTTAATAATCTTACTATAAAATTCCAAGAGAATCCCAAGTGGTTCATTACTGATATATCTTACCTTATCAAAGTCCTTTGGCTGAACATAATATTTTTTAGAATATTATATCAATTAATAATGTAGTATTTGTTTTAAAAACTCCTTTATTCCAATTTTGACACTATTTAGTGATGGATTTTTTAAAGTCCTAACAACTTGATTACTTCTAACAGATTCATTTAATCAACCCTAACATGTCATATTAATGTATAAAATTCGTGAAATTCATCAAAACTCTCAATTTACATTAATTTAGATATTTATAATATCAATTTTTAAGGTTTCAATAGTAAAGTAATTACTGCATCATCATTGTGTCATAAATTAATTCAATTATTTAATGCCTAAATATTTTAAAATAAAATACCATTATGTATAAAATCTTCTTTATCTTTCTAATAAATATTTAAAGTCGAATTTATCTTATGTATAACCTTATATGAAAAATATTTTAGTTATTAAACTTTGAATTTAACACTTTTAACTCTTCTTTAAATAAAATACTAATAAATGTCATAATCTAATCCATTTGGACCAAAATGATCATATTTTATTCCTAACATTGATTTTGGTCGAAATAAAATTATTCAATAGAATTAGGATATGTGTTAGGGAAATAGTAATATCATTTTTACCTTTAATTACCCTATTTACTTTTAACCGTGGTAAATAAAAGTCAAAAGTTACTATTCACCAAAAAAATATTTTCATCTTATTGAACCACATTTATTTAATGATATTAACCGTGTCCATCGGATTTTTGAAATTCAATTCCCAGAAGTGGTAAAATTATGTTTTATGCTAATTTTCTAACGTGCCTAGAAGGCGTGTAAAAGACGGTAAAAAGTTCAATAAAATTTTATATATCTAATATTATTATAAAATGACTTCAATTAATTACATTGAATATATATAGGTATTATGAATCTATTTTTACCTGAAATAAACATAAAAAAATAATTAATTATTTAAATAAAAAGTCAATTTTAAACAACAATGCAATGTTTTTTACTATTCATCAAAAAATGAATGTTTAATGAAAAATAACAAAAATTCACCCTAAGATAATTCTGATATTCTGAATCCAAAAATGAGTTCTGTTTTGAAAAATATAATTTATAAAATTTCAAAATGTTGGTATTACTATTCAAAATGGCTAGTTTGGTTGGTCGTGGTGTGTAAGAACTTGAAATTGCATACAATTCAAGCTATTGTATTATTCAAAGAGAAGCGTACCGTGGAAGCTTGGGGTGTTACATTTTTCCCTCATTTAAATAATTTCGTCATCGAAATTTCTATAATACTACTATACAAAAAGATTCAGGTGGTTCTTCATCATAAGTTCCTCAAGTTCTCATGTGGCCTCTTCCATCCTATGATTTTCCCATAGAACATTCACCAGATGAGTTGTCCGGTTTCTCAACACTTGTTTTTTGGTATCAAGAAATTTGATAGACTCTTCACAATAAAACAGATCGGGTTCCAGTTCTATTTATTCATAGGTGAGTACATGCGTTGGGTCAAGCCTATATTTTCTCAATAGTGATACATGGAACACATCATGAACTTTGGAGAGACATGGATGCATTTCCAAACAATAAGATACTACTATAATTCGTTAAAGAATTTCAAAATGTCCAATGTACCTGAGACTTAATTTACCCTTCTTACCGAGATGTATAACACCCTTCTATGGAGATAACTTCAAGAAAACATGATCTCATACTTGAAATTCCAAATCCTTTCTTCGGTTATCAGTATATCTATTTTCTCTACATTGAGTGGACTTGATATGGGTTTGGATAATATTCACATTTTCTATTGTTTCCTCAAAAAGTTTTGGGCTGACGAGTTTTCTTTCACCAACATCATCCCAACAAGTTGGTGTGCGATATATCTTTTCATATAACACTTCATATGGTCCCATCTAAATAATTGAATGAAAGCTATTGTTATAGGAACATTCTTCCAGAGGAAAATACTGATCCCACATACCTTGAAAATCAAGTGAGAAAGATCTCAAAATGTTTTTTAAGGTTTGAATTGTCTATTATGATTGTCCATCAGTTTGAGGGTGGTAGGCAGTGCTCAAACGAAGTTCCGTATCCAATCCCTTCTGAAGAAGTTTCCAGAATCTTGATGTAAAATGGGGATCACGATCAGAAATAATCAATAGGGGTACTCCATGAAGTCTTACAACATCATTAATATATAGTCTTACTAAACATTCAACTGGTAAATCTTATATTATAGGATGAAAATATTCTAACTTGGTAAGAAGATCAACAATGACCCATATTGAATCATTCCTTCTGGGAGTCTTTGGTAGCCCTATGAAAAAATCAATCATAATATCATCCCATTTCCAGTCAGGTATGGGAAGAGGATGCATGACTCCTCTAGGATGTTGTCTTTTAGGATTTACCTATTTAAAAACTATACATCCTGACACATAATTAGCTATCTCTATTTTCATGTTGTCCCACAAAAAATGTTCCTCAAAAACTCAATACATCTTAATGCTACCAAGGTTCATAGAGAAATTAGAGCTATAAGAATCATCCGGAAATTTTATTTTTAGATCTGGTATATCATGAACACAATTTCTATTCCCAAAATTCAAAATTCCATCTTCATATACGAAGTTAATCAATCTCCCATCATTCATAGCTTTAATTTTCCTTTGAAAATCCTCATCATCAGTTTGGGAACTTTTTATCCTTTATAGTAAAGATACTTTGGAAACCATTTGAAAAAGTATTGATGTTTCACCTTCCATGATTATTCCTATATCAAACTTTACTAGATCCATAAACATATGATCCCTTTCAAATATCATATTGTTCAAAACTCAATGATCGTTTCTGCTCAAAGCATCTGACACCTAATTTTCCTTCCCTAGGTGGTAGTGTATAGTGAAATCATAATCCTTGAGTATCTCGAGCCATCACCTTTGCCTCATGTTGAGTTCTTTTTTTGAGAAAATATACTTTAATATCTTCTGATCGGTATATATCTCACATTTTTTACCATAGAGATAGTGTCTCCAAATATTCAAAGAAAATATTACAACTGCTAACTCAAGATCATGAGTGGGATAGTTTTTGTCATGAATTTTATGCTGTCGTGATGAATATGAAATAACTCTATCATTTTTCATGGGGACCCAACCAAGTCCTTTCTTTGAAGAATCAAAATAAATAACCAAATCATCATTCCCTGATGGTAGAGTCAATATAGGGGTATTGACTAATATTCACTTTAGTTATTCAAAACATTCTTCACACTCTATTTTCCAAACAAATTTAACCCCTTTATGTGTGAGCTTGGTTAATAGGTTATCCAATCAAGAAACATTAGGGATGAAGTGACGATAATAACCTACTAAACTAATAAAACTTTGTACCTATGTTATACATGTCGGTGCTGGCCATTCTTGGATTTCATTTTTCTTTGAAGGATCAACAAAGATTCCATACTTAGAGAAAATATGGACCAGAAAAGAAATCTCCTAAATCCAGAATTCACACATGCTAAACATCTCATATAATCCATTTCTTCTAAGGTTTT
The DNA here is from genome assembly GCA_963277665.1 of Viscum album. NCBI lineage: Eukaryota > Viridiplantae > Streptophyta > Magnoliopsida > Santalales > Viscaceae > Viscum > Viscum album. The sequence continues at coordinate 1,620,553,705 of OY728125.1, forward strand.
TCATAATTGTGCACAAGTGATTTTCCTGATCTTTATAGATTTTTGAGTAAACCAAGATATCATTAATTAATACTACTAAAAAGTCATCTAGATATTCTTTGAAAACTCTATTCATTAGATAAATGAAAACAGAGCATGCATTAGTTAGTCCAAAAGGCATTACTGTAAACTTGTAATGGTCGTAACTAGTTTGAATTGTTGTTTTCGAATGTCTTACTTCTTCACACACAACTTATGATATCTAGCTCAAAGTTCAATCTTTAAAAAATATTAATCTCCATGAAGTTGGTCGAATGAATCATTAATGCAAGGTAGGGGATACTTGTTCATTATTGTTATAGCATTGATCTCCTTGTAGTCAATGCACAACCTCATAAATCCATCTTTCTTCTTAACAAAAAGAACATGGGATCTCCATTGAGAAACCCTAGTGAGAATAAATCCCTTATTACTCAATTCCTCTAGTTGTTTCTTTAGTTCCACTAATTCCATAGTGTCCATTCTATAAGGGTTCTTTGATATGGTCCTTGAACCTAGAATTAAATCAATGGAAAACTCAATTTCTCATTTTGTAGGATGTCTAGGTAAATCCTCTGGAAACACATCAACATATTATTTCACAATAGGTACGTCCTCTATTTGAACATTCATTTCCTCACCCATAGTTATTTCTTTCTCTTCCTCCCCAATAATTGAATTGATTAGAGCTATCAGGGGTGGATCTAGATAAGAATTAGGTGGTGACATTTATTTTATAAAGATAAGGTACTTCTTATCAACATTGAAAATTGTAACCTCCTTCTTATTACAATAAATTTTCATATCATGGTCTAAAAGCGAATCCATTCTTCCGATTATATCAAATTCAATCATGGGTATGATGATGAGATCAGTAGATAATGAATATTTATATGCCCTAATGGGAACTGATTCACAAAATATTGTTGCAATGATACTTCCCTTAGGAGTTTTGACTGAAAACTCACTTGTTAAATCAAATTGGAAATATCTAATTTTCTTAGCAAACTGGGAAGATATGAAATAATGAGATGATCCAGAATCAAATAAAGCATTGGCTAAACTTGAGAAAAACATTAAATTAACTGCCACCACGTCTTTCAGAGATTCACCCTCATAAGGAGTGATCGTATAATCTTGGCCTTGATCCCTCAGCCTTTTATGAGGTAGGTTTCCTTGGTGCTTAGGACATTCATTTTCATATTTACGATTTCTCTACAATTTTGGAATTAAATATTGATAGCCTCTTTATTTCCATTTCAATCATGAGCTTGGTGGCCTTTTTCACCACACTTGTAATAGACTCCAAATCCCTTCAGGGAAGTACCAGGGGGTTTCTTCCCACATTTACTACAGGATAGATATTCAAATTTTCCCTTCGTCCCCTTATTTCCATTTCCAGAGTGTTCATCAGATCTCTTATTCTACTACTTTTCTTTAAAGTCATAATACTTAGAGAATTTTTTTTATGTCTTAATATAACATGAGATAATATCTTCGTATGATGAGAAAGATTGTGAGACTAATGCTCGATGGAGAAATGGTTTTAACCCATAAAAGAATCGATCAATCTTACTCCTTGGGTTATGTATGTCATCTGATACATGCCTTGCTATCCTTGTAAAGTTATCCTTGTACTTTGCGACATTCTCTTCATCCTTTTGCCTTAGAATCAGAAATTATCTTTCCATATCTGCTCAATGGTCACGAGGAATGTATTTTACTAATAAAATCTCTTTAAACTCCCTCCATTACTTATTTGATACTTCTTCATTCTTTACTATGTTTGGAATTAATTACCACCATTGATCTGCATCTCCTCTGTGGTGATAAACTTCCATGAAAACTTTTTACCTTTCACTACTCCCCAAAGCATGAAATATTTTCTCTATGGAACTTATCCACTACTCTACGACAAATGGATTTTTAGTCCCATTTAATTTTGGTGGTTGTTGCCTCATGAAGCGGTCTAACATGGATCCACTACGTTGTGGATTAGGGTGCTTTATATGGGTAAGGTTATTATTCATAACCTGAGTAAGTTGTCCCAGTATCATGATAAACTGATCATCCCTAGTTTCATCACCACCTCCACTATAATTATCTTGAGTAGGATAGAAATCCCTACATGAATTATGTGCATTAATACGGGTTCCATTCCTTCAACTAGGTTCCATTTCTAAACAATGTCATACACTAGATTAGTTTATGAATTGCAATACATAATTACAAACTTGTAAAATTCTTAACATAAATTGAACAGTTAATAGATATAATCCATAATCACAAATAAAATTCTTTGATGTGGTATATACTTATAAATCCTTCATAATTCCTTTTAATGAAAATGTGAATTATCCTAATCATATCCTTCGTGAATGTCATAACCAAGAGTGTAGTAAGGCCCGTTGTCGTGTACCAGGATACCCTGGGTCCAGCTCGAAACTCCTTGTTGGAATTTTCACTCCTAGGTACATATGTGCCATAGTGGCCTCTACCTGCTCATATCCAAATAGGGATTTATTTCTTGGGAAATACAAAAAATATATACTTCCAAAATTCTAGGATATTCTTCTTTACTAATCCTCAAAGTCTATCTTAGGGTAATGTTCTCTAATAATAATTTTTCTAAATCTTGCTTCCAAGGTTTGTACTAAAATTTCTCTGATTTCAACTATAATGCCCTGACACTAGTTACCCAAAGTCAGTGCATTGTTACATAACATTGTCATAGTCACAAGAGATCAAGTCACAAATGACTGATCGGTTTAGTAGCCTTGTAAGTACAAGATACAAACATAAGTTTTACACTACATCATGAGATAAAAACAACAACAAAATTTTGTCCTATTTGAACACACTTATATCCCTTATCATATCCCTGCAGGTCATTCATAATATACTTCTTCATATCCTGGGAAAACATATAAAGGAGTGAGCTCAGATGCTCAGTAAGAATAACAATACAATGAAAACTTTCCTAAACAAGCATAAAAATTTAAGGCAATGTAAAAGACTAAAACACAAGAATTTTAAAATTAAACTTCAGTATAATATGGAAAAGTTAAATCAGATAATTCCATTTACTTATTCACATGGATATTCTACTAGTCTAATAATCACATGTAATATCAATAGAGAATTTCATAATGATTTAATGGATAATGTCATACGTCACAACCACGTAGTCAAGGCCTCATGCTAAGACTTCAAATAAGACTTTTTCAAGGCCTTGTGCCAAGACACTAGTTTGTCTTATGAGACCTAACAATAGATTGAGGAGATATATCCGGCTCCAATCGTCGCTTACTAAGTCCAATTCATTCTTCATATAACAAGGTTGAAATATTATATAAACATTCATATTAAAACTAGCATACAAAATGTGAATACTTTAACCATAAAACATGAATGGTATAAAAATAACACATCCATAGTCAATCATATCAAATAAACCTTTAATAAAATATGGAAGATTTTATTACAATAAATCAACTTCAAATAAGTGTAAAATCCATCAAAGTATGTTGACATAGAAGAAATCAAAACCATTTGAGAGAAATATCTCTTTCTATTTTGAAATCATTTAAAAGTCACATAATTATAAAATAAAAAATTTATATTGAAATTTTTTTATAAGCTTGTAAGGGAAGATTTAAAGATTTTATAATGGTGGAAAATATCCACACTCACCATATAAGTTAAAAAACATTCTATCCATAATTTTGTTGAAATGTTATTAAAAGACCTTGTTTGGAAAACAACCGAAAGATTACTTTATAAACATTCTATAAAAAGTCAAAAAATATTATAAATGACCTTAACACATAGTCTAGGAAATAGTAAAAATGATTTGAAATAAATTTTTAAGAACCACGAATGTGGATGATAAAGAGGTCCCAGTAGATACTCACATATAAACAACCTCATAAAATGAAGATATTGTAGAATTAACCCTTACAATGTAATTTTACTTGGTTGAGGGTATGCTAACCTCTGGTATAATATTTAAATCAGTTTTTTTAAATTATAAAAGAACCACATACATAAATATTATATCATATATGATCTTATAAAATTTATTTGTTAATAATATTTCAATAGTATCATTGTTTTGGGTGTTAACTGATTCATTTTTCTTTATATACTTGGTTACGCAATCCATGTTTTTTATGGATAAGATTTATTTGATTCATATCCATAATTATATTATGTTCTTAAAAATTATTTTTTAATCATAAAATGAAATTTATTCTTGCATAGTTTGATGGGGAATGAATCTCATCGCGTTCGTGGAGACGGTTATCCATACATACGCATGAGCAACAATACCATTAAAATGAAGTGTTTTAATATCAAACTACACCACGACGTGAAGACAGTAAGCCGTACGTACGCACATATGGTGACTTGTCATTCATAGGATGAATATAATAAAAAATATGGTTGTAGAATATTTATAATAATATCATAGTATGTATAAGGTACTGGAGTTTTTATTTTGGTATGGTAATAACTAACAAAGTGGTAGTGTAAGAAGAAAAGAACATTGAAAGAGGTGGTGAAATTATTACCTCTTCTTCAGGTATTTCCTTTTGATTTGGTCAAAATGGATCCCTAAGATGGCATTAAGATCAAAGTAATGCCTCTATCTAGAATAGAGGGTAGTTGGGAGGATATTTGGGTTGGGTTTGGCTAAGTGAAATAGCTTTTGAGGAGTGATTTTTAGAGAAGGGGAAGTACCTTTTTATAAGAGAGGTGATGGTCACTTTTGGAAAAGCATGAAATATTATTTTATTATACAATCATATTTGGTTTATAATGGCTCCAAAATGATTTATTTCGAGTATATTGTGGGGATGGGTCTCAAAAATATCATACAATAGGTTTTATATAGGTTTATGTCACAATATTAACCTTATGTTTTAAATTTAACTCTTAATTAATTAGTATATCTTTATACATGTATTCTTGTATTATTATATTATATAGTTAATAATCATACTATAAAATTTCAATTGAACCCCAAGTGTTTTATTATTGATATATATAACCTTACTAAATTCCTTTGGCCGATCCTTGTATTTTTATGAATATAAAATCTATTAATAATGTAGTATTTTTTAAAAAAAAAACTCATTTATTTAAATTTTGAAACTATTTAGTATTTGATTTTTTAAAGTCCTAACAACATGATTAATTCGAAAAAATTCATTTAATCTACCCTAACATGTCATATTATCCTATAAATATTTTTTAATTCATCCAAATTCTCAATTTACATTTATTTGGATATTTATAATATCAATCTTTTACTCTTTCAATCATAAGGTAATTACTGCATTATCATTGTGTCGTAAATAAATTTAATTATTTAATGTCTAAAAATTATAAATAAAACACCATTATGTAGGAAATATTTTTAATTTTATAATGATTATTTATATTCGAATTTATCTTATTTATAACCCTATATTAAAAATGGTTTAGTTATTAAACTTTGAATTTAACACTTTTAACTCCTCTTTAAATAAAATAATTATAACTGTCCTAATCTAATCCAAGTGGACCAAAAGTATCATATTTTATTCCTAAGATTAATTTTTGTCGAAATAAACTTATCTAATAGAATTAATACTTGTGTTAGGGTAATAATAATATCATTTTTTCCTTCAATTACCCTTTTTAATTTTAACAGTGGTAAGTAAAAGTCAAAAGCTATTATTTACCAAAAATTATTTTCATCTTATTGAACCAAATTTTAAAAAAAGGTATCAACCATGTCTATTGGAGTTTTTAAATTCAATTCACAGGAGCGAAAAAATTATTTTTTTATAAAAATTTTCTAACTTGCCTAGAAGGTGGGTAAAAGATGGTAAAAAGTTCAATAAAATTTTATATATCTAATATTATTATAAAATGACTCCAATGAATTAAATTAAACATATATAGGTATTATGTATCTATTTTTACCTAAAATAAATTTAAATAAAATAATTAATTATTTAAATAAAAAGTTGGTTTTAAACAATAACGTAGAGTTTTTCACTATTCATCAAAAATTGAAGGTTTTGAGAAAAATATGAAAAATTCACCTTAAGCTAATTTTAATATTACAAATGAAAAAATGAAGTCCATTTTTAAATATAAAATTTATAAAATTTTAAAAAGTGGGTATTACTATTCTTAACGACAAGTTTGGTTGGTCGTGGTGTGTTAGAACTCGAAGTTTCATACAACACAAGCAATTGTATTATTCAAAGATAAGTATACCATGGAATCTTGGGGTGTTAAAAATTAATATTTTGTTGTCTTATTATTATATGATAAATTTTTGAGACCTTAATTAATTTTTTAATGTGACATAAAATCTATTATAATTTTAAAATCTATATTTTCCAGATAAATTATTATTTTAATTAATAATAAATAATCATATATAAAAAATATTTTCATAAAATTGAGTTTATTTTTGAATTATAAACATTGAAAAATGGTTGGGGTGAATTTTTGGATGTTTTTTGACATACTTGATGATTTGGTGAATAGTGAAGTACAATAATTTACAATATATATTCATTATAATTTAAATACACTATTCCTAAAAACATTAATGATGTAAGAACCATAATCTAGAAGTTCCCCAGATTATTTTACTATATTTGATGATAGTGATCAAACTATTTGTATTATTGATCCAAATTAATAAACTAATGAATAAAATAATCAAAAAAAAACTCTCCTCCATTATAAATATGACCCCTCACCCCCTTCTCCCCACACCTATCATGCTTTGATATCTTTAAAAATTAGGAATTATATTCTTCCCAATACTCTTCCCCCTTTCCAAGACCTTATAGTATCACTAACTGGACAAAACCAAAAGCCTTAAGCAGGGTTTCAAGAGGATAATTCAAGAGGTAAATATCATCTTTTATTGTGTTTTATTTTATTTTCATTTATTTTTCTTTTCTTATTCTCTCTTCACATTAACTTATCCAAGAGGACTAAAAACTCAATTATCATATATATATTATAACTTTATCATGTTTATGGAAAAATTATTCATCAACCCCTTTCTTCTCTCCCTTTTATTCCAAAAATGAAAACATCGTCCGCGATGTGTCGATTTACCAACATCGTAGATAACATGTTTTCAATTTCCATACCGTCCTTCAAGGGTGGTCCAAAAAATTTTTTAATGTTTGAAATATATTTTTAATTTTATCATATAAATTCTTTTAATATTCTATAATTAACATAAATTCATAATATTTAATTACATAAAGAAACTAGCTCGAGATGATCATAGAACCAAAAAAATGATCTAAACGGATATCATTAATGTTTTATCTAATGAATCATCCTAATATATGAAAAAAATGATATATGGTATAATTTAAATTTCTGTAAAAACATAAATACCATTTCATTCCACTTTTAGGGTTTCCGTTTCATTCAACAAGAAAATCCATAACGAACTGGATGTGGAAACAAGGTAAAGAATGGACCTGAAACATTGAAAATTACAAAAATATTATTAATAAATGGGAAAAATATGTTATAAAAATATCATATAATATATTATAAATATTAATATTGTTCTATAATATATTAAAAACATTCTTTGAACGATCATAATAAAGGTTTGAATACATTTTATGGAAGTCGAACCCAAGGTAAGGGAGTTTCCTTACAAAATCCTTTTCAATGTCTCTTTTACTAAATTCAAATATAATGATTGTTTCTTTATATATGGTATGATCCGGTTATATCATATTCATTTTTCATAATTAATATAATTATTAATTTATAATTTTTTATTGTTATTTTTTAATTATATGGTTTCTTTATTAAGTTCGTGTTTTTTATATTTTTTAAAGGGGATTTTGAAATGGGAATGTATTTTTCTCAAGGGTTTAAAGGAGTTATCAAGTGTTTTATTCATGATATATTCCTTATACATTGTTTGTGTTGGTTTTATCCCATTATATATGAAGATAAAATGGGTTGATCCCCATTATAGCTCAATATATGTTGGTTTCAGCCTATTATAGTTCATGATATGATGGGGGAGCCCCATTATAGCTCTCCAATGCATTGGGTACTCTAGAGATGGAAGTTGAGTGAATAGTTATTCCATGTATAAGGGTGAATGTAAGAGTGATGTGGTAAATATTTTACAAGGAATATTCATGATGTTCATATTCATGTGAATGAGATCGTATGAAATGGGTTTTATCCATTTTCATGTCATCACTTAACTAATGATTTCTTTCTATATATCACATAATGAACTGTTTGTACTCAACCTAAGTTTTATAAATGTTTTTCATAGTCTTACATATAAGTTAAAAGGAAATTTAAGGTTTAAGTGAACATAAATCTAAATATTTATTATTTAATTATTTTTATAAACTCTGATTTAATAAATAGTTTTTCTAATCCTCCAAAAACTAGACCCAAAAATGTCCCCAATTGTATAATATACCATGTATTTTTATTTTATCTCTAATAAAAAAATACATCTCATGTTTTAGTACTGAATCTAGAAGTGTGTATTCATGGATTTATAGTTATGTGTGAACTTGACTACTTGTTGAAAATTTTATGCATGAACCTGATTACATGTTCCCAATGTTATACATGAACCTGATTACATGTTCACAATGTTTTTTTTGAACATGATTACAAGTTCAAAATGTTATTAATAAACATGATTTCATGTTCATAGACTTATGAATTAACCTGTATTTTATTTCTATAATGTTATAGGTGGAACTAGTTTCATGCCCATTGGTTTATGTGATGGCTTGATTTCATCTCCTAAACATAATGAGTAAACATGACACTATTTATACATGTTCACAGTGTTATAAGCTTATGTGTATGCCAGAAACCTATGTAATTTACAATTTTTATGATCATATGTCTCATGTTCATTGATTCCCTTATGATTCATGTCTTATAAACATCTAATATTTATTTCATGACAAAATATTATGATCTTTGACATGCAGGGTATGGTTTTAAAAAGTTATTATCATGTTACCATACCCTTATTTTTGTGTTTTTCTTATGTATCTCCCCTGCTTACCCTTATTTAGCATCTGAGCTCACTCATTCTTATTTTCACATTCCCCATGTTAGGAAAGTAAGTTATGTTTGAGAATATTACTAAAGAATAATATCCTTATGGTAGATGTTTAAGATCTTTCACCGTATTTGAAGATTGTATACCTTGTCTCTAAAGGCACTAAACTATTATGGTCCTAAAGCTTATATTTGTAAAAGCCTGGACCATCTTTCAGGTATGTTTTCCTTTTCTGATCGTTTTTGAGAAAAAGAGGAATTTCTGGAGGTCGTGCAGGGGTGCACAGCTGGCGTACGGTTGGCGCACGATCTGAACAAACCATGCGGCTTGCCGAGGAAATCATGAAACCTTGATAGTGGGATCCACATGGGCTACACACTGTTTGTCAAACTATGAGGGCAAGCCGTGAGAAACCCCCTGGGTGAGACAGTGGAAATTGCATGGTTGGCACACAGTTTTCCAAACTGTTCGGGGAAACCATGTGGCCACTTAAAGTTAGGGTTTTTAAGTCCCGGGCCACTCGATATTTCTCATTCCTCTACCTTTCTTCCTCATACTTGTGGCTCAAGCGGGAGTTGGGATTTTTAGAGGTTGGGGGAGCTCCTTGGCTTGTTTTGGAGGAAAATCGAAGGGGTTTCTTGGTGGATCAAAGGCGGTTCTTCTCGGGTAAGTCCCTCCTCTTGATTTCTCCTTGGTTTTCCCTAGATATTCTATTCCCTCTCTCTAGGTTTTCAAGATCTACATCTGTTGTATATAGATATAGTGTTGGGTTTTAAGTGTTGATTTTAAGGCGTGTGGATAATAGGGAAGGAGTTTTAGAGCAGTCTTCTGTGAAGCGGTTTCCCAGATTTGTGGGTGCGGTTGATTGTGGATCATTTTCACCAGAACCCTAAAGGTAGGTGGTTTGTGCCTTTCGGTTTAAGGTCTTTCAATATTATGTGCAATTGCGACAATACCCTTGAACAGGGTATTGTGCGTTTACCATATTACCCCTATTGTTTTCCTGCCTTGATTGTATGCTTGGGTAGAGGTCAATTGTTGTGGTTAGGGTGAATTACCAGGCTTTGGATGTTTTTCCATGCATGTTCTGTTTACGAATGTTTGGGCCTGTATTGCCTGTTTTCCCATGCCTAGTGATTGTAGGATGGAGTGTTGTTTTCTGACATGATGAGATGCTATAGGCTGTTTAGAAAAGTAGTTCTATAAGTTTACTTGGGACTTATATCATTACTATGTGTTGATTTACAAGGGGCCATGAAAACCTGGTGTAGTAGACTATAAGGGGATAGACCGAGTGAGCTTCCTCAGAGAGTCTTTGGACATTATATACTATAAGGGGATAGACTGAGTGAGCTTCCTTAGAGATTATTTGGAAATTATAGACTATAAGGGGATAGACCGAGTGAGCTTCCCCAAAGAGTCTTTATTTACTTTGAATTTAACTTGAACCATTCCAGGCTATAAGGGGAATTGACTGGGTGAGCTTCCTCAGAGAGTCTGTGAATGACCTGGGGCAATAAGAGGAATTGACTGGGTGAGCTTCCTCAGAGAGTCTCTTGACCTTGGGGCTATAAGGGGAATTGACCTTGTGTGCTTCCTCATAGAGTCCTTGACTACCTTATAATATAAGGGGAATTTACTGAGAGAGCTTCCTCAGAGAGTCTTTGATTATTATAGATAATGAGGGGATAGACTGAGAGTGCTTCCTCAGAGAGTCTTTATGAATGCTTAAGCTGAACTAGAGGGGTTAGACTGAGTGTGCTGCCGAGAGGGTTGCTTGTACTTGATAGGTAGGACCAGAGGGGATAGGTTGTGCATACTTACCAGAGGGATACTTGTTTGTGCTACTTTCTTTGATTAGATGTTGCTTGTAATTGTTATTGTGGATTGTTTAATGTTGAGTATCTTCCTACTTTCTTCTTTATTTACTTTACCTGCCATATTTATTCACTGACTGTTAGGCACATATCTTGTGGTGGTTGCCTACTGGGATTCGTCTCACACCTTGTTTGGGCCATACTTTTGGTCCCAAACAGACTATATTGTTGTAGGTATAGATAAGGGCAAGCACCCTTCTACTTTAGGTACTTGATTACATTGGAGATGGAGAGCATGTGACCAAGCTATGGCTTGCGATAAGTAGGAGTTTATCTGCTTTCTTTTTTAATTTGGTTTAGCACTGTTGTATTCCAGCATTGTGACTTGTTTGGCTATTTTACTAGACATATCTGTATTATGCATCATATATATAAGTGTTCCTTCTATTTATCATATTTAGTATTCCGCTGTTCACTTGTGTATGGATTGTTTACTGTTTCCACTATTGTTTATTGTTTTTCTCTTCTGCTGTGTACTCTGCCAACGAGGGCATAGTTTCCCCACTATCACACCCAAGGCCCTCGCTTCTAGTCGGTAGCCTCTGGCGTTAGGGGAAATGCGCTTGAGGCCATATGACAAACCGGGTATGGGGAGCCTATGGGTGGATTCCAGAACCGGGACGTTACAAAGTGGTATTAGAGGACTTATTTTCTCTTGACTTACTATTTGGAGCCTATATCCTGGGATATGATGGAATAGGTACTTGGTAATAAGCTGTTCCTAGGAGTAGCTAACCCTTGTATAGGGAAAATACATACTACCTCGTTTATTGCAATTTTATTGGTTGCAATTTTACAGTTGATTTGATTTCACCGTTGGGTGATTCACATGCTTTGTGCTGTTACCGTTGTTATTATTGCGGTTCTATTTCTCTCGAAACCTGATGAGTTGAGGGTCTTCCATCTCATGCATCATATAATAACTTGTTAGAAATCACATGTTGTGCATTCTTGCCATTCCATCTAAGATGCATTAGCGATTTCATGTTGTTGTGAAAGACGTTGTGTAGATTATGCATGCTATTGTGATATATGTTTTGATGAAATCCATACTATTTGATAGGGAATTTGTTTATATAGTGCTTTTCTTAGATGGATCCCAAAATTTGGTTCTTGAGGTGTTATGGGACCTCATGGATAGGAATTTGGTGGATCATTTCTTGTTTACCTTTTTTATAACTTGTGCAAGATGCCAAGCTTTGATTTGTGGGGAGTATGGGCCCTTACAGATCAGAATTTGGCACTTTCAGTGTTCGTTTTAGTGTTTCTTTGGGTTCCGGAGTAGTTTCTAAGTATTACTATATGGAAAAACCCAGAATGAATGCTGTGTAGTTTTGACTACATGACATGTGTTCTTCTGTTCGGCAAGAAATAGTCTTTCTTAAGTACACACCGTGTACTCTCTGTACACACCGTGTAATCCTATGTTTCAGTCCCTATTAATCCTGGTCCAAGGTGTGTGCTTGAACTTGCAGATTCATGCCACTTAGACGTCCTCCATTTGTCCACTAGTTACATGGTAGTGATCAGATGTCGGATAGGGTTGATCAGGGACTTCCAGTAGATCCTCTTATTGTTCCAGTCTTGGCACCAACAGTTATACCTGTTACCGGTGCTGATGCACAATTCAGGGAAGGCTTCATCAGGATGATGCAGACCTTACAGGGAGGGCTGCCTCCCGCCCCGTCGATGGCTGATCTGACGCGGTGTAACGACCCGAATCTGGAGCCACTCAACTTGTTCCCCGTACCCAGTTCACCACATAACCTCAAGCGCATTTCCACAAATGCCAGAGGCTGCCAACTAGCAGCGAGGGTCTTGGTGAGTCACTGGGGAAACTATTCCCTCATTTGGTAAGGTATACCAATAAAAGGAAATAACCGTCAATAGCAGAAGTAGTAAACAACAGACAATAACTAAAACTAAACAGTGGAATCAATGTATAATATAATAATGACGAAAATGATGCAGCAGGTACAAGTATCTAAGGAAAGCAGCATACACAACAACGTACTGAAATACAACTGAGAACAAATTACTAAAAGCAAACAGCAACTCCAGCATCATCACAAGCCTAGGCTCAGTCCTATGCTCCCCCAGCTCCAACCAGCAATCATGTACCAAAAGTAGAAGGGCCACAATCCCTATCCACACCTGAAACCATATAACCTATTTGGGCTGAAAAGAGGGACCCAAACAGGGTGTGAGACTAATCCCAGTAGGCAATCACCAAAAGATCTGTGCCCTATTGTCAGTGAGCAATTTAGCAAAAGTAAATGAAATAAATGTAGTAGAGAAATAGGAGTACACTAAGAAAACAATCCTACAAATCTCCATTCAAATTTATTTAGTAATTTAATTCAGTCATTCAACTATCACCCAAGGAATCTAGAAACAGATCTATGTTCCCAAATCATAGCAAGTAACACAACAGGTATCTCAGCAGACTATCTAAACTACAAGTAGTACAAAACACAAGCTTGTTATTTGGCTTGGGGGAACCGTCAAAACCAACCAAACAATATTCACACTGACTCTCTGGGTGGCTCATACTGGCATACCCCTATAGTCAAGTAATCATACAAAGGCACAGACACTCTGGGAATCACTCACTGTCAATTCCTCTATGGTCTTGCAACGATAGGTATAGACTCTATAAGGAAGCACTTACACCTAATTCCCCCTATAGTCTCAATACATAACTAAGGAAACTCTGAGGAAGCACAAAGTCCAATTCCTATAGGTCCTGCGAACGATACTAATTTATAACAGACTTTCTAGGGAAGCCCTTAATCTTCAATTCCCGCTTTAGTCTACCGCACCAGGTTCACATAGCCCTGAGCAGTCTAGTCAGGCGTAATCGACTGTCAACAGTCCTAATTAAGTTCAACAACTACTTGTCAAATAGCTACAATGCATCAAAAGCATATAAATATTAGGAAATACATGCAATCAATTATCTCAAGGCAGGCAATCAGTGCAACAAGGTATGCCTCACAAGCAACCTAAGCCAAACGATGGTAAACAACCAAAACAAAGGAAACACCCATGGGGTGATCCTCAAACATGCTAAAAAGCAATCATTAATCATCTAATAACCTCAATCATACAAGCAATATAAGTCAGATAATAATACAGGTTTAAAACGCTAACCTGAGATACCCGATACATGGGAGTCCGACACTGTTTGCACAAAAACTCAAAGACATTCAACGTAGGGAAACAAAACATCTACCTCGATCCTAAGAGATCGATATACTTGAAACTTGGCTTGAGAATCGGTATATAATGGAGAAGATCATCAAAAACATCTAAAACGTTCAATCTTAGATAAATCTCATAAGAGAAAGAATCAAGAAACGTGGCCAAGGAAGAACCAAGAACTCACCGCTGCAATTCTATTGCAACCGATGACGTTCGATTCAGATAATTGGTGACGGATCAACGACTTAGAGAATATTCAGCCTCTTTGGATGCTCTGGACTTAATTAGTCAAAGAAGAATATGGAAATAGTAATTAGACGCGACCCCGGTCCGTTTAATGAAATAAAAAGAAAAGTACACGGCGTGTACTTCTTGAGTACATGGTGTGTACTCGCCTTTTCTATACACCGCATTAAGCGGTCTCTACATCACCCCTACACACCGTGTGTGTGGCCCGGACACAGACAACACAGGGCCTCGCGCGGGAACAAAGTACATGGCATGTACTTATAAAGTACATGGCATGTACTTAGAAAATTTCCAGATTTTCCTCTTTTCCTCGAGATCGACCAGAAAAGGAAAAACATACCTGAAACGATGATCCGGGTTCTTACAAACTTTCCCCCTTAAAGAAATTCATTCTCGAATTTCCCTAACAAGGTGGAGAAGAAGAAACCTCGAATAACTCTGGCCACTGTGATCGCATATCGGCCTCCCTCTCCCAAGTCTCATCCTGCACACGACCGTGTTGCATAGCTCCCGTACCAGAGGAACAGATTGGCCATGGAGTATCTTTGTACTATGATCAAAAATCCTGATAGGATGCTCCTCTAACGATGCATCCTTCTCCAGCTCAACCTCATCAGGTTGAAAGACATGAGATAGGTTTGAGAAATAACGTCGAAGCTGAGAAACATGGAAGACATCGTGTATATATGGATACCTTTGAGGTAACTACAACCTATAAGCAACCAGCCCGACCCTCTCTAGAATATCAAATGGACCGACGTATCCCGGTGAAAGCTTACCCTATCACCTGATCCTCTTGTGTCCCATCCTCGGGGTAACACGTAGGAAAACCTGATCTCCGACCTTGAACTCCAAAGGTCTTCTCCACTGATCAGCATAATATTTTTGCCGAGACTATGCAGTATCCATCCTTTTCCGAATCAACTACACCTGTTCTGTTGTCTCCTGAACAAGATAAGGTCCCAGCATAGTTGCCTCTCCTGCCTCCAGCCAACACAAGGGTGATCGACACGACCTACCATACAAAGCCTCGTAAGGTTCTATCTAAATAGTTGATTGAAAACTATTATTGTAGGAAAACTCCACTATAGGTATATGTTTCTCCCAAGAACCTCCAAAATCAAAGATGCATGCTCGTAGCATGTCCTCTAGTACCTGTATCATGCGGTCTGACTGGACATCTGTCTGAGGATGGTAAGCTGTACTCAGAAGTACCTGTGTACCCAAAGACCTCTATAGCCCTTGCCATAAATGCGACGTAAAGTGGGAATCCCTATCTGAAATGATAGTACTCGGAAACCCATGCTAGCGTAAAATCTCATGGATGTACAACCTTCCAATATCATCGACACCAAAGGTATCTTTAATCGGAAAGAAGTGAGCAACCTTCTTGAGCCTGCCAATGACAACCCATACCGCATCATTCCCTAGAGGCGATCTCGGTAACCCTGTCATGAAGTCCATCACAACATCATTCCACTTCCACTCAGGAATGGTTAGCTGTTGTAAAAGACCTGATGGTCACTGGTGCTCTTCCTTCACCTGTTGACAGGTGGAACATCTCATGACAAAACCAGCAACATCTCTCTTCATACCTGGCCACCAGTACTGGCAGTGCAGATCACGGTACATCTTGGTGACGCCAGGATGAACTACCCGAACTGAAGAATGAAAGTCTCGCATTATCTCCTCATGTATATCTATTGGCACCCATACGTGTCCCTAGAAATGCAAGATCTCATCTTCGCCTATGGTCCATCTGGGAAGAGGGCCCTCTCCTAACATGCTTTCCCGTAGGACTAGGCCTTTGGAATCTGACAGCTACCTCATTCGAACTTGGTCAAGAAGGGTAGAGTTAACAACTACAGAAGAAATAAAAGTCTGACCCTGTCTCTCGTGCACCTCCAGATGCATTTCAGAGAACATAGCCATAAGCTTCCACTCGCTACTGGATTCCTGAACTACCTGTATCTGTGTCCTCCTACTCAGTCTATCTGCCAAAACATTGCCTTTCCCAGGAATATAATCAAGCTCGAAATCAAAAGACTGTAGGTACTCAACCCACCTCTGTAGTCTTAGATTCAAGTCACACTGTGTGAAGATATACTTGAGGCTCTTGTGTTCAGTATATACCACAAAATTCTCTCCCAGAAGATAATGTCTCCAACAACGCAAAGCATGAACAACTGCAGCCAACTCCAGGTCACGCGTTGGACAGTTCCTCTCATGTGGCCTCAACTGCTGAGATCCATATGCAACAACACGATCCTCCTTGGTAAGAACTGCTCCAAGCCTGATGCGAGATTCATCACAGAAAACTGTATAACTCTTTCCTGGCTTTGGAAAAACTAGAATCGGTGCTGAAGTCAGTATCCCATTCAGACCCTGAATGGATGAATCATAGGATTCCGACCAAACATACTTCACCCCCTTCTTAGTCAATCTCGTCAGTGGCGCTGCAAGGCATGAGAAGTCCTGTATAAACTTCCTGTAGTAACCAACCAGGCCTAAGAAACTTCGTACCTCGAAGATATTCTTTGGCTGATCCCAGGTAACTACGGCTCTCACCTTCTCTAGGTCTACTGATACTCCTATCTCTAAGATGACATGACCCAGGAAGTGAATCTCATCCATCCAAAAAGTGTCAATTTGAGATCTTATCATATAACTGATGCTCCCTCAGTGTACTTAAAACGATATCAAGATGGGTATCATGCTCGTGTCGAGTGTGAGAGTACACCAAGATGTTGTCCACGAAAACCACCATGAAAGAATCCAAGTAAGGATGGAAAACTCTATTCATCAGTGCCATGAAAACTACTGGCCCGTTCATAAGACCGAACGGAATAACCAAATAATGATATAGACCATACCTTCTCTGGAAGGCTGTAAGAGGTATATCAGATGGTTTGACATGCAACTGATGGTAGCCGGATCTCAAGTCGATCTTCAAGAACACTCTGTCTCCTCGAAGCTGATCAAAGAGATCATCTATCTATGGCAATGGATATCTGTTCTTAACCATCAACTGGTTCAGCTTCCGATAATCTACACAAAGCCTAAGGGTGCCTTGTGCCTTCTTTGTAAACAGGACAGGTGAACCCCAAGGAGAAGTACTGGGTCAAATGAAACCCCTTGACTTCAACTCCTCCAACTTCTTCTTGAGCCTTTGAAACTCAGGTGTAGCCATCCTATAAGGAAGAATGGACACTGATGCCACTCCTGGCACAAGATTGATAGAAAAGTATACCTCTCGCTCTGGAGGCAAACCTGAAAAGTCTTCTAGAGAGACACCTGGAAAGCGATTAACCATTGGAGGAAAATCAATCTGAGAAGTCCCACGGTCATCCAGATATAAGCTAGAAATCTAGGCCATAACACCGCCCAACCCATGATGCTCTGTCCCCTCTCTGCTCACCTAGACATCCCATTCACCATTGTGAAGAAAAGATCCACCCTCCGGTGATGTAAAACTCACCCTAGGGTGACATCAATCGACAAAGGCCTGGAAGGGAACTAACCAGTCCATCCTGAGAATGACATCATAGACTATCATTTCCAAAACATAGAGACTCCACAAAAATGACACCCACCAACCTCAAGGGGGCAGTCTAAGCACTGGCACATGCTAGTAGTTCTAATTCCCAAGGGAGTGTCTAGCGTCATCATATCCTCAGAAGTATAAATAGTTTGTCTAAGGATTTCCACAGAATGCACAGAAATAAAGCTATGAGAATCTCATGTATCAAAAATTACAGAGGATAAAACTGAGGCTACTAAAATCGTACCTCGAATTATGGAAGGTCCAGGATCCTTCTCTTGATGAATCTGCTCTACCGCAAAAGTCTGGCCTGCAATGTGGCCCTATGTAGCAGCCTGAGATCCCTGAGCTGACCCTCCCTGAGCCTGACCACTACGTCTACAACCTATACCCTATACTGAATGACCTGAAGAACTCTAGCCCCCAGTTTTCTGTGGAACTGGTAATCCTGCTCCTGTACGCGGAGTCGAAACTGATCCTCCTTCACTAGCTGTTGGAAGAAGAACCATGCAGAAACGCTGCAGATGACCCATCTTGCCACATGATCAGCACTCCACTGGGTCTCTCAGGAACTGAGGCTTCTTATGCCATTTTTTCCCACACTGATAGCACACCACTTGGTTTCCATAAGTAAGATCTCGTCTACCAGAAGGAATGCCTTGCTTCCTCGAGTCACCTCGTGTAGACTCTCAGCGACGCTTCTTGCCGTCTACCTAAAAAGATTCAACCCAGGAAGCTAAACCGACCTGATCCACATCTCCAGTCTCCCTCAGGTTTTTCTCCGTGATAAGCACTTGTTTGACTATCAGAGTAATAGAAGTCAATTGGAAGACGTTCACCTGCGATCTGATGTCCGGTCTGAGGCCTTCCTCAAAATTCCTCGCTAAAAACATCTCATCATTCCCTAGAACGGGAGTGAAACACCGTAACTCTATGAAGCGAGAGGTATACTCCATAACTGTGAGAGTACCCTGTTGCAGGTTCATGAACTCTCTATCTTTGTAAGCCCTCAACATCGCCGGGTAGAAGTAGTCATACAACGTACACTAGAACTCATCCCAAGCCATAGCCTGTTGGCGCCCTGCCTGCGAAACCATATCCCACCATCTCTTGGCGGAATCTCACAGAATATAAGTCGCGAGCTTCACTCTCCTCTACGAAGGCATCTCTAGGTGCTCAAAGATAGATAACATGGCTTCTAGCCATGACTTCACAGCCTGCGGTCCTCCCTCCCCTGTGAACGTGGGATGCTGCTGCTGCTAAAAAACCTGTGTCAGCTCTACCATAGACGGGGCAGGATGCTGAGCTCCCTGGAAGGTCTGCATGAATCTCACGAAACCCTCTCTGAACTGAGCATCATCACCAGTGTCTGGAATCACTGCAGGTGACATGTTCGGAATGATAGGTAGAATTACTGGTAGTCCCTGGTATGTCGTATCAGGCGTACGATCACTGCTTGGTTCCTGACGTGAAATAGGAGGATGTCTTGGTTCCATAGCTCTGAAAAGTCAAAAGCACACCTTCTTTAACGACGAACATAGTTGCAACAAAAGAGAGTAAAATTGAACAGGAGGGAAAAAACTTTAAAACTCTAGAAAAACATGACTACACAGCATGTTAGTAACACTACACGGTGTGTTTTCAGGAAATTTTACCCTGGGCGTGTACCTTGGTTATACATGGCTGTGTAAACCACCCAGCTACACGGTGTGTTATCAAACTACACAGCATGTACAAACCATTTTTCTCCCTTCCCGATCACTCCTACATGGCTAGGAATACGGTCTGTCCCAGCAGGAAACTACACAGCGTGTTTTTCCACTACACGACACGTCCTTAAGATTTTTCCCTTGTCCGTGTCGTTAGTCACACAGACTGGTACACGGACCACTACTACACGGGGTGTCAGAATGGTACACGACATGTTTCCCTGCGGATTTTCCCACCCATGTATTCAGCTATATGGCATGGTCACACGGATCCCCTATGACAAAACTACACGGCATGTTCAAAGGAGACACGGCGTGTACTAGACATGTCTTACCTGGACCGTGTTGTTAGCGACATGACCTGACACACGACCGACCCTACACAGCGTGTTCTAGAGGAACGCAACGTGTACTTGAAGGAAACCCCCGACCCGTGTTGTTCATGACATGGCCAGATACCCAAGTCATACTACACGGCGTGTAAACTAGCACACTATGTGATCCTATAAGAACTTTCACAACCCCGTGTCCCTATCCACACAGTCCGTGACATGGATAAAAACTACCCGGCATGTATTCATGATGTACACGCCATATATTCTAGGTTTTTCTGGACAGTAGCCTTAGAACTGCACCGAACCCCAGAAAACATAGAAAGCAAGCATTTAGGTTCCAAATTCAGATCCGTGGGGGCCCATACTCCCTACGAATCAAAGCTTGGCATCATAACAATTCATATAACAAGTAAAAAGCATAACAAACTCACGACCCACAAAATTCCGATCCTCGAGGTCCCATAATAACTCTAAGAAAAAAGTTTGGCGTCCATGATAAAGAAGCTCTAAACAAATGATACCCTATCAACATGGCAAGTATTCTATCACAACAGCTATCACAACAGCATGCATCGTCTATCACAATTCTATCACAACAGCATGCAAATTCTAATGCAACCCAGATGGCATGGAAAAATGCATGACATGTGATTTTCTAACAAGTGCCTATATGATGCATGAGATGGCATACCCTCCTATCATTGGGTTGCAACAAAATAGAACCACAATCATATAAACAGTAACAACACAAAACAAGTTCACCACCCAATGGTGAAATCAAGTAAACTGTAACATTTTCAAAACTCTAAAATTGCAACATTCGAGGTAATATGGATTTTTTCCTATACACGGGTTCTAAAACTCCCAGGCATAGCTATTTATCATTTACCTATTCCATCCTATCCCTGTCTAATATTTCTACACAGTAAGTCAATATAAAAGGAAAGAACTCCTCTGATACCACTTTGAAACGACCCAAATTCGGATCCACTCATCTGGTGCCCCGTACCCGATTCACACATGACATCAAGCATGTTTCCCCAAACGCCAGAGGCTGCCAACTAGAAATAAGGGTATTGGTGAGTCATTGGGGAAACTATGCCCTCATATGGTAATGTATACCAAGAAAAGGAAATAACTGTCAATAGTGGAAGAAGTAAACAACATACAATAATTGACACTAAAAAGCAAAAGCAATGTATAATATAATAATGATGAAAATGATGCAGCAGGTACAAGTATCTAAGGACAGCAGAAAACACAACAACATGCTGAAATACAACTGAGAACAAAGTACTAAAAGTAAACAGCAACTCGAGTAGCATCGCAAGCCTAGGCTCAGTCCTATGCTCTCCAGCTCCAACCAGCAATCATGTACCTGAAGTAGAAGGTCTACAATCCCTATACACAATTGTAACCATATAACCTGTTTGGGCCGAAAAGCAGGACCCAAACATGGTGTGAGACTTATCCCTGAAGGCAATCACCACAAGATCTGTGCCCTACTATCAGTGAGCAATTTAGAAAAAGTAAATGAAATAAATGCAGTAGAGAAATAGGAGTACACTAAGCAAACAATCCTATAAATATCCATTCACATTTATTTAGTAATTTAATTCAGTCATTCAATTATCACCCAAGGAATCTAGCAACAGCTCTATGTTCCCAAATTATAGCGAGTAACACAACATGTATCTCAGCAGACTACCTAAACTACAAGCAGTACAAAACACAAGCTTGTTCTTTGGCTTGGTGGACTCATCACAACCAACCAAACAATATTCACACTGACTCTCTGGGTGGATCATACTGACAGACCCCTATAGTCAAGTAATCATACAAAGGCACAAACACTCTGGGAAGCACTCACCATCAATTCCCCTATGGTCTTGTAATGATAGGTATATACTCTCTGAATAAGCACTTACATCTAATTACCCCTATAGTCTCGATACGTAACTAAGGAAACTCTGAGGAAGCACAAAATCTAATTCCTATAGGTCCTGTGAATGATACTAATTTATAATAGACTCTCTAGGGAAGCCCTTAATCGTCAATTCCCCCTTTAGTCTACCACACCAGGTTCACACAGCCCTGAGCAGTCTAGTCCTGCGTAATTGACTGGCAGTAGCCCTAATTAAGTTCAAAAACTACTTAGATAATAGCTACAATGCATAAAAAGCATATAAATAGAAGGCAATACATGCAATCAATTATCTCAAGGTAGGAAATCAATGCAACAAGGTATGCCTCACAAGGAACCTAATCCAGAAGGCAGTAAACAACCAAAACAAAGGAAACACCCATGGGGTGATCCTAAAACATGATAAAAAACAATCACTAATAATCTAATAACCTCAATCATACAAGAAATATAAGGTAGATAATAATACAGGTTCAAAACCCTTACCTAAGATACCCAATACATGGGAATCCATCACTTTTTGCACAAAAACTCAAAGACATTAAACATAGGGAAAAAAACCACCTACCTCGATCCTAGGAGATCGATATACTTGAACCTCGGCCTGTGAATCGGCCTAGAACAGATAAGATCTAAAAAAACGTCTAAAACGTTCAACCTTAGATAACTGTCATAAGAGAAAGAATCAGGAAACGTGGCCAAGGAAGAACCAAGAACTCACCGCTGTGATTCTATTGCAACCGAAGATGTTCGATTCGGATAACTAGTGACAGATCAGCGGTTTAGAGAAGATTCAGCCTCCTCAGACACTTTGGACGTAATTAGGCAAAGAAGAATAAGAAAATAGGGATTAGACGCGACCCCGGTCTATTTAATGAAATAAAAATAAAAGTACACAGTGTGTAATTCTTGAGTACATGGCATGTACTCGCCTTTTCCATACACCACATTAAGCGATATTCACATAACCCCTACACACCACGTGTGTGGCCCAAACACGACCATCACACGGCCTCACATGGGATCAAATTACATAGCTTGTACTTATAAAGTACACAATGTGTACTTATAAAATTTCCAGATTTTCCTCTTTTCCTAAAAAACGAACATAAAAGGAAAAACATACCTGAAACAAAGATTCGGGTTCTTAGACATGGGTCTTCTAGGAGTATCATCCTCCAACTTTTTTAGGGGAAGGAGGACCTCAGGTTCTAGAGTTGTGGCTTAAAGCCACACTGACGATCTTCGAGCATCTCAAGGTACCACCAGAGAGGAGGGTGAAGCTCGTGACCTATATGCTCCGAGACTCCGCCAAGAGGTGGTGGGATGTCATCTCTTAGGCGGGACATCACCTGAATATGGCTTGGGAGGAGTTTCAACATATTTTATAAGATTACTTCCACCCAGAGAACTTAACAGCCGACCGAGCCCAGAAGTTCCTAAGCATAGAGAAGGGTACGATTTCTATGATGGAGTATCCCTCTTGTTTTACGGAGCTGCAGCATTTCACGCCTATCCCAGTAGGTGATGAGTTTTTCCTGGATAGGAAGTTTGAGGATGGTCTTAGGCAGGAGATCCGTTCCCAGGTGAACATCTTTAGGATGACTTCGATATCCTCCATTGTTAACTAGGCGCTGATCACAGAGCACAATGTGAGGGATTCTGGAGCAGTGAGCCAGGGCGGTTTGACTTCCAGAGTTAATATTCCTCCTATTGATAGCAGGAAGCGCCGTAGGGAGTCTACACTAGGAGATCAGAATAGGTGATATGCATGTTCTGGTAGCCCGGTGGTGTGCTACCAGTGCGGGAGAAGCGGGCATACTAGGCCGCAGTTCCAGAGTGACCCGATGGAGTGCCGATCTTGTGGCAAGATGGGTCATCTGTAGCGTTTCTATCAGATCTTCTCACCAGAAGCTGGTGACAGGGGTTCTTCTATGATTCCTTGTACAGGAGAAGCTCCACTAGTTTCTCACTAGTCTAGGAACTAGAGTTCTTCCGACCGTTCCAGACAAGGTAGAGGTTGCGGCCGCTATGGCCAGTCACCAGGCTACCAGCGACATCAGGGTGTATCCGCTCAGAGTGGTCAGGTAGGGTCATAGAGCCACAAAGCTGGCCAGACCATTGTAGTAGAGCAGACCCATCAGGGGTAGGATCCTGGCCCCTCTACGGTTTGAGGTATTATCCTAGTAGTGTTAGTTTTATCTTCAACTCTTTTCAATACTGGTGTTATGCATATCTTTATATATGTTGCTATCGTGGAGAGCCTTGGGATTTCTATCTTTTCTTCTGCTGATGTCTTGACTCTAGACACACCGTTGGGGACTAGAGCGGTTAGTGTATGTCAGTTCATAGAGTTAACTCTTGAGATTGCGGGGTGCCACTTCTTATGGGACTTCTATGTCCTAGAGATGATGAGCTATGATGTCATTCTTGGAATGGACTGGTTAGTTACCTTCCAGGTAGTCGTCTATTGCTATCACCACGGGGTGAGTTTCATATCACCAGAGGGTGGATCTTTTCTTCATCGGGGAAAGTGGGATGTCCAGGCAAGTCGAGCAGGACCCGAGCATCATGGGATATGAGGAGTTACAACCCATATTGCCAGTCTATATCTGGATGACCAGGGGACTTCACAGTTATACTTTCCTCTAATAGTGGATCTTTTTAGGGACGTCTTTCTATAGGACTTTTTAGGTTTTTCTCTGGAATGTGAGGTAGAATTTTCTATTGAGCTCGTACCAGGAGTGGCACCAGTGTCCATTCCTTCTTATAGGATGTCTACACCTGAGTTGCAGGAGCTCAAGAAGCAATTGTAGGAGTTACAGGCCAAGGGTTTCATCTGACCCAGTACTTCTCCTTGGGGTTTTCCTGTCGTGTTTGTGAATAAGGATGACGACACTCTCAGGATTTGTGTGGATTATCAGAAGCTGAACCAGTTGATGGTCAAGAACCGATATCCTTTGCCGAGGATTGATGATCTCTTTGATCAGCTTCAGAGAACCCGGTTGTTCTCGAAGATCAACTTGAGGTCTGGTTACCATCAGTTTCATGTTAGACCATCTGATGTACCTCTCACAGCTTTTAGGAGTAGTTATGGTCTATATGAGTATACGGTTATGTTGTTCGGTCTCATGAATGCGCCTGAAGTTTTCATGGTAGTAATAAACTGGGCATTCCATCCATACTTGGATTCCTTCGAGGTGGTTTTTATGGATTGCATCTTGGTGTAATCTCATACTCGACACGACCATACTACCCATCTTGAGATCATTATAATTACACTGAGAGAGCATCAGTTATATGCTAAGCTCTCGAAATGACACTTTTGGATGGATCAAATTCACTTCTTGGGTCATATTATCTCAGAGACAGGAGTATCATTAGACCCAGAGAAAGTTAGGGTAGTAGTTTTCTATGAGAATCCAAAGAATGTATTTGAGGTATGAAGTTTCCTAGGGCTAGCTGGATACTACAGACGCTTCATACATGAATTTTCATGCTTATCAGCACCGCTGATAGGTCTGACTAAGAAGGGTGCAAAGTTTTTGTGGTCAGATTCTTGTGAGTCAGCCTTTCAAGAGCTGAAGGGGAGGTTGACGTCTGCACTGATACTAGTCTTGCTAGAGTCGGGAAAGATCTATACTGTTTACTGTGATGCTTCAGGTATCAGGATTGGAGCTGTGCTAATGCAGGGAGATGGAGTCGTTGCGTACGGGTCTCAACAATTGAGGCCACATGTAAGGAATTACACGACGCATGATCTAGAGTTGGCAGCTGTTGTTCATGCCTTACGCTATTGGAGACATTATCTTATGGGAGAGAATTTTGTGGTTTTCACTGACCACAAAAGTCTCAAGTACATCTTCACTCAACATGATCTGAATCTGAGACAACGCAGGTGGGTCGAGTATCTTCAGTCCTCTGACTTTGAGCTTGCCTATAAACCTAGTAAAGGCAACACAGTGGTTGATGAACTAAGTAGGAGGACTCAAATACAGGACGTTCAGGAGTCTAGTAGTGAGTGGAAGCTTATGGATCTATTCTCTGAGATGCATTTGGATGTGCATGACAGAGAGGGGTATACTTTTCTATCTTCTGTAGTTGTTACCTCTACTCTTCTCGATGGGGTAAGGATGAGGCAGCTATCAGACTCAGAAGGCATAGTCTTGCGGGAGAGTGTGTCAAGAGAGGACCCTCTTCCTGGATGGATAGTAGGCAAGGATGAGATCTTGCGCTTCTAGGGACACATATGGGTGCCAGAAGACATACGTGAGGAGATGATTCAGGATTTTCATTCCTCAGTTTGGGCAGTTCATCTTGGCATCACCAAGATGTATCATGATCTACACCACCAATATTGGTAGCCAGGTATGAAGAGAGATGTTTTTGGTTTTGTCATGAGGGGTTCCACTTGTCAGCAGGTGAAAGTAGAGCATCAGTGACTAGCGGGTCTTTTGTAGTAGTTACCCATTCCAGAGTGGAAGTGGAATGATGTCGTGATGGAATTTGTGACCGGTCTGCTGAGGTCACCTCGAGGGAATGATACTGTTTGGCTTGTTATCGACAGTCTTATGAAGGTTTTTAACTTCTTGCCAATCAAGGAAACCTTCAGTGTTGATGATCTGGGACGGTTGTACATTTGTGGGATTGTACGTCTGAATGGAGTTCCACACTCCATCGTTTCAGATAGGGATGCTCGTTTTACTTCTTAGGTATGGTAGGGGCTTTAGAAGGCTTTGGGTACACAAGTACTTTTGAGTATAGCTTACCATCCCCAGAAAGATGTACAGTCCTAGCATAAAATTCAGGTTCTTGAGAGGATGCTCTGAGCATGAATCCTGGATTTTGGAGGTTCTTGGGAGAAACATATATCTCTTGTGGAGTTTTCCTATAACAATTGTTTTCAAGCAACTATTTAGATGGAACCTTATGAGGCTTTCTATGGAAGGCAATGATGATCACCCTTATGTTGGCTGGAGGTTGGAGAGGCAGCTTTTCTGGGACCTCATCCTGTTTAGGAGACCACAAAGTAGATAGAGTTGATTCGGAAGAGGATGGCTACTGCACAACCTCGTCAGAAGTCTTATGCTGATCAACGAAGATGACCTCTAGAGTTCGAGGTCAGGGATCAGGTTTTTCTATGTGTCACATCGAGGTTGGGACACAAGAGGATCAGGAGATAGGGTAAGCTCTCACTGAGGTACATTGGGACGTTTGAGGCGTTGGAGAGAGTTGGGCCTGTTTCCTATCGGTTACAGTTACCTCAGAGGTACCCATCTATGCAGGACGTCTTCCACGTTTCACAGCTTCTACAATACTTTTCAGACCCGTCTCATGTCTTTCAACCTGAGGAGGTTGAACTTGAAGGGGATACGTCATTCGAGAAGCATACTATCCAAATTTTTGATTGAAGTAAAAAGGTTCTCCATGGCCGGTCTGTTCCTCTGGTACAAGTGCTATGGCAGCACGAACGAGTACAGGACGAGACTTGGGAGAGGGAGGCCGATTTATGATCACAGTGGCCAGAGTTGTTCGGGGTTTCTTCTTCTGCGCCATGCTAAAAAAATTTGGGGAATAATTTCTTTAAGGGGGGAAGTTTGTAAGAACCTGGACCTTCTTTTAGGTATGTTTTCCTTTTCTGATCATTTCTGAGAAAAAGAGGAATTTCTGGAGGTCGTGCAGGGGTGCACGTTTGGTGCACAGTTGGCGCACGGTCTGAAAAAACCGTGCGGCCAACCCAGGAAACCATGAAACCTTGAAAATGGGCTCAACACGGGCTACAAACTTTTTAAAAAACCATGTGGGAAAGCCATGTGAAACCCCCTAGGTTAGAAAGTGGAAACCGCACAGTTGGTGCACAGTTTTCCAAACTGTGCGAGGAAACCGTGCGACCACTTAAAGTTGGGGTTTTAAGTCCCAGGCCACTCGGGATTTCCCATTCCTCTACCTTTCTTCCTCCTACTCATGGATCATGCGGGAGTTGTAATTTTCAGAGGTTGGGGGAGCCCCTTGGCTCGTTTTGGAGGCAAATCGAAGGGGTTTCTTGGTGGATCAAAGGTGGTTCTTCTCAGGTAAGTCCGTCCTCTTGATTTCTCTTTGGTTTTCCCTAGATCTTCTCTTCCCTCTCTCCAGGGTTTCTAGATATACATCTATTGTATGTAGATCTAGAGTTGGGTTTTCCTTGAGTGTTGATTTTAAGGATTGTGGATGATAGGGAAAGAATTTTAGAGTGGTCTACCATGAAGCGGTTGCCCGAATTTGTGGGTGCGGTTGATTGTGGATCATTTTCGTCGGAACCCTAAAGGTAGGTGGTTTGTGGCTTTCAGTTTAAGGTCTTTGAATATTATGTGCAATTGAGACAATACCCTTGAATGGGGTATTGTGCGTTTACCGTCTTACCCCTGTTGTTTTCCTGCCTTGCTTGTATTCTTGGGTAGAGGTCAATTGTTGTGGTTAGGGTGAATTACCATGCTTTGGATGTTTTCCCATGTATGTCTGTTTACAACCATTTGGTCCCGTATTTACTATTTTCTCATGCCTAGTGATATTAGGATGGAGTGTTGTTTTCTGACATGTTGAGATGATATAGACTATTTAGCCAAGTAGTTCTGTAGGTTTACATGGGCATTATAGAATTACTATGCGTTGATTTATACGGGTCCGTGAGAACCTGGTGTAGTAGATTATAAGGTGATAGATTGAGTGAGCTTCCTCATAGAGTCTTTGTACATTATAGAATATAAGGGGATAGGCCGAGTGATCTTCCTTATAGATTCTTTG
Organism: Viscum album; assembly: GCA_963277665.1. Lineage (NCBI taxonomy): Eukaryota > Viridiplantae > Streptophyta > Magnoliopsida > Santalales > Viscaceae > Viscum > Viscum album. The sequence goes on from OY728125.1 coordinate 1,620,582,436, forward strand.
GACATTATAGACTATAAGATGATAGACCGAGTGAGCTTCCTAAGAGATTCTTTGTTTACTTTGAATTTAACTTGAACCATTCTAGGCTATAAGGGGAATTGACTGGGTGAGCTTTCTCAGAGGGTCTGTGATCGACCTAGGGCTATAAGATAAATTGACTGGGTGAGCTTCCTCAGAGAGTCTCTTGACCTTAGGGTTATAAGGGGAATTGACCTTGTGTGCTTCCTTAGAGAGTCATTGACTACCTTAGACTATAAGGGGAATTGACTGAGAGAGCTTCCTCAAAGAGTCTTTGAGCATTATAAACTATGAGGGGATAGACTGAGAGTGCTTCCTTAGATAGTCTTTATGAATGCTTAAGCTGAACCAGAGGGGTTAGACTGAGTGTGCTGCCCAGAGGGTTGATTGTACTTGATAGGTAGGACCAGAGGGGATAGGCTGTGCATACTTCCCAAGGATATACTTGTTTGTGTTACATTATTTGATTATATGTTGCTTGATAATTATTATTATGGATTGTTTACTGTTGAGTACCTTCATGCTTGTTGATTTCTATACTTTACCTTCCATATTTATTCACTGACTGTTAGGCACAGATCTTGTGGTGGTTGCCTACTGGGATTCGCCTCACACCCTGTTTGGGCCATGATTTTGGGCCCAAACAGACTATGTTGTTGTAGGTATAGATAAGGGAAATCACCCTTCTACTTCAGGTACTTGACTGAATTGGAGATGGAGAGCATGGGACCAAGCTATGGCTTGCGATGCTAAGGAGTTTATCTGCTTTCTTTTTCACTTTCGTTTAGCATTGTTGTATTCCATCATTGTGACTTGTTTGGCTGTTTTCCTAGACATATCTGTATCATGAATCATATATATAAGTGCTCCTTCTATTTATTATATTTAGTCTTCCACTATTCACTTGTGTATGGATTGGTTACTGTTTCCGCTATTGTTTATTGTTTTTATCTTCCACTGTGTACTCTGCCAAAGAGGGCATAGTTTCCCCACTCTCACACCTAAGTCCCTCACTGCTAGTCGGCAGCCTCTGAAGTTTGTGGAAAAGCGCATGAGGCCATGTGACCAATCGGGTATGGGGAACCTCTGGGTGGATTCTGAAACTGGGATGTTATAGTATTTGTGTAATGTATTAAATATTCCACTAAAAAGATATAATACCTTTGTATGAAAACCATGCTTTTATATTGATACCATCAAATTCAAATACATGACCCTTGTTTTTTTTGTTTTTTTCTTTTATAAAATGCCAGAGTTGATTTTTGGGTGGTTTGGTATCATTTTGACATGTTTTGGAGACATTTATAGAGGTTCACTATATATTCATGGTAAGGAGAAACCATTCACCTCTTATAAGAAATCATGCAACATGTTTTGGGGGTCATTATGATAGTGAATGGTTAGTGTATGATTTGGAAAAATCATGTATGTTTCTAAGGGAAACCATGAAGTCCAAAAGAGAGGGAAAATATTTGTCGACGAATGGTTTTTGTAACAATGTTTTCCAACTATAAAAGGTGTGGAATTAATATTGTAGCACCACATGGTTGGAACACTATTTTTTAAACCATGTGGCCCAAACCATGTGGATACTTGGCTTTTCTAGTAGCACGTGCAGAGTTGGTGAATGGTTCATCAAACTATGTGACCTAACCATGAGACGTACAACTAGCACCCTAAATTTGTGGTCAGAATTCTAATTAATTCTTGGAAGAATAATTAGTTCCCTAATACATAAGTATCTCGAACTCCTTTCCATCCCTTTGCTTGATAGATAATTTCTCTTGGCCCGAAACACTCTTTTAGGAAAATGAAAGTGCATTTGTGTTCTAGAATCATCAGTAAGTCCTTATTATCTATCGTCTTCTTTATTCTTTTATGATCATCTTATACTATCTCTCTCAATATCATATATCTAGTCATTTATGGAAAAATATTTTTGTTGGGACATAAATCATGATGAGATCTTATTGTATCAAGTGAGTGAAAGGTTTCATAATCTCATAACAATAATTTTTAAGTGTCATTATTCATTTTCACAATTTTTTGAGAGTTCGATGACCTTTGTATGATATCTTACATTTTAAAACATGAATTATTAGTTTTGTATTAAATATTTTTCTTGAAATTGTTCTGAAAATTTGATTTATTCTTTATGTAAACCCATTTTTGGTTATAGATTTTTAATTATGGGAGATTTTTTGTTTTTTAGAAAATATTCTTTGTTTATAGTTTTAAAATGATAGTTTTAGAATTTAGATATTTTTTATGCATGTAGGTTTCATGATGAATTTATTTCAAGAAATAAATATTTTATGTGAAATGGAATATTTCTTAGATTTTTTCATACAAGGTTGGTGTGTGTACATTTGTGGATGTGGCATGAGGAAGGGGCATGTTCCATGGGATCATAGGGATATTTTTCAACTTATGAAGACTAAGTGGATTGATAATAGAATGCTAATGAGTATAGAATAATCACTTGGAATGCATGGATGTGGTGTGGAGACAAGGAAACGATTATTCAAAATTAATAGTAATGATTCTAATACTTTTCTATTATTTCCTATGGAAATTTTGTATGGGTTTTATATAAAATATTTAAACTATTTCTACACTATTTTACATAAAATGATATAATAGGTTTTTTTCCTAATTTCACGAGTTGGGAAGTCATTGGGGAATTATTACTCTGTTTATACTACCCCTTATTGGGAAATTTAGGGCATTTTTAGATTCTATATGTCATTAAATGGGGAATATAAATGTATCTTACTTATCTAGTTATTAACCTTGATAACGTATGAATGGATAGTAGAGTTAGAGCTTAGAGATAGTTTGGTATTTTCTTATGAGAATACCATATGGGTGTCCTTGTGTATTTTCATTCTATTTCTTTATTATTTTTATACTTTACTTTCCATTTTAAATCTAATGATTTTATATAATTGGATTTATATTGGGATATATTATTTCTAATATTTCATCATGTAAGGGTATTCGAGGTTTAATGTTTAGTGTTGATAGGTTTTTTATCATTAGAGATAAAATAATCCCCCAATTCATTCCAAATACCTCTATATTTATTTCCATCCTCGAATGTCTTGGGGGTGTCACCAAAGCTAGTGGAACCCCTTCATTTATCAAGAAAATTTGGAGGGGTATGATTTTTTAGGTGGTCATGGGTTTTTCTTGAAAAAATTATATCGGATCCTATGTTCTTAAATGGGACTTGGTTTTCCATGTACCCAAATTTATTGGGTAGAAATGGTATATAATAGTAAAAAATATCCATACATGAGAGGTATGTGGGAGAGGAGCATAGCCACCTTTTACTTTTCTGAATCCACCACTTATAATGGTTTCTCAGTTTGAATTATTAATTTTAGATTCAGTTCCATTTAATATAATATGACTTATGTTTTAAATTGATGGTGGTTTTTATTGTATTGTTATTATACATTCTATTTTTAGATTGTTGGTGTTAAGGGGTGATAATTAGAGAAGAAAAATAGGTTCTTAGTTATTATTTATGCTCTGGTAAACTGTAAAAATCCCATGATCATGGTTATATCTTTAACTCCAATAGAAAACTAGACGGTTGGTAGATAGTCCACCAAACCATGTGGCTAAACTATGAACAAATAATGACCCTCAACTTAAATTTTGTATTTAAACTCTTTTCATTCTATTTAAATTTTCTTTATAGTTTCTCATTTATATGAATTAGTTAAGTTACGATTTTATAATATCTTTTTGTTATTTGGTTATATTTTATTAGAGTTTTTTTAAGAAATTAATTTCAAGTGATAAGAATTAATTTATTAAATTTAAAAATAATTTTCCAAAATGATTTGAAATATGTAGAATAATTTATACGTTCTAGATTATTTTAATAAATTATTCTAAAAATTATAAATTTATTCCTATGTGACATTTATATATTAATAATGGATTTTTTACTATGAATGCATTATATCAAATGGATGAAATTATTTTAATGGATTCAGTATTATTTTCTATATTTGAAAATGTTTTTTTATCATTTTATGTTTTATTTTGAAGGGAATTGTTTACACTGAAATAATTTTGGTTAGTGTTTTTTTTGTGGATGAAATTTTTTTTTGATGTTGGATATTTTGATTAAGGATTTAAAGGATGACCATTTAAAGTAAATTAAAATGAATTTGGGGGTTCCTTTGTGTAATTATTTTTTGATGGACTATAATATTTAAAATTTCATTTTGAGTAAATATCATGAATTTCATGGAAATTAAAATAAATATTTTTCTTTTATTCTTTTTTATTTGATAATTTTGGTAGTCATTCTGATTTATTTCCTTTCATTCTGCATTTGACCTATGGTTCATTAAGTGCTATTAGAGTGTTCCTCGTAGAAGCATCTCAACTGGTCATGGGATTCTATGTCATGGGATTGTAACACCCCATTATTTTGGTATATATCTCTATTTAAATAAATGTTATCTGTTTATAACATTATTTATATCTAACATCCTGATTAAATGAATAGTGGTATAATATTGAAATATTTTCATTGAATGGATATAATATCACATAGTCATTAGATTGGTCAGATGATATTGGAATAATTAAATTTTGAAAAATAATTATAAATTATTATCTTAATAAAAAATTATTTATTAATTCCATGTATGAAATTACATTAATTTATATATAAAAAATAATTTCAACTTATATGAAATCTTCTTTTTTTTTAAATTATTTTATTTTTAGATATTATGTATTATAATCACTAAATAACTAGAATTTTGACTTAATATATTTTTATTTAATTTATAAAATTTAATAATTATTCATACTTTTATTATCAATTAGTAATAAGTGAAGATAAAATAATAAAAATGTATAAATGGGAATTTTTTTTAAAAATGATTCCATGTGAACAGTTCATTTTTATCATATTTAATTAATTTAACACCTATTGTTGAATTATCCATATATATTATTTAGGTTATTTTTTAAATTAAATATATTAACATTAATATGTGTTTTTAGTATTCTTAGAATAAGAATAAAATCATTACTATTCTTGAAAATAATTTTCCCTAAAATTGATTATTATTTGTTTTATGTGTGGATTTTAGAGTTTATTTCTACCACTTAAAGAAATTAGAAATGTTAAATTGGATTCCATATTTTAAATCACCATAATTAATATAAGGTTATAAGGTTAAATTAATTTTTTATAATAATGAATATTAAATATTATAAAATTTATTTTACCATGGTAAGGGATAAAAGGTTTAAAAAAGGGATAACATATTTGATATGGCTTAAAATATCAAAATTTAATTTATTTTTTTAACTGTATTTTGATCATATCTTTCTTATCATTGAATATTTTTTAATTTAAATCATGTTTCCCATAATAGGGGTATTATTATATTTTAATGTTCTTTATATTTACATGTTATCTAACAACATCACATATAAAATAGAACTTTATATTTCCACTTATCTATACCATATAAGTTCATTACATCATCCGATCTCTACCTAGATTCCCCCCCAAATCCTCCCTTTTATATTGAGGTTCTGGTACCAACAAAATACCAACATATAAGGATTATGGTGTAAACCAAATGTTATTTTCCAAAGATATGGTATAACTATTAATAGAGTTCTTTAATGTTTATTTCATATTATACCTCCATAAAAATATATCATATCCATGCTAGTATAATATAATCCATACCAAAAATATTTGGAATTTTTTTTATGATTATGGAACACTAATTTTTATTCCATGTTTCCTTCCAACGGGAAATGAAATCATCACTTGTGTGTGGACGTGGGCAACCACGTCCATGAACCGATGTGTTTTTTAATTACGGACTCTCATGTATTATTAATTATATTGATTTAATTCATATATATAATATGTAAAAAATATTTTTATTTTAGAAATATAAAATTTTATCTACCATTTTTTAGTTCTGTCAATTTGAAATTGATAACTTCAATCATGCGTACAAGTGGACAACCACTTTAATGAAGATGTGTGATTCATTTTACATTTATAATTTAAATGAATGGTTGTAAAGATACATTTATTAAATATATATTATATTTTTGGTATAATTATGAATATAAAAAAGTTAATTATTATTAAGCTATCTAGTATTCCATCCATTTAAAAGTGGAAACATCACTTGTGTGTACTTACAGACTACAATCTCCAAAAAGTGTTGTAATTAATTTTTTATCACTAACATATGTGGTTGTTTATATTATTGTAAAAAATTAATATATATTTTATTTTTATCATAATTATGATTTTTTATATGATGAAATTATGACCAAGGATAATGTATTGAACCAACAATCCTAAACGTCCACGGAAAACAAACCATTTTTCACCAGAATAATGATTTTAGTGAAAAATTGTTAATAAAAGGGTAATTGAAAAATAAAATAAAATGATATAAATTAACATATGTATAATTGTTTTTAATATATGTATATTAAATATATATTTATTTTATATGAAGTTTTAATATGTACTCAGCAAGATAGGACATGAGGTATGGGTTTATCATATCAATATTGTTTCATTTTGAGATGATTCAAGTTATACACCTATTTGTGTTTATATAGTGTATATAAATCCCATTTCATAAATTATAATAGTAATATATTTATATTCATTATATTTAACATTTTAGTTATTGTAATTTCCCTAAAAGGGGTTACGATTTAAAAGTTTCTAATTCAATGTAGATTTCTTTTATAATATAATTTTTTTTCTGAACTACTTATGATCAATTTATAAAAAGGAAATTTTATGATCCTTATCATATAAACCCCAAATATTTTCTTCTCATATGAATATTAAATAAATTTCCAAGTATTATTATAATTTTCCTCTATTTTTTATATAAAATTATTGAGAAAATATTTATAAGAAAACTGAAATTTTTCCATTTTAACCAAATAAATTTTTCCCACTCAATTGTCTTAAATATATATTATGTATGTTTATATATACATATAAATGTTTTATATATATAATTATAACAATTTTAACCGCCCAATATTGTAGAATAAAATTTTCAAAAATAATTCAATTTTTAATTGCTTGATCCAAACGCAACACAAAGCTCGAACAAGCCATGACATACTGGATGAATATTATAAAGAAAATTTTAGAATAATAAAAACTATAGTAAATATATTGGTTTTAATAAATTATAAATTAACAAAAAATAGTATTTAGAACACATAATGTTTTAATAGGAAATATTTTAATAAAATTATTTTTTCATTGTATATTATATCTTCATGTGAAATAAATATTTATAAATTTACAATTTTTTTTGTAAAAATAATTCAATTTTTAAAATTCATCATATAAAAATTATCCTATGAATAATTAATCATATTTTTCTAAAATAATTTATTTTCATGTTAATATTTACAAATATAGTTTTATTAAAATCAAAGCATTTATGAGTATATCAAGAAGTACATATAACTTAATAACATATAAAACATTTTCCATGATCAAAGATGCATTTAGGTATTTAAAGTATAGAGTTACAAATAATATTATGAATTTATAAAACTTATGCTTAACCATTTTTAACTAAAGTAATATTTCCTTATAAAAGTAATTTTTTTTGTTATTTTCTTTAAATTAAATATTCTTTTTGGTAAAATTATGTTTTAGATTGATTTTAAAAAATGAAATCAATTTTTTTATAATAATTAAAATTTTATCTTGATAATTAATGACATTGATAATTTTTATTTTACACATAAATTATATTATATTCATTCCCATATAATATTAATTCATCTCCATGGGTCTCTGGTCAAAATAGATTTGATTATGACCTCTATTTTCATTAAATCCAACAAGAAAAATAAAAAATATTACAATTTGAATTCTCAATTTTTATAAAATATTCACATTTCATTCTTATATTCCCAACCCTAATTATATAATTCCATAATAATAATATAATAATTTTTTATTGGTGGAATTTTATTTTTCAAAAAGAATATTTTCTATTAAAATTTTACAATTTTTATAAATAAATAAAATTTTCATTCGTGTGTTATGTGAAATATCACCTCCACAAACAACAACTTCCCCCCCCACCAAAAATATTCTCTAATGATAAAATTGAATTTTATTAATAAATATGAAATGTATTGTATATTTATGAATATTAACATATAAAATATAATCTACATTCTTTTCCAATCATTATTTAAGAAATAAAAACTTTAATCATGCGTTGTGTGAACTACCACCTTCATGAAGTAATGTATCTTGTTTTCTATATAGTTTCTCTCTTATTAATTAACCTCACATAAAATAAGATTCATCACCTTAAAATTATCTTAATCATAACATTATTATTCTATAATAATTTTTATATTTAAATAAAAAAACATTATAATCACCATTGATAATTAATTATGGTGTGTTTGTGTTTGGTTTAGTCTAACCACCTTATTAAATAATACTATAAAATAATATCACATAGGACTATGATAACTAAATTAATGATAATATATGATATAAATAAATATTTTTTTGAATCATAATGTTAATATAAAACTCATTAATCAATATACCAACTTTTATTTGTTCAAACTAACTAAAACATGCGTGTCACTAATTTTATGTATGGATGAATAACAAAAATTTTATTATGAATGTAGTTTAAAATAATTACAATTACCCACACCCGATATAAAAAATATATAGTAACTAAAAAATATAAAAATTAAGAATAACTATAAATTATGTTTATAAACGTTAATGTATATTAATAATATTTTATAATAAAATAATATGTTATCTATGTTTGTTTTACATGATAATATAATGTATTTTACTAAAAGGGAAATAAATATTAGTATTTTTTCCGTATATTTGTACCCCATGATACATATTTCTTGTTATACACCATGTTTTCTTTCAAATTGTGTATCTATCACCCATGTAATATTTTATTATTATGACCCCATCATTATTCATGTTATTTATTATTTCATCTTAAATCATATACTTTAAGTTACATTAACTCCAAGTTTTCCAAGGCTGTAAGGGGTTCATTATCTCAGGTTTAATTTCATGAGAAACGATTGATATTAAAATTAATTAATTTTTTTATGGGATATTTACTACACTATTTGTTTATTTTATAAAATATCTTCTAATTCATTAGAATTTAATTTCCAATTCATGATCTTCCTCTTAAGGTTTTTTATACTTCAATTTAAAATACCAAGATGGTTTCATATACAATATCATTTTCATATAGTGATTTATTCTAAAAGATAATCCATACGGGTATTTTTTTTATTTTATATATAAAAAATGTATAATTTTATTCTCTTCTATACATTCAAGGGATTTCATTTGTATTACCCCTAGTTCATTTTCCCCCTTTTATCACTATTTACCCATTTTAAGGAAATCAAACCTACCTTTTCTTTTTAGTTGGAATCATCCCATTTTCCATAACCTTATTCATCTGATTATTTTTAGAACATTTTATCAATTTAGGAACAATGGGATACTTTAATGTTCTTCTTATTGAAATTCAATTTTTATTTGGAAATTTAGGATAATTTTCAAATGTATCAGATCGATGTTTAAAAATAATCACTTTTCGTCATTTTCTGTTTGATCACATATTTCCATCATCAATGTCATTATATATGAAACATTATCTCTATGATTTAATTTTTTTTAAAAGGAATTAATTTCTCAATTATTTGTAAAATATTAATTTTTAAATTATTTCAAAATTTCAAGGATATTTTTTATTTTAAAAGTAGTTTTTCTAAACCTCCTAAATTCTTTTTCCTTATATTTAATTTTCCTTTTATATGTATTATGATTAATCAAGGATATTATTTAAATGATAACATTCAACTTCTTTCTTAGTATGGATTATGAAATGTTTTTTTATCATATAAATGATCCATAAGTTTCTTTTTCTCCAACATCCATTAATGTTTTATAAACATAATTTTTAATCAAAATCATTTATTACCTAACCACTCTATTATCTATGTCATTAATTAAATGGTGTTTATATATAATCCATACATTGATTGATTTGGGAAATTATTGACCTAATTGTATACATGTTATCTATATGGTGTAAATAAAATATTCCCAATTATATTTACTAAATGGTTCTAACATAGAATGTTATTGAATATCATTGGATTCCATTTGATTATCCAATGGTATATAATTATATGATTATATATGGAATTGTGATTTCTTTTATTTATTTGATTCCATTTTAATAGTTTATGAAACCGTTTTTCTTTACAAGGTTTATTTATGATGAATTATTGATTTATTATGGAATATATATGTAAGGACATTGATGGGTGGTGTCCTTTATCACCCTTAAATTCATTGGTTTAATTTTATATCTCATGATATATTCATCCATGGACATGATGAGTTTTCTCACATATTCATGGGATAATTTGTTTTCTCTCATTGTCTGGACTAGAAATAATATGTTTATTCACTTATGAATTCTTATAATGAGACTTCTCAAAATGTTTTCCTATTATTTTGGTTATTCCATTTATCCAAGTTTTTTTTCATGATAATAAATAACTCTATATTGATTTTCAATTTTAGTCTATGTTATATTCTATTTCCCCTCTTTTTTAAGCTTTACATAGTTATTCATTATTCCATGAATTATACAATGATCTAGGATATATGATTTTCTAAGTATAACTTTGTTATGTATCCTAGTTATAATCATATACTAATGTTACGCTCACTTATGTTGTTTGATTTATATCACTTATTTTTACCATTTTTACGTATCTGAGCTCACACCTTTCTTATGATTCCATAACCCCAGGATATGAACATGATAAAATATATGATATGTCTAGAAGGTATACAAGTAATATTTGATTAATGAGAAATGTTCACAAGTATTTTAAAATAATCCTATAATATAATTGGTCCATAAAGGCTCTAATCCCAATGTTAGTGTAAATATTGTGAGATTATTATTTGATGTAATAATATTGTGAAATTTGTATAAGTCTATTATGGGTCATCTCACTTGGTGTCAAAGATTATATGAAAAATTTTGTGTCTTTAAACCCAAACCATGGAGTGTGGATCATAAGTTATTCAGTTAGTATCAAAGGATTGTTTAGTTATTTTTTTATTAATATATTTAAATTTTCATATTTATATTTGATAATATTAGATAAAATCATTAGGATATGTATTTAGGATAATTATATAAATATTATAACGTCCATAAAATTTAATAAATTGAAAATTGTGTGTTTTTAAAGTAATAAAATCAATTTCTTCATACGAAATGTGTTTGTAGGTCTAGAACAATTTTTCATAGGGGTGGTAACCCTAAAATAGGCATGTTCAGTATTAACATAATCATCACTTAATGAAAAAAGGCCTATCAAAACCCATAGTTCTACAAAACTAGGGGATATAAATTGGTCAATAAAATTATCATTATAAGACCTTATTAAGTGTTAACTATTTCATGGGATTAGGTTATAATGTGTGAGAGAACATAATCCAAGGAAACCTAGAATTAATCAAGACTGATTTTTGTTGACCTAGAATATAATTTAAATGTTTTTAGGAGTAAAATATTTTTAGAATGAGTATTCATGAGATAATTTATGATAACTCTATTATGATATTAAATTTTATTTACTCATGTTATCCAATTTTGATTTTAGTAGTGGTTGAAGCCTGAAGGATTGAATTTACTAAAGGGTTCTATGTAAAATTAATATATTTTTTCAATAACCAATCTAATGAGATAAAATATTGAGTGAGAAACCATTTGATCATTCCAAAAAAAACTAAAATGAATTATAATTGATAACCTAAGATAATTGGATTCCCAAACATAAAAATAAAGTAAATGATAGGGTCACATGGATGTTAAAGTGAGAAAAATGTTGAATGAATGAGTATTCAGTTTTTTACGTATTAAAAATGTGCGATGGGACACACAATGGTATATATAAAAATAATTAGACGATGTTTTATCTATGGTAAAAGATAACATCGAGAAATAAATTATATTTGAAAGGCGAAGAGTTTAGTGAATAGAATATAATAAAATAATTTGAATCACTAGGTAAAATGGATAGTTCAATATCTAAAAGGAGGAAAACATGATAATTATCCAATTTGATTTCCTATTCTAAGGGTTAACATAGATGATCAGCATCATAAATTTACAAGATAGAGGGAATAAGAAAAAGCCTATTAAACAACAAATAATGACTTGATTTCCAAAAATTACATGAGTTAAGGATCAACGATCATCCACTCAATCACTATTTATTGTTTATTTGTATCATGTTCAAATCACTAATTTTTTCCAATTATATTTTCTAAGGATATCAAATCATCAGATCAATGAGTAGATATGAAATTATCCATATAAAACTTATAGGGTTATGATTATTGTAACCCATGTCCATATTTATAGGAAGTTTCTTTTTATAAATCACTGTACCCTTCCATTAGATAAAAATAATGGGTTCATTATATACACATAGAAAAATTATTTAGAAAAAAGGTATCAAATTTACTATAAAGAAATTATATTACACCAATATAAGAATCATTATGAACACACATTAGAAGGAAATTATATAATATAGTTCATAATACTGAATAATGGTTGTAACATCCCAACCTGAACCACCAGGTCTGATCGAGAATGCCACATGAACACATCTGCACCTCCACGTATGCAAGAGACTACCAACTTGTAGTGAGGGTATAAATCTGATAGTGGTGAGACTATACCATATGTATCATATCATCATATAGGATAATAATGAATAATAATAAAACAATAAATAAATAATCAGAGTAAAATATAGAAACAAAATAAGTGAAATTCATATAAAAATTAATCCCAAGGTGGTAATCAGGCCTAGAGTATTAGAAGAAGATAAAAAAATAATGTAATTAAAAAAATAACTATGTGTCCTCTAGAGACTGTCCCGACCCTCTCTTGCTCCATGATCCACTACTCACCCACCCACAATAGTTCCCTTTCCCTTAGCAAGATTTTAGGTCATGAAATCCACAAGAGCGTTGAAATACCCAAGTAACATGTGAGTACATGACTCATTATGTCACTAGAAATGAGTCCATAAAAAGTGTGAACATGCATAAGATTATATAACATAATTATAAATTAATGCACACACAATAAAAAATCATTTCAAGAATTTTTATAATAACCATTCCGCTAAAAACTATAATTATACCCACTTTTGTGTGATGTCTTATTACATCAGAATAATCATGGAAATGTCTCAATATCATATCTAGGATCAAGATACTCAATATTTGAATATCCCTTGGGCCTCTAAAAAAACCAATCTAGATTATCATGACTCAGTGCAATCAAAAGGTCAGGTCACATAGACCATCATTCCCCAATGATTCCAAATAGGTATGATCACTCATTATCATTATTCCTCACTTTCATCACACATGTGTATAATCATTAATTCAACTCATTCCCCTAATTCAAGACACACTAGGACATTATACCCCTTTTTTCATCATTTTCTTTTCATTAATTCACATACATCATCTAAACATGTTGCCCCTCAAGGGCTACTGATCCACAATGGGATAACCAAATAATTTATTACGAAGCATAATATAACAACATAGAATATTATAGGAATACCATAAGATAATAATGGAATCTTACATAACATATCATGAGTGTGAGAAAATCCATACACCCACACATCAGATAAATTCAACATTTTCAAAATCACATCAACATGTATAATCATAGTATGTCAATCAAGAAATCCTCATGGATACACATGCACCCACAAGCATTATGTAACCAACATGGGATAATACATAATAAATCACATATCATGATAAAATCAAATACATGGACCAAAATAGTAAGTAACTTCCTACCTTAATGTTTCCACATTAAAAAATAGAATAATACACCCTATCCAGTTCAAAAGATGGAGTGGAAACCTCAAAAGTTAAGAATACCTCATTACGACATAATTATCATAGTTTTCTACATGTTAATACCCAAGTTTCATTAAGGGTTTCTAGAACCAAAACTATATATTTTATTTCCATAATAAATAAAATATAACATGTAATAATAATTTTTCGCTCTATGATAATTTTCAAATTTATCTTTAGGTAGACACATATACTTTTAATCTTCTGTTGAAGAATAATTATTGAACCACATTAAAAAATTTATATATTTAAAAAAATTTGGTTAAAACATGTCATTTTCCTTATTTTTATACTTTAATTAAAAAAAGTATTTCACTATAAAAATTTCGTAATTATCCACTAATTATTTGATATCTTTGTCACATGATAATTCAATTATAATCAACCTTGGAAAATTTGTATAATTATACTCAAATAATTTTTCCTTAAAATTTATCCTTTCACAATTATCTTATGATAATTTTTGGAAAAAAATATACTTTCATAGTTTGATGAAAATATCATTTAATAATTCTTCATAATTAATTCAATAATTCTCATAATTTCCCTCTAATAATTATTGATAAATTATCCATTGATAATGATTAAGTGATAATTTTTTCTAGAATTCCCTTTTTTCAATCAAAATTATCCTTTGAAAATTTTACATTATTTATCCTTTTATAATTTTATATTTTATATTTTGGTAATTTAAATAAATAATACTTAAATACGTAAATTTAGTTATCATTTAATGATTCTTTTCATTTATCCCTTGATAATTTTTTAGAATTTTTATTTGATTTTTTTAAAATATCCATGAAAATATCACACAATTATCATTTGATGTTTTTTTAAATTATTTTTTAAAAATTTATAAAATATCCTTAATAATATATATTTTTTCCATTTATATAATTACATCCATTTATTCAAAAATATAGTGGAATAAAATAGAATAAAATAAATAAATAAAACAAAAGTATTTAAAAACACAAATATATAACCTTGTACACCACACCTACATTAATGAGAAGGATTCTTTTGTCCATATTGATCACCTATTGCATCACCAAATATGAGAATGGGATTCTCGGGGTCATTCTGACTCAACATAATAATCCAAACTTAAAGCCAAAATGACTCAGATATTTCAGGAACCCCTAAAATCATAGCATTTAATACGCTATTTTAAAATGACTTATTTAATATTCAATTCAGACTAAAATTAAGGGCGGGGTAATTAATTCCACCTCATTGGGGTGTTAAAATTTTTAAATGGTAAAAATGGTTCATTTACCAACCTTTTTGCGTGGGTTTGGGCACAAAAAATGGAGGTTTTTTTCCATGCCTGGAAGTTGAATGTGGAAACATATTAATTAGTATATTAATACATTAATAATATAATAATATTAATATTAAATAACATACCACAATATGTGATGTTATCGAACACCCAATTTTCCAAAAATTTATGTTTCACCTAGGGTAAACCCATTATCTCATACCTAATAGTGGTCTTATATTTCTTATATGAAATACTGTTTGTGAGATATTCAATTATTTTAAGGAAAATAAATAAAAAATTAAATAATTTATCTAGTTTTGTGATCAAACTAAAATACAGATGTGCATACATGTTATATCATTCCTAGGGTAAACCCTATATATCAAACCTAAAGGTGGTCTTTGATTTATCATACAATACACTATTTGGTATTTAATCAATTATTTTTGAAAAAATGTATAATAAAAATATTAAATAAGTTATCCTTATGTGTGATATGTACAAAAATTTCACACACACATAATTTATATTTCCCCTCAGGTTAATCCTAAATTTTGGATTTAATGTAAGTCTTATATTTCTAATACAAGACACTATTTGAGGGATATTCCGTTATTTCAAACAAAATCATAATTTTTAATATAATATATTTACTATTTTTACTTTATCAAAACTAAGACTCTAGTGGCCTCAAATTCTTCCTATGACTCAGTGCCTAACTTTGAAAACATTCTATAGAATATTCTAAGGTTCTAATTGGTATTTTACCCTTATGTAATGCATTTAAATAATTTATTAAGTTATTTTTATATAAAAATTACATGTTCACATAAAAAACTCATAAATAATTCAAATAGTTTGTTTTTTATCATTATAAGTTGATGATATTACAATTCATCGCCTCTGTTGAATTTTCTTCCCTAATAAGTAACTGTAATAGTCTTTCTTAAACAACTCAGGCCACTGATCTCTAACATCAGACTCACTCCCAAAACATCCCCTATGTGCCTCTATGATTCCATCAAAATTAAAGTTAATGGTACTATATTACTCATCCAAAATTATGAATTATTTCTATAATCCTCAATATACACTCCACATAAGATCCATATTGTTCAACTCAACTTCCACTTAGTCTATAACATGTGCATGATCGAGATTGTACCACAAAAGATGAGAAAGGTGGAACACACCATGCATGTCTCAATAAAATGAATGAAATTCCATATGGTACACCACTATCTACATCCATTAAGTGATCTCAAAGGATCTCATAAAAATTGGTTATATATTTCCCTACTTCCTCACATATCAGTGAGCCAACCATGTAGTAACTCAAAAGGAAATCTTGATTGCACATAGAAAACCCTAATGGACTCCTCCAATGGTCATTATTTGATCTCGATCAAATTTTAGCAATGGTAAAACTCTTATGAATTAGTTAAACTCTCTCAAATGTTTCATGTACCAAACTAGGCACCAAAAATGTGACCTCTCCCTCTTTATTCCATCAAGGAGGTGAATGACACAACCTCCCACATTGATCCTCATAATGTGCTAAGTGTAGGTGTTCATCTGATGCTCTACCGGACTCCATGACACAAGATCAATACATATCCATGAGTTGGTGTATAGTCTACTTGGATTTTCAGTTTGTTAGAGGATTTTATATTGTTCTCGTTCATAAATAATTCCATTATAAATATCTCACTAATGGAAGAACTTGTTATTTTTCTCTCATATAAAATGTTTCCACATTTTCATTCAATGGTGTATCATAAAAAATATAGTTATAGAAACATAACTATATTGGTATGTCAAGTCCAAACAAAACTAACATATATAAGGAAATTATTGGTATTAAACAAAGAAGAAGATAAAAAATATGTGTTCAAGGTCATACTTCATAAGCTATAAGTTTTTTATTACCATCTATTGGGGTTTAATCCACTATATAGACACGTAAAGCCTCATCTCTATAGTTGTGTCCATGACTCTCTTAAGTATCCTTTATATAGGCCAACTAATGTGGACCCTAATTGGATCCATGGTCCCGTAACCTTGTCTGACTCAATCCTCTATGGAAGCCCATTTTCATAGATTTGGAGAAAAACTGATGAAGATTTCCATTTATTCCACATTGTCGACACAACATGTGAGATAATGGAATAAACTCCTAATAATTCCCAACCTCCTTATATTTGAATAACTGCAAACCTATTTCATTCACCAGATGTGTTGTTAAGCCCTTGATCTTCCCTGTATATGACCCACCACTTTGGTAGGAAACCTTATACATTCTATTCCTTCTTATAAAAGTATCACAGGAAGGTCCATTGGAAATTGGGTGGAGTCCGTCAACTCTACCTCACCGCACCTATCATTTATTGTCCATCAATGACTTTAAAAGTAGGTCTGTGAGTCATGTTACATGGAAAATAATTTCAGTTAGTCTCTTAAAATGTTCTACGAGTTCATGGGTATAATATGGATTCTTAGTTCCTGGAAGGAACTTGTCAAAGTAATGGGTTTTGAATATTTTACAAGTAAAGCATTATTATCTTCCCGAAAGTTTCAGCACACCCCGCCACCACATAGCAGTTTCTAGGAGCATAAAAGATTTCAATTCCACTTTTTAGACCTATGGTGTCTCAATGAGATTAAAAACATCTTGGATTATTCTTATATAGTCCTTCTCATCATGCAGTCCACCAGTGCCCCAGAAGACTGAAGCTTGTAGTAGTTGAAATCCTCTAGTGTAGTTGACCATAGACCTTGGTGAAAGTACTCCTAGATGGAGTAATTATACTGCATGTACCACTGGGGAAGGTGCATAAACAATCTAAGGAGCACTATGATCAATAGGGGGTCTCCCCAAACATCTATGAGGCAATATATTCTATAACTTAATGTATATTAGGAACATAAAAAGTCCAAAAAATATATGGGATCTTGCAATGAATTCCCTAGGTGTCTACCCTCAACCTTTGGTATACCCCACATAACACTAACCCTTATCTTCGTCCTTTCACATTAGTCGCAGTACAAATATATATACAAGCACACAATATTCTCAGATAAACTAATTATATCTAATAAAGATATTTCACATGACATTTCAACATATATATCAAACAAAGAAACTATCCTGAGTAGATAGTATAAAATAAGGAATTTAATAAAAAAATGAATATTAAATATAACAATAGTTATATATATGGAATGTGAAGCTACATGTCATTTCATGATGTATAAATATACAAGAAATCACATTAATTAAATATCAATAACACGAGAATCACCCCAAGTGATTTTAATGAACTATAACCACCAAGCATAAAATACTATTTATGGAAACTCGAAAGTCCACAATAAAGTGTTGGAGACAAACTATGACAATTCTCATGCTCAATTCCCAATCATACTAACTCATGACTATCCTATCTCAAATAAATGAAAAATAGAAAATGTTAGTAACCCTAGCCCTATGATACTATTTTTTAGTATCTCGACCCGAACCACCAAGTTCGATAAGGAATGTAATGTGGCCTCATGTGAAAAAACTCGTATGAAAGAGGCTATTGACTATAATTGAGGGTCTAAATATGATAGTGGAGATATAGCATCCAGCCTTTTTATAACATAAACTTTCATTACATTACACAAAACTGGGGATCTTTAAGGTTTAGTGTCTTGGAAACCAGGAACATAATACATGAAAACAACAAAAAACATTCTTCTTAAACACTTGAAAGGCTTCTCCTTAAGTTAATCCTAGGTTCATTACTGCATCTCATAACCTGGGGACATACATCAAATGAAAGGGTGAGCAGAAGGCCCAGTAAGGGAAACAAACAAAACATTTTACATATGAACTTGAGATACATCAATAAAGTCATGAAAAGAACTTTAAGGCATGAGAATGAAATCACGAGGAATATCATAATAAAAATAACATTTTTCATAACTTGAATATGTGGCTACAACATTTAACATAGAAAATCATGAACATATCACCAAGGTCTATCACCAAGGTGTCATTTGAAAATTACCAAGGTTATTCACCAAGATATCGTGAAAATTGTAATCTCTAGTGGTTATATCATTACCCAATGCATTGGAGCGCTATCAGGGTGCACCCTTAAATTTTAATTTATTATCATGTGAGCCACATATATCATCATAAAAAATTTCATAAATAACCCATATAGCATAAAATAAATGGGTTTCATTTCATAATCATAACGTTTTAAAAACTGCTTTAAAGACATGATTTTTACATCACTTTAAACCCACAGAAGGGGAGAGCAGGTTTCATGTATGTAAATTCCATAATTTAAAATAGAACATTTTGGTATATATGTGAATACCCATATAGAAGATAGAGATTTGAGTATTCACTTAATAAAATCAAATAACTTTAGAAAAAGAGAGAGACATTTTGAGACGAAAATTCTGCAGCATAATGGCTATGTTACAGGGTTTTAGAAAACATTGAAAAGAGAGGGGACATGTGTCAAACATTCCTAAATGACCCATAAAACAGTAGAGGTACAGAATATAAGCAATTTAAGAACATGGTAATGAAATTTGAAAATATACCATATGAAATGAAGAACATTAAAGGAAGTCAAAAATAAGATTTCTCTTATGAAAATTTGGCAGCCTAACGACGTCACATAAACTTCAACCAAAAATGAATTGATGAGATCAAATAGGGTCTCTCATAATATGAACATAAAATATCAGTATGATAGATATAGAGATCATACCCAAACATAATAAAAAGGAACTTGCAAGACTTGACATGGAATTAGAACTTTGAAAAGGGAGAAAGGTGCAAGGACCACTTAAAAATTCAGCAGCCTAACGACGCCACTTAAACTTCAAAATACTGAATTGAAGAGATCAAATGGGGTCTCACATCATATGGTCATAAAAGATTAGTATGATAGATATAGAGATCATACCCCAACATAACAAAAAGGAACTTGAAATAATTGACATGAAAGTAGAACTTCAAAACGAGAAGGGTGAAGAACCACTTAAAAATTCAGCAGCCTAACGACGTTACTTAAAACTTCAAAATACTGAATTGAAGAGATCAAATGGGGTCTCTCATCATATGATCATAAAAGATCAGTATGATAAATTTAGAGATCATACCCCAACATAATAAAAAGGAACTTGAAATTCTTTACATGAAAATAGATCTTGAAAAATGAGAAGGGAGAAAGAATCCGTTACAAATATTTCGGCAACCTAACGGCGCCACTTAAAACTTCATAAAACGAAATAATGAGAAAAGAGGGGATCTCTAATTATGTGAACATGAAAAGGAAAGTAAGAGGAGTATAGAATAACACCCTTTAACATAAGAACATGGAGCATAAAAGAAATTACATAAAAGATTTTTCTTGAAAAGAAAGAGAGAGATCGGATCCCTTACCTTAAAATGTAACTCTTAAAACTCAAAGGTTTGGACCTTGAGGGAATGGGGGCACCTTGGGAGGACTCCTTGGGAGGTAAAGATACCATATATTCGTTTAGGATGGTTTTGGAGTCGAACGGATGAGAGGATAGCTTGGTATTTATAGGGAAAGTGAGGGGACAAGGCATTAATGGCCAAGGGACACCTCACATGTGCTTTTCTCAAAACCATGTGCTCTCCCATGATATTTCCCACTAAGTTAGGCCACATGGGGAACCCAATAAAAATATCCATCACCTTAGTTCGGCCAACCCTTAAAATATCTCATGAAATCACCATGACACATTTATGATGTCATTAAACATACCGAAACCCTAAAACTGTATTTTTACTATTCACTGAAAATTCAACTTTCTCAGAAAAATCCCAAAATTTCACATTAACCAAATATCAATGCTCTAATTTCAAAAATGAACTCCATTTTATAAAAAATAATTTTCTAAATATTTTTAATTTTAATTTTAAATAAATACACTATTCACCGAAAATTCATTTTTTTCAGAAAAAACCCCCAAAATTACCTTAACATAATATCGATGCTCTGAGTTCAAAAATGAAATCCATTTTATAAAAATAATTTTCTAAATATTTTTAATTTAATTTTTAATTAAAAAACACTATTCACCTGAAAAACTAATACTTGAATAATAATTTATGAAACCGTTATTTAACCATTTTATTGAATCACATTACTTAATCAGGGTGCCTAGATTATTTTAAAACTTTCGTTAAGTGAGATTACTAATCCATTTGGTAATATTGCTAATACTAATCATAAAATCACTATTCATAATTTACTATTCATCAAAAATCAAGTTGATCTTATTAGACTCTAAATTTCGTAATGAACATAATTGTAGAAGACCATTTTTTGAAAATCATTACACATTTTTAATTATTTAAGGTTTACATAAACATTTTTTTTAAAATATCCTTTCTCTAAAATTCACCAAAAATATGCATACTATATTTATCCGGACATTTGAAAATTCATAAACTTCGTAAGAAGAAATCCCAATTTTTATTTAAAACAAAGGATTACACAAGGTAGTTATGGTCTCCTTACATAGCCCCTTATCACACCAGCATAGGACCTAAGTGTAAGGTGTGCTAAGGTGAGAGAATCCGAGGGAGGCTCAGCCAACATCGCACGAGTAGTAATTTCTATCAGTTTGAACTTATCGCGAAGGCGATCCCGTTCTAGCTTCACACGATGAAGTTCGGCTTGGGTTTGGTCCAGAGCAAAGCCCAGTGGTGCTAACTCCTTCCCAAGTTCTGTTAGATGAGCTTCGATCGGTCTAAGACTACTGGGTGAGGCCATCGAATCTTCTTTCTATATTAATTAACCAAGGTCACTTGTATTTAGAGACAAATATCGAAATGTTTAGTTTCCAGCGGTCATATTGACCAATGGTCATATAACAGTCAAAACCCACCAGTTTCATTTTAATTATACTCATGTTATCCAATGAAATAGTTTTGTTGAGTATATATAAAAAATAAAATAAAATAACACACAAAATTAGGAAACAAGATTTATTCAAAATTTCGGGTCGTTACAATCTTCCCCCTTAAGAAATTGCGTCCTCACAATTTTTAAAACTGGGTATTATGTTGAACATTGGATACTATGTTATAAGGTTAAAACATTTATTAAGATTATTTTGGGATTTTTTTTAAAAAGTACAAACCAAAGGTCTGTTGACAACACGCTGCGCCCAGTAATGCCACGAGACATGAACCTGCAATGGAAGGGCGGAAAGGGTTCATCAACTACCACTGTCCTACATGATATCCTGGATTATATAATGTAATTTTATTAAATGATCTGATAGATGAATTATAAATTCATTTTTTTAAAACCCAATACTATAAGGATAAATAAAATATTTTTGAGTTCTATTACCTTTTAGAGTGAAAGATTAGTTTGTGGTAGAAATTAGTAACAGGTTGGAACTCTGATTATCATGTATTTATTTCTTATTCTATGAAGAAATAAATTCCTAAATTTGGGGAAAGGATCTTAAAAACATTTTTTTATCTTAATACCTTCTGTTTTGGTGAACCAATAATATTTTAAGTCATCATATATTTATAGATTTGAGGCCCTCTATTTTATATTTATTGTTCACTTGTTTGTGATTGATGACCTAAATCACTCTCTATAAATATTTACATTTTCCCTCAAATTATGTTACTCAAATTTCCAAAAATTTTCCCCTATTCGAAATCCTAATTTTGTGGTGACTTTTTCATTTCCCTTTCCCTCTTATTAAGACTTAATTTTGTTAACCCTATTTTTGATGTGGGTTTTCCACAAAAGTATTTTCTATTTTTTACCATTTATTTTCGAAGAACCATTTCAAATTGCGGGGATGAAATTTACTAAAGGAGGGGATAATGTAACACCCTAGTATTTCATAGTACTTTTTCTATTTAAAGTAATTCAATAGCGTGTGCTACATGAAACATCGAGTTCGAGCGCACCAAAACATACCAAATTATCCGTTAAAAAAGTATTTATAAATTGTATTAACTGAATTTTGAATTTTATATACTCTATATAATTTTAACATCCATATTATGTGTTTCTTAGATATAATATAATAAAAAATTCAAATTTTCAGGTAAAATTAGTATTTTTGAAAAAATTCAATTTCCAACCTTTTAATGGTGAACCCTTTTTAAATCCAATATTTGACACTTTTATATATTAAATTTGACAAAATAAACTTCTTCTTTAGAAGTGGGACCTAAAAATTTAGTTTGGATAAATTTTTTCATGTTTTTATGATAACTTTCATATTTTGATGGATAACAAAAGATACTAAATTTTAATTGAAAACATATTTCTAATCAAAATAATTTACTATGTTAAATTATACGTTCAAATGGTTTTTATGTATAATTAGATTATATTTTTGTCATTTAATCCAATATTGGTCACTGGAAGTAATTTCACATTTAAATTGGACATAAACATATATCAATCTTTGGAAAGTTTTTACTTCCCAAAAACATGATTTCTGGTTTTGAAAACAAGAATTAATTTTAAATTAATTAAAGAAACTACTATGTTTTGAATCTGGTAAAATAGAAATCATTTTTGAAGTTGGGAGATCGAAATTATCTTTGGGTGAATTTTTGGTATTTTTCTGATAACATTCAATTTTTGATGAATAGTAAAAAACATTGCATTATTGTTTAAAATCGACTTTTATTTAAATAATTATTATTTTTACATAAATTTATTTTTAAGTAAAAATTGATAAATAATAACTATATTAGTTCAAATTTAATTAATTGGAGTCATTTTATAATAAGAATAGATATATAAAATTTTATTGAACTATTTATCGTCTTTTACCCACCTTCTAGGCACATTTGCAAATTTTCATAAAACAAAATTTTACCACTTAAGTGAATTGAATTTCAAAAATCTTGGAGTCAAGGATGATATCGGTAATTAAAATGTGGTTCTATAGGATAAAAATAATTTTTGGAGAATAATAACTTATGAATTTTATTTACCATGATTAAAAGTAAATAGGGTAATTAAATGAAATAATGATATTATAATTACCCTAACACATGTCCAAATTTAGTTGGATAAGTTTTCAACCAAAATAAACCTTTGGAATAAAATATTATCCTCTTTGATCCACTTAAATTAGATTAGGACATTTTTTATTATTATTTTGTTTAAAGAAGAGTTAAAAGTGTTAAATTTAAATTTTGATAACTTAACCATTTTTAATTTAAGGTTATACATAAGATAAATTTGACTATAAAAATTCATTAGAAATAAAAAAGGATTTCATATATAATTTTATTTTATATATAATTTTTAGACTTTAAATAATAAAAAAAGTTTATGACACAATGATGATTCAGTAATCACCTTATTAATGAATGATTAAAATAATTGATATTATAAATACTAATATAAAGGTAAATTGATACTTTTTATGAATTAAACTAATTTTATAGGTTAAAATGACAATGTTAGTGTTGATTAAATATTTTTTTTAAGTGATAAAGTTTTTATGTCTTTCAAAAAAACCAAATACTAAATAGTGTCAAAATTGAGATAAATGAGTTTTTAAAACAAATACTATTTTATTAAATGATATAATAGTCTTAAAAATCTAAGGATCATCTAAAAGACTTATATAATGATATATATGTAATGTCCTATAAATTCCGTATATTTTTTTAATTATATGGAATTATTTTTAGACTGTGTAATCTGACGGAGCGCGATTTTGAGGCTCGGAGTGTCTGCAATGAACTGTCAAAGTTTTGTCAAACTTTAATTAACGCACTTTAGTAGTTTTCATGAAAAAGTAAAATAACTCTTAAAATATTTCTCTGATCATAAATTCGAGGGAACTGTTGCACTCAAGATGACAGGTTTACCCTAGATGTGACTTATGTTTAGACGGCGCAAGCCTACAGTGAGAAAACCTGAAAATGGTATAACCGTAAATAAAATAATTAAATAAAGTTATTTTATTTTTCAAAAGATTATAACTCACGAACGGTAACTCGGATAAAAAATCTGAGACCACTGCTAAACTTGTGAGGGTATTCTTTCTTTAGGAAGATACTATATTTGGTCCGCACGGGCCACCAGAAAAAGTTAGTTTTTGGCCGTAAATAAAATAATTATGTGAAAATTATTTTATTTTAAAATCTATAACATCTAAACAGTAACTTTGATTGGAAATATGAGATAACTATTGGGTTTTTTGGGGTGTGTTTCACATAGGAAAAGCCTAACCTCAATTGGCGCGGGTCGAGGGTGACTATAAATAATTTTCTAAAGTTTCTTTCGGGTACGTTTAGTAAATGCGTGAGCGGTGTTTTCTCACTTTTAAACCAACACTCGGATTAAAAATCTGGCGGCATCATTGAATCTACAACATTGAGATTTGCTTCATGGAGGATTTACTTTGACCGTAGTCGATCTGGAAAAAAAGTTAGGTTTTAGGACTTTTTAAAAAAAGTAAATAAAATAATTTAATTATTTTATTTTTGTTTCTATTTTATCCTCTAACTGACCAGCATGGTGGGACCGGTGATGTGTGAAGCCATTAAATGGCTTGACCCATCAATCCTAGTAACTTATTCAATGGGAAAATGGGAATCCTCCCAATAAATCTGCTCCCATTAATTCCCGACACCATTAGACACCCCTCTCCAATTTATATGGAGCATGGGGAGAGGTGTCGGAACAGATTCTCTACGCAACGAACTGCTGAAGAAGTGACGTGACATTGATCTATTGAAAGATGGAGCCTCTTCTGTCAAGTGGTGACAATTGACGTCGAAACCCTGAGTGAGGATCAATGATTAAGTGATGACGTTGGAGGTTATTGCGAGAACGACGAACACCGAGCCACCTCCTCGACTGTGGGCGTTCCTCCATCATTCATGAGGTAGGGGTTTGTTATTTAATAGGATTGAATTTATTTGATAATTATTCATATTTGAGTATCTCAATGATGATGGCCAAACTAACATGGCCATCTTCCCATGCATATACCTAGCCTATTATCTTTTTATTCTCTTCACGTTCTTCATGAGTTCTTCAATGCCAAATATTTAATGATGCTGGAAACACAATATTCTATTTAGTGTGACATATGGATGCAGAGCCCTCAACTCGAGGATCACAAATATATGATCATTTAATTATTCAGGTTAAGAATGGAGATTCTATGATTCACGAGAGAGGAAGAGGGCTGGCACACCGGCCGGATGCATGAAGGTAGGGCGGCGTATGTTTGTGCCGCCAGATGAGTAGGAGACCATGACCTCTTGGCCACAGCGGAGGACGAAGAGCGGCCGACACCTGGCCGACCACGGTGGTGTAGCAGCGCGTGACTGCACTGCTGGGAGGAGGACTGGCCAGAGAACCAGACCAGCTATGGCAGATTAGCGGGACCCACTTGGGTCTTGCAGGTGATGTGTCCACGCCCTTAGGCGCTGCCCTTTGGCATCCTGAATGGAAGTGTGTGTGTGTGTGTGGGGGGGGGGGGGGTGGGGGGGCTCCCCCTTCGGCGCCAGCTTGAGCGGACCGTGCCACTAGGCCACGCCCAGCGGGATGGGTTGGACCCGGTTCGGGTGGGGTCGGCCCAGGCCGGGTCGGACTGGACCCGTGCCCATTCGGACCCAGTTTCGTCTTTTTGGCCATATCTTGAGAACCGGGTGTCCACTTGAAGAACTGTATGTGGCACCAGAATCCTTGGATCGAGATAGTACTTTATGTATACTTCAATTCCGTTTTGGATAATGTTGGAGTATCGCTGGGTTGGATCGAACCATGAATCCAATTGGGCCCTCGGAGCAGAAACACTAATAACTTACAGACCGGGCATCCGATTGACGCATCGTCTTTTGCGTTGGGTCCCTTACGACGTGACAAAACTTTGGGATAATTCTTCATGAGACTTCGTGTGGGTTGAGGTATGACCGATGGTTTGATTAGCGGTTCTCCCAAAGGTGCAATTAGCGGGAATCCATTGGCTGGAATTGAGGCGGAGGTTGGAGACGAATCATACGGAGGTTAGTTACCTATCGACTCTGGGCGGGTCAGATCCTATGTTGGCCATTACAGGTGTTATTAACTATCAATCCTGTGTGGGTAAGCGCTCAACAATCCTCTGTGTGTCAGCGCATACTGAACCTATGTGGGTCAGATCCTGTGTGGGTCAGCGCTCAACGATCCTATATGGGTCATCGCATACCGATCCTCTGTGGGTCAGATCCTATGTGGGTTAGCTCTTAGTGATCCTGTGTAGGTTAACGCATACCAATCATGTGTGGGTCAGAAGAGGTTTTTACCTATCGACTCCAAGCGGGTCAGATCCTATGTGGGTCATTTGGGGGATTAGTACCTGTCTATCCTATGTGGGTCAGACTCTATATGTGTCACGACCCGCCCTCGGGGTCCGTGCCGTGACTACCCCAAGCCCGCCTTCCATAGGCCAGGGGCTGGCGACTAGCACCAAGGCGTAAATCCCGGTAAAAGGGAAGGCATTGCCTTTGTAAAGTAAACATACACCATAGAGTAAGCAAGCGGAAAGTAACACTAAGCAAAAACAGAGTACAACTAAAAGTGCGGAAAGTAAAAAGGGGCCGGAAATACAAGCCCAACTGTAAAGTACAACTCGAAAGGGAAAACAGCAACTGAAAAGTAAAGCTGCTACGCCGAGCTGTCCACTGGAAATCCCACCTGAAGGGTGGGTACAGATAGCCCCTCTGCTCCTCGGGTCCCGCCGTCTGCTCCGAGTATGTCCCGCCCAGTGGTCTGCCTCTGGGTACCGCCTCGTCGTATAGTCCACCTCCAGGTACCGTCCAGTCCTCGAACACTCGGCCTCTGTCAGTACTGGCTGTCGTCTGCAACCAACACAATGAGGTGCGGGCATAGCCCGTGCAGGGGTGAGTATAACGATACTCAGTAGGGACCCCGAGACCCTCAAGGTCTCACTAAAACCAACAAGGATAACCACAAGAAGATCTCAACAGTTAAACTCTACTTAGGTATATGCCCATACATATACCTAAGTTATCAAGTAACCCATCTCAGTCATGAGGAAACACAAGGATCATGAGATTAACGGATAACCACTACCCAGGTATATGCCCATACATATACCTAAGTTATCAAGTAACCCATCTCAATCATGAGGAAACACAAAGGTCAAAAGTCTCAGCTCAAACCAGGATTTTCATTATCGAAACCGTAACTGCTGAAGAGCTCCGTCTCTAGAGTGTACAGTGGTCCTGTCACGACTCCGAGGTACTGCTCACTAACCTAAGACTGCTGAAGTACTCCTCCTGTCGAGTACTGCGGGTCTGCTGCCAACTACCGGGCGCTCCGTCCGCTGAGGGTCTGCTGCCAAATATCGGGCGCTACCCAGATAGCCTACTGAGGTACTCCTCCTGTCGAGTACCGCGGGTCTGCTGCCAACTACCAGGCGCTCCGTCCGCCGTGGGTCTGCCGCCAAATACCGGGCGCTCCGTCCACTGGGCTAGTCGACTCACTCCAAGTCGAGTCGGTCAAGCAGTCGTCAGGTCTCAGCCGGCTACATGGTCTCCGTACTCTGCACGCTCGTCTCCGGGAGAGTCCGCTCCACGAGCTACTGGTCGATACTCCAAGTATCACAAGGTCCCGCGAAGA
Source organism: Viscum album (assembly GCA_963277665.1). Taxonomy (NCBI): domain Eukaryota; kingdom Viridiplantae; phylum Streptophyta; class Magnoliopsida; order Santalales; family Viscaceae; genus Viscum; species Viscum album. Next base: position 1,620,611,465 of record OY728125.1, read on the forward strand.
AGTGTCTCAAAGGACCGTCTCGTCACAGGGGTCTCAACGCAACAGACGGCGCGTCGATCGGACGCCCGGTCTGTGAGTTATTAGCCTTTTCGTCCCAGGGCCCCGGTTGGTTTCGTGAGCAAACCAATCTCGGCCGTAACTCAACTGTACCCCGAACTCCCATAGGGTATACTCAAAGGGACCGTTACTCAACGTAAACACCAACGCCGCTGACGGTTCGTCAAACGGACGTCCTGTCTGAAAGATATCAGCTTTCCCGTTCCAGGGGCCCGGTTGGATTTCGGGTGCGATCCAACCCGGCCACTACTAACTGTATCCAAAACTCGGGCGAAGGATACCAAATGTTCCGTATCGTAAACAGGAACTCAACGCAACAGACGGTGCGTCGATCGGACGCCCGGTCTGAGAGTTATTGGCATTTTCGTCTCCGGGGCCCGGTTGGTTTTTAAGGCAAAACCAACCCGACCGTACTCCACCTGCGTCCAAACCTCGGGTGGAGTATGCCAAAAGATCCGTCTCACTAAGAGGAACACAACGCGGCTGACGGCACGTCAATCGGACGTCCGTAGCTCAAGATATGAGCGTTTCCGCTCCGAAGGCCCGGTTGGTTTCGTGAACGAACCAACCCGGCCGAACTCAAAGTAATCCGAAACCTTGAGTGCAATATACCGAAACGACCGTCTCGATCCAAGGATCGCGTTGCCATAGACGGTTCGTCATTCGGAGGTCCGAGGCTCAAGTTATGAGCCAAAAACCAATTCTGGTTCGAAACGGGGGGGTCCGGGTCCGGGCCGACCCGGCCCGACCCCCCCCCCCCCCCCCCGGGGCGGCGCGGCGGCGGGCCGCGGCGGCTGGCGCCTGGCGCCGCACGAGGGTGGCACGCGGGGGCTAAGCCCCCGCTTCTTTGGAGCGGCGCGGCCTTGTGCCGCGCCTTTTGCAACAAACGGCCCCCCACGTGGGGGCCGGTTTGATTTAAAGGAACCGGGGGGCTGCTGCCCCCCTTTCATGGAACCGCCCCCCTCTTTAAGAGGGGGGTTTTACACGCTGGCCGGGGGAATTTATTCCCCCGGTTTTAAGCCTTCCGGCCGGCCAGCTGGCCGGCTGGTTTTCTCCAACGGGACCGGAAATTCCGGTCCCCCCCTTCGGCTTCCGGCGCCGGCGGCCCGACCGCCGGTCTTCTCTTCCGCCGCGGCCCGGAACCGGCCGCGGTATCCTCGTCCCGCCGCGGCCCGGAACCGGCCGCGGTGTTCGTCGTCCGGCGCGGTGCGACGGCACCGCGCCCCTTTGCCGTGCTTTGATATTCATTCAACGCGGCGCGACGGCGTCGCGTTCTTGTTGTTTCTTCCAAGGTGCGCGCGCGACGACATCGCGTAAGTTGAACGTACAATTATCCGCGTGGTGCGACGGCACCACGCCACCTTGCTTCCGCCCGCAAGATTAAACAACATGAACGATGGAGGGGGTTCGGCCGTGTTCATGCGGTCCGGCCCCCTCACGTTAAGCAATAACGCATCTTAAAATAATCAACATCCCCACGTTAGTTATACGAACCACCAGCAAGAATGAAATAATTAAATATTAAATCAACAACCCCTACCTTGGTATAAGGTTCGAAGATTTGTCTACGTTCCGCGGAAGACGACGTCGCGGAGGTCGGGCGTCGCGGTCGTCGTTCGTCAAATTCGACGACGAAGAGGCGCGTCTGAAGAGGCACGTCGTTGGCGAAACCTTGTACGCCGACGAAGGTTGTCCGAGGAAGGTGTGGTGTTCTCTCTCGTTGACACCGAAGACGAAGAAGAGCGGAGCGGCGTTCTTCGTCGGAACTTGAGCGTTCTACGTCAAGTCTTGAGGAAAGTCAAATAAAAAGGAAACAACGAACTCAAGAACCCCTACCTCGATAGTCGCACGTTGACGGAGTCGTGGAATATCGGTGTCGATTCCTTTGACGTCGGAGGAAGAGTCGTTGTCGATGGCGTTCGTCGCGGAAAACCGTCGCGGAAGAGATGATGCGGAAGAAGAACGTCACGTCGCGGATATGGCGTCGCGGAAAGACCGTGTTCTTCGGCGAAGAAGTTCTTCGTTGAAGAACGGCGTTCTTCGTGTTCTTCGTCAAGGTTGAAGAAGAAAGAAAAGCTCTCAACCACTCCAAGATGGCTAAGAGTTCTAACCCAACAAAATAAGACAAAGTCTTATTTTATTCACAAAAATAATTTCAAAGGTTTGAAATTCAAATAAGAGATAACTCCACATTTATTAACAAGTTGTCATGTTAATTAAAGAGGGGTTAAGGGAGTTTGAGGGAAGATGAGAGGTTTAGGTTTCGTGTGGGCCCCACCACACTTAATCCTCTCAAGGGAGGTTAAGTGGGTGTGGGTCCCACCCCTAACTCCCTTTGAGAGGAGTTAACCTAAAAAAAGTAAAATAAAAAGAATTCACACTTTTTATTCAACTTTTTTATAAATCTCCCAAAAACTAACTTTCAACCTGAAACAAACGCAACTCCCGAAAAGGTCTCTTTAAGAGAATATCGGCGCTGCGAGTTCATCGGTGCCCTCGGATTTCAATTCCGAGCACCGTATCAAAAGTTAGAAAAACCCGCTCGTTCGTTCACTGAACGTACCCGAGCCAAACTTCAGAAATTAATTCCGGGCACTCCGGGCCTCGGAATTAGGTGCCGTCTGAAACCGCGCTCTTGTAAAATTCTAAAGAAAATTAAGAAAAAAATTTCCCTTGAATTTTACGGGTCTTTACATTACTCCCACCTCAGGGCTTTACGTCCCCGTAAAGATACATCAAAAACTAGGGAAACAAAAGAGGGTACTGAGCATGCATCTGAGCCTCCCGCTCCCATGTGCTCTCCTGGAGATTCCCGTGCCGCCATCTGTTGCGCACAAGAGGAATCGATCGCCCATGTAGGACCCGCTCCTGTCGATCCTCTATCTCCACCGGAACCTCCGTAAAAGTCGCCCCATCGTCAACGTCAAGCTCCACATGGTCAAGGATGTGCATCGGGTCGTGCACGTATCTCCTCAGCTGAAACACGTGGAAGACGTCGTGCACCCGGTGCAACTGAGGTGGTAGAGCCAGGCGATAAGCCACCTCACCAACCCTGCTGAGGACCTGGAAGGGTCCGATGAAGCGCGAAGATAACTTGTCGCCGCGGCCAAATCTCCGAATACCACGTCGAGGTGAGACCCGCAAGAAGACGTGGTCACCATCCTCGAACTCTAGTGGCCTCCGCCTCCTGTCAGCGTATGACTTCTGCTGGCTCTGTGCTGTCCTCATCCGCTCCTGGATGACATGGACCTCCTCTGATGTGGCCCGGACCATCTCTGGTCCCACAAGAGCTGCAAGATTTCTTCTTTGCCGATAAGAGAAACCTGGTCTCATCCCCTGGATGAACCACATTCTTTGCCTAAAACAGTCAATCCTAACATGGATGATACTAATCCATACCAAGGATGACGTCGTAAGGCCTCGACGCTACTACTAAGAGATCCAACCGTTACTCTCGCCTCCAAGGGTTGAGTCACACTGTCGGCATCAGTGTGTGGTAACTGGTCTCCTCTAGTAGATGTCTCACAAGTGAGGGTCAAGTCAACAGTCAACTGGAACCTCTTAGTAACATCACAAAAGAGGACAGGAATGAAAACAACACAAAGGATGCGTCTTTTATTATTGCAGCTCATAATACAAGACGCTACACAAAAGCAGCAAGGAACCAGAAGTACAAGGATGTATCCACTAGTTCTGCTCCTGTCCATCGGCTCCCAGAGCTCCATGTTCGTAAGCTTCAGCTGCCTGAAGCTGTGCTCTCGCATGTTCACCCACTCCCTGTGGTCGGGGTGGACCTCCTGGTGGTGGTGGTGGCAGAGTCTCAAAGCGTCGTCCACCACCTGCTGCTCGGCCAGCTCCTCTGCCTCGTCCGCCTCCTCCCTGCGGACCGCCACGGTCGAACCTCTGCCTCTGCCTAGGTGGTTCCTCAACCGTCTGCTGCTCCTCCGCATGGCGGGTCGGGCAGTCACGAGCCATGTGGCCTTGCCCGCCGCATGCAAAGCACTATCTTCCACTCAAAAGACTGGCTCCGCGCTGTGTGCCCTGCACTGCTGAGCCAGTGCCCTGAGGTCGTCTGCCTGAAGGCCTGGTCTGTCTGGACCCCTGAGTCATCTTTCGGCTACCTGCTACCGAAGACTCCGCTACGTGCCGCCCTGCGGTGGGTCGCTGCGCTGGTGAAGACTCATCAAGGAAGCTCTCAATCAGAAGAGCCCGCTCCAGTACTCCTGTCTGAGTAGGTATGCTGAGGGAGATCAGCGATGCCCTGATCTCGTGTCTCAAACCCTGCTCGAAGGTCCGAGCCCGGAAGAATGGGTCCCGTACCATGTCGGTCGAGTAGCGCGAAAGATCGGTAAATCTCGCCGAGTACTGAGCGACCGTCATGCTGCCCTGCCGCAGCTGCAGAAGCTCCTGGATACGCACCGCACGAAGGGTGGCTGGGACGAACTCCGAGCGGAAGAGGCTCTCAAAGTCCGTCCAAAGTAGAGATGCCTCATCGTGCACTTGGAGCATCAAGCTCCACCATCGTCCTGCTGCTGCGTGTAGTAGGCTCGCAGCGAGGATCACCATGAGGTCTGATGGTGTCCTCACTAGCCTAAACACTCGTACCACTGCCTCCAGCCAGTCCTCTGCAACCTGGGGATCCGTCTCCCCGCAAAACCTAGGCGGTCGCTGGCGCTGAAACTCATGCAGTGCGCTGAGGCGACGTGCATCATCAGCGGCTGCTGCTGGAAGCATCGGGGGCTCGGCGGGTAGAGCTACCGCCGGTGCCACTGCTGACAAAGGGCCCTGCACTGAGGCCTCGTCGCTCGGTGGGCTGTCGTCACGCTCAACTCTCGGAACCCTAGCTGGCTGCCGTCGTGGGGCCATCCTGAAAGAAACAACGTAACACGATCAAACGATTATACCTGGTGAGCTGACCTGGTTTGAGCTGTTTTAAGGGGAAAAAAAACCTTTGAAAACACACACGCAATCAGTGTTTTCATGCACAAAGTCGGAAATCAGTTGTCAGGGTCCTGGTGTATGGATACGTCGGCCGCCCGCACCAACACTGGACTCCCTGAACTGAAAACCACACTCGGTACCCTTAACACTATTGCTTCACAGAAAGAAAGATCAGAGTCTGCGGTAGAACCGACCACCTTTGATACCAATTTGTCACGACCCGCCCTCGGGGTCCGTGCCGTGACTACCCCAAGCCCGCCTTCCATAGGCCAGGGGCTGACGACTAGCACCAAGGCGTAAATCCCGGTAAAAGGGAAGGCATTGCCTTTGTAAAGTAAACATACACCACAGAGTAAGCAAGCGGAAAGTAACACTAAGCAAAAACAGAGTACAACTAAAAGTGCAGAAAGTAAAAAGGGGCCGGAAATACAAGCCCAACTGTAAAGTACAACTCGAAAGGGAAAACAACAACTGAAAAGTAAAGCTTCTACGCCGAGCTGTCCACTGGAAATCCCACCTGAAGGGTGGGTACAGATAGCTCCTCTGCTCCTCGGGTCCCGCCGTCTGCTCCGAGTATGTCCCGCCCAGTGGTCTGCCTCTGGGTACCGCCTCGTCGTATAGTCCACCTCCAGGTACCGTCCAGTCCTCGAACACTCGGCCTCTGTCAGTACTGGCCGTCGTCTGCAACCAACACAACGAGGTGCGGGCATAGCCCGTTTAGGGGTGAGTATAATGATACTCAGTAGGGACCCCGAGACCCTCAAGGTCTCACTAAAACCAACAAGGATAACCACAAGAAGATCTCAACAGTTAAACTCTACTTAGGTATATGCCCATACATATACCTAAGTTATCAAGTAACCCATCTCAGTCATGAGGAAACACAAGGATCATGAGATCAACGGATAACCACTACCCAGGTATATGCCCATACATATACCTAAGTTATCAAGTAACCCATCTCAATCATGAGGAAACACAAAGGTCAAAAGTCTCAGCTCAAACCAGGATTTTCATTATCGAAACCGTAACTGCTGAAGAGCTCCGTCTCTAGAGTGTACAGTGGTCCTGTCACGACTCCGAGGTACTGCTCACTAACCTAAGACTGCTGAAGTACTCCTCCTGTCGAGTACTGCGGGTCTGCTGCCAACTACCGGGCGCTCCGTCCGCTGAGGGTCTGCTGCCAAATACCGGGCGCTACCCAGATAGCCTACTGAGGTACTCCTCCTGTCGAGTACCGCGGGTCTGCTGCCAACTACCAGGCGCTCCGTCCGCCGTGGGTCTGCCGCCAAATACCGGGCGCTCCGTCCACTAGGCTAGTCGACTCACTCCAAGTCGAGTCGGTCAAGCAGTCGTCAGGTCTCAGCCGGCTACACGGTCTCAGTACTCTGCATGCTCGTCTCCGGGAGGGTCCGCTCCACGAGCTACTGGTCGATACTCCAAGTATCACAAGGTCCCGCGAAGAAGTTTCTCAAAGGACCGTCTCGTCACAGGGGTCTCAACGCAACAGATGGCGCGTCGATCGGACGCCCGGTCTGTGAGTTATTAGCCTTTTCGTCCCAGGGCCCCGGTTGGTTTCGTGAGCAAACCAATCCCGGCCGTAACTCAACTGTACCCCGAACTCCCATAGGGTATACTCAAAGGGACCGTTACTCAACGTAAACACCAACGCCGCTGACGGTTCGTCAAACGGACGTCCTGTCTGAAAGATATCAGCTTTCCCGTTCCTGGGGCCCGGTTGGATTTCGGGTGCGATCCAACCCGGCCACTACTAACTGTATCCAAAACTCGGGCGAAGGATACCAAATGTTCCGTATCGTAAACAGGAACTCAACGCAACAGACGGTGCGTCGATCGGACGCCCGGTCTGAGAGTTATTGGCATTTTCGTCTCCGGGGCCCGGTTGGTTTTTAAGGCAAAACCAACCCGACCGTACTCCACCTGCGTCCAAACCTCGGGCGGAGTATGCCAAAAGATCCGTCTCACTAAGAGGAACACAACGCGGCTGACGGCACGTCAATCGGACGTCCGTAGCTCAAGATATGAGCGTTTCCGCTCCGAAGGCCCGGTTGGTTTCGTGAACGAACCAACCCGTCCGAACTCAAAGTAATCCGAAACCTTGAGTGCGATATACCGAAACGACCGTCTCGATCCAAGGATCGCGTTGCCGAAGACGGTTCGTCATTCGGAGGTCCGAGGCTCAAGTTATGAGCCAAAAACCAATTCTGGTTCGAAACGGGGGGGGGGGGGTCCGGGTCCGGGCCGACCCGGCCCGACCCCCCCCCCCCCCCCCCCCCCCCCCCCCGGGGGCGGCGCGGCGGCGGCGGTGCGGCGGCGCGGCGGCGGGCCGCGGCGGCTGGCGCCGCACGAGGGTGGCACGCGGGGGCTAAGCCCCCGCTTCTTTGGAGCGGCGCGGCCTTGTGCCGCGCCTTTTGCAACAAACGGCCCCCCACGTGGGGGCCGGTTTGATTTAAAGGAACCGGGGGGCTGCTGCCCCCCTTTCATGGAACCACCCCCCTCTTTAAGAGGGGGGTTTTACACGCTGGCCGGGGGAATTTATTCCCCCGGTTTTAAGCCTTCCGGCCGGCCAGCTGGCCGGCCGGTTTTCTCCAACGGGACCGGAAATTCCGGTCCCCCCTTCGGCTTCCGACGCCGGCGGCCCGGCCGCCGGTCTTCTCTTCCGCCGCGGCCCGGAACCGGCCGCGGTCTCCTCGTCCCGCCGCGGCCCAGAACCGGCCGCGGTGTTCGTCGTCCGGCGCGGTGCGACGGCACCGCGCCCCTTTGCCGTGCTTTGATATTCATTCAACGCGGCGTGACGGCGTCGCGTTCTTGTTGTTTCTTCCAAGGTGCGCGCGCGACGGCATCGCGTAAGTTGAACGTACAATTATCCGCGTGGTGCGACGGCACCACGCCACCTTGCTTCCGCCCGCAAGATTAAACAACATGAACGATGGAGGGGGTTCGGCCGTGTTCATGCGGTCCGGCCCCCTCACGTTAAGCAATAACGCATCTTAAAATAATCAACATCCCCACGTTAGTTATACGAACCACGAGCAAGAATGAAATAATTAAATATTAAATCAACAACCCCTACCTTGGTATAAGGTTCGAAGATTTGTCTACGTTCCGCGGAAGACGACGTCGCGGAGGTCGGGCGTCGCGGTCGTCGTTCGTCAAATTCGACGACGAAGAGGCGCGTCCGAAGAGGCACGTCGTTGGCGAAACCTTGTACGCCGACGAAGGTTGTCCGAGGAAGGTGCGGTGTTCTCTCTCGTTGACACCGAAGACGAAGAAGAGCGGAGCGGCGTTCTTCGTCGGAACTTGAGCGTTCTACGTCAAGTCTTGAGGAAAGTCAAATAAAAAGGAAACAACGAACTCAAGAACCCCTACCTCGATAGTCGCACGTTGACGGAGTCGTGGAATATCGGTGTCGATTCCTTTGACGTCGGAGGAAGAGTCGTTGTCGATGGCGTTCGTCGCGGAAAACCGTCGCGAAAGAGATGATGCGGAAGAAGAACGTCACGTCGCGGATATGGCGTCGCGGAAAGACCGTGTTCTTCGGCGAAGAAGTTCTTCGTTGAAGAACGGCGTTCTTCGTGTTCTTCGTCAAGGTTGAAGAAGAAAGAAAAGCTCTCAACCACTATAAGATGGCTAAGAGTTCTAACCCAACAAAATAAGACAAAGTCTTATTTTATTCACAAAAATAATTTCAAAGGTTTGAAATTCAAATAAGAGATAACTCCACATTTATTAACAAGTTGTCATGTTAATTAAAGAGGGGTTAAGGGAGTTTGAGGGAAGATGAGAGGTTTAGGTTTCGTGTGGGCCCCACCACACTTAATCCTCTCAAGGGAGGTTAAGTGGGTGTGGGTCCCACCCCTAACTCCCTTTGAGAGGAGTTAACCTACAAAAAGTAAAATAAAAAGAATTCACACTTTTTATTCAACTTTTTTATAAATCTCCCAAAAACTAACTTTCAACCCGAAACAAACGCAACTCCCGAAAAGGTCTCTTTAAGAGAATATCGGCGCTGCGAGTTCATCGGTGCCCTCAGATTTCAATTCCGAGCACCGTATCAAAAGTTAGAAAAACCCGCTCGTTCGTTCACTGAACGTACCCGAGCCAAACTTCAGAAATTAATTCCGGGCACTCCGGGCCTCAGAATCAGGTGCCGTCTGAAACCGCGCTCTTGTAAAATTTTAAAGAAAATTAAGAAAAAAATTTCCCTTGAATTTTACGGGTCTTTACAATATGGTCAGAAACAATGCCTCTTGATAGAATAAGATGATCTAGATTCGCGACTAATCATCTGTACTTCTATTCATTACTAATACCTGATTTGAGAAAAGAATCTGTTTGAACTAAGACTTTTACCTTCATGGTACTATCTTCATGGTGATACATGTGTGATACTTTTACCTTCTTGGTACTATCTACATGGTGATACCGGTGTGGTTCTTTTACCTTTGTGGTATTATCTTCGTGGTGATACCTGCGTGGTATTTTACCTTTGTGGTACTATCTTCATGGTGATACATGTGTGGTAATTTTACCTTCTCGGTACTATCTTCGTGGGGATAACTATGTGGTACTTTTACCTTCGTGGTGTGTCCATCGTAGTGTTACATGTGTGGTACTTTTACCTTCGTGGTGTTACCTTCGTGGTGTTGCCTTTGTGGTATTCTTACCTTTTTTATAATATGTGTATATCTTGATAACATAGGTGTATGTATTGTCATATTCCTAAGTAGAGTTGATGTCTTGATTTTTGGTTTTCCTTTGTGGAACTTTAGGAGACCTATGGGGTCTCGGGGTCCCTATTGAGTATCGTTATACTCACACCTTCACGATATTTGACCACACCTTGTTGTGTCTTGTGAATACGACATACAACATTGATCGAGGATAAGGGAGCTTGGACTGGATGGAAATAGAAGACGGACTATTTGGTGTGATGTGACGTAGGGACTACTAATCTTGAGTTGTACCTACCCTCCAGGTAGGATCCATGGTGGATGATCCAGGAGATGCTTTTCACTTTTCAAATGTATTTGTAATTTTGAGTTGTACTTGCACTTTCATTTGGGATTGTATTCTGGCCCCTTTACTTCTAGCACTCTTTATACTACAACATTTTACTTAGTGGTTTCTTCTTGTTGTGTTCTACTCTGTGTGGTTGTACAGGTTTAAAGACAATTCCTTCCTATTTTAGGGATATTCCTTTTCGGTGCTAGTCACCAGCCCCTGGCCTTTGGAAGGCGAGCTTCGGGTAGTCACGACATGAGCCCTGGGGGATGGGTCGTGACAAAGTGGTATCAGAGGATTTTGGTACTACCGAAGAACTAGGACTATGATTTTTTCTATGAAGAAATAGTGTTAGGTGTTATGAGTGTGGTTTTTAGTTTGGGGTGTCCAGTGTTGGTGTAGTGGCCGACGTATCCATACACTAGGACCATGAATTCTGATTTCCGACCTAGCACATGAAAACTCTGATTGCATGTGTTTTTGAAAAGTTTTTTTTCTTTTGATTTAATTGATGTCAGCTCACCAGGTATAACTTAAATACTGTGGTGAACCTAATCCTTATCAGGATGTCGCCTCTTAGACAGCCACCCAAGTATCCTGAGAGAGTATGCAATGATAGCCCACCAAGTGATGAGGCCTCGATGAAGGTCCCTCTTACAGCGTTAGCACCTTTAGGTGGTGTACCAGCAAAACACCACTACCAGTTGGGCAGACATTACCACTAGATCCACCAGTTGAAGATGCAAGCCAATTGAGCATGTTTCATGAGTTCCAGCAGTAGTGGCCTCCAAGGTTTCGAGTTGAGACAGATTCCAGGCAGCTGAGGACTGGCTGGAGGCTATGGCTAGAGTTTTCCGCCTAGTTGGGACACGGGTAGAGTAGATGGTGATCTTAGCTTCTAGTATTTTCAAGTGACTGACCATGTTGATGGTACGTATAGTGATGAGGCTTTGGTACGTGGACTGTTGCCTGAGATAGTACCTTCGGGTAGTGTGTCAGCTATATCACTACCCACAGGGCAGCAGTTACAACCAGCGGTACCAGTAAAGGACACATTTAGGCTTTGTGCCTCAAATGAGTTTCAGAATCGAATACCCCTTAGGTACTGAGGTGAGCCTGAATCATAGGCGGCTAAGGACTACCTGAGGAGGTGGCTGAGAGTTCTCTATAGAATCTATAGCTTCAGAAGGATCACATGTCGGTGTCTAAGTATTCATCGAGGTGTACCAACCATTCCTAGTACTCGATGAATACGATACGATCAGTGATTCGAGGCTCGAACTTCCAAGCGAGGTGTGTATAAAGACGCCAGAGCTAGAATTGTTCCTCTATGTATTCCTACCTATGGTAGGGTTCTAGAGAGAACCTCTATGGTAGAATGTTCTTTGGATGAGTGGATACAACCAGTGAATGTTAGTAGTTTGAAAACAAGAAACTGAAGCCAGTCTTGGAGACTTTGGCATGTAAAATGTTTTTGGAAGAGGATGTGATAGGGACAGATGAATCTACAGGGTAGTAGAGGTGGAATTGGAGCAAGGAGAGCAGCATGAGGTAGTATAACCACCACCTCAATGTGGTCCTCACCAGGATTAGGGAGCTGAAGGACATGAGAAGGTAGTAGCTGCATGCGGTCAAAGAGTGTTACCCAAGGGCTCCAAGAATGGTTATATTTACAGTTTGTGTATACTACTAGCTACCATATTAATAGAAATATAAAATAACCGTTCCTTCTTACCACAGATCTTGTCCAAGACCAAGAGTTTCCGGGTAAACCATTGACTTGACCCTCACGTCTAGAGATACCTTTGGGAGGATACTCGATAATCACACTTATAACGATGGTGTTATCTTACCCTTGAGTCGAGAGTTTCAGTTGGAACCTCTTGGTGGCAGCGTTGAGGCCTTACGATGTTAGTTTGGGTATGGATTGAGCATCCATAGTTCATACTCAGATTGACTGTATTAGGAAAAAAGGTTGTAGTTTATCTACAATGTTGGGATGGGTTTTTCCTTAGTCAGCGAAAAATAAAACCCAGGTAACACAGAATAAACTCTTACATAGGAGGGTGAAGCCGATCACTCATGAGTCGACTAGCCTTAACCTCATGGAAGTAGGAGTTTTGAGTTTTCAGTTCCCTATAGGAGTGGCTATACTTCCTCTTGGACTATGACCTTGAGATAGTTTATACTCACCGGAAGGGGAACATGGTAGCAAACACACTCAGTAGGTGGTCTGGTCTACAGCTGCTGAGTGAGGCGTTAGAGTAGCTAGCTGTTTTTTGGATATCCTACATGGATTGAGATGGAGTAGCTTATCTTCGGTTTCTGATAGTTACTCCCCCACTCCTTCAATGAGTTAGGGAGGTGCATCTTAGGGACACTGAATACGAAACTCGACGTGCTCAAATATCCACAGGATAGGCACTTGATGGATTTTCTGAAGGTGGGGAGCACGTCATCCTCTTCAGAGGAAGAACTATGGTACCATAGGTTCTACAGGTGGAAGTGTTGAGGGAGTTATATACGTCCCCTCTAAAGGTACATCCTGGAGTGGTGAAGATGTACCAGGACCTCCTGTGTTAGTACAGGTAGCCAGGGATGAAGAAATTAGTGGTAGAGTTTGTATCACGATGTCTCACTTGTCAGAAAGTGAATATTGCACAGAGCTAGAAGAAGTCTTATGCCGAAAAGAGAGGGAATCATTTGGAGTTCGAGGAGGGGGACCATGTTTTCTAGTGAGTCTATCCTCGATGGGGACTACAGAGATTTGGCCGAGGTGGAAAATTATCACCAATGTTTATCGGACCATTTCTGATACATTGGAGGATTGGTGAGGTGGCATACCGCTCGGCACTACCACCATAGTTGGAGTGGATGCACGATGACTTCCATGTATCCCTGCTGAGGAGATACGTGCATTGACCCTTCTCAAGTCATCGACTATGGAGATCTGGACTTAGACGATGGGGCGACGTTTACAGTGTTTCCAGTAGAGATTGAGGATCGACAGGAGTGTGTCCTTTGTGGGCGGTCGATACCTCTAGTGTGAATTCGCTGGTAGCCCAAGAACCTCCAAGAGAGCACATGGGAGTGTGAGGCTCAAATCCATGCTCAGTACCCCTATTTGTTTCCTTAGTATATGTTGTGACTATTAGGGATGTAAATCCCTAAGGTTGGGAGAATGTAATGTCCTGGAAATTCTGTATATATTTTTTAATTATTTGAAATTATTTCGAGACCGCGAAATATGACAGCGCGTGATTCTGAGGCCCAGAGTGCCCGAAATGAAGCATCAAAGTTTTTTCAAGCATTAATTAATGCACGTAAGAAATTTTTCTGAAAAAGTGGAATAAATCTTAAATAGTTTCCCCGATCAGAATTCTGAGGGCACCATTTCACTCTGGATGACAGGTTTACCCTAGGTGCGACTTAAGTTTCGTCGAAGCGAGCTTACGGTGAGAAAACCTGAAAATGGAATAACTGTAAATAAAATAATTAAATAAAGTTATTTTATTTTTAAAATGCTTATAACTCACGAATGGTAAATTAGATCAAAAATCTGAGACCACCACTGAACTAGTTAGGGTATGATTTCTATACGTAGATAATAACTTTGGTTGGCGCGGGCCACCATAGAAAGTTAGTTTTTGGCCGTAAATAAAATATTTAAGTGACAATTATTTTATTGTAAAATCCATAACCTCTAAATGGTAACTCGGATTGAAAATCTAAGAGTATTGTCGAGTTTCTTGGGGTGTATTACACTTAGGTAGAGCCTAACCTCGATCGGCGTAGGTTGAGGTTGACTATTAATAATTTTCTGATTTTTTTTTCGGGTACATTCAATGAACGCATGAGCAACGTTTTCTAAATTTTTAACCGATTCTTGGATTAAAAATTTTGGGGTCACAATTGCATTCGTAGTGTCGGGATTCACTTAAGGTAGGATTTAAATTGACCGTAGTAGGTCTGGGGAAAAAGTTTGGTTTTAGGACTTTTTAAAGAAAGTAAATATAATAATTTTTTTTATTCTCTCTTATCCTCCAACGGACAAGCACAGTGGGACTAGCGATGTGTCAAGCCATTAAATGGCCTAACCCATCAATCCTAGTAACTGATTAACTGGGAAAATTGAAAGCCTCCTAATATATGAGCTCACATTAATTCCCAACACTGTTATACACCCACCTCTTATACTTATATGGAGCATGGGGAGTAGTGTCATCATAGTTTCGCCAAGCAATGAACTGCTAAAGAAGTGTCGCGACACTGAGCCATTGGATGACGAAGACGGTTTCGGTAAGTGGTGACAATATACACCGAATCCCTCAGCGAGGATCAATGATCAAGCAAATACATTGGAGGATGTTGTGGGGATGATGAACACCGACCCACTTCCTCGACCATGGGCATTCCTCCATCGTTGACGAGTTAGGGGTTTGTTTTTAATATGATTGAATTTATTTGATAATTCGTCATATTATGGTTTCTCAACGACGATGGCCAAACTAACATGGCCATCGTTCCGTGTATATACCTTGCCTCTTATCTTTTGATTCTATGCACGTTCCCTGTGGGTTCTTCAATGCCAAATATTTAATGATTCTAGAAACAAAATATTTTGTAGAGCCCGAGAAATGGATGCAGATCTCTCGACCCAAAAATCACGAATATGCGATCATTTTATTTTTTCAGGCTAAGAACGAAGATATGGTGACCCACGAAAGAGGAGGAGGGTCGGCACACCGGTCGACCACATGAAAGTAGGGCGGCGCGCTTCCGCGCTGCTAGATGAGTAGGAGACCACATTCACAATGGAGGATGAAGAGCAGCCGTCACCTGACTGGCCAAGGTGGAGCAGCAGTGTGCGACCGAGCCGCTGGGAGGAGGACCGAACGGATCACCTTGCCAGCCGTGACAGATTGGTGAGACCCACTTGGGTCCTGCGGGTGATGTGGCAACACCCTAAGGCATTATACTTTGGAATCCAAAATGTAGGGGGGGATCCCCCTTCGGTTTCAGCTCGGGCGGACTGCCCCACCATGTGGTGCCTAGTGGGCCGCACTACCGGGCCGCACCACCGGGCCGCCCCCTACGTGGGTAATGCCGGAACATGGCCTAGCGATCCAGGCCCGCCGAGGTCGAATCCATCCAGGATGGACCCAGGTCGAGCTGGGTCGACCAGAACTGGGTCGGGTCAGACCAGACCCGGACCCATTCAGACGCCGTTTAGCCTTTTTGGACATATCTTGAGAACCAGGCATCCGTTTGACAAACCGTATGTGGAACCAGAATACTTGGATCGAGATGGTCCTTTAGGTATACTCCAATTAAGTTTTGGATATTGTTGGATTATGTCCAGGTTGTATCAAACCCCGAATCGAACCGGGCCCTTGGAGTGAAAACGCTAATAACTTACAGATCAAGCATCCGATTGACCTGCTGTCTATTGCGTTGGGTCCCTTATGACATGACAGAACTTTGGGATAATTCTTCATGGAAATTTGTGGTGGTTGAGGTCTGAACAATGGTTTGAGGAGTGGTTCTCCCAAACAAGCTATTAGCGAGAATCCAGTGCCTGACAGTGAGGCGGAGGTTGAAGAAAGATCATATGGATGTTAGTTACCTATCGAGTTTAGGCAGGTCAGATCTTGTGTGGGTCATTGTGGGGGTTAGTACCAATCAATTCTATGTGGGTCAGTGATCTATGATCCTATGTGGGTTAGCTCATACTGATCCTGTGTGGGTTATATCTCAGCAATCTTGTGTGGGTTAGCCCATACCGATCTTTTTTGGGTCAGATCATGTGTTGGTTAGTGCTTAGAGATCTTGTATGGGTTAGCGCATATCAATACTATGGGGTTCAGATCCTGTGTGGGTCAATAGAGGTTAGTAGCTGTTGACTCTAGGCATGTCGGATCCTGTGTGGGTCATTGTAGGGGTAGGTACCTATCGATCCTGTGTGGTTCAGACTCCGTATGGTCAGCATCAGTGTCTCTGGACAGAAGAAGATGATCTACATCGCAACTAATCATATATACTTCAATACTTAACTAATACCTAATTTAATTAGAGACTATGTTTGAAATAAGACTTTTACCTTCGTGTTACTATCTTCGTGGTGATACCTGTGTTGTACTTTTACCTTCATGGTACCATCTTCGTGGTGATACCTGTGTGGTGATTTTACCTTCATGGTATATCTTCATGGTGATACCTGTGTGGTATTTTACCTTCATAGTACTATCTTCGTGGTGATACCTGTGTGGTACTATTACCTTCGTGGTACTATCTTCCTAGAGATACCTCTATGGTACTTTTACCTTTGTGGTGTAACCTTTATAGTGTTACCTATGTGGTACTTTTACCTTCGTGGTGTTACCATCGTGGTGTTACCTTTGTGGTATTCTTACCTCATGTATGAGATATGTATATCTTGATAACATAGGTGTATGTATGGGCATATAGCTAAGTATAGTTGATGTCTTGCTTTGTGGTTTTCCTTTGTGGAACTTTAGGAGACCTATGGGGTCTTGGGGTCCCCACTGAGTATTGTTATACTCACCCCTGTACGGGCTTCGCCCCCACCTTGTTGTGTCTTGTGCAGATGACGTACGACATTGATCGAGTATTAGGGAGCCAGGACTGGACGATACTTAGAGGTGAACCATTTGGTGTGACATAATGCAGGGACTACTGATCGTGAGTTGTACCTACCCTTTAGGTAGGATCCATGGTGGATGATCCATGAGCTTCTTTTCACTTTTCAATTGTATTTATACTTTTTAGTTGTAATCGTACTTTCAGTTGGGCTTGTATTCCAGACCCTTTACCTTCAGAACTCTTTTTACTAAAGTAGTTTACATAGTGGTTATTTCATGTTGCGTTCTACTCTCTGTGTTTGTACATGTTTAAAGGCAGTGCCTTCCCATTTTAGGGATACTCTTTTCCGGTGCAAGTCTCCAGCCCCTGGCCTATGGAAGGCGGGCTTGGGGTAGTCACAACACGGGCCCCGGGGGATGGGTCATGACATATATGTCATTAATTAACTACATGATGTTCTCTTGGTAATTTAAATTAATTTTATTAACCATGTACTATAATAATAAAAGGAGACATGGTAAATGTTAAACTATTTAACTAAGAGTTAAATCTAAAAGATAGGGTTAATATGGATACCTAAACATGTATAAAACCTATTGGTTGAGAGTTTTTCGACCCAGACCCACCTTATACTAGATATAAATTCTTTTGGTGCCATTACAAACCCCAAATGATTTTATAGTAAAATATAATTTCAATCTTTTCCTAAAGTGACCATCACCTCTCTTATAAAAGGGTATTTCCCCTTCTCTTAAAACCACACCTCCAAAGCCATTTGGCTAGGCCAAAACCTATTCCAATATCCTCCAAAATACCCTCAATTCAACCTATAGGCCTTAATTAGATCATAAATCCAACCTAAGGATCCCATTTGATCAAATAAAAAAGGAAGCACCCAAATAAGAGGTAATAATTTCATCACCTCTTTCAAAGTTATTTTCTTTTTCTACTTCCTCTTTCATTGTTGTTTTCATACCAAAATAATAACTACAGTACCTTATACATATTGTTATGTTATTATAAATATGGTACAACCATATTCGTCATTATATCCATCCTATGAATGAAAAAGTCACGATACGTGCGTGTGTACGACTTACCGTCTCCACGTCGTGGTGTAGTTTGTTATTCAACACATCATTATTTGGATGGGTATAATAGTGAGTATAATTTGTGTAAATAATAAATATAACATTTTAATGATTCTGAATATATGATATACCATCCAATTACATATTATTTCACCAATAATATAATCATATTGTCGCTAATGCGTACGTATAGATTACCGTCTCCACAAACGTGATGAGCTTCATTCCCCATCATAACCATTCATGAATAATTTTTATTTTATGATTAAAAATATTGTTTATGAACATAATTTCATTCTAGATATGAATCAGATACATCCTATCCATAATAATCATGACTTACATAACAAAACATGTAAAGGAAAATGAATCAGTTAACTGCCTAAACAATGATACTACTGAAATATTATTAACAATGAAATATTAAAAGATCACATATGATATCATATTTATGTATTTAGTTCTTGTATAATTTTATAACCAAGATTTAACAATTATATATAAGGTTAACATACCCTTGACCAAGGAAAAGTACAAGATAAGGGTTAATTCCTCAATCTCATTGTTATCTGAGATTGTTTATGTGTGAGTATTTACTGGGGCATATTTATCATCCATGTCCATGATTCATAAAAGGGTTTTCAAAATGATTTTTAGGTACTATTTAACTAAGACATCATTTTTAAATGTTTTAAAATTTTATTCTTATAATGATTTCTCATTAATGTTCATGTTTTCAAAATGGTTTTAAGGATTTATTTATATGGACATGAATGTTTTAAAATGATAATTATTTTCCAAAGTTTCAATGTGGTATAGGAAACATTGATTCAAAAATATATTTTAAATGTGTCCCTTTATAAATTGGTTCCTTTTAAAAGATTTCACAAAAAAGGATATTTCTCTCAAAGATTACTGTTCATTTTCAACTATGTCAACATCCTTTACTGGATATTATTATTTATTGAGGTTGATTTATTATAATATAATCTTTAATATTTTATTAAATGAGTTATTATATGTTTGACTTTGGATGTGATATTTTTATACCATTCATATTTTATATTTAAAGTATTGACATTTAGCATGCTAGTTTTAATCTGAATGTTTATGTTATGTTTCAAAATTTTCATATGACGAATGCATTGGACTTTGAAAGTGACCGATGGAGTCCGCTATAGCTCCTTGATGCATCGGTAGGTCTCATGAGACAAACTAGTGTCTTGGGACAAGGCCTTGACAAATTTTTTATTTATAGTATTGGAACAAGGTCATGAATATGTGTTTATGTTGTTCAGTATTATGCATTCCCACATTATAGAATTTAGTTATTACATGTGATTATTCGACTAGTATAATATACATGTGCATGTTTATATGGTATTATTTGATTTTTATTGCCAAATCATGTTCAATTTTATGTTTAAAATGCTGTTTTTTATTAAACATATTGCCTTATAAGTTTATAGATTCCTCTAAGTTATTTACCCTTACTGAGCATCTCATCTCACCCCTTTCTTATGTTTTGTATTCCCAGGACTCCAAGAAGTGTGTTATGATTGATATGAAGGGTTAATCTAGGGGTATAATGGAATTTTAAAATGATTATTTATGTTGTGTTTTATGTTTGAATTTTTAATGTAACGTTCATGTATTTAATCTATTTTCCAAGACTGGTAATATGATTGGTCCTTCTGGACTTGATTCATTGTAATCATGCCAATGTATTAAAATAATGCACCAGATCCGATATTTTGGGGTTGGGGCATTACATCTACTTTCCTTTATGGGATGAAAAAATCCTCCTCAATTATTTCAAATCGTTTGTCTTGTTCTTTCATTGTATTATGTAAACCATCAATTTCCATTTTTTGTTCTTCAAATTTGAGCTTGTACTCATGAATCATATCTGAGTTCTCTAGTTTTGGAGATTTATTGTTTTTAATTATATCCATTAGTTCAGATTTCTTTTCTTCCTACTCCTTTATAATGATTTTGTAATTATAAACTACCATTATATCTTTCTTTGTTTTGTCTCCCTAAATGTCTATCTTTTCAAGTGAAACTTCTAAATTGACATAAAGTTCAACTCTTCCTTCAACTTCTCCATCACCATTGTCTCTTATTTATCTTATTGTCGAATTTTTGAAAACTGCCACCATAGTATTTTATTCACGATACATGAATTCCTACAACTATTCTACCATTGATTCTTCTAAACATCCATTATATTTATAAATCATAATCTTCTTTTTAACAATTTTTTGTTTAAATGATTCCTTACTTTCATGTAGGCTAATGACTTTTTCATGGTAATTTCATCTTCATCCTCTTAATCTTCCTGAAACATCTTGTATCACCTCATTGTAATATATCCATCCTCACCACATCAAAATCTGATAAGTGGCAGTTTCCTTTTGAACATTCCTTTTTGTCTATTAGGATTTGAAGAAAGGAATGACATCTCCTCATCAGTTTCTTATTCATCATGACTATATTCAATGGTGAGATTCTTTATGGCCTTAAATGACACTTCTTTGGACTTATAGTTTTCCACATACTCATTATCATCATTTCTTATTTCTTATGAGATAGTATTACTATTAAATCTACCCATTGTAAGCTCCGTTTCATCTTTATCTTCTAATGTAATCACTTTTAGTTTTAAATGAGGTGGAAGTAGTATCATGATAAATTTGAAAATCTTTATATCTTCAATAATTTCTATTAGACCGTGAATTTCTTCCACAATAACATTCACCTAGTTAAATAATGCATAGAAATGTTCATTGGGGTGCATTATTCAATCCTCATACTTATTCCATAGAACCTACAACATTTCTTCTATGACTTTTGATTCACCAACATAAATATTCATAATATTTTATGATAAAACATGTGATTACTTACATGAACTAACCTCTGTATATATTGTATTGAATAGTGATCCCCCTAAATTTTATATTCTTTTAAAATTAGCATAAAATTCCCTTAAGTCATCTTCTGATTAATCACCACTCTCGATATTGGAGGAAATTCCATGCATCACTATTATAAAGAAAACTATTTCAAATGACCATAAGTAGCACTGCATTCGATTCTTCCATAATTGAAAATTGTTTCCATCAAATATAAGAAACCATTTTTTATTGACAACCTCCATTTAATATATTAATGGAGAAACCTTGACCTTCATCATTTACCTCTAATACCAAATATTTTCCTAACATGGATGAATTCCCAGAGGGGGGGGGGTGGTGAATCAGTGTATGACATATAAAAAACAAAATCCCCCTAATATCTTATTTTATCATTATAAAAAACAATATTCTATCACTTTCCTATAAAAAATGTATGAACATAAATTAAATCATGTATGATACACAACAATTTTACTTAGTTAACCACCAGGCTCACTGATTTAACAAAATTTAGGGATAGCTCACTACTTCTAAAGGACACTCACTTAATCACTAATTCTATGGATCATTGTTGGTGGAATGTAATAAATTATTCCCCTTAATTTTATCACTTCTATAGAATGGAATCACCCACGGTTTATGGACATATAGGTCCCTTCATTATCAGTAATGAATACATCCTCAGTTGTCAATAGATGCTTAATTGAAGTCCCACTTGACGAGTATCACATTACCATATATTCATTGGAAAATACTTTCTAAAACATTCAGGATGCTTACTACCATCGCGATGCCAACCTCTTTCACAATGCCCAGATAGCCTTCACAAAAAACCTCCTTTCATGAATCTCACTTAGACTTCACGAAGCAAATTACTTTCATGAAGCTCACATTTCATTTTGAGCTCAATCACTTTCACGACATTTTCAATTTTTTCAATCTTTATAGCCTTCACAAACTCCCTTTCATTGCAAACATTTTCACAATATCACCCTTTACAAATCACCTTTTTGAATTCAGAGCCTATAGGTTTTCTTTAAGGAATCACCTACATTTCTGAGTGGGGTGTATATGCCTATTTAGAGGTGTTTCCTATGATTCTATAAGATTCTATCCACTTCATCACCATTTCAAAAAAATCTCCAATCTCATTTTAAATTCACCTTATTTCTACAAATCACCATGGGAATTTCCAATTCTCAATGCATCTCGTAGTCTTGAAGATTTCTGTCAAAACCTTTTTTTGTTTGCGAATCCACACTCATAATAATCCACACCATTAAAAAGTTCCCTTCATAAGACCTAGTATTCATAAAACTTGTGCCTTTAAAATATTTTTATAATTCCATATAATAAATAAAAAATTCATGATGATACCCATCCTCAAAATTTTAGACCCCAAAAATTTGGTGAACACTGGGAAATGGTGTCACCTTGTTTACACAATTTTCTGGACCAATTCCAGAGCATACAATCCTTTTTCATGGATATTTGTTAACATACCATGTCCATAATATCTCTAAAACCCCACAACATACCTTGGGAACCTACATTGTCAACAAAAAAAATCAACACAAAAATATGGAAATGATGCCTTGATTGATTTTTTCCAAACATATTAAAATAATAGATTTTATTAAGAGATCAATTTTCCAGGAGAACTTCAAGGAATTTATAATGATTTCAATGTGAGTAGTCATATTTCTAACCCCATTTCTTTTATTTCTTACTTCCCTGAGTCTCATTCTATAATTACATGATAATGAAATAAGTGTTTATTTCATAATGAATGTTTTTATTCTAATTAAATATTAATTATCCACATATAATTATTTTTACTAAGAAAAATTATATAGATATTCATGACTTGTGCCAACCACAACCTTCACAAAGCCAAAAATTCAATTTTTTATCACTATATCACTTAAATGATTCTAAAAGTTAAATACATGTATAAATGTGACCCATAAAATAAAATTATTATTACCAATAGAAAAATTATAATCCACATTTTATCATTATTTGAGAAAGGATAAAGTTAATCGTGCATTGTACAAACTACTACCTCTACAAAGTAATGTATCTCGTTTTTTTCTAGTTTCAAAATTATTTATTAAGAACACTTAAAATCACATTAAATGCCTTAAAATTGTATAAATAGAATCATTATTATTATTTAAAAATGATATAATTTCATAAGAAACCATTTTTATAATAAAAACATTCATTTTTCAGTGATCTTCAAGTTTGGTCAGTCAAATATATTAATTGAACAATGCTATAGTATAATATATTTGTTGAAAATAGGAACTTAATTATGTATAATATATGATATAAATAAGTAAATAATTATTTTATATTGTTTTTTATAGTTATATTAATATCAAACAAATTAGTTAATATAAAAAAATTCCATTTATTAAAAATCATTGAAACATAATTGTTCCCATTTTCCTCCATATGAACCTTGACGAAAACTAAAATAAAATAAAATTATAAAATAATAAATAATTATAAAAAATAAATTATTGTAACATATTTTATCTATGAATGAGGAACATTTATAAGAGAATGGTTAAAAAATATTATGAAAGTAGTATAAAATGATTATTATTTACCTCCCTTGATATCTATGATAAATTAAAAAAATAACTCATATGTAGATGGAAGATAATTATATATGAAGCTTATAAAAGTTAATGTATATAAATTGGATTTTTAAATACAATATTAATATATCTATGTTTGTTAATTAAGATCTTAGAGTGCATTAGACTAAGTAGGGAAACAATGTAAGGGTTTTTTATCTAAACGATTCACCCATTGAGATATATTACCTATTTTAGAGACATTTTATTTTAAATAGTTCATCTATTTACCATTTAATATTTTGTATCACAATCCTCTAATTATTCATGATATTTAATTATGAATTTTAAATCATCTCCATTAGGGAATTTTTACATGTATATTTATTTAGTTTTAAAGGGTTTCATTTTCACGATTTTAATTTCATGACATAGGTCTGATATTTATCATGATTGTTTATTTAATATGTTATATTTATATAATTTTTCTCTGCTATATTAAATATCTTTCATTTAATGTGATTTTAATTTCTATCTCATGATCTTACTCTGAAACTCTTTGGATTCTTATATAACAAATATTGTGAGGGTTTTATCTCCAATAAAATTTTAAAATATATATTTATATTTAATGATAATCCATTAAGGAAATTTTTATAATTTAACTCTAAAATCAGCAACATTTTATTCTCCACTGGTAATTATTGGGTTTTTACTTACCTTCTTTATGTTTCATTTTACCATGTGAATCATTATTTATATATTAAATGGAAACCAACTATAACAACCCAGGAATTTCATACATTTACATTATATATATGTATATGGATATTCATTACATTTCATAAACTCACACCTGGGGATCATAAAGGTAGAGTGCCTTTGGAAACAATGACACATATCCAACTCGACCAAAAGGGAGTTATGTCATCTCCCACTATTTTATTTATAACTACAAGCCTTATTATACATATAATACATAATATATTTCTTTATAACCTTAGGAGAGGAAAAATTACAAAAGGTGAGTTTAAATGCACAGTAAGGGTTAATAAGGGAGATATATAATAATGAAACAAAAATAAGGTTTTGAGAAAATCTTAACAGCATTTGAAAAACATACCCTACATATCAAATACCATAATCTTGAGTCATAGAATAAAGATTTGTATTTAATAAGTCTTGAATCATAATGGAATTAAAGAACATGATCCATGATAGTATAACATTAGCATAATACATATAATTGTGGCATATGAATAAGTATAGAAAATCATTTCAATTTTAGTAAAGTCTGACTTCAATGTCTATCATAGTGTAATGGGTTCACTCCCTAAACTATAATTGTTTTTAGGGTTCACCAACATGGCTATCATAGTAGACAAAGTCCCGTACATAACTAGAATCACTCCCCATTCCACTCATTTCCATCTCATGAGATATAAATATTTACCCAATGAATTGGAGGTAGATATATTTCCCACTAATCCAAAAATAAAAAAATACATATTTATTATAAAGGGTCATAAGAATTCATAATGTCATAAGACTTTATATGAAATAGGTTTCATAAACATTACATTGTATCATAACATGAGGAAAAGAGACAGGTTTCACCATCATTTCATCTTTGAATCATAGCATAACCCTTGAAAAGAAGTTGGTTTCATAAGTATTTTATCATGGTAAAAATTTTAGAAGATAAATGGGTTTCATAAACATCATTACATTATAAAAATAAACTATCTACATAAAAAATAAGAATTTTATTCTTGGATCCTATCCCTAGGAAATAATATGTATTATCAATGAATGTCATCTTAGAATCAAAATTATTTTGAAAGATAACTTGGAACAATTCATGAGGAAAATAACATTCTAATTTTAAAAACACTTTTTAAAACATAAAACATTTCAAAAAAAATCTACTTGAAAATAACATAGGAAACCTATAAAGGGAGCCTTAAAAATAATTTTAACCATTTCATGAGGAAAAATCTTTTACTCTTCTAAAAATATTTTTTAAAACATAAAAAAATTGAAAATACTTTTTTAAAAAGTATCCTTCAAATAAAATAATGGTAATGACAGTGGTGAGTTCCATTCATGTCGCACAAGTTAAAATAAAGATTCCTTTCATAGTATCACTAAAATCGAAATGGGATGTTTTGGAAAATAAAATGAACATTCCATTCAATTTTTTTTAAAAGTTTAACATGATTAAACATTTATTTAATAAATTATTTTATAAATTATAGATAATTAATTTAAAATAATTTTACAAAACTTGGGTTAAAAAAAAGGGTTTTTGACCAAAGAGTGAAATAAAGACAACTTTTCTTAAAAATGTTATTTTGAACCCTGAAGTACATATTGAAAGAAAAATAAAATGAAAATATGTATTAAAAAATATAACCAGTGTAGAATAAAATTAATGACTTTCTTCAGAGACATATCATAATATTTCTTTATTGGAAGAAAAATCCTAAACAATCATGATAAATAATGGGATTGTAGTATAAAACACTTACAACTTTGGTAACATTGATTCATAATACCCATGAAAGAATAAAATTAAATTTAACAAATAATATCATAAAGATAAGTATATTCCTGACATAAAAATTCAATTTTTAATTATGTACACGTCATAGAAGAAGATATATTCAAAATAAAACATAGGCCCCCAAGAAGGAAATTTGAGAAAAAAATCCCTTACCGCTTTGGTAATATCAGAGCCATAAAACCCTTGAATTATAGAAAATAAAATAGATATCAAAATAAAAGTAATTATCAGGATAATAATCATAAAATACATTAATGGGTATTATATAGACAACAAAAAAGATACAGGTGTTGATTATGGCATGTGTCTCGTAGAATAAAAAAGTGAGATGAAATCCCTTACTGCTTTAGTAATCTTTTAATTTTTTAAAACCCATAAATCATAACATAAAATAAAACATAAAATATCAAGAAAATAATAATATTTGTGATAATAATTTCAATGTATCAGTATAAGAAACACACAAAATAAAATAGTGGTGGATTTTCATATGTCTCATAGAAAAAAAGAGATTAGAAATCCTTTTCCATATGTATTGACTTCCTTAATACTCCATATAAACTCATGTATAATAAATATTAGTTTATTATGAATATATTAAAGAAACTCACCTCCATATAAAATACTATATGTGTTTTACTTTTAACCTTTAATTATCCATTTATAAACAATTCCACGTTAAAGTCACTTTTCGGGAAATAACTACTTTGCTTTTCATGTACGTTTTGATTTTATATTTTTGGTACCCTTACTTTGATCATTTTTATATAATATTAAGACTTAAAAACATTATTAAATTATAAAATATATTCATTATAAATTTATTTATAGTTATCCAAGGAATTATAGGATATAAAATGAAATACACCATTCCTGAAGACGATAGGTCATACGTACAAATGAACGTGGTTTCAATTTTCATCCTGGAAGGACAAAAAGAAAGGTAAATAATATATTAATATTATATAGTAACTTTTAGTAGATATATATCAAATATTTTCATTAAACAAATCCTTATTACCTCTTATATAAATCAAGAACGAATCACAATGTTTCACAAGGCGATAGTCTTCCATACACATGATGGACATTATTGCATTCCCAAAAAATGGAAGGTATGAATGAATATGTTATATCATGATTAAATAAGAATAATAATATCATAAATATAATATAAAAACAATAAATAAATCATTATATGATCCATGATTGGTGGTGATGGAAAATTAATATCATCGATTCATGACGCAGTATTCCGCCATACTCACGAATAGTGATTTTTAACCCATTTCATAGAAGGGGAGAATAACTAAGTTTTTGGAATTAACATAAGAAATATTATTATATAAAATATATTGATATTATAATATCATCACGGTTTAATAATTATTTAATTAGGTGAATGAATAAATATAAAAAATGCTCGGTTCATAACATTATCCCTTCCTCACACAACATCTTTTTCTTTTCACCAAAAGGATTAATAAGTTGGATTTATGACCAAACTAAGGATTTTATGATGAGATTATATAATTAAGGAATTTTTTTCCCGATATTTTACAAAACAAATGGTTTTTTTATTTTTCAAGAGCATAGGAGAAGGGGTGTCCTTTTATAAGTGAGATGAGTGGAAAACTTGTAATTGTTAAAAAGAAAAACATGTACCACATTTTTCTCCTTCCATGAGGCTTCAAAATAGGCCATTATAGATCATAAAAGATATAAGTTATAAATATTTCTTCCCAATGTTGTTTGAAATATTTTTGGGAATTTGTTTGGCCATATAAATTTACATTATTCATTTTAGTAAACAAATTTTTACCTTAACCATTAAAAATAATTTTTACTAATTTTCCTATTAATTATGGTCAAAACTTAATTTTACCTTATTATATAACATAAATATTTATTATTAAAAATATCGAATCCATTTTTATAATATCTACTATTAGAATTAGAAAATTTCAATTTAAAATTAAACCCGCATATGAGACAGGAAATATAAGGCCCCAGCCTTAAATATTACTTAACCTTGAGTTATTTCAAGAATACATGTTGAGGATCTTTTTAGGTTTAGAGTTTTAGAGAATTAGATCATAAAACATGCATTACATTCCACATTTAAACAAAGTGGTTACATAAAAGATAGTATTCATTTTTCCCATCAAAGGAAACATATTTAAAATAAAACATGGATTCTATCTTGACACTTCTTTGACACTATCATAATATCATGTACCTTTCCCTTGACCTGTGAAAAACATTTCGAAAACTTGGGATGAGCATAAAAAGCTCAGTAAGGGATATAAAAATATGTAAAGGAAACATGAGTACATATATACATAAGAATGAAATCATACTTTACCCATAAAACATAAGCACTTTAACATACCTCATCAAATCATGAATAAATCATAGAAATCATAAGACATAAAGGTAACTTGAGGTATTCATAACATTTTTACGTAGGGAGTAACCCTCTTGGTTACGTTTGGAATACCCATCACAGTATATTCCCTAAATCTCTTCAGAGAAACCTCAACGTTTAACCCCTTCACGTTACCCAATGCATTGGAGAGATATATCGGGCTCACCCGCCCTTAGTTTATCACGGGACCACCCATCTTCATAATAATGCCCAAGAACCATAACATAATCATATCACATAAAACATGCATAAATGAAACATAACATTTACACTTTTCAATAACAAGATATAAATACAATACATTGATATAAAAAAATTATGAAAACCATTTACAATACCAAAATAAAAGAAAAGAAAAACATCATATTTATTTTTCATTTTAAAAAAAGGTATGGCTTGTAGAGGAAGCTGAAACTCAAATAATGGTCACGGCGGCAGAGAAGTCGCTGTCGACGCATACGTACGACAAAAAAATTCCCTTTTTTCGTTTAGTAAAACACTTTGTATAAAAAAATATTCCTTTCAGATAAACGTAAAAGTCAAAGGGGTTTATAAACCGTATAAAAGAAAGTTGTGTATAAAACATAATATGCCTCAATGAAAGGAGATTGAGACGAAATCCCATACCTCAGGCCCAACTTGACTCAATCGTTCTTTAATGTCCTGAATAATAAACTTGAGTTAATTTCTACTTTCTTAAGAACCTTTTTCAATTTCATTATTCCTTTTATATCACTTATTACCATGTCATGAACACTATGTAATTATTTAAGTTAATAACAGTCGTTTTAACGATCATTGGTACTTGAGTCAAAAATATGCTCTTTATAATTACAAGTTGTTCATGTATCCATTATATCCAGAGTTATACTCATGATTTATATATCATATATATCATATATATCCAGTATATACATGCATTTATAATATTATATAACATTTAGAGGTAAGAAATGAAATGCACCGTTCATGGAGACGGTAAGCCGTACGTACACATGAACGCTACTTCCATTTCTATTTCATATTTAATGGAATTAAAACATAATGATACATAATAGTATTACAATTCCAGTATTGTATCATATATAATATCATTCAATCTATCCTTTATACGTACCACATATGGTATTAACGAATCAAATCACTTTGAGGGGGTGGTAGTCCGCACTTCCTAAAATGAAAATATCGCGTTTACCCATAATGGAAACCATAAAGGTATATCATAAATGAAAAATACAGAAGCTTAAGTAAAACATAAACATATTATATATCATATATAAATGTAGTGACATCTTAATGGCCACCTTTGAAGGTGTTATATGAGTGTTGAACAATCATCGTTTCGTGAGGCAGAAATTCGCCATCCACAGAAACAGTATGTTCTTTAACCATTAGATGTAGGTGTGTGTAAGTGTAGCTAGAATCCTTATTATAACAAAATACTAGTATATTTAAGATACTGGTTTTGTTACAAAATAAAGGAATAAAAAGAGTTTATAGGGTTGTAGAAGCAAAATAAAACATAAGAACACAAGAGAAAACACTACATTTAAAACGGGTAACTCTTTTTGATTTGAGATCAAAGGCTTTCTTGGGAAAACTTTTGACCAAAGTGAGGCTTCAAGGAGTAAGATAAGGATGTGTAGAGACAAAATGGTCTGGTGTTGGCCGAGCCAAAGGCTTGAGAGGTGTGGGTAAGGTGGTAGAGGTGGGGGCCTTTTATAAGAGGAGAGTAGGGGCACTCTTGGAATGTTATAAAAGGTTACTTTATTATAAAATTCTTTTCGGATTTAAAAGGTCCCAAAATTATATATTTCGAGGATAAGGTGATAAGAGTTTGAAATCCACCTATACAATAGGTTTTTGACATGTGTAGGTTTTATATTTTACATTATCTTTTCATTTTATTTAAATCGTTAAATAATGAGGTAATCGCTGCATCATCATAGTATCATAAATAATTTAATTTATTTAATGTCTAAAAATTATAAAAAAAATATCATGATGTATTAAATAAATTTATCTTTGTAATTAATATTTATAGTAAAAAATATGACTTGTATAGCCCCATTTAAAAATTGTTTTAGTAAAACAACTCATGTTTGTGGCATTTTTATTTTAACTTTAAATAAAAAGGTATTAATGTCATTTTCCTACCAAAGTGGATCCATGGGGTCCCCAAGTTGACCCATGGATTTTCTAGGTCGGCCATGACACATACAATAAGGGTAGGACATGTGTCTAGGCCATTTCATATTATTAAAACATTATTTTTACCTTAAACTACACTAATTACCTCTAATCGCGATTAAAAAGTTAAAAGTTACTATTCACCAAAAAATTATTTTAATCCCATTGAACCACATTTTACTTCCTAATGACAACCATGTATATCGGATTTTTGAAATTCAAAACACAGAGGTGGTAAAATTTCATTTAAACGAAAAATCAGTTTTTATAAGTACCACTTAGTGGTTTCACTATTCATCAAAAAAATTGAAGTTTTTTCAGAAAAATACCAAAACTTCACCCTAAGCTATATTTGATATTACGAATTCAAAAATGATATCTATTTTAAAAAATTCAAAACATATAAGTTACATTAATTAATTTAATAATTAATTCCCGCTGTCAGAGAAAATAGCGTGTTTTTATGAAACAATAAGTATCAAAAGATTGACACTAGTTTAAGTCCAATTTCAAAGTGAAATTGATTCCAAAGACCAATATTGGATTAAATGGTAAAAATATATTCTAATTGAACTTTAAAACCAATTCAAAATATAATCTAATCATATAAATAAATTAGATTAAAAAGAGGTTTTGAATTAAAATACAACATTTTTCACTATTCATTAAAAAAAATGAACTTTATCGGAAAAATACCAAAAACTCAAACAAAGTAAATTTTGATGTCCCTATTCTAAAGAAGAATTATATTTGGTCCAATAGAATGTATAAGAGTTACCAAAACTATATTTATAGACGGTTCGCCATCAAAAGGCGATAAGTCGACCTTTAGTGAATGTTAGAGTATATATGCCTAAACTTGAATTCTTTTCGTATTTTAAGCCTTTATCCTTTATTGGATAAATGTAAAAACATCTAACAAACACATATAATCATATTTTAGTTATTTCCATTCATTCCCGCCAATACAACGACTACGTGTTAACTACCATTCAAAATAATATTATTTTATTACTAGTGTGCAACGTAAGATTTCAAAGAAACTCTTTGTTGCGTATCGGGTACGCTATCGAACAAAGAAACCCCTTTAAAGTAAAATTAATATTTAATTCATAAATATTAATAAAAATGAAAATTATTTATTCTTTATTCACCTAGGATGTTACAGAAAAGCAGTTTTTAAAAGAGAAAATTTTCAAATGTTTAAGAATTATATATATAAAAATTCAATATAAAATTTATTCAAATTAACTAAATTTGATTAATTTATATATAATACAATTAAATTCACATTTAGAACCATTTTTTTCAAAAATAAAACTTATAAATTCTTTAAATTAAAAGGAAGTTCTCAAAAAAACTTAGTATTTTCCAATACAAACTGGAAAATTAATATGCTCAAAAGAATACCAAAAAATCACCATAAGATAATATTTAAATGATGAATTCTGAAAATATGATTATTTTATCAATTAAATTTTCTAAAAGTTTCTGATGTTAATTTTATTACTATTTACAAATAGAAATAAAACCTTATTTGAGAAAGTAGTATTTTCAAAACCTATAAAGAAATTACTAGAGTTTTAGTATTTTATACCAATATATTTTCTTTAAATAAAAAAATTATATATAATATTTAAAAATTATTTATTAATTATCATACATATTAATTTAAAGAGTAGTTTAAAATAGTTTCATTTTAATAATATCATTAAAAATATATCATGGTTTGTTAAAATTCAATGATGTATCTAACACAAGATAATCATGTTGTTTTGTGTAATTTAATATACCTATGAAAATGACTGTTTGATATAGAAAAATTTATCAAAATAATTTTTTTTAATATAAAAATTCAAAAAAACTCAGGATGTTATATCTTACCCTTCAATGAATTGTTTCCTCAAAATTCGTCACTTTGGTACCAACAACTGAGGATATTTATTCATCATTGCACACATAGGTTTCTATGTAGCTTATTAAAACTATTGGGTTTTTTCACAAAACAATAACTAGGTGAGTGGTATTACTTTTTATAACTTTCTATTTATGATATAGAATCTCTTCTGGTTGTTCCTTATAAGAAATATCATGCTCCATCTATATGACATATGAGTGAAATAAAAGTGGTGTATCTTGTCTAATATTACATAGTATATATACATGGAACACATCATGAACCGAAGATAGGTTATTTGGAATTTCCAATTGATAATATATGGTTCAGATATTATCTATAATTTCAAATAGACCGATATACCTAGGGATTAGTTTCCCCTTATTTATTCCATGAAAAAATTTATAGAAAAAACTTCTCCACAACTTCAAACTCTATATCATATCAATTATTACAAGCAGAACATTTCTCTAAACTTTTTTCTTCCCTAACCATTTCTAGATATTTCTAGACTTTTCATCCATTTCATTGAATTTCTTAGATCCCAATATGTTTCTTTATATAACTTCATTATAGTATGTTGTATTTATGAACTCCCTTCCAAAAAGGGCTTCATAATGTTACATTTTAATGCTCGAGAGAATTCCATTGTCATATGAAAGTTCAACTATTGGGAGGTGTTGATCCCAAAAACCTTTTAAATACATATATTCATATCTTAAAATATCCTCAAATGTTTAAACTGTTCTTTAATAATGAATATATTTCAAAGGATGATACACAGTACAAAACTTCAAATCCATATCTAGAACCAACTAAAGAAATCCCAAAAACAACAATGTAAACTTTAAAACATTATTAGATAAAATTGAATGTGGTACCCCATACAACCTTACATATTTCTTAATGTATATTCTAGAAATCTGAAATATAGAGAGAAATATTCTCTTATAACATATAAGTGTTCTGAATTCAAAAGGGTATCAACTATAAGTCATTACTAATTCAACATAAAATATAATATAATCCCTAAAGGTTACAAGTACCTTTAATAATATGTCCCCAAGGTGGAAAGTCATTATTTCTGAAATAATTTTTAATAACAAATATAAAATTAAAATTGGTTATATTTCCATAAATGTATCTCCAAGAGATATTGTGAAATATTTATTTTCAAATTAATTTAAATGTTTTTATTTTTTTTCATTTCATTCAACACCAGCTATAGTTTGAGTTCCTTTGATAGCTTCTTTTACAAGAAAGACCTACTTTTCGCAAACTACAAGGAAAAATTAATATTCTAATTAAATTAGTACTGTTGTCACCTATCCATTGGAATAGAGTCTATGAATAATATTAATTAAATTTGGAAAATTTTCTTTATTCATGTATATAAGAAGAGTTATTTTGTGACCAATTAACTAGAAATTAAAATATAACTCTTTTAAAAATACAAAAAATTCTTTACTGGAAAACTATATTTTGCAACTTAAACATTTTTACCTCAATATATAAATAAAATTTTTTTATAAAGAAATAATGAATTATATATATTATTAATTCAAATATTTAACTTTCTAATAATGTATTTTCTAGGAAATATACAATAATAAATACAACTTTACTTATAAAGATATTTGTTACTTCTAAAATGTAATTTTACTACCTTTTAATGGCGCAACTATTTTAAATACAATTTTTTAAATATTATGAATTATATTTTAAAAAATAATCTTCATTTTTTAAATTGTAATAAAAAAATTTAATATGGGTAAATATTTGTTATTTTTCATAGAAGTTCCATTTTTTGATAAATACTGAAAAAAACTAAATTTTAATTGAAAACTACGTTACCATCTAATTTATTTATATAGTTAAAAAAAATTAATTTTTTTAAATTATATTTAGATAAATT
The DNA here is from genome assembly GCA_963277665.1 of Viscum album. Classification (NCBI taxonomy): domain Eukaryota; kingdom Viridiplantae; phylum Streptophyta; class Magnoliopsida; order Santalales; family Viscaceae; genus Viscum; species Viscum album. The sequence goes on from OY728125.1 coordinate 1,620,645,687, forward strand.
TTATTTCAATAACTATAACTTATGAAATTTTATTCAATTTCACAATGAAATTGGATATAAAAATATTTCAAACGTTTGATCATTTTTAAAAACGTGTTGTCTCGTCCCGCCTATGGGAATAATTTTATATTGATTTGGGCCAATTATGTGTTTAGAATTATGAAAAATGGATTTCACACCTTAATCATCATAATTTATAATTTCTATTAAGGTCAACATAATTTTATAGCAAACATATTAGTGAAATTAATTAAAATTAATTATAATGATTATGATTAAAATGAATTTACTTAGTGGTTAAACATTAAATTAAGAGGAAAAAAAATGTAGAAACATGTCCAAATAATATTTTTAGACATATTGAGAAAATATGAATCATTTTATATAAAATTTATCATTATTTTAATCGCATTATATTAGGGTTACCTCTCAATATTTTTTACCTTTTTATATTTAAAATAATGTCACTCCAACTCCACTCTAAAATAGAACTCACCAACCCACACACTTATTCACACATATCAAGCCCTTTCACTTCACCAAACCCTAGAAAAATAATCTCCAAAATTTCCTAATGTAATTATAAAATCCTCTATTTGTGTGGAAATATAACCAAGGAATCCCTTTGGTGAAAACAAAAAAGATTTATCAGAAGAAGGTGTAACATTCTTCAACAAGAACATTTGTTTTAATTTTTTATCCACCACATAAATTATTATTATTACATGATTATATAATAACCTCAGTATCATAAATATTTTAAGGTGTTTTTATGCTAATGGTTCGATCTAAACCTACAAAAACATCTATAGAATTTGATACACAATAATCGTTCATGTGTACGTAAGACTATTGACTAGCGAACTGACATCATTCATTCTTCCATTACCACCATTCAAAGTTTGAAATAATAATGGAATTAATATTTTTATATGATATGTAACATATTTATGATGTATTTATTCTAATATAATTACCATATAACACATAAAATCATTATTTCCATTTTTTGGAATATGATAACATGGTATGTGGACGTGTGGACTACTTCCCCCTCAAGGAGATGTGATTTATTCACACATTTCATAGAATGTAATAAGGATAGGCTTCATAAACGTATATTATATATATAAAATATTAAGTATAATAGAATTATAATATATATATATATATATATATATATATATCATTTACATTCATTCTTTCAAGACGACAAGAAAACAAAAAAGGCGTTCAAGCATACATATGACAAACTCCCTCCATGAACGATGTATTCCATTTCATATTTCTATCCTTTATAGGTTATTATAAAAAATTGTATATGGAATATATATTATATTTAAATAATGTTTTAGATTATTGAAATAAGTAAATCATCAACTAATTAAGAGTATCAATAATAATAATTCAAAACATATATTACTACCAAATCAAACATTTATATTAACTTTATAAAAAGAGAGTAAAAAGGTTGTACATAGTTAAAAAGAAAAGGGGGATAGGGATAATGGGGGATTAGAGTAGTGATGACCAATGTAATCCATGTAAGACTGATTCAATCTATCTGTGAGAAGATATCCATGACCTAAGTAACATGAGAGTTTCACTCCTTGGGTACCCTTGGAAGCCAGGAGGTCAACAACATCATTCCCTTCACACTGTATATGAAAAAAATTGATACATTTGTTCATTATCCCATTATATCTATAAATGATATAATCAATGGAACATTGGATAGGTTCTAGGTCACAAAGTTCATTATAAATATTAACGGAATCAATTTACACCATCCTGGTATGGATATTACTTTGTCTACATAACAGGAGACCGGTGAGCATTTTTTGGGCCTCCACTTGAAAGAAATCACCTCTACCAAAGGAATAATAATAGGAAAGAATCACATATATTATTGTTTCTAGGATCACCCCACCACCCCGCATTAGACCCGTTTTTCATGATCCATTTTTCCATTTTGAGTCCCTCCTAATGAGGGTACTAGTGTACCCATCTTCTCAGTCTAGTATAGAAATAATTGGGAGCAGATGAGCCAATAATAGGATGTCTGATATATGGTTTTGTCTTACATTTGTTTTAATAATTGGAATAAATTATTCAAGATATTCCTGGTTTTTAAGGTGATATGCATTCTTGTACCAATGGTTCCACTATGTCTAACATCGTTTATATATTCTCAAATGCACCATCAACCTACCGCAAGGATGGGTTCACGTTCAATTTTGTCAGGACCATGATCCACCACCCCTTGGAACCATTGTTTGATGAAGTTGGTGCTTTAAGACTCTTGGTGGTACCATCCTATGAAACTAAAAAAATTATGTCGCACTATTATCACCTAATCACTGTCAAAAAGAGAAAATTAATTTTTTCATTCCATGGATCCTGATAGGAGTGACACTTTGAGGGGATATTCACCCCCAAACGCTTTATGTTATCCTTGTTAAGAAGTTCATTATTTTGAACTATCCAAGCAAGAAAATTTATCTTTGATGAGATTTCCTTGATCCAGATCACTTAACCCATTCCTCTCTATCATGTTGCACCATTTTTATTATATGGAAGTCCTTAGTGGAGGCAGTACCCAAGGAGGATCCTATGAATTCAAATCTATCTAATTCCATGTTCCTGGAAATGTTATCAAAGTTGGTCCACTATTATCTATCTAGAATGGCATATAAGAAGTCTTGATGGCCTCTTTACTTCCTCATGTTGGTGTCTGGAATAGGAAATACAAGGAATCTATACCCTGCACCCACCCAATTGTAGTGGAAAATATTATTGTCTCCTCTTCCCACAATCCATTGAGAGTGTTTATGGAGATCCAATATATAAGGACAAATCATGGTCTAGGTAGCAGATTCCCTTCCACTCTGAGTTCCTGTTTCACACCCATTATTTTCATTCATGATATTTACCTAGAGATAATTCCCCTCAGTAACCACCTAATAAATATTATCATAGATATTATTTAGTTCCCATATGTTGATTCTAACATTGATTACACCCTCATCTATGGGTCTGGCTAGCCTCTCCCATGGTGCTTATTGGTGTTTTCCATTCAATTGTGCAAAAATTAAAACCATAATATTATACATTTGGGAAATTAATCCTCTAGGAACATTGATAAAGGAAAGGATGTGAGTTGGAATAGATAAGAGGGAACTAATGGTCAAAGTAATTCTTTCCCCAAATTATAAGTATAAAATTTTCCAATTTAGTATTCTAGACATTTTTTATTAACCACCTTATTGAAGTGATGAATGTGTGGATTTATAGGGGAGAATGGAGAACCAAAATAATCCATGGTAAAGGTTTCAATTTTCATTCCTAATATTCTTTCCAAGATTCAATCCCTCCTTTCCAAACACCTTATTGAGATGAATATACTTCTCTTGTCATTGATAACCACTTTCACTCCCCATTTGTAGTAGTCCTCATGGATGTCATTAATTCCCCTGATGGATCTATTCTTTCCATTCAAAAACATAACTATGTCATCTATAAAAATAATGTTAGATATACCATGGGATTGGTAACTATAATGATAATGAAGAATTCGTCCCATTTGTATGCCTTTTTTTAATTTGTCGATTTCGAGAGTCCTGTGAAATAATGAAAAGAGTCGAGGATATTGGATTGCATTTTCAAAGCCCCAAATAGTCCTAAAAACATATTGTTTTCCAATAAAACATGTAGAAATACAAGTGGAATAGAAGAACCATAATAGAAATTTTATAACCCATATAGATAAACCCACCCAAGATATAACTTTTAGGATGAAATTCAATTACAACTTGTTGTATGCCTTGTTCATTTCCTATTTAATTTCTTTATTAAATCCAAAAGAATTTTGGTTAATGTATCTGATCACCTCCTGAATTAACCCAATAGCCCCATAAATTGAATTCCCTTTGATTAAACCATGTTATTCTATAGATATATATCTGTGAAAAAAAATATATGCTATTCTATTAAGGATGCATGCCGACACATTATAAGAGAAATTGAACATGCATATTGGTTTATACTGTTAGCGAAACTATGGTTTATTAACCTTTGGAACCATAACTGTATTGTTGGCATTGGAAACAAATGGGAGGTTACCAAATTTAAAGAATCTTCTCACCAATTTCATCATAACTTCCTTAACAAAATCCCAAGTGGCCCTATAGAAAGAAATAGGGAACTCATCATGCCCATGCACATTTTTCGGATTGAGTGACCAAAAAGCTACCCAGATCTATACCTCCTTTGAATTTTTATCCAAATATTTATTCATAGTCTCAGTAACCACACTAGTAATTTTTCAAGTATATCTATATTCTCCCTCAGGTATCCTCCATACATGTTTGGGTTAGGGCTAGCAAGTAGTTTATTAATAAAACATCTTCCATTTTATCAACTATTGTCTGGATCATTGGAGTAGGATCCATCTTCCATAATTATGTTAAGTCCAAATGTAAACATATTCATTGTTAGGAATTCGTGTAATAATCCCATGTTATGGTCCCCTTCATGTATACATTTAATACTTATCCTCTCTCATTCCAGATTCTTCTATTAAAGAAGTTGGTTTGAAAAGGTGTTTTTATTATTAGTGAGTTCATCGACCATAGTCTCATTTCATCTATTTTCAAAACTTGACTCAAGCCTCTCAATCTCTACACTAATTTACTCCAAGTACTGACTACGATCTGGATTGTAAATTATCTTGGTTTGAAGATATAACCTAATTTTCATGAGCTTATTATGAAGTTTCATCCATGCACGTCCCTGAATTGGATTGTTCTAACATTCTCTTATTGTATTCTAGATACTTGGGTCCTTTATCTAAAGATGAGAAAAAATGAATCCTTCCCCACAAGAACTCATGGGTTCCACATCAATATAAAATAGGGAGTGATAAAAAAAATTCATTCCAAATTTCTAACCTTCATATCAGGATATGAGGTAATGGAATGATAGTTCCCAAGGCAATGATCAAGTCGACACCAGGTCCTCTTTTTACCCCTATGGTTGTTACACTAGGTGAATCAGTATCCTATATAAAAAAATTCCATAAGTCCAATTAAATCTATAAAAATGAATAAATCTTTACTTGTCTTGTGTGGTAAGGTACCCTCCCCTTTCAAGGGGTTTACTATTCAAAAGTTACTCATGTAGTAAGGGGATTTCTAGTATCACTTTTATTTTTGAAATACTTATGTCATATTAACCACTAGTTTCTTTTGTATAGTGTATATAATGATCATGAATGTATTATATGATTATTATACTTATATTTATCCATATTTTACATATCTATTTGATGATCTCTCATTAATGGTTCTTACATTTTAAAAGTTACAAATCATTAATGTAATTTTTTATCAATTTTCCTCTTTGGAGACAAATGTTAGGTTATGCACATATATTCTTTTATGAGGTGTATATAATTTCCTTTTACAAGTTATATCATGAATATCCTTAATTTCATGATATCTTAATCTTTATTTAATGTTATTCTCTCTTGGGGATTATGATTCAATGTTTCTGATATGTTAAGATTTTATTTCTACAATATCATCGCTTATCATGATTTCTTAGGATTATACTTCGGTTGATTAAATATTAAAATTCATATCTTAATAGTTATGATGAATATTATTATCCTCTAGTTATGTCATGATAATATCTTTTACCCTTGTTTTCCACTCATTATGTATTCTAGAGTGAATTTTTTTTTAAGAAAACCCATCTTTTTAGTGGAAAACCCTTTTTATTTCCTAAAAAATGGTTTCTAAAAATGTTTTCAATTTTTTTGAAATTATATTTTAATATAATATTCAAAGAAAATTATTTTTGAAAATGTTCTATGTTTAAAAAGTGTTTTAAATGGTTTTCATTGCTTCTTTTAGAAGATTTCAAAGCTATTTTCAAATAAATGCGTTTCCAAAGGGTTTATGTTTTTAAAATAGATTTTTAAAGTTAAAAGGATATTTTCCTAATGAAAATTTGTAAATTATATTTAAGGATTACTTCATAAGTCTTCAATTTGGTTATCAAGGAAAATGAATTTGAAAATATTTTGGGACTTAAAAATATTGATTTACAAAGAAATGTTATTTTCCTTAAGAATTATTCCAAGTAATATTTTAGATTCCTTATACACCTAAGAGAACAAACATTGATATATTTTATGATTTACTAGGGATATTATCAAAGGATACCATTCATATTTTTTCTCTGAATGTTTTCTGTTTTTATGGTGTGATGTTTATGGAAACTACTTCTTTTCCATGATTCAATCGTGTTTTAAAGAGATTGCAATAAAATCCATTTTTTTCCCTTAGGATAATCAAATTTCAAAGATATTAACATGAAACCAATTTATTTTCCATGGTTTAATAAAGTTATAAATGAATAATTGTATTTATATATTATTATGACGACATGAATGATCTATGTACTTTATTCATGTTGTGGTTCATGGACCTTGCTTATATAATGGGGTGGCCTAGATAGCACCTAGTAAGCCCATTCTAGATTATATAATGGAGTTCCCATATAACATTAGGTAATCCCATTATAGATTATATGAAAGGGTGGATTATATTGGTTTGTGTAATCCCATTATAGATTATATGATGGGGTGTCCCAAATAGCACCATGTAAGCCCATCATATCTTATATGATGTGGTTTCCTAGATAGCATCGGGTAAGTTCATTATAGCTTATACGATGGGGTGACCCAGATAGCATCAGGTAATATGTTTATTTATTAGGTGATGTGGGGTCCTAGATAGCATCAGGTAATCCCATTATATCTTTTATGATGGGGTGGTCCATATAGCGTCAGGTATTTCTGTTATATCTTTTATGATGTGGGTATTCCAGACAGTGCTATAATGAACTGAGTAATGATTTATTTATAATAAAATAATTATGGTAACATGCCTATTGGATTTATCCACTTTGTTAAGATGGTTTAACTTGGTCCAATATAAATAAAAGGGCTATGAATTGGGATGGTGTGTGTCCCACCCAACAGGTGAATCCCCCATCAAGTTCCTTGATAAGTAATGGAAATGAGCCTTCACTTATAAGGAATGATTTTACATAGATTCCATGTCATATTCCTATGTTATTATGTCATGTATCATGTTAATTGATTTATTAATGATTCATGTCTTATAAACTGGCAATCATTATTTCATGACTCATGATTATGGTTTTTAATATGCAGGTTATGATCCTCAAATGTTATGCTAAAATTATCATATCATTATGGTTATATAATGATTATGTATATCCTTTATTTTTACCCTTATTGAGAATATGAGCTCACCCATTCTGATTTTTTTCTTTTCCCTTGATTATAAAGAATTTTTCATATGTTTGAGTACTTAAGGGGATGATCATTTCAAGAGATGTTGAATACCATTCAAAAAATTAGAAGAATTTGTTCAAAATTTACAAAGAAACTAAACCATTATGGTCTTCATCCATGTGGTATTGTAATGAGATAAATATTCATCTTAAATGATGTAATATCAATGTATTTTACTCATGGGTTTCACTAGTTGTTATTAAAGTAAATACTTTTTCAACCTTTGGAAATTATTATGAGTGACCATTAGTGATATCCCTTGGAATATTTCAAAGGAAATGTCCTGGGATGTATCTAAGGAAAAAACTAAGGTGTCAAATATTTAAAAGAAGGTTTTATGATTTATACATCATATAAATAATTTTTCAGGATTATTTCATTTCCCGATATAAAAAGTGGTCTCATAGTATGATTTTAGGTTTTAAGTCAATTGAAGGAACTAGAAGAAACTGGGTTAACAATGAATGTTTCCGAGGTGGAAAGTATAGAAATTATGATAATCATTTTCCAAAGTGGAAATAGCATAAAAAACCATGAAATTAGTATGATTATTATTTATACTATTTAATATAAATAAATCATGAATGCCATGTAATGTTTATGGGATGTTCTAAGAGTATTTTTTACATTAACCATACTAAGAAAGATTAAATTGTGGTCGAGGAACCTTATGACATGGTTAATATTTCATATTCTATGAAAGGATTATTAAATAATAAGATAATTAAGCTTAAGTAATGGTCTATAAATTTTTTTTATTATTGAAGTATATATATATATTAAGTCAAGAATAATTTTATATGAATCATGAAATATATAAGTATTTTTAGTATAAGTTTTTCACAAAGGATTTAAAACGATATGTTTAATGGTGTTGATGAAATAGAAAAGTTATTTAATAAAAAGGTGGTATTTATATTAAGGAAAGGTAACCCTTAATGTGTTCATGATGTTGAGAGAATAGTATTTATCTTGGATAAAGATATTTTTGTTATGAATAAAGTAAATTAAGTAGTACTTATTAGCATGGAACTTGTTATTTATTTTTTGAAAAATTGGTCTATGTTATCTTGGATTAAGTTTAAAAAAAATTTGTATTTAAGGAATGTATCCCATGATCATTGGAATAAGTAATCATGCATGTTTTCCATAAGGTTTTGTGGTAATTCAAGTTATTACCATGTTTTTAGAGAAAAAAGGATAAAGATATTCCCATGGTTGGTGTGTGACAACAAAGATATAATTTATTATATATGGGGGATCAATGATAATGTTATATTGAGAAATTAAGTAAAATTATTTATAATGTTGTGGTTTTTCATCTCTCGGTGGGTTTAAAAGGTTAACTATTTATGGAATGGTTTAAGTCAATCTTCAGATGAGGTTTTAGAGATTAAAGTATTATCTCACCCCATAAGTATTTATTCATATTGGATAAGTTGTTTTAACCATTTTTCTGTTATGTTAACTAAATACATTTGTAATTAATTATCATTATCATGACCCATTAGTGTTTCAGGAATGAAAAAATCACCTTAACTTCTAGGAGTAAGAGATTAAGTGGAAATCAAGAAAGGAAGAAACAAAGGGTGATATTGTACATATTAAAAGGAATGAAATTGTGTAATTATATTTCCAAATATTTTTAGAAAGTAAAATAATTCCTCAACTCTAGGAAAAGGATATTGAAAAACATTTATCCTAATTCATTCTTTTATATAGAGATGATAGTCTTATAAATCATCACAAATTTATGGTTTTGAGTCCCTTAACTATACATTGATCAATAACATGGTTGTGGTTAGGGTTATTTATCACTCTTTATAATTATTTCAACTTTTATTATATCTCTTATATTAACTTCCCACCCATGTTCTTGTATGTGAAAACCAAGTTATTAGTTACCTTGGGTAACCATTATGGTTTTAAATTTCTATTTTTAGATGAAGTTTTGGTATTCATTTTTTTGATGTGGGTTTCTCTGGAAGTAACTCTAAGTATTAAGCCTTTAATAACCTAGAATAATTATAAAGATAAATCCATTTTTATGGGAGGTAGAATGTAACACTCCAATATTTTTTGAAATATATTTTTTAATTTAATTTAAATATGTCAATATTTTTCATCTCACGCAAAAAATAATATAGTTAGTGTTATATTAAATCACTCTGTGTTGTTTATATTTCACAAAATATCAAGCTAATATTGTTCTACACACAACACTTAAATTTTATTTTGGTATATATAACATTATTTTTGGCTTCTCTTAAACATAATATCGATTTTATTTGATATCTTGTTTTACAAACAATAACTATTTTTTTTCAAACCTCAATATACTGTTATTTATTATTATAATATTGTTATTATTATAGTTTTCAACAAGATGTTTGAATGGATTCTATGAATAATATTAGATAAATTATAAAAACACGGATTACACTTGTATATAATATTAAAAATTTGATGATCAATTAAATGTAAATTAAAATAAAATCATTTTGAAATTATAGGAAATATTTTTTTTGGAAAACAATATTTTTGCAATAAAAAATGGTTTATCTCAATAAATTAATTAGACCACATTTCCTAAAAAAATTTAATGAAATATATATATATATATATATAATATTCATTTGACTATTTGATATTTATATTATGTGTTTTCTAGAAAAGATAAAAGAAAAAATCAAATTTAATGCGTAAAGATATAATTTCTTTTTAAAATGTAATATTACGCCCTTTTAATGGAGAACCTACATTAAATATATTTTTGGCACATTTATAAATTTTAATTTAAAAAATAAATTTCATTTTGAAAATTGGAATATGAAAATTCACTTTTGGTAATTGTTTTTTATTTTTCTGAGAAGATTCATTTTTTTTGAATAGTGCAAAACACTAAATTTTAATTCAAAACTACATGTTAATCTAATTTAATTATATAGAAAAAATATATTTTAAAATGGTTTAGAAGTATATTTAGATAAATTATTCATATAATAATACAATCTATATCATTGGAATAAATTTCACCTTTATATTAGATATAAAATCATTTCAAACTAATGAAAATTTTAACATTAAAAACCCATTGTCTCACCCCGTATATGGGATTGATTTTAAATTAATTTCTGTCACTTTGTGATCATAATTTAGAAACATTGATTCCAAATTTATATTAAAAAAAATATAAAATTTCTAGTATAGTCAAATTATTTTTTTTGCTGAAAAATATTACAGAAAGTAATTAAAATTTATTAAAGCAGTTAATATAAAAATGTGTTTACTTAGTGGTTAAACATTACTTAAGGGAACAAGTAAACTATAGAAATTCATGAAATCTTTTTTATAGACATATTTATGCCATATAATCTTTTTTATGTAAATTAGTACCTTATTGGAGGCACATGATGTAAGGGAGAACACTAAATTGTATTTACCTTATTATATTTACCTGAATGGTACTCCTCCACCACTATAAAATGGAACTCACCCCTCACTTATGCGCACCTATATATCCCTTTTTATGTTGAATCTGGATTAACATTCAGGTATATTACATAATTTTAGACGACTAATCAGTATATTAGAAAAGTACATTCCCAAGGACCGTATCAGTTTAGTGTTTTTGGAATCTTGAATCACAATTTTCAAACATGGTGAAAGAACTCCAATGTTTACCAAATAGAACTTCCCCATTATTAATTCTACATAAAACTATTATATATAACATGGGGAATGGTGAAATAATAAATAGTGATCTCATATTATCAGTAAGGTTAAATAAAGGTGATACTTAATAATAACATGAGCATAAGGGCATGAGAACTTTAGAATAACATTTGATGATCATACCATGCCTATTAATGATCATGTACATGAGTAATAAAAATAATGATCAGAAGTTCATAATACATGAATGATAATGTAATAAAGATTATAATACTTTATATCATTGCATAGGAATATGACATAGTGTTTTTGGCATACACATAGCCATAAAATAATCATTCCCTATAATTCAAGGCTTGTTTCAAAAGCCTATCAGGGAACTTTATGGGGGTCACACCTAAAGGGAGAGACACATCACCTTCCCAATTTGTAGATTGTTCCTTATAGTGGAATTGTATTACTCCCCAAATCATAATAGTTTTCAAATTCCTCTCCCAAGACCATCTTAGTGGACAACGTTGACTCCCAATACCATCTTAGTAGTCAAGGTTCACTCTCAATACCATCTCAATGGAAAAAGTCCTATAATGAATTGAGTTAAATCCTTATTCAATAAATTTAAATCTCCTAAGATATAAATTTTTACCCAATTCATTTGAGGGAGATATATGTCCCACACATCACATAATGAAATCATGCATACGTGTGGCACATGATAATAGAACATTCATCATATCATGACATATAAAAAGAGATGGGTTTCATACACATCATATCATAACCCACGAAATGAATTGGATACTAGAAACCATTAATCATATCATCACCTATGGAAAATAGATAGGTCTCATAATCATTTCATAATATAATAACTTTTGAGATGAATCGGTTTTTTGAAGTATTTATCATGTTATAACCCATGGTAGAGAAATGGGTTTCATAAACAACTTATAAACTTAAAAATGATCCATTAAAATAAATAATAAGATTGTTTTCCTTGGATCATAACCCCATTAAATAACAAACTAAATCAAATTATGTCAACTTATATGGATAAGGATTTTAAAAAATCACTTTGAGATTTTCTAAAGGAAAAAACCTTTTTTTGAAATAAATTAAAAAAATATAAACGTTTTTTAATACATTTCATGGAAAAAATTATTAAATCATATGAATTAAACATTAGAAATATTTTAAACCATTTCTTGAGGAAAATACCCTTCCCACATTAAAAACTCATTAAAAAAACATTTTGAAAAACCATTTATTTGAAAATATATTTTAAAACATAAAATTAAAAGTTTAAAACATTTTGAAAAAAAATTATTTGAAAATATCCATGAAAGAATATAAATGATGATTGAAAAAATTTTAAAAACATTTTCATTGTAAATAAATTGAAATCATATAAAGGGTGATTGATAACATTTTCAAAATCTTGTCTTTTAAAATATCTCTTAAAATTAATAAATGAAGCTTGAAAACATTTTCCAAACCCTTTCTTTGAAAATATCATTGAAAACTTATTAAAAACAATCTTGAAAACACTTTTAAAAACATTATCTTTTTAATTATCTTTGAAAGAATAAAAGGATGCATTTTTTTACCTTTTATTTTGAAATATCCTTTAAAAATTAAAATATAAGCTTTGAAAATAATTTAAAAAACTTTTATTCATCATTTTTTTATGAGAACATTTTTCAAAAACATAATTTTTAAAGGGTAAAAATTTTCAACCCAATATAAATAAAGTCATATTTTCATAGTTTTTTTCATAATTATATTAAGTAATAAAGACTTTGAAAATGGTATCATTGATTTTATATAACATTAATATCCAAAGGATAATAAAATTCATCAGAATTCTTGAGTGATGGAAGATATGATTTCATCAATGGAATCATAATCCTAAACAGTGCTGATAAATAATGAGATTCTAGACTTAAACTATTTCCACTATCATAACTTATAATCCTAATCCCCAAGATATAATAAAATTAAATTAAGAATAAAATTTTTATAAATGAAGGATATTCAATATATAACATGTCAAAGATAAGTATATAAACCATGTAAAATAATATAGGTGTATAACATGACATGTGTCTAAGAAAGAAAATTAGGAATAAAATACCTTACTGATTCGGTAACTTTTTATTCATATAACCCATGAAATATAGATCAAAAAATGGATATGTAAATACCCATAACATTGGGGATAATAATAATACAATACATTTTATGGATATATATACACCACATAAAATAAATGGGTGGTGAATATGGCATGTATGTCATGAATATAAGAAAATGAGATGATATTCCCTTGTAACATGAATATCTTTTAAATCATGAAATCCAATATATAATCTTAATGTCCCAGGTTTATAGAATGGGTCAAAATTCCTTCCTATTTTTACCTTTTCAATTATTGGCTATGATACTTTTTTTTTGTTGATCAAAACCCAATTGTGAGAGTTCCATAATCTTTATATGATTATTTTAGGTTAGTATTGAAGGACCCCGGGACACCCTGAGAGGGGAGGGGTGAATCAGGGTGACCACTTTTTCTTTTAATGTGTTGGATCTTGTTCCCACGTTGGTAGGAACTTGATGAACCTGTATGATGATTATGATCAGAATGAAAACATTCACATGCACAGAGAAGACACAGCCATTTTTACTTGGTTCACCACTAAGGGCTACGTCCAAGGAGCATACGCCGACAGGTTGCCGGTCGTACCTAAATCCACTATGCTTCACTAGCTGCGGATACAAAAGTTCGGGTACAGACACTCTGTCCCAGGCTCACTGCCTTTACAATTGTTCAGGGATAGCTCACTGCGTCCCTCAGGTCACTCCCGTTGACTCCCCCTGGCTCACTGCCGTTGGTGAAGTCCCACTCAGTTTATAGACGTGAGGGTCTCTTCTTCATTTGCATAAGAGTGCATCCTTTGTTGTATGTAGATGCTCTATTGAGGTTCGATTCTCACCAGAAGAAGAATATCTCTTTTCCTCGAATGTACCGAGTAGTCTCTCAGCTTTCGTGCAGCTCCAAACTCGCTGGTGGGCTTCAGCAAAACCAGGCACGCTTTTCCAAGACAGTCGCGCAAGTCCCACTACGGCGCGCAAGTCCAAACTGGCGCGCAAGTTTCATCAACACACATGCGCGACTCTTCCTTCCCCAACTACAAACTTGCGCGGTCCACTTCCTTTCTCTTCCAAACCACCTTGGGCGCACAGCCAAAAACCGGCGCGCAAGCTCTACTTGCGCGACAAAACCACCACCTGCACGACTCAACCACCTGCGCGACGAGAGCTCGAGCAATCTCTCGGCCTTGAACTCCGTTAGAAATGAGGATGGGTGGTCCAGTATTTATAGGCAAACTGGACCCCCTGCGCGGCGGCGCGCAAGTCCCTCGACGGCGCGCAAGTCTTGTCTTCAATAAACTCTGTCGCACAACTCACTTGCGCGAACCAACCAACACATGCGCGACCTTCTTTCCTTAGCCAAATTTTGATGTTCTGATCCTCAAAAACATATGGCGCGCAAGTCTTTTATCCTCCAAGAGCACGGCGCGCAAGTACCTTTGCCAAAAACACTTTACTTTATTGGCCGATTTTTAGGCCCAAAAATTTGGCAAACACTGGGAAACAACGCCACCTTCACTACTGTTTTCTGCTTGAACGGTATGATCGCTTTGTTGGTACACACCCTGAACTTCCACTGAGGATTGACAACAAACACAAACCATACGCCAAATCATGCTTTGAAGAACCTGGTTCCAACAATCTCCCCCTTTGGGTTTGTTGGCAATCAGAATAAATTCAATAGATCGCCAACCATGAGCAAATCCAAAACGCAAGAATCAACGCAGCCAACACTCTAAGTCTACGTGAGCAATGCTCGATGTAGAAAACAAGAGATAAAGCTTGAATTGGGTCTTAGTGTTTTGAAATTCTCCATGACGCCCGATGTTATCCTTATTAAACTCCTCATAATAATCTTACACTTCTCATCACAGAAGAATTTCTTGCCTTGAATTTATTCCTTTCTCCCCCATTGACAATAAAACCAAAGACCGAAAAGTTTGTTCAACGTTCAGCTCAAGCCATACTCCCCCTGGATAGTATCTCCCCCATAAACCTTCATCACATCCATAAGCAGATAAAAACAGTTAAAACAAACGGGGAGAGGGGACTTCCGGTGCCTCCTTATGCAGTAGGAGGTGGTCGAACACCGAGGTTCAACCGATGCTTCTCGAACACATCCGCGGACAATGGCTTGGTTAGGATATCAGCCACTTGCTCATTAGTTCCAACATGATCCATTTTAATCACTCCTTGTTCAACCTTTTCTTTGATAAAATGATACCGTATTTCAATATGTTTTGTACGAGAATGTTGAACCGGATTCTTCGCAAGATCTATTGCACTTTTGTTATCGCAATAAATCACCATTGGTTGCTGCACCTTATCACCAATATCTGTTAGCTGCTGCTTCATCCAAAGAAGTTGAGTGCATGCTTTTGTGGCGGAGATATATTCAGCTTCAGCAGTACTAAGAGAAGTACTTTCTTGCTTCTTGCTCAACCAGCCAACACATTTATGCCCAATATAGAAAGCTCCACCACTAGTGGACTTTCTGTCTACTACATCCCCAGCCCAGTCAGCATCAGAAAACGCTGATAATTCACTGTCCCTACCTGCAGCAAAAAATAACCCGAAGTTATGTGTGCCTTGAATATACCTCATGATTCTTTTTACTGCTGACATATGTTCCTCCTTTGGATTACTCTGAAAGCGGGCCACAAGGCATGTTGCAAAGACAATATCTGGCCTTGTCGCTGTCAGATACAGTAGGCTTCCAATGATCCTCCTGTACATGGTGGGATCAACAGAGTTCCCATCCTCATGATTTCCAAGTTTAGTTCCAACAGCAATCGGAGTTGACATTGGTTTGGAGTCTTGCATATTGAACTTCTTCAGCAACTCTCTTGCATATTTTTCCTGAGAAATGAAAGTGTATTCCTTCTTTTGAATCACTTGTAACCCCAAGAAATATGTGAGCTCCCCAATCATAGACATTTCAAATTCTGATTTCATGTGGTTGGCAAATTCATCCACTGATTTCTGCCTGCTGCCACCAAAAATGATATCATCAACGTAGACAAGAACCATGAACTGATCTTTTGGAGAATTCTTCACATAGAGATTGTGATAAACTCCTCCTCTTTTGAATTCCAACTTCTTGAGATATGAATCTAGCCGTGAGTACCATGCCCGTGGTGCCTGCTTCAAACCATATAGAGCTTTCTTTAGTTTGCAGACCTTGGTTTCATCGGTACCCAAGACAAACCCCACCGGTTGTTCAATGTAGACTTCTTCTTCGAGTACACCATTCAAGAATACTGTCTTAACATCCATTTGATATACTTTATATCCTCTTTGGAGTGTCATGGCAAGGAAAAGCCTGATTGATTCCAGTCTAGCAACTGGAGCAAAGGTTTCTTCAACATCAATACCTTCAATCTGGGAGTATCCTTTACATACCAGTCGTGCCTTGTTTCTGATAACACTTCCATGCTCATCAAACTTATTTTTGAAGATCCATTTGGTACCAATCACATTGTGACCTTCGGGTCTCTGGACAAGATCCCATGTCTGATTCTTATCAATCTGATCTAATTCATCATTCATGTCTTTCACCCAAGATTCATCTTTTGCAGCTTCTTCGAATGAGGATGGCTCTACAACTGATAGAAATGCAGATTGCGTGGTATTCCTCATCCTTCTGGTTTGAGTGGGTGCACTCCTATCCCCAATTATGTTGGATGGATCAATCTCAGCTCTTCGATTTCTCCTGTGAGGTTCAGTAGAATTCTCTTCAGCCATAGTTTCTTCTTCAGATTCTTCTTCTGAGTCAACATCATTATGTGATTGATGAGTGTTTTGAACAGCTTCCTCTATTTCTGCATTTGTAGTTTCTTCATGTCCACATTCTTCATGACTTTCTATCACATCAGCATATGACGTCCGTGAAGCATTTGTGGTTTTCTCTTCAATTATCTTAACATCATTGCTTTCCACAATCCTTCCCAAATGATTGTTGAAACATTTGTAGGCTTTTCTGTTCATTGAGTAACCGAGGAAGATTCCTTCATCTGCGTTGTCACCATATTTCCCCTGATTTCCTTCTTTGTTCCTGATGAAGCACTTACTTCCAAAGACACGAAAGTATTTTAGATAAGGCTTCCGTCCATGCCACAATTCATATGGTGTCTTCGTCTCACCCATATAAAGTCCTGTTCGATTCTGAATGTACACTGCAGCTTGAACAGCCTCTTTCCAGTAATGTCGTGGAATACGACTCTCAATCAGCATAGTTCGTGCCATGTTGTTTACCTGTCGATTCCTTCGTTCAACAACTCCATTTTGTTGTGGAGTTCTCATAGCAGCTACCTCATGTTGTATCCCATGCTTCTCCAGATAATTTTCAAATTCAATGGACGTGTATTCTCCTCCATTGTCAGATCGCAACACTTTGATTGTTCGTCCAGTATCATTCTCGGCGATTCGCCGATATGTTTTCATGCAGTCAAGGACCTGTCGTTTCCGGTGAATGACCATCACACATGCCATTCGACTGTAATCATCTATGAAAAGGACAAAGTACCTTTCTCCATGAGTTCCGGCAACATTTATTGGACCACAAACATCTGTATGAATCAGATCAAGAAGGTGAGATGCCTTTTTCTTCTTTGGCCGATATGAACTGCAGACCAGCTTCCCACGAATACAAGCATCACAGGATTTTTCACGCTCTCGCTTCGGGTTGGGGATGTCCATGACAATTCTCAATTTTGATATTTTCTCCATGTCTTGTTGATTGATGTGTCCCAATCTCCGATGCCACAAATTGTTTTCTTCTTCAACAGTCATGTAACATACATTTTCTTCACTATCAACCTGATACAAGTTGCCTTCTGTTCTGCATCCTTTCATAAGTGAATTGCCGGTTTTTCCCTTGATGGTGCAACCTTTCTGATTAAAAGTAACTATAAGTCCTGAGTCACAGAGTTGACTCATGCTAAGGAGATTATGGCGTAGGCCATCTACGTAAAGGACTTCAGTCTTCTTTAGTTCTCCATTAGCTAATTGGGTACTTCCACTCCCTTTTATTTTCAGAGCCCCATCATTACCAAATCTTACTGTACCATCAACATTCTTTATGATATTCGTTAGTAGGCCGGCATTACCCGTCATATGAGATGAACAACCGCTATCCAGAATCCAGGTACTGTTGTTCTTTGTAGCTTTGAGGGCTACCTCTGCAAGGTTTGATTTCTCAATCTTCTTGCTTTCCTTCCATGAGACATTAGATTGAGTATATAGGACTGATGGCCTTTCAACTATCTCTTCTGCATACCCAGGTTCTTCATATTCAAAGTCTTCTGCGAGAGGTGAGAACCTGTTTAAAAGAGCAACACTGTCTTGCTGACGAGACTTGACTTGTCTTGAACTTCGGTATGAGGTGTCTATGTCTCTTTTCTGCCTGCAATTAATGGCCTTATGACCAAAGTTAGAACAACAAAAACAATATCCATAGAAATTATTTCTTCTACGAGAATTAGGATATGAGATTGTTCTCCTTTGTTGAGCATCTATATCTTCTCCATTCAGATAGCTTCTTTCCTCTTCACAATAAGACATGGTATGGCCCAGATAGCCACAGAACTGACACTTCATGAGAGGAAATGTCTTCTCACTTGAATTTCTCCTTATACCTTCTTC
Source organism: Viscum album (assembly GCA_963277665.1). NCBI lineage: Eukaryota > Viridiplantae > Streptophyta > Magnoliopsida > Santalales > Viscaceae > Viscum > Viscum album. Next base: position 1,620,664,543 of record OY728125.1, read on the forward strand.
CTTGGGAGAATAGTAAGACTGTCTGTCATTTTTGAATGTTTGAGGATAATTTTCAGGTCTCCTTTTAGTTTGGATTGAGGGTTCCTTTTTCAGCACTCTAGGTAACATTTCATCATGTTCAACTTTCATCTTGTCTTTCTTTTGGATCTTTTCACTTACAGCAGTTGATGACTCAGCCTCACAACCAATTCCACTCTTTCCCATGCAAGCAGGTCTTTGATCACTCAAGACTTTTCCAACCCCATCTGAACCACACTTGGCTCTTTCAAGTAATTATGCATCTGAGAATCTTCCGAATTGTATTTTCTTCCTCGATTCTTTTGGAACTGATTCTGTCTCCATTTTACTCCTTAGAGTAACTACTTCCTCCTCAAGACCCTCAACAGTCTTGGATTTTTCATTCAGTCTGGATGTGAGGTCATTGATGACCTTTGCCTGCTCTTCAATTCTCAGCTTCATATCAACTGCATCATCATTGCTTTCAATTATTTTAGACTGTACCTTCACAAATTCTTCCAGTCGTTCAATTTCAGCTTCAAGTTGATCAACATATTCAGTTGATTCTTCTACAATTGATTTCCACTTATTGCAGCTCTTACATTTAATCTTAAGCTTACTAACTGCATCCTTAAGTTGCACCTCAAGATCTACACAAGTTCTCAGTTGTTTTTCACCATCAGTATCTTCTGACTTTTCAACAGTGTCCATCATAGAAGAATGGTTCCCAGTTTTGAATTCTGGTTCTTTTTCATCACAGAATTCATTGTCATCTTCTTCCTCTTCACAGACAAAACTCTTCCTTTGCATTTTCTTACCAGATTTGAAGTCTCCCTTTTTGAAGAACCTTCTTTGAGGCGTCTTGAAGTTTTCATCTTCACTATCATCATCATTGATATTCTTCAAGCACTGAGAGGCAATGTGCCCAACTTTTCCACAACGGAAACATGCGAGAGGTAACTTCCCTTTGAATTTCCCTTTCCCCTTCTGGAACTTCTTTGCAATGAGAGAAAGAATTTCTTTCTCTTCGTCATCATCACCACTACTATCCTTTGAGATTTTCAATTTATCCATGGCCTTGAATGCCATTTCCTTGCTCACCCGAGTCGTAGCATCTTTTGGTTTGACTCTCATTTCATATGCTACCAAACTGCTCAGTAAGTCATCTAGAGAAAGTTTGGAAAGATCTATTTCCTCAAGAGCTGACACCTTCGCATTATACAGAGGTGGAAGTCTTCTTAATATTTTCTTTACAATATCAATGTCTTTGATTTCTTCGCCTAGACCCCGAATTGCTCCAACCACTTCAGTAATTCGATTGAAGAAAGAGTATGCATTCTCGTCTGGATGCATCTTCAGATCATCAAACCGATTGTGTAGCACTTGTAGTTTCGCCTCCTTCACTTTGCTATCACCTTCATAAATATTCTCAAGTTTATCCCACATAGATTTTTCTGAGGTGCAATTCATCACCTTCAGGTAAATCTGATCAGAAAGGGCTGCAGTGAGAGCATTCTGTGCTTTAGCATCTGCATCAAGAAGTTTCCTGTCTGTTTCAGTCATAGCCAGACCTGTTGGATCAGTGACATGTATTCCTTGCACAGTAGAAAAAAGAACTTCCATTCCAAGAGATCTTAGATGAGATCTCATTCTGTTCTTCCAGATCTGAAAATTGCTTCCATCGAAGTGAGGGACTCCCCTGACATTGACGGCATTTTCCATGACGAAGAAGGTCAGATTCAACACCAGCAACCTTTACCCTCTGATACCACTTGAAGGACCCCGGGACACCCTGAGAGGGGAGGGGTGAATTAGGGTGACCACTTTTTCTTTTAATGTGTTGGATCTTGTTCCCACGTTGGTAGGAACTTGTTGAACCTGTATGATGATTATGATCAGAATGAAAACATTCACATGCACAGAGAAGACACAACCATTTTTACTTGGTTCACCACTAAGGGCTACGTCCAAGGAGCATACGCCGACAGGTTTCCGGTCGTACCTAAATCCACTATGCTTCACTAGCTCCGGATACAAAAGTTCGGGTACAGAAACTCTGTCCCAGGCTCACTGCCTTTACAATTGTTCAGGGATAGCTCACTGTATCCCTCGGGTCACTCCCGTTGACTCCCCCTGGCTCACTGCCGTTGGTGAAGTCCCACTCAGTTTATAGACGTGAGGGTCTCTTCTTCATTTTCATAAGAGTGCATCCTTTGTTGTATGTAGATGCTCTATTGAGGTTCGATTCTCACCAGAAGAAGAATATCTCTTTTCCTCGAATGTACCGAGTAGTCTCTCAGCTTTCGTGCAGCTCCAAACACGCCGGTGGGCTTCAGCAAAACCAGGCACGCTTTTCCAAGACAGTCGCGTAAGTCCCACTTAGGTGTTTTGGTTTGGTTTTGGGAGTGTTAGAGGCCAAATGGACTATTTAAAAATTGCAGGTCAGGGTGCATAGTTTAGGGTAAACCATTCGCCCCCTTCAAGGTAACCATTTGGCCTAGTTTGGAATTGTTTCATGGTTTTGGTAAAGAGTTCATGTGGGGAACATGACCATGAATGCTTGTTTGAGTAACTTTTAGAGAGCTATTGAACGATTTGTGCACAGTCAATGAAAGCCATATAGTAGACCACATGGTTACAAAAACTTGGGAAGTACCTTAACACTATAGCACATATTGTTATCGAGCAATTTCCCAAACCGTGCTGCCCAGTAAATGAGGTAAAATTAAATTTTCCTCCCTTTCTAATTATTCTGTATTTCCTTCTTTTCTCCCTTATTTATCAATTTTCTTTAACAAATTAGAGGGAAAAGTCCTCTATTCCCTCCTACCTCATCTTTTTATCCCACTATTTCATATTTGATCCATTATTTGATTGGTTAGTGGGGTTGGAAGTGTTTTTGTAAGGCTAATCTCACCCTAGACACTTATTCATTTTTTTCACCTCTCAGAGTGAAAAATAATTTTAAGATATTTCAAAATATGTTTAGGTTATAAGTTAGAAACTCAGATCTATGACAAACAAATACCAATTGAAGCTTGATATTGGACATTCCTACATCCACGAGTCTAAGGTACGTGGTGCATAACTTGATTTTTTTGGTCAGTTTGGGGGGTATGGAATAAAGTGCACATTTTGGGAATTTTGCGTTGGAGCATGATATACCTCATGATCAATATCAAAATGATCGTTTAACACTAACATATTTCATTTGACATGCTAGAAAATATTTTTTATGAGAAAGTTTGGGTTATTGGTCGTTTCTCCTTGGGGTGATTTGGTGAGGGGTACCAAATCGACTTAAACTATACTGTCATGTTCATAAATGATTTATTATAATTGATTTGATTTAGTTAATGAAATATTAGGCATAAAAAACCTCTATAACTAATTTATTTAATTTTTTGATTGGGAAATTCAATATGGTTGAATATAATTTCTTTTTTAACATGTTTTAAATATATTTATATATGTGTAATTCTTGATATTTCATATGTTGAGACCCATGGGGTCCTGATGAGCTCAGCCTAAGGTCGGGATGGCATGGCCATCCGGATTAAATGACATTGACCACTATTTGGGCTTGGCCTAAATTTTTTTAAGTGGTATTCAACACATGATTGGGAATAGTGGATGTTAGTTAGAGGCGGTGAGGACATCAGGTTTGGCATGACCATATATATTTGGATGGAAAGGCCATCGGTATTGAGAGACGTGGTAGTAGGGGGAAAAGGTTCTGGTTTCTATGGATTAGGTTATTTAAATGGTGATTTTCACTCACCCATGATGGAAAAAGAGCATAATTGAGTCATTTGAACATAGGATGACTCTATCATGAGGTGGTTTTTGAGCAATCATGTGGTTAGAGGATGCTAGTAGGGAAACATTAGAAAATGTTTGGGGGAGCTTGTTGTAGAAAGACAGGTGGAAGGTAAGGAGCCATCAATAGATAATGATGAGGCTATTAGGTTGGGGGTTGGGGTTCACAGTGATTTAGACCCTAAGAATGGATATTTATTTGATAGAAGATAACGTTTTGCATCTAGATGTCGTGATATTCACCGACGATGATTTTTATTTAAGGATAGATATCACTATCGATCAGGTTGTTTTTCCTTGGGCTTAAATTAGCTTTCGAGTAGGGGGTCAGTGAAACTAGGTTACTATATTTTTGAACATGCCTTCCAAACATTGGTACTATTTGAGACACATGGGTTCAAGAGGCACATGGTGTCAGGTTCCATGATTTGAGGTGCAACTTGAGGGTTCATCTGGGATTTTGACGTCCGGGGTGCCTTAGCCCAGGGGCCAAGGATCTTCTCTAATGCAGATATTCTGGAATTGGTTGAGGTATGTGATGGATTCTAAGTGGTTATTGAGTAATAGGAAAGTCTGTGTTTACTTTAGTACATTATAATACTACCTTTTATTTATTATTCACATAGACTTAATCACATATTCGAGGTACGCACTATTTGGTGGCACCCTACTAAGATTTTCTCACACCCTGCACGGGTACTTTCAGATGCATGTAGACTTTATGAATTTTCATTTAGGTAAATAATCATTCTCAGGAGTAGGTTCTTAGAAGATACTATCATGGAGATTGGAACGAGGCCTAGAGGTCATTAAAAGTTGGAGGTTTTGTCTTCGTTTACTTCATGTATCAGCATTTTTTATATGTATGACTTATACTGGTCATCCATTATGTGGCTTTCTACTATATATTGATCTATACTACCTGTTAAGGTTTCATGATTTTTTTCACAGTTCTACAAGTGTTATGTAGAATTGTTTTTATTAAATCCAAATATTCAGTTTATTATTTGATTTCGCTATTTTATATTGATTTAGCTTTCGTTATGTGGGTCAAGTTCAAGCCTAATGAGTCTTTCATTTTATTTAATTTTATGTACATTACTACTATATCCCAATATATGATCATTCCTAAAGGGTATAACCTCCCAATAGACCATTTTACATTCTCCCTAGTAGTCAGTAGCCTTTGGAATTTGGGGAGGTTCACCTAAGGCCAGTGGCACTTGGCCCGATAGCACTGTTTGGGTGACTAATCATCTTGGGGAAGCTACAATAATAAAGAAAAATGAAACTTTTAATATCATGAAATAAATTAAACTAATGATATAACATGTCATAAGGATTTTTATACACCACTCAATAATAATAAGTGATGAATATAACATATATCTCAATGAAATAAAAGTAATATGACAAAACCCATACTTTATGTATTTAATTTATTTATAAATATTAAAACCCTCTATATAATAAATATAAGTTTATTATAAATCTACCATAGAACCATATTCTTATATATAATTAAATATATGATTTAATTATGACATTATATTACCAATTTATCCACAATTTCAGGTTAAATTAATGTTTCAGGTAATAACAGATTTTTTTTCATACATGTTTTGATTTGTTATTCTTGATCATATTACATAGACCAAGATTTAATTATTTCTTTGAAGTTAAAAAAGATATAAAAATCATATATATTCCTTATATAATTATTTATAACACCCTATAAGTGATATTAATATGAAATGAAATACATCATTCAAGAGACAATATGTTTTATGTATGTATGAATGTTGTTTCCATATTTTTTCTATATTTTGAAATAAGGGAAATTAAATGATATATATATATATATATTATTTTTAAATTATAATTATTGTTTCATATATACCACATATTTTTATTAAAATCATAATTAATACATTCCATATAAAGCATCAACGGATCGCATTTCTTTGAGGAGGTAGTAGTCTATATGTTCACAAAAAATCTTATTTAATTCCTAAAAATTAAAAAAATCAAGGTATGTGTTATAAAATAATCAAGTAATAATAATGAAATAATAAGTACCATATATATCCTATAAAAATATTAAATTTTTCATTATTCCCAACCTTGACAGGTGGTAATGGAAGAAAAAATGACATCAGTTCGCAAGGTCGTAGTCCATCGTATGCACAAATGAAAATTGTGAGACCCATCAATAGGGCCAATGGATTTGGTTGGGGCAATATCATAGGGAGGTTAGGTGTCCAGTAATCGAGATTCAGGCTAGGTGCACACCGGGGAGCTGCTAGGGGCTTACCAAGTTGGTGAGCTGACTTTAGTTAGAGGTACGTCGTATGTGTGAACATGATGTATATGGACTAACCAGACACTGGTAATGAGGTTGGATCTGGATAGGGTGTGTGATTATATATATATATATATATATATATATATTAGGTTATTGTTATCAGGAGCATCATTGGATGCGATTTTGGAGGTGCTAAGGCATAATTTCATCCAAGGGATGTAGGTTACTACATGTTCCTTAAGAATTGGGGCATCAAGAATGTGGTATTTGATTGAGGTATGAGTAAATGAGACTTTATTGATCATTTTTTGAGATCTGGGACGTTGTAGTTCCATATGTGACATGGTCTCAAGATGAGCGATGATGCGGTGTAGGGTGTGAATGGGTTCCTTACATGGGACGAGAGCACCTGGTGAGAATCAACCATGGTGATGTATCATTAGAGGACCATGGGTCCGAAACTAGTTCGATGTACCTTTGATTGATTTTATTTTTTGGTTGTGATGGACCTGATTAGGCAATTCCTAAGGTGGTGTTCCCCCTTCCTGAATTTGTTCTGAACCCTTGAGACTGGGGTAGTCCGAGTTAGATTTTACTAGGATGGGTATGTTCAATACCATCTTTGGGTTTCATTTGATAGATCAGGGATGCTCTATGTTAAGGTGGTGAGATTATAACATCTCAGGTTTTTAAAACAAGTTAAAATTCACACTCATTTTCAACATTTCAATTAATTGTTATGCCACTTTTTGTGTCGTTGATCGGAACTCAATTTATAGATTTCAATCTATTTTATATGATAATTTTATGTTATTATAGAGGCTTGGAGAGTTCCTTAGGTGTTTTGGTTTGGTTTTGGGAGTGTTAGTGGCCAAATGGCATGTTTAAAAATTGCAGGTCAGGGTGCACAGTTTAGGGTAAACCATTCGCCCCTTCAAGGTAACCATGTGGCCTTTTTTAGAATTGTTGCGTGGTTTTAGTAAACAGATTATGTAGGGCACATGACCATGAAAGCTTGTTTGAGGAACTTTTAGAGAGCTGTTGAACGATTTGTGCAAAGTCAATGAAAGCCATATAGTAGAACACATGGGTATAACAACTTGGGATGTACCTTAACACTATGGAACACATTCTTATCATGAAATTTCCCAAACCGTGTGGCCCAGTAAATGAGGTAAAATTAAATTTTCCTCCCTTTCTTATTATTCTTTATTTCCTTCTTTTCTCCCTTATTTCTCCATTTTCTTTAAAAAATTAGTGGAAAAGTCCTCTATTTCCTCCTCCCTCATCTTTTTATCCCTCGATTTAGTATTTGATCCATTATTTTATTGGTTGGTGGGGTTGGAAGTGTTTTTTAAGGATAATCTCACCCTAGACACTTATTCATTTTTTTGCCTCTCAGAGTGAAAAATAATTTTAAGATATTTCAATATATTTTTAGGTCATAAGTTAGAAACTCAAATCTATGCCAAAAAACTACCAATTAAAGCTTGATATTGGACATGCCTACATCCACGAGTCTAAGGTACATGGTGCATACCTTGATTTTTTTGGTCAGTTTGGGGGGTATGGATTAAAGCACACATTTTGGGCATTTTGTGTTGAAGCATGATATACCTCACGATCAATATCAAAATGATCGTTTAACACTAATATATTTCATTAGACATGATAGAAAATATTTTTTATGAGAAAGTTTGGGTTATTGGTCGTTGCTCCTTGGGGTGATTTGGTGAGGGGTACCAAATCGACTTAAACTATACTTTCATGTTCTTAAATTATTTATTATAATTGATTTGATTTAGTTAATGAAATATTAGGCATTAAACACATCTATAATGAATTGATTTAATTTTTTGATTGGGAAATTCAATATGGTTGAATATAATTTCTTTCTTAATATGTTTTAAATATATTTATTTATGTTTAATTCTTGAGATTTCATATGTTGAGACCCATGGGGTCCTGATGAGCTCAGCCTGAGGTCAGGATGGCATGGACATCCAGATTAAATGACATTCACCACTGTTTGGTCTTGGCCTAAATTTTCTTAAGTGGTATTGAACACATGATTGGGCATAGTGGATGTTAGTTTGAGGTGGTGAGGACATCAGGTTTGGCATAGCCAGATATATTTGGATGGAAAGGCCATTAGTATTGAGAGACATTGTAGTAGGGGGACAAGGTTCTGGTTACTATGGATTAGGTTATTTAAATGGTGATTTTCACTCACCCATGATGGAAAAAGAGCATAATTGAGTCATTTGAACATAGGATGACTCTATCATGAGGTGGTTTTTGACCAATCATGTGGTTAGAGGATGATAGTAGGGAAACTTTAGAAAATGTTTGGGGGAGTTTGTTGTAGAAAGACAGGTGGAAGGTAAGGAGCCATCAATAGATAGTGATGAGGCTATTATGTTGGGGTTGGGGTTCATAGTGATTTAGACCCTAATAATGGATATTTATTTGATAAAAGATAACGTTTTGCATCTAGATGTTGTGATATTCACCGACGATGATTTTTATTTAAGGATAGATATCACTATCCATCAGGTTGTTTTTCCTTGGGCTTAAATTAGCTTTCGAGTAGAGGGTCAGTGGGACTAGGTTACTATATTTTTGAACATGCCTTCCAAACATTGGTACTATTTGAGACACATGGGTTCAAGAGGCACATGGTGTCAGGTTCCATGATTTGAGGTGCAACTTGAGGGTTCATCAGGGATTTTGACGTCAGGAGTGCCTTAGCCCAGGGGCCAAGGATCTTTTCTAATGCAGATATTCTGGTATTGGTTGAGGTATGTGATGGATTCTAAGTGGTTATTGAGTAATATAAAAGTCTATGTTTACTTTAGTACACTATAATACTACCTTTTATTTATTATTCACATAGACTTAATCACATATTAGAGGTACGCACGATTTGGTGGTACCCTACTAATATTTTCTCACACCCTGCACGGGTACTTCCAGATGCATGCAGACTTTATGAATTTTCATTTAGGTAAATAATCATCCTCAGGAGCAGGTTCTTAGAATCTAATTTTATGTATATTGGAACGAGGCCTAGATTTCATTACAAGTTGGAGGTTTTGTCTTCGTTTCCTTCATGTATCAGCATTCTTTATATGTATGACCTGTAATGGCCATCCATTATGTGACTTTATACTATATATTGATCTATACTACCTGTTAAGGTTTCATGATTTTTTTCACAATTCTACAAGTTTTATGTAGAATGTTTTTTATTAAATCCAATTATTCGGTTTATTATTTGATTCCTCTATTGTATATTGATTTTTCTTTTTTTATGTGGGTCAAGTTCGAGCCTAATGTGTCTTTAATTTTATTTAATTTTATGTACATTACTACTAGAGCCTAGTATATGATCATTCCTAAAGGATATAACCTCCCAATAGACCATTTTACATTCTCCCTAGTAGTCAGCAGCCTTTGGCATTTGGGGAGGTTCACCTAAGGCCAATGGCACTCGGCCTGATAGCACTGTTTGAGTGGCTAATCAAGTCAGGGATGCTACAATAATAACGAAAAATGAAACTTTTAATATCATGAAATAAATTAAACTAATGATATAACATGTCATAAGGATTTGTATACACCACTCAATAATAATAAGTGGTGAATATAACATATATCTCAAGGAAATAAAACTAATATGACAAAAACCATACCTTATGTCTTTAATTTCTTTATAAATATTAAAACCCCCTATATAATAAATATAAGTTTATTATAAATCTACCATAGAACCATATTCTTATATATAATTCAACATATGATATACTTATGACATTATATTACCAGTTTATCCACAATTTCAGGTTAAATTAATGTTTTAGGTAATAATGGATTTTTTTTCATACATGTTTTGATTTGTTATTCTTGATCATATTACATAGAACAAGATTTAATTATTTCCTGGAAGTAAAAAAAGATATAAAAATCATATATATTCCATATATAATAATTTATAACACCCTATAAGTGATATTAATATGAAATGAAATACATCGTTCAAGAGACAATAGGTTTTATGTATGTATGAATGTTGTTTCCATATTTTTTCTATATTTTGAAATAAGGGAAATTAAATGATATATATATATATATATATATATTATTTTTAAATTATAATTATTATTTCATATATACCATATATTTTTATTAAAATCATCATTAATAAATTCTATATAAATCATCAACAAATCACATTTCATTGAGGAGGCAGTAGTCTATATGTCCACAAAAAATCTTATTTAATTCCTAAAAATTAAAAAAATCAAGGTATGTGTTATAAAATAATCAAGTAAGAATAATGAAATAATAAATACCATATATATCCTATAAAAATATTAATTTTTTCATTATTCCCAACCTTGACAGGTGGTAATGGAAGAAAAAATGACATCAGTTTGCAAGGTCGTTGTCCATCGTATGCATGAATGACAATTGTGAGTCGCATTTGATGCATAGGTTTGTGATTTTAGGTCATTACTTTAGCATAAAATCATCTCAAAATATTTATTATACTGATTTTATTATATAAAAATGAAATAAGAATAATTTAGGTGTTATAGAATGAAATAAAACAAAAGTTATTGTTGAAGGATGTTATCTCTTCTTTTTGTAACTCCTTTTGGTCTGACCAAAGGACAACCATGGTTGGATTTCTTCTTAAGGGGAGGATTATATGATGAGTTTAGGGAGTGTTTAATCTTATTTAGGTAGTTTTTAGTCAATCCAAATGGATTTAGTGATGTGAATAAGTGAGGGGTGAGTGATATTTTATAGTGGAGGAAAAGTGATATTCTTGAAAATATAAAATATAATAAATTTTGGGAGGTCTCATTTACCTCATGTGTTTCCAATAATTTAATATTTTCTATAAAATGGAGGATATTTTCGATATGTTTCCATACAATGAATTTTTTATATGGTTATAGTTTATTTATCCCCTTAGGTTAAAGTCTAACCACTAAGTAGATTCATCTTTACCTTAATTGATGTAATTAATTTTAATTTCATTTTCAAATAATTTTGGTAATAACTAAATTTACCTTAAAAGAATTTTGAAATTATTTTTAATACAAATATGGAAACCATTATTACTTATTGAAAACACATAAGTGTAAGAAAGTAATTTAATGTTAATCCTGAAGAAAGGACGCAACAACGAGGTTTTAAAGTGAAAATGTTCATAAGTTATAAATGTTTTTATATCCAATTTCAATGTAAAATTGTTTATAATGACATGAATTATATTAATTGATGTATAATTTATATAATAATTCTTTAAAATAAAATTAAAATTTAATTTAACTACATAAATAAATTAGAATTTAAAACATTTTTTAATTAAAATTCATCATTTTCATTATTCATCCAAAGATTAAATATTTACAGAAAATGGCCAAAAAATCCCCCAAATTAAATTTTGTTATTATAGTTTCAAAAAACATTTATATTTTTTCAAATAAAATTTATCGATGTTTAAAAAATTTGTTTTAAAATCGGGGCACCATTAAAAGGAGATAAAATTAACTTTTTAAAAAATACAACTTTTTTCAAAAAATTAGATTTAATCTTATATCTTGTTTAGAATTAATATGAGATGAATGTAAAATAGTGGAATGAATAATATATATATATATCATTAATATAATTTATCAAAATTATTTTCTTTAATTTATTAATGTAAAACATTTTTGATTGTATAAAATATAGTTTTTCAGCAAATAAATAATATATTTTCAAAGGTGTTTTATTTTCATTTATAGTTAATTAGTCACCAAATAATTATTCTTATATACATGTGTAAACCATATTTTCATAATTTAATTAATATTATTCAAAACCCACATTCCAATGGATATGTAAAAACTATATTAATAATTTAATAATAATATTAGTAGTGTATTATAGTTTAGTAAAATTTGGTCTTACATGTCATGAATGTTATCGAAGGAACTCAAAATTATGTGTAAAACTATCTAAAAATAATTTTGAATGTACTAAAAGATATTATAATATTTTTTTTGTAGAGAAATATTAATTTTTTTTCATAAAAATCTAGAATAATGTGGCTCTTCATATAACACATGCTATATTCGATATTGGGTGAAATGGAAAATATCGAAAAGATTAAATTAATTTGAGAAATATAATTTATAAAAACACATTGTTTTTCACATTGTATCATCAAAAAACTAAAATAATGTTATCCCAAGTTCCCAAACATCATCCTATAAGTCTCCCTTTGAGAATAAATCCAACCAAGTAATTCCTTTAGCTCAAAGAAAAACAAGTTACTGAAGAATACATAACATTCTTCAATGAGCACTTTTGTTTATTTTCTTCCTCCACCACAAAATTATTATTATCACATTCCTAAATAAAATAATATACATCCTATATATACTAAATTTTTTTTGTTTTAATGGTTATACCTAAACCTACGCACACTTTTATCAATTGGGAGATACAACCCTCGTTCGTGTGCACGACAGACTACTACTTTGTGAACCGATGTTGTTTGTTCTTACATTACCACCTTCAATAGTTAGGAATAATGATGGAATTAATTTTTTATAGGATATATATTATATTTATGATTAATTTATACATATTTAATAATTATATATCACATAACTTCATGATTTTTGTTTTTTTGGAATATGATATGTTTCTTCATGGATGTGTGGACTACCACCTCTTCAAAGCAATGTGATTCATTCATGCATTACATGAAATGTATTAAATATGAGACTAGTAAATGTATATGATATATATGAAATAATAATGATACTATAATTATAATATATATATATTCATATATTTCATTTATATTCTTTCTTTTAATATGATAAGAAAATGGAAACATTGGCCATGCCTACGTATGTCCTAACGCCCCCATGAACATCATATTCCTTTTCATATTTATATATTTAATATAATATTTTAAATAATTATACACTGATTATAAATTATATTTAAATCATTTTTAACATTAATGAAATAATTGAATCATTATAAAAATATGAGGATGAAGAATAACATGTCAAAACATATAAAAAACAAATCGGTTATTACCTGAAACATAACTTTATCATGAATTTGTTAATAAAATAGAAATATAAAGTCATAATAAAATCATATATGATATGGTGTATAAAAATATTGTTTTTTGTTAGTATTACAATAAATCTATGTGAACTATAGAGGTGGCTTGAACATGTAAAAAAACAATTCAAGACGCAAGGTAAGTGTTTTCTTATCTCACTTTTATTTCTATGATATATCTGCTATATTCATCACATATTCTTATTGTGTAGAGTATATAATGGCCTGTAAAATGTAATTTAATGGATTTAATTTATTTCATGATATTAAAAGTTTTAGTTGAATTTATTATTTTATTGGGATCATGATTCAAAAGTTACTCATGGAGTCAGGGGATTTATTGTCTCACTTTTATTTATGTGATACTTTTTACATATTCACCACTCATTTATTTATTGTGGGGTGTATATTTCCCATGAAATTATTCTAGGATTATTATCATTATATTTATGGTTATTTATAAATCCATTTTATTTTCTCTCTTTAATGGGGTTTTGGTTAAAAAATTTCCAAATCGGTAAAGTAATTTTGTCTCAACTTTTTCTTTATTGAGATACATGTTATGATATGCATCTAAATTCATTTATGAGGTGTATATACATCCATTTGGAATATTGTGTCCTGAATATCCTTATTTTAATAAAATTTTAATATTCATTTAATTTTATTCTCTCATGGATATTATGATACAATGTTACCAAAATGGTAAGTGTTTATTGATATAATCACATCGATCATCGAGATTGGTCACAATTATGCTTCTGAGGATCCAACAATATGAATCTTCTCTCAATAATTTTCATGAAATTTCTTATACTCTATTTATTTCATGATAATACATGTTTCCCATCGTTTTTATATATTTATATATTCAAGAGTGAAAAAAGAACTTAAAGAAAAATGTATTTTGAGTCAAAAACCCTTTTTTTTATCCAAAAGCATGTTTTTTAAACATGTTTTAAAAAAACTAAATTATATTTTATGTTATTTTTCAATTAAATGTATTTTGAAAAAAAATTATGATTAAAATGTTATTTAAATTGTTTTAAAATATTAGTTTATAAGTTTTAAAATCTATTTTCATTGGATTTTTTTTCAAATTGTTTATATTTTAAAAAGATGTTAGAAAAGTTGAAATGATATTTTCCTCAAGAAGTATATTAAAATATTTTTAAAACATACTTCATAAGATTGATATTAGGTTTAAAAAAAATCATTTTGATTAAAAAAATTCTTAAATACATTTATTTTCAATGAAACGTTATTTTCATTAAGAATTTTTCCATGTAATATTTCAAAATCCTCCTCTATTCGAGATTAAATAATTTGATATGTTTTATACTTTAGTAGGAAATGACCCAAGGACACCATTCATATTATTTCTCCAAATGGTATATGTTTTTGTAAAATGATATCTATGGATGCATTTTCTATTCCACGAGTCAATCATGTTTCAAAGAGATTGTTATGAAACTAGTTTATCTTCCATGAGATCATCATGTTTCAAGTAGATTGAAAAGAAACCCATTTATTTTTTGCGTGTTAATCATGTGATGATATAATAATTGTTTTTATTTGTTTTTATGATTACATGAAATATCATTTTAATTTATTCATATTGGTTTTCATGGAAATTTCTTATATGATAGGGTGGCCCAGATAGCACCAGGTAAGCCCATTATAGCTTATATGATGGGGTGGGGCATATAAAATTAGCTTACCTCATTATATCTTATACGATGGGGCTTCCCAGATAGAACCAAGAAATTCCATTATTGATTATATGATTTGGTGGCCCGGATAGTGTTAGGTAATTCTATTTTACCTTCTATAATGGGGTGGACTAGATAACACCAGTAAACCCATTATAGGTTATATGATGGGGTGGCCCATATAGTTTTGGGTAATACGGTTGTAGATTATACGATGGGGTGGACCAAATAATGCTAGGTAATCCCATTGTAGCTTATACGATGGGGTTATCTATATAGCATCAGGTAAGACTGTTATAGATTATATGATGGGGTAGAATAAATAATGCTCTAAGGCATTGGGTAAAGATTTATATCTTAGAATATAATAATGGGAACAAGTCTCTAACCTAGATCCATTATGGTAAGAATTTATAACCTGATCAACTATAAAGAAAAGTCTGTGACCTGGGATGGTGGTGTATACCTCCCCGTAGGCGCATCCCCATGAAGCACCCTGATATGTTTGGGAAATAACCCTTGACTTATAGGGAATGATTTTACATGACTGTGTGTATGAAAAAGATTCCTTGTCTTATTGATATGTTATTCTTTCATGTATCATGTTATATGATTTTATTACGATTCACATCTGAGGAACTTCAAATCCTTATGCCATGAATGATGATTATGATATTTAACATGAAAGGTATGATCCTAAAATTTTATACTCATTTTCTCATACAATTATGTCCATGTATGATTACATATCTTATTTATTGTAACCCTTACTTAGCATATAATCTCACCCATTATAATTTTTCCTCTACCCATGTTATGAAGATAGGATTTATATTCGATTACTTATGGAGGAGATATTTATAGGAGATGCTGCTGATCTTTATCCATATTACACAAATGTGTTCTATGTTTCCAAATACACATAACTATTACTGTACTTAAGAATTTGATCATTTAATGTGATGAATATTCATATAAAATTATATATTACCCATGTTTGTTAATACTGTTACGTAATAATAATGATCTCTTAATATATGCTTAAACATAATAAACTCACATCATATAAAACCTCAAGAGGGATTTCAATGAATTTGAAATTATGATAAACCTTAAACTCATAACCCAATAATGGTATCCATAAATCTTAAGTTATTATTATATTGATATATATAAACTTCAAAATGTTAATTTATCCTTTTTTATTTATATCATCTCTTATCTTATACAAAATGATTTTCATTAGAATCTTGGGTTCATCCTTATTCCAACAGAATATAAAATTTGATTTCACTACTCCAAAATCAAAATAGAGGGTGATAATCAATTGTCAAAATCACATGAAATTTAAAAAATTAATGAAAATATATTTTTTTATTGTAACATCACTAGATTTTAAAAGAAAGCACAATGTTCAATAGAATAAATGATAAGCCACATTGAGTTTAATTGAACAACTAAATATTATTATTTAATTGTTACCATTATAACCTAGTCATTAAAATAAAAATTATGAATATGATTAAATTAATTATAAAAATATGCTTTACACATGTATACACTGGTGAACAGTTAGTTATAAATGAATATAAACCCCCTTTTAAAGTAAAAGGAAAAGTTTTTCCAGAAAAAAATATCTAAATGTGAAAAGGTGTGTTTTATGCAAATAAATAAACAAATAAACCTTGTTGATTTATACTAATGTATTATATATAATATATTCATTACCATTTTTAATATTTATCTTAAGTGTTTTTTATATATGATATAAAAACAAATCGAATTATAAGAAAAAATGAAGTATTTTTCTAAAAAGGATGATTTTCTACCTTTTGATGGAGCACTTCATCTAAATTTATTTGTTTGAACATTTTTAAATTATATTTTAAAAAATTAATTCTTTTTAAATAGGAATTTTAAAATATTCCTTATTATAATTTTTGGTATTTTTTTAATAAGTTTCATGTTTTGATGAATAATGAAAAATATTGCATTTTAATTAAAAATAGTTGTTTCATCAAATTTCATTATAGTGTTAAATTATATATTTTATTAATATTAAAGTATAATTATATAATTGGTTTATCATTTAATACAATTTATTTCATTGGAATCAATTTCACGTTGAATTTGGATATAAAAACATTTCAATATTTTGAATGTTTTTACTTTAAAGTCCTTTTTTCACAATCCATTAACGTGAATAAATTTAAATTAATTTTATTGAATTATGTGTTTTAAATTTTGAAAAATGGATTCCATATTTGTAATAAAAATATACAAATTTATTAAATAGGTCTGCTTTATTTTTGGTCATTATGAATTGTGACTTTAGTAATATTTTTTATAACCGTAGTTAAGGGTAAGTTGGGTAATTAATGGTAAAAAGAATATTATAAATTACAGAAAATTACCCTTACACTTGTAATAATTTTATCATATAGGTTATGTTTTACCAAAATAATCCTTTGGATGATTTTATGAGCTCTTTGGGCCACTATTATGACTTTAATCCAATTATAGTATTTAATTCAACGAAAAGTCAATTCTCACATACTTTTGTTTTTAATAAGTAAACAATTTTTAATATATGGTTATATAATGGATATCATAGACTATAAATATCATTTTGAAATCTTGAATTTTTATATTCATCATGATATTTTGTTTTAAATTTTTAGGGAACAAAAAAATAAAATTAAATCCTTCAATAATGATGAAGCAATAATTGTATAATTTAAGGACATATCAAATAAATGGTATTAAAAATATTAAAATAAATATCTTTTGAGATAATTAATGTTATCCACAAATGTTTTGGACTACTATGACATGTTCTTTATGAGTTAAAATAGTTGTTTTGGATATATTATTTTGTTATGATATTTTGAAAATTTTATGTAATGAGGAGTGTCAAAATTGAAACTAATTATATTTTAAAATAAATGATATTTTATTAAATGATATAAAATTAAAAAAAATATAAAATTCATAAAACTGATTAGGGAAAGTCTCAAAATTTCATCAAGGACTAAGTTTTTGAAATTGTACCCTGTTATAGTAATGATATTATCCCACAAAGTATAAATTACATGACATCATGGTAAGAATTAAAAAGGTTAAATAATGGTTAAAAGAAAATGATAAGGATTAAAAAATATAAAAAAATTGTCTAATATTCATTGTATGAATGTATTTATAAACATAATTATAATATATTTAAAATCAATTATATTTTAACAATTTTTAATTTAAATGTAATATATGTTAATTTAATAATTTGAAGAATTCCAAAAGTGCCCGTCTTCTCTCCAATAAAAGGGAACCTATTATTCTAATTTAAACGCACTTAAACACCTATTTGGTTTGGACAATATCTCTAAAAATCCCATCCTAGAATCTATAACCACATTATATATGCCTTATTTTAGGAACAACACCCTCATTATATGTGTTAATGTGATAATCAAAGAAGATTGTCCAAATAAATAAAAAGATAAAGATCATACATGATGAGTCGGACTCAAGGTAAGGGATGTTATCTAAATCTACTTTAATGGAGGCATTTATTGATTATATGAATCATTATTCTTTTATTATGTGTACATACTTCCAACTTTGACCTATCATTTCATAAATTTATTTATTCTAATGTTATTCAATGTTTTGCTAAATATTATTCTTTAATGTATTCATTATTTTATGGTTTTAAGTGGAATGGGAAACTTTGAATGTTTAAGGATTTAATTTAAAAATATTATTATCCTTTTCAATATTATTTATATTAATTATATTTATATAAAAGTATTTTTAAGGGAATTTAATTTATATTTTTAATTTAATTCAATGTTTTCCAAAATGAATCTTTTTACATGTTTTAAAAATAATGTTTTGAGAAATGACAAGAGGAATGTTATACTCTTAATGTACATAGATACCTAGAATTTTATACCACCATGAATATTATTTATTATATTATTTCATTTAAATCATAAATTTTATCATAAATTAAAAAGCCTCATTTTATTTTTTTGGGTATTTTTGAATCGAAAATGGGATTTTAAAAGAAAATGGTTTTTTTACACCAAAATGTTTTTTATATGGGATTAAAAAAGTTTTTCAAAGGGTTTTTGATGAAAGTGGTTTATAAATTAATTGGTAGATGAGAATTACATTAAATGGATAAGCCTGATATAGCTTATATGAAGGGTTTTCCTTGTTACATCTTATAGGTGATCCTGATATAACTTATTCAATAGGTTGACCCCATTATAGCTCACAAGTGAGCCTGAAATAGCTAATAAGAATGAATGAGACCAATTATAGGTCACGTGTGAGCCTGATATAGCTTATATGAAGGGTGTTCCCCATTATAGATATCTAATTAATTGGTTAATGGAGATATTGGAATAGGCCATATGTTTATTCTAATTGAAAGAGTTTTAAAATGGTTCTATGAATATGGTTCTCTAAGTCATATAAATGAGTTTCAATTTATTTCTATTGGTATTAATGATTTTATTTGAGTATATATATGTGTTTTTTTCATATGATTTTTTTTCATTCTCTCAAATAACATTAAATGGGTTTTCATGTTTTCATTGGATTAATGGTTTTCTTTCTTTTTATATCCTTTACTAAGGTTTTTGTGATCATCCCAAACATCAAATTATTTTCCATAGGGATAAAGGATGAGTAGATACAAGGATGAGGACAAGATGAAAATTTAGATATGATATCATGGAAAGAAACCATGTTTTATATTGTGAAAAAAATAGACACTGAGTAAAATAGTATAAATGTAATGTATGGGTTAAATTTGTATAAGTTTATATTAATTCTCAAAAACTATGATAAAAAATATCCATAATTGCGAATTCAAGATAAAAAACACTATAATATGTAATGTTTATGTTTAGGTTCTTATAGTTGGTATCAAAGTATGTTTTAGATATATTTAGAGGTTATGATTGTGTTAATAGCAAACCGTTTCAAGATTTTACTCTACTGTTAAGTTGAAATGATGTATCATTTTAAGATTACCTTATTGCATCATCTAAAATATGTCTGTTCAGGGTGGTTTTTCATAGAGGAAATATATACTATGTAATATAAGAGCATCTAGAGGAAAAATTTCATCCAAATTAGCATCGTTAAATGGTTGGAATTGGAACATAATAGTTTTTTGCGGTGAATAATCAGTTTACAAACACCATAAATGGTCATGGTATCCATTCTAGAGAGAAACCTGATCTACCATGAAAGAACATGTCTATAGTTGAGAATTTAATTAAGAAATATCTCCCGTTGTTCAATAGATCATATAAACTAGTTGTATCTTAGTGATGAATCAGTTACTTGGAGAAGATATTTGAAGTCATGGGATTTTCATAATGTTAAATGTTAACTCTTCCCATTTATCATTTTAAAGGTAAAGATGACTAATAGAGGAATTTGGATCAGAATACTAGAGAGAAAAATGATATTGATTCCAGGTAATGGGAAACATTTAATAACATAAAACTTGATAAATATTTCCCTATGTATGTTATAATTGGAATGGAAACATAATTCCTAAAATTGATGTAAAATGATGGTGATTCGGAGGCCACCTATGAAGAAAACTTCAAAATATTGGTAAGGTGTATTCCAAATTTACTGAAGACATTATTTTTAAAATTAAAATATTTTACTCGAGATTGAAACCAAGTAAATGAAGAGATTTTGCCTCATGAGAATTAAAAAGTTATGAGAAAGTGGTTCGTTGTGCTAAAAATGTTGAGATAGAGTTTTCTGAATTTTATGTTCCAAAAGGTGACAATAGTAAGAAATGGCTAAAGTGGTAGAAAATGGAGAAATTTTCAACTATGAAATCTATAGGTAAGCCTAAAACTTGTTCCAATTGTGGTAATATGGATTATGGGTAATGTATGTTAGGATATTGAAAGTGTTATCTTTGTGGTCAGATTGGTCACTGGGTTTGTGACTGCGGGGAAAAGAACTATTAAAAACCAAACAATGATAAAACATATATCGATTCAACAGTAAGATTCCTTAGTTGAAATGTGTTGAGGAATTATGATAATATGCATATGAAGTTACTTACATGTGGTGAAAATCATCATGATCAAAAACAAAAAGGGTTGGTAAAGTCTATTTCTACTACTCCAATTAATTTTGAGACATCTGGTGATGTGATGGAAGATTCATGGAGCCTAGTTGTTTTCAAAGGTTAACAATAAGTTCAAGTATTTGGAGACATTTTGTAAGGTTTTATTTGATGTGATCATATTTTATTAATGACCATTATGATAGAAATTTTATTGGGTTTAGGTTTATATAATTGTGTTTTTAATGATACGTATGCATTGACTTTGGGATTTGAGTTTTAAGGTATTGATATCCTCTATGGTTTATATGATCTTTGATGATTAAGGTTGCTTTTAGGGATGTGCATCATAATTTTTGGAATGTTACCCAGATAAAATGGTTCTTATAAAATAAAAATATATAATGCAAACATGTTCCCTTATGTTCTTACATAGTAAATTAATTTCTCAACTCTTGGAAAATTATTTTGAATGAAAAATTATATTCATTTACTTTTCTTATGGAGAAATAAATGACCTTTAAACCAATCCTAGATTTATGGTTTTTTATTGTTAAATTTCTCATGAACTTGTTCTATATTACTCTAGAATAAAAAAAATGTTAGTTTTCCCTTCCATGTCAATGTTTACCAAAATGGAACTCAAGAAAGTGTTATCTCAAGTAACCTTAGTACTTCCCTTTCCTTATTTAATAGTATTACTTTCATTAATACTTTTTCCTACATAGAATTACAAAAATGGTATTTTGAAAATTCAATCCATAGTTATCGATCCTAAATTTTAAATTATGAGGATGTAATTTTAAAAAATGGGTGGAGAATGTAACACCCCTATTTTTTAAATATAAGCAATAATGTTGATACCATAAATGATACGCCACATCGAGCTTAAATAAATAAGTGAATATTTTTTTAAATGTTACCGTTAAAACATTTCATTCATACTAGAGCATATGAACATGAATAATTGAATTATGAAATTATGATTTAACCATATATTTATAATTAAATATTTGGTGACCAATTAATTATAAATGAAGGTGGAACCACTTTTAAAAAAATGGAAATGTTTTTCCTAAAAAACTACTTAAATGTGCACAATTATGTTTTATACCAATAAATAAAAAATAAATATTGTTGGTTTATATTAATAAATTTTATATATAATATAATCATTCAAAATATTAAAATTCATCTTATTTTTTTTCTACACATGATATAAGAACAAGTCTAATTTTATAGATAAAATAAATGTTTTTTTTAAAGGATGATTTACCACCTCTATATGGAACCCTTGTTTTAAATATAGAACTTAATTATTTTATAAATTATATTTGACAGAATAAAATATGTCTTATAAATAGGATTATAAAATTTTACCTTGGTTGAGTTTTTTGGTATTAAACTTATATATTACATGTTTTGTGGAAAAGTAAAAAATAGTGCATTTTAATTGAGAATTTCTTTTTCATCAAATTTATTTATAGCGTTAAATTATATATTTAAATGGTTTTAAAGAATAATTAGATAATTGTTTATCATTAAGTAAAATTTATCTCATTGGAATCAATTTTATATTCAATTTAGATATACAAACATATCAATATTTTGAACTATTTTATTTTGAATACTTGTTTTCTCGATCCATCGATAGGATTGATTTTAATTTTTTTTTCCAATTATGTGTTTTAAATTTTGAAAAATTGATTCAATATTTTGAATCATATGATCTAGTTTTAGTAAATTAGTCTATTTTATTTTTAGGCATTGTGAATAATAACTTTAGTAATATTTTTTATTTACACATTTATGGGTAAATCAGGCGATTAATGGTAAAAGTAGTGATATAAATGCTATAAAATAAACCTACCCCTTGTCCAAATTTTATTAAATGATTTATTTTGGACTAGAAAACATCATTGGGTTATTTTAGGATATCTTTTAGCCACTAGGATTATATTAAGTAAATTATTGTATTTAATTAATTGAAAATTCAATTTTTGATATAATTTTATTTTTAAGTATTGAATAGTGTCAAAATTAACACTAATTATATTTTTAAATAAATGATATTTTATTAAATTATATAATGTTTATATATGTCTAACATTAGACTAAATTATTTGGGTATGTCTCAAAATGTCATCAATGACTCATTTTTTGGTTCTTGGCCAAGCTATTGTAATTATATTAAGACTAAAATTCTAAATTACATGATATCATAGTATGAAGTTAAAAGATTAAATAAGTGCTAAAAAATATAGGTATTAAAAAATAGTAAAATCTTGTCTATTTTTCACTGGATAAATTTATTATGAACAATAATTATCATACATTTAATGTAAATTATTTTGGAGTCATTTTCAATTGAAAAAAAATTAAATGAATTTAATAATTTGAATAATTCCAAGATTTCTCATCCCTTATCCTATAAAAACCCATTATTCTCATTTAAATGAACATAAAAAACTATTTTAATTAGAAATTCTATATTCAAATACCCTATTAGAATACATCCTCACATGCTTGATTCCTTATGTTAGGTAGAACATCCTCATTATAGGTGTTAAGGATTTAATCAATGGAGATTTTTTGAAAAAAAAGGAAAATAAAGATTGTACATGATGAGTAGTACTCAAGGAAAGAAATTTTATCTCAATCTAATTTTATTGAGGTATTTCTTGATTATATAAACCTTAATTGTTTTATGATGTGTATATAAAACCCCCATTGATATATCATATCATTAGTTTATTAATCCATGTCGTTATTTTGGATATTAATTATATGGATATAAATGGATTATAAAATCTATTTCATATCTATTTTTAATTTCATTCAATGTTTTTCAAATGGAATATTTTTACATGTTTTATACGAAACATTTTGAAAAATGAAAAAAATGAATGTTCTATTCTTAATGTACACACACACAACAACTTTTTCTCTACTATTTCTATTAATTAATTTCTATCTTCCTTTAAAATATTATATGTTATCTTTAATAAAAATAATTATTTTCCTTTTTGGGTACCTTTTCTTAGAAAATGGGTTTTAAATAAAATGGTATTTTTATACCAAATTAGTTTTTATATGGGATTAACAGATCTTTTCAAAGGGTTTTGTGATGAAAGTGTTTTATTCATGAAGTCTTACTTTAACATTATATGAAATGGGTGAGATCGATATAGTTATACAAAGGGTAAACCCTATTATAGATCACGAGTGAGCCTAATATATCTTATATGATCAGTAGAGTCCCATTCTATCTCACGAGTGATCCCAATATAAGTTATTCATAGGTATGAGCCTCATTATAGCTCATAGGTGAGATCAATATAGCTTATACGAATGGTGATCTCTATTATATATCTATAATGTGTTGGGTAATAATAATATTGAAATTTAATCATATATTTCTTTTAATTAAAATTGTTTTTGAAATGGATTTATGAAGATGATTCTCTAAGTCACCTAGAAGTGTTTTAATTTATTTATATTGGTTTATAGGTTTTTCTTTGTAAAAATGTATGTGTTTTTTTTTGAAATTAAAATGCTTTATTTAATTCTCTAAAATAACATTAAATTGGTTTTCTTGTTTTCACTGGATTAATGGTATTATTATTATTTTATGTCCCTTGTTGAGCTGTTTTCTACACATACCACATTTTAAAATGATTTTCAACGTGAAAAAGGATGAGTAAAGATAAGGATAAAAGATGAAAATTTTAATATTATATAACAGAAATAAATATGTCTTATTTTCAAATGTTTTATATTGGGGAAAAAATAGATACCGAGTAAAAGATTCCACCTATAATGTCGGCATTTACTTTGTTAGATATTATCCTAATTATCTAAAATTTTAAATAGAAAATATTGTTGAATATGAGTTCTAGATTAAAAAAAATAATATATAATGTTTAAGGTCAAGTACTTACATTTATTGGGCTCATTAATATAAAAAAATCACGAAATTACAAAATATAGAGGGGAAGATAATGTTGACTAATAATCATGATTCACTTAATCCATTACATTTTCATATGCTTTACCTTTATCCTTTTACTTTAGAGGTTTTTGTGGCTAATCATCTATATTAACCCTTGGATTGGGGAATTTATTCATATAATGTAAATATCTATGAACTTGGAACACTAGAGTGTGGGTGGTTAATTATATGGATATTTCTCTCTATTTTCATTAGTATCTAACTTCTTCCAATCCCTTCAGCATTTTATTTCCTGATGACCTTCCCATTCATAGTTATAATATCTACTAGTCTGCTTAAGGAAATTTATTTCATGTATCATCAAACACTTTTAGAATAAATGAAATATCATCGTCTTCCCATTGATTTATATATATTCCTTTTAATTCTATTTTTTATATTCTTATAAAAACCATGATATTGATAAGTAACTCTAACATTAATTTCCACCATGATATCCCATCAAAAAAAATTCTTCACAACTAATGAAGTATCTTATGGCTAACACCCATCATATACATATTTGTAATCCCATAAATAATCAATAAACCTTACTTTCAGGTTGGATTATAATACAAAGATCATATGTCACAAGTCCTATAAAATTTTCCTCATAGGTAACAATGGATACATCATCCTTTTCATTCAGCTCAAGGAACTCTATCACTATCTTCAAGAAAATTTTATTTGGAAATTACTTATTGAAAAATTAGTTCTTAAACTCATCTCAATCCAAGGAGTCAATTTGATCATCTTCCCTTTTATTCTGGCTGAGATTCATCTATTGATCCACTTTACATAAAAATTATATAGATCCAAAATGAATTTTTAATGTTCTAAACACTGGATAATAGAAAATATATCTTCAGTAGTACTTTTACATTGCCTTGGAACTAACAGATCAGTGAATCAACTAAAGGTTGGTGTATTTTTCCTCCTAAAAAACTCAACACAATATTGTTAGCTACCTTTCTCATTTGGATGTTCAGCATGATTCATGGATTTAAAAAGTTATGTGATTATAGAAATGATATTTTTCATTCCAGATCATATAAAAGTATTCTTATCATGGGGAAAATCATTTCATTATCTATCAGACTCAATATTAACAAGGTTCATTTGGGTTCCATCTACTAACTGAAAAATATAATAGTATAATAAAGAATAATCATAGTAGGTAACCACATAATCACTAAAAAATACTTATAAGATATCTAAATAATGAAACATTATTTTTAATATATAGAACATTATGATTATCCTTGTTCATTCATAGTCATTATCTATTTAAATCCTTCCTCATGGTTCATAAAGAATTTATGAATATATAAAGAATATCCATCAGGAGTGTCAAACCAAATGTGAAAAAATGTCCTCTATCATGCACCAAATGACGATCGAGTCTACCTCATTTCACTCTTTTAAATTATTTTACTCCTTGGTACCTATATTCATGAGAAACATCCACTTTTAGTATCTATATGGAGATGTGATTTCTTGGAAACCACTAACTCTATCCTTTAACAAAATTCTAGGAAAGATTCTTATACTTCGAATCATCCTTAGACTTATCCATAGAGACACACCTATATATATCCTGAGAAATTTCACAAGGTACTTCACTATTTCTTTCTAATCCGTGTTTATAAAGGATAACTAGACCTATCCTATGATACCAAATACTGAATCCTAGGATTTTCATATATAGATATTAATTTTTTTGATGCATATTCAATAAATTATTTAAACATAGGCCTAGGGATCATAAAATAATAGTTCTATTAAAAACTTCAACACATAAACAATTGGTGTATAATTGAGGTACGTTATCTCCCATTATGTTCTTCACAAATAGAATCCTTCTCATACATATCATAACTGATACATTTCTTCATAACATTGGAAAATAGAACACAATAAAGGGTGATAAAAGAGGCTCCATATGGGTAAAAAAGAGATATACAGAAGAATAACATGATCATAAGGGAATGAGAACACGATCATAAAATTCAAACTCCTTACCCTACATATCAAAGATCATAATATTGATTCATGGAGTAATAATTGGGAAATTCATAATACATGAATCATAAGTGAATAAAATAACATGATCTATGAGAGTATAACATTAGAATAGGGAATATTATTGTGTCTTATGCAAAATAATTGAAAATAATTTCCAAAGAAGTCAAGTTTCACTTCCAAGACTATCATAGTGAAATGGGTTCACTACCCAAACAATCATATTAGTCATGGTTTACTCCCAAGACAATCATAGTGAAAAAATTCCCCTACTAAACTAGGTTAACTCTCTTTTACAATCCTATCTATATCATGAGATATAAATATTTACCCAATAAATTGGACGAAAATATTGGTCCCACCCATCACTTAATGAAAATCATATATATTTTTGTCACAATTTCATAGAACATTCATCATATCTTAGCCAATGAAATCAAATGGTTTTCATAAACAATTTATCATATCATAACATTTAGATAAGATATAGGTTTTATAATAATTCCATCATAGAATAACCTAGGAAAATAAGGGTATTTCATAATAATTTTATCATTTAATAACATCTAAAATACAAATAGGTTTTTTATGCATATTTTCATTATAAAAAATCCTTTTAGAGAAGGAATAAGAATGTAATCTTGGGATCATATCCATATAAATGAATAAGTAAAATCAAAGGATTTCATCTTAAATGGAATATGATTTTGAAATATCACATGGATATGTTCTTGAGAAAAATAATATTACCCTTTGAAAATAATAAATCAAAAAACATTTTCAAAAATCCTTTTCATTTAATATAATCCATAAAACATATAAAGTAATCTTTAAAATAATTTAAAACATTTCCTAATGAATATATCCATTCTTATTTTGAATTTTTTTTCAAACTTAAATAATTTTTAAATAATTTTCATTGAGAATAACGCTGATAAATTTTAATGTAATCATACAATAAAATAATGGTCATGATGGTGTGAAATTCTATTCATGGTGTACATGTTAAAACAAATATTTCTTTTACATTTTCACTAAAAGACAAATAAGAATTGTTTGAAAAATGATATTATATTACTTTAAAAGAAATAAAAAGTCATGAATGGGTAAAAATGACTCTAATAAATCATTTTAATAATTTTAAATAAAATTGAAATATATTTTTGTAAAACATGGTTTTGGAATAAAAAGGCAATCCTGCAAAAACATAAATAAAGATGTTATTTCTAAAAAAAACATTGTTTTGAATCCTTTAGTAAAGAATGATAGAAAAATCAAGTGAAAACATGTATTATAATTAAATAACTAAATTAAATGATAATTAATGAGTTATATTAGAGAGATATCATAATATTTCATTATTTTAAGAATAATCATAAACAATCCACATAAATGATGAGATTAGGACATTAAACTATGACCAGTTTTGTAACATTGAAGCATAATCCCTATGAAGGGATAAAATTAAATGAATATTATAATATAATTAAAATAGGAATATTCATGATATAACATTTCAAAGGGGTGGTATATACACCTCATATAATGAAATAGGTTCAATATATAACTTAGGTCCCCAAGAAGGCAATTGGAGACAAAAATACCTTACTGCTTTCGTAACTGTTGAACTATAAACCCAGTGAAATAAAGATCCTTCAATTAATATGTAAATACTAATAATTTTCAGGTTTTCATCATAAAATCAATTCATGTGAATTATATACACCACATAAAATAAATAGGTTGAGAATTTGGCATGTTCTTTAGAAAAGTAAAAAGGGAGACACAAATCCCTTACCGCTTTAGTAATCATTTGAATCATAAGTTTCAATAAATTAATATATAAAATGAAAAATAAAATATCCTTAAAACAACAATATCAATTATATAAAATTTTAAAGGGGAATTATATACACTACTTAAAATAAACTTTTGGTGAATTTTTATATGTCTCCCAGAAATAAAAGAGAGACTAGATATCCATTACCGTATGTCTCAAATTTCATCATACACATTAAAACCTCTAGTATAATAAATATAAGATTACTAAGAATATATTATATAACTATATATATATATATCTTAAAATTCATGATTTATAGATGACCGTTTATTACCCGTTTATTAATAATTCTATGTTAAAGGCACATTTAGAGAAAAAATTTCTTTGTTTTTTATGTAAAATTTGACTTTTTGTTTTTGGTCCTCATACTTTTATAATGGTTAAATAATCTCTAAAATGTTAAAAATGTTAAAAATATTATATATATCTAGTATACATTTATTTATATGGATCTATAAAATTTGAAGAAATAAAATGAAATACATCTTTCATGGAGAAATTAGGCCAAATGTATTCATGAACGTTGTTTCCATTTCCCCCCAAAAAAGTTATATATTATATATATATATATATATATATATAATATTTTCATTAAAAAAATCCTTATTAAATTCCTTGTAAATCATTAATGGATCATATCACTTCTCGAGGTGGTAGTTTTTGTACACAAGACCGACGTTATTATATTCCCGTAGAATGGAAAGTAAGAAGGAATATGTGATATCACGATTCCAAAAGCATAATAATATCATAAATATAATTTATAAACTAAATAAAATCATTATTTTCAACCATGAGAGGTGTATATGAAAAATAAATAACATCAGTTCGCAAGGCTGTTGTCCACCATACATATGAATGATGATTTCATGACTCATTTTATAAAAGAGGAGAAGGATTTAGGTTATTCTATTTACATAATAACATATCAGAATATTTAAGATATTGAAGTTATTATATTAACATTTTTTAACAATAATTGAAGTATATGGGGGAATAAAAAAATATAATATGCTTGGATCAGGACATTACGTGCTCCTCAGAAAACATCTTTTGGTTTTCACCAAAAATCTTCATAAGTTTGATTTTTTGACAAAAAAAAGGTTATAGGATTAGAGTAGGCATGTAAGGATTTTATTTGGGTATTTCTTGGATTAACCAATTTTTTTTGGAATTTTAAATATGTGAGGAGAATGGGTATCCTTTTATAAGTGAGGTGAGTGGCACACTTATAACTTTTGAAACGAAAAAGGTGAAACCACATTAATCTCATATCCCAGGGCTCCCAATTGGACCATTATATATCTAGGATGATATAATATGTAAATATATCTACAAAACATTTTCATTGATTTTTGGCCATTTTTAA
The DNA here is from genome assembly GCA_963277665.1 of Viscum album. NCBI lineage: Eukaryota > Viridiplantae > Streptophyta > Magnoliopsida > Santalales > Viscaceae > Viscum > Viscum album. The sequence continues at coordinate 1,620,694,853 of OY728125.1, forward strand.
CCCCTATAAGTTTATGATTACCCCCCTATAAACTGATTTTTACCTTCACCATTGTAAATAAGTTTTTTTCAATTTTTTACTATGCATTATTTTGAAAAATTAAGTTGAAATAATAAGATGGTATAAATTATTCATTATAAAAATATGGAATAAATTTATTCAGATTCTTTTTAAATAATTGAAATTTTTTAATTTAAAATTAAACCCACAAAATCAAGGGGAGAGTGGTTTCCAATGAGAAAATAGACAAAAGTTAAAAAGGTTTTTCTATAATAATTCAATATATAAATGATTTAAATGACCTAAATTGGATTTAATGATATATTATTTGTTTAATTTTACTTTTAAAACAATTTTAAGACAAAAAAACCTTATAATTTATTTAAATTAAAAGGCAGTTCTTAATAAAAACTAGTAACTACCAATATTCAAAAAAATTTGTCTTTTTAGAAAAAAATTCAAAAAATACCCTAAGATAATTTTGAAATTATTATTTAAAAAATAATATTTATCTTATCAAATTAATTTTTATAAAGTTTCTAAAATCAAATTTATTAATGTTCCCTAAAGGATATAAAAAACCTTTTTTGAGGATATAAAATTTTTGTAACAAATAAAGGTTTCATAAAAAATTGATTATTTCTTATCAATATGATTAATTTATTTAAATAAATTATATTTCATATTTATAAATAATTTATAACTATTCAAAAATCTAATTTTAATTTATAGGTTTTAATGGACGGATATAAATTATAATATTAATAATATATTGTTGTTCGTCAACATTTTGTATTACAAATAATGTAAGATAAACTCGGTGCTGCATTTGAAGAAAGATATAGAAAAAACACAATGATTCATGTGACAAAATATATCAAATAAATTATTTTATTTTTGAAATATAATTCATAAAAATTGGTGTGTTACACCAACTCTCTAATTTATTTTTGATTGAGAACCTCCCTTTTTCCATGTCAATATTCATTATATGTTTTTCTAAATATAAATATCTATGTATCATTAATTGATTATGGACATTTTCTAATACATTAACATATTTTAAAAATTTAAGAAATTTGTTACATGTTCTACATAGTTCATGTTCATCTAAGTGTGAAAACATCTATGATTAATGTATTCTATTAGAAAACATCATTACACCACCTTTTTCCTTCTATATAAAAATTTATTTCTATGATTTTATGGTCATGAAAGGAATTATATCTATCCAAGTTTAAAAAAATATTATATTTAAAATTAATTCATAATATCAATGATATTTATTATTTAAAAACATATTTTAATAAAAATCTGAAAAATATTCTTCATATAAGTCATTCTAATTTGATATATCTTTTCATTAATTAAAGATATTTTTCAAATGTCACCATAAAATTATTAATATAAATAGATTATGAAATTTTCTTTCCATTTGTAGAAGTAATCCATCAATGAAATTTTCATTCCTAATCATTGATGGTTTATAAACCTAATTATTATTCTAATGAGTTTTCATTATGAATAACACATTTTAGATCTCTTTTATTAATGTTTGTTTAGTTAGATGTTATAAATCTATTAATTTTTAAAATTATTCACATAACTATATTCTCATATTTTATGTGATTTAAATACCATATGATCTATTATCTTTATTGAATGTTATTTTACTATAATGTACCTAATTATATTTAGATTATCGTTTACTTTCCATGGGTATATCATGTTGCAATTATTTATAGAATTATGAGTTTTTTAATTATGTGATTCCATTTTATGAGTATATAAAACCTATTTTCATTTTTATATTATTTTTCAGGAATGATTGATTTCTTATAGAACACATATATAACTATGTCGATGGGTGGTTCCGTATATCACCCTCTAGTTAATTTGTTTATTCCTATATGGAGTGAAACAGTATTCTGTTAACATAATGACTTTTCTCAAATATGCATGAAAATAATGAGTTTTCTCACAAATTCATGCATAGACATATTGAGTTTGTTCATATAGGCATAGTAATAATGAGTTTTCCCACAAAGTTTTCATATGTTTGTGGTTTTAGCATATCACTAGGATGTTTTACATGATATACAATAAATCTATGTTTCTTTTCATTTTTGGCATATCATGTTGTAATTATTGATGTAATTATGATTTTTATCCTTATGTGATTCCATTTGATGAGAATATGAAACCCATTTTAATTTTGTAGGTTATTTATCATGAATGATTGATTAGTTATGGAACACGTATATAAGGATGTTGATGGGAAGTGTCTTATACCAACCTCTAATGAATTTGTTTATGTTTATATAGAATTAAATATTCTTACATGAACATAATGAATTTGGTCACTTATGCATGGGAATAATTAGTTTTCTCAAAATTTCAGGCATTTGCATAATGGGTTTGTTCACATTGGTAGGGGTATAATGAGTATTCTCAAAAAGTTTTCATATTCTTATAGTTGTACCATATACCAATTTTATTGTTCATGATATATAGTAAATCTACGTTTTTATTTTATTTTCATGATATTCTATATTCCATGTTTAAGAAACTTCACTAACATATTCCATAGTTTTTTATTCCATTCATTTTTTCATGATCTATGTTCTTTGATTTATGTGGTAGAACTTTCTTATGTTTTCTAATTATAACCGTATTTACATCTTATTATCACTTATTATAATTGATTTTTATCTATTATATTTACACATACTGAGCACCTACTCTCAACCAATTATTATATTTCCATTACCCATGTTAAGAAGATTAGTGTAACCTATGGGATGTCTAAAAGGGAGTCTATTATGGTGAAATTTTATTGAGGTGATCAAAATTATTGTAGAAAAAGTTCCATAAGTAACTAGAAATCAATGATACTAAAAAAATAGATCTTTGTGTTTTGTGTGATTATTTTGAGATATAATAATGATATAAATTTTTTTCAGCTTTTTCATGGGTTATCTCACTTAGTATAAAAGTTGATTTTGAAATTTATGTGTTTTTTTACTATAACCTGGAATGTAGGTCTTGGGTGCCCCAAATCGATTTTTGATTCTTTGGAAATGATAAAAAGTAATCCATTTTAATTTTTTAATGTATGAATGAATTTTTACATTAAAAAATGGAAAATAATGTCCTTTTTAACATATACTCTATGAATGAATTTTCCCACTATCATGAATTTGTTTTCATTGACGATTCCTTTGTAAATTTTAATAGTTTTTTAAAAAATCATTTACTCAATATTCATGGAATTTTTAGTTTTTAAAGAAATTTATATATTTTTTATTTTCAATGAAATGTGTAGATATTATTTTAAAGATATTTTATCATTTATTTCAACATCTTTTAAGGAGTTTTATGCATCCATGTAAATATTTTCTTATGATTACATCCACATCCATTCATAATATGGTTGATGATGATGATTTTTTAAGAATGTTTTTATGAAACTAATTTATTTTAATGGGTTAATTGGGTTATGCTTAAATATTTGTAAAACTAATTTATTTTCAAAGAGTTATACTATGATCAACATATGAATTTTTTTTCATGTTCTTATGTCACACTTATACATGGTTTTCGATATCTGTTTTTAGGACCATAATTATATCTCTCTAGTGCATTGTGTAAAGATTAATAACTACTAATATAATATGGACTTGAATGATAAGTGATACATGTTTAGTAAAGGAATCTATCCATTATAATATTATTGATTTTTAACCTTGATTGAAGAATGATGGAGTAGTGAGTGAACAAATTCTACTCTGAAAATGTTTCCACAATGATAGTTTAGGAAGTGATCCTTGACTAAAAAAATAATTCTATGCACTTATGTGTATGCCAATTTTTTTTGTCTTAGGCTTATGATATGTTCTGACAGATACTGATCGACTATTTATGATTCTTAAATCCCATCATTTATGTATTTTTATGACATATCCATATTCCATGAATCATTATTAATTATCACTGATTTATTAGGTACAACTTTCCTATGTTATGATCATTTTATCACACCCTTTAGTTTCCATTATGATCACTTATGATCATTGATTTATATATACTATTATTAACCCTATTTAGAATCTAATCTCACACTTCTCAATGTTTCCAATTCCACAGGTTATGAATAATTCATTTAAATAGGTTTTCCCGAATAAGGTTACTATTTAAAAACATTATTATGAGAGATACTGAATATTATTCATGAAATAAGTTAATTATATATCTAGTCTCCAAATACCCTAAACCATTATGGTTATAGGTAATGAGTTGTTATTATATGCACTAAATATTTATATAAAATGATGTAATAATTTTGTTTTAAATTATTGGGTCTGCACAAGTATATTACATGAATTGAGTCTCCCAACATTGGTTGTGGTCTATCCTTGCCTCCCCTTATTTTCCATTTCTATTCATTGACCATTTCAACTTCTCTTATCCCTAGGGAAATTTTGGATTTAATCTATTGGGGAGATCTCTATTTTTTGTAGTATTGGGGATACTTCAACTGGGATAATAGTATTTCCCCCCATCTATTATGGGGATTAGGTTATTCCATGTTGATTCTCCATGAGTTTCATTGAAATAGTCTTAATATTATGTTTTATATACCTATTATACATCTCATAATTCCTATATCGTATAATAATTTTAGTCGTTGTATAACATTTATATTTTGTTATCCTACTATAGTGTGTAATCTTGGTTTTAGAGAGATTTTTCACTAATGTTTTTAAGTTTAGGATTATTCTAGAATGATGTCTCTTGGTGTTCCTCTTTCCATGTTGTATTTTTTGAGTTTCAGTATCCTTAGATCCTTGGTGGCTTTATGATGATATCAAGTCTATGTGGAATAGTTAATTTTCAAACCTATATTCTCCATTGCCCAATTATTTTTTTAAATTATCATTCCTCATCCTTAATATTTTTGTTTAGGTTGTTTTAATAAAATATTTAATCTGTAATATGTTTTTACTTCTATAAAAAAACTAAGGTGCCCAATTTAGGTGAAACCATTTGATAAACATTATATGGAAAAAAGTACAATTTTTTTTTCTTTTTTACTTGAATTCCTTAAATTTTTCTAAAGATCAATATGAAAGATACTTAGGTGGTGAGGATTTGATTTTTCGTAGACCACCCTTTCGAGTTTTCAATATAACAAGTTTTTTCCTATTTATTTTTGTTGCTTGATTTTTTCGAAAACCATACGGAGTGTTGGTTTAGCTATCTAAGAATTAAATTTTTTCCAGATTTCCATTTATGGGTTTTCAATATAGAGAGTATTATTTCTTCTATGGATAGTTTTAAGTCTTGATAATTGGACTAATGAGACTAGTGCTTTAGGTTGAACTTTTTCAACCATATTTTTCAGAATAACGACACAAATGATGCATGTTTTATAAGAATGTTTGTACATTAATTAGATGTCTAATTCGGAATCTTGACCCACAATTATGTGATTCCCAAATTTAAAACATGATGTTTGGGAATAAATGATGTATCTCCAAAGAAGAAGTTACCACTGGTTTACAAACTTGTTTTAGGGGCACTTTTATTCAATGTAAACTTGGGCATGTTATTGCATAGTCAAATAGTTGAATCCTTAGGATGATAGGTATGTTTTGAGGGGTGAATTATGAAAAGAAAACCAAGGTGTGTTACAACATAATCAAGCAAAGGAGTTCTCATGAATTCCAACATTCTATTATGGATGGTTGAGGTTTATAAAGATTCAGATTTATCATGACCACGATGAGTGGGTTTTCCCAAATAAAGGATTCTAAGAATTAAAGGAATATCTGTATTAGTATTGGAAATGAATGAGAAACCACTCCTACATGAATTTCCCTCAAGTTAATGAGGTTACATCGTGTTATATTGTAAATTATATGGTGGAAGAATCCTTTCTAAGAAGGGTTAATGTATTGTGCAATTTAATGTTATGAGATCAGTACATTGACCATATAGTTTAACACCATATGGTGCAAACATTTTTCTACAATTTAACATATTGTTATTAAAAAATTATGATATGTAGTTTACATTGGTAAAGAAACAAAATTATTTTATTAACTTTAAATTTTTATAGAAAAAGATATTAGGGGGATATAATTTAAGGCCTTTAGCTTTGACCGAAAGGTTGAGGATTCTCCTCATCTTGATAACCTGTCTAGAAAATTTCCACCATATTCAGCTTTGAGAGTAGAAAGTTGTAAATTGAGATTTATAGGTCCATAGACCAAAAAATTTATATGTTGAAAAGGGAGTATGGTGTTAGAGGAGTTCTCTCTGTAGGATGAAGTTAACACGGGTTGAAGAACCTGTTTTTTAGTTGTTTTATGAAAATATGACTAGGGGTGTTTCAAAATAGTTAATAGTGGCATACCTTGGGTGATAGAACCATTTCACATGATACTTTATGAAAATACAAATAGGGTGTGTTATTGTATAGTGATGTAAATAAGTCCCCAAGAATTATGTCATTGTATCTCTAAAAGTTGTCGGACGTTTTTGTAAACTAAGGTTTCCCCGAGCACAAGGTTTTTTTGGGGAAATGAAAGTATCTTAATATGGGAGGATCTTTTCAAGTTTAAATTTCATAAAAAATGGGAGTAAGGTTCCCCACATCGGTTTGATATAAGAATAGATAATATAGTTCCTATAGTTTTAGGTCGTACAACTAGGACTAAAGAATTATGGAAATGATAGGTGATATGTGGTCTACCAAACCAAAATTGTTCATGTATACTTTGTACATGATGAAGGAATTTGAAAACCATGGTATTGAGTGTTTTCAGATCAAGATAACGGATATGGAACAAGTATGAAAGGGATGACCAAATATTGAATCTAAATCACGAGTTCCAACATATTGTAATAAAATCATATAAGGATATAATTGGCTTCTCCCAATGGTTAATTTACCACTAGTTGAAAACCCCCATTTTTGGATTGTTTTATTAAAATATGACAAGGGATAATACTGTATAGTCAAATAGTGAAATCCATTGGCTAAAAACCCAATTTTTGGGCTTTTTATGAAAATACAACTAGGCTGTACTATAGCATAGTCGGAAAAAATATCTCTCATGTATCATAAATTATGCCATCGGAAGCTAAAAAAATATTATAAAGATCTGAAAGTAGTCAATATTAGGTGTATGACATGTGGAGCTAAGTTTTATAAGAATACAAGGAGAATAAAGATCAATATTTTCCATGAAGTGTAGAGTCACATGTATATATATGAGTCATATGTAGAATGGGGGTATCTCAATTTCCTTATTTGACCCCCTGATGAGGGTACCCAAATAAAAACTCTTTGGAAGGTCTTTGTTTAATGCAGAAGAGGGGAATTGTTCTTTACTCGGTGGTTGGGACATAGAAATAAGTACTATGTGTCACAAAATATCTCAATGAGATGAGAATATATCCACTTATAGTACTATGAATAAAGGTCCCCCAGACTAATTTCATTTTTTTGTGGAGGACATGAGGGGGGTTTTGATAAAGGATGATTCTTTGGTTGAGTACTCAAATTGGATCCCCATATATAAATATGAATCATGCATGGGATAGTTGAGGAATTTTCAATATTTTTTTATAGATGTGTCTAGGATTAATGATTTTAATGTCACTACATATATTATTGAAATAAAAATCATGACACATGTTGTTCATGTAGAAAATCATGTAGTTTATTCTCATGTGAGGAGGACATATGGTGTGCGAATTAAGGTCTTATAGAAAGGACCACAGAAGCGCCAATGTGAATTTATATGCATTACTTATGTAGGTAATATTTTTACTAAATATCATAATCTCGTGTGACCTATACTATATGTGATAATCAATGAGGGAGAAAAGTTTCATCAATGGAATGAAGGCAGCGCAAGTAAAGGATATGTGCATTTTGATTCTATGGTGGATGGGCTAGAAGATATGATCTAGGTGTCTCTACATATCTCAGTGAGATAAGAATCAATTTATAAATAGTTATTCAAGTTCCATGTATTTTAAATTCATGTAGTTAGGATATTATCCATGAATTTTAACATCATTGGATAATGACAAAGATGAACTAACATGAAAATGCGGAATTTTTGGGGTTGGGCCTGAGGATAGAAATCTGGGCATCACCACATATATCATGGGAATAATAATCAAGCCACAAATAATTATTTGGAGGTTCCCTATGCTAGAATAATTAGTGTACAGGGTGTGGGGATTTTGGATTATGTATGAACCTATGATTGGAGAAATTGGAATCACTACATATCTTACTGGAGAAAAAATCAAGCCACATGTAGTTATTTGAAATTGATTCTCATATCAATAAGGATTTGATGTGGGGAAAGAGGCTTTAATATTTTATATAATATTGGTTGGGTCAAATATATGAGGTTCATGTGTCATTATTCATCTCATTGTAATGAGAACCAAGCTATATATTTTGGAAAAAATCATTATTCATATCTAATTTTTACACTAGGAAAAGGGGAATTCTTCAAGGTGTTTTTGGTAGGAACCAAGATTTTGACTCTAGGAATCACTACATATTTCATTAGAATCATTATCTAGCCACACATAGTTCTTGGAGAACTAGGCAGTTTAACTTCATGTGGAAAGGAAGTTAACCGTGCAATTTGATGTCTTATGTTGTGGATGTGGATCACCTGGTGTGAAAGAAATATTGCAGATGGACTAAGGGATAGGACCTGGGTGTCACTACATATCTTGCTAGATATGGAATCCAACAAAATGTTGTTCTTGATAATGTTCCCTACAGAAGCCTAACTTGTACAAAGAAATAAGGGGATATATATATATATATATATATATATATATATATATGGGTCCTAGGATGGAAACCCTAGTGTCACTATGTATCTCATTGTAATGAAAATAAAATTACTTGTATTTCTTGAACAAATCATGTAGTTTACCATCACAAGATGAGGATGTTGGTCATGTAATTTATCATATTCTAGCAAGGATGTGAATATGTTGGGGAATATACCCATAAATGGGGAACAATTATATTATGGAGTGGAAATGATGTTATTATGGCTTATGCATGGGATCTTCTCATCTTTTCATCCTTATGTATGTTCAAGAGGGAATGCCAACCCACTGAGGGGTTAAAGGGGAGTGATTGGGACTTTCCCTGATATAGGGGCACATTTTAAGGAATCATAAGGAGTGTCTCAACTCAAGGTTATTTTTTTTTGATTTCTTAACATTGAATTAGAGGGATGTTAACCCAAAAATTTAATGTCATGTAGTGAGGAAGAATAGAATCTTTCAGTTTTAAATCATACAACTAGAATCATATGCCATATAGTTTAATGTTGTGCGAAAAGGATGATGAAGATGTGTAGTTTAACAACATGTGACATGGAAATTATGTTGTGACTTTTAAGGTCATGTGACAAAGAATAATTGTGAAGTTTAATGTATTGTAGATGGGATTTCAAATGGTGTTGTGAAATTTATCATCCTATGTCTAGGATGATATTTCATGTGATTAAAAAAATACTTTTAGAAGAAGCATTAATTGGTTGGAGTCATAATGATTTCCACATCCAATGAGATCTTGGAATAAGCTCTATAATAGTGGATCTTGTGTATGGAGTAAGGTCCCTTATACTTCAACTCAATATTTAGACTCCTCATTCCTAGTATTATTGGATTCCTAATGACCAGTACCAATTATCTTTGGAGGAATGAATGGATGTAGACCAACTTGTTAAAGGCTCATGCTATCCAATTTTTATGGACTTCCATGTGATGAAAGATGTGAAATATTTTTTTTCATAAATCCACTATAATTCATCCATTCATTTATCGGATTGTTTTTCTGTTGATAGAGGGTCACATATAGTATTATATAGTGGTGTAAATTGAACCTTAAAGGGTATGAATGATTCTGTTCCATATACCATTGAGTACAGGGTTTCCAGTGTGTCAATATGGGTTGCATTATAGTAAGACCATTTGGAATGAATGATATTTTCAATACAATATTTTTTTTATCTTTGTCCACTATATTCTAGATTATTCTCAACAAGGTCTTCTTGAAGGCATCTACCTATCCATTAGTTGTTGCATGATAGTGGTATGAATGGTTGGATTAGAAATTTTATTCTTGATATACATTTTCCACCCAAGTGTAATAGAAATTTGTTTTGTTTTCAACCAATATTGTTTTAGGGATATACAATCTGGTAATGATGTTATCTTTCACAAAAATAAAAATTCTTTTAGACCCAACTTATATCAGGGGTATCTCCTCTCCTGATTTGGAGAAGAAATTATAAGCAGTCAAGATGTATTTGAAATACATGGTTGTAGATAGATAGTATATCCCCACAACATCTATTACCCATATGAAAAATGGTAATTATTATTTGGTTGTATGTAACAACTCTTGGGGTTGATGGATAATGTTTTGATGCACTTGGTAGGAATCACATTTATTGGTGAATTCTATGCAATCCCATATCATTGAAGGATAGAAGTATCCACACCTTTGGATTTTATCAGATATCATATACACTGACTGGTTGGTACCACATGCCCCTCTATGTACTTCTTCCATAATATCCATAGGCTCTTCTACATTGACACATATTATAAGGAGTCCATAAAATCCTCAATTATAGAGGACTTTCTAGTGATATGAGCAATTATAAACTGTAATGTTTACTACTCAACACCAAATTTTCTCTTTACCAGCTCTTTCTAGTGGGATCACTCTATCCTAAAGGTTTTCCATGATTAGAATCATCCACCCAGTGGTAGGTCCATGCTACTCAGGGATAGGGATGACTTCATTGATATCATCTATTTTAACATGAAAAAATGGTGAGACCATCCGGTGATGGGTGATATTGATGATTGTTTTGTATCAATTCAGATCTTACATATTTGTGCTTATATTTTCCAAGCCATCATATTTAGATTTATAAAATCATAGGACATGATTCCATATTTGTTCTAAGGTTAAACTTTCCATTAACATTTAAATATTATCGAGAAGGGGGATTATATCTTCATTTCAGATGGTGTAATCTTCGTTGATCTACTTGATTCCCAATTTTGAATTACCTCTCACCTACTGGTGGTCCATTGGTACTTTGATTTCTAGTTATAGGCCTACAATAAGGGACTGATATTATTCCTCATTTTTTGTACAACCTTTTGATAACAAGAAATAGTGAGGTAAAACATCCTTTAATAGGGGATGATTACAATCCCCAACCCTACATTTTTTATCTTAGGGTCTTCCATTATCTTCTCTATTGGGCTCTTGGACATGCCATCAAAATAAATTTCCCATATTTGGGGTCCATCTTGAATGTAGAATAATTGATCATCTATAAATTCATTTTTTAATGATGTTTCTTATATGGATGGGTGTTCTACAAGGAAATATTCCACATTTTGTTATTTCTCTAATTTTTTAGGTATAAATATTATATCAAACTACTATAGTGTAACCACCAATTGTTATAAATGACCTATAAACATAGGATGGTTGATGATTTATTTTAGTGGGTCATCATAAGAAACCAATTGGACCTCCTGGTGTTACAAGTAGTGCCTAAGTTTCTGAACTGAGAATATTAATTGTAGTAATCTCTTCTCAATAACTAAATAATGAGAATTATCATCGATCATGGTTCGAGTTAGACAATACATGCAATTATCATCCGCAAAATCATTATTTTTTTGAAGGAATGATCCCAATGATTACTCCAAGGTTGTCACATATAGAATGAGAAGCTTTCCATCAACAAGTGGAATTAACATTGGTGGGATCAAGATCTATTTATTTATAGAGTAAAATTATTCTTATAAGTCACTCATCCATTGATATGTGACCCTCTTCTTCATAAGTCCAGTGAAGCACATAAACTTTCATGAAAGATTGGCTATTAAGAGCCTAATGTAACCCCAGTTTCCTTGAAGTCATATCAACTCTTTATGGTTTTGAGAAGGTGACATGATAAAGATGGATTTTTTTCCCTAGATCAACTTCGATGCCATAATGGCATAAAAATAAGCTGAGAAGTATTCCCAAGGTTAAATTGAATGAAAATTTATTTTGTTTATCTTTAGTCTATGTTGTTGAAGCTTGTTGAAGATGGACTGCAGGTCATCCAAGTCATCAGAACACGATCGGGACGTAAACACAAAATCATAATCTTTTAATAAAACATTCTTTCCCAAAAGGTTTTTAAGATGCGATACATAGCACGATTGTATGTGTTTTCGGCATTCTTCAAATCCAAAAGGCATTATCTGATATTAGAATACTCCATGAGGGGCCCTGAAGGTGATGTATTCTTTATCTTCTAGGTAAATATGAATTTTATTGTAATCAAAATAGTCATCCCTAAATGAGGGGGAATGATTAACATCCATTGTATCAATCAGGAGTTCTATGATTAGAACCAAGACTTAATCTTTCAGACAATGCCATTGGAGATCTTTCATCATCATGGTAATTTTTTTATTCAAAGTTAAAAAATAGAAGTACACGAAGATACCAAAAGAGTAGACTGGGCCGAACAAGACTACGCGGGTCTAAATTGGTGATTTCCAAGGGTGTCTTCTTTGATGATGATATTACCCAATGAGGGTCGGCTATGAAAGTCATGAAAATATAAGCACTCTGAGTTAGGGAATTTTCAAGTGGCCCTATAGTTTGTTGACTTATGACCCTCTCTCCAAGGTGGGATTACATGATTTCATTGTCGAGAATGTCATGACATTTAATAAATCCAAATTCAATAGAACAAGGCACAACACCGAGGGCCTAGAGAGCATTCGATACAAGCATGGAGTCTGTTTCAGCCTCTACGAGCATCAATTTTTTTCTAGCACACAGTAAGACACCCCAAAAAGGCCTTTTATTTAGCAATAAGTGATGTGTTGTGGCCCAACCGAGTGGAGAAGGCTAGTATGGATGATCTAGAATCATAAAAAACGATCCCTCCGGTGTGAATAGAGCCCGTGATGCAGGACCCGTTTGTATAAGTCCCCGACCTTAAACCTTACTTAATATTGAATTAAATGAATAATTCACATTGAGTATCTTTTTAGGTTTAGAGTTTTAGATAATTAGGACATAACTATTACATCTCAAAAGATTACAAAGTAGAAACTTTTACTCTGTTTCCATAAAATAAAAACTCTTAAAAAGAACATGTCCAGTTCCATGTTTTAGGTTGCATAACTTTCCCTTGATCCCATCCTTGACCCTATTCCACGTTAAGTCCTGTGAAAAACATTTCAAAAACTTGGGATGGGCATAAAAATCTCAGTAAGGGATACACAAAGAATGAAAACTGTTAGTTTTTCAAAACAACAAGTAAACCATGTATACTTTATCAAAGTAATACTTTTCACCTTTTCGAAGTATTAAAGAACTCTTCACTGAATAAAAGTTCATTACTTACCCTTCTATAAACAAAAGATTACCATAAAACCCATATAAAGATCACATAACATATAAAGGTAACTTGGGACATAAACATACTTAAGTGGAATAACCATAAGGTTGACTTCCACACATATCACTTAATGGAATAGCCATTCGGCCAACTTCCATACATACTTAATGGAATAGCCATACGGCCAACTTCCATACCCAATGCATTGGAGGTTATAACGTAACCACCCGTCCTGGTATTCACGACACCACCCGTCATATGGTTTATCACGTAACCACCCACAAAATGTCCAAGTACCATTATAAAATTATAACACATAAAACCAACATAAAGGAATGATAACATTAACACATTTCAATCACAATATATCATTTAAATATATTGACATAATAGAATCCTTTATCAAAACCATTTTCAATACCAAAATACATAAAAGAGTATATGGTATTTATTTCATTTTAAAAACATTACGGCTAGTTGAGGAAGCCAATGACCAAATAATACTCGCGGCGGTGGAAAAGGTCATTTTCACCACGTACGTTAAAAGAAACATTCCTTTTTGTCATTTAGTAAAATGATTCATAGAAAAAAGATTCCTTTTGAATAAATGTAAAAGTCAAAGGGGTTTATACACCATATAAAATAAGGTTGTGTATAAAACAAAATATGCCTCAATGAATGGAGATTGAGACGAAGACCCTTACAAAGATGGTATCCTTGGTTTAAGGATAAATCAATTGCATAATTATGTGTGACAAATGAATACACCAAATATAAGTGGATATTAAGTGTAAAACAATCATAGGTTATTCACACATATTCATAGAACGACATATTCAAGGAGTACAAGTTTATCCCAAAGAATCAAATTTGGGTTAAAAAGTTCCCTTGAAAAAATTTGACAGCCTAACGGCGTCACTTCAAAATTCAGAAAAAGAGTTGATGAGAGATAAAAAAAGGTATCTCATATTCCTTTTACATAACTTATTTAAATTTTATAAACATTATGTAATCATTTAAGTTAATAATGTTTGTTTTTTCGATATTTGGTTCTTTAGTCGAAAGTGAGCTTCTTACAATTACATGTTGTTCATGTGGTAAATGGTTCATTATATCCAGAATGATATTCATGATTTGGATATCATATATATCATATATATCCAGAATATACATGTATTTATAATATTACATAATCATTTAGAGGTAAGAAATGAAATGCACCGTTCATGGAGACGGTAAGCCGTACGTACGCATGAACGCTACGTTCATCTCTATGTCATATTAATGGAATTAAAACTAAATGAGAGGTATGAATATTTTAATTCCAGAATTATATTAATCATTTATATGTAACATACATCATATATATCCATTATATATATGTACTTATAATAGTACATTACATTTGGGAATAAGAAATGAAATGCACCGTTCATGGAGACGGTAAGCCGTACGTACGCATGAACGCTACTTTCACTTCTATCTCATACATTAATGTAATGAAATAATAATGATATAGAGTTATATTATAATTCCAGTATAAAATCATATATAATAACTTTAAATCCATCCTTTATACATCCCACATATGGCATTAACGAATCACATCACTTTGAGGGGGCGGTAGTCCGAACTTCCTTAAATGAAGATATCGCGTTTACCCATAATGGAAAACATAAAGGTATGCCCAAAATGAAAAATACAGAAGATTAAGGAAAACATAAACATATTATATATCATATATAAATATAGTGTCATCTTAATGTCCACCTATGAAGGTGTTAAAAGGATGTTGAACAATCATCGTTTCGGGAGGCCGAAATTCGCCATCCACGGAAACAGTATGTTCTTTAACCATTAGATGTAGGTGTGTGTAAGTGTAGATCTAACCCTTTTTATAACAAAATACTAGTATATTGATGATACTTTATTTGTTACAAAATAAATGAATAAAAAGAGTTTAGGGGGTTGGAGAAGAAAAATAAAACAAAAGGACTCAAGTGAAGACATTACCTTAAAATCGGGTAACTCCCTTTGGTTTGAGCTCAAAGGCTTCCTTGGGAAGACTTCTGACCAAAGTTAGGCTTCAAAGAGTAAGATAGGGAAGTGGAGAGACACAATGAGAAGGGTTTGGCTGAGCCAAAGGCTTTGGGAGTGTGGGTAATGAGGTAGAGGTGGGGGCCTTTTATTAGAGGAGAGGAGGGGCACTCTTGGAAAGTGAAGAAAAGTCACTTTATTTTAAAATGATATTCGGATTTAAGAGGTCCCACATTGATATAACTCGAGGATAAGGTGATAAGGGTTCGAAATACACTCATCAAATAAGTTTTGGACATGTGTAGGTCTTAGATATTACATTATCTTTCCATTTTATTTAAATCGTTAAATAATGAGGTCATCGCTGCATCATCATGATGTCATAAATAATTTTATTTATTTAACGTCTAAAAATTATAAAACAAATACTATGATGTAGGAAATATTTTTAGCTTTCCAATTACTATTTATAGTAAAAAATATGACTTGTATAACCCCATGTAAAAATTGTTTTAGTAAAACCTCTCATGTGTGTGTCATTTTTACTTTAACATTAAATAAAAAGTTATTTATGTCATTTCCCAACCAAAGTGGCTCCATGGGGTCCCCAAGTTGACCCATGTCTTGTCTTGGTCGGCCATGAAACATCCAATAAGGGTAGGACATGTGTCAAGGTATTTTCATTTTATTATAATATCATTTTTGCCTTAAATTGCACTAATTACCTCTAATCGCGATTAAAAACTTAATAAGTTACTATTCACCAAAAAATTATTTTTATCTCATTGAACCACATTTTACTTCTTAATGAAAACCATGTATGTCGGACTTTTGAAATTCAAAACACAGAAGTGGTAAAATTTCATTTAAATGAAAAATCAGTTTTTATAAGTACCACTTAGTGGTTTCACTATTCATCAAAAATTGATGTTTTTCAGAAAAATACCAAAAATTCACCCTAAGCTATATTTGATATTACAAATTCAAAAATGAAGTCCATTTTAAAAAATTCACAACATATAAGTTGCATTAATTAATTTAATAATCAATTTCCGCTATCAGAGCAAATAGCGTGTTTTTATGAAACAATAAGTATCAAAAGATTGACACTAGTTTAAGTCTAATTTCAAAGTGAAATTAATTCCAATGACCACTATTGGATTTAATGGTAAAAATATATTCTAATATCACTTTAAAACCAATTCAAAAGATAATCTAATCATATAAATAAATTAGATTAAAAAGAGGTTTTGAATTAAAATACAACATTTTACACTTCATTAAAAAATGAACTTTATCGGAAAGATACCAAAAATTTACACAAAGTAAATTTTCATGTCCCGATTCTAAAGAAGAGTTTTATTTGGTCCAATAGAATTTATAAGAGTGAAAAAAACTATATTTAATGACGGTTCACCATCAAAAGGCGATAAGTGAACCTTTAGTGAAAACTAGGGCATATACGCCTAAAATTGAATTCTTTCCATATTTTAAGCCTTTATCTTTTATTGGATAAATGTAAAAACATTTAAAAACATATATAATCATATTTTATTTATTTCTATCCATTCCCGCCAATACAATGGCTACATGTTAACTGTCATTTAAAATAATATTATTTTATTATTAGAGTGCAACGTAAGATTCCCAAGAAACTCGTTGTTGCGTGTTGGGTACGCCATCGAGCATAGCATCCCCTTTAAAGTCATATTAATATTTTATTCACAAATATGGATAAATATGAAAATGTCATATTCTTTATTTACCTGGGGTGTTACATCCTTCCCCCCTGTTGGTAATTGCGTCCTCGCAATTTTAAAATTGAGCTTGGAAACATCCTTGAAAGTCCCACATCAGAAGAAGAGTCGGTAAAACAATCACTTTAAAATAAAGAAAGATAAGTACAAAGGTCACCCGAGTTAACCCAAACTAGGATTCCAAGTATGAAAACATGGACATGGAAGAGAAAACATAGGGTCATGTTCTGATGGAGAGTGATAGAAAACATGTTTAGGAGAAAGTTAACCACAAGAAAATCACAAACTTGTGATGGGTTAAACGGTATTCGATTCCCCAGTAGGAAAATTTAACAGACAACATTTTTGTTTTAAGTTAATTTTTATTGAGGAATTTATTCATAAGGAAACATAATCACTTATCATGTTGACTTTCAACTTTTATTATATTCCTTACACAAACTCATATTTTCTCCAAAATACGAGTATTTAGGAAGACTTGTTCACATTAAGAGTACTATAATCAACTTCTAGAGAATCACCTAATCCACAAAAGAGAACTATATACTTCCCATATCTTTAGACTTTAACCAAAACCAAAACCAAAAAGGCTAGTACAAGATCAGATAATCTAGAAAAGGATAACCCCTTATAAAAAGAAAATCTATTCTTAATCTCCAAAATTTGTCCAACAAAACCCAAAGTTCAACGGGGACCATTCGATAATCAATTTGTCCATAAAATACTTCAAAGTAAACCAAAATAATATTGAAACCCAAATATTTGAAGGATTTAGTCGCATAGTCTTCCAAGGTACAAATTAACACCTATCTCTAAATAACATCAGTTACTCTTAAAGTCCCGTATTGAAAAGTAATTAACCTAATCACATACCCTCCATGATAGGTTAATAAGTTTCATAGATAACCCAAAATCAACTTACTCTTAATTCATAAAATCATATAACTAAAAAGAATCAGTCAAACTAACCAGGGACTTCACGTAGTCCAGTGGTAGGCGATAAATACCAGTCGCACTTTGGTTGTGGGTTCAATTCCCGCAGCTTTGTCCGACGCGACGGGTTGTCACATGGTCTGCGTGTTGTCCTTTTCCAAAACTATATAATTCTTAAAACATTCCCCAAAATGAGATAAAATCTTCAAAAATAATCATAACATATTTTAACCTCAAGTTTATCTCATGCCTTTCATTTTCCATCATATCATATAATAACCCATAATTACCACAAAAGTAAGGATCATATAAACTCTAATGGTTACCTTTATAATTATTACCTGAACTTCCACATCGATTGGTCATCTCATACATGATGCATCACAGAACATACCAAGGTTCAAGTGGTTGATCATGACTCCTTGATAGTTGGTTTAGAACAACCATGAGTTTCCTCATTGAATCCCCCATTTTATCTAGTATCTTAATCAGAGAACCACCACAGTTTTCCTTCAAACCTGTTGTCTCTTTGGTGCCTGCAAGATCAATCCATTCACTAAAAACAGAAATGTCAGTGTGAGTATATCAACAAAACCATCATGTACTAATGAGGAAGGTAAACACTAAGATATACTTACTCAGTCACTTTATCTAAAACTAGGACTCTTTCTGAAATCCTAACCATTATGGTAATGTCACTTATGCTTAGAGAATACCCTATCCTCTAAAGTTATCTAAACCAACCTCTGATACCAACTATAAGGCCCTGACCTTAAACCTTACTTAATATTGAATTAAATGAATAATTCACATTGAGGATCTTTTCAGGTTTAGAGTTTTAGAGAATTAGGACATAACTATTATATCTCAAAAGATTACAAAGTAGAAACTTTTACTATGTTTCCATAAAATAAAAACTCTTAAAAAGAACATCTCCAGTTCCATGTTTTAGGTTGCATGACTTTTCCTTGATCCCATCCTTGACCCTATTCCACGTTAAGTCCTATGAAAAGCATTTCAAAAACATGGGATGAGCATAAAAAGCCCAGTAAGGGATACACAAAGAATGAAAACTGTTAGTTTTTCAAAACAACAAGTAAACCATGTATACTTTATCAAAGTAATACTTTTCACCTTTTCGAAGTAGTAAAAAACTCTTCACTGAATAAAAGTTCATTACTTACCCTTCTGTAACCAAAAGATTACCATAAAACCCATATAAAGATCACATAATATATAAAGGTAACTTGGGACATAAACATACATAAGTGGAATAACCACAAGGTCGACTTCCACACATATCACTTAATGGAATAGCCATTCGGCCAACTTCCATACATACTTAATGGATTAGCCATACAGCCGACTTCCATACCCAATGCATTGCAGGTTATAACGTAACCACCCGTCCTGGTATTCACGACACCACCCGTCATATGGTTTATCACGTAACCACCCGCAAAATGTCCAAGTACCATTATAAAATTATAACACATAAAACCAACATAAAGGAATGATAACATTAACACATTTCAATCACAATATATCATTTAAATATATTGACATAATAGAATCCTTTATCAAAACCATTTTCAATACCAAAACACATAAAAGTGTATATGGTATTTATTTCATTTTAAAAACATTACGGCTTGTTGAGGAAGCCAATGACCAAATAATACTCGCGGCGGTGGAAAAGGTTGTTGTCACCGCGTACGTTAAAAGAAACATTCCTTTTTGTCATTTAGTAAAACGTTTCTTAGAAGAAAGATTCCTTTTGAATAAAAGTAAAAGTTAAAGGGGTTTATACACCGTATAAAAGAAGGTTGTGTATAAAACAAAATATTCCTTAATGAATGGAGATTGAGATGAAGACCCTTACAAAGACGGTATCCTTGGTTTAAGGATAAATCAATTGCATAATTATGTGTGACAAACGAATACACCAAATATAAGTGGATATTAAGTGTAAAACAATCATAGGTTATTCACACATATTCATAGAACGACGTATTCAAGGAGTACAAGTTTATCCCAAAGAATCAAATTTGGGTTAAAAAGTTTCCTTGCGAAAATTTGATAGCCTAACGACGTCACTTCAAAATTCAGAAAAAGAGTTGATGAGAGATAAAAAAAGGTATCTCATCACTTAAAATTTACATCAATAAGTATATATGAGAACATATCCCAACATAAAAATATGTGAATTAAAAGACATAACAAAAGAAGTCTTTTACCAAAAGAGGAGGGTGAAAGGTTCCCTTACTGACATGGGTATCTTTCGAGACATGCACCCCGTGAAAGAAGGACAATACAACATTGATGTAAATACTCATAAATGAAAGTATATTACACAATGAGTAAAATAATGGGCAGTACATACACCACTCAAATGAAATTGTGGCAAATGTAGCATAAATCTCACGGGAATAAAAGTGAGATGAAAAATCCCTTACGAAAACTCGGCAGCCTAACGGCGCCACATAAAATATACAAAAATGGATTGATGAGATCAAATAGGGTCTCTCATAATATTGACATAAAGTTTACATAAAGAGTAATATAAAAGAACATCCCCCAACATAACAAATAGGAGCTTAAAAGAAGTGACATAAAGGAGAGTACTTTAAAAGAAAGTGAGGGGTTTGATCTCTTACAAAAATTCGGCAGCCTAACGGTGCCACTCAAAACATCCAAAATGGATTGATGAGAGAGAATAGGGTATCTCATCATATTAAAATAAAAATTACAGTAAGATTAATATAAAATAACATCCCAATAACAAGAATGATGAGCTTTATAAGGAATGACATAAAAGAGTGTACTTAAAAAGAAAGAGAGGAGCAAGATCCCTTACCTCAGGTCCGACTTGACTCGATCGTTCTTTAACGTCCTGAATAATAATCTTGAGTTAATTTATATTTTCTAAGTTCCTTTTTCAAGTTCATTATTACTTTTATATCACTTATTTACATTTTATAAACATTATGTAATCATTTAAGTTAATAATATTTGTTTTGTCGATATTTGGTTCTTTAGTCGAAAGTGAGCTTCTTACAATTACATGTTGTTCGTGTGGTCAATGGTTCATTATATCCAGAATTATATTCATGATTTGTATATCATATATATCATATATATCCAGAATATAAATGTATTTATAATATTACATAATCATTTAGAGGTAAGAAATGAAATGCCCCGTTCATGGAGACGGTAAACCATACGTACGCATGAACGCTACTTTCATCTCTATGTCATATTAATGGAATTAAAACTAAATGAGAGGTATGTATATTTTAATTCCAGAATTATATTAATCATTTAGATGTAACATACATCATATATATCCATTATATATATGTACTTATAATAGTACATTACATTTGGGAATAAGAAATGAAATGCACCGTATGGAGACGGTAAGCCGTACATACGCATGAACGCTACTTTCATTTCTATCTCATACATTAATGGAATGAAATAATAATGATATAGAGGTATATTATAATTCCATTATAAAATCATATATAATAACTTTAAATTCATCCTTTATACATCCCACATATGGCATTAACGAATCACATCACTTTGAGGGGGCGGTAGTCCGCACTTCCTTAAATGAAGATATCACGTTTACCCATAATGGAAAACATAAAGGAATGCCAAAAATGAAAAATATAGAAGCTTAAGGAAAACATAAACATATTATATATCATATATAAATATAGTTTCATCTTAATGGCCACCTATGAAGGTGTTAAAAGGATGTTGAACAATCATCGTTTCGGGAGGCCGAAATTTGCCATCCACGGAAACAGTATGTTCTTTAACCATTAGATGTAGGTGTGTGTAAGTGTAGATCTAAAAATTATTATAACAACATACTAGTATATTTATGATACTGGAGTTGTTACAAAATAAATTAATAAAAAGAGTTTACGGGGTTGGAGAAGCAAAATAAAACAAAAGGACTCAAGTGAAAACATTACCTTAAAATCGGGTAACTCCCTTTAGTTTGAGATTAAAGGCTTCCTTGGGAAGACTTCTGCCCAAAGTGAGGCTTTAAGGAGTAAGAGAGGGAAGTTTAGAGACAAAATGGTCAGGGGTTGGCCGAGCCAAAGGCTTTGGGAGTGTGGGTAAGGAGGTAGAGGTGGGGGCCTTTTATAAGAGGAGAGGAGGGGCACTCTTGGAAAGTAAAGAAAAGTCACTTTATTTTAAAATGATATTCGGATTTAAGAGGTCCCACATTGATATAATTCGAGTATAAGGTGATAAGGGTTTTAAATCCACTCATCCAATAAGTTTTTGACATGTGTAGGTCTTATATATTACATTATCTTTCCATTTTATTTAAATCGTTAAATAATGAGGTCATCGCTACATCATCATGATGTCATAAATAATTTAATTTATTTAACGTATAAAAATTATAAAAAATACTATGATGTAGTAAATATTTTTATCTTTCCAATGACTATTTATAGTCAAAAAAATGACTTGTATAACTCCATGTAAAAATTGTTTTAGTAAAACCGTTCATGTGTGTGTTATTTTTACTTTAACATTAAATAAAAAGTTCTTTATGTCATTTCCCAACCAAAGTGGCTCCAGGGGGTCCCCAAGTTGACCCATGGATTGTCTTGGTCGGCCATGACACATCCAATAAGGGTAGGACATGTGTCAAGGTATTTTAATTTTATTATAATATCATTTTTTCCTTAAATTGCACTAATTACCTCTAATCACGATTAAAAACTTAATAAGTTACTATTCACCAAATAATTATTTTTATCTCATTGACCCAAAGTTTACTTCTTAATGAAAACCATGTATGTCAGATTTTTGAAATTCAAAACACAGAAGTGGTAAAATTTCATTTAAACGAAAAATCAGTTTTTATAAGTACCACTTAGTGGTTTCACTATTCATCAAAAATTGAAGTTTTTCAGAAAAATATCAAAAATTCACCCTAAGCTATATTTGATATTCCGAATTCAAAAATGAAGTCCATTTTAAAAAATTAACAACATATAAGTTTCATTAATTAATTTAATAATTTATTACCGCTGTCAGAGCAAATAGCGTGTTTTTATGAAACAATAAGTATCAAAAGATTGACACTAGTTTAAGTCTGATTTCAAAGTAAAATTAATTACAACGACCACTATTGGATTTAATGGTAAAAATATATTCTAATTTAACTTTAAAACCAATTCAAAAGATAATATAATCATATAAATAAATTAGATTAAAAAGAGGTTTTGAATTAAAATACAACATTTTACACTATTCATTAAAAAATGAACTTTATCGGAAAGATACCAAAAATTTACACAAAGTAAATTTTGATGTCCCGATTCTAAAGAAGAGTTTTATTTTGTCCAATAGAATGTATAAGATTGAACAAAACTATATTTAATGACGGTTCGCCATCAAAAGGCGATAAGTGAACCTTTAGTGAAAACTAGGGCATATACGCCTAAAATTGAATTCTTTCCGTATTTTAAGCCTTTATCTTTTATTGGATAAATTTAAAAACATTTAAAAACATATATAATCATATTTTAGTTATTTCTATCCATTCCCACCAATACAATGACTACATGTTAACTGCCATTTAAAATAATATTATTTTATTATTAGAGTGCAACGTAAGATTCTCAAGAAACTCGTTGTTGCGTGTTGGGTACGCCATCGAGCATATCGTCCCCTTTAAAGTCATATTAATATTTTATTCACAAATATGGATAAATATGAAAATGTCTT
Source organism: Viscum album (assembly GCA_963277665.1). NCBI lineage: Eukaryota > Viridiplantae > Streptophyta > Magnoliopsida > Santalales > Viscaceae > Viscum > Viscum album. Next base: position 1,620,718,842 of record OY728125.1, read on the forward strand.
ATTCTTTATTTACCTAGGGTGTTACAGTTTGTATTTAACATGAATCCCTACAGTAGAGGGTGCCATCTGACCCAATTTTTAGAGAGGGAGCTAGTTGATAGAGGAGGATCACAATGGGTAGGAAAAATATGTTATAGGGTAGGAGCCTCCTTCCAGGAGTTGAGCGCCCTACCCATATCAATCAGTAGATTTTTCATTCAAGTAATGATCACATGGATAGAAGCGGACACCACCTTGTGAAGAAATCTATTACGAGCATGCCACATGCACCAACAACCTTTATGAAAAACCAGAGAGGATGATATTTTCTCCTTTCCCTAACTATCAAAACCATTGAACTAGATAAAAATAAAATGTTGGTCTTCCATAGATGAGATAGAGAAACCAGTGTAAGTTCCAAAACATTCCCAAACCACATTCTCCCAATCACATTCAAAAAACAATTATTTCGAGCTTTCCTCCAGGTTCCTCTTGCAGCAGACATAGTGTGATGCCATGATCACATCACAACATTTTATGATCTCTTATGTGGGCATTTCTCTATTATGTATCCTCCAATAGAGAATGTTATAATTTGTGGGAATGGACGTATCCCTGAGATCCTCGCTCCATTCATTAACATTGGCCTGCATGACTGAGACCTGTAGATAATCCTTAGATATTAAGGAGCCTAAGGAGGATGGGGTGAACACACATTAGTCTCGAGTCAAGGTTATATCGATGACCTGAAACACATTCTTTTGATCCTTATTAAGGAAGACATCAATGGAAGATGAGAAATTTCTGGCCTCCCTGAAGGAAATATTGGTGGCTGGACAACTTGGATACCCGATGATCTCCCCGCACTAGTTATCATTCTAGAAAGAAATATCCCTTATTCCAGCGATCCATCGAGTATGATCTCTAAGAGAGTCCACGAGTGGAATGATATCTCTCCAAATAGGATGACTGCCCCCTACAACCTCATCCCCGACATAGCATGAATGCATGTTCAACCCCCACAAGGTATGCTTCTCCAACACCTCACATTCCATTTTCACATGCATGCAGGAAATTGCATTGTCGAGACTTCTAATGTTGATACCACCTTCATTGGTGGGTCGATCCATCTTGTTCCAAGAGACCTAGTGCCTTCTTCCCTCAGAAATTTGGTCCCAGATGAAACCTGCAAAAATCTTGTGCATATTGTGAATAACTCCTTTGGGGACATTGACAGTAGATAGTGCATTAATCGGAGTAGCCAGGAGGACATTGTTAACTAGAGTGATCTTAGAACCAATGGATGAGTAACGATTCTTCCAATTTAGAACCCTTTATACAATTCTAAAGACAATGGAATTGAAATCATGGATGCGTAGGTGCTTGGAGGAAATGGGTGCTCCTAGGTACTGCATGGGGATATTTCTTTTTTGTACTACCAAAGAGAGAGATACATTAAGGTCATATCTATTAGAGTAGTTACGAGAGTTGAAGAAGGTACTATTTTTCTTGTTGATGCTCTGGCTACTCAAAAAAAAGTAGATCTCCAAATATTTTTTAATGCCTCGCACAGACCTGCTAGATGCATTGATGAAGAACATTGTGTCTTATGTGAACATAAGATGAGAAACAGAGGGGGATATCGACCTTTTATGGTAGGGGATAATATCACTATTGCTGATGTTGTGATGAATGAGGCGATTGAGGACATCCTAGATAAAGATAAAAATTCTTGGGGAGAGTGGGTCACCTTGAGAAAGACCACAAGTTTCTTTGAAGAAACCGAAAGTTTTTCCCATGATGGAGATTTCTAGCCAGGCTGAGATAAAGCATCGGAAGATGATATCAATGCTCTAGGGGGAAAGGCCCATACCTACAAAAACCATGTTTATGAAGCTCTACTCCACACTATCAAAGGCTATATGCATATCAAGTTTGATCTCCATGTTTGATCAGAGAGTTTTCAAGTTAAGATCTCTGATCATATCTTGGGCCAAGCTAATCACTCCCTATATAGAAAGCCCTCTCACAAAGTCATGCTATTATTTAGAGATGAAAATGGGGAGATAAATGGAAATCCTATCATTGTTTTTACTGGATAAAATTTTATATTCCATATTACACATACTGATCAGATGGAATTGTTCAATGGAAGATGGGGACTTGGACTTGGGAATGAGGAAAACCATAGTTGCACATGAAATGTGAGGTAGAGGGACTCCCCTGAATAATTCTTGAATAGATGGAGTTAAATCCCTCTTCATGATGCCCCATGAGGCTCAATAAAAAGAGACAGAAAACCCATCTGGACCTGCCACACTGTCCAGGTTTATTTTCATCATGGACTTGTGAATTTCATCCTCTTGTGGAATGGTGCCCAGAACTTGATTATCACAAGTTGAGAGGATGGGTTGAATTATTTCAAATATCCCCATATCTGGCCTTTTTTACCCATTATGAATGTTAATGGCGTGACCAGCTAGCAAGGCATGAAAGTGGGAGCTAGCGAGCTCCCCTACCACCTCCTGGTCGTCATAGAAAGAACCGTCCCCCAGATCGAAGTTCAATTTTCTCCATATTTTATTTTCCTTAATGAAAGCATGGAAATATGCTGTGTTTTTATCACCCACTTTAAGAAATTGGATTCTGGAATCCTCCTTGTCCAACTTCTCTTTCCTCAGGAGTAAGTCTAACAGAATCTCTTTCTTGGTGGTGAGCTCCTCAAAAGATAAATCAGACCAGTCCTCTTCAATACACCTCTCAAGATGACCCACCTCATTCATGGCATCTTCCATTTCACTTTTTGAATGGTGGGAGTCCTTCGACCACTCTTAGAGATTCTTCTTAGGCCTTCTTAATTGTTTATGGAAGGCTGTCCAAGAAAGGCCCTGTGTGGGAGTGAACCAGGAGTCCCTAACCACACCACTATATCCCGGGATGCTTATCCGGTGCTGGTAGAAATGAAAATGGGTTTACTGAACCTGTCCAAAGGCTAAAGAGATCAGAAGGGGGAGTGTTCTGAAATTCCATGGAGCATGTAGATCACCTGGTTGCAGCTAAAATCAAAGATAACATTCAAGTTGGCCAAACATCTATCCAGGCATCTCCACGACCTCTGGTAACCCCACCGATTATTAACCAGGTAAAACTGTCTCCCGTAAATCCAAGTTTCATGAGGCCTTTTCCCTCCATAAAATGAGAGAAATCAAGACTATCCTTCCTATTGATAAGACCTCTACCCATCCATTCTTATGGATCACAACGCCATTGAAGTCCCCCCAATGATCCCTAGGGTATTCCCAGGGTTGAAAGCATTGAGAGCACTGTAAAGGGACTCCCACTGTTGAATATCGCAGCTTCCATAGAAGAAGGAGATGAAACAGGATTGAATTCCCTAGGAAACTTTAATTGTGATGAACTAGTCCCCCACATGGATCAGAGCCACCAAAAAAATTATGATTCTAGAAAATCCAGATGTTATTATTAGATGGTTAAGAATATATGTAGTTATACAGTTTGATCATCATGGGATCTCACTAATCTTGATAGAGTTCTTTTTGTACACAAGGATGGACACCACCGAGACCTTATGTTTGGGAACCTCTGAAGACATGAAGTACATTTTAACACGATCACCAATTCCTCGGGCATTCTAGATGAGCAGTGGAGTCCTTGGGTAAATAGGGATCTGAGAATGGCCCCGGATTTCATGGCCTTCTCAAAGTGGGAGGATAGATATCCCTTGAGTTTCTTATACTTAGATCTAGTGTAAACGTCTGTACCATTAGATATGTTGAAATTTAAAGGAGAGTCGAGGCCTAGGAGAGACCCTTGAAAACTCCCCCTACTACCTGTGGGAGATTTGGGTTCCCTCTTCAAACCAAGAGCCTTCCAAGGGGGGGGGGCTTCCATGGCTAGAACCAGGTTGGGGGCTGTCTTAGTGGGAGGTAGAGAGCATGTGAATGGAAACCCCAGTGGAACTATTCCCACAAACCAGTCAACCACACCGTGACCAATACGAGCCAAAGATAACTTTAAAGGGGGTATAATTGGATGGACTAAAAAAAGAATAGGGGAGGGGAGACAGACACCAACATGGACTTGTTTCATGCATCATGGGACATAAGGCACTATATCCCAGCAGGACTATTTAACACCTGCTGAGGGTGGGGCATGCCTAGGGGAAACATCTGCCAAAGAAGTCATCACCAATGCCCCAAGAACCTATTCCTCCTCTAAGATCTCCCTTGGGAGGTCACCCTTTGACCGGTATGGACGATCACCTCTAGGATTTACAGATAGAACCAGAGGTGTTCGTCCCACCTAATGACTCCAACGGGACATCTGTACAGAGTTCCCCTGAAGGAGGCAATGGGAGAAAATCCTTGGGAACATAGGATACCAAATTTCTTAATCCCAATAGAAGGATTATTTCACTCGGAGATCATGTTTTTCTAGTACTGAGAGAGGGAGATCCAATTCCACACAAATGTGAGCCATGGAGGGATCCTCACAATAGCTGGTCTGGGGGTCCGAGCACAAGAATCCACCAAATGATGCACCAATGGCAGAAAGGAACCCTTCATTTTAGAAGGGAAGTGGATGGCTCAAGAGATTGATCCACACAGTAGTGAGGGGACCCTCTTTTCCACGATGGGCATCCATGGACCATATGTATAGGCTAAAGAACCGTCGACCCTAGGACTGAGGCGCCTTTCACCACACCTAGATGAAATTCTCCCATGACATGAGGACTATGTAGAAATAGTGGCAGTGAAGAGCTGAGATCTGAATAGGGAGGTGAAGACCCTAGGAGTCCACAAAGTTTTGAGAGACCATGAAGGAGGGTTTAGCGACATCAAAAATGAGATATTAGAGTGAGATGAAAACTAGAAGAGGCTTCCAGAAATTCCAAATCAGGGACATCTAGGCTAACCCGAGAACCTTCATGTGAAGACTGGAGAACCCCTAATTTAACCATAAGAAAACATGGAAGGCCCATGGAAGAATAAGAGCCAAAGAGAGTTTCACAAAAGGAGAGCTGAGAAGCATGGTCGGGGGAGGGAACAGTGAGGGATCTGGGGGGAAAAAAGGAGGAGTTGACAAGGAAGGCCCGTAGGAGCCAAGATTGAAGGGGGAGCTGAGGATGATGATGCCGGTCTAGCTGGGGAGGCCCCATCGGTCAAATATTTCTGAAAAAGAGATGGCGCATGTGGCGTGTTCTCCAGACCCATAGTAATTCTTCCTTATTCATTAATTCCCAGTTGAGATCTTTGAAGTTGATGAAAACTCTAATTTTACAATTTCTCTTCTTCTCATGGACAATTTTTTATATAAATTTTGGATATTTTACCTCTTAGATGAGCTCAAATTTGATGATTTTATCCACATCAGCCTCTGTTTTGGAGGTCTGAGTCAGGTTTGTCTGTTTGGATACCCGTTTATATATGATATGATCTTATGTAAAACCTAAATGATGGGTGGCCACCTTAGGATTGAATCTTCAAATCTATGTGTAGTTCCAGAAAAACACATCCTGGTGTTGCTTTCCGAAGGAAGTATATACCTACTATTCCATGGAAGTCAGTGTTGTGCTGATCAATGTGGTTCATGAATCTTTATTTGTATAAACATTTATTTTTCTATGTTAATCAATAGCAACGGAGAAACACTCCCCAAATGTTGGAGGGGGTGTATTTGAGGCATTACCCTTATTCCAATTCCCCAAACAATACATATTCCACCTTGTGTTGGGAATTATGAGACAAATCAAGATTCTTAGATTGGGGGAAGAAGTCTTCATTCGGACATCCAGGGATGAAGAAACCATTTTGGGATAAATCGATGGTTTGAGGCCTTCCAAGAGATCTAAAAGAGGGATAATGGACTGAGAATGAGATTCTTATTTTTCTATTATATTCAAGGAAAATAATTCTGGAATGGCTGAAGGAATTGGGGTTTTTTGATGCTCAGGAGGTTCAATGAAGTCATTATCATCCATGCTATCATTAATCCTTGGAGAGTTAACATATTCTCCAATTAATTATATCAAACGTAGATTTCATAATGGGAATCTCTGATGTCATTATATTGTTTCTATCATTTGAACCCAACTCTTTGAGTTAGTTAGCAAGGAGCACAAACTCTCAACTAATCTATCTTAAAGGATCAGTAAGAATCATCTCCAGGCTATTTGGGGCATTGATCTAAGTGACATTATCAACTATGGACTGCTTACCTTTCTTATGATGAATTCAATGTCAATGTATTGTGAATCCTAGGATATTAATGGGGCATTATCACCATAAAATTTCTTAATTTGATCATTGACAAAAAATATTAGGCATTGGTGGTTTAAAGAAGGAATAGTCACATGCTCATGTAGTCAATGTATTCCAAATAAAACATTGAATGATATATATTTTCTAAAACCCATGAATTTTGAGTGAGACACAATATACCCAAACTAAGTCTTGAGTGTGATTTCACCGAGATTATTTTTCTCATTCTTTTCACATCCTTATAACATTAGAGTGGAGGGGGGAAGTGAGATCCATTGAATCCCAATTGAATAAGCATCTATACCTTAATGAGGTTGACTCTAGTGTAGGGTTCAATGAAGTTTCATCAGATATCAATGTCATTTATTCTTCCAGACATATACATGTGCTTGACATGACCATGTATAATTACATCTTCATCCTAGTCTGTGAAAAATATGAATGTGTTTAATTCTATAATTCCATTCTCTACACGATATTATTTAGAAGCAATAACCTCAACTTCAACTTCTTAGGTGATTAACAAGGCCTTGATAAGTGATTCCTGAAGGTCATTTGGTAGAATCAAGGCCTCTATGATTGAAAAAATATCCAGAAACAAGGATAGTTGTTTCAAAAAATCATACTTATGATCCATAGGTTTGCACTTACCAGTATAGGGATTCCCATTTTAAGGTTCTTCAGGAGCTGATTTTTTAATGTAAAGGGACCATCCATTGTAACATAAGTTAAAGGTACTTATGCTCTTGGTGGATTAGGTCTACTTGGTGTGCCTACATTCTGGGGTTGATTAAGTGATGGAATTTACTCTAATAAATTTTATAAGATAAATGTGTTAAGGAAGCCCTTTTCATGTGTGGGTGAATACCCTTGTTCTCACTGAGAACATTGGAGATCACTCCCATGAGTTTTGTCCACATAGACGGTTCGGGTAGAGACGTAGTTAAGGTAGTGAATCCTAGAAGTAACTTTTCCCCCTCTATATCCTCGAGTATAATGACCACATCCCCAAGTCTCCAAATCAATTGTAGGGAATTCAGGTTCATAACCATGCTCATCATCTATGATGGGATCCACTAAGTAAATAACATTAATGGAACTTATGGTCAAATACTCTTCTAACGAATATTTCATCTGAATAGTTGACTCTTGTTGTGACCTTTTAAAGGATGAGGCATGTTCTTTTGGGAAATTAGGAATAAATTATTCTAAATTCATTGAAATTTTTTTCCTCATAATAGCCTCATCTTCCTATGTTGTCTGCTTTATTTTATGGTCATGTTTCTTTTTTGGAATATTGGATTTCAATGGATTGATCTCTCGATGAAGTTGGATATGAAGTAATGAAAGATTTCAAAGGCATAATTGGTAGTTTCAAATATGCTCGAAGAATAGTGTGGGATTAGTTGATCATTTTTCAGAATATCTAATCACCAATCATCTGTGTACTCTTACTCTTGACTTATTGTCATTTCTTCTCTTCCTCGGGATCATTAGAAGGAACAAACACAACTAGAGTAGTAAAATTTTTCAGTTTCAATTTCCCAGTGCTTTCCATCTTTTGTAGGAGATCACTGAAAACAAAACAATCCTATATGTGGTTCCCTATAATTTCATTAAAGGGGAAATAGTTTGGTAGATCTTAATCATCTTCCTTTCTATACTTCTTGGTATTTTTAAACTTGTCCAAGTTATTTTCCAATGATGATATGAAGTGGTGAGAGACTTCATAATTTTGAAAATAATTGACCTTGTTTTTCATCTCCTCAAACTATTTTTTTCGTTTTATATATTTTATTATATTAAAGAGCTGGGTGTTGTTGTGAATTCCCAGGAAGTGCGACCACATGATATGGTGTAGGATTTAAAGTGATAATAGGTATTGGGAATTTCTTATATGTAACTTTTAACGACCCGAATCCAGAGCCCTTCCACTGGTTCCCCATACCTGGTTCGCCACATGACCTCAAGCGCATTTCCCCAAACACCAGAGGCTGCCGACTAGCAGCGAGGGCCTTGGTGAGTCAGTGGGGAAACTATGCGCTCATTTGGTAAAGTATGCAGCGGAAGAATAAGAATAAACAATAGTGGAAACAGTAAATAGCATCCCACAACTGAACTAAAAGTAAAAGCAATGATTGATATAATAATGATGCAGAATGGTACATGTCTCTATGGAAATCAGTAAACAAAACAATGTGCTGAAATACAAATGAAACCAAAATGCTAAATGTAAATGGAAACTCCAGCAGCATCGCAGACCAAATCCCAGTCCCATCCCCTCTAGCTCCGACTAGAAATCAAGTACCCGAGGTAGAAGGGACACAATCCCTACCTATACCTGCAACCATATAATCTGTTTGGTCCGAAAAGCAAGACCCAAACAGGGTGTGAGACTAATCCCAGTAGGTAACCACCACAAGATTTGTGCCCTACTGTCAGTGAGTGATATAGAAAAGGTAAACTTAAATAAATGAAGAAAACAATTCTACCACTTACCATTCACATTAATTTAATTATATAACCAGGAAGAATAAGTAAAACCTTATATTCCAAGGTAAAGCAAGTAACACAATAGGTAACTAAAAAGGCTACCTAACACAAGAAGTACAAACCCATGCTTGTTCTTTGGCTTGGTGGACTCATCACAACCAACCATCAAAATTCACACAGACTCTCTGGGTGGCTAAAACTAGTAGAACCCTATATTCCAGTCAAAAAACAAGGCACAAACACTCTAGGAAGCTCTTACGTCAATTCCCCTATGGTATTGCAACGATAGCTACAGACTCTCTGAGGAAGCACTTACGTCTAATTCATCCTATGGTCTCGATGAATGGGTAAACTAAGAACACTCTTGGGAAGAACAAAGTCCTATTCCCATAGGTCTTTTGTACGAAAATAAAACCAACAGACCCTCTAGGGAAGCACTTAATCGACTATTCCCTCTTTGATCTCCCGCGCCAGGTTCTCACAACCCTGAGCAGTCCAGTCATTCGTAATCGAATGTTAGCAGCACTAAGAAAGTTAAACAACTACTTGGATAATAGATAAAATACATAAAAAGCATCTAAATAGTAGGCAACACATGCAATCGGTGATAATAAGTAAACTATTAATTCCAACAGGGTTGCCTCATAGACAACGGTACAAAATGGCAATAAACAGCCGAACAGGGGAAGAAAACACCCATGGGGTGATCCTCAAACATGAAACCAAGCATAAAGTAGCAGCAATTCATCATAAGCTAACAATCAATCTAGGGAAGATAAACAATAAGATCAAAATCCTAAACTCGGGATACCCGATACATGGGTATCCGACACTTTTGCAACCAAAACTCAAAGAACTTCAACGTAGGGCAACAAACCACCTACCTCGATCCTCGGAGATCAATATACTTGAACCTCGGCCCGTGAATTGGCCTAGAACATAGTAGATCTACAAAAACGTCTAAAACATTCAACCTCAGATAACTTACACGAGAGGAAGAATCAAGAAACGAGGCTAAAGAAGAACCAAGAACTCACCGCTGTGATTCTTCTGCAACTGAAAGATTTTTATTCGGACAACCGGTGATGGATCGGTGGATCAGAGAAGAAACGGCCTCCTTGGACGTTCTGGATGGAAGTAGGCAGAGAATAATATGTTTTCCGTCATTAGGCGTGACCCTGGGTCGATTAATGAAATAAAAAAAATACACGGTGTGTATTCTTAAAGTACACGGCGTGTAGTGGGTTTTTCCGTACTCCGCCAAAATCAGCTTCCACGTCACTCCTACACACCGGGTGTATGTCCTGGTCTTGGCCAACACATGACTTCAAGTGGCTGAGGAGTACACGGCGTGTACTCATAAATTACACGGCGTGTACTCTGAAAATTTCCAGATTCTCCATTTTTCCTTAAAAATCCCATAAAAGATATTCGTACCTGAAACCGCAGCTCCGGGTTCTTACAAACTTCCCCACTTAAATAAATTTGTCCCCGAATTTCCCTAGCAAGGTGTAGAAGAAGAAACCCTAAAAAACTTTGGCCACTGTGATCACATATCAGCCTCCCTCTCCCAAGTCTCGTCCTGTATACGGCCGTGCTGCCATAGCACCCGTACCAGAGGAACAAACCAATCATGGAGTAATTTTGCACTACGATCAACAATCCTGATAGGATGCTCCTCTAAAGATGCATCCTACTCCAACTCAACATCCTTGGGATGAAAAACATGAGACGAGTTTGAGAAATACCGTCGGAGCTGAGAAACATGAAAGATGTCTTGCATAGCCTGGTACCTCTGAGGTAACTGCAACCTGTAAGCAACCAGCCCAACACTCTCTAGAACCTGAAACGACCCAACGTATCTTGGTTAAAGATTACCCTATCTCCAAATCCTCTTATGTCCCAACCTCGGTGTGACACACAGGAAAACCTGATCCCCGACCTCGAACTCCAGAGGTCGTCTCCGCAGATCCGTATAAGACTTCTGCTGAGACTGTGCTGTCACCATCCTCTTCTGAATCAACTCTATCTGTTCTGAGGTCTCCTAAACAAGATGAGGTCCCAGTAAAGCTTCCTCTCCTACCTCTATCCAGCATAAAGGTGATCAGCATGGCCTACCGTACAAATCCTCGTAAGGTGCCATTTGAATAGTCGCCTGAAAACTGTTGTTGTAGGCGAACTCCACTAGAGGAATATGATTCTCCTAAGAACCGCCAAAGTCTAGAATGAAAGCTCGGAGCATATCCTCAAGCACCTAGATTATATGCTCGGACTGGACATCAGTCTGGGGATGGTATGCTTTACTCAAAAGTACCTGTGTACCCAACGCCCTCTGTAGCCCCTACCAGAAGTGAGAAGTAAAATGCACATCCCTGTCTGAAACAATGGAGTGTGGAACTCCATGCAGACGTACAATCTCTCGGATGTACAACCGTCCCAGCTCATCAACACTGAAGGTATCCTTGATCGGCAAAAAGTGTGCAACCTTCATGATCCTGTCCACTACAACCCAAACTGCATCATTTCCTCGAGGTGATCTCGGTAAACCTGTCACGAAGTCCATCGCGACATCATTCCATTTCCACTCAGGAATGGGTAACTGCTGAAAAATACCTAATGGTCGCTGATGCTCTGCCTTCACCTGCTAATAGGTGGAACACCGCATAACAAAACCCACCACATCATTCTTCATACCTGGCCACCAATACTAACAGTGCAAGTCTCGGTACATTTTGGTGACACCAGGATGAACTGCCCAAGCTGAAGCATGAAACTCCCACATCATCTCCTCACATATGTCTGCTGAAACCCATACGCGGCCATGAAAACATAACACCTCGTCATCCCCACTGTCCACCCCGGAGTAGGGTCTCCATCTGACACACCCTCCCATATGACTAGGCCTTCAGGGTCTGATAGCTGCCTCATTTGAACTCGATCAAAAAGGGTAGAGGTAACAGCTACAGAAGAAAGAAACATATGACCCTGTCTGTCGTGCACCTCCAGATGCATCTCAGAGAACAGATCCATGAGCTGCCACTCACTGCTGGCCTCTTGAACTGCCTGCAACTGAGTCCTCCTACTCAGTGCGTCTGCCACATTATTGCCTTTCCTAGGCATATAAGAAAGCTCAAAGTCGAAAGATTGTAGGTATTCGACCAACCTCCGCTGTATCTAATTCAAGTCACGCTGCGTGAAGATGTACTTGAGGCACTTGTGGTCAGTATATACCGCATAATTCTATCCCATGAGATAGTTCCTCCAACAACGCAAGTCATGAAAAATAGCAGCCAACTCCAGGTCGTGCGTAGGATAGTTCTTCTCATATGGCCTCAACTACTGAGATCTGTACATGAAAACACGATCTTCCTATATAAGCACTGCTCCAATACCGATTCCAAATGCATCACAGAAAATTGTATAACTCTTGGCCGGCTCTGGCAGAACTAGAATCGGTACTGAAGTCAATCTCCCCTTCATCTCCTGGAAGGCTGAGCCGCAATCTTCTGAACAAACATACTTCACACCCTTCTTAGTCAAGCCCATCAACGGAACTTCTAAGCGTGAGAAGTCTTGTATAAACCTCCTGTAGTAACCAGCCAGTCCCAAGAAACTACGTACCTCGAAGACGTTCTTCGGCTGCTCCCAGGTAACTACTACTGTCACCTTTTCTGGGTCTACTGATACTCCTGTCTCTTAGATGAAATGACCCAGGAAGTGAATCTCATCCGTCCAAAAGTGGCACTTTGAGAGTTTATCATAAAGCCGATGCTCCCTCAGGGTAATCAAAATGATCTCAAGATGGGTTTCATGGCCGTGTCGAGTGTGAGAGTACACCAATATACCGTCCATGAAGACCACGATGAAGGAATCCAAGTAAGGATGGAACACTCAATTCATCAATTCCATGAAAAATGATGGCGCATTCGTAAGGATGAACGGCATAACTGTATACTCGTAGAGGCCATACCTGCTCCTGAAGGATGTCAGAGGTACATCTGAAGGCCTAACGCGCAGCTGATGATAACCGGAACTCAAATCGATCTTCGAGAACACCTGAGCTTCTTGAAGTTGATCGAAGATATCATAAATCCTCAGTAATGGATATCGGTTCTTGACCATCAACTGGTTCAGCTTTTGATAATCCACACAAAGCCTAAGGGTACCGTCTGCTTTCTTCGCAAACAGGATAGGAGAACCCCAAGGAGAAGTACCAGGTTGGATGAAACCCTTTGTCTGCAACTCCTCCAACTGCTTCTTGAGCTCCTGCAACTCAGGTGTATCCATCCTATAAGGAGGAATGGACACTGGCACTACTCCTAGCACGAGCTCAATCAATAACTCTACCTCACCCTCTAGAGGAAAACCTGAAAAGACCTCTAGAAAGACATCTGGAAAGTGATCAACCACTGGAGGAAAATCCATCTGAGAGGTCCCCTGATCATCTAGATATAAACTAGCAATCTGGGCCATAACACTACCCAACCCATGATGCTCTGGTCCAACTCTGCTTGCCTGAACATCCCATTCTCCCTTGTGAAGAAAAGACCCACCCTCTGGTGACGTGAAACTCACCCTACGACGATAACAGTCGACAAAGTCCTGAAAAGGAACTATCCAGTCCATTCTGAGAATGACATAATAACCTATCATCTGAAGGACATAAAGATTCCACACGAAGTGACACCCACCAACCTCAAGGGGGAACTCCTTACACTGATGCACATTAGAAGTTATATGTCCCAAAGGAGTGTCTAGTGCCAACATATCCTCAGAAGTAAAGACAGTAAGTCTAAGTCTCTCCACAGTGTGAACAGAAATAAAGCTATGAGAAGCTCCCGTATCGAAAAGTGAAGAAGATAAAATTGATGCTACTAGGATCGTACCTCGAACTATGGAAGGTACAAGATCCTGCTCTTGATGAATCTGCTCTATTGAAAACGTCTGGCCAGTACTGCGGCCCTGTGTTGCAGCCTGATATCCCTGAGCTGATCCCCCTTGAGCCTGACCACCGCGTCCGCGACCTCTACCCTAGCCTGAATGACCTGAAGAACTCCAGCCCCCAGTCTACTGTGGAATTGGTAATCTTTCTCCTGAATGAGGGGTAGAAACAGATCCTCCTTCACTAGTCACTGGAAGAAGAACCCTGCAAAAATGCTGCAGGTGACCCATATTGCTGCAAGCTCGGCACTCCAATGGATCCCTCAGACACTGAGGCTTCTTATGCCCGCTCTTTCCACACTGATAGCACACCACCTGGTTACCAGAAGGAAGATATTGTCTACCAAAAAATATACCTCTCTTACTCGATTCACCTCGAGTAGACTCTCGGTGGCGCTTCCTGTTGTCAGTATGAAATGACTCAGCCTTGGATGCTGAACCGCCCTGGTCAACAACTCCAGTATCCCTTAGATTTCTCTAAGTGATCAGCACCTGGTTGATTATCAGAGTAATAGAAGTCAACTGGAAAACGTTCACCTATGATCTGATATCTGGTTTGAGGCCTTCCTCAAATTTCCTCGCCAAAAACAGCTCGTCATTTCCCAGAACGAGAGCGAAACGCTGTAACTTAGTGAAGCGGGATGAATAATCCATAACCGAAAGAGTACTATATTGAAGGTTCATGAACTCCCTGGCCCTGTCGGCCCTCAGCGTCGCTGGATAGAAGTAGTCGTAGAACGTACGCTGGAATTATCCCCAAGCCATAGTCTGCTGGCGCCCTGCTTGTGAGACTACATCCCACCATCTCTTGGCAGAATATTGCAGCATGTAAGTCGCGAGATTCACCCGTCTGTCTGGGGGTGTCTCTAGATGCTCAATATGGAAATCATGGCTTCTAGCCATGACTCTGCAACCTGAGGTCCTCCATCCCCTGTGAAAGTGGGGTGATGCTACTGCTGGAAGACTCGCGTCAGCTCTGCCATAGACATGGAAGGATGCTGAGCTCCCTGGAAGGTCTGCATGAACTTCATGAAACACTCTCTGAACTGAGTGTCCGCACCAGTGTCCGGAATCACTACAGGTGCCATATCCGGAAAAATCAGCGGATCTACTGGTAGTCCCTGGTCTGCCGTATCAGGCGTACGGTCACGGCCTGGTTCCTGACGTGCAATGGGAGGACGTCTTTGTGCCATAACCCTGAAAGGACACAAGCACACTCCAGATTTAGGATTAACAAGGAAAGAAAACACAAGAGTACAAAACGGGAACAGGAGAGAGAAACACTTAAAATTGAAAAACTGAACTACACGGTGTGTATTTAAACTACACAGTGTGTT
This sequence comes from Viscum album, assembly GCA_963277665.1. Classification (NCBI taxonomy): domain Eukaryota; kingdom Viridiplantae; phylum Streptophyta; class Magnoliopsida; order Santalales; family Viscaceae; genus Viscum; species Viscum album. Next base: position 1,620,733,873 of record OY728125.1, read on the forward strand.
TTTTAAATCCATTTACATGGGCATGTAATTCTACCACAATTGGTTGTGTAACGTTCCAGACTACATGGCGTGTTGTCCCAAAACACGGTGTGTACTTGGACTCCACTCCCCTACCCGAGTCTCTTTGCACGACTAACCAACACGGTCCTCCAAATTCTAAACTACATGGCGTGTGCACTAAGGACACAGCGTGTACAAGCCAGGCTTCAGCGGCCCGTGTAGCAGGTTACACGACCGACCATACAGCTAACCCCTTACACGATGTGTTCCGACCAAACACGGCGTGTATCAGATAAGATAACACTGACCTGTGTTTGTTCGTGAAACAACTGGGTACCTAGGAGAAAACTACATGGCGTGTTATTATAACACACGGAATGTACTACACGCATTTCCCGGACCCGTGTCATTAGTGACACGGCCAGGTACATGGTTGACTACTACACGGTGTGTCACCGAAGATTTTCCAACACCCCGTGTTTTTGTTTACACAGATAACAACATGGTTTAAAAACTACACGGCGTGTATAAATAAAGTACACACCGTGTAATCTAGGTTTTTCCAGGAAGTAGCTTAGAAACTGCTCTGAACACCAGAAACACTGAAAAAAAAACAACATCTATGTGCCAAATTCCGATCCGTGGGGGCCCATACTCCCCGCGAATCAAATCTTGGCATCATAATCATGCATACAACAAGTAAACAACATAACAGACAATAATCCTGCAAATTCCGATCCTCGAGGGCCCATAAAACCTCCAAGACCAGAGCTTGGCGCCCATGCTAAATAGACTATAGAAGAAGTAATACTCTATCAGCGCAACAAGTATTTCTATCACAACAACTACCACAATGGCATGCATAATATATCATGGAATCTATCACAACAACATGAAATTCTAATGCACCCTAGATGGCATGGTGAAATGCATGACAAGTGATTTCCTACCTAGTGCCTATATGATGCATGAGATGGCAGACCCTCATCTAATTGGGTTTCAACCAAATAGAACCATAATCATATAAACTATAACAACACAAAACTTGTGCATCACCCAATGGTGAAATATAATAAACTGTAACACTTGAAAAAACTAAAAATTGAAATTACGAGGTAATATATCTTTTCCCTATACACGGGTTAATTACTCTCGGGCATAGTTAAGTACTAACTACCCATTTCTTCCTATCCCTGGATATTGTCACAAAACAGTAAGAAATAGTAAAGAAAGAAAAATCCTTTGATACCACTTTGTAACGACCCGAATCCGGAGCCCTTCTACTGGTGCCCCGCACCCAGTTCTCCACATGACCTCAAGCACGTTTCCCCAAATTCCAGAGGCTGCCGACTAGGAGAGAGGGCCTTGGTGAGTCAGTGGGGAAACTATGCCCTCATTTGGTAAAGTATGAAGCAGAAGAATAAGCATAAAAATAGTGGAAACAGTAAATAGCATACCACAACTAAACTAAAAGTAAAAGCAATGTTTGATATAATAATGATGTAGAATGGTACATGTCTCTATGGAAAGCAGTAAACAAAACAACGTGAAAAAATAAAACTGAAACCAAAATACTAAATGTAAACAGAAACTCCAGCAGCATCGCAGACCAATGCCCGGTCCAATGCTCTCCAGCTCCGACTAGTAATCAAGTACCCGAGGTAGAAGGGCCACAATCCCTACCTATACCTACAACCATATAATCTGTTTGGCCCGAAAAGCAGGACCCAAACAGGGTGTGAGACTAATCCCAGTAGGAAACCACAACAATATTTTTCCCCTACTGTCAGTGAGTGATATAGCAAAAGTAAAGGTAAATAAATGCAGAAAACAATTCTACCACTTACCATTCACATTCATTTAATTATATAACCAGGAAGAACAAGTAAAATATTTTATTACATGGTAAAGCAAGTAACACAACATGTATCTAAAAAGACTACCTAACACAAGCAGTATAAACCCAAGCTTGTTTTTTGGCTTGGTGGAATCGTCACAACCAACCATCAGAATTCACACAGACTCTCTGGGTGGCTAAAACTAGCAGAACCCTATAGTACAGTCAACAAACAAGGCACAGACACTCTGGGAAGATCTTACGTCAATTCCCCTATGGTCCTACAACGATAGCTATAGACTCTCTGATGAAGCACTTACATCTAATTCCTCCTGTGTTCTCGATGCTTGGGTAAACTAAAAACACTCTTGGGAAGCACAAAGTCCTATTCTCGTAGGTCTTGTGTATGAAACTAAAACCAACAGACCCTCTAGAGAAGCACTTAATCGACTATTCCCTCTTTGATCTCCCTCACCAGGTTCTCACAGCCCTGAGCAGTCCAGTCGTTCGTAATCGACTGTTAGCAGCCCTAAGTAAGTTAAAAAACTACTTGGATAACAGCTACCATACATCAAAAGCATCTAAACAACAAGCAACACATGCAATCAGTGATAACAAGTAAACTATCAATTGCAACAGGGTTACCTCATAGACAACGGTGCCAAACGGTGATAAACAGCCGAACAGGGGAGAAAAACACCCATGGGGTTATAATAAACCATACTTTACATACATTGTTAATACTTCAAAATTGAAGCATACTTATTACATCATATAACAAAACCACGAAAGGACCGTATAGGTATAGTGTCTTTAGAAACTGGGAAACATAAACAACTGGTTCATAAAGCATCAACTTTGCCTCCCACTTATTTCATCATATCTAGGGTCCCTTTTTGGCATATCCTACTTAATAACCTTCTTCCTGACCTGGGGAAAGAATACATACAAAAGGGTGAGCTCAAATGCTCAGTAAGGGTAAACAAAAGAAATATCAATCACATCGTATACACAAGCACATAACTTTTTGAAATCTTAACCTGCAAAAGAGATCATAATTTCATAACATGAGATAAATCATGGCAGTGAAATATAATCACAATAATCATAACTTAAAACATGAAACTTTGTGGCGTACACACATAATCATAGAAAATCATTTCTTGTTAGTCAAGACTCATTGCCAAGACTATCTTAGTGTACAAAGTCCCTTTCTGAACCGAGTCACCCTCGTTTCAGTCCTGTTTCACTGAACCGGTATAACCTACCGTTCCAGCCATGTCTATATCATGAGATATAAAATCTTTACCCAATGCATTGGAGGGAGATATAGGTCCCACCCATCTCATAATGATACCATTCTTATGTGTGCCAAAAAATCTTAAATCATACATCATTGCATAACCCATGTAATAAAAATGGGAATCTTAAACATCGTTACATCATAAAACAATTCATATAAGATTAAGGAATTCATAAAAATAATTCCATCACAACATAATCAAATACATGTAATAATAGGGATAGAAACAAAACCCTTTATTATCTTAGATGGAAAATAATTTTGATAAAACACTTGAACTCCATTCTTGAGGAAAATATCCTTTCTACTTCAAAAACATTTATCCTTTCATAACATGCCATACAATTTTAAACAAAAAGAAGTTGATTAAAAATAAACTTGAAAACTTGTAAAGGAATCTTCTTGGAAATAATGTTTTAAAAATCCATTCATGCCGTATAAGTTAAAAAAAACATTCTTCGTACTTTTATCAGAAAAGTCAAAAAAGTAACTCGTACAAAAAAACGACAAAAGATTCCTTTCATATTCTTTACTAAAAACTCACCGAAGGGTAAAATTGGATTTAAACTATTGTAAGTGGATGGAAACAATATTACATATTGAGGGAACATGGATGTGGATGATAAAATACACCCCAATAAATGCCAAAGTAAAAACAATCTCGGATAAAAATGAGATTGTGATATTTTCCCTTACCTTAGGTCCAACTTGCTTTATAAGTGTCCGAACCTCCTGTATAATGATTTAAATAATGTTATTGACTTATTCCAGAATCATAATTATTTTTATGATATCATATATGGTCATATTCTTATCTTCTTATTAGTAATATTTCATTGCTACTTGTTATTCGGGTGTTTATAACTTTTTGTTCTTATGCGTGTTTTGTCGGATAAATTCCTATTCTTCTCTTTAGTTTATAGATAGCTCATTTACAGAATGGTATTAGTGTAATATATATCATATTAATTCATTCAATTCATTTATATAATCTTTATGAAATGAAGATCATGTAGAACGAGTCGCATCACATTGTGGAGACGGTATTCCGTACGTACGCACGAGTGATGATATCGTTCCTATGATTGTGGAATTGTATTGGAGTGTATTTATACTATTTCAGAATCAAAATCACTTTATAATAGTCATATATAGTCATTATTTACACCATTATACCCATCCAAGTAAGGTGGTGGTGGAAAATAGATTACACCACAGCGTGGAGACGGTATTCCGTACGTACGCACGCGCGGTGATTTCTTTTTCCGTAGGATGGATAGATGGTGAAATAGGGTTGTTTCATACTTATAATAACATATCAGTATATGAGTGATACTGATGTTATTACTTCATAATGAAACAACTAAAGAAGAAGAAGTGGAAGAAGAAATAAAGAGAAAGAATCGGTAACGGACATTTCCTCTTCTTTGAAGTGCTTCTTTGAGACCTTCTTTTAGGGCACTAAAATTGGTCTTTGAGGAAGACCAGAACCTCTAGTATGTCTCTAGGGAAGTGGAGAGGAGAAAGTGGCAGGGGTTGGCCGAGCTTGAAGGCTCAATGTGGTGTGAGGAAGAGGGAGAGGAGGTGCCCTTTTATAAGGGAGGAGAGGGGCACCTTTGGAATAACTAAAAATATTAAATAGCTCCAAATTGATATATTTTGAATCTAAGGTGGGGATGGGTCTAAATACTCTCATCCAATAGAATTTAGACAAGTTTAGGTTCCTATTTTAACCTTATCATTTAGATTTAACAATAAGTTAAATAAGTTTACTTTTACCGTGTCTTCTTGTGTTCTCATACTATAAGGTTAATAAACTTACTATAAGCAGCCAAACGAACCCCAATTTGCTTATTATTAATATATATAACCTTATCTAAGTCATTTGGCCGAAACTTAGATTTTTAGTAATAAAATAACAATTTCTAATATAATATTTGTTTTAAAAACTATTTTATGTCAATTCTGACACTATTTAGTAATTGATTTTTGTGAGAATCATAACAGAATTATTAGTTCGAACCAAGTTAATTAAATCAATACTAACATGTCATATTAACCTAGAAAATTAGTGGGATTCATAAAAAGTCTCAAATTTCATTTATTTTGGTGTTTATAACATCAATTATATCAATATTTCATTAATAAGATAATTACTGCATCAGCATTGTGTCATAAATAAATTAAATTATTTAATGTCTAAAAATTAAAAATAAAATACCATTATGTAGGACATCTTTTTAGATTTCTAATTAATATTTATAGTCTAATTTATCTTATGTATAACCCCATATTAAAAATTATTTACTTATTAAACTTTGATTTTAACCATTTTAACCCTTCTTTAAATAAATTAATAATAAATGTCCTAATCTAATCCAAGTGGGCCTAAATGGTCATATTTTATTCCTAAGTTTGTTTTTGGTTGAATTACACTTATCCAATAGAATTAGGACATGTGTTAGGGTAATAATAATATCATCTTTACCCTTAATTACCTTATTTACTTTTAACCGTGGTAAAAAAAAGTAAAAAGTTACTATTCACCAAAAAATTATTTTCATCTCATTGAACCACATTTTACTTACAGACATCAACCGTGTCTCTCGGATTTTTGAAATTCCACTCACAGAAGTGGTAAAATTAAGTTTTATGAAAAATTCAGTTTTTTAACTACCACTTAGTGGTTTCACTATTCATCAAAAATTGAAAGTTTTCAGAAAAATACCAAAATTTCACCCTAGGCTAATTTCGATATTCCGAATCCAAAAATGAAGTCCATTTTGAAAAATAAAATTTATAAAATTTCATAAAGTGGTTATTACTATTCATAATGGCTAGTTTTAATAATATTTTAATAGCATATCATTGTTTAGTGAAACTCGGTATTGCGTACGACGCAAGCTATCGAGGAAGGTCGCGATTTCGTGTAAAGCAAGCCAAGAAAGTGTTGTGTAGAAAAATATTCCTTTGATGATTTATATAACATAAAAGTCTCGGGTGTTACAGGGGTGATCCTCAAATATGCAACCAAGCATAAAGTGGCAACAATTCATCATAAGCTAACAATCAATCTTGGGAAGATAACAAATAGGATCAAAATCCTAAACCCGAGATACCCGATACATGGCTGTCCAACACTTTTGCAACCAAAACTCAAAGAACTTCAATGTAGGGCAATAAACCACCTACCTCGATCCTCAGAGATTGATATACTTGAACCTCGGCCCATGAATCGGGCTAGAACGGAGTAGATCTGCAAAAACGTCTAAAACGTTCAACCTCAGATAACTTACATGAGAGGAAGAATCAAGAAACGAGGATAAAGAAGAACCAAGAACTCACCGCTATGATTCTTCTACAACAGACTAAGTTTGATTCGGAAAACCGGTGACAGAATGGTGGCTCGGAGAAGAAACGGCCTCCTCAGACATTCTGGATAGAATTAGGCAGAGAAGAAGATGTTTTCCGTCATTAGGCACGACCCCGGGTCGATTTATGAAATAAAAAAAATACACGGCGTGTAATCTTAAAGTACACAGCGTGTAGTGGGTTTTTACGTACTCCTCCAAAATCGGCTTCCACGTCACCCCTACACACCATGTGCATGGACCGGTCTCATCCAACACACAGCTTCGAGTGATCGAGGAGTACACGACATGTACTCATAAAGTACACGATGTGTACTCTAAAAATTTCCAGATTCTCCATTTTTTCTTAAAAAGATCGTAAAAGAGATTCGTACCTGAAATCAAAGCTCTGAGTTCTTACATAACTATAGTGGCCTATAATTTTCCTACTCTCTTTCCTTAAGCTAATGGAATTACTTAGGCTTTGGATTTGGTCTCTACGATGGATTCTTCCACTAATTGAGTTATTATGGCAAGGTCAAAAAAACCTCCACTATATTTCATAGGGAAAAATGGTGTGCACATATATTAGTGAAGATTCACGATATAGATGGAAAGAAACCCTTTTTTATGAAGTGATAGTTTCAAAGAGTATATCAATCCTTTCCACTGAAAAATGAAATCCGTGACTATTTCATTCTCCCGATGCTTATGATTTATGTGTTTAAAGATTGTTTTATTCTACAATGTTGAGATGAAATGGATACAAAACTTCTCAAGGAGGTATTACAATTAATTGATTGACCAAGCATACAAAATTGTATACCAAATAAATGATGATCCTTTAGTGACTTCACAAAGAAACTATATTTTACCACCCCCTATTATTAAGTGGTTTCCATCATGGGATTTCATCAAGATATAAAATTCCTCAAATTATGCTTTATGTCTCCTGATCCGTTGAAAATAAAAAATAAAGGATTTCCAATGTTTGGTGGGAGAGGAGTCAGATCTACCCAGTCTGGGTAAGGTTTCTTTTCTTGCAATAATGGTTCTAATAATTCCTCCTTGGATTCTGATCATGCCATTATTGACTCAATGGTTTCATAATCATTCATGGTATGTACAGATGGGCAAGAGCCTGAATAGGTATGAAAACTAGATCCTAAACATCTGTGATAGCTGGTAGGGACATCGGGGGAGACATTGATTATATCTGTAATGGGTAACCTGTAGGGGACGGACTATAAGTATGTGTCTGACCCTATTATGGTTATGCACCCAATGGAGGACATTCCTTCTCTAGTGACGGGTGATCCAGGTATATTAGTGGTTAGTATACCATGTTGATCAGTTGTCCCATATCATATTCGGTTTCTGTGGAAAATTCTATTTATTGTGGTGCTCCATCTAGAAGTGAGAGTTTATGATCATCCTCTAGAATACATCCAACAATAATACTTTTTCGGAGTAACTCTACATTGAGTGACCACAATCATTTCATCTCTTTATCTTGTTGAGAAAATATTTCTTCGATAGAAAGTCTGTTAACCTCTCTATGAGGTATGTGATACATAATTTAAACCTGTCCATTTTCCCTATTTGATGCCTTTCAAGGGAGTAATGGTGGATTTATGATGGGAATGATCAGATTTAAAGTAGACCTCCACTTTCGGGTTAGCACACCACCTTAAATTGTTTCAGTGCGGACCACATTATGAATGGTTACATCCTCTACCTAGTCTTCTGAATTGGACTCATTTTCTTTGGAATATATGAGAGTGATTTTGGTGAAGCTAATTAATGAAAAATGAATTACAAGCATTCTATTAGTTTTTTCTAGGACTGTCTTCTTTTATTCCCTCCACGAGACCTTGTCCCCTCCTTTTCAAAATTTCAAAGAGATACTTGGTGGATAGTAATCTAAAGGGAATCTCTAGATAGTTCAATCATGCATGTCCCAAATGGAGCTATCATATCATATAATAGGATAAATAGGGAGGATTAAGTCTTTGGAATATTTCATTATCAGTAGAAGATCGATTCCTACTAATGATGGGGTTGTTGAGGTGAAAAATCCCCCAACCTTGAGGGAATGGGTTGTTGTTGTTCTGCTTCCCCAACTCTTTGGGCCTCATTTACTAGACTTGATGTTTGGGATAAACCCCCCCCCCCCCCAGACCTATGAGTGGGTTTTTCTTCTGAACTATAATGGATGCTATAACCACATATTCCCTTATGATTTTATGGAGTTTTGTTCGAGCATGGGTTGGGTGAATTATTTTCCACACACTTAAATCACCTGCTTTTGAAGACCATTTCACTATTTAAATCATTTTCATTATTTAATGAAATATTTACCTCAAATTTGTTTCTTGATCAATATTATCCGATGCCTAATTCAATATTCTTTTAATATCTTACTTTATTCTAGCCTGACATAAGTGAGAGTCGGTTGGCGCCTGCTTTTGTTGATCTTTTATTAGTTTATGAACAAATTATGCTTATTGAAGTCATAATAAGGTTATAAAATACCATACTACAACCTTTAGTGGGTCTTCTAGTTAGGGGTAATTGTGAAATGTAATATTCCACAGTCACCCCATTCTATTATATGAACACTAGATGAGGTATTAGTGATCAGCTATCGCAATCTTAGTAATGTGTTGAGGCATGTGCATCGAAGGGATCCTTATTTTTTTAGGATATTTGGATTTCGTGATACCAGAGAGTTTACAATTAAATTTTTCATTTAAACCCTTCTATTACCTTGATGGGACTTTGATACTCATCAAAAGTTAAAATTTCTTTTTCACGTGGTAAATAGTTTTCAATATGTTCTTGCGGATGTCATCCACAAAATATTTTGAAAACACCTCAAGAATTCATTATTGGGTTGTGGATAAAGTCAATAAAATGACTGGTATATCAGATTTAGTTAGTTTATCATGTATTATACGTCATTCATTAAATGATCCTCTACCTGGTCTGACCAAAATGGGAGTTTCCCTACTGTCTTATCAAAGGTGGTGGTATTAGCAGGGACTTCCTCTATCATACTAGGAGGTAAGTGGCACCTAGGTGTTTCGAAGAATGATTATCACCTTGGGTTGTATTTTAGTTTGTAAAGGATTTTACCTACCAATGACAAGGAATAATACATGAATGGACCTGATTTCGCATGTGACTCACCATAGGCGGGCTTTCTCATCACTCCATCACTAAGGGTAGGACCCTTTTGATGACGTGAAACACTACAGTGGAGATAAATTTCACAGAAAACTACATCATTGGGATGACTACCATGGTGGATTATAGCAAGGATAATACCCTCTTTTTCCTTGATATTATGTCCACATGGATGGATGTCTTGGTGCTCATCAGAAGATGTGCTCTTCCAATAGATTGTACTGTAGACATGAATCAAGTATTCATGGGGAACTATCTATGGACAACGTTTAGAATTACTACTACTTCCCCTCAGATTTGGTTATGAGATATTATGATTCAAATATACCATAGATAAGTGTATGAGTGATTATAAAACTACCACATTATGTAAAGATAGATCATATATCTCCTTTTGATTTTCCAATTGTGTTTGATAAGGATTGTTCTTGGATTCATTCATACGAGCGACTGGGTACACTTCCTAGGAGAACTAGTTTTCATTGATAGGTGTGTGTGACTACCTTTGAGTGGCCACTGGGATGGGATGATTAACTCTAGTTCGAGTGGGAGGGTGTCTGTAATCCAATTGTCTATATAGTGTGGGGGATTCCCCCCCCCCCCGATCCTCCTAGATGGGAGAAGAGGTGTGTATCTATTTTGGGGTGACATGATGAATAGAAACCACACATATGGGGACAAATTTCTATGTCTATCCATAGAGAAATACTTTTATCACCATTATGATGTTTGGGAAACCCTCAAGGATGTGGGAAGGGATTTTCATCTCCCCTTTCACCTTTTTTCAGATATTTTTGATGACTTTAGAGACTAGAACTATGATATATGCACATTCCATATATGGAGTATGTGTATGTGCCACCTCCTCTCCACCCTTTCCTACCAGTGGATACTTATAATACTCATATTTGGGGCCATATAATTATGATTCCACCCTACCCATCATTACGACTTCATGAATGAATCCTCTAGATGCTTCTAGATGAATCTATTGGAAAACTTCATGAATGCATGTAGGTGTGTGCTCCTCCTTGTGGTTTTATACCTTTTTTCGGTTTTCTTAGAGTGATACTAGATGATTCATCTGGAAGGATTTATGGGTGTATAGAGGTGTATGTTCCTACTCCAGGTGTCCCAACCGATTTGAATGATGGGCTTCCTTTGAGGCTTCAATATGAGACTGTTGGTGGGCTGGATTAAGGTAGGTTAGTGTATGTATTAACACATAGTTTTTCCACAAATTGGGTTGGTAGGATTCTTTGGAGGGGGAAGATATTTAACCCTACTTCATTTTGACTATATTATTCTCTCATTGGTCTTTCTTTTTTTCCCAATCCTAGATGACCTGGGTTGGTCGACCGTGGAATTCACCCTCATCATGTTGAGGTTTCACTACCACATGGTGTTAGTGGTGAAAACTTTTGGAATGAGACCTAGAAATGGAATCCTATATCTTCTTTATGAAGTTGTATGCAGAATCTTGATCCACCTCCCTAAGTTAAGGTAGGGGCTAGTTGTTTTGTTTTGGGGAAAAGCACAGAAAATGGTTGGTGAGCGAGAGGGCCTGTCAGGAAGCCTCCATAGTCGGGATCGTACTGTGTTGATTATACTCCTAGACCAATGAGTTTGAGACCCAACATTTAAGATGCTGGGTGTGGGATGGAATCCTCTATGTGTAAAAACACCCCGAATAAGAAGTAGTTGTGTAATATGTTTTTGAAATCTAGAAATAATCCTTTGTATCAAACTGAGTTCTGGAAGGGAGTTCCTGGACATATGACAAACACAAAAAAGAAGGCCATATCAAAGCAGCATCTCATTTGAATGAACACATAAATGATTGATTGTTTTGTTTGAACCTATTTAATTTGGATATTAAAAGGTTCCTAATATATGGGTAACACTATCATCTTGGTTATGGATTCAAATCGTGTTCACCATAGTTTGTTTCCCTTGGAATTACGTCTCCCGACAGTCGATTGAAGGGGGTTGAATTGTGTGCAATCATTCACATTGTGTCCATTGTTTCCAAACAATTTCCAAAATGTTTTTTCATGGGAAAAAATAACCAATGGTTCTATATCCATGAGGCACATAATTTCAAATGACAAACACTCGTTAGGGTGATTGGCCAACAATGCTTAAGAACTCGCACAGGTCGAGAGGATGGGAGTTTGGGATAATCACGGTTTTTGGGGGGAATTTTTGCCTACATTGAGACAATCTTATATATATTTAAGATATGTTCTTGAATCCTTTATTAATTCAAAATTATAATTTCTATTCTCCTTTAATTACAAATAAATTATTAACATGTATACATTTTAGACTCATCTGTGTGTATCTCAATTTCATCATCAATATAGATATCTATATGTACCCATGGATCTCCATCAATGGTATCCTAATATATAATAATTAGAGATTACTTGATAATATTTTATAATAATGAAGGTTTTCTATCCACACAGTGGGGTGCTCTAAAGTGTGTCCTCATCCAGGGTGACAAGAGTTGTTATGATGTTGGGATCGAACCCATGAGTGGGCTTCCTACTTATCCTTGTGAAAGGAATCAGAACCCATATAGTTCTATGCTTATTATTGGGGAACATCACGCCTTTTAAGTACATGTGATAAAGAACTAACCGTATAGTTTAACATCATGAGGAAAGGATGTATAGGTGAAAGGTTCCAAGTCAGAGTCTGATGTGGGACTTAAGCTGGAGCTGCCTAGGGAACCTGAAAGTGATAGAAATTTCCTGGTTTAATTAGACCCTATTGGGAATGTGGCCCAAATTGAATTGAGTTAATATAAGGTGTTGTGTTTGGACTTGATGGAGGCTTCCCACATATCCCATTTGGATAGGAATCAAATCTCATGTATTCTATTTGGTCTCATAGGGGAGTGTTCCCCTTTTATAGGATTATGTAGGGGCTTAATCTTGAAAAGGATTCCATGTGGGAAGGGACTTGTGTGATTTTTCATCTCATGGTGATTTGAAGGCCTTTTGGGTATTACACCTAAGGATTAGACCCATTGATCTTGGGCCTTAGGTAGGCATCCTAAGTATCTTGATTATAGTAGGAATTAGATTTATCATAGTTCAAGAAAAGGTCAGGGATTACACAATAAGGTTGACTTGATGAATGGTGGTTATGATTGGGTCTTACTCCAGAGGAGTATTCCCTAAATCAGTTGTGTATTACACTCAGAATAAGGCCCAATGATGAGTATAATTAGTGATTACTCATGAGGAGGATTCTTGTGTTGGTGATACATTGTGGCTTATTCCAAGTAGTAGACCCATGGATGGATTTAATTTGGACTTACTCTAGAGGAGGATGCCTATAACATAACATGATTGGGGATTTCACCTAAAATGTAATCTCATATGATAATATGACTAGTTCAAACTCCTAAAAGGGAATCCTAGGAGGTTTTGGGGTCTTTTGGATTTAAAGTCCATCATTTACCTCTAAGACCACATGATCCATTCTCAGTGTGAGAAATAAGAGGAAACATAAGATCCAAGAAACCACACGATATACTTTTCCCTGATGTTGGATACATGGCCTTGAGGACTCATGCCAAGGGAAAACATTAGAGTAAGTTGAGAGTAATATTAAAAGGATTATTCTCTACTAAAACCTACATTTTACTGTGTGGACATCGTGATCATGCCTATCCTCTAATCCCACATGTCATGATAAGTCATGCTTGAACTTGGGAAATAAGAGAAAATAGAAGATCAAGAAAAACACACTTCTCCTTCTATACTGGTGGAAGAGTCTTATGGTATGATAGAGAGAGGAAAGGGCTTTGGTGCCCATTCCATCTCAGACCAAGTAGCCAATAGGGTGAGGTGGAGAAGGAGTTCACCCTTGTGGAAGAAATTCTAGTGGCTAACTCAATGACGGATTCCCAAAATTAAGTTCTATAATGTGGGAGGAAGATCTCATTCCATGTTGAATGGAGAAGAAATCATGATCCTCAATGTAACATTATATTACTCTTCATAAGGTAATGTTTCTAACCTTGTCATGGTTTTCCCTTTTCTTTATCTGGGTAGGGTCGAGAAGGATTTGGGAGGATACCTATAATGGTGAAGTTAGATATTTTTTGGGTTTTTAGTAAAAATATATTTTTTAATTATCCTTTGAGATATTTACATGTCATGTAATATGGTTACATGTAATGTATATCATAAAATGATAATAATTTGTTTTATCAATTTCCAATGGGTTTTTTTAAAAATTATTAGAATTTTCATCTACACGACTTGTAATTGGGTAACACGTCATGTAAAACCCCGAGAATCAATTTTAAATAAGCATCCTAGATGAACAATTTTTTTCTTCCCCTAAACCTCCTTTCTATGGTTCTATTGTATTTCCCCATGTGATTTTTGGTGCCTCTAACCCCTTAGGGTATTTTCATTCATAGATTGATCATTGTTACGATCATGGTGTGACCTTCCGATAAGCATTCTCTTTGTCTCACTATCCCTACATATTTTCCTCATAGAAGTTATTTCATCATCTTGGTATTATATAATATAAATAATGTGTCAAAAAATATTGTTTCAATGATTCAGTTTTTGAATCTTTAGTGCCTTTGTTCATGTTAGCAGGTTTTATTGTGGGCCTTGTGTTTCTGTGAGAAATGTAGGTGGTTCTATTATGATGCTTAATTCATATTAACCTTAAATTACGTTTTTAATATCAATTTTATAAATTAAATGAAATTTCATGGTTGTGATTAATTTTTTTAATTTTTTTTCTAGAAAAAACTCAAATTACATTGAAATGGGTTTTTTATGAAAAAATGGGTTTTTGGCATGAAATTAGAAAACCCCCAATTCCATTGAATTGGGGTGAATTTGTGGAAATTAGTGAAATTTAAATTGTTTAATTTAAATTGTGGATTTTATAGAAAAAAATTTCTATTAAATTATTTAATTTAATTGTAGAAATGGTTTTGATGGAAAATTGTGAAAACCCCAATTCTAGTGAACTGATGGTTTGTTATGAAATTGATGGAATTTGTTTGAAAATTAAATTATTGAATTTAGTTTTGGAATTGGACTGGGAAATTTAATGATGATTTTTTTTTCAAATCCATATTTATGAAAATAGATTAAAATGGTTTTGATAGAACAAATATGGTTTTATCTTTGTGAACATGCATGTTTTTGATTTAAAAACCCATTATGGGGTTTAAATGAAAAATTGGAATATTTGCAATGGAGAATGATATTTAAATGTATTTTAAGCAGTCATAAAATAAATTTCCAATATTTGTTTTTTAGGATCACATTACCTCCTATGGTAGTTAGTGAGCTATTTTGATGGAACATTTTGATTTCTAGTGTTCTAAATCATCATATTGGAAAAACACATCCCATAGGCGATGCTGATAGGTCCCCTTTGACCAGAGATCAATGGGTAATATGAACATATTTATTGTATCACACTGAGTGTTGGGAATATGTACCTTGGAACTATAATACCTTTTTTGAAATATGACCATGTTTCTCACTTTATTTTCTTTCCAATGTATATATGACATTGTTGTAAATTATTTTACATGACTTGTGCATTTATATAAACTATTTTATATAAAATGTCTTATTTCATCCATTTGTAAAAATTTCAATTTTTGTAAATAAAATTTTGTTTAAATGTAACTGCATCATTAGAAAATTATTCGAATAATTTGAAATGTGAAGAATGAATTGCTAAATTATTTCCATATGTTGTATTATAAAGAAAGATTTTTTCAAATGTGATTTTGAAATTTCAAACCTTTTTATTTGAAAATTTAATGAACTATCCTGATGAATTTCAAATTGAAATTTGTTTATAGAATTTTTTGGTGAAATTATACTGGGATTTGGATAAAAACCTACTTGTTTCTTCTCATGTTTGTAGATTATCTAATTCTTGGTTTGATAAAGGGAAAATAATATCTTGGTGGTGGTTCTAGTTGTTGAACTGTGGACTTGGTGAGTTATGTATGAGTTAGTACTTAGTTATTTTTTCCTATTTTTGGTAATTGGTTGTAGCAATTGGTATTGTTTATGCGTGTCTGAATTATAGTATATTATTCGTAGTGGAGTTTTTTTGATATTATTATTGTCTTGTTTCTTTTAATTCTATAATGTTTGTTGAAAACCCATTCTTAATTTCATTTTTTGTAATTCTAGGTTCTGGTAGCCAACCTATCGGGATCCGGAATGACCTTCAAGATATGTCAGAAAAAACTTAGTTATCGGGTTTCCGGGGTGCCCTGCTAGGATTTTACAAAGTGGTATAAAAAAATTGATATTTTTTCTTGAATTCAGTATGTATTTGTTCAGTCTTGTTGAGATTTATGATTTAGTTTACATTTAGTATCTTATCTGATCTCATTTAAATGAACCTTAAGTCATTAGGGGTGGTAAGAGAATGATTTCATGTGGAATAGTTATTGTATTTTACATATTTTAATTTCCATAAAGTTAAATTAAGATCTTTTTTATTCTATTTATTGGTATTATTTTCCTTGTTGCTATGTTTGATTATAAATCTGATGTCTTCCATATTGTCTACTGATGTTGTGAAGAATCATCCCTCTGAGAGTACATGAAAATCATATTTAATAGGGAGATACAAGTGAACCTCAATGATTGAACCCTATTGTCAATCCAAATCTATTAGAGGTGATTATACACATTTTCCATGCTATAGGACATGCACCACCTCTCGTTCCCATTCAGGCTCCAGTTGTGGAACCTTTGAGGGATGTTCTCAAGATTTATTCTCGATAATTCCTTCACCATAATCCAACACAATTAAAATTTTAAAATAATCCACATGAGGCTAAGGAATGGTTGAGAATGATGGAATGTTTGTTTTGGTTCTTGGATAAACTTGAAAAAATCAAAATGAATTATGACACTTTCATGATAGATGGACCAAGAAGGAGATGATGGTACACTATGGTGATGGAAATGAAGCATGAGGGGTTATATTATAAACACTTAAAGGTTATTTTAACTGACCAATTCTATCTGGAGTTGATTTTGTTAGCCAAGTCTATGATGTTTTTTAAACACTAGAAAGCTAAAAATACCTTGATGGAGTATGCAAACCATTTTGTCAAGATCATGCATCTCTCACATGAGATTGTATAAAATGTGAAGATGAAGGATTTAAGGTTTGAGTTGGGACTTCTTCATGATATTTATTATTAGTTTTTATTTCTAAAGGTCCCTTCTTGTGTTTATATACCAGATAGAGCGCTTATGGTTTAAATAGACCTGGATGTCTAGTCAGGGTTATCATGAGTTTCTTTCTCTCATAGTGGCATCTTGACATCCATCAAGGGAAAATAGATTTTTGATGATTCTCATGGAATTTCTCAATATCAGGGTCATTCTAGACCTCCTGTAATACCATAATGTGTTCCTTTGATTTGCTACAGGGGTGGAAAACAATGACATTCAAAGAGGGTTCACACTGAGGCACCATAAACAATGGATCTTGTGGATGATCGAGGGACTTATAGAGATTATAAAATCTCTATTGTACTCCAAGTAGTGGTACGATATCATCAGATCCTCCTAAAACTATAAGAAAATCGAATGATTTATTTATAAAGGGCTCCAATCACATGCATCCAGAATGAAGATACTTCAAATAGAGGAAGTGTTTCCAGAGGAAACAGATTTGTGTCCAGTGACCATGATAGGTACCATTAATATAGCTTCTTTATTAATGATACTTCCATTTTATATTGGTATGCCTCATTAATTTATTTTACCCCATGATATTAATCATATAAATATTTCTATGGAGCTTTGGTCTTATGTTTTGGATATTACCACACCCCTTAGTACATAGAGGGAGAATGATCTCTGTAGTACTACGTGTGTCTTCATTATATCAAATGTTTATCTTTTTAGGATTTTCTTGTTCTCAACACAAAACCTCTTGATTTCATATTTGAGATAGATTTCCTAGTTCTCAATAATGCTTGGATTGATTGATTTCTTTGATAGGTCTCCTTTACTACACCCAGTGGTGTGTGTTGTCTCCTTCAAGGATAATGGGACCCAAGGTCATTCAGAGTTAGAGATTTTTATTCAAAGTTGAGGAACGTAATATAGGCGTTTTATTTAGATCTGGAGTTAGAATATTTTAGTTGTGATATCTCTTCCGTTTTCATTGAATTTACCAACGTGTTTCCTTTAGACTTCTCTAGTTTGCCATCAGAAAGGGATGTTGAGTTTTCCGTTGACTTAATGTCTCATACTCAACCAATTTATATTCCTTATAACATCATAGAACCATCTAAACTATAAAAGATAATTTCTGAACTGTAAAGTCTTCTTGGGAAAGGATTTATATGCCCAAGTGTGTCACCTTGGGTGGTGCGGGTTCTCTTTACTATGAAAGTGGATGGTTCGCTTCACATATGTGTTGATTACCTAAAGCTCAATAGAGTAACAATAAAGAATAATTATATGTTTCAATGGATAGATTACCTATTTGATTAGTTAAAGTGGAAAAGTGGTTCTCAATGATCGACCTTCGATATGATTACCATCATTTGAGGATACAAGAATCATACATTCGATAAATTGTCTTTAAAATATTGTACGACCACTATGATTACCTTGTTATGCCCTTTGGTAAAACAAATTCTCCTAAAGTATTTATGTATTTGATGAAAAGGATTTTCCTTGAGTATCTTGATACCTTCTTGGGAATCTTTGTCTATGGCATCCTCATTTACTGTAAGTATAAGGAGGATCATTTTCCTCATCTGAAAATATTTCTAAGTCAGTTAAGAAATCACCAATTTTATGCCAATCATTCAAAATGTGATTTCTAGATTTGGTAAGTGATGTTCTTGGGACACGTGGTATTGGAACAAGGAATTTCAGTTGATTTAGAGAAGGTGAGGCTTGTTATCACTTGGGAGAAATAATTAAATGTCTTCAAGATTTGGAGATTCTTAGACCTATTTGTATATTATATCGATTTTATTAATCACTTATCAATGTTTACTTCTTTCATGACTACTCTAACTCAGAAGGGAGTAAAGTTTTCTAGGAAAGATAAATGTCAGAGTTATTTTATTGAGTTGAAATGTTTTTTGGCTAATATTCCGATGATAACTCTTCAAGAGTCGGGCATAGCTATGTGTTCTTTTATGATGCATCATGTTTAGTCTTTGGATGAAATATTATGAAAGGTATCCATTTTGTTTTCTAAGGATCTCATCATCATAGGCCACATGATATGAATTATCATACACATAACCTTGAACATGCAGTTGTGATATATATGCTTAAGAGTTGGAGAAATTACCATTACATAGAAAAGATTACCATGTATTCACACCACAAAAGGTTGAGTTAAATCTTCTATAAAAAATAATTGAATCTCCACCAGAGGGTTTGGTGGAATACCAGTAGTATTTTTATTTAGGTGTCACCTATACCCCAAGGAAAGTGAATGTATTTACAGATGCTCTGCATAGGAAACTTCCAACCCATTAATTGAAGGAACCATTGGAAAAGTGGGACTTGATGGCACTCTTTTCACAGTTTCATATTAGCGTTTATGAATCAAGGGTTATGGTTTATTTGGATAGAGTGAGTTGAAATTCGCTCTTATCAAAATCATTATTCAATAATAGTATCTTGATGATGAGTTCCTAGAACTATTGACTATATTTATGGTGGTGATACCATTTTTGGGTGGTTGTTCTCCAAAGAGGGCATCCTATACTATCAGGAACTCACTGTTTTACTGTTAGAGGAAATCAAAGATGTTATGGGTGACTAACATAACTGGAAGTGGGTTTTCTACCAATGAACCTTTAAGATTATCTATGATATATGGTAGTAGTTCTAGGGGCTAGGTATGAGATAGGGCATTGTTAATTTTTTCTTTTGTTGCAGTATGTGCTAGTAGTAAAGGCTTATCACTAGAATCCTTCAAGATTCATTCTACCTAATCAAGTCCATACAAGGAAGAGGGATGATATCTATATGGACGTTTTGGTTGGGTTTCTGCATACCCAGAGAATGAATAATGTGCTATGGGTTCTGATCGACATGCTTACCATGTTGGTACACTTGATACCCATTCTCGATACAACCAAAGTTGAGGAGTTGAAAAATATCTATGTGAAATATTTCATTTTTTGTGATTTAATTCTTCTATAGTCTCTAATAGGGATCCTTAATTCACTTATCACTTTTAAAGAGGCCTTCAAGATGCACAGGGATCTCACATCCATTTGGGGGCGACATACCATCTACAGTCATATGGCCAGATAGAAAGAGGTATATATATTATTGAAGATATTCATTAAACTTGTGTTATTGAATTTGGTGGAGCTTGGGATGATCATTTAGTGCTCATTGAGTCTTTTTATTACAATAGTTAATATTCCATGATTATAATGGCTCCTTTTGAGGCCATGTAAATATTGGTTAGGCAAGTTAGAGATTGGTGAAAATTCTTTGGTTGGACCGAGTTTGGTCCAAGAGATGATAGAAAGATTCAGTAGATTCGTTGGAGGATGTTGATGGTCTAGATCCTGTATATGACTTTTTCTGATTTCCACAATAACCTATTGGAATTATCGATTGGTGACCTAGTGTTCTTGAAGGTTACACCACAGTTGGGTCATTGATAACTTCAAAGTCAAGGGAAAATTGCTTCTAATTTTGTGGGACCTTCAAGTTTCATGAGTAGGTGGGGAAAGTTGATTACCATTTAGAACTCCCACTACAGGTGATTTGGATACATAACTTATTCCATGTATCGTAAATCTGAAAGTATCTATATGATCCAACTCATATTCTAATCAAGAGTGATCATGAGGTTGTTCTCGATTCATCTAGGATGGAATGACCTATCAGGATAGTTTATTTTTAAACCAAAGGGTTTTGGGGGAGGGAAATACATTTATTTCATGTTCTATGGTATTATAGTTCTGAGTTTCATGATATATGAGAACACAAGGAACTAATGAGAGAAAAGTGGCCTCACATTTTTGATATAGAATCTTTTTGACATACTTTATGGGGACGTAAATTTCGAATAGTGGGGAGGATGTAACATTCTATTTATCTTTAAAAAGTTAAGTTTATAGACGTATCTTGGTTTTCCTTTTTCTGTAATTGGGAAAGTCAAATAAATATTTGGTAGGGTACCTATAATGGTGAATTCAGAGATTTTTGTGATTCTTTGAAGAAACCAACCGTTTCTGATACTTGGTAGAGATTTACACATTCTATAATATGGTTACATCCCATGTAAATTCTAAAATGATAATAATTATTTTCTATCAAGTGGAAATAGATTTTTTAGAAATTATTAGAATTTCAAATTAAATGACGTGTAATTGGGTTACACATCATGTTAATGCCCCGACTTTGTTTTTAAACAACAAGCCCATCTGGAAATTTAATTTTATCTTTATCCATACTTCTTTACTCTTGACCTAGAGGCCTTCCCTAGGATATTTTGGGAGCCTCAAACCCCTCCAGGTCTTTTCGTTTGGTTATTGATCGTTGTTGTGATTGTGGTGTGACCTTTAGGGTAAGTGTTCTACTATTTCTCCATCTCATCATCTTTTCTGTCAAGGAGTTGTTGGATAATATTAGTATTAATGAATCTAAAATCCATGTGGATAATTGTTTTTCTAGGATTAAGTTCCTCAATCTCCTACATCATCATTCTTCTTGGTAGGATCCGTTGTGGGCCTTGTGATTTCATGATAATGGTAGGTGATTCCATTACATAGACCAATTTATATTAACCCTAAATTTATTTTTTTAATGTAAATAGTTTGAATTAAATGAAATTTATTTGTTGTGATTTAATTGATTTCAATTGTTTTATTTTAAAACCCAAATTTGATTGAATTGGGGTTTTTTATAAAAAAATTGGTTTTGATCACAAAATTGGAAAACCACAAATTCCATTGAACTAGGTTGTTTTTGTGGAATTTTTTGAAATTAATTTTTTTAATTTATATTTTAGATTTTATGGAAATTGTTTCAATTAAATTTTTTAGTTAATTATGGAAATTGTTTTAATGGAATATTTTGAAAACCCCCAATTCTATTGAATTGAGGGTTTGTAATGAAATTGATAGAATTTGGTTGAAAAAAATAATTAAATTTAATTGTGGAATTGGATTATGAAATTGATTGATGAATTAATTTCAAATAAATTTTTTGAAAGTGGATTAAAAATGGTTTTGATAGAAACCTTATGGTTTTATCTTTGTGAAAATAATTGTTTTTTATTCAAAACTCATTATGATTCTAGATGGAAAATTGGTATATTTGAAGTGGGGAATGAGATTTAATTGTATTTTAATAAGTATTTAAAAAAGTTCTCATCATTGTTTTGGTATAAGACTACATGAAATTCTTAGGTAGTTAGTGAGTTATTTGGATGGTACATTACGATTTTAAATATTTTAAAACATAATATGAGAACATCACATCCCTTAAGTGATGTTGATGGGTCCTCTTATGCCAAAGTTCAAAGGGGTGTATATACATATTTTACATATCACCTTGGGTATGGGGTCCCAATAGCATAGAACAATCATACCTTATTATTCATATGACCATGTTTCTCTCTTTTTTATATTTTGAATGTATATATTCTATTTTTGTAATTTGTTTTTCGTGCCTTGTGAATTTACCTAAACTATTTTATATAAAAAAATTATTTAAGCCATTTGAAACAATTTTAATTTGTTTAAATCATCTTTTTTTTAAAATAAATTACCTCATTTTAAATAAATTTTCATTATTTGAAATGTGAATCATGAATATTTAATTGATTTTCCTCTTTTGAATTGTAAAGTGTGATTTGTTTAAATATACTTCTAAAAAGAAAAACTTGTTTACCTGAAAATTGAAGGACCTTTATTGGTTAATTTGATATCGGAATCCTGTTATGGAATCCTTGGGTGAAATCCTACTAGGAATTTATCACACCGTACTTGTTCCTTCAGGTGTTTCTAGATTATCTCCTACCAGGTTCGAGAAAAGGAAAACCATCTCTTTGTGGTGGTTCTAGCAGTTGATCTGTGGACATGGTGGGTTACGTCTGAGTTATTACTTGGTTGGTTCATAATATTTTCTAGTACTTGGATATAGTATATGGGGTTTTTTATTCCTATTTTACATCTAGAACATTACTCATAATGGATTTTCTTTTGACATTTATATTGTCTTGTTTCTTTTAATTCAACAATGTTTGTAAAAAAACTATTCCCACTTTCATTTTCTATGATGTTAGGTGCTAGTATCTAACCCATAGGTACTGGGAAAACCCTTTGAGCTATTTCAAGATTGGATCTACTATCAGGTTACCATGGTACATAGGTTGGTTCGTGACACTAAACCTCCCTTATTGGAAATGGGGGATCCAGTTTTTAGTGAAAAAAATTGTAGGAAATGCTCTTAACCCTGGTATCTAAGACTGGGGAATCCCTAACATAGCTCATGGGGTTAGGTTACATGTGACCATGGGAATAAAAATCCACATTCACCTCGATGATCCTGAACATCTAGTAGGAAGAGTGCAGGAAACCTCTGACTTTAAAAATAAAAATCCAAATGGTATACACAATGGTGTTCCTTTTCCCATGGTTTTTTTCATCCTAAGGTTTTGGTACAAATTTCCATTTGGTCTCTCTCAGACAAGGGATCCAAAGAAATAGAGGTCCTACCATTGATGGATTAGAATATGCACAAGTCAAAAGTTTTCCCCGGGTAAATGATATGATGAACCAAATGAGGGTTGTGTAGGTAGTCGAGGGTAAGAAAAGGAATGCTCGGACACGGGGCTATTTGCTTAGGTGTATGTGGATGAGGAGATGGAACATTGGGGGATGGACCACCCATGAAACAAAACTTGGATGAATCTTTTCTCAAGCCTTAAAGGGTCTCCATTGGTGTTCCTAAAAGTGGCTTGCGTGTGTCCCAAGTTATGAAACAATACCTCCTGCTAGTGTTCATCAACCATGGGGGAGAAATTATCTCTCATAGGTGTTTTTTATTCTAAACCTTTCGAGGATTTTAGTTCCACTATACCCTTTAATTACCTCTTCTTCATGTTTTGGAGGGATACCCAGATGTTTTTGGAGGACCTGGGTGAAGGAATAGGGAGATCAGAGCATTATCTGGTCTTTAGAAATTTTCAATCATGAAAATTATGACCCCATGTGTCAAATTTATAGGAAAATATGGGACCATGGGAGGTGTATACACCTCTCTCAGGGGTTCCATGTCGGTATGTTGCCTACTCACTCAGTTAGACAGGTCATTCAGGATGATGGGCATGTAGCCTGAGCAGCGATGCTACTATGGGGTACCTAGGTGAATAGCCTTTGGAAAACATTAAAATAATTCTCCTTCTTCGTTTATCATCTTCTCTACTTCCTAAGTTATCTCCCTATGTCACCTTTTCATCCATGTGAAAAAATTTAGAGTCAAAAATCATGTAATGAAAAATTTCCCACAAAGATATATAAAAGTTATAACATGAATAATTTTTTGGTTCTGGGTGTAGAAAATGTGTCGGATGGTGAATTCATAACTTCTATTTTTTTTATGATAGACGACTAATCCAATATTTACCTGAAGATAAATATCATGATTAGTGGAATTAAATCAAACAACATTGAAAATAGAAAAATATTAAAACCAAAGAATAGGATCATCACATATTACTTATAATTAATTTAAGTAATTTAAGAATTAATTTTCAATGGATTGTTTCTTTGTTGATGGATATATTAACACCAATATGTTTTATTTTTATTGATTTATATGAATAAATAGTGTATTCCATCTACCATTGATCCACACAAGTTCCATGAACTTTGAAAATCGTCATAATAATCTATAGGTGACAGCATGTTATATCCAAATTCGTGTTTCGTTATTCTTAGATTAACCTAAGAATCACATGAATGAAGAGTTCTCTTCGATATCTCTAGAATTTAGTTTGGTGATGAAGGATTATCACTCTATATTCATTATAATGTTCATAAAGAGGGATATCTCTATGGATTTGATAGGGTTCTCTCAAGATGACATTGTTCACAAAAAATGAATTGCCTCTCTTTTGAAAATAATATTACCAGGATTATAGAAAACTAGGGTTATAAAATAATAATTTCACATGCATCCATATTATTTCTGTAGTCACTGAGGAACCCCATTTATATATTAAAAACAATAATAATATTATTTCATGACATTTTAAAAGATCTTGAATTAAATTAAATATTATTTATTCTAATAATATTTAATATATATTATTTGTCACCAAACCATTAAACTTATACCTCTGTTCCTCTACAATATTTATCAAGCCTTGAATAATGAATACATATTTAATAAATATATACCACTTCATTATTTTAAAATAAAAAAATAAATATTATAAGGCCTCACACTAAAACATTATATAATTTTGAATTAAGTTAATAATTCACATTGAGTATTTTTCAGGTTTATCCTCCAATGGACCGAAGGCCTTCATTTATTATTGATTTTTGATAATCCACCTTTCAAGGGATGATGTGGAACCCTTACAAGGACCGTAGGCATAAGTATTACATGGACCATAGGCCTTAGATGAATTAATTTTCCCGTAGGCTTCAAACATTACATAAAACCTAGACTAACTACTTGGAACTGCTCCTCCCCAGCATCTTCATCGTGAAATAAGCTCTCCACCTTCACATGGATGTTCCTCTAGGCATTCCCATGAATGCACAGGCTTGTCCTGATGGAAAGTGTCGTACCCTATCATTCTTGAAATATGTTTAGCTTCTTCTGTGGTGAAAGCTCCTTGCTCATCCTCCTTGTAGAGCTTGTTCTTCATAGGTTGTCTGGTTTGCATCTGCACTTAAGGTGGCCCGAAGGCCTTGAGGTGGCCCGAAGGCCATACTGACCTGAAGTCCTGGGTGGCCCGAAGGCCTTAAAGTACTCGGGGATCAAATTGGTGGCCCGAAGGCCCAAACAGGGGCATATTCTCGGTTGCTACAGTGCCAAACTGCACCTACTATAGTACTGCACAGTTCCTGCTACAATACCTGCTACAGAATTGCTATAGTACTGCTACAGTACCCAGAAATAATGTCTCTGCCAGGATTTGATCCTGGGTTCCCGGATGCACTTCCAGAGTCCTTACCAACCGAGCTAAGGCTCATATTATTTTTCAGGTTTATAGCTTTAGATAATTAGGTCATAATTTATACATAACAACTTGAATATTACATGTAGACACTTCTTCTCACTATCTATTTTTTCCATAAAACAAAAAATCTATAAAAAAGAGATATTTTTAGTTCCCTGATTTAAACAGCATTACTTTTCATTGATCCCATCCTTGACCCTATTCATCTTTAAGTTGAGTGAAAAACATTTCAAAACTTGGGATGAGCATAAAAAACTCATTAAGGGATACTTAAAGAATGAAAAGTGTATGTTTTCCAAAAAACACCAAGTAAACAATGAATATTTTATCATAAAGTAATACCTTTCACCTTTAAAAAGTATCAAAAACACTTCAATGTGTATTTGCTCATTTCTTACCCTTTTTGTAACCAAAATATTACCAGAAAGCCCATAGAAAACAACATACAACCTATTAAGGTAACTTGGGACATAAACATACTGAAATATAATAACCATATGGTCGACTTCTACTCATATCACAAAATGGAAAATCCATAAGGCCAATTTACATAACCAATGAATTAGAGGTTATAATGTAATCACCCATCCTTATATTATCACTATACCACTTGTCACTTGGTTTATCACGTAACCACCCATCAAATGTCGAAGTACCATTATATGATCAACACACATAAAATATTACAAATACCAATATTTCACAAAAAAAATTCTTTTTCATTCACAAGAAATAATTTCATGATATTGATATAATAAATCCATTTAAAAAACCATTTTCAATACCAAAATATTTAAAAAGGGAAATAATGGGTTTCTTTTTCCCTTTAAAAACCTTATGGCTTATAGAGGAAGCTAAATATCATAAAATGGTTATAGTAGTAGAAAATTAATTGTCACCACAATACGGTAAAAAATATTCATATTATCATTTAGTAAAAATATTCATAGAAAAAATATTCCCTTTGAATGAAATTAAAAGTCAAAGGGTTAATTATACATCATATAAAAGAGGGAGGTGTATATTATCAAAACATGCCTCAATGAATGGAGATTGAGACGAAGTCCCTTACCTTGTGTCCCCTTATCTGGTTCATTCTTTATCTCCCATAATAATAAACGTAAGTTAATTTATACTTGTTTTAGAAAATTTTTAAATTTTATTATTCTTTTTATATCACTTATTAACTTTCTATAACAATCATACAATGATTCCAGTTCATATCTGTCATTTTGTCGATGTTCGGTACATGAGTGAAAAATGAACTTGTTATAATTAAAAATTATCCATGTGGTTAAAAGTAAATTATCTACAGAATGATATTAATGATTTAGATATCATATATATCATATATATACAATATATATGTATTTATAATAGTCCATAACATTTGGAGACAAGAAATGAAATGTACCGTTGATGGAGACAGTAAGCCGTACGTACACATGAACAATAATTTCATTTTTTTTTCATATTTAATGGAATGAAACAATAATGATAAATAGGTATATTATAATTACAGTATAATATAATTTTTTATATATTTTTTATAATTTAATTAATTTCATCCTTTATACGTTCCATGTATAGAATGAACGAGTCATATCATTTTGAAGGGGCGGTAGTCCGCACTTCCTCAAATTAAATTATCGTATTTATACAACACAAAAAGCATAATGGTATGTTATAAAAATACTTACAGAGGAATACAGATAAAATAAATATCATAAATATCATATATAATTTCATTTCCATCATAATGGACACCATAAGAGGTTTTATAAGAACATTGAACAAACATCATTTCGAGAGGCAGTAATTCGTCGTCCACATAACCAGTATGTTCTATACCCATAAGACCGAGGTGTGTATAAGTGTAGTTTGAATACATCTCATAAAAACAACATACTATATTTAGGATATTGGTGCTGTCATTTAAACAAATAATAAGAAGATCATAAGGAGTTGATAAGGAAAATAATGGAATGGAACATGAGAGAAGACTTTACCTCAAATCAGGTAACTTATTTTTATTTGAGCCAAAGGGATTCCTTGAATTTTATTATACTTAAGGGAATGATTCAAGGAATAATGGAGGTATTTTGGGAGCTTATTGGATCATTTTTTGGACAAAGGAAGAGGCTTTAGAGGTGTGAGTAGTGGGTTAGAGTTGGCGTCCTTTTATAAGAGGAAGGCGGGGCACTTTAGGAATGTCTTGAAGGATTATTTTATTATAAATTGAATTTCCATTTAAAATGGTACCCAAATAATTTAATTCAAATATAATGTAAGGATTGTTCGATATCATCCCAACCAATAGTTTTTAGACATGTTTTGGTTTCAAATTTAACTATATCATTTAGCTTTAACCCTTAGTTAACTAATTTAACTATTGTCATGCCTTCTTGAATATTCATACTATAGGGTTAATATAGTTACCATAAAACTTTAATCAACCAGTAAGGGGTTCATTAATGAAATTTTAAAAATTATCTAAGTCATTTGGCTGAGTCTTTTATTTTTAGGACTATTTTATCATTTAATAAAATAATATTTGTTTTAAAAAATCATTTTTGTCGATTTTTATAATATTCATTTTATACTTTTTCTAAAGTCCATTACAACTTGATTATTCCGAATAAACATAATTAATTTAATGATAACAAGTAACAATCGACCACATAATTCTAGGATGGAATAAAATTTTTTAAAAAAATTATTTTAATATTTGTAATCTCATTTATTTAATTCATTCATTAATAAGGTAATCACTACATCATTATTGTGTCATAAATAAATTTATTTATTTTATTTCTAAAAATAATAAATAAAATACCATGATGTAGAAAATAATTTTATATTTCTAATTATTATTTATAGATGAATATATCACTTATATAACCCCATAAAAAAATTATTTTACTAAAGGATACATGTTTATGTTACATTTTTATTTACTTTAATTTTTTTTTTATAAAATGTCATTTTTCAAATCTAAGTTCCTCCATGGGGTCCCAAAATCGACCCAAGGATTCCCATGGTCAGACATATCTCATAAAATAGATTTAAGACACATGTTAGGGTAATTTAAAATTATTATAAAATTATTTTTTAAACTTAATTACCAGATTTACCCTTTTAACCACGGTAAATAAAATATTTACTAAAGTTACTATTCACAATGTCTACAGATAAGAGTCACCTATTTAAAAAATGTTGAACTCCTGATTCCAAATATGAAATCCTTTTTTCCAAATTCAAAACATATAAGCCGAAAAAATTAATTTAATATTAATTTCTTTTGTCAAAACCAAAAAGCATGTTTTTAAGAAATAAAAACTACCAAAAGATTGGCATGTGTTTATATCCCATTTCAAAGTGAAATTACTTACAATTAAAAACATTGGATTAAATTATAAAAATATAATCAAATTACACATTCAGAAAAATTAATAGCACAATCTAACAATATAAATAAATTAAATTAAAAGGCAGTTTTGAATTAAAATGTAGTGTTTTTCAACATTCATTAAGAAATAAACTCTATCATAAAAATATCAAAATTTAATCCAAAGTAAATTTTGATGTCCCACTTCTAAAGAAGAACTTTATTTTGTGAAATAGAATATATAAAATTTAAAAAAACTAGATTTTAAATGTGTTCACCATCAAAAGGCGGTAAATCAACCTTTTAAAGAATATTAAAGTATTTCATGCTTTAAATCAGATTCATTCTTATTTAAATCCTATTATTTTTTATAGGATAAAAGTAAAAAAAATACCAAACATGTGAAATCATAATGTTTTTAGTTATGTTCATTCCATGTAATACAACCTCTATGCATTAACCACCATTTAAAATAATAATATTACAATTTTATTTTTAGGTATATTTAAATGTTGTGTGCAATGTAAGATTTCAAGGAAACCCATTTTTTTGTTTTGAGTATGATATCAGAAAAAGT
The DNA here is from genome assembly GCA_963277665.1 of Viscum album. Lineage (NCBI taxonomy): Eukaryota > Viridiplantae > Streptophyta > Magnoliopsida > Santalales > Viscaceae > Viscum > Viscum album. The sequence continues at coordinate 1,620,763,756 of OY728125.1, forward strand.
GTCTTATTTTACAAAAAATTAATATCTTATTCAAAAGTATTAATTGAAATAAAAAAGTATTATTCTTTAAATTCTTGGGCCATTACATCCTTGGTTTGTGGGGGGGGGGGTATTTAATGCTGTGTCTCATCCAAATGAAAGAAATGGGAGAGGACCTTTCACCAGGAAAGCTATCCTTGAATTTGTCTGCTTCATGGACACAAAGGGACTTTCGAACATGAGCTTCATAGGAGATGAAATTACATGGTGCAATAATCAGTGGGGGTCATACCGCTTGTGGGGCCGCTTGGACCGGTGCATGGAAAACATTCATGTAATATCTTTCTTCTCCAGCACTAAGGTGACCCATCTGGTATGGGGGATTTCGGGCCACTCACCTCTTCTCATCTCCTTGGACTCCTCGCACCGGTCTCGTGAGCAGTTCAAGTATAGAAGTTGTAGGTGGACATGTCGAGATATAATAAACCGGTCATCTCTATTTTGAACTCCCCTCATCAAGGAAAAAAATGGATAACCTTTCACTGTAAGCTGAGTAGGCAGAGACTTAAGCTACAATTGTGGGCTAGAGACCTCGCTTCCCCATAATAGGATTTAAAAACCATCATGTAGGTGGTTGCAATCATTGATAATAGTTTGGGGGAGGTGTGGGATGATCGGGTCTATGAGGAGACCACGGGAAAGAATGGTATCATATATGAATTCATTCTTAAGTAGGAATGCCTATCTAGGAAGAGGTCTAGGGTCAAGTGGCTAAAGGAGGGATACATGAACACGACCTTTTTTAATGAGTGCATTAAGGTGAGAGGGAAGCTGGTCAAACTGAACATCATGATGGAGGATGGTTCCTTCACAGATGACTAGGACATGGCGGGGGGCATGGATAACACTTTCTTCCAAGACCTTCTGGCTTGTAACAATGAATGCTTGCCAATTAGTTATCCTTCAGAGCCCTCAGACATATTTGACGTGATTCCCACCCTTGTGTCTGGAAAAATCAATGAATGTATGGGAGTTGTGCCTGATGAACCTGGGATTAAGGATGTGCTCATGCATTTGAACTCGGATAGCATCATGAGGCCTAATGGGTTTCTTAGTTTTTTTCTAGAGGGCCTCTTGGGATGTGGTTAAGGAAGATATGATCACTTCCATTCAGGATCTCTTTCGAGGGGGTGCCAACCTAGAGTTGTCAGTGCCACCACCCTCTTTATCCTTCCAAAAACAAAGATTCCCTCTTTGATCTCACACTACCACCTGGTGAGCATGTGTAACATGACATACAAGACCTTTTCTAGTATCATTCTCTTCTGACTAGTGGTGCATCTTCCATTGTGTATATCCCTAGAGCATCACTAGTTTATTGAAGGTTACTCAATTCAAGAATCCATCACCTTTTCATAGGAGATACTTAACGAAATCAAATTCAAAACTTGTGGGTATTACTCGGTCATTGAACTAGATATGATAAAGGCCAATGATCGAGGGGAATGGAGATTTATTAATAGAGATTTGTAAATTATGAGTCTCAAATCTCGACATGTTGATATTATCTTTTGATGCTTCAGTTCCTCGTGGCTCTCAGTGAACTTCTTGGGAAAGTGTTATGGATTCTTCAAGTCTACATGAGGAATTAGGAAAGGAGACACTAACTCTCCATCACTGTTCTTTATCATTAATAATGTTCTGAGCCGACTAATTCAAAGGAGCATCAATAATGGACGCATTTTTTCACATCGTCATCGGTCAAGGGCCCCAGCAATATCCAACATTATGTTTTCCAATGATACCATATTATTCCGGAATGGAAAGAGTAGATCAATACTAAGCCTTAACATATTGATGGAGGATTATTGTAATTGGAGTGGTTAGACTGTTAAGAAGGGGAAGAGTGATTTCTTCATTTTCAATAGGTGATCCAGCGAGAGAGTTCAAGTTGTTAGTAGACTCCTTGGCATCCAGATGGGAGAGTTTCATATAGCTTATATATGTGTTCCTGTATTGAATGGGAGGCTTAGGATTCATGACTTCAACACCCTCTACACCAGGGTTTCAAATTATGTGTTTAACTAGAAAAATTAATTATTTTCATTTAGTGGATGTATTTCCTTGGTGAATAGCATTCTGGTGGCCTCTATGATCCATGGTTTGTCCTCCATCAATGTTCCTAAGGCTTTTATTAAAACGATCGACAAGATTCTTTCCAATTGCATTTGAGATCTATTATCAGAGGGGAAGAAGCACTAGGTATCCTGGGGGAAAATGGCATGGACCATGAATGAAAGAGGCATTGATGTGATCAACCCGGAGGATACCCTATACTACCTTCATGATAGGCTTTCATGGAGAATACTGGAATGGCGTAAACTATGGGGAATACCATGCAGGAATACGTGATGCACCTCTGTGACTTGGGGGAGGGGCACCATTCTTCCCTTTGGTCGGAGATAGCTTCTATTATCAAAATTCATCATCCATTCTCATGATGGGTGGTGGGGAAAGGTGATCTATCTTTATTAAATCAAAATTGGTGTTGAACAGTGTTGGGATTCCCGGGATGCCCGACTATTGATATTTCTTTCAAAGAGGCCTGTCTCTTCCCTAGATTCATCAACTCGGTTTGGATAATGAACATTAAGAGTTATTTCAACTCATTTAACATAATTAAGGTAAGGAAAAATGTATTATCATAGCCTCCTCCTTGGGCCTTTTATCTTCAAAGGATTTTTGTCACAATGGTAGTGGACAGATTCAGGCGGAGGGCTAGGATGAGCTTATTTGGGTGAAAAAATACCAACCATGATCAACTTTTTCACCTATAGTATTCGTAATAAAGCCCTTATGACTGATGATAATATCTGTAGATGTGGTATCCATCTTGCATCCAGGTGTGTCTGCTATACTGCCATTAGTGAGGAGAATACCACCCATTTGATCTTTGGAAGTGACTGGGCACATGAGGCAGGTAATGTCCTGGGGGAGTTCTATGTGCCCCTTCCCCATATGGATATACTCCCCCCTTTATTGTTAAGTGGTTCCAAGGCTTTGAGTGAGGATGCCCAAAGAGGGTGGCCCGAGTGGGGTGCTGCATGTGGGGTTTTTGACCATCTAGGAGGCATGTAACAAATTGAAGCACGAGGGGGTGGGGGTGTCAGCTCGTGTCATTATTTTTTGGGAGAAAAATCTGCTACTGGACCTAAACAAGGAAGTGAGGACATGGAAGGTTTCTCCTTCTCTCCATCACTTCCAAGCGGGCTCCAACATGGACGTCACCTAGAAGAAGAGAAGGAAACTGGGTAGGCTGGAATCCTCCCTCAGTGGGATTGAAACTCAATTCATATGGATCTTGCGTCCAAGGGAACCTACATGGATGAAAAGTGGTATGTGACCACAAAGGTTCAGTTTACTTATCTTTTTCATCCAGATTGGGAAATGTTTCTTCTCTTCATGCGGAGGAGAAGGAAATACTCACCAGGCACAACCTTTTCATGCAAAAGGGTCCAACAATCTCTGAAATCGAAACAGACTCTATAATTGTGAACTACTCCTTGAAAGGTCATAGAGAACCTCCTTGGTTTATCATCTATTTCATTAGAAAATGTAGAAGTATGATCAATTCCAGCATGAGTATTCTTCACACTCGGTGAGAGGGGAACAAGGTCACGGACCACTTAGACTCAGTGGATTTCAATAACATGGAGGAGGTGTTTCTTCACACTGCAAGGAGTATCCAGCCCAATGGGATTGGCCATATCAAAGGGGAAATGCTCGGTCTATATCATTTCTGGCCACCCTAGGTTCCTTCTTGGATGTGGGGGGGGGGGGGGTGTCCCTCTATGACTTTCTTCGTTTTCTTTTTCTTTTTCTTATTTTCCCTTTTTACACTTCCCTTCATTCAATAAAAAATTAAATAATAATTTATTGGGCTTGAAAACTTCATCAAAAGTCCCAAATCAGAAAAATAATCAATAAAAAAATCACTTAAAAAAATATAAAGAGAAATACAAAGGTCACCCAAGATAAGGCATAATAGGATTTCATGTAAGAAAACAAGGATATGGAAGAGAAAAAAACCATTATTTTTAGATGGAGAGATATAGAAAACATGATTCAGAGAAATTTAACCACCGTAAAACCACAAACTTCTGATAACTTATACGGTATTTGATTTTTATTTAGGAAAAATAAACATACAATGCATAGTTTTAATATCCTTTTTCATAAAGTTGAGGAATTTATTTATGAGCTTGAATAAAAACATAAGGAAACATACTTGTCATGTATACTTTCATCCTTTACTAAATTTCTACCACAAACTCATCTTTTCTCTAAGTGATGAATATTCAAGATGACTTGGTCACATAAAAAGTGCTAGAATCAACTTCTAGAAATTCACATAATCCAAAAAAGATGAACTATATATTTTCCCTATCTTTAGACATTAACCACAACCAAAATGGTTAGTATGAGATCAGATAATCCCTAAAAGGATAATTCTTTATAAAAATAAATACTACTCCTAATCTCTAAAATTTAACAAGTAGTGCCCAAAGTTCAACAATGACCATTCAATACACCATTCTCCTTAAAATTATGCAATATAATCCAGACTAAGATTGAAACCCAAAGCTCAAAAAAATTTAATCACATAGTCTTCCATAGTAAATATTTCCATTTATCTCCAAATAATATCGACTACTCTTAATGTCTCATACTAAAGTGTAATTAACCTAATCATATATTCTCTATGATAGGTTAATCATTTCTTTAAATAACCCAAATCTCTATAAGTCCACAATAAAAACATAGACTCTTACAAAATAAAATTCCACCATTACTCCTTAAATGAAATCCCGGTTTATTCTATTTTCCCTAGGCATATAGTTTCCCAAAAGAGAAAACGTATTCCAAAATATCCATAATCACTTAATCACCAAATCATTTTCCCATACTAAGGATATCTATTTGATAAAACATAAGTTACCATAATCAACTTATTATTGATCCAAAAAATCATTTAACTAAAAGGAATAAGTCATACTAACTAGGGAATTCACGTAGTCCTGGGGTAGGAGATAAATCCCAGTTACACTTTGGTTGTGGCTTCGATTCCTGTAGCTTTGTCCGACGCAACGGGTAGTCAAACGGTCTGTGTTTCGTACTCTTTCAAAAACTGTATAACTTAAATAACAATAACAATATGAGTTAAAATCCTTAAAAATGTAGATAACATGTTTTAACCTCAAAAGTTATTTCATACCTCACATTTTTAGCCCAAAAACAAATAACCCATAATTACCTCAAAAAAAAGATTGCACGAACCCCTATGGTTATCTATTATGTACACAAAAGAAAATATAATTCATCCTTGAATAAAATTTTCACATATCAAACGTTAGGGTTAGAAATACTGTAAAAATGATTCCAAAGTAATCATATCATTAATACATTTTAACATATCATCATCCATATATCCAAAATAACTCTTCAATTCCTAGACATCTTAATCATTGAACATTCTTCATGATCTTTTATCTATGTTTTTCCATATTATTATTTTATAATTTTTTCCTATAAATAAATCAAGCATAATCTCCAAGGATTTTAGTAATTTCAAAACAGGAGATAAGAAATAATCCATACCATTAAGAGGTCATTTTTACTTTCTCATCTTCAATTATAATGGCATTAAGAATTGGTAAACATATATTTGTATGATCCTATTGATCCCATTATCAATCCTTCTTTTAGGATATATATTATTATAAAGAACATGCACACCAAATTTAAAGAAATCAATTGATCCTTTAGAAATAACTTCTTTCCATTTCCTAAATTCAATTGGATGCTTCGTTTTTCTATAGTAGGTTAATGCTTTATGACATTCATTGCCACATCTGAAACATCATCCCTTACCTTTGAAGCATTTTCCTAGGTGTTTATTTCCCAATCCATGAAACATATGTTTTTAAATATACATACCTTTATGATTATTACTTTAAATTCCATTGGGATTCGTTTCTTGCATATATCATTCCTTCAAAAAAAATCCCCAAGGTTCAAGTGGTCAATCACGACTTCATATAGCTGGATAAGAAAAACCACACTATTTCTCATTGCAGCTCCCATTTCATTTGGTTGATCATTCAAAAAACCGCCATTTTTTCCTTCACATCCATTATTACTTTTGTTCAGGCCAGATCCAACCATTTACTAAAACTAAAAAGGTCAGTGTGAGTGTATTAGTAAATTAATCATATAATATCTTATGATGAGGGTAAACACTAAGATATAATTATTCATATTTTCTTAAACTCATTCAATTTATCTTAAATAACTATGAAACGTTCTAATATTCTTACCATTATGGTTATATCACTTATTCTTAAATAACACCATAACGGCTAAAGTTATCTAAATCGACCTCTAATACCAACTGTAAGGACCCAACCTTAAACATTACATAATCCTGAATTAAGTTAATGATTCACATTTAGGATCTCTTCAGGTTTATAGATTTAGAGAATTAGTAAAATACTTATACATAAAAAGTTGAATATTATAAGTATACACTTCTACTAACTCTCCATTTTTCTCCTAAAACAAAAACTATTTAAAAAGAGACATGTGTAGTTCCATTATTTAAACAGAATGACTTTTCCTTGATCCCATCCTTGACCCTATTCATCTTTATGTCCTTCAAAAAACATTTCAAAACTTAGTATGGGCATAAAAATCTCAATAAGCTATAGATAATGAATAAAAACGGTTAGTTTTTCAAAACAACAAGTAAACCATGAATACTTTATCATAAATTAATAGAATTCACCTTTAAGAATTAGAAAAAAACCTTCAATGAGTATAAGACCATTGCTTACCCTTTTTGTAATTGAAAGATTACTATAAATCCCATAGAAACCAATATATATAATATTAAGGTATCTTGGGATATAAACATACTAAAATGGAATAACCATATGGTCGACTTCAACACATATAACTAAATGGAATAGCCATATGGCTGACTTCCATGCCCAATACATTGGAGGTTATAACATAACCACCCTTCCTTGGTTTATCATGGAACCACCTATCATTTTTTTTATCACGTAACCACCCGTTAAATGTCAAAGTACCATTATATGATCATAACACATAAAATATTTCAAATATCAATATTTCACTAATAACATTTCATTTGCAATCAGAAGAAATAATTCCAAGATTTTTAAATAATAAATTTATTTAAAAAACGATTTTCAATACCAAAATACATAAAAAGCGAAATAAGGGGTTTCCTTTTTTTAAAATATTAAGGCTTATAGAGGGAGACAAATATCAGATAACAGTTACGGTGGAAGAAATGTTGTTGCCAACATAATTTGGTAAAAAAATTACTTTTTTTCATTTAGTAAAACTATTCATAGAAAAAATATTCCCTTTGAATAAAAGTAAAATTCAATGGAATTTATTATACACCATATAAAAGAAAGATGTGTATATTATCAAAAATGCCTCAATGAAGGGAGATTAAGACAAGTGCCTTACATTGTGTCCAACTTGTCATGTTCATTCATTATCTCCCCAAATAATAAAATTCAATTAATTTCTACTTGTTTATGAAAATTTTTCAAGTTTATTATTCCTTTTATATAACTTATTATATTTCTGTAATAATCATACAATTATTCACGTTCATATCGGTTGTTTTTTCTATGTTTGGTACATGAGTAAAAAATGAACTTGTTATAATTACAAATCGTCCATGTGGTCAAAATTACATTATCTATAGATTGGTATTAATTATTTAGATATCATATATAACATATATATCAAGGATATATGTATTTATAATAGTCCATAACATTTGGAGATAAGAAATTAAATGTACCTTTCATGGTGATGGTAAGCCGTACGTATGCATGAACACTACTTTCATTTATATTTCATATTTAAAGGAATGAAAAGACAATGATACATAGGTATATTATAATTAAAGTCTAATATAATTTTTTATATATGATACATAAGTTCATTAATTCCATATTTTATGTTTTCCATGCATATCATGAACGAGTCGTATCACTTTCAGGGGGTGGTATTCCACACTACCTCAAATGAAATTGTTGTATTTATAAAACATGAAAAGAAAAAAAGATATGTTATAAATGATAATTTCAGAATAATAGTGATAAAATAAATATCTTATATATCATATATATTTATTTTTCCATCATAATGGACACCTAAATAGTTGGTAGGATAATATTGACAATCATCGTTTCATGATCAGTAGTTCGCCATCCACAGAAATAGTATGCTCTATACCCATTAGACAGTGGTGTGTGTTAGTGTAGTTTGAATACATTTCATAAAAACAACCTAGTATATTGAGGATATTGTAGTAGTTATGTAAACAAAAAATAAGAAGATCATAGAGAGCAGATAAGGAAAATAATGGAAAGAAACTTGAGAGAAGACATTACCTCAAATCGGGTGACCTCTTTTGATTTGAGAAAGAGGGATTTCTTTAATTTATTTCTTCATTGGGAAAGGATTATAGGAATAAGGTAGGAATATTGGGATTTTATGAGATCAGATTTTGGATGAGTAAAGAGGATTGAGATGTGTGATTAATGGGTTAGAGGTGGTCTCCTTTTATAAGAGGAAGGAGGGGTACTTTAGGAATGTCTTGAATGATTATTTTATTATGAACTGAATTTCGATTTAAAATGGTCCCCTACTAATTTAATTCGAAGATAAGGTGAGTATTGTTTGAAAAAATCTCAACCAATTCGTTTTAGACAAGTTATGGTTTCAAATTTGGCCATATCATTTAGCTTTAACCATTAGTTAACTAATTTAACTCATACCATGTCTTCTTGTATATTTATACTATATGGTTAATAAACATACCATAAAATGAAAATATAACCACAAGGGGTTAATTAATGACATTTTAAACGTTATATAAGTCATTTTTCTGAATCTTATATTTTTTTACTATTATATTTGTTAATAAAATAATATTTGTTTTAAAAACTCATTTATGTCGATTTATATACTATTCATATCATATTTTTTTAAAATCCATTACAGCTTGATTATTTCTAAAAAAATAATTATTAAAAATTTAAAAATACACATTTAACTCCAAAATTCGTGTATGTCATAAAAATTTTCAAAAAAAATATATTTTGATGTTTATATTCACATTTATTTAAATCATTCATTAATAAGGTAATCACTACATTATCATTGTGTGATAAAACAATTTATTTACATGATGTCTAAAAATTATAAATAAAAATCCATAATTTAGGAAATAGTTTTATATTTATAATGACTATTTATATTCTAATAAATCACTTATATAACAAAATATAAATTTTTTTTACTAAAAGATACATGTTTATGTTACATTTTTCATTTCCTTAAATCAATTTTTTTTATAAAATGTCATTTTCATGTCCAAGTGGCTCCATGGGGTCCCAAAATCGACCCAAGGAAGACCATGGTCGTACATTTCTCATCCAATAGGATTAGGACACGTTTTAGGGTAATTTGATATTAGTATAATATTATATATTACCCTAATTTACCAGATTTACCCTTTTAACCATTGCAAATAAAATATTTAGTGAAGTTACTATTCATAATGTAAAAAAATAAAAGTTACCTATACAAAAAAATTGTACCACTTCATTCCAAATATAGAACCCATTTTTAGAAATTCAAATCAAAAAAGTTACAGAAATTAATTCCCATTGTCAAAACCAAAAAGCGTGTTTTTAAGAAGTAAAAACTAACAAAAGATTGGCATGTATTTATGTACAATTTTAAAGTGAAATTACATTCAATGAAAAACATTGGATTAAATGATAAAAATATAATCCAATTAAACTTTTAATCCAATTAAATGTACAATCTTTGAATATAAATAAATTATATTTAAAGGTATTTTTGAATTAAAATGCAGTATTGGTCACTATTCATTAAAAATGAACTTTATAAAAAAAAACAAAAATTTCATAAAATGTAAATTTTGAAGTCCCTATTCTAAATAAGAATTTTATTTATTCAAATAGAACATATAAAAGTGAAAAAAACTATATTTAAAATGGGTTCACCATCAAAAGATGGTAAATTGACCTTTTAAATAATTTTGAAGTATTTCATGCTTAAAATATGATTCATTCTTATTTTAATCATCTAAACTTTATTGGATAAAAGTAAAAACATTTAAAAAACATGTGAAATCCAAATTTGGTTTTTTATTTTCATTCCCAGTAATACAACAGCTATGTGTTAACAGCCATTTAAAATAATAATAATATTATTTTATTTTTCGGTATAACTCAATGTTGTGTGCAATGTAAGATTTCAGGGAAACCCATTGTTGCATGTTGAGTATTCTATCAGAGAAAGTGTCTTATTTGTCATAAAATTAATATCTTATTCATATATATTAATAAAAATCAAAAAGTATTATTCCATAAATACTTAGGTCGTTATAAATATTATATTTACTAAATAGAAAATAAGTATTTATTTAATATTCTGCTCACATAATATTCTCTCGAATAACTGGTGATCGAATATATGAAATCAATCAAACATGAATAATAATTTAATTGTGTTTCAAAAAAAAAATATTAAACTTGTTAAATATTAAATAATAATATAAAATATAATTAGGTTTTGGATATGCTTAGTGTGTGTCCCTGAATGACTCTTTCTCAAATCTATTAGGCAAAGTAGCCTAATGCCCAAGGATAACATCTATAATCACACAAAGGAACTCATAGAAAAATAATCAAATTCTACAATGACATAATACCTCGTGTGGATACTTACTGTGTCATTTAATTCCTATATTTTTATGTGTCTAATCAAGTAGGTTCCATGCCATTTCCATTAATCTGTATGCTCAATGTCTCTTTCTTTGAATTTTTGGAAAATTGAACTTACCTATAGGATTCCACAAAAATAGATTTATTTAGGACATATCATTTCCATAAAATGTCATGATATATCATATTATGTTAAAGCTAAAAAGGTGAAAATACTTTCTCATATGATTCATCAATGAAATATTACTCATGATGAACCTAAAACATCCTACCTAACTATAAACATTTTCTCATTGTATTTTTTTTAATATATAAAATTACACCACTTATAATTATAATTTATAATAATCTTAAATTCGATGTATTATTAAACATGTTTGAAGATAGAAATATCAAATAAAACATATAAAATTGGATTTCCTAATGGTGGGTATCATAATCATAATATCCTACACTAGATATTTCCAAGGGAATACACCACGATAAGGTGCCTCATAGTCCTATTAGTCTCAATAACATCCAGTATTTGGCACCACTAAATCTAGTGTCACGATCCTGTGCTCCACATAACCTGAAGCATGACTCTCTCTATGCCAGAGGATTCTGACTAGCACTGAGGGTCTATAGAAAATCATGAGGATACTACACCCACATACCAAAGTAAATCTACAACAGAGTAATATAAATAGATGTAATAACCAACATGAAAAATAAATTGAAATCATATAAAAAGATCAAAATTTAATGTAGTAAAACATGTTATAGTAAAATGATGAATACACTATTTGTTTCGTATCCATAAAAGTAAAATCCAAATTTAAAAACAATAAAAAAACCAAAATATGGTCTCGAGTATCACCCTGGTCCTGACATCCCATGCTCTAAACCAACATCCCATGTATTACAAGTACCTAAAAAAAATTATCTACTACTCAGGTACCCTAGTTCCATGCAGGGTCGAGCAGGGTGTGAGTATAACTTAGTATGCCACCACAAAAAGTGTCTAAAGTAATAACTAGTCTATAAAATACTGTACATAGGTAATCAATGGTGAAAGGAATAAATTATGAAATAAAATAAACATATGTCTCAAATAAAAAATTATTAATTATCCTTATAACATAGGGTTTAACTATTTTAATTAACAATGGGAATTCATTTATAATTTCCATCATCATTCATATGAAGAAGTATCAGTCTAGGTGCTCACTTTTTATATTATATATTTCACATGTTGGAAAATAAGAAAAACCAGTACAAGTATCCATGCAAGATCTAGTACTCCTTGTCTGATCCTGACCACTAGTTCACAAGTTTGTAAACAAGAAACATTATTCAAAGCATCGACACGAGACAAGGAATGTCATGTATGACCATCACAAACATGATATGGAATTCCATGTCCATAACCTTGGAGTCTGGAATGCTATGTGCATTCTATAAAAACTATGGTGCACCAGGGAACTTGATGTATCAATGTGGTCCACCTAAAAATAGAGAGTGGAATATCCGTCCAAAATCCCAACCCATTAGCCAAAGGTCGGAAAACATGGATCATTAGTCCAATAATTCAATAGAGATTCACCATATCATGTCTGAATATCCCCAACCATTCAATTATTAATCATTTCCATATTATTCACATCATTTATCGAAACCAACTAACCATAATCATTTACTATCTAACAACGTCTTAATGGACCATTATAACCAACACGCATTAATAAGACCTGACCACTTTTTCACAATTTCACAAAGTCTGTCATTAAACATTTTGTGAGTCTTAAATAAAAAATCAATTAATTAAAACATTTCCAAACTACTATTTAACAACAACCTTTTCATTTGATCACAAATACATATCCCAAGTCCATTCATTCCCTTAAATTCATTAAATAAATCAGCATAATCTTTTCACAAGAGTAAACCACACCCACAATTAGAAACATCACTTAAAATACAATATGAATCCATTTTAATGAGATAAACACCTCCTTTTAAAACATATCTCACTTTAAAAACATCATTTTATTTCAGTGAATTGATATTTGGATAAAAATTAAAAACACATCATTTATAACATTTCAACACCTATTATGCATTTCACAAAAATCTAATATATAACATTTAAATTATACCTTTAAATATATCCTTATTCTAAATAACATTTTACTACCCCATTCTATTTAATAAATATCCCATCTTAACTATTATCAATTAAATTCTCCATTTTCATGGGTTTGGAATACCCCGAGGGTAGCCCTAGGTCTAGTGTCAAATCATTAACTTATCTAAAGGTGTCTAGGAAGGGTCTTAAACCCCACATTAATGATCTAATTACATTCCTTATCCAAATAAATAAAAATGAGGCAATCTAGTAACTTGGAATAAATGCATACACATATTAACGATCAAGATAGTGGGAAAATATTATATACCACCTACATCATTATCACAGACAACCACTCACACAGACTCAATCCTTGATTCGAGCTAAAATGGCCTCAAACCCTAAGAAAAATAAAACCATAGAAAATAATATTTTAGTGCATCATAAAGAGAGGGATTAACCCAAAAGTCATCTTCAATAAAATTTAAGGAAACATAGTTGAATATATCCTTATAGCTTCAATTCAAAACAAATTATAGTTCAAACCCCCATGAAATGAGCGATAATTATCCATGGATGAGAGAGGAGCTCTTGGTTTTCCACCCTTTCTACAGGGGTATGAATTGTGGATAGAATATAGGTACATAGAAATAGTCATAGAAGGGAAAATGGTAAAATTAAACATTTAATAAGGAGAATGTTTTAGATACGTGGTTTTCCAAACTTTATGCCAATTTTTTGGTTCCCTCTGTCCAAGAGGGAACTCAACCACATGGTTTTACTTTCCACTTGCATGGTATGAAATACCATGTAGTGGTCATGCTCTCACCATTGTACAAGGGGACTAATTCGCACTCTCTCTAGAAGGTACTATTAATGACTTCCCTAACTATTTTCCCCCTTCTATAGGCCATATGTTTATGTCACACAGTTACTATTAACCTTTTTCTAACAGTGATATCAACACATATTGGCCTCTTTTACTTCTTTTATGTGTCTTGAGCACCTGAGACACCCCCGATATCTATATAATTCTTGATAAAAATTCCATAAACCAAAAAATTTAAATTGGGGTGTACTTTTTATCAGGGAAGGGATCCTAAAATCTTCCCACCTTAAAAAAACTGATCCTCAAGCTTAGTAATAAGAATTACCACTCTTCCAAGACAAAAGGTTAAGACATGGGGCCCACCAATCAACTTATATCTCCCAAGTTTCCTCTTGAACATGACCATATCATCACAAAACTCACACAAAGTAAATAGTTCTAACTTGAAGAATTTTCCTATTTTGATCCACAATAAAAACATGATTCTCCTCAAAGAATACATCCACGTCAAACCCAACATCAACCATAGAACCCCATAATGATTCCAAGGTTTCACTTATTAAGTGGTAACACAAGAAAACATCATATATAGCATTATGGCACCATGAATGAGAAAATTGGAACCCTGTTAGTGAGATCCTCTCCCCAAATCCTAGCAAAAAACCCATGGTTCCAACTTACCATATTCTCAAAATTCTGAAGGTGACATAAGATTAGCATTACCTAAAGAAACGCAAAGTCATCCAACCACATTCTCCATCATATGTTGGTTCACCACTTAAATCCCAATGGCCTCTTACCATAACTAGATACCTAAAACACAACCAAGGTACAACACTGATTTGTGTACTCAAAAATTCAAAACTCGAGCTGATGACAATTTCCAAAATCAAACACCAAGACAGATTTTACCGAAACCCTTCCCACCTAAAACAATGGTCACATCATTAACTGACTACTTACCCACTATAGTGATCCTCACCATATACTTGGGATTATAACCAACATATTTCAATATTTGGAACCACTGTCATCGAAAAATGACCACAAGAACCTAAAACTGAAGCTTCACAACATACCTAATGAATATCCCAATCCACCACCACAAATCCTTTATAAGAACTCTATCCAACATCAGTACTCATCCTTACTATCAAAAACAACAAAATGGATGCATACCCACTTTCCATCCATGAACAAAGAACCACTATGTTCTTTTACTTAAGTGTTTCTTTCCATCATCAAAAACAATATTCCATTTCCAAAATTCCTTTATAGATGTGGTTTTTATAGGAAAAAACCTCTCTATTCACTAACCTCAGTTGGGCCATCCCCAGTGGACTCACCCCAAAAATTCCAAACTCCCATTTTCCATACATTACCATTATATCTATCCATGATGCCTCCTTACTTAAGTCAAACCACCAATATCCAAACTCTCCTAATAGAGTCTATCATTCACTTTTAGTTAAATTGTATCACCAAAACATCATTTCTCATGATCAACTATCATTATTTAATATTCCCTTCAACATATATAACACAATAACCTCAAATTTTATTTATCACTACCTCGATCTTGAATACAAAGCCCTACCAGACCACTACCACATTCGATTACCTACTATAATTCCCCCCAAAAAATCAAACTTTCACCTCATCACTTCCACATTTCACCCCAGTGTAACCTTGACCACCCATGGTCAACTCCAAAAACATAAAAAAACCATTTTGAAAAAGGGTCACACTACAATGACCAAAATTGAAATCCCCTACATAGGAATATCATTCATACCACTTTACTCAAGTACACCTATCCATCATGAACCAACACTCCAACCACTACAAAACCAAGAATGTGGGTGCAACCATTTCCCCTAACTTGAGTGAAGAAATGGTATATTAGTTTTCACCCATACCCTAATTCTGAGAATGGAACCCATGTCATTCACTATCATCTAGTATTTTACAAATTCCTCACCAAAAAATAGCTAGCAGCTCCCCTCCTACCATAAGGATTCACAGGCATCTCTCCAAGAGAATAACCTTCTAATAATCCACCCATCGTCAACCCATAAATTCATTTTGGTAGCTTGGTATATGTCCAATTATCTATCAGTGTACTCCGGATGATGTCAAGGAATTTGGAATGATTTTCTTTAATCTAAGAGGATACTAAGATGTATTCGATTAATAATACCAAAATTGATTCATCATGATGATTCCACTCACTACATGGACACCTTATCTGGATAAAAGTGTTAGACTTCCCTTCCAACAAGAATCCCATCGACTCCTAACCACCATAACTCATGTGGGATTTTCAAAACAAAACTCGCTACTTCCCCATGACACCCATATAAAAAGCGACCATCTAATGTTATTTGTGGTAATACTATCATAAAAATACACATGAAATGTCATTTAAATCCCAGAACAAACAAATCTCATTTTTAGCCAATGTGAATCACCTCCATCCACCAAAAATATAGATTATTTCTATAAATCCACTAGTTTCTACTATCCCAATAACATCACACATCCCTGGCAGATGTATAACATCCTGACCTCACCAAAAAATTGAAGGTCAAACTATTTCCTACAAACATTAACCAAAACTAACTAAAACCCCAATGATATTTAACATTACCAGATTTAGGTGAAATTCCAACTTAAAAACTAACTAAACCTCTTGGCCCAATAGCATCACCAGACTCAAATAAAACACAATGTTCTCATCCGACAAATCAACTCATTACACACCTTATGTCCAACAATTAGACCACCCTTCCATTAGGATTTAATTCATGGGCCATAAGTATGTATCCATGATCTATCCTCTCTTGTGTCATCCACCCAAGGTCAACATCGATTCCCTAAATGAATAGAATAAACAAAATCTTGGTCAAACACCTGAATAATCCTTCCCATAAAAAATAGCATAAAAAAAACCCACCATTGCTCAAGATCATTTCTTTGAAAGAATCCAAGGAATAATCGTTCCTTTTTAAAAACTTCATCAAACCAAACATACATTGATCCTGCCTTCAAATAATCATCGCGATTCAATTTCCAAAACAACCACAAAACATCTACTTATGCCTTACACACTTAGAAACAATAAAAACACGGCTGAACCTTATCAAGGGTTTCCCTTGGAGTTAGACCAACCCCAAATCCATAAACCAAATTCAAGTCTAAAAAGAGACATTATCTACCCCTCTAATCTATATAAATTAACTTCCAACAATTCTCCCATCACGGGTGGACTCTTACCTCGTTCTAAAACACACTGTGTCTAACACACCAAAAAAAATATTTTATTTGAGGTTACACACTCATTCCAATCCAACTATCAGTAACAAAACCATGAACCAAGACATCAACCCTTAATTTCC
Organism: Viscum album; assembly: GCA_963277665.1. Taxonomy (NCBI): domain Eukaryota; kingdom Viridiplantae; phylum Streptophyta; class Magnoliopsida; order Santalales; family Viscaceae; genus Viscum; species Viscum album. The sequence continues at coordinate 1,620,780,940 of OY728125.1, forward strand.
AACGTACAAACCACACACTCACAACCCAAAAGGGATACCCCATCCACATTACTAGAAAATATCACATAAACACAAGGTCGTTGTCATACCAAAGGTAAACCATGAAAGTCCCAATATGCACACAAAAAAATCCAAAAAGGCCTAATGAACCATTACCAGGGTCTAAAACTAAGGAACTCTCAATCTCAAATCACCCATATAATGGGCCAGATTTACTATATAATGGATACTCATTTCCCACTTCTCAATATTCCAGAATTGTTTTTCCATTTATAATTAAACTTTACCATTTTAAAACCAAAGAATTTACACTTTCACAAACCTTATTATTATATCATATATAAAAATTTACATAATTATTCAATTTCACATTTTATATGTTCTGGTTAAACACATTTTTATTTACAGGTCAATCCCAAACAACATAGAGATGACCTATCAATCATATTTTCCTAGCATGATGCATGAAGCCAAAAAACCTCTCCTTCCATATAAGTCCAAGATAAAATCCTCATAAATATATAAAAACTCATAGAATTACATCAAACTAGGTAAAAATATCAATCAACTATAAAATAAAAAAACATAATATCAATTACCAACCCCGGAGACTTGAATGTTCACCCATTCATAGGGAAGAAGGATCATAAGAAAGAGATAATTATCAATCCCTGAAAAGGTCATAGTATTCTGTCTACCATGACCAAATGTAAATACCAAATACACCCCATCTATGATACCACTTTGTAACATCCCAGCCTGGGTTCCACAAAAACTAGCACCCTGAGCCGGTGTGCCACATAACTTGAGGCATGCCTCCCCATACCCCAAAGGGTAAAAACTAGTAGTGTGAGTCTAAATAAAAACATGGGGAGACTTTTCCCTCTTATCAAATTATACCCACAATATATGTAATATCGATATTTGTAATAAAAAAAAGGTACAATAAATAGAAAACATAGAGAAAGAGGCAACAAGTAACTGAGTGACAAATTCTATAATATATAGATGAATAAACTACATGTCAAGCGGGCATACAAGTAAAATACCAATTAAAAAACTATTAAAATATCTTGATCATTATCTTGAGTCCCAACCTGAACCCGACATCCCAAGATCCAACCCAATATCCTATGCATAACTTGTAACCTATAACAAATATCATCTCCTCGAGTACCAAAGTGCCACAATGACTTGTGTAGGTTATGAGTACAACTCAGTATGCCACCACCCACGGTGTATAAAAAAATAACCAGCCTAGAAAATAGTGCACACAATTACTTAAATGTGAAATAATTAAATAGGCTAGAAAAACATGTGTCTTTATTAAACATTTATTAACCAGCCTTATAACATACCTGTTAACCTTCTTAATTTACAAGAGGCATTCATTTATCATTTCAAACATTATTCCTACCATGGAGTATTAGTCTTGGTACCCACTTCCCAAATCAAAAAGGTCACAATTCAAAAAAAAACCATCAATCCAAGTATCCAATATGGATTCAGTAAACCATGTCCTACTGTTACAACTATAAGGTCACAATTTAGAAAACAACAAGAATTAGTCCAAGTATCCAACCACGACTCAGAACTCCATATGCATCCATCCCAGCATTGATATCGAACTCTATGTCTATATCATTGGAGTCATGAATTCTATATCCATCCTTTGAGAACTACAATGCACTGTGGTTCCTAGAACATCATTCTATCCCACCCAATACCAGTGAGTGGAGCACCAGTCCAACATTCCAAACCATAAGCCAGAGGTTAGAAAACATGGATCATCGGTCTATGAATCCAACATAGATTTGAAATGACATTTCCAACCATCCCCAACCATTACTCTATTAATAATTTCCATCTTTATCACATAATTTATCAAAACCAATTACAATTAATCATTTAACATTTAACAAGGTGCCAACAGACCATTAAAACCAACACATATAAATAATACCCAACTCATTTATCACTTTTTTTACAAAACACAACTTAAAACATTTTATCATGATTAACTAAACCACTCACTTCATTAAAAAAGTTCATAACTACCCTTTAACTAGGTTCCTTACATTTAAATATCAAAAAATAACCTAAGGTAATCCATTCCCTTTAATAAATTAAAGAATAAACTATGGAATTTTCATATCAGAAAACCACATCAATAATTCAAAAAATCATTTAAAATCTAATAATAACCCCTTTTTTCACTATGGTAAACACATCCTTTTAAAACATTACCATATTTCAGAAAAAAATTTCCATTCATTGAAACCATATCTGGATAAAAACCCAAAACACATTATTAAAACCATTTAAAAACATGTTATGTATTTCAAAAATGATAACATAATTTTTTTCAATTATCCATTTAACCTTTCCCATATACTAAATAAGAAATTACACCCCCATTAACTTTAATAATTACCTTATATAACCTTTTAAGAATTTATTCCACCACTTTCATGGGTTTGATATACCCCATGGGAAACCCTAGGTCTGGTTTCAAATTATTAAAGGATCGAATAGGGTCTGCGAAGGGTCATGCACTTCAAATTAATTACAAAATTTATTTTCTAATCCAAATTCATAAGAAAGATGAAAAGAGGAAACTTAGAATAACTAACCACACATACTAACCATTAAGACTATTAGAGAATTCTTATACACCACCCACCTCATGCTCATAGACATCCACTCACTTAAAATCAACCCATTATTTGAGCTAAATTCACCCAAAACACCATGATAAAGAAAAATGTGGAAAATAGGGGCTTAGAACATAAATAGGATATGGAACAACCCACATGGTATCTTCGAGAAAATGTAAGGAAACGTAGTCAAATACATACCCAAAGCTTCAATTCAAAACCATTGACACTCCGAATGCCTAATAAATGAGGTAGAATATTCTGTAAAGGAGGAAATAACTCCAGTTTATTTAAACTAGAAGTTGGGGGTTGAATGAGGTTGAAAATAGTGGGGTAAAAAAATAATCTTGAGAGATAAAAATAATAAAAATCTACTTTTTATGAGGTTCATGGATAGGCCAAATGTTTTTATAACCTGTGTGCCAACAATGCACATTCCTCTATCAAAGGGGAAACTAAGACACATAGTTTTCATTGACACATTATTTTTCAATAAATCATGTGGTGTTCATACTATCATTACTATACAATAGGACTAGGCTGAACGGTCTCCTAGATTCAAAACGTATGGATTCCCTAACCATGTACCCCCATTCTACATGACACATGGTTATGGCACATAGATAATAATAACTGTTACCAAACCAATCTCTTAACATATATTGGTATATTTTACTTCTTTTCCATGGCTCAAAACCAAAATATACCCGTAAGACCAGTCCTTATCTTGAGAATCATCCCATAAATAGAAATCTAAGATAGGACATAATTTATCTTATGTTCGGGATATTACAATATCAATCCTTGATAACCTATATCATTTGTGTCACTCATATTATTTCATCCAGCTACATGACATATATTTAAGAGTATTTCCCTCAAACTTCTAGGTTCTCAATATATCAGGGAACTACTATGACCTTTTAGCATGATAGATACTCTTTGGAAATTATCATATACTATGTTATGAATAAAAATAATCACGATGTTAAAATGAGTCATTTTATATATAAAACAATGAATATAGGTTATCATAAACTACACATAAGTGGTTTCTAAGGTACCTACTCCAAAAGACCACCAGTTTTATTATATCCAACTACTAAAAACCATTAGTCCACTAGCTCTCATAAGATACCAATGCTTCTACTAATATAGGAATTTATTAAATGGGTTTGCCAATTTTTCTTCTTTGGTAAATGTTCTTACTGCAACTTCTCCCATCTATGAAAAATCCCTCAAGAGGTGATACTTTCAATGTATGTTCTTTGTCTGTTGGTGTGACCTTAACTATTTTTCAATAGTTGAAATGGTTATATTATCACAATACAATGTGATAGGTTTTTTATTAATAGGTACCAAATCAAGATCATAGACAATGTTTCATATACAAATGGATTTTTTCCACATAAGAATCTATTATATTCTCGTACTACACTATAGAACCATTAAAATCCAACTTCATTGAAAACTTATAGCTCACAAATCCTCTATTGAAATAGAAAACATATCAAAATTGCAACTTTATAAACATATGGTCTATTTAAAAACTATATTTTTTATAACCATTGATGACTATATTCTTAACTTCTCTATAAACTAGGATCATATCCTTAGTTATTCTCTGATACTTATTGATTTACTTAAAAAACCAATGTTATTTTCCATGATTGGATTGATATCTACCTAAAATTTTCAATGCATTAGAAACATCATGTCAATTATATAACATGGAATACATGATTTATCCAATCACTAAATCATTTGTGATATTATTCAATCTCCTTTTCTCCTATTGTTTTTAAGTACACATTTTCTTTGAAATATGTATAACATGGGACACTGGAACAAATACCATCTTGGATTTTTCTATACTTAATCTATTTAGAAACTGGTCAATGTATGTGCATTGTCTAAATCAAATAAGTCTCTTGATTATATCATAAATTATCTATATCCATAGAATATATGCTTCTTCACATTAGTCCTTCAAGGAGAATCAATTGTTTAACCAATCCTTAACAAAATATAATGGTAATATTTAATTTCCAATAAGAAATATTTCATAAACTTATACTACTAGGATAACAATAACATTTCTACAAAACAACATGTAAACACTTGTACCAAATTCATTCTTATTAAAACCAAAATCTTTTAGCTTCATCGAATCTAATATTCCCTAATCTAGATGCTTTCTTTAATCCATAAATGGATATTTACAACTTCCATATTCTTTTGGCATCACCAGGAGTCACAATACCTTCTAATTGTTTAATGTATGCATCTTCATAAAGGTTCCAATTAATGAATGATTATTTGACATAGATCTTCCAAATTTCATAGTCAGGGAGATCTACTATAGAAAGTATATTTCTGATGTATTTAAACATGGAAAGTGGTCAAAAGTTTTCATCATAGTCAATTACTTGATGTGGTTTAAACCCTTTAGATTCCATCCCTTCTTTATAGGTATTTATATTACATTCCATGTACAGTTTTCACTTGAATGCCCATTTTCACCCTATGGTCTTTATTTCAACTAGCACATTGACTAGAACCCAAAATTAGTTTTGATATGTGGAGTTAATTTTTGAATTCAGGGATTCTTCCCAACATATGGATTTTGATCCCTCTAATGCCTCTTCCTAGGATATAGGTTTATCATTTTCTACCTATAATGAGTCACCATATTTAGTTACTAGAAAACCAAATCAATCTAGTTCTCCTACCTATCTAGTGTTCTTATACAACACTTGTATTTTAGGAATCAGTTATTCCATTAGAACATATATAATATATTCCTATACCAAATCTTATGTATCTTAGGAATCAAAATCATCAAAGTAAATATTTGTACCACTATAATTTTTGATGATGTACTCTATATTAATAAATAGGGATTGTTTTCTAGTAGTTACTATCTTTTGTAAGGTTTTTTACAGGTTTTATCCCTTTGTTTCATTAGGATAACCTATAAATATACACATTGTACACCATGGAGCTAGTCTGTTACCTGATAAGGCATTAAAAAATTCCTCCTAACCCCATAAATGTGTATCCAAAAAAATGATTTTCTTCCCAATCCATAACATGAAGGGAGTTTCATTTTTCTCTTTAAATGGTAGTCAGTTTAGTGTATATGATATAGATTGTATTGAATAACCCCAAATGGACAATGGAGGATATTCATGGAGCATCACTGACTTTACCATTTCTAATAAGGTATTGTTCCTCCATTAATTAACATAATTACACTGTAGTGTGTAAGGTGGTGTATATTAATATAGAATCCCAATCTCCCTAGAAAATCAATATAGAACTTGTTAAGATATTCACCACCTTGATCTGATCAAAGCCTATTTATCTTATTTCCAAGTGAATTATCTACTACATTCTTTAATTCTTTGAATTTCTAAAAGGACTCAAACATATAATTCATTAAGTAGACATATCCATATATACTTAAGTCTTCAATAAAAGTTATTATAAATAATTCACACCTATATATTCTAGTGGAAATAGTCAAAATACCTCAGTGTGTACCCATCCAAAATAATAATTTTCCCTTTGACCCTATCCACCAAATTGTGGTTTGGATATATTTTCATTTAAACAATCAAAACATATTTCAAGAGGATTCATCTGAAAGAAGTCTAAATACCCATATTGACAGATATTTTTTAGATTATTTTCATATACATGAACAATATAGTGATTCCACAGTTGTTTCTTTTATTTCATTATCAATTTACAATTGTTTATTTTTAAAATTTAATACAAAAAGGAAGTTATTTAAATTTTCCAAACCATAAAATAAGTTATATTTATAAATGAAACATATTTTATTTACAAATTTAAAAATTAATCCATTTGTATATTGGAAGGATATATATTTTGTGTTCATGGTAAAATTTTGTACATAATAACCAATATCATTCTTGTGGGCAATGAATGGTTGTAGTCTCCAATGGCTAGAGTAGTCAGCCACACATCATTGAAAGCCTGAAAATACACCTTTACTCTATAAATCATTCAGAATATACTTGGATCTTATATTTGGATATATATTTGAGAATAAAAATCTATATATAATATCCAATTTGTGGATATTGAAAAATTGAAATTGATAACGAACACACCATTAGTTTCCCCTTTCTTCGAGGTCTAATTACTGTTCTAGTGGCCTTTTTTCCACATGAAAACATACTACTAAATTTTACATTCCATGTATCTAGATATTCATCTTCTTGTTAGGACATTTCTTTGGTGCTTTAGGCATATTTTGAGTCATGGTACCCTTTACCTTATTCTTCCTTTTCTTATTAACCATAAGGACTGTTGGTTTTTCATACCCCATTTTCTTATCCACTTGGAAAATGATATTATGAAGCTATAAAACACTCTTATCATTATATATCATGTTATAATTAATAATAAAACTATAGAAGGACATTTATAGTGAGGAAATTATGACATCTATGTTCAAATCATATTAGGGTTAAATACCTAAGATGTATAGGAATGATATGCATCTAATAAGATTGACAATATGAGGCCCGTGTAGAATAGACTCTCTCAGATTTGTTGTAAATAGAGAATTGGATTTCAAATGTATCTCTTATCTTGCCTTCTCTTCATAGAGAAACCAAAGGTGAGATATCATGGTATACACATCTATGTCCTCATTTCACATCGTAAGCTCATTGGTAATGGAAGATAGAATGAAACAATAAACTTCGATGGAATCATTAAAATGTTTCCCATATAGATATAACTCTTCATCACTAGCCTCTTTAACAAGAGGATTTGGGATATTTTCTTCATGCACAAATAATTTTTTTATGACATAGGATAACGTGTAAGCACATTTTCCACTCTAGGAAATTTGTGCAGGTGAAAAGATTACCCTACTCAATTACAGATAATAGTGATATATTTGACTTTTTTTATTAATCCTTTATGAAATATGATGAGTATATTTTTATCACTTTATTTGATAAAATTTGGACCGATAATTAAATATTATATTTATTAATCTCTAACTATTTTATCAGAACCCAATATAGCTCATGATTAGCTTGGAAATATCCTATTTCTTAGAAAATCTAGTGGTAGGTTTCCATATTCCTATTCTAATCTCACTGATGTCGGTTAGTCAACTAATTTGATGAATTTTAGATAGGCATTCCTAATACCATATACATTAACTCATTGTTTAATTATATGTTGAGTAGACTCCCTAGTCATGAAATCCTTAAATTAAATTTCCTCAACATTTTCCTACTAGTTACACCATGTCTTACTTTGGCAGAAAACCCTTGATGTGAATTAGATTAATTCAACCCAAAACATCATGTCATAATTACAAGATAATTTAAATCACCCCAACATTGGTAAGTGAAGCACTTTTACCTATTATGCATTTTTAATTAAAGTTGTGTAAAGTTATACTGATATAATATATATATTTATGGGATTTTATGTTTTATATATAATGTTCCAATTATTATCATTTTTACATTATTTTTATCATTTTGAATTTAAATAAATGATTAACCTTTTCTAAACCAATTTTTACACATAAGATAATTTATTTTCATTCTATCATGCATGATTTTTAATTAATTAATTCACGTGTTTGTGATAAAACATACATAATGAAATAACCATGCATCTTGATTGAAATAAAATAATAATGGGGTATCATTAAGATATTTTATTGATGGTTATTTTATCTAGAGGATGATAAATTAACCATCTACCAGGGGGAAAACATTTACCATTTATGGTTCAGGTAGCATCTTTTCACCTCTCCACTAATGTATGCCTCTTGTATTGGTTTTTCTTCACTTCTAAATTTGAACCACATCCCCTATATTGGGAGACTCATGTATTACATATTATGTTACTCACACATAGTTTAGGGAGCTAAAGGATTGGTAAAGGGATTTGGATAAAATAAACCATGAACATGAAAGAACATAAATAATTAGAATATAGATGACAAATTGGACAATAATTTCATTTAATAGTAAATTAAAAGAAACCAATCATATATAATGGTATGGAATACGATCATGATAACCCACTGCATTTAAAGAATTATTCATTTAATATAATTATCTTTTAATTCTAATCATTCTTATTTAAGATAAATTACACTTAAATCAATAAATTATATTCTTTCATTAATCAATAATTTTATCTTATTTCTCTTATTAATTTTCTTGAGATTATCATCCATTATAAATTTAAAAAAATTAAATTAATTAATTTAAAATTAAATTTGTATAGAAAAATGTACCTTTGAGGGAACATGATGAGTACATGTCCGAACTATATAATATGTATTATAATCTTATATTGATTACCCTTGAGACATATGTAATACATGAACTATCAAATAATTTTATGGATTGTACTATCAACTTAACAATCACATGTAATACATGGTATTTTTGTAGTTTATTATGATTCAATGCATGTAGAGTAATAATATTAATACAATTTTCAAATGATATGATGATCTGAATATTATATAGATATTAATTTTTCATTTATATATATATAACCCATCACTTAGAATGTAATATAAGCTTAATTAACACCCAACATACATTTTTATAACCTTTTGAATTTATAATAAATTAATTTTTAATTCTGCCTAATTTTTTGAAAGCACACATCATGTGCAGTAGAGAAACACATTTTGTATTATTCACACCGCCCATCTGTGGAACATGCCTAGGGACATAGTATGTAAACATGCGATGGAAACTATTGGCATACATGACATTTACATGGGATACACAGAGTGTGGTCTCCGAGTAATATGGTCACCTATCATGTAGGCCATGTAAGAAGATAAAAAACCCATCTATTACTAAAGGACTCCACGTCGGGTGGGGTAGTTACACGACATCTACTCTAACTAACCATGCACCATGGTTTCCCTATCAACACACAATGTGTAATTAAATTCAACACGTGTAATAAATTCACTAGTTTGGAATTAATATAAAAATAATTTAGGGTAATTAAACCCTCTACATGGCATGTACCTTTGGTTTACACAGCGTGTACTCGTCTGTTTTCTGGTCAGATTCCTTAGAACCCTTAGATTAGTTCTTAGAATTTATTTCATTGATAAAATTAATAAATTTGATTATATTTTTGATAATGAAGATAAATAATATCAGATATCTTGATTTATATTAAAGACCAATTTTACAAGATTTGAAAAAAAAATAAATTCATAAATAAATCAATGTTATTTAAATAATTATGTATAATTATGTGACCACTCTGATGCCACTTTTAGGTCTGGACACAGGAAAAGTATCAGATGGGAAAAACTCAAATCATATTTTTGTCTTGATCAGTGATTAATATTTCATTTACAAAATGTTAAACACTATGATAAAGGTAATTGAATCATTGAATATATACAATAGAAAAAATACATCACAACCTAAGCGCAAGATCATCACATTTTATTTATATTAAATTTAATTAATTAAAGAATTTATTTCTAAGGGATACTTTATTTTTTATAGATCTACAAAAGGCTCTATCTCATATTTTCATTGTGTTGTTGGAATCAAAATTATATCCCTTCCATCGGTGATCCTCATGTGTTCCAGAAACCACCAAATGTCATCATAGGAATATCCTAGTGCTAGCATGGTAGATCCTGACGCTTGTATCGTTCATCTTTAATTTTCCCAATAATCTATTCAAGGAAGGGTTCTCTTTGATCTATCTAGACTTTAGAGTGGTGGTATAAGAGGATATATCATCTTTCTTGGGAGAATTATTGGAGGGAGGGTTTTATAGGCCTTCGAGAGGATTATATCTGGATCTTGTTGTGCATAACAAATTAATTCTCTCTCTTAATAAAATAATATACTTGGGTTTATATACTGATAGGTTTAGAAAATAATAATTTCACATGCACCCTTATTATATACATAATCTCCATAGAACCCCATGTAAATTGTAAAAATAAAAATAATATTTCATGACATGTCCTAAACTCATGAATTAAATTTAATATTATTAATTAAAACAATATCTGAAATCTAATATTTCTCACCGGGCTATTAAACTCTATCCACCAATTCCTCTATAATAATTTCCAGTCATTGAAGAATGCCTATTTATTTATTAAATAAATATCACTTTATTATTCTCTAGTAAATAAATAAATATTAATTTCACTTACTAAAAAATGAATATTTATTAAACATTCTACTCATATAGTATTCTCTCGAATAACTCAGGGAGAAATATATGTGTTCAAGAACAAACATAAATAATCATTAAAACAAGAAATGTAATAATATTTATTGAACATGTAAAATAATATGTTATAATATATTATTTAACATAGACTCTAGACATTCTTAGTGTGTGGCCCTGTAGGCCTCTTTCTTAGTGACATTATGTGAAGTAGCCAAAAGTCGAAAGTTAGCATCTACAAACTCACCAAGGCACCCATATAGAAATAATCTCATCCGACAAAAACATAATACCTCATATGGATGATTACTGTGTAATATAGTCCCCTTATCTCAATATCTATAATCTAAATGTTTGTATATTGGTTCCATCAACCAATGTTCTCGATGAATCTTTCTATGACTTTTTGAAAATTTAACTTGCCTATAGAACAACATGGACATATAATTATTTATGTGATAAAATTTCCATCAAAGGGATTTAGATATAAGCTTCTTTTAAATTATATAAAGTACAAATTCTTTCTCATATTATTCATTTGAAAAATATTACTCATGATTCACCCAATGTATCCTATATCACTGTGAACATATGTAATCATAGTTTTCTTAAATACATAAAATATTGAAACTTATAATACTAATTAATAATACTATTAAATCCTAAGGATCAATACACTTTTCCACAGATAGGAACATCCAATGACACATATAAATGTGTATTTCCTTTTGGCGGGTCTCATTTTAATAATATCCTACACTGTATACTACCATGGGTATTCACTAATAGAAGATTCCAAAATTTCATATGACTCAACACTACTGATAGATTTTCTCATTAGTTTCCCTCAAATGATTTCATATAGATATAAGACATATATTTTATAATTATAATAAATAACTTCTAGGTTCTCATCATAGTGGGGGACTACTATGAATCTTAATGTGACAATTACACTTAAGACATTATCACATACAATGTTACATAGAATAAAAATCATGCTGCAATAAAAAGTTTATTAATATTAAAAATAATTAATATAGGATTTAATAAAGTAAATAAATGTTTTTTTTCTAGAGAACCAACTCCAATAGACTCCCATTTGAACTAGACCCACCTGCTAACAAACTTCAGTCTACTAGCTCTCACATAAAACTCATGCTTGTGTTTAGATATGCCTTTAATAAAGGGTTACACCACATTTTGTTTTATGGAAACAATTTTTACGGTAATTTTTCACCATATGAGAAAAATTCCTGAAGAGGTGATACTAATGGATTATGTTATTTGTTTGTTATATTGTCCTAGGTTCTATTAAAAAATCCACCTCTTTGGTATTATCAAAATAAAATGTGAAATGTTCTTTACTTTTAGGTGCCACATCAGTCTTCTACACAGTGTTTTAATCCAAAATACATCCTTGGTAGTATCAGAAGCTGATATATACTCATACTATATTATAGAATCTTAAAAATGTGATTCTTTGAAGATTTTCAGTCCATGACACCTCCTTTGAGATGGGCCACATATACGGACTGTGAATTTTGAACATTCAGATTCGTTAAAAAACTATCGTCATTATAAACCCTAATGACTTCCCCCTTGTCTTCTATTTTCACTAGAAATATATCATTATTTCTTATCATATACTTAAGGATAGCCTTAACATCAGACCAATAATGTTCTCTTAGATCATCTAGATATATTTGTACCAAAATCAATTCATAGGAAACATCAATTCTAGTACATAACATGGCATACATGATTGATCCTATCACAAAATTATATGGGATATTACTCATTTTGTCTTTCTCATGTCGTTTTTTAGGACCAATTTTCATAGAAATATTTATACCATGTGACTCTAGAATAAATCCCTTCATTGATTATTCCAAACTAAATCTATTTGTTATCTAGTTAATCTATGTTAATTCATTTAATACAAGAATTCTATGGTATCTTTCATGAATGATCTTGACCCCTATATTGTAGGCTACCTCACCTAAGTCATTCAAGTAGAAAATATTGATTAACTAGTACTTAACATACATTAATAATGATATTTCACTTCTAATAAGTAATATTTCATTAATATATACTACTCTGAAAACAACCACATTTCTATTAGACCTCTTTTAAATATATGTCTCACATTTATCCTTAATGAAACTAATTTTTTATAGCTTCATCAAATTGAATGTTCTATGACCTAGATTCTTATATCAAACCTTAAATGGATCTCTATAACTTTTAATTCCTTTTGTGACCACCTAGATACAAAAACCATTCTATTTGTGTCATTAAGACATCTTAATGACAGTTCCCATTAAGGAAGGATATTTTTACATTCATATTAAAAATTTAATAGTCATGGTAAGTTTTTATACCAAGTAAAATTATGATGGATTTAAACATTGAAACTGGTGAGACAGATTCATCATATTCGGTTCCCATGTATAGTGTTATATTGAATTAAAATTTAACATTATGGTCTTTACATAAATTATAACAACGACATGAACCAAAACTTTGTTATCATACATAGAATTCATTTTATAATTCAACAATTCTTGCGATTGTGCAGCTTTTTAGCTCTCTGATGCCACTTTTTAAGATATAAGTTTATCATTTTCAACCAATAATGATTCCCCATCTTTCATGACTAAAAAACATATCTATATAGTTTTATGGACTCTCAATTTTTAAAAAATAGTAGTTTTGTTTTAGTAACTAATTCATCCATTGAGACCTATGGAATCTATTCCTATACAAAATATTTTGTATCATGATCGTTGAATTAATTGAGGTCAATATTTCCACATCTATTCTTTTTGATGGTGTGTTACCTCTCATGAAATATTCGTAGATTAGGGACATACACTTTCTTATATGATTGTTTGTATAGGTATTATCCCTTACTTCCTTAGAATAACCTTTAATTATTCACCATGTGCCCCTTAGTGCTAGTTTATTTTTTAAAAAGCCCAAAAAATGCCTCACATCTCCATAAAAATATATGCCATAGAACTGGTATCATTCTACACAATAACTCAAAGGGAATTTTGTTTTCCCCTTTATTTGGTACTCGGTTTAGTTTATATGTCTCATTTTCTAGTTTATATCCCCAAAAGGATAATGGAAGATCTATATGACTCATCCTCATACACACCATGTTTTATAAGGTATAGTTCCACATTTCACTGACACCATTTCACTATGGAGTGTAAGGAGGAGTGAGTTGAGATAGAATACCAAACTCTTATTTAATGTCGATAAACTCTTTATTAATATATTCACAACTTAAATATGATTGATGATTATTTATATTCTTTCCAATTTGACTCTCTGCTTCATTTTTAAATTATTTTAATTTTTTAAAGGACTCTGAATTATACCTCATTACGCAGACATAGTCATATCTACTCAAGTATTCAGTAAATGTTAGAAGTAATAAAAACACTATATAGATTCTACTAGAAATGGCCCACACACATTAGAGTGTACCAATACTAAAATATCTATGGACCATTCACCCTTTACACCGAATTGTGGGTTGGTCATTTTTCCATATAAGAAATAATGAAATATTTCAAGTGGATTCAGATAAAAAGAGTCTAAATAACCATCTTGATATAACATTATAAAACACTTCTCATTTAGATGAAAAAGATGGCGACACCAAAGTTTTGTGTCATATGAGTCAAGTGAAGATGATTATTTTCTACTGATAATACATGGTTTTCATAATTTAATACATAAATACTCTTATTTAAATATTCCATACCATAACATATGTTTTCCTTATAAAAGAAACAACTTTTATTTACAATCTTAAATTAAAACCACATGTATCATGGAAGGATACATGAATTTTGTTCTTGGTAATATTTTGTACATAATAAAAATTTCTTTAAAACATAATCATTCTGGTTGGAAATGAAATGTGGTAGTTTATAATGGATAGAAAAGCCTACCTCATACCATTGGCAGCACTAAAATCCCCTTCCCCTCTAACAATCTTTTAAACTCTAAATTGTTCTTCTATTTGGATTCTGGTATCAGGACCAAAAGATGCATCAAATACCCAATGATTTGATATTGAAATATTTCACTTGATGGAAAGTTCACCTCTAGGTTTAGTTCCTCTTCCAGTGGCCTTACTTTCTACATGAAAAACATGAAACTTACTTTTCCTTACACTATCTCTAGATATTCGTCTTCATGGAAGGGTGATGCTCAGGATATTTAGTTTTTTTCTGAATCTTTGGCCCCTTTATCTTGTTATTCCCTTTCTTATTAATCAAAAGTAACATGGGTTTGTTACGCCCCATATCCTCTCCCACTTGGTGAATCAATGTATGAAGTTATACAGTAGTATTTTCATGATTCTCATCATATAATTATTTATAAATCTGGAGAATGAATTTGGTAGTGAGGAAAGTAAAATATATATGTTCAACTCATCTAAGAATTTAATCACTAAGATGTATAAGAATTCAATATGTCCCATAATCTTGAATATATGAATCCCAACTAGTGTCGAATCTCTTAGATTAGTTGTAAACATCGAATTAGAGATCTCATATCTCTATTGTATCACCTTTTCTTGATATACTTATCGAAGCTAATACATCATTAGATATGTATCCATGTCCTCATGTCACTTCGGAAGCTCATTTTTCATGTATGACATCATGAATTATTGAACATCTTTGTAATCATTCAATGTTTTCTCCTAGATAGATAAATCATCATCCCTAACCTCTTTAGAAAATACATTAGGAATAATTTCTTCTAGTGCATATAATTTCTTTTCATGGAATACAATAATGTGTAAGTGCCATTTCTAGTATAAGAAATTTTTACGATTGATATATTTGTCATTATCAATTATGGATCGTTGTGATATTATTGAAGTAATTTTTATTTTTATTTCATAAAATAAGATGGGAAGAGTTTTAGAACATTATCTGAGAAAATTTAAACAGACAAACAAATATTATGATTATTTGTGACCCGCAGTTGTATCAAAATCAAATAGCCCTCTCCATTGGATTTAGAATATATTTTTTCTGGATGTTCTTGTGGAAATAAATTATATTCCCCATCTCATCACCCATAGTTTTCTTAATCACAAAATTTTATGGGTTTTAGGAAGTAATCCCAAATTTCAAATGAAATAACTCATAGTTCCTTGAACTATTGAGTGGAATCCCTAATTTAGAAATCCTTAGATTTCATTTCCTCAACCTTCTCCTCTCAGTTAAACCAAGTCATACTTTGGAAATCATCCCTTTTTGTGATCAAAGATAATTCTAACCATAACATGATGTTTTAATTCCTTGATAATTTAAAGCATACCATCTTTGGTTGGTCAAGTGATTTGAAATATGATTCAATTTTAACTAAAGTAGTGGAAATCTATAATTAATTAATTTATATAATTGGTGGATTTTTTATTTTATGTATACATTTACTATTATTTTATTTTATAAATTCTTTTTAATATTAGGTGGATTGACATAAGTGATTTAACATGTCTTAAATAATTATTACTCATAAATAAATTTATTTTATTTTTTTCTTTCTTGAGTGTTATTTCATTAATTAATGTTTTTATGATGAAATTTTCATAATTAAATAACCATGAAACTTGATTTAAATAAAATAATAAAGTTTAATGATAATGATTTTTTACAAATGGTTTGTTTATCGAGCTTATGATAAACTGACTATCAACCAATGGTAAAACACATTGAACCATTTATGGTTCATACTACAAAATTCCATATTTCCCCAATGTATATCTCTTGGATTTATTTCACCTAATCTACATACTTAAATTAAATCCACTTGCATGGTATCTCCAGCCATTACATATGATTATACTCATACAGAGATAGGGGGACCAAGGGATTGGTTAATTGGTTTACAAAATAGAAAACATGGGCATGCAGTCCCTCACATAATGAGAGGAGTGATGACACACATGCCAATAATATAATTTAATAATAAAATAAAATTAACTAATAAAATAAAATGATATGGTCTGGGATCAGGAGCATCCATATGCATGGAGCAAATTGAAAATTTAGTAAAATTATCATTCAATTCTAATCATTCCTATTTATAATAAATCATGCTAAAATCAATTAATTATCTTCTTTAATAAATCAATTATTTTTCTTAATTATTATCCAAATTTTTCTGAGATTATCCTCCATTAAAATTTTAAACATATTAAATACATTTATTTAAAATTAATTGTGAACAATAAAATGTACCATGGAGGCAACTTAGAGAGTACTCGTCATAACTACCCAACATGTATTATACTTGTATAATATTACTCTTTTGACATGTGGTATACACAACTTATGACATAATTTATTGGAATTTATAGTCAACTTAATTCAAACATATAATACATGGTAATTACTTAGTGTGTTATTCTTCAATTTGTGTGGAGTAATAAATATAATACGAATTAAACATGATATATAAATTGAAAATTATACAAAAATTAATTTAAATTATATATATATATATAACCCATAACATGGAATGTAATATAAAATTAATGACAACATGGAACACATGTTGATGAGGTTTGAATAGTATAATAAATTAATTTTTAATTCATTGTAATTTGGTAAAAGTACACGGTGGGTATATTTGAGATACACATCATGTATTATTCTCACCACCCATATCTGCTACATACCTAGGGAATCCATGAGTAAATGTTCCATAAAAAAAATTTGTGTACATAATAGATAGATGGGTTAGACAGCATGTGGTCTCCGAGTTACATGGACACCAACCATTTACGACATTTAAGAAGATACATGCCCCATCTGTGAGTAAAGGACTACATGTCATGTATGAATTATACATATAGTTTACTCTTGTTAACCATGTTCTAGGATAGATCAATAAATAGATGGTGTGGAATTACATAAATCATTTATAATAAATTCACATAGCTTGATTTAATTTTAAATTAATTTAGGATGAATTAACCACTACTACATAGTTTCTAGATCTAGGTTACATGAATTTTAATCTTGTGTTGTTCACTAAGACTCCTCGACATCTTCAGATGATATATTTGAATTTATTTCCTTCAGAAAATAAATATATTTGATTATATTTGTGAGAAATAATAGAAAAATATCAAATATCATGATCCATATTAAAGAATATGGAATTGAAAACTAAGAAAAAAATAGATAAATCAATAGAAAGTAATTAAATATTTATAAATAATTATGTGACCCCAATAATGTCCCTTATAGGTTCTAAGTGCAATAGAAGTGTTGAATAGGGAAATCCCAACTCATATTTTTATCATTATCAATTATTAATTTGAGATTTACATGATGATAAACATCGTAATAGAAATAACTAAATTAAAGAATATAGAAAAATGAAAAAAATAGAGGAACCAAAGCACATGATCATCAAATATTATTTATAATTAATTTAAGAAAATAATGAATTAACTTCTGGGGAATTATTTATTCATTAATGGATCTTTCAAATTCTCTACATCATAGTGTTGTTTCAATATATGAATATAAAGTAGATTACCTTTAGCGGTGATCCACATGTGTTCTAAGAACCACCAAACGTCGTCGTAGGAATCTCTGGTTGTTAGTTTTTTAGATCATGATTCTTACATTTTGTGTCTTCAATCACCCTAAGAATCAATTAAAAGAAGGGTTCACTTCAATATCTCGAGACTTGAGAGTGGTTGTGGAGTATTATTTCTCTATATTCATGAGATAATTCTTGGAGTGGGATCTCTCAAGGTCTTTGATAGGATTATCTCAAGATCTCTTTGTGTTCAAAAAATGAACTAGATATCATAAAAAATAATATAATTGGGTTTATATACTGATAGGGTAGAAAATAATAATTTCATATGAAGCCATATTATTTTTTAATACCTTTGAAACCCAACATATATAGTAATATTAAAATTACTTTTATTATTTATTGACTCGTGCTAAACTCACGAATTAAATTAATTTTTATTTATTCAAATAGTATTGAAGAAATATTATTCTCATCATGCCATTAAATTCAATTCTCCAATCCTATACATTATTTATCATGACTTGAATAATAAATATCATTCCATTATTCACATATAAATAAATAAATATTATATTCACTAAAAAAATATTTAATATTCTTCTCACTTAATATTTTCGTGAATAACTAGTCATGGAATATATACGATTAAAAAAAGATGAATAATAAGTAAACAAAGTTGGAAAAAATTATTTATGCTATCGAATAATAAATATTAATATGTAATTTAAATGATTTTCTAGATATTCTTAGTGTGTGTCCCTCTAGAAAACTTTCTTAGTGGCATTTAATGATGTATCCTAAAGTCCATGGTTAGAATTTATCAAAAATCCAATGCTTCCATAGAGAATGAATTTAATTTCTCATTTAAATAATACTACATATGGATCCTTACTATTTAATATAATCCATTTTTATGATATATCTAATGAAGAAGGTCCCATACTGGTTCCATCAACCTATGTGATGAAAGTCTCTTTCTCTGACTTTGTGAAAATTGACCTTCCCAATATAACACCATGGACATGGATTTATTTAGGAAAAATAATTTATATAAAAGGGAATGAGATATAAAATTTTGTTATAGAATATAAGGGTAAATCCATTATCGCATTATTCATTAATGAAATATTACTCGTGATGCACCCAATTTATCCCACCTCACTCTGAACATATATCATGTTGGTTCTCAACGATACATCAAAGTATTCGACATATAATACTAATTAATAATAATCTTAAATTATAATGATCATAAGACACATCCACAGATAGGAAGATCTAACAACACTTGTAAATGTGGATTTCCAACTGGAGGGTCTACTACTCATAATACCCTACACCAGAAATTACAAATGGTGTATACCATGATAAGGTTCCTCAAAGTACAATGAGTCTCCATCCTTGATATCCTATATCAATTTCCCCTAAAATGATTTCATGAGGCTATATAACATATATTTAAGAATAACTTCATGATACTTTTGGGTTCTCATTATAAGAAGGAACTCCTATGACCATTTAGTGTGAAAGCTACACTTAAGACATTTTTGCATATTATGTAATACAAATGAACAATAATGATGTCATAATGAGTAAATTAATATTAAAAAAATTCAATATATGTTATAATAATGTACATAGAAATTGATTATAGGGTACCAACTCCAACATAATTTACAAAAACAGGGATCTGAAAGAAATTATTATCATGGATGAGCAGAAACTATTGATCTTTATTCTCACACTAGTGAGAAAAGAAGTATGACCTTATTCCCCTATCCATTATGTTATATTTTTGAATTTCTATGCAGGGAATTTAAGGGGATGTATATGTTCTGAGGGAGAACTAAGGAGATAGGTGTATAATAAAAATTGGATAACATATTAAAAAACATCTACCAGGAAATGACATATATTTTTTATCATTAAGATTATCTGTTGAACAACCCGGAGGAAATGAATTTCGATCATATCCTTGAGGTGGAAACCAATAAAGATGTTTTGATAATCTATAATAATTATTTATTTCATAAAATTTTATACTTCTATAAATTTTCATTAAAAATATTTTTAAAATGGTATGTTTTTCCCACTTCATTATGTTGAAATAAAAAATTATTCTATTGAGTGGGGAATGGATTAAATTAATGATACGAAAATGGGATGAAGTTTCAAAACTGATTTATGAATATAAATCCCACATTTTATTTATGAATGTATTTAATATTTTTTTGTTTGTTTTTAAAAGCTTTTTAGGTTTTAATTCTCAGAATAATAAATTGATCAATTATTTTTGTTTGAAAATATTAAAACAACCATTGGAAAAAATATCATGTGGTCTCATATTATCTAGTATCATATCCAATTTGTTTATGTAAATACATGTTACACATAATAAATCTTTGTTTTTTATACACTAAAAATTCCTTAATTAGATATAGTCCTTAAATTGGTGACATGGAACATTAATTGAATTATTATCATCATCTCTTATTCTCTCTATATTTAATATGAACTGGGAGGTGATATGAGAAATTAAATAGGACCCATTTAAATACATTTTTTATCAACCCCGACCCTAGTTTCCTAAATTTAGTAGGCACTGTATTACATTTTCACTAGATACATGTTTTTTCATACCAAGTTATGAAATATTTTAGTAGCCTCAAAATATTAAACACATTCATGAATCTCACACAATATTTTAAAAAATAAAATAAAACATATAATTTTCTTTGAATTTTTTTATTACTTCTAGAATATAATAATACTAAACTTCCTAATATCTTGGGGAAATACAAAAATAACTTTGGATTCTCTATATGTGAATGGAAAGAGTATAATTCATCATTGAAAAATGAATAAGTCATGAATAATATGGCATGATTAAATGATAATAAAATAATTCCATATAAATAATCAAATGAGAATTAAACGAGTTAATAAATAAAATTACTATTTAATAATGACATGGATTCCAACAACTAATTTCTTAATGATTGAATGCATAATTCCAATCATCATAAACATACAATCAAAAAATCATACCAAGATATCTTATTGAAATGGATAAGGAATATGATAAGTACTCAAACCATTTTGTCCCATGATACCTACTAATACATTAAAAGTATATATAATTTCATTCCTCGAATATCTTAAAATTATTTTACTTCATCCATAATATAAATAAATAATATAAATTATTAAACATGACTTAATAATCAATAATTATTTTATATAAGTAACTAGAATATGAAATTTCAATAGATTACTGAGTTAAAATGATCATAATCCATCCAGAGAAATATAGAGTATGGTATCAATAGAGTGTGTCCTTAATAAATAATAAAAATATCAAAAGGGTGTAGAAATAGTTGAAAATAGTTTTATAACATCACTGGAGAATTTCAAGAGAAAAATACCATTTTCTATTTAATATCATATAATTAAAATCTTAAAATTCCTTGAATATTAGGAAAAATATTATTTAAAAAGAACCATGGAAATTTTAAGGGAGGTTTGAAGGTAACTTCTAGTCATGAAGATGTGAAAATTCATTCATGTAGTATATATTAAAATATGGATTTCATTCACACCTTCAGTAAAAAGCGACTCATTATGAAAATGATAAGAATATTTCTTTAAATTTTTTTATAAAAGGTATAGAATTTTATAAAAATTTATCTAATATCTCATTGTATAATACTAAAAACATTATTGAAATATTTTTGAGGAAAATGTGGACACGGGAGAAAAGTATTTCTAACCAAATAGAAAAAAAAGACAGTATTCTTTAAAAATAGTCTACCTGATTTTAGAGTCCTTAGAGTGAGAAAAATGAAAGTGAGAAATTATTATTTCATGAAATAAAAATTCAGGGATAAAATTTATTTATTTTATATATAATTGTTATATAATTTCCCCAAAATAGACTTAAACATGAACAATCGTGAAACTGGATGAGATAATGAAATGCACACTTAACTCTAGTCTGAAATACATTGAATGTGATTTTAGCCTCATATATAATAAAATGAAAAAAATTATAATTCTATAATTTTAACATTTGAATAATTATAATATCATATTTGATCACTTTATAACATATCAAAAACTGTTTATTAATAATTCTTCATAAAAAAATTCATTTTCAAATGTTTATTGTTTTATTTTATACATATGTTTTGGTTTAGTAGTTTTAGTTCCAGGGTAATGCTTATTAATCTATCATATATACAATTTTAATAATTATATTAATATTACCCTTATTTGATAAATATATATATTTAAAATTATCCATCAAGTAGACATTAAAAAATAATCACATCAATTCGGGGAGGTGTGAGTCAACATGTATGCATGAGTGATGTTATCATCCT
Organism: Viscum album; assembly: GCA_963277665.1. NCBI lineage: Eukaryota > Viridiplantae > Streptophyta > Magnoliopsida > Santalales > Viscaceae > Viscum > Viscum album. The sequence continues at coordinate 1,620,803,825 of OY728125.1, forward strand.
TCAATAGGTGTGAGGGTAAAAATGTAAAATATATATCATATTTAAAAAATAATTATTTTTTTATAAATATTATATATATTAATTAGTTCCATATTTATAATCATACAAGTAAATTGGTGACGAAAATTGAATTACACTACTATGTGGAGATGGTAAATTGTACGTACACATCAGAGATGTTTTCATTTTTCCTGGATTCAAAGAAGATTAATATGAGGTTTTCCACCACCATAATAACATTTAAGTATTTTTATGATAATAATGATATTATTTTATCACGTTTATATAATATTTTAAGGTAGTATAAATATAAATAAAATGAAAAAACTATACCTATTCTATATAAAACCACATTTTTCTTACATATTAATACTTCATGATTGGTCATTTTGTGATTCAGGATCCAATAGTTAGTAGCAAGTATTTTTTGGAAGGAATTTAGAAAATTCATGGTTGAGATAACTTTCTAAAAAGTTTTGACAAATAGAGGATAAGTTTTTCTCTTTTATATGCCAGTAAAAGAACACTATTGGAATTACTTAAAAGAGGTTATTAGTATAATGTCCTTTTTTAGAATGTTTCTCCAAATTTTTAAATCATTGAATATGAAAATGGTATGGTAAAAATTAAACTAAAAAAATGACATTTATAATTTTTTATGTTTCATTTCAACAATTATATCTCAGTGTAACCCCACAGTAAAATTGTTTTAACGCCAATCATGGAAATAAGTATTAACAATTATAATATTCATTATGAGAAAAAATAATTTGACCATATTACATAATATTAGTTCTGATGAATCAAATTTTTTAATCAATTTTCAAATATATCTTTCTTATAATAGTGTGAAACAAATTTTAATGTATGTGTGAAAAATTAAATGAGAACAGTTTATAGAAAATTGATTATTTCAAGAAAAAACTGATTTTAAATAAAAATAAGGTATAATGTTAATGAAAAATTAATTAATTATATTATTATAAATAAAATGATACTTATTTTTTATCCAACCAAAAAAAATGGAAACTATTTAAATACTTTCTTAAGAGAAAATAATAAATAACAGTTTTTTTGGACTAAAACATCACATAGATTTGTAAAATGTTATAGACTATATTTATAAGTTCAACATTAAGTTTTTATATGAATTATATTAATTCCTAAATATTTATTTTTTTTATAAAAATTTCTAATGATTTTTAATTCTATTTTATAAAATTATAATTTTATACAAATGTTAGTTTTTGAAAAATTATTACTTTCAATACTCCTTGAAAAAAATTATTATTTCTAAGAGATCATAAAAATTAACCCAACGATAATTATGAAAGGATGAGTTAAAAATTATATCCATTTCATAAAAAATATTTTAAAATTTATATTTTAAGCCCATTCATGTATAAAACTATTTTTATTTTTTTTTCTCAAGAAAGAAAATCCTACTATAAATTAAACATCGATGTTACATTCTCTCAGCCATCCAAAGTTCCATTATTAAATTTTCTATATTGTAACTTGTTGAATATATTTTTGGTAGTTCATAATTATAACTTCTTCCAGTTCCCATTTCACCTCTTCTAAATTTTGAAGTCCACATAGTACCTTACTAGTCAAGTCACCTGATTCTTTAACACGAGTTATCTAGTTTTCAAAATAATGAGACTCATCATAATTAGATAAATAATGTTAAAATTATATTACCTCATAGGTGATAACATGAATTATATCTAGAATTTACATCATCAATAACGTGATATGGAACACATATGGCCTTTGGAGAGGGTTAGTGGTATTTCTAAATGGTAAGAAATAACTCCAATTCATTCAAAAATTGAAAAAAACTTAATATACCTAGGATGCTATTTTCATTTATTATTGACCCATATGACACAAATTCATGGATATAAATTTAATAAATCATGATATCCCACTTGAAATTATATATCCCTACTTCATTTATCCATGAATCATTTTTGGGATTTAATCTCCCTCAATATTATTCTTACTAGTTTTCACATTCATTATTTTCTCATCCGCAACATCTTGGAAAAAAATATTCATTTCACCAATATCATCCCAAAAATATGGAGAATGACACCTATTACAGAACATCACTTCATTGGGCATCATTTCAATACTTCAATTGAGGTTATTATTATATATTAATTCAATCAACTATAAATACTAATCACACAATGCATGAATGTAAATTGAGAAAAACCTGAACATATCTTCTAAAATATAAATACTCATTTTATACAACCCATTATTTTGAGGTTAATAGGAAGTGGAAAAATCTATCTTGGTTCCATTTCCCTTCTGAATACACTTTCAAAATTTTTATTTTTACTATTGATCCTGATCAAATATAATAGAAAAAGGTATACTATGAAATACTACAACATCATTAATGTTGATATGTGCAAGAAACTCTAGTTGTAGATCTTCCTTTATAATGAGGAAATGTGTTTTCTTGTTAAGGGGATCTAAAATAACTCATATAGAAACATTATTTTTAGGTGTCCTTGGAAATCCATTAAAACATTTCCTAGTAATATCATCCCATTTCCATACATAAAGTGGTATAAGTTTCACAACTCCTTTGGGATGTTTTTTCTCAGATTTTAACTATTTAGAAACGAATTATATTTATAAATAATTATTAAAATCACAGTTCATATTATCCAAACAAAAATGATCCTTAAAGTACTGATAAATGTTCGTACTTCTATTATGCATAGAGAGATTTCAGCTATATACTTCATTTAATAATTATAACTTCATATCATGTCTGGAAAGAACATAAAACATCTTCCCAAATTTCATCACACCATCTTCATAAAAAATCTTCTAGATCCCTATCAATAACTTATTATATTTTTTTTAACTCAAATAATAAAGATGAAAACTTTTTATATTTTCTAATATTTATTTTTTGGAAGTCATATAAAAATGGTGTGATATTTACCCTTATTTAATAATTTTTATATCCAATAATATTATATCCCAAAATATATAATCCGTATCTATCATAATCTTGATCAGAAATCTATGAAATTTTATTCTTAATGCATCTACCTTAAGAACCTTCCTTGGGTGGTTGTGTATTAATAAGTAATAATCCATGAGTATATCTCGCTATCTTATTTTCCTCATTTTGAGATATTTGTGTAAAAATATGCATTTCAAGATCTTTTGATCCATATATATCCCACACTTATCTCTTTAAAGATAATTCCTCAAAGACATCGATGAAAAAATTATAGCTTAAAACTCAATATCATGGGATTAATATTTTATTATTGGATTATAAATACCTTGATGCGTAGTCCATAAGATTTTAATTTAACTTAAGGATACGTCCAATTAATTTCATTCATGTGTCTTTATATATAACAAATACATTCCCTCCTGATGGTAATATCAACACTGATATAGTGATAATCATTATCTTTATTTATTAAAAAATTATTTATATTCCTAATTTTATATGGACATAACCCCCTCATGTGTTAATATAATTAATGGGTTTTCTAATCAAGGAATTTTTCTAGTCAATGATAGTGACCTAAAAAACCATGGAAACTACGGACCCTAGTTATCTTTAATAGAAATGGTTATTATTTTACTACTTTTTCTTTGAATGATAATATAATATTCCATCCTTATAGACATTATGGCCAAGAAAATAACTTCCAAAAGATAGAATTCACACTTTCTATTTTTTCTATATAACACATTTTCCATAAGAGTTTTAAGAATTTTGTTTGAATAACTCTTATTCTCTTCATAACTTTATGATTATACTTAAGTATCATCAATAAATAAAACATAAAATTATCATAATATTCATTGAATATAATTACCATCATATCCATAAAAACATAGGGGGAATTAGTAAATCTAGAGGTAATTACTATATACTCATAATGTGCATACCTTGTATGAAATGTTATCATTACAATAACATCTTTCTTTACTGAAAATTTATAATAACCTAAACAAAGATAAATCGTTCAAAAATATTGAACTTCTTAAAGTTTATCAAGAATGTAATCAATATGAGATGAATGATATTTTTTTCTTCATGGTAATGGAATTGATTTACATGTTATAATCACATATATTCGTAGTCTTATTCTTCATTTTAACAAACAAAAATAAATTTCAAAGATAGATACTCTATTAAAGAATGAATTACTCTTTCAAAATAGAAAAAAAATATTTACTATGTTAAATGAAGATTGAACATACATAAGTTTTAATCATAATTTATCATCATCATCCAGTACTATTATGATGTCTCTATATTCATCCTCTATTGAATGAATGATAATTTCAGTTTAATAATATAAAAATAAATCAATCACTTCTTGTATATCGGGTTCCCTATCGGTGAACCAATCTTCAGAATCATTTCCTATATCATACAGGTATCTCAGTTTTCTCATATAATAAAAAACTACACCCTCCATAGACTCCATCATCAATTTAATATATCATTTTATATTGGGAATAATATATATATATATATATATATCATGTTCTTCATTCTCACCAGTATCAATCAAATGATTTATGTTCACATAACTAAACTATAAAAAATATTTCTTTATACCCCTATGAATATTGACCCACTTTTATTTGAATAAAAAATTATAAAAGTGTCAATGCTTATTTAATTCATTAATATTAATCACCTTTCCATAATAACCTAACTCTATGAAATTTTAGAAAATTCCATAGTTTGGTGTTTTCAAAACATCTTCTTGGTAAGATATAGAAAACATTATAACATTAATATTATAGTAATCAAATCAATTTGACTTCTTCAAAGGCCCTCGAGATAAATATCTCAAATCATAAAATAGTACATCTTGATTACCAACATTTAAGATATATAAAAATGGATAAAAAATTATATTATTTTATATTATAAATATTAAACCAATAATGAATTTAATAAAAATGTAAATCAATCAAAAATATCTTTTTTCACTAATTATTTTTATTTCTTTCACATTTCATATTCAACTCTACAGTTTACTCTTTTGTATTGTATTTTTAGTTATTCAATGAATGGTTCTATGATATCAATATTTTGTGTCACAAATCATTATGAATATAAAAAATTCAATTGAATTGGTGAAAACGATGATATATTACAAACTAAAAAACAAGTTGTTGATAATATTATTGATTTACTAGAGTAATTAATATGATTTTAGTTATCATCAACACATCCAACTCAATTAAATCCTATCATAATCCTATCCAAATACCCCCAAAAAGAATGTGACACCCTCTATACCCATGTAACCTCAAGTAGTATTGCCTTTTGGATGAGATTTTTTCTTTAAATAAGACTTCAATTGACCAAGTTACCAAATGATGAATTCTTAATAATTCCCATATATTACAATTTGTAAAACATAATTCACTATGGGAAAAATTTAAAAAGAGAATACCTCTCTTTTGGATACATTCATCGATAGTGTATAGATCCACCAAATTTATATTCCTCATACAAATGAACTAAAAATTAAATAACCACATTAAAAAATAATGTGGTAAATATCATATTCATCTAGAAAATAATCCTTAATATTTATTCATATAATTTTTCAAGATCATCGGGGTTTAAATTTTTATTTAAGAGTTGTTTCAATAATATGAAAAACTCAATTATGTCTATCATTACTTTTTTGGTAACAAATTACACAATGACACTAATAAAAGTTTCTCCATTAAATAATGTGATAGATGACATTTAAATTCTTGAACATAATGGATTTTTAATTCAACACATTATGAAATGATACTAGAATATCTAGTAGGTAGTTTCACATTTTTAACTCTTCAGTAGAATACATCTTCTTCATGGTTTCTAAGCTAAACAATTACTCAAGGATACTTCCAATTCTCATTTGGACATAGATAATTATTTATATCAATTTATTCATTGTTTTTATTCATTAAAATGATCTTTTGTTTTCCTATTATCATTCGATTTTGTAAAAAAACACATTATCACACACATTATTCTCAATGATCATAATATCGTGATCATTATATAAAAAATATATTTCCCAATTGGAATATTTGAAACTATAACTTTTTTCTTCAATTGATGTATTCTGATTCTATATGATGTAATTTTAACTCTTCTCCTATCACCATTCAAATGAAACTCTATCTAAATTCTACAACAATAGTTGATTATTTTAACAAATTTTCTATCCTACATAATAATTATATATGGGGACTCAGTTATTGTTTTCCATAAAATCATGAATTGTTAAATCAAAATCTATGATATGTTTCTATAAATTTATTGTGTGAAAAAATCATTTAATACTATAAATAATCCTTTAGATTTGAAAAAAAGTTATAAACTGGACATGCCTAGAATGTGTGATTATTCCAAATAGATAAATTCCTATGTCTTGGAAGGTCATTGATGGTACACATAAAATCAACATGAATTTTGATTTTTTTTAGTTTTTTATCATATATATATAATAAATTCAAATGAATATTTCTATTCCAATGAAAAATAATGAAGATATACATAAATATCAATTGAAATAATTTTTTCCAAGAATACTCATTAAAAATATAAAAAATAGTTTTTTTAAATACAAATAAAATTAGTTAGATTTTAATTGATCAAACTAATTTGAAGTATGATTTAATTGTTTCCTTAAGTATCAAAAGAATTAAATCCATCAGTTTTAAATCCCAAACACACATCCCCAGGGCCTGGAAAAATATTTTGATATAAATAATCACAAGATTTTAATCTTGTTGTATATTATGGATGGCATAAAAACCCATCACCGTTATTTTTTATATACTAAATCATCTTCAACTCTTCAGTTTTACATGATGTGAATTATTTTTTCAATCATGGTTTTAGAGAAAAGTAACATTAAATATTCATAGAAGATTTATTTCTATATTTCTTCATGTTATAACATCCATTTATCCTACAATCATTATTCCTTAATTTTCATTTTCAAGTATTAAATATTTTACAATCCATATTATATAAATCTTCTCCCTGGTATTATAAAAATTAATTGGGACATTCATGTATCATTGTATAATTAAGGCCCAAGTTGTTAATGACCTTCTGATAAAATGATTTATTAATTTTAGATTTTTAGAAGACTTTATGTAGAAAATCTAATATTATATACATAACATTGTTTTTAATTATTAAAAAAACACTTCATACAGTAAAATTTCAATAGAAATGAAAAATGTTAATATTTTTCACACCCCACATACAACTCTTTATTTCTATCCTCAAACATTTCATAACAATTATTTGATTACTTAGTTTGGTTTTCCCCTATACTAATGTACCAGGAATTAAGTTTTTTATTTCTTTTTTTATTAGAGTAGTATCTTGATTATTATGTTATTGTAAAAATATCAAAATATATATAATGTTTTATTATCCATTCCAAATCCATCCAAAATATATAATAAAAAATTACTTCAATATGAAGTGTTCATAAAAATCATTTATTTTCAACGATATCCTGAAACTACAAGTAGGATGTGGAAATTTAATTTATTTATAAAAATAGTTACCTTCAATTGAAATATATATAAACGCATCTAAACCCTTTAGATATTCATGTGTATTTCAAGGTAAAGTAATCCAAAAATTATATATTTCTATCTAACTGACAAAAAATGTTAACATAACATTCAACATATTATTGAAATTAAATCACACATAAAATAAAATGTAAAATTTAAAATAGTATATCAAAAAGAAAACATATATTTTTATAAAAAAGTGAAAATATCACTGAATTGTTTTTATTATAAGTAAAATACAATCAATCTTGATTAATACTATGTAAATAACCTTGATTCCTGAATAAGAGAAGTCTTATTTTCAGATGAAAATCATATTTCATGTCAATGGAATGTAAAATAGCTTGTAATTTAAAGATGATTTTATAGGATAGGATATACCCTAGTTCATATCTCAAGTATAATTGGATATTTAAAGTTTTTATTTTTAACAAAATGTACTAAAAGGGTGGTTGGTTTTGAAAATAGTTTTAAAAATAAAATGGCTTAATTTAATGAGTTTCATAGTTGAATAAAAAACAAGTGCATTTTGAGAAATATTAGAAAAATTGTTTGTTGTGATATTACTATACTAATTTAAAGGTAATCAATCTTAGAGGTTTATTATGTTCTAAAGAAAGTATTTGGTTCAAATTAATTGGAATACCAATTACATTCCATGATTTTATATCAATACATGTTTAAGAAAAACTTGACATAACAATATTATAGAGAAGGTCCAGCTCGTATTCAATGTATAATAAATTCCAGGGAAAATATAAATCTCAAATAAGTTAAGAAGAAAATTATTCTTTTGATATACAACTAAAACGACACATTTTACACATTGAAAACCTCACATCGATTGGTTAAAAGAAATGAGCATTCCATTTGGTTGAATGGAACCAAACATTAAAATATGAATCAAAGTAATATAATTCCCTATGAAATTTTTTCAAACCCAAAGTAAAATAAAAAATTGAATTAAAAGTTTGAAAACTCATTATATAAATGTGTATCTCTCTCATAACAAACTTCCATCATTTAGCTGACCACTGAGAGGATGAGGAATCTTGGTTGGATCTTATTACACCATTCAGATCTCACTATAAGGGTAGGGAGTTGAAGAACTTATAAGGGGATGAAAGGAATCCTATGGAACTCCAAAATGGAATCATTTCACTCCTTATTCAAACTTGAAAATGAGGTTCCCATAGTTACCTTTTATAGCCAAAATATGAAGTGGTTTTGTGCACCCAGATATCAAGATACCATTTCAACCATGGTTTAAGGTGGGTATAAAACCTTATCTCCTATTTTAAATAAAACTAAAAACTTTCTTCCATTCCTCTTGTATATCTCCCTATAAATTTTGTAAGAAATTTAATGTATAAAATGAGAGATAGTTCAAAATTAGAGAACCAAAATTTTGAATTCTAATCAATTATTTTTATTGGATATATCGTTTTTTATTGGGCCTCTTAATGGACGAAATTTTTAGGGGTTCCTTCAGAAGAGTTAAATCCCACAATATTTTGTATCATCCCAAAAAATATAAACCTCATTAGAAAAATGGATAATTTGACGTATGTGGTTGAGTGAACATGTGTGATTGGATTTTGATGCAGTTTGGACCGTTTTCCTTTAGCTTCATTCTATATCCTCCAAATCACCTCCTCCTAAAACAAAATAGTCTACACAAGTAAAATTTACCATTTTAACAATGATAAAAATAATCTAATTGAACCCAATGTAAAGGTAAATCTGATATAAAATGTAAAATTATGAATATAATTTATTAAGAATCATGGTATATGGGTGAAATAAAACAATGAATCATTGTTCGATAACACCCCCACACCAAAACTTTTATACTCCCAAGAAAAGTAAATTTTCCAAAAATTAACCATGGAGATATTAACAAATTCATGAATATTTAACATTAAATGAAAATTCAATTCACGGTATCAATTTCATCAAATAAAAAACCCCACTAAGGAGTTATAATCATTGATTATTGAAAAGGATGTCTCAATAATTATATCAGAAAGAAATTCTTGGAGATGTGTGATACCAATATGACAAAATAATTCAAAATTCAACCAAGTAACTAAATCTCTATGTGATTTTGTGACAATTATTTCATGGTATTATTTCCACATTCTATATATTAAATATTGGTTATTTTAAAATTTTTCTCCATATGTGAATCTTTCCACTGATCATTCCCTACTTACTTAATAATAACATTTCAATACCCACTAACTTATTAATTCTTGGAAGTAAAACCTTATGATCCTGGCCATGATATCCCAACATATTGTAAATTTCATAACTTCCCTCAAAAGTTATTCTTTTCTTTGTTTGTTTTTTGATTTTATTTGATTTTATTTTTTATTTTTTTTACAGTGTGAAAAATTCATATAAAAGGTAAACATGAGTAGGTAAATATGGTTATGTAATTAAATTGATTAAGTAAGTAACGAACATGCGAAAAAATAATTTATGAAAGTATAGAAACACTAACCTAACTCATATTTATATTATATTAAATAATAAATATTCACAGTTTATGGTTGGGTGAAAAATGTGTGGAGATATTAAGTGAAACAATTATCCCATAAAAACTCCCAGAAAGGGTATTAATCATATCAAATATTTCATAGAGATACAACCATTTCTGTAAGCAACAAATAATTAATTTATGATAAAAATTTACACCTAAATGTTAAATTCATTTTTAAACAAAACATTCCATCAGTGAAAAAAATAAATGATAAAAAAACATAAAATAGGTAAATTCCTAACGAATTATCAGTAATTCACATGATTAAGTGGGAATAAAATATTAATATTTTTATTGAGAAGTGAGGGGATGTGGGAAAGGTAATAATACTCTAAAATAATTGAAATATGGAAACATAATAATGGTGATGAAAATCCTAATGTACATGGGAAGGTGGGGAAAAGTAAAAATACTACGAAACAAGAGAAAATGAGAAAAATAAAGGAAGATGATAACAAATCCTAACTAACCCAAGAATGTATCCATCCCCACCCCCCCACACAACTAGAGTGTGTACTGTTCTCACTGTATAAAAAAATAATGTGGGAAGTAAAGATAAAATCACATGGGTATCACTGATAATTTTCTTCTTAAAGGTGGAGCTACTCTATTGGGGGCCCCAGAATCGGTTCATAAAAGTGCTTCAACCACTATCCATTGATAGTGAATTTTTTATTTGATTCTTTATTTTTAACCAACAAAACAGAAAATGGAATGAAACTAGTAAAAATTTATGTGTCAAACCAACGTGAATAAATCCAACATGGGTGGAACTTCATCCTTGCATCGAAGTGGATAACCTTTTTTCCAATTTGGATTGATGATAATAGATGAGACGGTCATGAGAATCCTTGTTTATATCATTATAGATATAGGAGTTCTTATATGAGACTCTACTCATTTTAACTAGATCCACAATCTTCAATTTCCACTGGTCACTATCACTATAAATATTAGAATAACATTATTTAATGGCCATGTATTCCCGGTGCTCTATCTCAGTTGGGGTGAAGAATATTTCTGAAAAAGATACAGTAAGGTAATATTCCAATGGTATTTTTAAAGAAAGTACAATAAGCCGATAATGAATCATATATTAAAAGACTCTAATTATTTATTTTGGGTTGAACCATTTTTTCCGTAATATTTTTATTTCTGTATTTGAAACATTGGATAGACCATTGGTTTGTGGGTAATACTAAGTATAAACTCAGTGCCCAACCCCATACTAATGAAAAACATGTTTCATTGTTCAGTTGTTGAAATGTGAAACATAGTCACTGATGATGAACCTTGAAAACCAAACGTACCAAAAATTTTGGGTTCTCTAAAATTCAAAAACTATCTTAGATTAATCAGCCCTTGTAGCTCATTTCTATACCCATTTTGATATATAATATACTAGTATTATAATATAAGAGTTTCTAGATGAATTGGGAAATAGACCTATAAATCCAATTCCCCAGAAATGGACCCATAAATCAAATTCCCCAAGCATGAAAAATTTCAAAAAGATAAAGGGATTTCATTTAATTTCATTTATTTTGGAGTAATTCTTTATCCTTTAAAGATGAGGAAAAACCCTGTAAAAAATATGGGCAACCAGAAATAGTTTTGTCCAAAACTTTCTAGAATAAAGGAACTTACAAGAAATCCATCAAGGAACATACGGGCTCCCATATTCATGATTCTGGTAAGACCAAATGACAGACTAAATATCACTATCTAAAACACAACACCTGAATATTTGATCACTACCCATGGGAAAACGATAGGGTCATCCAAAATGTACAAATATGACCCATGATTCAGATGATTATATTTGTTTTTATTTAAATAAATAGTCATTTATGATGTTTTCAAATAATTTACAATATCATCATACCATGGAATATCATATTTCACTCGATAAAATTTCTCACCAGGAAAAATTTCATTTATGGTAATATAGGGGGATGATTAGATGCCTTTGGATGGACATCAATCAACCCATTTCGATATGATTTCCCAAACATCAAAGTTATAAGAGCCACACATGAGCTCAAGTGATAAATCCCATAAAGGTGGTTGGTTTATCAGGGGTTAATTGAGACCCCATTTCAATTTTTTAGAAGCTTCATCACTTTCTCTATCAAAAACACTTTTCCTTCTAGAGTAAGTGTGAGAGGGGTGTGAAATAATAATAATGTCACAAATGAAATGATGATAAAATCCAACTTGACCTAAGAATAATTACATTTCCCTCACAAGGATGGGGAATCGTAGGGAAGAAATGATGTGTACTATTGATTTATTGACATCGATACCATCCCTAGAAATGACATTTCCATGTACTATACCTTACCACACCATGAAAAAGATTTTTTCATAATTTCATACAATATTATTTTCAATAAATTAACATTGGATAATACCAATACAAGTCAAACATTAATCAAAAGTGGATCTATATATAGAGAAATAATCCATTAATACTTCCCTAAAAATATCTAGGTTATCCAAAAAAATACTACCCATAAAACACTAGAATGTACCTAAAGCATATGACCGACCAAATGACATCCTGATATATGAAAATCTATCAAATGGGAAAGTGAATTATTTCTTTTGATGATCCTTATGACGATATTGATCTAAATGCATCTAGAATTCCCATCAAGTATACAGTTGTTGGACTTCCCCACGTGCCTCTCTAGAATCGGATTAGTGAATAGTAATGTGAAATAGTCCTTCCTAGTATGTTGGTTTTGTCTAGGATAATATTTATAGACGTGCAATATTTTCTGTACATGGGTTGGAACCAATTCATTGATTTCATTTTTAAATTTCATAAGATTAGTTTTTTAGGAACTTCCTACATTGGGTAGAACCATTGGCTTTTGATATGGGGTAAATTATTCAAATAACCAATAATTTTGTTACCTCATTTTTGACAACATCAAGGAGGTTTGGGTTTAGCCAATGTTATACTTTCCTCACTTTTTTATCCATTTTGTTTAACAATATATGTAGCATGAAAATATATCAACTTATACTATAAATGTCATAAAGTTTCCAAACTATTTATTTTTTTATACACCCTCAAAAGGTTAATCAATCTAAATCCCTGAATTTAGGGAGTGAACAATAAATTATGATAAGAAAATTATATCCATTCTCAAGATATGAATATTTCACATTTTATAGTAGTGGTTTAAGATCCATATTAGTGGGATTTACGATTTATGGGAGTGAATGTGAATGTGATAAAGTCATTAGTCTCATAAAACTGCTTAGTAGTAACATCCCCAAATAATGAATAAGATTTTACAAGATGATAAATATCATCCATGATCATGAGATCCACAATGATCAAGAAATCACCAATTAAATAAGATGATGGTTTTTTTTAAATTAATACAAAATTGATTGCATGATTCATTACCTATCATGTCTATCAATGATAAAAACAAAAAAATGGGGTTTGGGGAAAGAAAAGGTTTTTTTCCAAGGGAAGGGAGAATATCATTTCAATTAACTGGATGTGAGGAATGTTCTTATTAGGGGTGGGTGGTGCGGTTGTAAAGAAAGAAGGAGAGAAGACTCAATATCTTGATTTAATTATTCTTTCTAATAAAGAAATGCATGAAAAGGATATTAAACTTAATTCCTCAAGGGAGGAGGTCAAAAGAATCCTAGAAAGAGAGGTTAAAATAGATGTTAGTAAAGAAAAAAGCGACTGGATCAACCACCAAGATTTTATTTTGGAATGGGGTTTCAATGCACAAAAGATAAATGTGGAAGAATATATTCAGAATTAGAACAAGCTAGCTACCCGCTTTGAAGACTTAATCCGGGATGATCCGAGCATAAAGGTTGAAGCACTTAAATGGAGATTATACTGGGTAAGCAGTTCTAACAATCTTAGTCTTTTTTTCAACGATTTTGTGATATCCTTTAGTGTTGGGTAATCCTCGGATTTGATAGTACCTGTTTGGTTTCTCACTTTTCCGAAAAAGTGTTTTTTAATAAAAAATTTAATTATCATGTCAGGGGTGCTTCATGGAATCAAGGATGTTGAGGTGGAAAATTTCACCAAAAAAATATAATGTACCATTATAGAAATTAATTATGTTTTTTTTAGTTTTCAATAAATTCCTCCCCAATATAATTTGGGAATAAATATTTATCCTATTATATCCCATTTTTTAACATAAAATTTAGTATAAAAACTAAATATTTCACCCCTACAATAATATCCTCTAACACAACCATAGGGTGTGTGGTACTCTATTTTTATAATTAAACAACAATTCATGTAGGATTAAATTCAAAAACTTGTAATAAAGAGGAAATGGAGTGAGGAATCACATTTATAGATTATCCTAAATCAAGTATAGCATTGGAAAGAAAATACCCCTATAGTTCATTAAATTGAGAATTTTACAAGATCATTTAATTTTAAAGAAAGTGATGGCTCTATCAATGTAGAGATGCTTATCCCCAAGATCACATTTTCATTAGTTCTAACTATCCTTTGGTGTTCACACATATCCTTTAGATATTAGGTGTATTAAGGAATTTTTTTTAAGAATTATATCAAGGGAATGTTAAACTCTACCTTTTTGAATATTTCAAAAAAATTATCATGTTCAGTTTATTATTGTTTAATTGGTTTTCTGGACCTTTGGGTAAGTGGAATAGGAATGGTTAGGCTTGGTGTTTCATCAAATGAAACTATCTTTCCTATAGAAGGGATTCTCTTATGACAAGGTTTTTCCTCAATTGGATCATTTTTTCTGGAAATGCGATTTCTTCTATAGGTTGTGACTCTAATAATGAGGTAATTTGGCTTTCAAGTTTCATTCTACTCTAAAGGGTGATGAAACTAACATTTTTCTTATCCCTATGGTTAACTAGTGGTTGAAGAAGAATGTTTACCCAACACATGATTTTGGATTTCACCCACAGAGTCCAAAAGTCTTCTTAATAGGGTTTTTAGGTCTTGTATGGATAATTAAATGGTTTTTGGCATTGGATGTTATTTTTAGCCATTTATTTCATCATGTATTATAGGATAGTATTAGTTTTTGGAGTGCATTTCTTGAAAGGCCTTTGTAGTGGTTGGGGATTTCTAGGTGGTGGTGGTGGACGGATACTCTATCCTGGATGGTTCCAAGATTATTGAGGATGGTTTTAATACCACCCGTTCCTATAAGCTAGGTTATATTTTCAACCATAGTGAGATAGATTGTTCAGTTCATTCCTAACAGGTTGGTTATAGAGGAAACCATGGAATATTGCCTCACCATTCTTAGAAGGTTCTGTCAGCTGAGGACATTGGTCCAAATAGAGGGTGTTTATAGCATAGATCCCTTAATGAATTATAGGAGAATGTGATTTCCCTTGGGAAAGTGATTTTTTTTGGAGAAAGGTACTTACATCATAAAAATTATTATCTAAATTATT
Source organism: Viscum album (assembly GCA_963277665.1). Lineage (NCBI taxonomy): Eukaryota > Viridiplantae > Streptophyta > Magnoliopsida > Santalales > Viscaceae > Viscum > Viscum album. The sequence continues at coordinate 1,620,819,435 of OY728125.1, forward strand.
CTCAAATTCATAACTATACACAACATTTACAACTCAAATGGGTATAATGGACCTTAACCCAAACTATTGCATGTTATCTTCCATGTTTCTTTATTAGGGTTCAAGTAGAAAATGTAATCGTATCAACTAGCACACCACGTACAACAGAATTAATCATGTTATGATATATCAGAATTAAACATCCATAAAAAATTTGTACTAAGAGTTCATCAGTTATTCCGTGTCATGGGAAACTTGACCAAAGCATTTCAAATAATTCATTGTATTCAATAAATGATTCCCCTTGTGATTGTATCATTACAAAACATTCCTTCTTTATTGTTTTATTTCAAGAGTATGAGAAATATTTTTCAATAAAAATAGGATCATGTTTTCATAACCACTAATTAGGGAGTCAAAGAAATATAGACAATCTTTTGAAGTGTCTTATAATGATAAAGGGAATTCCCTAAGCTTTACTTATTCTACATCAACATTTTTAGGTTTTAATTTTCAGAAAATAGTGTGAAATTATATTGTGTTCTTATGTGGGTCTTATCTAGTGATTATAATAAATTTCGGTAATAGGTGAATTAAACTAGATTTTAGTTCAATGACTGATTTTCTGCCTTACATTTTAATGAATGCAGATTTAATATCGGCCTTAGTCAAGTTTAGTTATTTTACTTTTAAATTATTTTCATCTATTTTATAAAATATATGTTTATTTTATAGTTTAGTTTCATAAGAATAGGGGTTTAGAAAAGTCTCAAGGTGTGTTTTTTCCTTCTTCAAACAGTTTTTCTACATGTCTCGGGGTCACTGATGTGGGATCATCTACGGTATGGGGTTTAAAAAAGGTGTATCTCCAAAGAAAAACACATCATGTATAAACTTATGCATGAAATATATTATAATAAAAAAATATAATTACATTTTTAAAATAAAATATAACATATATTCAAAAAATTACAAATATATTCTAAAAAATGCAAACTAAAAACAGAAGTGATCCCTAGAAATGGAACCAAAATTTGACCAATTTTTATTGAAACATAAAATTTATTATTATTCAGAGATGGTTTTATAGAATAGGTTAGACCCTATTTAATCTCTTGAGGAGAATTTAGTGTTTAAAGTGTGCCATTTTAATAAAAAGTACTAAAATAGGTGGCCGTTATGAAATCATTTATAGAAATAAAATTCCTTATTTTAAATAGTTTAATAGTTTTAAAAAAAGAGGATTTTGAAAAATATGAGAAAAATTATTTATATTGAGTTAATTATCCATATTTAATGTTTATGAATCTTAGATATTAATTTAGTTTTGAAGTATGTATTTGGTTAAAATTAATCAGAATCGTGATAAATTCCAACGATTTTATATCAATCCATGTTGAACCAAACCATGAAATAAAAATAATATAGACAAGGTCCATCTATTATTCATGTAATAATAACATCAAATGAAAATTGGAATATAAAATAATTGGAGAGTGAAAGGATTATTAGTTCTTACAATCAGAAAAACACAAGTCACGCACTCAAAACTTCTGGCTGATTGTTTAAAATAAATGATCATACCATTTGGTTAAATCAAACAAAGCATTCAAATTTTAATACATGTAAGATAATTTTGAATGAAATTTTTTCAAACAAAAAATAAATCAAACATGTATCATAAAATGTGTAATAACTACCTTTACAAGATTTATAGCTCCCTCATAATGAATGCCAACTATTTAGCCTTCCATCTAGAGGAGGAGGAAGCACAGGTAGATCACCATATTTATTTAATCTCTCCCTATAAGGATAGGGAACTCTAAAAACACAAATGGGATGAGAGAACTAATATGAAAATAAAACAATTTAGCACTTATATCATTTTTCTAACTTTCAAATGAGTTTCACATGGTTTCCTTTTATAGCCAAAATTGGAAGTAGTTTTGGGCCCCAAGTTTTCAAGATAACACTTAGCCCACCATTTTGGGTTGGTAGATAGCTTTATATCAATTTAAAAAAAAGGAATAAATGTTGTTACATAGCCTAATTTATATCTCCCTTTCACTGTTGGTGTCCATTTAATTTATAAAATGGGATATATTTCAAAAATATAGAACCAAACTTTGGACATTTTGCAGATCATTTGATTGGGCATATCAGTTCAGTTGGGTATATTAATAGATGAATTGGGATTGTGTCCTTTTAGAAGAGTTGTATCCCATAACATTATTTATAATCTGTTAATATTTCATAACAACTGTATGCATATACTAGCTTATTTTTGTGATTGATTCGGCAAGGGTTCTTGGATTCTTGCACATTTTGGCCCATTTTCCTTTAGTTTCAATTTATATCCTCCAAATCACCTCCTATTACAAAAAATAGTCTAAGAAATTAAATTGAATATATTAAAGTTGATCAAAACAATAAAATTTTACCAAATGAATTTTTAAATTTGATATTACATGTTGAAATTTCAATATAAAAAATTGTTTCGCATAGTGGTATAAGAGTGAAATAAAACAGTGAATCACGGTACAATCAATCAATATAGAAAATTATGACAGTAAAATTTTCAAAATAATATTAAAACAAAAATCATGTCATTATTAAATCAAATTGATTTCAGTATCTAATCTTAAACATTAATTTTATTAGAATTAATAAAAAACACTTTAAAGCGGAAAACAATAGTCTAATTAGTTGCTGATGGGTTTGTCAAGAGGATTTTTTGAGGGAGTGGTAGATCACCTTTAATTACTATAGGAATACCAAATATAATTTCATAATAGGAAGTATTATTTGTATTTGGTTTTGGGATGGGTTGTTTAATTTATGATAGTTATTGGAATAATTGTGATAGGATGAAGTTCGAATCATGAGGGGAGGATGAAATAAATCCCCAGCAAGGAAAATTGTTCTTTTGTTAGAGTAAATTATTAAAAAAAATTAATAATACATATATATTAATATAGAATTAGTTTAATTTCAATGTAAAACACTTCTAATACATTATCATTAATGTTTTATAGTAAACCACAACTACTAAATTAATAGAAAATAAAAAATAATTTCTTTTTCATATTTTGTGGTGTCTTTTCAAAATCTACATGAATAAATTGTTTATAATATATAATATTTATGTAGTGAATATATTATACTCTTTATAGACAATATATTTATTAATTTTATTTCATTATTAACGGTGTAATAGTTCTATAGGGGTATTCATAAAATATCAAGAATATTGTGAAAGTGGTTTATTTAAAGTTAAAGGGCCTAAAATTACGTGATTATTATATTTTGGTGAAACATTTAATGCATGGGCCTTTATATTATACTATACCTTATACAATTATCATATGAATTAATTAGGATTTTATTATCTTTCAATTTTATATGCTATAATCTTATATACTCAGTGAATTTTCAAACTATAGAAATGGAAATTGCTATCATATTTTGTGAACTGGAAAATTTATCCCCACAATAATTATTTGATATATTGGTTCACATGATTGCTCACTAGGTAAGATATATCTCACTATGTGGTTCTATACATTATTGATGTATGTATCCATTTAATGTTATATGAATATTTTTAAATGGTACATAAAAAATAAAAATCAACTATAAATTTGTATTGAATGGATATATATTTTTGAAGAATTCATTAAATTATATATTGATTACCAATTCAATGTGGATATAATTGATCTCCCAAATTCCAATCACTATGGGTTGCTTTTTGGTGAATAAATTTTTGAAATAATCTTTGCTGCAATAACCATTACAAAGTGGGTGTATGAAAGAATTTAAATTTTATACATTTTTATAGAGGATGAACCATATTTGGAGGCCAAAAAATTAATTTTTAAGAATTTAAATCCATCAATATTGTATTTTTAAGAATTTATCTGAAAATACACATAATAAATACTTTAGAGAATAGTTTTAAGACTATATTTTTTAGAATTCATATAAATATATGACTTCAATTTCAGAATTACATTAATGGTTCGCTACAATACCGAATATTAATGTATTATCTTATTATTATTATCTAATAAAAGGTAATATTTTTTATAAAAAGGAACTAGTTGAATGGAGTATGACGAAAAATAGAGAAGTTACTCTTATCGGAAAAGTGAACAATATATCCAGTACCAAGGATATAACTCCAATTTATATAAATATTTCATACTTTGGAATCATAAAAAAATATGGTTATTATATTATAGAATAGTTTAATTTTCAATTTTCCTATGAAAATGGGTTGAGAAGAGTAGTCTGATTAAAATTATTGAATTGTGATTCATGAAACTAAATTTCAACATGGAAGGACATAGGGAAAACCTATTCATAATGGAATCATAGGAAGTACAAGTATTTTATGTCCATAATAAAAAAATATAATTTTTTTATTACTCTACCGTAAAATAAAACAACTTTTGGGACAAATGAATATTTCATTGAGGATGACTCCTTTATTGAGACATTGCAATCATATTATGTTAATACCAATATAGACAATGTCTTGTAAGTTAAGGGGGACCATAATGGGGGGATTTTTATACTTTATAGAGACCCAAAAAAATTCAACCTCTAAGAGAAAAAGTATTTTAATGAATTGGAAAATAATAAAATAAAATATGTTTTATCAAAATATTATGTGTTCAAAAGTGAATTTCCATAATCAAAATTAATTTTTAAACTACTTCTATAGATAATAGAATCTTCATATGATGATGATACAAATATTTAGGAGCAATTTTGAAATTGAGTAAATTTTATATTGTGAATAACGTATGGCTAAAAGAATAGAGGATCTTCATACATGATAGTCTTAACAAAAATTATTATGTTGAGAAGTAAAGGTCTAAAATTTCTTGTTGGATAGAATGCATGTGTCCAACCTATGGAACTCAATAAGTCCATTTTCAAATGTAATATTAATTCCACTACTCAAATAAACATTCCTATTGATGTAGATATATAGAATATTGTTTTTCCTATATTTAATATAAAAATTTGATAATAAATTAGTGTATCTAATGTTTTTGGGTGTTGTGGAAGCTAGTCAAGCCCCTCACTAATGATGGTTTATTATTGATTCTAACAAATGAACAAGAATAACATAATAAATAATGTATCATTGTTATAATTGAAATATCATAATTAAGGAATATTAAAACCATAGAGAGGATCGTTCATGTAAAATTTATAATTATTTTAATAATAAGTAAAAACCATTGATCATTATTACATTCTTTAATATAAGTATTGATTGACTGATCCTCTATATGGGTTGTACCATCAATGTTTTGAAAGGGTCTAGGGTAAAATCCCTCTATCATTAGTCTATACTTGATCATTTGATCTAAAAGCATCATCAATGGTGCTCCAAGTGCTAGAATAGTGGTACCGATCATCGTGTATTTCTTGAATTTTATAGAAACACAATCCTCTGGGTTTGAAGGATTGATCCTTGTACTATCATTCTTAAAATAGATAAACATGGTAAAATAAATTCTTTTAGGAAGGAAATAAAACCCTACTTTAGTTCTTCATGGATAGTATTTTTTAGAGATGAAATCATCTTGAAAATTAAATGAATTCTACCCACAATACAAATGATATAATTGTGGGTATATGTAGATAGGTTTAGAGAATTGGAAATTTCAAAAAATCCCTAAGACAATATATTATTCCTTAATGAACCTCATGTCTAATAATAATAATTTTATTATTTCTTGGGTGTATGAATTTCTCATGGATAATATAAATAATAATAAATAAAATTATATATATTTAAATGATATTTAGTACATCATTTATATTACCCGATGCCTTACTCGGCCTGTCCACCATCATATATATTTATCAAACCTAGAATAATAAATATAATTCATTTAATATATAAATAAATACTATATTCATAACATTTTGAATAAATACTTATTTAGTATTAAATTCACCTAAAATGGAAAATGAACCTATGAAATCATTAAATCAGGAATATATATTATTCCTCATTATTGAGAATATGATTTGTTCTAATTGTCTAATTCCAAAATAATTGAGTTGAGGCCAATGGAAACAATATATGTGTGACTCTATAGGAATTTTCTTAAATAAAATTGGAATGGTTTAAATAAATTATAATATCAACACATAGTAACATGTAATGACACCCATAGAGTAATAAGATAATGTCCTAATTATTATAAACACATATGAATGTTCACTATGTAATATAATCCCTTTATCTATATAACTCATCAAGTAGGATTCATATGTGTTTCATTGACTTATATTCTCAATATTTCATTATTTGTGTATCTAAAATGATCTTGTTAATATACCATGTCTATAGAATTATGTTTTATCATTCCATTTTTATCAAATGGGAGAGATATAAACTTTTATAAATATTTAAGAGACACATACTTCCATGTTTATTCATTATTAACATATCATTTTTATGCATCCAATATACCAAAAATCATAAAGAATATAAGAAATAGAGTCTGAAAGGGTTAGGAAATTTAGAAGGATTTTAAATTTTCTACATTGATAAATAGTTAATTTTGAAATATGTAAATCATAATGAGGTTATATGAATTTTATCATTCTGAAAATGGTGTTTTTTGGATGATGTTCAAAATTTGAGTGATGTGTCGCCCATCCAAGAGGCCACTAAAATAGTAGTCTGGGCTGAGGACTCTTGAAAAGAACTTGATAACCTCATTCACATTGTGAATTAGTTATTCACAATGTGGGATGATTTCCGGGGGGGGGGGGTGGTAAACTGAGTGGTTTCATGACATTAAAAAGGTTCTATAGGGGGATTCCTGAGAAATCACTATTTGAAACTTAGTATCATGCCCTGACACAGGCTGTCCAGGCCCAGTAAATTCCTTTACCTAAAATTTTACATAGGGAAACATGTTTCCACGTGGAGAACTTCTCTATAAAAACATGACGGTGGATTTTAATTTATGGTATGGTTTTGGATGCCCCACATTTTATACCCTCAAATTCCTTATGAGGAAAGTGATTTGAATATAAGGTTTTAGTTTATGGGATCCCCTCAGATCTCATTCCTTCATTTTTGAAGTGTATTCTATTTTTTAAGATTCCTCTTAGTGATTTTTATCCTTTGTGATATCTAGATGTCTCTAATTCTATATACATTATCCTTTATCATTTTCTTATCGATTGATTCTGATTGAGAAATCATATGGCTAATCCACTTCATCTTGAGGAATTTATCAGAGTATGATGAGACTTTTGATCTATATAGTGAGAGGATATCTCATATTGGTGGAAATATTCTATTGAAGGTTTACGAGTTGAAGGTAGTTCATTGGGTTTTTCTTTTCAATATTTCCAATTTAAATACATTAAATTTTTTGTTTTGCATTGTCAAAAGATAATTATTTTTCCTAGATTTGTTTCGGATGAATGTAATCAACATCCCATGGATGGATGGTCGAGGATCTGGCTAGGAGGAGGAATTTAGTAAGTTTTTAAGAATGGGTTTATTTTTTAATTGGATATCAAGTTAAATTCTAAAATTTAAATAATTATAATTTAGTTATAATTAATTAATTTTAATTATATTTAAACTCATGGAATTTTAGGATGGATAGATGGAATTGGGTTATGCAGAAAATATCTTTAGGGTTGCTTGGATTAGAGTTAACTCTATTTATGTAAGGTTATATAGAGAAACTCCCAAATTTATATTTCACTATTTTCCTAGTATTTTAATTAAATGTGTTCACTATGGAATGACATGTGTGTGGCCTAATCAATTTGGTAACCATCTACCTTGATGAAACCATATGCAAGGAAACCTATCCACATTATTATAGTGACCCTCACTTTTCATACATTTACAATACAAAAATTTTCATAATACATAAAACATTATACAAACAGATGCACAAGGACCGTATTAGTTTAGTTTCTTTAGAAACTTGGAACAGAAATATTTTAACTTAGTGAAATATCTTTAACATTTCCCATAATGATCTTTCCTTTGGAATTTCTACTTAAAAAACAGTATTCATAACCTGGGGAAATCAAGAACAAGAAAGGGGTGAGATCAAACACTCATTAAGTGTAAACAAAGTATATTTGTAACCATATCAAGACCATAAGGTTTTGAGAACATGATCATCATCATTATAAGATCATACCTTGTATATAAAAAATCATAAACACGAATCATGGAATAAATATTAGTAGTTCATAAGGAAAGAATCAAAAGGAAATAAATAACATGATCTAAGAAATAATAATATAATAATAAGACATGGAATGGTGGAAGACACGTAAGTATCTAAAACCCCTATTTCAAGGATACCTACCAAGACCATTATAACATCTTTGGATCGGGTTAATCGGTATTTATTTCGCACGGAATCCGGGGAATGACCTCCTGGATGGGAGATTCAAACGTTCCGATCGGTTTCTAACGGGTTTGTTCGTAGAACCGGAAACATCCAATGATTTCACATCCGTTTGGACCTACATTCCAAAGGCAGGCGCTCATTAGCTTGTGGACTAATGAGGCTTAGGAATTTTCATTGGTCGAGAGGATGGGAGGTCGGACACATCACACCTTTTTGAGGGGAATTATTGTCTACTCCGGGACTCTCTTTATAGATTTGAGTTATGTTCGTGAATCCTTATTACATTACCAAGTATAAAATGAGCTTTCATTTAGTTTTAACAATCAATGATTAAATATGCAAGAAATTTAGAGAATCTTTTATATGTATTCGAGGTTCTTCATCAATAGAGAATCATCTATATCTGTTTAGAGATTCCTGGTCAATGGTATCCTTCAAAACATTTATATAAAAGTCTCTTGGTCATTATGATGACCAGGCTGGTTTTAAAGCCACTCAGTGGGGCACTTGAAGTTTATCGTCATTCAGAAGGACAAAGATTATTTCAAAGTTGGGATCGAACCCATAAATGGGCTACCTACGTATCCTTTGTTTTGGAAAAGGAATCAGAACCCACGTAGTTCGAGTAATGGAGTATGATGTTTATGATTGATGGCTCAAAGAAGAATGTCATAATTACTTTTACACTCTAAGCTCACGTGAGTCATGCTCGGTGTGAGAAACAAGAGGTATTCGTAAAAATTAGACAATTGTGCCATGAAATATGTAATCATAAGAATTTGTTTGGGGCTTATGCATGTATGACTACCCAGATAGATGAAGGTTTATGATTTACTTTTAGGGAGAAAATCCATGAACAGGGTCCATAAAGTTATATGTGCTTCATGGAGATTTGAATACTCTAATCTTGGGGCTTACTCCTAAGGAGGATGCCCAAGTTAGGAGGGGACTTATGATTGGGTTTTACTCCTGAAAAGGAAACCCAAATCAAGGGTAAATTAGGACTGGTTAAGAGAAATTTAAGGGGGCTTGGGGTTTACTCCTGAAAAGGAAGCCCAAGGTTATGACTGAGTCTTATTCCTGAAAAGGAGACCCAGGTTAGGGATTAAGGTTTGGGGCTTACTCCTGAGGAGGATGCCCAAAATTATAGGACTTGATTGGGGCTTACTCCTGAAAAAGGATGCCCAAGTTTGGGAACATTAAGAATTTGGGGCTTACTCCTGAGGAGGATGCCCAGATTAAAGGTTTTATAACTGGGGATTATTCCTGAAAAGGATACCCAGGTTAGGATTCTCTCATCTTAAAGGATGAGGTTGAATGAATGAACTCTCCGTATTTTAGTGACATAAGGATATTTAAATCACTAGACTTTGAGAGAGATTCCACAGAATTCCTTTCAGATAAGAAAGTCAAATCAAGAAATCATGCCATAAATGGCTTTGAAGAGTGTCTTGAAGACTGAATCTTGAAAAGGAAAGGTGTGATGGATTAAGAGGGGTAAAAATGGGCAAGATGGGCACCCAAAAATATAGAGGCGCGCAAGTCTTGCAAGGCGCGCAAGTCTTCCGTGGGCGCGCAAGTATTGGTCGCGCAGGTATACCTGCGCGGCACATGGTGTACTTGTGCGATTTTCAACCAGCATTGAAATACTTGAGCGACTCTTTTTAAAACCCTTTAGAATTTTTTTTGAGGTTCTTACAGAAAAGGGACGCGCAAGTTATATTGAAGGAAATAAGTCGGCGCGCAAGTGTTTGATAAGTTTCAACACTTAGGCCTTCCTTCTTCTCTTTAGATCTTCCGTTCTAGGTAAGAAATTACCTTAGAAGTGTTCCTGAAGCTTTGAGAAGAGACTTGGGCGTCGGGAGCTTCAATCCGAGTTTCTGGAAAAAAAATCCTCTCTAATGGGGGGCCCACAGGGTCTATTTATAGGCAAAAGAAGACCCCGGGCGGTTACCGGGCGGTTATCACTTAGGTCGCGCAAGTCACTTGCACGACCATAAGGTGTCGCGCAAGTACTTGCACGACCACTAGGCGGCGCGCAAGTGTACTTGTGCGACCATGAGGGAACTTGCGCGACCTATGGGAAATGTTCTCCTTGTTCATCCCTTTGTCGATTTTTGATGTTTCTTCAAAGGATGAATCACATTGGACTCAGATATTACCCTTTTCCGATTTTTAGATTCTGTGACGAAAGGAGCGTCAACAAAAGTCCCCCCTCAGAGTTGGATCCGGAGAGAAATGAGGATTTGACTCTGAGGAAATTGAATCCATCCAAAGGAAAAGGGGGCGCACAAGACTTTAGGGCACAGAGGGCAGTGCGCAAGTGTGCTGGAACTTGACTTTTATTCAGAGTTCCTTTGTCTTTTGTGGGCAGTTTAAAGTCATGCATTCCAGACATAAAGGGGATAATGTTTAAGGTCGAAATATCTTTGACCAAAATGGATTAAAATTGATTCAATTCCTTGAAAATTTATCTGAAAACATATTACCATACTCAAGTATGAGAGAAAATATGTAAACTATGGCTTAAGAATATTTGAATCCGAGGAATGATATGAAAAAGAGCTAAAAGGAATTAGAAGAAGTAGTTTCCAAGAATGAAGTTACTATTATTTAACCAAAACCCGTTAGGGGGTTGAAATATGGAGGGCCACCTATGGGCATTGGATGCATGGTCAAATAAATAGCATCTTTTGGCTGACAAGTCTGTTATGTGGACTGTTTATGCAAGGCCACCTATGGGAACGTGCTGCATAGTCAGGCAAAAGAACTCCCAGAAATTTACTTTCCTAGTGCTAAAAGGCAGTAAAAGTTTATGGAGATTCAAATTTTCTAAAGTATAGAGTTTGTTGTATGGAAAGAGGTACTTGAATATGGAGAAGATATTTCCGAACAAGAATATCAAAGAACTGGATGAATATCACTCCTACGAAGGTCTGACCCAAACGTAGGGAAGAAGAATAAACCATAGACTTGAATACTTTCAGATCATGAAAAAGGATATGGGACAAATATGTTAAGGATGGATATTTTTTGCGGATCCCTACATTCTGTCGTTTAAGACAAATAAGGACAAAAGATGCATTCTTCCCAAGAATGAAGTTACTATTATTTAACAAAACCCGTTAGGGGGTTGAAATATGCAGGGCCACCTATGGGCATTGGCTGCATGGTCAAATGAATAGCATCTTTTGGCTGACAAGTCTGTTATGTGGACTGTTTATGCAAGGCCACCTATGGGCACATGCTGCATAGTCAGGAAAAAGAATTATCAGAAGTTTGACATTTTTGTGACTAGAAGTCATGAAAAGGGTTATGAAGATCTGAAAATATTTAAGGTTAGGATTATAATACATAAAGATGGGTATTGTCCAATGTATATAGAGATACATAGGTCAATGAAAACCATAATCATGTTGTGGCTGGGTCCCGAATTGAAATTTTGGACTTCACTACGTATCTCATAAGAATGAGAATCAAGCCATACGTAGTTCTTGAAATGCAGTTTAACGTCGTGCAGGATGAAAGTATGAGTGATCTTAGTTTAGGGTCATAGAATTCGGACCATAATAATGAATACACAGTGTGTGTTTTCATGAGGACTTTTCAGCCAAGGGACTGAAAGTGAAATTTGGGGTTAGGCCCAAAAGACTTGGGACTGGATTCGAGGGACACTCGAATGTTCCTACGTATCCCATAAGGATGGGAATCAAGTCCACGTAGTTCTAGAACTACCCTTTGTACAAATTTGGTTCGTACATGTGAAGGGTGAAAGGGGACTTTAGTGCAATGATGGTTTTAACCTAAGATAAAAAGTTTAGGCATTACCATGTATGCACGTAGTCTTTTGAAATGAAACATGATTGAAAAAAATCAATGTCAATAATGGTTCCTTCTCAAATGAGGAAATCAAAGAATATTGTAGTTTATTGTCGTACCGAACAAAAGTGTTGTATAGTTTAACGTCATATAACAGGGACGAAAGTGAATCAATGTAAAAAATATTGATTCTAGGGGCGGTTTCACGAATCAACATCATATGAGATGGTGGTGAACCGATGTGAAGAGATTATTTTTGGGCTTGAACCCTGGGAGGTTGCCTACATACCCAGCCTGGAGGGCAAGGATCAAAGTCCGTGTAGTTCAATTAAAGAATGAATTAATGATCAAGTTGTTCTTGGGGACAATGATCTAATAAAAAATGTTGTTGGGACTTACACATGGTTAGTGGCCCAAAGGGAGTATTATGGTTGATATTTACTCTAAGCTCACGTGAGTCATACTCGGTGTGAGAAACAAAAGGTAATAACAACCTTAACGATGCACAGTTTAATGTCATGTAGGACATAAAAAAGGGACTATGCAGTTTAAAGTCTTGCAGTTAGGACTATTGGTGCTGCACAGTTTAATGTCATGTAGCAGGGACAAAATAACTGTTTAATGTCATGTAGGACATATTAAGGACTTTCTGTATAGTTTAGCATCATGTAGTTAGGACGATGGGGATAATACAGTTTAACATCATATTGGATGAAAGTGCGAATAGTTTAAGGTCATATTCATGGACCGTGGATGGTGCGGTTTAATGTCATGCTGGACCTTTGATGATTATATAGTTTAACGTCTTTTCGGACGTGAGGGACTTTTATATAGTTTAGCATCATGTATTTTAGGACGTCACAGTTTAACGTCTTGCTGGACATATTTGCAAATAGTTTATGGTCATATACATGGACCAGGGATGATGCAGTTTAAGGTCATGCTGGACGGTTCATGGAACTTTTTCACAGTTTAATGTCATGTGGGATGAAGTTGCAGTTTAAAGTCATACTGGACCATTGCTGTATAGTTTTAATGTCATATAGCAAGGAAGAACTGGTGCTGTACAGTTTAAAGTCATGTAGCTAGGACTAAGGTGAACCAATATGAGGATATCAGTTCTGGGGACTTTTTACAGTTTATCGTCATGCTGGACGTTGGAAGTTCCACACAGTTTAATGTCATGTTGCTAGGACACAATATAGTTTAATGTCATCTCAGACAAAATATAGGAACTTCTGTACAGTTTGATGTCATGTAGATAGGACGTAATACAGTTTATTGTCATGTAGGACATAATACAGTTTAGTGTCATGTAGGACAAAATATAGTTTAATGTCATCTCGGACAAAATATAGGAACTTCTGTACAGTTTAATGTCATGTAGATAGGACGCAATACACTTTATTGTCATGTAGGACATAATACAGTTTAGTGTCATGTTGGAAAAAATATAGTTTAATGTCATCTCGGGCATATCATGAACCAATGTGATTGTTTTGGATCTGGGAACAATATTTTGTGTTTATACAAAATACTTCTTCAGAAATCTGGCATTAGTTGGAGTCGTGATGTGTTCTCCATCCATTGAGATTAGAGAATATGCTCCATTGGAGTAGACCTTATGTATTGAATAAGGTCGTTCCCATTTTGGTTCAAGCTTGGGAGGCTTCTTTCCTGGTATCATTGGTGCTCTGAGAGCCAATACCAATTCTCCCTGAATGAATGAACGAAGATGAACGTTTTTGTTAAAAGCTCGTGCTATCCGATTCTGATAGATTTCCAAGCGGTGCAAAGTGCACAATCTTTTCTCATCTAACTGTTCCAATTCATTCAACCGCTTTTGGGATTGCTCATCTGTTGATAACTGATCACAAATGGATATTCTGAGTGAGGGCAATTGAACTTCAATTGGCAAGACTGATTCTGTTCCATATACCAATGAATATGGAGTTGACCGCGTTGCATTGCGAGTGGTAGTCCGATAAGCCCATAAAGCATGAAAGAGTTTATCAGGCCATGACCTCTTATCTTTATCCACCATCTTTTGCAGTATATTTGAAAGAGTCTTGTTGAAGGCCTCTATCTGGCCATTAGCCGCTGCATGATATCGAGATGAATGCTTGGACTTAATGTTGTATTCTTGATACAATTTCTTTACCTCAGAAGAACAGAAGTTGGTGCCGTTGTCCGTCAATATGGTATGAGGGACACAAAATCTAGTAATGATGTTAGACTTGATGAAGATAACAATGCATTTAGAACTGACTTCTTTGAGAGGTACTGCCTCTGCCCATTTGGAAAAGAAATCAGTAGCAGTAAGAATGTACTTAAACTGCTTGGCCGTAGCTGAAGGGTAATGTCCCACCACATCCATTCCCCATGTGGAAAATGGCCATGAGTATTTAGCTGTATGAAGCAACTCTGGAGGTTTATGAATGAAGTTGGCATATACTTGGCATGAATGACACTTCTTTGTGAAATTAACACAATCTTGTATCATTGAAGGCCAAAAGTATCCAAGCCTTCGAATTTGATCAGATAGTCTATGTCCAGACTGGTGGGAACCACAGACTCCTGCATGCACTTCTTTTATGACAGCCATTGTCTCTTCACCATCAATACATATGAAGAGAACTCCATCAAAACCACGTTTGTAGAGAATTTTCTCGAGGTGTTTTGGGCTATCATAAAGAGTAAAATTGACCACACGTCGCCGAATTTGTTCTTTCTCGGCTCTATCAGGTGGAAGTGTTCCATTTTGAAGGTATTCCCTGATAGGTGACATCCATCCTGTAGTATGACCATACGGTTCAGGAATGGGACTAATTTCATTAATTTCCTCTGTTCTGACTTGAACATTAGGTGAAATTGCACGACGGTGGGCAATACAGATGGTTGTTTCGTCCAGATTTGGATCTGCTAAAGCTGTGGCTATATTAGCCAGTGCATCAGCTTGAGCATTTTGTGATCTTGGGACATAAGAAAATGTCGGTTCTGAAGGTAATTCTGACATTAACTCTCTGACGTAATCATACAAAGGGATTAATTCTTCTTTTCTGATGGCATAATCCCCATTGACTTGTTTGATTACCAGGTCTGAATCACCTTTCACCTTTAAGTGATTCACTTGTGCTTAAAGCGCTAACTCCAAGCCTGTAATGAGAGCTTGGTATTCAGCTTCATTATTAGTACCACCTTCCCACAAAAAAAAGGAATAAGGTAACACTGCCTTATCTGGAGAAATGAGCACAATTCCTAAACCAACTTTGTTGAATTTAGGATTTTCCATTTTCTTCCCTGTTGGACTTCTAGAAGAACCATCAAAATACATTTCCCATGTTTGAGGACACTCTTGAATAGAGAAAACTTCCTCATCAGGGAGTTCGATATCTGAATACATGTCTTCCACTGAAGGATGTTCAGCCAGGAAATCAGCCAGAGCTTGGCCCTTAATTGCCTTTTGAGACACATACTGGATGTCGAACTGCTGTAGAATAACCGCCCACCTTTCCAGACGTCCTGTAAGCATTGTATGACTAAGGATGAATTTGAGTGGATTATTACGAGATACCAATTGGACCTCGTGATGTTGCAGGTAGTGTCTCAGTTTTTGAACTGCAAAGATTAATGCTAGGCAGCACTTTTCAATACTTGAATACCGGGTTTTTGCTTCAAGCATAGTTCTACTGAGATAGTAGAGACTATTTTCATTCCCAGCATCATTCTTTTGAGCTAGAAAGGCACCCAATGATCGCTCTAAAGCTGCCACATAGAGGATAAGAGGTCTACCCTCAACAGGTGGCATGAGTACTGGTGGACTCAAGAGGTATTTCTTGAGAACATCAAATGCTTCTTGACATTCTTCAGTCCACTGGTAAGTGACTCCTTTCTTCAATAATTTGGTAAAGGGTAAACTTTTGCCTGCCAAATTAGCGATGAAACGCCGAATGTAGGCTAAGTGTCCTTGAAGTCCTCTAAATTCTTTCAAATTCCGAGGAGGTGACATACCAAGGATTGATTTGGTCTTCTCAGGATCGTCTTCAATACCACGATGGCGTGCAACAAAGCCGAGGAATTTTCCTGAGGTTACCCCAAAAGCACATTTTAAGGGGTTCATCTTTAAATTAAGTTGTCGAAGCTTGTGGAATATGACTTCCAAATCAGCCAAGTGATCAAAACGTTGTTTGAATTTAACCACCAAATCATCTACATAGCATTCAACAAACTTTCCTAAAAGAGGTTTGAAGATACGATGCATGGCGCGTTGATATGTTGCACCTGCATTCTTTAAACCAAAGGGCATCACCCGGTAACAAAACACACCTTGAGGAGCTCTGAAGGATATATATTCCTCATCTTCTGGGGCCATTCGGATCTGATTATATCCCGAATATCCATCCATGAAAGAAAGTACTTCATAGCCAGCCGTCGCATCAATTAAGAGTTCTGTAATCGGAACTGGGAAATCATCTTTAGGACAATACCGATTAAGATCTCTGAAATCGATGCAAACCCTAATTTGTCCGTTCTTCTTCTTTACAGGGACAATATTAGCCATCCACTTGGGATATTGAACTTCTCTGACGAAGTTAGCTTTGATAAGCTTATCCACTTCAGCCTCAATTTTGGAAGCATAGGTTGGGTGTGTTCTTCTCACGGCTTTCTTGAATCCTCGATGTTCTTTTGGTAAACCCAAATGATGAGTAGCAACATCAGGATCAAGGCCAGGCATCTCTGTATAATTCCAAGCAAAAATATCTTTATTTTTCTTTAGAAAATAAATATACATCTCTTGCTCTTCAAGGGTCATGGCCGCACTAATTAAAGTGGGGCGTGGATCTTTCTCTGTACCCAGATTTACTTCTCTGAGTTCATCCACAGTGGTAGAGATACCCTCTTCAAATGCTGGAGGAGCATCTCTAAGATCTTCCTCTTCCTCTTCATCATGTGTTATTTCTTCCGTTTCTACTTGCAAAGTAGATGAAAAAACGAAATTCTCATGATCATAAGAGATGTCAAAATTTTCACATTTTGAAGAAGAAGCTTCCATTTCCGACCCTATTGATGATAAAGGGTCTTCTTTGGGAAATAAAGAGGAGATGATGGATTGAGAATCGACATCATTATTCACCTATGGTGTTTCTATAACTTCTTCTGGCCTGATTAACGAAGTATAGACTTGTTGGATTTTAGCAGACGAAATGAAAACGTCACCACTTATGCTTTCATCACTGCTTGGTAAGTTACCAATTTCTCCCATGTTGTCTGGATCGATTGCCGTAATTGACATTATGGATCTTTCCATAAGAGTATTTTTATTTGGGCCTATTTTGTCAATTTGACTGATAGGTAACACATAATCTGTACTCACATGTGAAAATGGATTTATTGGAATTTTTTCCAAACCATATGGAGCATTAACTTTGGTAATTTCCTTCATTGTAGTTTTTTCTCTTCCCTTCATGTGATAAAATTCCGCCTCAATGTATTTAGACTCACATGTATTGAACGGGGCCTTATCACCATAAAATGTTCCAACTTGACCATCGAAACAGTATTTGAGACATTGATGGTATGATGACGGAATAGCTGCATGCTGATGTAGCCAGGGTCTTCCAAGCAAGATATTGAAAGCTGAGTCTTGATCAACAATCATGAAATCCGAATTGGAAACAAGATCTCCAAACTGAGTTCTGAGCGTAACTTCTCCCAGTGGTTCTTGGTCATTTTTATCATATCCTTGCAACATCATGGTAGAAGGAGATAAATCAGATTCCGTGAGGCCTAATCGACGAAGTGTACGAATGGGCATGAGGTTGACTCCCGAACCATTGTCAATGAAAGCTCTTCGAACATCTATACCATTGACTTTTCCAGATAAGTACAAAGGTTTTATGTGCCCATGCACAACATCATCTTCATCTTTATCAGTAAAAGATATCACTGCATGGCATTCTGCAGGATTATTCTCTATGTGATAGATTTCAGCTGCAGCAATTTTAGCTTCAAACTCTTGAGGACTTGACAAAGCTTCGATGAGTGCTTCCCGAAGATCTCTTGACAGATTCAAAGCATCCAAAATTGATAACTTGGCTGGTACTTGGGCCAAGTGTTTCAATATATCATACTTTTGATCTAGAGGTCTGCGTTTCCCAATAGGAATATGCGGTTTAGCAGGTACCTTGGAAGCAGATGCTTTGGAAGCTGATGCATCTTTTATTGAAGCTGGCAACATCCTTGGTTTTGGCAGATTAGACTGATTAGATCCATTTACTTGCTGAGATAAAGAAGATGGAACTTTTAATCGGTCTTCCAAAATAACTGTGCCAAAACTGAGTTGGCCATTGGCAGAAGAACTTTCTTGTTCTTTTTGAGCTCGCTGAAGGGCTCTACCACGAGTTTCTGCTGCGTATACAGTGCTAGCAGGGGTAGAATTAGAGTAGTGGCTTCGGAAAGATCCATGTCTTCCCCTATATCCTGAACCTCTAGAACTTCCTCGGGTTCCCTTATTTGATACAGGGAATTCAGGTTCATCAAGACTGGAATATGGATTTGTTAATTGAATCATATTAACAGAACCAAAGATTAACTCTTCGTCTGATAAAGACTCTGCCTGGTTAGCCTGTTTAGGCTGTACCGTTTGGTGGGACGGTGCCCGTGGCTTCGAAGTAGATGGCATGAAATCTGCCAGAGTCAAAGACAATTTAGGCTTTGATACATACTAATCTTCTCCTGATTCCTCTTTCTTCTTTGAATTACACTGCCCTTTTGAGGATTTGTCTTTTGATGGAGGCTTTACTGCAGCTTTTGTAGGAGACACAATTGGCTTCTTCAATTGTGTTTGAAAAATGGAATGGGTCCAATTGATTGTCTTTCTGACCATCTAATCATCATATTTTTTCGCAGTTTTGCTTTTGACTTCTTGCCACTCCCCTCCTTCCTCTGGATCTGTAGCGGTAATACATACTACATGAGCTGAAGAACCCTTCAATTTGACTTGTCCCAAGTCGACCATCTTTTGCAGGAGGTCTTTAAAGACAAAACACTCCTGGATGGGATGCCCCAACATTTGATGAAAGGGAAAATAATTGGGACGGTCTTCATCTCTTTCCTTGTTTGGCCTCTTCGGCACTGGTAATTGAACCAAATTATTTTCCAGAGCTGAAATGAAGTAACCAGGAACTTGCTCACTTCGGAAAGAGTAAGTTTTACTCTTCATATCCTCAAATTGTTTTCTTCGTTGATCTTTTTGATCATTTGGACGAAACAGCCTTTGTTGTTGGCGTTCAGGAGGTGGATCCCTTCGAGAAGATGAAGGTTTTGAAGTAGAAATAGGTACAGGTGCTTGTTTAAGCATAACTGTAGCAGTTTCCGCTTTACCCATTCTCCTTCCTGGAGCTGATGGAATTATACGAGATTTAACCTTAGCCTGTATAAGGGAATCTTCAATATGTTGAGCGATTGAAGTAAGGTCTCAAAACCCTCTTGTGTATTTCACAGGGATCAATGGCGTGCGTAATTCGTCACGCAAATTTGCCACACAGATTGGCAACAATTCCTCCTGAGGGAGTGCTAAACTCAAGGAATAAGTTAATCCCTTCCAACGAGCAATGAAATCAGAGACTCTTTCATTCTCCCTTTGCTTGCAGTTTGTAAGATCGAAAACTGTCGTTTTTGGCAAAGTTGAGCTAAACTGAAGAAGGAATTTTTGACGAAGATCCTCCCATCCGATGACTGACCGGGATTGCAAGCTTGTATACCAGACAAAAGCTGGTCCTTGCAAGGTTCGCATGAAGCATCTGAGTTTCACTGCTTCTTGCTGCTCTGGAGTTCCCATAATAGGATCACAACAGGACACGTAATGCGTCAAATGTTGTTCGGGGTCGCCTGATCCATTGAAAGTAGGGAAAACAGGGTTTCCAAAACTGGATGGAGGAGAAATTGAATCTACCCATTCTGGGTAAACTTTCTTTTTAGGTTGAACTTGCGCCCGTTTCCCTTCCATAGTTTCTAACCGAGCTGTTAATGACTCAATATTAGTTATTAACTTTTGAGAAACATCAGGTTGAACTTGGTTTTGGGTAGGTGCAATGAATGGAGCTTGGACAGACGTGGTGGTTGGTGCTGCAACTGATGGTAGTGCTGCCAACCATTGTTGCATTTGACCCGTAGGATTAGACCTCTGAGGGTGTACTGATAGAGGAGGATATTCCTAATCCATCTCAGTAGTTACAACAAATTCCTTTGGCTGTCGGACTTTATCATTCTTAAGAAGAAGACTACTCTAAAGTAGTTCTGCATTCAACCTTCTTAATTCTTTCATTTCTTCCCCCTGTTGTACAAACCTTTGCTCTAATGAGAGTGATTGATCTCCTTCAGAGGAAGGGTGATAAGTAACCTGATTCTTTCCTTTCCCCTTATTGGATCCTTTTCGGAGAGGGGGAAGTGGGTTACTTGAAGGAATACCCAGATTTTGGGTAAGCCTTTGATTACGTGTGCGCACACCTTCTTCATTTAAGTCTGTGTGCGCAACTTCTTGAGCAAGAACCTCTTCGTCTGATCCTTCTGATTGAGCCTCATCTGGTGAATCAGCAGCAATGACATTGATGACATTAATGGATGCATATTGCATGGAATCCTTTCTATCAGCATTTCTGTGATATTTTCTTCTTCCATGTCCATGATGAGACATGGAATTTCGTTGACTTGATCCCTTAGGAACTTCTTGGAGAACCGTCACTTGGAGAGAATCTCCTGATAGCTTGGCTCTTCGTTCCTCTTGAGGCTTATTCCCTAATCGAGAGAATACTGACTTTCTATGAGGGAGGGATTGAGGATTTGAAAAAGTCCCCAGTCCGGTAGACTGGGGATGTTCCTGCTGCTTCCGCTCAACTCCTCGAATCCCATTTGTTGACTCTGAGGGTTGGGTTAGAGAAGTCCCCAGTCTGGCAAGCTGGGGTGTCTCTTGACATGCTATATCTGAGATCTTCTTAAAATATCTCTTGATCTTGCGAATTTTAGTTCAGAAATTAGCTGGATGCATTAACCTGTATCCACTTTTATCACGTGGTTCAACAGACCGTTGGATGATTTCCGAAACTTCTGTCATTTGATGATGTGTTTGCTCCAAACGAGAGGCTTGTGCAATATTCTCGCCTGCTTGATGTAGGAGCAATTCAACAACTTGTTCTCTATATACTTGATTTTGAGAGGAACTAGTTGAAGCCTGTTCTTGAGCAAGCTTTTGATTATGAACAAAGCCCATTGACTGTGGCCGGCCATGGGCAATAACATTGCATGAGACCATTTTCGGCGGGCTTTGCTGACCGGAAAGCACTATGAAATTTAGTGCTCCGTGAACACTCCATCCTCTGATATGAACATAAGATGGAGCATTGGCAATTAACTGACACAATTTTCTTAGTGCGCCAAGGCATGAACGTTGAAGAGTTATCTGTTGCTTTTCAGCCTTCAGATACCGAGAGACTGATAGAGATGCCAAATCAATCTGACGTTGTAACCCTTCTATTATCTTAATATGATTTTCATTATCACCATAAGATAATACTTTCTTCTTCAATTGACAAAGAGTATTCCATATGTTGAGACGAATATCATGGATTCCCTCATCCGTCAACATCTTTGGAATGTCGTACTGGGAGTTAGCCAAAGGCCAAAACATGACTGGTACTTCACCTTTTTCCAGTTTTTTCCTCATGTTCAGCATTTCCTCTTTATCATTGAATGAAGATTCTTCTACCTGTTTGGACCAGAGTTGGTGTTTCCTTGTTGCTTCATCGGATTCGACAAGATTGGTAGAGAAATCACTATTCATGCTGGAAGATGAATGACCCAGGGATGGTTCGGAGAATAACATGAACCCCAGGCTATCTTCTGATGGAGAAAGAGTTTCACCTGCCGATAGTAAAGCATCAGACATGACTGGTTTTATGTTTTCAAGTGCCTCGAGATAGGAGGGATTTCTCGTCATTACATTGCCTTCTGAATAATTTTCGAGACAACGTGAATCACTACTGCTTAGAGGACTTTCGCAGCGAAGTTCATCATCATGAGGAGGACCGTCATGATGGGTTACAGCAAAAGATGAAATCTCTTGCTCCTTGGTCTTCTGACCACACAGAGGGTTCCTGTGGCTCTCATCTGAAGAAGAAACTTCAAGATTGACCGAATTTTCATGAATCAAGTCTTCATGAGGAAGTGTCTGTTGAAGACCTTCTGAATTAATGTTCCCGTTATTGGGAACTGAGGGAGTAGAATCTTGAATTCTGACAGATAAATGTCTGAGGGCTTCAAGAACTCCAACATCGAGCAAGGCCTTGTTGCAGATTGGCCTTTGATCTCCTGACTGTGATGGGTGGATCTTTTTCATAGATGCCTTCTTACTCGCTTTAGAAACCACTTGATGACGAAAGTGATTGCTCTGAGCAGGTGTATGTGCCTGATCAGGAAAGATGGTCAGGTTAGGCTGACGATCTCCACTCAAATCAGGTGTATGTGCCTGACTTGGTTGTCCGTATGATATGGGGGAGTATGCCCCATAACCCTCTTGGATTGGAACAGATGTGTGTGTTTGTTCCGGAGTGAATCGTTGATGTGTCACTCCATTGCTAGGGATAGATTTATGTGTCTGTCCCTGAGATGATGCTGAAGCTGTTATGATATCCTGGCAACCATCCAGAATATGAGCAGGAATTTTCTTCTGCTCTTTCACCATTGACAAAATATGTTTGGTGACTTCAGCCGCCGGAACGGGGATATACGTCCATTCCGGGCTTGGAGTAGGTTTATGTGCCTGCTCTTGTCCTCCTTTTCCTGTCAGTGAATCCTGACAGTACTCAAGTGTGGAGGCAGAGAGTTGAGTCTGCCTCCTATTTGTCGTCGGGAATTTCCGACTGACTTCTCCGTGCGCTACCAAGCGAGACTGTTGGTAGGCTTGATTAGTATTAGCAGGTGTATGTGCCTGCTGATTACACTTCGCCAAACGCGGTTGACGAGATCCATCATATGTAGTCAGACGAGCCTGCTGACTAACTGGTGATGTATAAGCAGGTGTATGTTCCTGCCTATGGTACTCCGCCGGAATTGCCTGGCGGGATCGGCTTGATGCTTCCAGACGAGTCTGCTGGACAGCGGAATTAAAACGGGCAGGTGATTGTGTCTGCTCGTTATTTGCCACCAAGTTAGGTTGGTGGACTTCTCCGGAGATGGAAGGGATGACAACCTGCCTATTGTTAACCGGATTCCGTCTCTGGCGGTTCATCTTGCCTGCTCGGGTTCAAGGAACCTGAGCTGAATACCTGGAGTCAGTACCCTCATCATGTTGAGGGCGCACTACCGCATGAGTCTGGCGGCGATTGTTGATGGGAGCCCTTGAGAAGGACTCCTGTCTTTTTGAATTAAGGTCCTGCGGGACCTGCTCATTCACTTCCTCAGAGTAAGGGAGTGAATGGAAATTGCGTTCCAGGGATAACGACCCGAAACAGTTAGAGACGGTAGTCAGCACCGCCTGCTTCTTGATCGCTGGCCGCCGTTGTCCGGACGACCAGGTAGAGTTGTTAACTTGGAGGTCTTGACGAGCGGCCTCCAGAGTTGGGATAGTACCATTGCGACGGTACTCCTTAACCAGTGCATTAGAAACCCAGCGTTGAAGATGCTGAGTTGGTGATGTCATTCTCAGAGCGGACGACGTTCCAGCAGGAGTAGTAGCATTGGTTTTCACAGCAGCAGACCTCACAGTAGAGGTGTTCACAGCAGCAGTATTCACAGAGGTGAATTTAAGGAAAGCCATTTTGCAGAAGATCTTGAGAAAAGAGTGCCTGTTCCATATAATAGACATAATCAAGATGAATCCGGCCACTGCATCTTTTGGATGAGCACATATCAATGATTGCTTTGTTGGCCCAAGGGTCCTAACAAATAAGAAGAACATCACTTTAACTTGGTTAAGGATTCACGTCGGGTTCACCATTTTTGTTTCTCATGGAATCCGGGGAATGACCTCCGGGACGGGAGATTCAAACGTTCCGATCGGTTTCTAACGGGTTTGTTCGTAGAACCGGAAACATCCAATGATTCCACATCCGTTTGGACCTACTTTCCAAAGGCAGACGCTCATTATCTTGTGGACTAATGAGGCTTAGGAATTTGCATTGGTTGAGAGGATGGGAGGTCGGACTCATCACACCTTTTTGAGGGGAATTATTTTCTACTCCGGGACTCTCTTTATAGATTTAAGTTATGTTCGTGAATCCTTATTACATTACCAAGTATAAAATGAGCTTTCCTTTAGTTTTAACAATAAATGATTAAATATGCAAGATATTTAGAGAATCTTTTATATGTATTCAAGGTTCTTCATCAATAGAGAATCATCTATATCTGTTTAGAGATTCCTGGTCAATGGTATCCTTCAAAACATTTATATAAAAGTCTCTTGGTCATTACGATGACCAGGATGGTTTTAAAGCCACTCAGTGGGGCACTTGAAGTTTATCGTCATTCAGAAGGACATAGATTATTTCAAAGTTGGGATCAAACCCATAAATGGGCTACCTACGTATCCTTTGTTTTGGAAAAGGAATCAGAACCCACATAGTTCGAGTAATGGAGTATGATGTTTATGATTGATGGCTCAAAGAAGAATGTCATAATTACTTTTACACTCTAAGCTCACGTGAGTCATACTCGGTGTGAGAAACAAGAGGTATTGGTAAAAATTAGACAATTGTGCCATGAAAGATGCAATCATAAGAATTTGTTTGGGTCTTATGCATGTATGACTGCCCAGATAGATGAAGGTTTAGGATTTACTTTTAGGGAGAAAATCCATGAACAGGGTCCATAAAGTTATATGTGCTTCATGGAGATCTGAATACTCTAATCTTGGGGCTTACTCCTTTGGAGGATTCCCAAGTTAGGAGGGGACTTATGATTGGGTTTTACTCCTGAAAAGGAAACCCAAATCAAGGGTAAATTAGGTCTGGTTAAGAGAAATTTAAGGGGGCTTGGGGTTTACTCCTGAAAAGGAAGCCCAAGGTTATGACTGAGTCTTATTCCTGAAAAGGAGACCCAGGTTAGGGATTAAGGTTTGGGGATTACTCCTGAGGAGGATGCCCAAAATTAGAGGACTTGATTGGGGCTTACTGCTGAAAAAGGATGCCCATGTTTGGGAACTTTTAGAATTTGGGGCTTACTCCTGAGGAGGATGCCCAGATTAAAGGTTTTATAACTGGGGATTATTCCTGAAAAGGAGACCCAGGTTAGGATTCTCTCATTTTAAAGGATGAGGTTGAATGAATGAACTCTCCGTATTTTAGTGACATAAGGATATTTAAATCACTAGACTTTGAGAGAGATTCCACAGAATTCCTTTCAGATAAGAAAGTCAAATCAAGAAATCATGCTATAAATGGCTTTGAAGAGTGTCTTGAAGACTGAATCTTGAAAAGGAAAGGTGTGATGGCTTAAGAGGGGTAAAAATGGGCAAGATGGGCACCCAAAAAGATAGGGGCGCGCAATTCTTGCAAGGCGCGCAAGTCTTCCGTGGGTGCGCAAGTATTGGTCGCGCAGGTATACCTGCGCGACACATGGTGTACTTGCGCGATTTTCAACCAGCATTGAAATACTTGGGAGACTCTTTTTAAAACCCTTTAGAATTTTCTTGAGGTTCTTCCAGAAAAGGGGTGCGCAAGTTATATTGAAGGAAATAAGTCGGCGCACAAGTGTTTGATAAGTTTCAACACTTATGCCTTCCTTCTTCTCTTTAGATCTTCCGTTCTAGGTAAGAAATTACCTTAGAAGTGTTCCAGAAGCTTTGAGAAGAGACTTGGGCATCAGGAGCTTAAATCCGAGTTTCTGGAAAAATATCCTCTCGAATGGGGGGCCCACAGGGTCGATTTATAGGCAAAAGAAGACCCCGGGCGGTTACCGGGCGGTTACCACTTAGGTCGCGCAAGTCACTTGCACGACCATAAGGCGTCGCGCAAGTACTTGCACGACCACTAGGCGGCGCGCAAGTGTACTTGCGTGACCATGAGGGAACTTGCGCGACCTATGGGAAATGTTCTCCTTGTTCATCCCTTTGTCGATTTTTGATGTTTCTTCAAAGGATGAATCACTTTTTTCTTAGATATTCCCCTTTTCCGATCTTTATATTATGTGACGAAAGGAGTGTCAACAGTATTGTACCTACTTCGGTCTAGGGATACCCTCCCATTTACCCTCTTGTAGCAATCTTGGGTTGTCCTCCTATGTACCCTATTGTTTTAGGATTGGGATGCCCTCTTGTGTACCCTCTTGTTTCTGTCTTGGTATGTCCTCCAATTTACCTTTTTTTAATGATTGGTATGGCCTCCCATGCACCCTTTGATCTCATTAAGCATTTTTCATTATCTAATGAATTAATGGGAGATATAGGTCCTACCCATATCATAGTGAAATAATACATACATGTTCCTCAATATCATAAATAATTATATCATAACTGATTAAATGAAATTGTTTTCATAAACATTTAATCAAATATTACCCTATCTAAAAAAGAAAAGGTTCATAGTCATTTAATCAAATAATATCTTGTAAAAGGAAGCAAAATTCAAAAGAATATAACTCGCGCAAGATAAACTGGTGTCATAAGAATAATTACATAAAAAATAACATTCAAGAAATAATATGAATAGAACCTTTGGATAATTTGCTATAAGTGCATGAGTAACATCAACATATGTCATCTTAGATGGAAAATAACTTGGAAATATATTTTGAAAAAATTTATTGTGGAAAATATCCTCATTTCTTTTAAAAATGATCATTATAACTTAAAAACCTTTCAAAAACCATTTTCCTAAAAATAAACTTAAAATATTATAATTAAAACTTTTAAAATTATTTTCAAACATTTTTCTTTGAAAACATATAAAGAGATCTTAAAAGGGTTTTGAAAACAATTTTCTTTCAAAACTTATTAAAGGAGATTGAAAATATTTTAAAAGAATTATATTAAAATTATTCACAAACTTATAAATGAGGATTAAAATAATTTTTATAACCAATTTTCTTGAAAAATGTATAAAATGAAGCTTTGAAATCATTTTGAAAACCGTTTTCCTTAAAAACACTTATGAAAAATATTATAAAATTTTGAAAAAAAATTCCTTAATTTTTTTTTAATAATTATAAAGAAGTCATCAAAATGTATTGAAACTCATTTCATTGTAAATTATTTTTAAAAATATTTCCTAAAATGTAATCTTTTAAAAATGCAAAGGAAGTTTCACATAAATGATGGTAGCTAAATCTGTACTTGTCGTATTGGGAAAGCAGATCATTCCTCTTACATGTTAAAAGGTTAGAAAAATACCTTGTTAGAAAAGTGACCATAATATTTCTTTGAAAACATTATTAATAGAAAAAAGGGGACCAATGTCTTTTAATTATTATAATAAAATAGTATAATATTCATGGAAACCCATTTTATAAAAATTGTTTTGAAGAAATAAATATTTTCGACCGAAGAGACGGTAAAGACGGTACATATTAAAAAGACTTTTTTAAATATATTATATACCCAAGAGTAGAAAAATTGTACCAATAAATGAAAATTTAATGAATAACCAGAGTAGAATAAAATTCATCAATTTTCTTGAGATATGGATTATAATATTTTAAAAAAGTAAGGACAATCAGAAACAAACTCGAGAAGTAATGAGATTGTTTCAATAAACACTTATAACTTATTAACTTTGGACCATTATGTCCATGTTAGAAATTAAAATTAAATGATGCTTAAAATATCATTTAATTAATTTTATTAAATTTAAAACATTTAAATTTTAATTATATACACATCGAAAAGGAATTTAGGTGCATAATAAAACATATGTCTCAAATAAATGAAAAATGAGACAAAAGTATATTACCGATTTGGTATCTTTTAAAACATTAAACCCATAAAATGAGGATCATATAATTAATTGGTAATTATCTATAAATTTAATTATAATAATAAATTTAATAAAATCATGATTAGTATACACACCTAACAAAATTAATGTATGGTGAATAAAGCATGTATCTTATGGAAATAAAATGTAAGATGAAATCCCCTTACTTTCTGTTTTGACTCTCGTCATACTCGTTCAAACCTCATGTATAATTAATATAATTTTATTACACATCTATCACTTAGACATATTTTTATATTTAATACTTTACATGGTTTGATTATGACATCATATTACCATCTTTTTAACAATTTTATGTTAAGGTTTCACATTGGGTTATATCCTCTTTGTTCTTCGCATGTGTCTTAATTTTATATATATATATAGTCATTATAAAAATATCGTGATTTAAATAATATAAAACATTATATAAATATCATGTACATTAATTATATGTGTATTATAATATTCAATAGAATATATAAGAATTAAATGGAGTACACCTTTCACGTACGCATGAACGTGGTTTCCATTTAATAGTTGTGTTGAATAAATGTAAGTAAAGGAAATATATGTATATATATATATTAAAATAGAATTATTATAACATATATATCATATAATTTCACTAAAATAATCCTTCATAAATTCCATGTAGTGTGTGAATGAATCACATTACTTTGAGGGGGCAGTAGTCCACACTTCCTCAAACGAAACTATTATATTTACACCAAATGGAATGTAAAAAAGGATTGATGTTATAAAAGAATTAAAGTAGAAAAAATACATAATAAATATTATATATATATTATATAAACGTATTTTCCATCATAATTTCCACCATTATAGGTGGTAAAGGAAAAATGAGCAATCACCATTTCATGAGGTGGTACTTCTTCGTACACATAAACAGTATGTTCGTTACCCATTAAATGGAGGTTTGTGTAAGTGTATGTAGAAACATTAGAATTGAAAATTACTATTATATTTTAGACAATTGTTTTCTTATAAAAAATGGGATAAATATAGTGGAGGTCTGGAGATAGAAAATAAAATAAAGGAGTCTGATAAAAGATGTTACCACTTAATTGGATAACTTCTTTTCATTTGTGACAAAAGGGATAAAAAAATTTCATTTTGGTAAAATGGATTCTTAAATGATTACTTTATGGATCTTTGGAATTGTATTTGGTAGAGTTTTTTCAAAAATAAGTGGTTTTAGAGGTGTAAAAACGAGGGAGAGGTGTTGGCCTTTTATAGGGACGTGAAATGACACACATGGTATTTTTGGAAACTAGGAAGGTGTACCAACGTTTTTACCTAAAATAGTTATAAAAAACTAACAAAACTAAATAATGGAAGGTTAATGACCATATAATTTACAATAATAGTTTGTTTTAAAATTTTATACGTTGTTTTGGGTCTTAAATTTATGTTTAAAGCTTTGTTAACCTAATTTTTATCTTAACCATTGTAATTTATTTTAATCACTTTCAATAATATTTTTATACAAAAAAGTTACCTTATTAGAAATTTCAAATTATTTTGATTCAAAATATGGAGTACATTTTTCCTAGTTATAATCATATAAGTGGCAGAAATTAATTTAAACATAATCCAACTAATGGGACTACACTGCAGGTTTTTATAGTAAAAAACTTCCAAAAGATAGCTATGTT
Organism: Viscum album; assembly: GCA_963277665.1. NCBI lineage: Eukaryota > Viridiplantae > Streptophyta > Magnoliopsida > Santalales > Viscaceae > Viscum > Viscum album. The sequence goes on from OY728125.1 coordinate 1,620,849,303, forward strand.
TTTATCCCTAATTTCAAATTGAAAATAATTATAATTACCAAAATTAGATTAATTTATAAAATTTTCATCTAAATAAACTTCAAAATAAGTATTAATATAATTTTACCTTATAAATGAATTATATGAAAAAGCGGTTTTGAATAAAAATTCAATATTTTTAATGATTCATTAAAAAATGAATCCTTAATGAAAAATACCAAAAAAAATTCCGAACCTAAATGTTATGTTTATCTATCAAATATGAATTTTTATTTTGACATATTAAACCAATAAAAGTTCCAAAAATGGATTTATTATAGGTTATTCATTAAAAGGTGGTAAAACTACCTTTATAAATATATAAATTCTTAATCATAACATTGGGTTTGTTCTTATATATATATATAATCAATTGTATGATTATTAGAAATATTTTCCTGAACATATAATATATATACATCATTGATATCATTCACTATTAGTAATTAATTTAACTTATTAATATAAATATTATGTTTCACATAAAAATAGATTGTTATAAAATCACTCCCCTTATATTAATTTAGTTTCTATATTATTTTATAATTATTCAACAACCAATGAATTAAAATATTTATATTTATAAATTTTTAAATAATATAATCTTAAATTTAAGGGCCATATTATATCCTAATAAATAATAATATTTTAATAATGAACTATTGTTCAGTAACAATGGGTTGTACATGTTACATAATCTATTAAGGAATGTTAGTCTTACATGCAATGTAAGCTAGCCTCGGTGTTCCATGTAGAGGAAGATAAAATTTATGTTGTGTGTAGTTCACGATTAACTTTTTGATTCATATAACTCAATACAAACATAGTTCCTTAATAAAAAATAAACTATTTTCAATGCTACATGAATTGAAAAACATTAAAATGAATAAACTATTTCAAAAACAATAATTCACAAAATCTCAGTGTGTTACATTATACCCCACTTAAAACGAATTTCACCCTCTAAATTCATCTTGGTTATTAAAGGTTTAATATGTGAATGCTCCTTTTATAGAAACCCACATCGTAAAACTAAATCCAAAAAATTCCTTTAAAAAGGGAATGTTGGTAACATAATAGTTACCCAAAGTAACATGTAACTAGGGTTCCACATAAGAGAACATAAGTGGAATGTGAAAACATAGAATTGGAGGAAAATCATAAATATTTACAGGGACTGATAGAGTTCATCAATCCCAAAAAAATTGAATGATCAATTAAAATTTGAGGGACTCAGAGTCATAAATCTAAGATGATTTAAATGGTCATCAGTTCAACAAAAATAAAAGTATTAGGGTAACAAATTTTTCTAATAAGTATCTTATCTTTGAGTGATTATTTTTTCAACAAAAAAATGTTAGGAAAGATACTTACATGTCATATTTTTATAAACAAAATTTCATTCTTTGGTTATTCCTTTATCAATTTCCATTTCATCCATTACTTCAAGAAATGGGTGTTCAAAAATAAATGTCGATACCTGATGCAAAAAAATAAACATTTATCATATATTATAGCCCATAAAATATTGAAAGGTAAAAATATTTGTCTCTAAAAATACTAAAAAATTCAATATTTTTAATAAATTAATCTCTGAACATAAATATTAACACCACTATTTCAACATAAATAATTATTCATAAAAAATAATTATACATTAACCAGGACATCTTGTTCATCAAGGTTAGGCATGAAACCCTTATCACCCTTCAATAATTGTTTCAAGAACCACATCCTTTCAGAACTTTATTGGTTGTCACCCAACTTATATAATGTCCTTTTCAAAAACCACACTAATATAATTTTCAAAATAAATAATATGGACATCCTTGAAATAAGTTTGATCACAAAATTTCCTTCTAACCAAGGTTTTCAATATAATCATAATACATAAATATTTTCTCTAAAGTTTAACTTAAAATTTTCATGAATTGTTAAACTTATAACCATTCTAAAAGATAAAAATAAAATCCTTTAGAAAGTAAATCATGAAATCAACTTAACATCGATCCACTATATATCCCAAATTATCTTGTGCATGTCAAATTCCACACACGTGATGTATGATGGATCTAGGTTGGTTTTGAAATTTGAAATTTGAATTTTGAAGATCTATGTTTGAAGGTAGTAAGTGGTTGTATGGTTTCCGGTTTTCCTTAAACTGGTTTGGGGTACCGGTTCCCTTCAGCCGGCTTCTGAAAATGAAAAAAAATGATTACCAGGAATTACCTCATCATAAATTCTCCTGAAACACAGTAACAACCGGAATTAATATAAATAATTTTGTAAATAATTCATGCTTAATAATTCCATATATTATTTTATATATTCCATAAATACAAGAGTCTTTAATCTTCATCCATGATTGCATGAACTACTTGTCAACAAGTCCTTAATTATTTCTAAGGTAATCATTACCATCCAATTTATTTATCCATATCTCATGTATCTTTATCCAAACAACAATATCTTTATATAAGTAACATATTATATGTTATCTTACCTTAGTAAAAATATCACCTTATCATTAAATAAAATTTATTCTCTCGGAAACATTCAACATAATCTTATAAATCATTAGAAAAAACATAAAATGTACAATAATTATTTATTTCACTATTTATATATCATAATTCCTAAATCCCAAATACATAAAAAACAACCATTTATCTACTTTATCCATAATTCATAATAAGGATGCCTAATACTTTTACTTGATACCTATTTCCATTCACATTTCATTTTTAATCTCATAATCTTCAAAAAAAAATAATTGTTACTCACACAATAATGATGATTCTCTTTAAGGGATTTCCTCTTGGGAAATTGAGCTTAATAATGACCATTTATTCCTCACTTCAAACCATTAACCATCAATGATGTCATAGGGAGGAAAATATTCTCATACATTTCATTAAATGAACTTTTAATTTTTCCCAGGAAGTAACTTTATTTATGTCCTTCTTTTCCACTGTCAAAACATCTTCATGTTCCTCTAAGATACTCACATAGGTGATTATTTCCACATTATTAACACAAAGGAAACCAAAACATCTTTCATCCATGGTCTCCATTACCTGAACTCTCAATGAACTCCTCCCTTATTTTCCTTTGTGAGTTTGAGAGTTGGTTTTGGTACATTATGTTAGCCATGTTATATTAAAAATTATTATGCATGATCACAACATATTTCACTCTTGTGATCATCCCACCTAACAAATCATCCGCAAAATTTCCATCACATTAAATGTTAATCATGTTTCTCCAGGTTCTTCACAGTTACTAAAACTAGGAGAATAATTTTAGCATTACACATCATATTAGAAAAACACATAGTCATGAAATGAGTTTCTTATAAGATTTCTAAATAACGATACCATCCTTAATTGATGACTCCCTAGTTTCAACCTAGGTTATTCATAAACATCTTATATTTAAATCCTTCATGATTTTTTATGAGTAATTATTAAATTCCTAAATCATATACACTATGAGTGTAAAAACAGGTGTGCATCATGGATCATTGTAATTTACCAAACTACCCTGATTTAGTCTCATAACATCTTGTCAGATCTGTTATACATAGCTACATCTATTATAGAGGAAAATACACTTGTAGTATCTAGAGAGGGATGTATTTCATGGAAACCACTCAGTCAATCCTTCACCAAAATTCCAGGAAATTTTCCTATATTTTCCTTATCCATAAACTAATCCTTAGAATTTCCTTAGGGTTATCACTAATTTTTTATCATCCAAACATCCTAAGGTTAATTAAACATTTCTCTAAAAATACCTATAGAGACCCACTCATTATATACATTGACATTACATAACATTTTATGGATTATTAAAAAATTATATAAATAAACACTCTATGACTGTATTAGTTTAGTGCCTTAGGAATCTTTGAAGAAAAATATTCTAACTCAGTTAAATATCTTCAAATTTTCACATAATTATATTCCCCCTTATTTTTTCTACATAAAAATATTTATTCAAAACCTAGGGAAGGGTAATAAAAGTAAGGGGTGAGATGAAATACCTAGTAAGGGTAAATAATGGAAATTTGTAACCATATCATGAACATAAGGGTTTAAAGAACGTGGGTATGATCATTAGACGATCATACCCTACATATCAAAAATCATAAACATGAATCATGGAATAAATATTAGAATTTAATAAGACATGAATATTAATTAAATAAAGAACATGAGCCATGAAAGCATAATATAATAATAAGACATGGAATTATGGAAGACATATAAGGATATAAAAACCATATGTCAAGGCATCCTACCAAGACCTTTGTAAAATATTTGGCTTGGTATCATCATCTGTGTACCTCCTTAAGACTTGGGATACCCTCCGGTGTATCCACTAGTTTTGGGCTTGAGACTTCCTATTATGTACCCTCTTATTTCGGGCATGGTATTTACACTCGTTAACCCGCTCGATTTGGATTGTTATATCCTCCCATATACCCACTTGTTTCTAGATTTAGCTTCCCTCTTGTGAACCATTTGATAATAGAAAACATTTATTATTAAAAAATTCATTAGAGAGAGATATTGGCCCAATTTATCTCATAGTTAATTCATACATACATCTTCCACAAGATCAAAAATAAATAAATCATAACCCATTAAATGAAATGGGTGTAAAAAACAAGTAATCATACCTTACCTTATTGGAAAAAACAGGTTTCATAATCATTTCATCAAAGAATAACTGAAGAAAAGAAGTGGGTTTCAAATGAATATAACTCGTGAAAGAGATAGTTTTTTCATAAGCATCTACCCATTAAAAAAATTAACCATTAAAGAAAGAATATGAATAAAAACTTTGGATAATTTCATAAAATTTCATGATTAACATCAACAGATGTCATCTTAGATGTAACATAAATTGTAAAAAATAGTTTGAAAACATTTCTTCAGGAAAATTATATTTATTATTTGAAAAAAGGAACTTTACAAAATAATAACTTTTGAAAAACTTTTTCTTGAAAATATACATAAAAATTTAAAATGAAAATAGTTAAAATTTTTTGGAAAATATATTCTTTGAAAACATATAAAGAGATATTGAAAACATTATAAAAACCATTTTCCTATTATACTAATAAAATGTTTTTTTAAAGTTATGTAAACCATTTATTTTAAAATAATTTTTAAACTTATAAATTAGGAATGAAATCATTTTTAAATTTGTTTTCCTTGAATACATATTAAATTAATCCTTGAAAACATTTCAAAAACTATTTTCCCTAAGAAAACTTATAAAAAATCCATAAAAACATTTTGAGAAACACTCTCTTTATAATTAAATAATTAAACTATTTTGAAAAACATTTCATGACAAATTATTTTTTTAAAACATTTCATTAAAAATTAATCTTTTATGCATGAAAAAAAATATTCACATAAATAATGGTGGGTAAATTCATACATGTCGTATGAGGTAAGAAAAAATTCATTTTCCAGGAAAAAGGTTAGAAAAATGCCTTGTTCTGATAGAGATAAGGATATTACTCTGAAAAAATTATTAAATGAAAAAAGGAAAATTTTCTTTTAAATATAATAGGAGAATTTTAGAATATTCATAGAAGACGATTTTATAAAACATGGTTTTTAAGGAACACAGATTTCTGAATAAAGGGAGTATTTTTAAGAAAAACACTTTCTTAAATATCTTATCTACAAAAGAGTTGAAAAATGTTACAAATACATGAATATATCAATGAATATAATAGGAAATTTTTTTATCAATTTTCTTGAGATAATGATTATAATATTTCAACAAAGTAATCATAATCATAAACAATATTGAAAAGTGATGAGATTGTTTCAATAAAATCTTATCATTTAGTAACTTTGAAACATAATCCCCGTGTAATAAATAAAAATTACATGTGGATTAAATAATCATTAAATTGAATATGTTAATGATATGACATGTCAAATTTACATATATACACGTAATAAAAAATGTAGGTTCATATTAAAACATGTGTCTCAAAGTAGGAAAATTGTGACAAAAATGTCTTACCAATTTTGTAGCATTAGAAACATTAAAACCATAAAATTTAGCTCATAAAATGGATATATAAATACAAAAAAATTTAATTATAATTATCATTTAATACATCCATGGTAATTATACACACCACCCAAAATGAATAAGTGGTGAATAAAGCATGTATCTCATGAAAATAAAAAGTGAGACGAAATCCCCTTACCCTATGTCTTGACTCTCGTCGTAATCATTCAATCCTTGAAAATATTAAATATAAGTTTATTATAAATCTATCAAAAAAAATTTCTTTTAACTTATATAACATATGGTGTTATTATGTCTTAATATAAATTTCTTGTAATCAATTATATGTTAAGGTTTCACATCAGGTAATATCTATTTTGTTCTTCACATGTGCCTTAATTTGTTATATCTTTAGTCCTAAAACATATATCACGATTTACAGAATATAAAACATGATATAAATATAATTTATATTCATTATATGTGTATTATAATAATCAGTAGAATTTATAATTTTGAAATGGAATACACTATTCGTGGAGACGGTAGGTCATACATACACATGAACACAAGTTCTGTTTAATAGTCATATTGAAAGAATGTAAGTAAATGAAATATATGTATATATATTATAACTACCCAAAGTTTTATCAATGGAAATACCTCTTGATCTAATTAAATGTCTCTTTATGTAAAATGTTTATATAAAATGTCAACTTCTTTGGTTTTATGTTAAGAATTTTGACCATTTCTAATATAGTCGTTGAACAGTGATCACATGATTAATATAAATATAGGGCTTTAACAAATCCAATTTACTTAGAAAAAAGAATCTATGGCCTCATCCAGTAGAATTTATCCATATGAATCCCATTTTTCGAAGCTTGGAAGAGAGGAAGCATCCTTGGGTTTTTCTCTTGACCAATCCCAAGTTGAGCTTCATCATGTCAAGCTCGAACGAGACTGTCTACGGGAAAATTGGAAGTTAATAGAGATTACCACTCGAGCGATGTTATCTGAGCCACCCCAAGAGTCTGTCACCATTGCACACCTTACCCTTAGGTCTTATGCGGCTATTTTAAGGGGTTATGTAACAAATTACTAGTACTATGTTCATGTACATTATTTTTGTATATAATAATGAATATACTTTCTTGTCATTATCCATACATTGTAAATAGTTTTTAAAGTGCAAATAGTGTTTTTAGTTATTATTTAATTAAGAATTATATTTTATTAAATTAAGGGATTTTTGAATTAAATAATATTTTAATAAAATATTATTATTACTATTAAATTAATTTTTTTAAATATAAATGATCTTATAATTTTATGAATGCAATTGTAATTTTTATTAAGGTTTGAAAGCCATTTTTGTCAAAACATGTGAATTTTTTATAAATGTCTTTTTTTATTCAAAAAGTGAAAATTAACATATTTGGAAAATTATTTAGGTAAAATAAATGTTATTTTTGGAATAAGGACGTCGAAATTCTCTAACGGTGAATTTTTTTATAATTTTCTGAGACAGCCAAATTCTTGGGTAAAAATTAAATACCATTTAAAAATATAATGTGTTTTATGACATCATAATGACCCAATAGTGATTTAATAAAATACTATAAGCTTTAAGTTCCACCAATATATGTTTTACCATTAAAATAATGTGATTTTGGGTTTGTTTGACTTATTTTACATAGCATTAATGGACCCCTCTGGACTTATTAAAGATCTTGTCTTTTTAAATTATTTTCCATGGGAGTGTGACTCACCTCCACATAATCAACCCCATTATTTTAAGAAGTACGGACTTTGGCCTTATAAAATATTGTTTTTCCTCTTATATTTAAAATAAACCATGGGCAAAAACCATGAGATGATCTGTGGTTTGGATCAGTTTAATGTAAGGGGTCCCAAACCTAAATAATAAAGAATTCACTCACCTTTTCTATATAAACCCACCCATGCTCCCACTTCCTCCTCACTCAAAGCCTTTAAAGTTCATCTAACCTCTGCCCTAATCTCTCTAGAAGCCTCCCAAGGTGCCTCAAGCTCCCAAGAAGCCTCTATCAAGCCTCTCTCAAGCCTTCGGAAGCACACTTCCAAGTAAGGGTTTTCCTTCCTTTCACTTTTTTTGTCCAATTTTCTTAATATCGTTATCCCATTTAATTTAAATTATAAATGTTAGGGTATGGTTTCGAACCTCCCCCATACTTCCCTCTTATTGTTTGAACGATGGGAGACCCCTTTCTCTCTCATTAAATGCCTCCCATGTACAACCGTTACTATGTCGAAGTTCCGAAAGGACCTTCTCTCTCCTCATTTACATTCAAGAAATACTTTTGTATCAAGAATCTAAATTCCATTACAATTGTTGGGTCATGTATCTATATGACCCCCTTACTGTCCATTTCATGTAGATATGATAAGGCACCCCTTTATCTCTCATTAACCATTTTTTTATGAATTCTTATATCACACCGTTATACTGCCAAAATTACACCAATTTTCTAAGCCAATGCCACTGTGTAGTGAATACCATGCCCATTTCTCCATAAAGGGTATTCACCTTCATGAACATTTACTTATTGATTATAAATTTTCATTACACATTCCTTTTTCATGGAATAAATTATTATGTTTTATGAATCCATGTTTTATGATCCATGTGGCACACTTATGCATGAAATGAAATGTTTAAGAAGGGTGCACCCTTATAGTGCTCCAATGCATTGGGTAAAGTATAGTATCATGATACGTCATGTATAATGAGTGTTGACTCATGCTAATTCAAGTGCAACGAGCATTTACTTGTGCTTAATGTGTAATGAGAATTTACTCATGCTTCATGTGCAATGGGCCTTGGCTCATGCTAATTCCATGTTAAGTGTTGTTGCCACATTTCCATGTTATGATTATCATGCTTTATCACGATTTATGTCCATGTTTCTCTTGTGATATATTGATATTACTATTGTCTAACATGTATTGTACTCCTCAGGTATTCCATTTTTGTTTCCTTACTGGGCTTTATAGATCACCCCTTTTCTAATGCATGTCCTCAAGTTATCCCATGAAATGCTAAGTACGAGGGAATGTAGTGGTAATGTAAAGGAAGTTTTCAATAAAGATGTTGTATTTCATGGTTTAAGTTGTTATTTAATGATCCTAATCCCCAGAGACACTATACCTCTCGATCTTCCATGTTGTATCAGGTAAATAGTTTATGTAATAAATCATGTTTAAGTTTGTAATAAAATCAGGGTTGTCATAGTTGGTATTAGAGGATAGGTTTAGTTATTTTTGGGATTAGGATTAGAAAACCCTTGAAAAGCCTTAGATACAAGACTAAGTACAATAAAAACGTCCCTAAGTTTTAGTGAGTATTGATTAAGTGGGTCATCAAGCAAATACATCCCTGTCTAGATACGAGCAGATAAAGGCGGCTCTGGCACATATGTATCCTAGGGGTTAAACCCGAAAACACCACTTTGAGCTAGACTCGAACGAGAACTGGTGCACGACAATGGGCCTTGCTGCACTCTTGGTTACGAAAATCCCGGGGATATGCTTTGGTAAGTTCACAAGCTTAGTATGAACCCTTATTAAGGGAACAAAAAAACCCCTAAGAATATATGTTAGAAAGTAGATCACGAAAAGACTAGATTGAAGCCTATATATTCATAAGTTAAGGAAATAAAATTTAATTTATAAGTCATAAACTTTTTCCTTTGGATTACTCTTTATGTGTTACCCCTAAATTTCATTTTATTCCAGCCAATGGCTAGTAATAGGAGGACTCAGGCTAACAACCGATGTGAAGATCATTTTGATGACTGTACTAATGAGATGCCCAATCCAATGGGAGCGGGAATCACGATCTTTGGCACGCTTCTCTATTAGATAACTCAAGCTTTGAATAGAAAAATTGGTCAATAGGAATGTTCAAACCCCCCTAAGAAGAGAAAAAGTCGCTATCGAGAGCTTCATGAGACAAAGGCCTCCTAATTTTAGTGGATCATCCGATCCCACAATCACTGAACAATGGATCAACTCCATTGAAAAGATCTTCACCATCCTTCAATGTTCTGAACAAGAGAAGGTTCTTCTGGAAGATTATAGAATGGAGGGTGAAGCTGATCAATGGTGGACGTTGATAAAAAATATGAAGCCTGAGGAGGATATCGAGGCGTTGTAATGGAAGGATTTCCAGAAAATGTTTTTTGATAAATATTTTCCGCGCACCCTCCGGCTTAAGATGGAAAGGGAATTCCTTTACCTCAAGCAAAAAAAAGAGAAATCTGTTGGAGCGTATGAGGCAAACTTCACAAGGCTTGCACGATATGCTTTCGGCTTTGTCATTACCCCCGAATGCAAGGTTGACCGCTTCTTTAGTGGGCTGAAGCCTAGCCTACAGAAAGCATTAGCGATCCGTGACTTAAACAACTATGAGGAAATTTTCCAATGTTCCCTCAAGGATGAAATGGAGATCGTGGAATCACAAGGGTATCATAGAGACAAGAAGCATAAGGTGGACTTCAATGTTGGTGGTCCGATGGATAAATCCAATAGTGCTAATAAGATCCAACACCCCACTTGACAAAAGTATGGAAAGAGTCACCCTGGAAATTGCCTCAAGGGGACGAGGAAATGCTTTAGGTGTGGAAGAGAAGGGCACCTAGCTATTAACTGTCGGCAAGAAAGACCCACAGCTGCGATAGATGAGAGGAATGCTCCATTCAAACCTCAACGTGTTGTTCATTACTACAACTACAAAGAACTGAGAAACTTTTCAAATCGGTGACCTAATCCAAGGTTTTTCAGAGGCAACCAACAACCTCCAAGGCAGTAAGGAAGAGATTCTTCCATCACTTCTACCGAAGTGAACCCCGACAACGAAGTGGTGACATGTATGCTAGTTATTCATTAAAGAATAGCGAATGTACTTTTTGATTCAGGTTCTATGCATTCTTTTATATCTCGAAAGTTTAGTATAACAATCCCAACACCACCATAAATAATGAAAGTGAAGATGTCGGTGAGTAAGACAAATGGGGAAATCATTGCATCCCATGAATATAAGTCCTCCCCTATTATAATCTGTGGATTTAATTTCCTCGAGAACCTCATCATACTCCCTCTGGTGGAATTTGATGCAATTATTGGCATGGATTGGCTTTCCTTATATAGAGCCAACATAAATTGCCGGGAGTGGGAAATCACACTCTATATGGAGAATGGACCCCCGATTCTTTACAAGTGTAAGGAGGAAGATGAATCTCCTTTAGCTCCATCATCTCAAGCATGGATATTACTGCCCTATGAGCATGCGTATCTGGATCAGATGAATGAGTCCAAAGAAGAAACCATCCTTGGATAAATGCTTATTTTGAGGGAATTTGCTGAAGTGTTTTTCCGAGGAACTGCTTGGTCTTCCTCCTAGAAGAGATGTTGAATTCTCAATTGAACTTATACCAGGGGAGCTACCAATATCCAACACTCCATATAGAATGGATATCGTGGAGCTTGAAGAGATGATAAAAAACTACAGGAGAATCTGGATAAAGGGTTTATACGCCCAGGTTCTTCACTATGGGGTGCACCAGTCCTCTTCATCAAAAAGAAGGATGGGTCAATGCGGATTTGCATCGATTATCGTGAACGTAACAAAAATCACGATAAAGAACAAGTATCCTCTTCCATGGATCGATGACTTGTTCGATCAGATGTGTGGAGCATAATACTTCTCCAAGGTAGATTTGCAGTTGGGATATTATCAAGTAATGGTGAAGAAGGAAGATGTCCCCAAGACTGCTTTTCGCACAAGATACGGGCACTATGAATTCATAGTAATGCCTTTAAGACTCACTAATTCTCTAGAAATCTTCATGGACATGATAAATATAGGCTTTAGAGATTACCTCGACAAATTTTTGGTAGTCTTTATAGATGATATTCTAATATACTCCAAAACCAAGGAGGATCATGAGGAGCATTTAAGAACTATACTAGAGACTTTTTGCAAGGAGAAGCTCTATGCAAAGTACAGAAAGTGTGAGTTCTTGTTGAAGGAGGTCTTATTCTTGGGACATATCATCAAAATCATTGTGATATCTCTGGATCCCTCCAAAACTGATGCAATTGAAGGATGACCGAGGCCAACATCCACAACGGATATCCGTAGCATGTTGGGGTTAGCTAGATTTTATTGACGATTTGTGAGAAATTTATCATGATTGTCCAACCCTCTTACCAAGATAACTTGAAAGGGAGTAAGGTTTTCTTGGAGTGATGAATGCAAGGAAAGCTTCAAGGAGCTGAAAAAGAGGCTTATCACTGCGCCCGTGCTCACTTTACCCACAAGTGGGGAACCTTTTGTGGTATTCAATAATGCTTTGAAGAAGGTCTTAGGCTGTGTGATGGTGCAGAATGATAAAGTGATATCCTATTCCTCAAGGAAGTTGAAAATCCATGAGCTAAAATATCTAACACACGATCTGGAGTTGGCGGCAGTGATCTTTGCCTTGAAAATCTGGCAGCATTATCTCTAAGGGGAGAAATTTAAGATATATACTGACCGTAAGAGTCTTAAATATATATTGACACAGAAATAGCTTAATATGCGCCAGAGAAGATGGATAGTGCTCATCAAGGATTATGACTGTTCAATACATTACCACCCGGGGAAAGCGAACAAAGTGGTATATGCCCTAAGTATAAATGAACCAATGATTCTATTAATGATGAGAATTGAGAAGGATCCTATCTTCTTAGACTTGATGAATATGGACATGGGAATCAAAAAGAAGGGAACATCATCAATCCTTTCACAAATGATTTCTCAACCGTCTCTTTAGGAAAGGTTAAAGGATGCTTAAAAGGATGACGTAAGAATTCCAGAAAAAGTAGAAGCTATCGAAAAAGGGAAATCCTCAGAGTTTAATGTTAATGAAGAAAGAATTGTGCGATTTGGGGAAAGACTATGTGTTCCATCAAGTCTAGAGCTGAAGAAGGATCTTGTGGATGATGCACATAGTTCAAATTTCTCTATTCACCCAGGGAGAACAAAGATGTATCGAGATCATTGAGAAAACTTTTGGTGGGATTATATGAAGAAGGAGATCGCTATATATACATCAAAGTTCCTGGTGTGCCAGCAAGTGAGGGAAGATAGGCAGAAGTCTAAGGGGATGATGCAACCATTGCCCATACCAGAATGGAAATGGGAGAACATCACCATGGACTTTGTCACCGGACTTCTGAGGACATCCAAAGGCAACAATGCAATCTGGGTTGTGGTGGATCGTCTTACAAAGACTGCACACTTCATTTCTATTCAAGAAGATTTCTCATTGGATCAACTGGAACAGATATATATTAGGGAAGTGGTAAGGCTGAATGGAGTACCACTATCTATTGTGTCTGACCGAGATCCAAGATTCACCTTTATGTTTTGGAAGAGTCTTCAACATGCTCTGAATACTTAACTGAACTTCAGTACGACCTATCATCCTCAAACTGATGGCTAATACGAGCAGACTATCCAAACACTTGAGGAAATGTTGAGAGCATGCTCAGTGGACTTTAAAGGAGGATGGGATCAACATCTTCCTCTGGTTGAGTTCTCTTATAATAACAGTTTCCACTAGAGCATCCAAATGGCACCATATGAAGCCCTGTATGGGAAAAGGTGTAGAACACCGGCATGTTGGGATGAGGTCGGTGAACGTAAGCTTCTTGGACCAAAAATGGTCGAAGAAATGGTAGAGAAGGCGAAAACCATTCAACAGCATATCAAGGTAGCCTAGAATCGACAAAAGATCTATGCAGATAACCGTTGACGAGAATTTGAGTTTAAAGTTTGTGACATGGTTTTTTTTACGCATATCTCTATGGAAGAAGGTCATGAGGTTTGGAAAGAAAGGGAATTTAAGTCCAAGGTACATCAGTCCCTTCAAGATTCTTGATCGTGTTGGGGCTGTGGCCTATCGACTAGCACTTCCACCTACCATGGCCAAAGTACATGATGTTTTTCATGTATCCCTCTTAAGGAAGTACATACTGGACCCTTCACATGTACTCTCTTCTGAGGTGGTACAGTTGGAGGAAGATATTTCTTATGAGGAGAAACTAGTGAAGATCTTAGAACATAGAGGAAAAGTTCTAAGAAATAAGACAATGCCCCTCGTCAAGGTGTTGTGGCGAAATCACATGTTTGAAGAAGCGACTTGGGAATTAGAGGAAATGATGAAGCTAAGTTACCCACATCTATTCTAGTATGGGAAAAAGAAATTTTGAGGGCGAAATTTCTTAAGGGGGGGATATTGTAATGACCCAAAGTTTCATCAATGAAAATCCATCTTTATCTAATTAAATGTCTCTTTATGTAAAATTTTTATATAAAATGTCAACTTATTTGGTTTTAAGTTAAGAATTTTGACCGTTGTTAATATAGCCGTTGAACAGTGATCACATGATTAGTATAAATATAGGTCTTTAAAAAATCCAATTTACACAGACAAAAGAAGCGATCACCTCATCCAGTAGAATTTCACCATACGAAGCCCATTTGTCAGAGATCGGAAAACATGTGGCATAATTGGGTTTCACTCTTGACTATGCCCAAGCTGAGCTTCATCATTTCAAACTCGAACGGGACCGTCTACGGGAAAAGTGGAAGTTGATAGATATTACCACTCGAGTGATGTTAATTGAGCCACCCCAAGAGTCTGTCACCATCACACACCTTACCCTTAGGTCTTATGCGGCTGTTTTAAGGGGTTATTTAACAAATTTCTAGTACTATGTTCATGTACATTATTTTTGTATATAATAATGAATATACTTTTTTGTCATTATTGATACATTGTAAATAGTTTTTAAAGTACAAATAGTGTTTTTAGTTATTATATAATTAAGAATTATATTTTATTAAATTAATTTATTTTTTAATTAAATAATATCTTAATAAAATATTATTATTATTATTAAATTAATTTTTATTAAATATAAATGATCTTATTATTTTATGAATGCAATTGTAAATTTTTATTAAGGTTTGAATGCCATTTTTGTCAAAACCCGTGAATTTTCGATAAATGTCAGTTTTTGTTTTAAAATGTGAAAAATAACATATCTAGAAAATTATTTAGATAAAATAAATGTTATTTTTGGAATCAGGACGTCAAAATTATCCAACGGTAAATTTTTAAAAAATTTCTGAGACAATCAAATTTTTGGGTAAAAATCAAATACCGTTTAAATATATAATGTATTTTATGACATCATAATGACCCAATAGTGATGTAATAAAATACTATAAACTTTATGTTCGGACAATATATGTTTTTCCATTAAAATAATGTGGTTTTGGGTTTGTTTGACTTATTTTACAAAGCATTAATGGACCCCTCAAGACTTATTAAACATCTTGTCTTTTTAAATTATTTTCCATGGGAGTGTGACTCACCTCCACATAAGCAACCCCATTATTTTAAGAAGTTTGGACTTTGGCCTTATAAAATATGGTTTTCCTATTCCCTTTTTCAAAAACCATGGGGAAAAACCATGAGCTGATTTTTGGTTTGGATTAGTTTAATGTAAGGGGTCCCAAACCTAAATAATAAAGAATTCACTCACCTTTCCTATATAAACCCACCCAATCTCCCACTTCCTCCTCACTCAAAGCCTTTGGAGTTCGTCCAACCTCTCCCCTAATCTCTCTAGAATCCTTGCAAGGTGCCCCAAGCTCCCAATAAGCCTCTCTCAAGCCTCTCTCAAGCCTTTGGAAGCACACTTCAAGTAAGGGTTTTCCTTCCTTTCACTTTTTTTGTCCAATTTTCTTAATATTGTCATGCCCTTTTAATTTCAATTATAAATGCTGGGGTATGGTTTTTCACCTCCCCTATACTACCCTCTTATTTTTTTAATGATGGGAGATCCCTTTTTCTCTCATTAAATTCCTCCCAGGTACACCCGTTACTATGTCGAAGTTCCAAAAGGAACTTCTCTCTCCTCATTTACATTCAAGCAATACTTTTGTATCATGAATCTAAATTCCATTACAATTTTTGGGACATGTATCTATATGACCCTCTTACTATCCATCTCATGTAGATATGATGAGGAACCCATTTATCTCTCATCAACCATTTTTTTATGGATTCTTATATCACGCCGTTACGCTGCCAAAATTACATCGATTTTCTAAGCCAATGCCATTATGTAGTGAATACCATGCCCATTTCCCTATCAAGGGTATTCAATTCAATGCACATTTACTTATTTATTATAAAGTTTCATTCCACATTCCTTTGTCATGGAATAAATGATTATGTTTTATGAATCCATGTTTTATGATCCATGTGGAACACTTATGCATGAAATGAAATGTTTAAGAAGGGTGTGCCCTTATTGAGCTCCAATGAATTGGGTAAAGTATAGTATCATGATACATAATGTGCACTGAGTGTTGACTCATGCTAATTCAAGTGCAATGAGGGTTTAATCATGCTTCATGTGCAATGAGAATTTACTCAGGCTTCATGTGCAATGGGCCTTGGCTCATGATAATTCCATGTTAAGTGTTGTTTCCACAATTCCATGTTATGATTATCATGCTTTATCATGCCTTTATGTCCATTTTTCTCTTATGCTCTATTTATATTCCTATTTTATAACATGTATTGTACTCTTCATTTATTCTATGTATATTTTCTTACTGGGCTTTATAGCTCACCCCTTTTCTTATGCATAACCTCAGGTTATCTCATGCAATGCTAAGTACGAGGGAATGTAGTGGTCATGTAAAGGAATTTTTCAATAAGGATGTTGTATTTCATGTTTTAAGTTGTTATGTAATGATCCTAAGCCCCAAAGAAACTAGACCTCTTGATCTTCCATGTTGTATCAAGTGAATAGTTTATGTAATAAATCATGTTTAAGTTTGTAATAAAAGCAGGCTTGTCATATATATGTATATATATCATTATTATATAATAATTATTATATAATATATATAATATATTATCCCTAAACCAATCCTTAATAAATTCCATGTATTGTGTCAACGAATCACATCGCTTTGAAGGAGAGGTAGTCCTCACTTCCTCAAATGAAACGATATTATTTACAAAAAATGAAAATTATAATCATAAGTGTTATAATGGAATAAAAAATAGAAATAAATAATTAAAAGAAATATATCATTTATAAATATATATCCTACCATAATTTCTACCATTAGAGGTGGAAAATGAAAAATGAACAATCATCGTTTCGTGAGGCGGTATTTCATCGTACAAGTAATCAGTGTGTTTATTACCCATTAGATGGAGGTGTGAGTAAGTTTAGGTCAAACCATTATCATAATAACATAATATTATATTTAATATATTATTGTTTTTATAAAATCATTTAATAAAGAAAGTGAAATTGGTGGAGCAAAAAAAGAAAAAATCTTGAGAGAAGACATTACCTCTTAATGGCCATGTTATATCCTATTAAATAATACTATTTTAATAATTAATTATTGTTAGGTAACACTTGATCTTGCGTGTTATGTAAGACATCGAGGAAACACAGTGTTGTGTGTAAATAAGATAACCCCAGTGTTCCATGTGGAGAAAGATAAAATTTATGTTGCATTTAGTGCTTGATTAACATTATGTTGTATATAATGAAAGACATAAATTGTGTTTTAATATAAAATAAACTATTTTCAGTGTTTTTTGAAATGAAAAATATCAAAAATATTAAATTAATTCGAAAAAGATTAATTCAAAAAATATTGAGGTGTTACATTCTACCCTATAAAATGAATTTCTCCCTCCAAATTCAACTCGGTTATCAATTTTTTAATATTTGAAAGTTTCTTTCTTAGAAAATTGCATCATAAAACAAAATCCTAAAACTACCTTTAAAAGTGGAATGATGAAACCCTAATGGTCCCCCAAAGTAACATATAAAGAGGGTTCCACATTGGAGAACATATGTGGAAAGTGAAAAAATGGACTTGGAGGAAAATCTTAAATGTTATAAGGGAGTGATTGAGGTCCTTAATCATAAAAAAATGATCACTGAAATCTTAAGGGCCTAAAATTCAAAAATCTATGATGATTTAAAAGGACCTAGCTTCAAAGAAATTAAGGTATTAGGATAGTATGTTTTTAATCATTATACTATATGTGAGTAATTTATTTATTGACCTATAATGTAAGGAAATATACTTTTTAATTTTCTATAAACAAATTTTCATTCTGTGGTTTTTCTTTTATCAATTTCTAATTAATAATTCAATAAATGGATGTCCCAAAACTATATTTGTTTCTCGAAGAAATAAAATACAATTTTAGAAGATATTATGACACATAAAATAATAAAAATTATAACTATTTGTCTCTAAAAATCCTTAAAAATAAATATGGTTAATACGTTAATCTATGAATGTAAAAAGTAACACAACTGTTTCATCAAAAATAATCATTCATCAAAAATAATTATACATTAATGAAGACATCATGTATGTCATTGGTAGGCGTGAAACCCTTATCATCCTTCATTAATGGGTTCATGACCTATGGCCTTTCTGGAATTGAATGGTTGTCTCCCGATATACATTTTTTCCTTTTTTAAAACCACACTAATATAATTTATAAAATAAATATTTTGTACATCCATGAAATAATGTTAATCGCTAAATTTTCTTTTAACCCAGGGTTTTAATACAATCTCAATACATAAATACTTTTTCCAAAGTTTATCTTAAAATTCTCATAAAATTTTATCCTTATAAACCTTCTAAAATATTAAATTGAAAAACATGGGAAAGAATGTTATAAAAGAAACTAAATATTGATCCCCCATATATCAGAAATTATTTCTTAGTTGTCACAATAAAAAAATGTGAATAACTTCGTCATATATTCTCTTGAAACATGTTAATAACCTGAATTTCTATAAATACATCTTTAAAACATGCATGCTTCTCTATTCCATAGATTTATAGATATATTCCATATATCTAAGAATTT
This sequence comes from Viscum album, assembly GCA_963277665.1. Classification (NCBI taxonomy): domain Eukaryota; kingdom Viridiplantae; phylum Streptophyta; class Magnoliopsida; order Santalales; family Viscaceae; genus Viscum; species Viscum album. The sequence goes on from OY728125.1 coordinate 1,620,868,397, forward strand.
GTAAACATAATCCATGATAGTATAAAGTACATGTCAAAAATTACTTAATTAGTCCCATGGAAATCAATACCATCCAATTTACTTATTTATATCCCACGTATATTTTTCCAAACAAAAATATCATAACATAAGTAAAATATTTTGGGTTATCTTCCTTTAGTCAAAATATCACCTTGATAATAAATCACTTTTATATTCTATCAAAAACATTCAAAATAATCTTTCAAATACTTAGGGAAAAACATAAATCGTGAAATCCTAGTTTATTTTACCATTCATATAACATAATTCCTGATTTCCAAATACATAAAAACATTGATTATTACAATTAATCCATAAGGCATAAGAAGGATTTGTTATCCTATTACGTAGTACCTCTTTCCTTTCACATTTTAGTCATAGTCTCATTATCTTCAGCAATATAACCATTTCTCACACCACCTTGCTGATTATCTTCAGGGGATTTCTTCTTGGGACATTGAGCTTCATAATGGCCATTTATTCCACACTTAAAACACTTATCCTTCGATGATGTCTTACAATGGAAAATATTCTCATCCATTTCATTAATGAAACTCTTCATTTTCCCATGCATTCACATGATTTATGTCCTTCTTTTCTACTGTCATAATTTATTCTTATTCCTCTAAGACACTCACTTAGGTGATTCTTTCTATGTTATTGACACAAAGGAAATTGAATCCTCTTTCCCCTATGGTCTCCATTACATGAACTCTCAGCGAACTCCTTTCTTGTTTTCCTTAGTGAGTCTAAGAGTTGGTTAAACTACGTTTTTTTAATAATGTTACATGTAAACTAATTAGTCATGATCAAAACATCTTTCACTCTGGTGATCATCACACTTAACTACTCATTAGAAATTTTTTTATCTCATTCAACATTGAAAATGTTACTATCGTTTCCCACTATTGACTAAAACCATAAGCATAGTGCGATCCTTACTTATCATATCTGAAAACCACAGATTCATGAAATTAATTACTTATAGGATGTCTAAATAGAGACACATTATTTAATTTATGATACTCTATATAAGTCCCCAGCCTTGAACATTACTTAATCTTGAGATATTTCAAGAATACACCTTGAGGATCTTTTCAGGTTTAGAGTTTTAGAGAATTAGATCATAAAACATGCATTACATTCCACATTTAAAAAAAGTGTTTACATAAAAGATAGTACTCAATTTCCCCATCAACGGAAACATATTTAAAATAAAACATGGATTCTTCCTTGACACTTCCTTGACATTATCATCACATCATGTACCTTTCCCTTGACCTGTGAAAAATATTTCAAAAACATGGGATGAGCATAAAATGCTCAGTAAGGGATCTAAAAATATGTAAAGGAAACATGAGTACATGTATAAATAAGAATCAATGAAATAATACTCTACTCATAAAACATAATCACTTTAACATACCTCATCAAATCAGGAATAAATCATAGGAATCATAAGACATAAAGGTAACTTGAGGCATTCAAAACATTCTTACGTAGGGAGTAACCCTCTTGGTTACGTTTGTAATACCCATAAAAGTATATTCCCTAAATATCTTCGGAGAAACCTTAATGTTTAACTACATCACGTTACCCAATGCATTGGAGAGCTATATCAGGCTCACCTGCCCTTAGTTTATCATGAAACCACCCGTTTTCATAATAATGCCCAAGAACTATAACATAATCGTATCACATAAAACATGCATAAAGGAAACATAACATTTACACCTTTCAATCACAAGATATCAATACAACACATTTATATAAAAAAATTCTGAAAACCATTTTCAATACCAAAATAAAAGAAAACTAAAACATGGTATTTATTTTTTTCTTTTAAAAAAAGGTATGGCTTGTAGAGGAAGCCGAAACTCAAATAATGGTCACGACGGTGGAGAAGTCGTTGTCGCTGCATACGTACGACAAAAAAAAACATTCCTTTTGTCGTTTAGTAAAACACTTTGTATAAAAAATATTCCTTTTGAATAAATGTAAATTTAAAAGGGGTTTATACACCATATAAAAGAAGGTTGTGTATAAAACAAAATATGCCTCAATGAAAGGATATTGAAACGATGTCCCATACCTCGGGTCTGACTTGACTCGATCGTTCTTTAACCTCCTGAATAATAAACTTGAGTTAATTTATAATTTCTTAAGAACCCTTTTCAAGTTCATTATTCCTTTTATATCACTTATTACCATGTCATGAACACTATGTAATTATTTATGTTAATAACGGTCGTTTTAACGATCATTGGTACTTGAGTCAAAAATAAACCCTTTATAATTACAAGTTTTTCATGTATCCATTATATCAAGAGTTATACTCATGATTTAGATATCATATATATCAAATATATCTAGTATATACATGCATTTATAATATTACATAACGTTTAGAGGTAAGAAATGAAATGCACCGTTCATGGAGACGGTAAGCCGTACGTACGCATGAACGTTACTTTCATTTCTATTTCTTAGTTTATGGAATGGAATAATAATGATATAAAGGTATATTATAATTCCAGTATAATATAATATATAATATCATTAATTACATCCTTTATACGTCCCACATATGGCATTAACGAATCAAATCACTTTGAGGGGGCTGTAGTCCGCACTTTCTAAAATGAAGATATCGCGTTTACCCATAATGGAAACCATAAAGGTATGGAAGAAATGAAAAATAAAGAAGATTAAGGAAAACATAAACATATTATATATAATATATAAATATAGTGAAATATTAATGGACAACATTGAATGTGTTAAAAGAATATTGAACAATCATCGTTTCGCGAGGCAGAAATTCACCATCCACAGAAACAGTATGTTCTTTAACCATTAGATGTATGTGTGTGTAAGTTTAGCTCTATTCCTTCTTATAAAAACATCCTAGTATATGGAAGATACTGGTTTTTTTACAAAATAAATGAATAAAAAGAGTTTAGGGGGTTGGAGAAGCAAAATAAAACATAAGAACACAAGAGAAGACACTACCTTTAAATCGGGCAACTCTTTTTGATTTGAGATCAAAGGATTCATTGAGAAGACTTCTGCCCAAAGTGAGGCTTCTAAGAGTTAGAGAGGGATTTTGAGAGACAAAATGGGAAAGGTTTGGCCGAGCCAAAGTCTTTGGAAGTGTGGGTAAGGTGGTAGCGGTGGGGGCCTTTTATAAGGGGAGAGGAGGGGCACTCTTGGAAAGTTAAGAAAAGATACTTTGTTATAAAATTATTTTCAGATAAAAAAAGGTCCCACAATTATATATTTCTAGGATAAGGTGATAAGAGTTAGAAATGCACCCATCCAATAGGTTTTTGACATGTGTAGGTCTTATATTTTACATTATCTTTTCTTTTTATTTAAATCGTTAAATAATGAGGTAATCGTTGCATCATCATGGTGTCATAAATAATTTAATTTATTTAATGTTTAAAAATTAAAAAAAAAACATGATGTAGTAAATAATTTTATATTTCTAATGAATATTTATAGTCAAAAATATAACTTGTATAACCCCATTTAAATATTTTTTTAGTAAAACAACTCGTGTTTGTGACATTTTTATTTTAACTTTAAATAAAAAGTTATTAATGTAATTTTCCTACCAAAGTGGCTCCATGGGGTCCCCAAGTCGACCCATGGATTTTCGTGGTTGGTCATGACACATCGAATAAGGTTAGGACATGTTTCTAGGTATTTTCATTTTATTATAATATCAGTTTTGCTTTAAATTGCACTAATTACCACTAATAGCGATTAAAAACTTAAAAGTTACTATTCACCAAAAAATTATTTTAATCCCATTGAACCAAATTTTACTTCCTAATGAAAACCATGTATGTTGTATTTTTGAAATTCAAAACACAGAGGTGGTAAAATTTCATTTAAATGAAAAAATCAGTTTTTTAAGTACCACTTTGTTGTTTCACTATTCATCAAAAATTGATGTTTTTCAGAAAAATACCAAACCCTCACCCTAAGATATATTTGATATTCCAAATTAAAAAATGATGTATATTTCACAAAATTAAAAACATATAAGTTACAATAATTAATTTAATAATTAATTCCCGCTATCAGAACAAATAGCGTGTTTTTAAGAAACAATACCTATCAAAAGATTGACACTCGTTTATGTCCAATCTTAAAGTGATATTAATCCCAATGACCACCATTGGATTAAATGGTAAAAATATATTATAATTTCACTTTAAAACCAAGTAAAAAGATAATATAACTATATAAATAAATTAGATTAATTACAGGTTTTGAATTAAAATACAACATTTTTCACTATTCATTAAAAAATGAACTTTATCAGAAAAATACCAAAAAATTACCCAAATTAAATTTCAATGTCCCAATAATAAATAATAAGTTTATTTTGACAAATAGAGCTTATAAAATTGTCAAAATTTTGATTTAAAAAAAGTTTGCCACCAAAAGGCAGTAAAACAATCTTTTAAAAATATTAGTGTATTACATGCTTAAGATATGTTCTCTTCCAGCTGAACTACCTCTGGACTCAAAACATGAGATGAATTTGGAATGTACTTCCTTAACATTGAAACACGAAAAACATTGTGTACCTGAGATAATCTCGGAGGTAAATCCACTCGGTAAGCAACTGATCCAACTCTCTCCAGAATTTCATATGGTCCAATGAACCTTGGACTCATCTTTCCTTTCTTACCAAATCACATCACACTTTTCCATGGTGAGACTTTGAGAAAAAACATGATCACCTACCTCAAAAGAGAGATCCTTCCTCCTTTTGTCTGCATAACTCTTCTGCCTGCTCCGAGCTGTTCTCATGTGTTTCTGTATCAGCTGAACTTTTTCTGCCAACTCTTCTACCAATTCTGGTCCCATCAGCTTCCTTTCACCCACTTCATCCCAGAAAGCTGGAGTTCAACACCGCTTCCCATATAACGCCTAAAATGGTTCAATCTTTATACTGGAATGAAAACTGTTATTATAAGAAAACTAAACCAAAGAAAGATGTTGGTCCCAACTTCCCTGGTAATCTATCGAACAATCACATAGCATATCCTCCAAAGTCTGAATTTTTCGTTATGACTACCCATCTGATTGAAGATGAAAAGCTGTACTAAAATTTAGTTCAGTACCCAACGACTTCTGAAGGCCTTTCCAAAATTTAGAAGTAAACCTGGGATAAAATTTGGAGCATACCTTTCCAATCGAGTGAACCTTTCTTCATAGGCATCCACTGAGTCTTCCTCTTGCCTCAATTACAGGAATTGTTTTTCCATACTAAGTCGAACAGAATTAGGAAAATACTTCTCAAGAAACATACCTTTGAATTCATCCCAGTCGAGAACATAAATCTCATCAGCGTCCCTGATATTTTTAACCATCGACCACCACTGATCTGCTTCACCCTCCAAACGGTAAATAGCAAGACTAACCTTTTGATTTTCTGAACACCCCATGACATTGAAAATCTTTTCCAGTGCTTTAATCCACCCATAAGCTAGAACAGGGTCAGATGATACTCTGAATGATGGGGGATGTTGCCTCATGAAATGTTCTACTACTGAAATGTTCTTCTGCGGTTGATCTGACTGATCTCGTTCATGGATACTGCCACCATTTATCGCTTGAGTCAACTTCTCCATCATTGCAACAAACTGTTCAGTACCAATTCCGACCATCTCAGCATGCTTATTCGGAAGGTTATTTCCTTCTGTATGCCTTCCTAGCAGTGCTTCCCTGTTTCCTCTGTGGAAAACCATTCTGAACAAACATGTCTTAGATGAAGCAACATGGTAATCTTCAAATTCTATATCATTTCAATTTGACCATAAAAAAATATTTTTGGATAATCATTTAATAGAATTATAACTCCTAAAGTTATATAAACAGACCTCTGATACCAACTATAAGGCCCCAGCCTTAAACATTACTTAATCTTGAGATATTTCAAGAATACACATTTAAGATCTTTTCCGGTTTAGAGTTTTAGAGAATTAGATCATAAAACATGCATTACATTCCACATTTAAACAAAGTGGTTACATAAAAGATAGTACTAATTTTTCCAATTAACAGAAACATATTTAAAATAAAACATGGATTCTTTCTTGAAACTTACTTGACATTATCATCACATCATGTACCTTTCCCTTGACCTGTGAAAAACATTTCAAAAACATGCGATGAGCATAAAAATCTCAATAAGGGATCTAAAAATATGGAAAGGAAACATGAGTACATGTATACATAAGAATCAATGAAATCATACTCTACTCATAAAACATAATCACTTTAACATACCTCATCAAATCATGAATAAATCATAGAAATCATAAGACATAAAGGTAACTTGAGGCATTCATAACATTCTTACGTAGGGAGTAACCCTCTTGGTTACGTTTGGAATACCCATCATAGTATAATCCCTAAATCTCTTCAGAGAAACCTTAATGTTTAACTCCTTCGCGTTACCCAATGCATTGGAGAGCTATATCGGGATCACCTGCCCTTAGTTTATTACGGAACCACCCATTTTCATAGTAATGCCCAAGAACCATAACATAATCGTATCACATAAAACATGCATAAAAGAAAACATAACATTTCCACTTTTCAATCAAAAGATATCAATACAACACATTGATATAAAAACATTATGAAAACCATTTTCAATACCAAAATAAAAGAAAAGTAAAACATGGTATTTATTTTTTTTCTTTAAAAAAAAGGTATGGCTTGTAGAGGAAGCCGAAACTCAAATATTGGTCACGGCGGTAGAGATGTCGTTGTCGCCGCATACGTACAACAAAAAAACATTCCTTTTGTAGTTTAGTAAAATGCTTCGTATAAAAAAGATTCCTTTTGAATAAACGTAAAAGTCAAAGGGGTTTATACACCGTATAAAAGAAGATTTTTTATAAAATAAAATATGCCTCAATGAAAGGAGATTGAGACGATGTCCCATACCTCAGGTCCGACTTGACTCGATAGTTCATTAACCTTATGAATAATAAACTTGAGTTAATTTAAACTTGCTTAAGAACCCTTTTCAAGTTCATTATTTTTTTTATATCACTTATTACCATGTCATGAACACTATGTAATTATTTAAGTTAATAACGGTCATTTTAACGATCATTGGTATTTGAGTCAAAAATAAACTCTTTATAATTACAAGTTGTTAATGTATCCATTATATCCAGAGTTATACTCATGATGTAGATATCATATATATCATATATATCCAGTATATACATTCATTTATAATATTACATAACGTTTAGAGGTAAGAAATGAAATTCACCATTCATGGAGATGGTAAGTCGTACGTATGCATGAACGTTACTTTCATTTATATTTCGTATTTTATGGAATGGAATCATAATGATATAAAGGTATATTATAATTACAGTATAATATCATATATAATATTATTAATTACATCCTTTATACATCCCACATATGGAATTAACGAATCAAATCACTTTGAGGGGGCGGTAGTCTGCACTTCCTAAAATGAAGATATCGCATTTACCCATAATGGAAACCATAAAGGTATGACATAAATGAAAAATACAGAAGTTTAAGGAAAACATAAACATATTATATATCATATATAAATATAGTGACATATTAATGGCCACCTTTGAAGGTGTTAAAATAATATTGAACAATCATCGTTTCGTGAGGCAGAAATTCGCCATCCAAAGAAATAGTATGTTCATTAACCATTAGATGTAGGTGTGTGAAAGTTTAGCTCGAATCCTTCTTATAACAACATCCTAGTATATGGAAGATACTGTCTTTGTTACAAAAGAAATTAATAAAAAGAGTTTAGGGGGTTGGAAAAGCAAAATAAAACATAAGAACACAAGAGAAGACACTACCTTTAAATCGAGTAACTCTTTTTGATTTGATCTCAAAAGATTCCTTGGGAAGACTTATGCCCAAAGTGAGGCTTCTAAGAGTTATAGAGTGATTTGGAGAGACAAAATGGGCAGGGGTTGTCCGAGCCAAAGGATTTGGAAGTGTGGGTATGGTTGTAGAGGTTGGGGCCTTTTATATGAAGAGAGGAGGGGCACTCTTGGAAAGTTAAGAAACGATACTTTGTTATAAAATGATTTTCGGATAAAAAAAGGTCCCAAAATTATATATTTCAAGGATAAGGTGATAAGAGTTATAAATCCACCCATAAAATAGGTTTTTGACATGTTTAGGTCTTATATTTTACATTATCTTTTCATTTTATTTAAATCATTAAATAATGAGGTAATCGCTTCATCATCATGGTGTCATATATAATTTAATTAATTTAATGTCTAAAAATTATAAAAAAATATCATTATGTAGCTAATATTTTTATCTTTATAATGAATATTTATAGTAAAAAATATAACTTCTATAACCCCATTTAGAAATTGTTTTAGTAAAACAACTCATGTTTGTGACATTTTTATTTTAACTTTAAATAAAAAGTTATTAATGTAATTTTCCTACCAAAGTGGCTCCATGGGGTCCCCAAGTCGACCCATGGATTTCCGTGGTCGGAAATGACACATCCAATAAGGGTAGGACATGTTTCTAGGTATTTTCAATTTATTATATCATCATTTTTCCTTAAATTGCATTAATTACCTCTAATCGCGATTAAAAACTTAAAAGTTACTATCCACCAAAAAATTATTTTAATCCCATTGAACAAAATTTTACTTCCTAATGAAAACCATATATGTCGGATTTTTGAAATTAAAAACACAAAGGTGGTAAAATTTCATTTAAATGAAAAAATCACTTTTTTAAGTACCACTTAGTGGTTTCACTATTCATCAAAAATCGAAGTTTTTCAGAAAAATACCAAAACTTCACCCTAAGCTGTATTTGATATTCCGAATTCGAAAATGATGTATATTTTAAAAAATTCAAAAAATATAAGTTACAATAATTAATTTAATAATTAAATCCCGCTGTCATAACAAATAGCGTGTTTTTATGAAACAATACCTATCAAAAGATTGACACTCGTTTATGTCCAATCTCAAAGTGATATTAATCCCAATGACCACCATTGGATTAAATGGTAAAAATATATTCTAATTTCACTTTAAAACCTATTAAAAATATAATCTATCTATATAAATAAATTATATTAAAAACATGTTTTGAAATAAAATACAACATTTTTCACTATTCATTAAAAAAATGAACTTTATGAGAAAAATACCAAAAATTTACCCAAAGTAAATTTCAATGTACCAATCATAAAGAATAAGCTTATTTTGACAAATAGAGCTTATAAATTTGTCAAAAGGTTGATTTAAAAACAGTTTGCCACCAAAAGGCAGTAAAACAATCTTTTAAAAATATTAGTGTATTCTATACTTAAGATTGGATTTATTCTCGTTTTAAGCCTCTAAAACACTATCTAATTCATTAATAGACATAGATAAAAATATCTATTATTCATTAATTACTTGGGATGTTACACTCTAGGTTCATCCTAGGTTATTCATAGCCAAATTATATTTAAATCCTTCACGATGGTTCATAAGTATTCTATAAATTACAAAAGCATATCCTCTGGGAGTGTCAAACTATGTGTCTCGTAAAGCCCTTTTCTGTGTACCAGATTACCCCGAGTTAAGCTTCAGAAAAATTAACTGAGTTTTCAACATTAGGTACATCTATCCTAGATTCACATCCACTAGTAGTATCCAGACTAGGATGTGTTACTATGAATCCACTCACTCTATCATTCACTACATTTCCATGACATTTTTCTATACTTTTCCTTATCCTTAAACATACCCTTAGACATTTACTTCGAGTTCTAAGTAATGTTTTATCATCCTAGCTTCCAAATTTTAACTAGACCTTCGCTCTAATATCAACTATAGTGTCCCTCACTTTTCATGCATTAAAATTACATACTGTTTGGGGAATACTTAAAACATTATACAATTAGATTCAAAAAGATCATATTAGTTTACAGACTTTCAAAACTTGGAAAAAAAATCCTCTAACTCAGTGAAATATATTTAATATTGCACACAAAGGTCTTCCACCTTACTATTTATACTTAAAACATTCTTCAAAATATTGGGAAGGAAAATAGAAGAAAGGGGTGAGCTCAAATGATAAGTAAGAGTAAATAAAGGAAATGCATAACTATATTATGAAAAAAGTGGATGATAATGTGACCAAGATCATTAGAAGATCATACCATACATATAAAAAATCAAAATCATGAATCATGTCCTAAACATTTTTATTTCACAAACAAGAATAATAAGGAAAAAAGGTACATGAGCCATGAAAGCGCAATATAAGAACAAGACATGGAATTGTGGAAGTCACATAAAGATAAAAAATCTATGTTATGGATACCTACCAAGTCATTTGTAATGTGTTAGGATTGGGATAATAACTAATATAACTACTTTGGGCTTGGGATACCTGGCCATGTACTCTCTTGTTTTGATCTTAGAATGTCCTTCCATGCACCCTCTTGTTTCAGTCTTAGGATGTCCTCTCATGCACCCTCTTGTTCTGGTTTGGGATTTCCTCCCATATTCCCTCTTGATTAAAGCTTTGGATGCCCCCATGTACCCTTTTAGGTTTTCAAAAATTTATCATTACCCAATTCATTTGAGGGAGATATTGGACCCACCCATATCATAGTCAAATCATATATACATGTTCCACAAGATCATAAATAATAATATCCAAACCAATAAAATTAAATGGGTTTTATAAAATGTAATAATATTTTAACCTGTGAAAAAATATAGGTTTCATAATCATTTAATCAATGCATAAACAATGGGAGGATTTAGGTTACAAAATCGTATACCATGTGGAAGAGAAAGAGGTTTCATAAACATCATTCCATTAAAACATAAACCATTCAAGAAATAATATGAATTAAACCTTTGGATAATTTCCTATAATAGCATGAATAAAATCAATAAATGTCACCTCAAATGGAAAATAATTTGGAAAGATATTCTGAAAACAATATTGAGGAAAATATCATTTATTCTTTGAAAAAGGGTTCTTATAAACATAAAAACCTCTTAAAAACGATTTTATTGAAAATAAACTCAAAATCTTGATAAGAAAAATTTGAAAACCATTTGTAAATATTTTTCTTTTAAAACATACAAAGAGGGCTTGAAAATGTTTTGAAAACCATTTTCCTTGAAAACTTATAAAAGGATATTGAAAATATTTAGAAACCATTTATTTGAAATAATTTAAAAACTTTTAAATAAGGATTGAATTAAAGTTGAAAACTTTTTTCTTTTAAAACTTATAAAAGGAATATTTGAAAAAAAATTAAAAACCATTTTCCTTAAAAAATGTATAAAAATACTAAAACCATTTTGGAAAATACATTCCTTGAAATTACTCTGAAAACATATAAATAAACTAGGGAAACATTTTGAAAACCATTTCATTGATTTTTTTTTAAATTTAAATTTTGGACAAGAAAATTTTTCTTCATAGAAATGATTGTGGGTAAATCCATACATTTCATATGAGATAAGAAGAAAATTCCCTTTTCGTGATAAAAGTTTAGAAAAATGACTTGTTCGTAAAGTGACAATAATATTCATTTGAAAAAGTTTGTAAAACAAAGAAAAAAAAATTAATATAATAGGTAAATAGTATAATATTCATGGAAACCATTTTTAGATAACATGGTTTTGAAGTAATAGAAATTTCCTACCCAATATAGGGTAAAGTCGGCCATTCTTAAAAACACTTTATTAAATATCTTATGTTCCAAAGAGTAGAAAATTGTAAAAATGAATTAATATATCACGAATAACCATATGTGAATAAAATAAATTAATTTTCTTCACATATGGATTATAATATTTGAACAAAGGATGACCAGTCATAAATAATCTTGAAAAGCGATGAGATTTTTCCAACCGACTCTTATCACTTAGTAACTTTGAACCATTCTCCACATCTATGAAAGTGAAATTAAATGAATAAAAAAATATCATGAAATGAATTATATTCAAGATATAATATTTAAAATTGATTTATATACACATCAAAAAAGAATGTAAGTTCATAATAAAACATCTGTCTCAAAGTAGGAAAATTGAGACAAACCCTTCTTACCGGTTTGGTAGATTTTGAAACAGAACCCCCATTAAATAATTATCATATAATGGATATGTAAATAATCATAAATTTAAGTATAATAATAAATTAATACATACGTGGTCATCATACACATGACATAAATAGAATGGGTTGTGAATAAAGCATGTATCTCACAGAAATAAAGAGTGAGATGAAATTCCCTTACCTTGGGTCTTGAATCTAATCGTACTCATTCAAACCAAATGTATAATAAAAATAGTTTTATTATACATTTATAAAAGAAACATATTCTTATATATAATAAATTATATTTTTTTCATTATGAATTTATTTTACCCTCTTGTTAACAATTCTATGTTATGGTTTCACTTTTGGTAAAATCTACTTTGTTCATTGTATGTGTCTTAATTTGTTATATATTTAGTCCTCATACTTATATCATGATTTATAGAAAATAAAAAATTATATATATATATATCATAAATATTATTTATATTTATATTATAATAATCTATATAATATATATGTATGAAATGGAATACAACATTCGTGGATACGGTAAGTCGTATGTACAGATGAACATTGTTGTTAAATAGTCATATTAAAAGTAAGTAAGTAAATGACATATATGTATATATATATATATATATTTTTAATATAAATTTATTATAGTATCATTTTTAGGTCATATATATCATATAAATTCACTAAACTCGTCATTAATATATTCCAGGTAGCGTGTGAACGAATCACATTTCATTGAGGGGCGGTAGTCCACACTTCCTCAAACGAAACCATCTTATTTACACAAAATGGAAAGTATAAATCTGTGTTTTTTAAAATAATTAAATAGTATTAAATACATAATAAATATCATATATAAAAATATTTTATACCATGATTTCCACCATGAGAGGCGGTAAAGGAAAAATGAACAAGTATCATTTCCTGAGGTAGTACTTCACCATACATGTAAACAATATGTTAGTTACCCATTATTTGGAGGTGTGTAAGTGTAGGTATAAAAACTACAATAAAATTCATAATATATTTAATATAATTATTTTTTATAAAGTTGTAGAATAAATATAGCGGTGGTGGAGAATGAAAATAAAATAAAGGATCTTGAGAGAACATGTTACCTCTTAATTGGGTAACTCCTTTTAGTGTATGCCAAAAGGATTAATTTAAGTTATTTATCCCCAAGGGGAGGATTCTATGAGTAATTTTGGTGTGTTTATAAGTTTATTGGGTATATATTTCTAGAACCAAAGTGGTTTTAGTGTTGCGAATAAGAGGGAGAGGTGGTTTCATTTATAGGGAAGGGAAAGGACACATTTGGAATTTTTGAAAACAAGTTAAATGCACCCACATATTTACCAAAAAAGGGTTATAAAAACCAACCAAACTAAAAAAATGAAATTTTCATGGCCAAATAATTTCCATTCAAGGGGTTTTATACAATTTTCTAGGTCGTTTTGGGTCTTAAATGTAAGATTTAGTACTTTGTTAACCTATTTCTTTCTCTAAATTGTTGTAACTAATTTTAATTTATTTCACTAATATTTTGGGTAAAAAAATTTGACCTTATTATACATTATAAATTATTGTTATTTTAAATTTGGAATCAATTTTTATAAATTCTAATCACACAAGTGGAAGAAATTAATTTAAAAATAATTCCACTGACGAGACAACACTGCCGGATTTTAAAGTAAAAACATCCAAAAGTATAATAATATTTTTTTAACCAATTTCAAAGTAAAATTGATTCCAATGAATTAAATTGGATTAATTTATAAAATTATATCTGATTAAACATTAAAAATAATTTAAAATATAATTTAACCTTATAAATCAATTATATGAAAAACATGTTTTGAATTAAAATTCAGTATTATTAACGATTCATTAAAAAATGAATACATACATAAAAATAATAAAAAAATTATCCTATAATAATTTTTAGGTATCTATTTAATATATGAATTTTCTTTTAACACATTAAATCAATAAAAGTTACAAAAATTGTATTTAAAATGTTTTTTCTATTAAAATGCAGTGAAACTTACTTTATAAAAATATAGAGTTTTAAGCATACAATTGTGGTTGTTTTGATCTTATATCTATCAAAACTATGGGATGATTCTCAAAAATATATCTAGTAATATATTACATATAAATTTAATTAATATCATTCATGATTAATAATTAATTTAACTTATTATTTAATTTTTTTTTCAAATAAAAATAGACTTCTATAATGTTAGTCCGTTTATATTATTTAGGTTTCTATATTATTTTCTAATTATTGGGTAACAAGTGAATTAAACTATATATATTTATATATTAGTTAATCCTATAATATTAAATTTAATGGACATGTTATATCATATTAAATTATAGTAATTTAATAATTAATGATTTTTTGGTAACACTAGGTCTTGCATGTTACGTAATCCATCGAGGAAAGTCAGTATTACATGTAATTTAAGCTAACCTAAGTTTTATGTGTAAATAAATATAAAATTTATGTTGTGTGTAGCACATGATTAACTTTTTTTGCATATAGTGCAAACCATACGTAGTTCATTATTATAAAATAAACTATTTTCAGTGTTAAGTTAAATGAAAAATATCCAAAATATTAAATTTATTTGAAAAATAATAATTCACAAAATCTTGATGTGTTGCAGTTATGCTGTAAAAATTACAGGGTTTGGCATAGTTCTTCTGAAATTATTATAGGGTTTAACCCACTTATATTTTAATTTATATAGGTTTCTTCTCATTTATAATTTAATTTTTTCATGTTTCGACCCATTTATGTTGTAATACTTATTGGGTTTTTCTCGGTTGTGATGTAATTATGATAGGAATTTTGATCAGTTATGCCATAATACTTTTAGGGATTGATCCTGGTTGTGGTAAAATGCATATCTGGGTCATTACAAGATATATGATAATGCCTTATGGGATATGGCATGGGAACATCATTCATGTTTGGAATTTTTTTCTTCATTCCTAGATACATTCTTTAATTATGACAAATCATATTTGGTTGACCCTAGGTGTTAACCCAAAGATTAATGGTTGGTAGTGTTTTTTAATCTTATATATTTATTTATAAATTAATTCACTTTTTATCATATTATTTCATGAACTATGTATTCACAATGTATTTTTTAGACACTTTTAGAGGCTTCCTATGGAGTTTTACTCATTTCCTTCTTAGACACACATTTCACATGGGTACCTAAGTAGCTCTTACTTGTTTATCATGGGAACTTTTTTGGGATGTGACCAGGGTTTGATCAGGAAATATTGATCTGATGGGTATATGGATCTTGGGATATGTTTTGGATTGGAGATGTAGTAGATCCCTATCTAATTATTTGTTTTATTTTAATATATGTATGTCACTAAACCAGTGGGGATGTTTGGTTTTTATAACCTTGTTGTTTATTCCTTTAAAACATTTCATGTATTATTGTTAGATGTCTATATATTTTTTCATACTAGGATTATTTACTATTGGGTATGGTGTTAGGTAATTTATTATTTTATTTTTAACTCTTACATATGGGGTATATTCTCTCCATAATACGACCTTAAGCCCCCACTTTTAGTTAGTAGAATCTGGAATACATGGATTCATGCCAGATATAATGCTGTGAACCGGTGTGACTACTAGTCAAATAGTGATCTGGGTGGGATGTTATAAAGTGGTAACAGAATTTTTTTTAGTTTTCATTTTTTAATTTGGTAAAATTTATATTTAGTAATGCGACGGAGCATATGTTAGATACTAGGATGGTGCATTGAGAACAACTATTCCGAATGGATTTCAAGGTTACTAGGGAAGGTGGTGTTATACTGATTTGTGATGTTGTATGTGTATTTTATTTTTTCCTATTGTGGCACACATTTGGTCTGGATTTTTTTATTTTTGATGGATAAATAGATCATGGAGAATTGAAAAGAGTATATTGAGTTGATTTTCATTCTCAGCATATAGGAGTGAGTGGTGTATGAGGAATCATATTAAGTTCATTGGATTCACATGACATATTGGTCTACTAGTGTGTGATTTTATATATATTTTATTATAATGGAAGATCATGTGAGCCTATAGGTATACATTTCATGAGGATTAAGATGATGATGTGATCTTCGTGCATGAGAGGTGTAATGATCCCTGTGGGTCAGTATAAAACATGGTACCAAATCATTAGACCCCTTGTAGGCATCAGTTATTAAGGTTTAATTATTTAATGTGAATAGTAACAACTTATATTGGTTTTTTCTGGTATGGATTTGAATGGAACATTATTTAACCAAACAATGTGTGTCTATGTTTCTGATTCCCTTGGTATTGATGATATGGGATGGTGACGTGTGTGTGTGTGTGTGTTTAATTTCCCAGTGAAATGTGATCCTCCAAGGAAAATTGTGGTTTGAGGATACTTAGAGAACATGGGTTCCATATTCATGGGCACTTATTTAGAATGCTAACTCTATGTGCTATGATGTGAGTGTGGGTGATTCCTCATGGATTATCACTCTAATATATTATGTGATTGGTAGGGATAAATGAGATACCTAAATTACCTTAGTTTGGACCCAGATCCTAGTGGGTTGATATTTTCTTATTTGATAGTGACCTATTAGAGCGGTTACCTAGATGGTGGGTATGTTTTACTCTATAAAATCAGTGCATGGTTGATGCCTTTTAGTTTCTATAAAAGGGAGTTTTATGCATTATTTTAATTTTAAGTTAATAACCTCATGTTATTTTGGATATATTTAAGGATAATTTTGAGTGATAGTATTGATCGGAAGCCTGACCCTTCAATTTTGATGTTGTTTTTTGTGGGAATAAGTGATGAATTTGGATAGGTGATTCAAAGGAAGTTAGATCATGGATATAATCTTCTGATCCCCGAATAAATCCTATGGTGTTGGTTGGTCATGTGGTTGGACTTGACCCATGTGAAAGGTTAGGTTTTTGGATGGGAAAGTCAAGGATGCCTCATGATCTATGAGACTAATAGGATTGTAGGTAGGGTTAACTGCTTGAATGGGAATTGATCCTAGTTTCAGCGATGAATGAATCATGGGATTTGAGTTAGTTTTATTGAATGTATATAGGGAAGTGTGTGACCAACAGTTTCCCATAAGGAAAAGATGGTTAGCTTGTGATGGAGATTTGTGATGTCATTTGGAGACATGTGAATGAGTGTCTTGAGAGAAAGCTCATATTATTTTAAATGAAACCATAATGATTTGCGTTAATAATGGGGAGAAAATTTGGTTTTATATTGGTGTGATGGATCAATTTTTTTTGTTGATAATTGTTTAGGTTATGTTGGAAGAACTAAAGTAGTGTGGGGTAAGTAGTTCCATAATAATCGTTAGTTCATAGTTTTGTAACTGCAAATCACGAGGTAGTAGTGAGTTTTGGATAACAAGTACTTATTGAATTATGCTGGCTAAGAGTTGATGATATTCTTTTGGGAAGTGAATTCCATGTCCATTGAATGTGTTTGGGGTGGTAATCATTGATGACATCCTAGTTTACTCCCATTTTAGAGATGACCGTGCTCAAAATCTTGTTATCATCTCTTAGAGGTAATCATATATACTATAAGATATATGAATTTATTTTTGTTTTTGATGAAGGTAATCCTTGGTGGTTTTTCTCACAGAGTGGTATAAGAGAATCTGTATGGGGGTGAGACCACTATAGGCTATTTGAGGATTAAACTCGGGTGGGAAGTGTAACACCCAAAGATTTTGTGAATTATATTTTACCAAATTAATTTATCTTTTTGATATTTTCATTTCACATGACACTGGAAATAATATATATATATATATATATATATATTAAAACACTAATTCAAACATTCCTTTCACACTACACTGACTTGGTTTTCACTACCCACAACACCAACTTGTCTTAGGTTAAATGCTACATTGAATATCTGTGAATCATCATGTTATTATAATTTTCTAAATAAAATAATTATAACCTAGCTGTTAAACATAAGGATATGAATATTATTAATCACTTTTAAAATATTGGTTATTGTGGTTTTATATAAATAAAACATATTTATAATGAAATAAATACTTTTATGGTAAAGTCCTTATATGTTTATAAGCATTAGGAACCACACTTCATGCCCTTATATAAAAAAAATATAATTATTGTATACACTTATAAAAATTTAATTTCATAAAATAAACTTCATTTTTTAATTTATATTTCAAAATTTATATTATGGCTATTTTTTTTGGATTTTTATGAGAAACTTCATTTGTTAATGAATAATGAAAATACTGCTTTTTAGTTCAAAACTGCCTGCTCATTAATATAATTTTCAATATTAAATTATATCTTATATTTTTTAAGGTAAATTAGATCAATTATGAATCTATTAATACAATTTAGTTCATTATAATCAATTTTAATTTTAAATTTAATTTAGAAACTTAATGAACTATTAAACTTCTCTACTTTAAAAACCTGTAATTTCATCCTGTTTGTGGAATTTGAATTAATCTTAATCTATCCAATTTTTTGAATTGAATATAAAAAAACTAAATAATTTTTTTAATAATTTTAATATTTATATTCTAACTTTATAAAATTAATATTTGACGAAAAATATTAGTAAAAGTGATTGAAATTAATCATAGCGATTATGGTCAAATTAAGCTTAATTAGGGACTAAAACATTATCTTAGGGGCCTAAATGACCTATCCACTTGTCCAAAACCAATTTTCCAGACATATTTCATCAATACACATTCCATTATTAACTTATGTTTTGTTTTATGAATTTTTGTTTTGTAAGAACATGTGTACACATAACTTGTATTCAAAAACTACAAGTGAGTCATTTTCTTTCCTCGTATAATGAGTCTGCCTCTCCCACATCCTTAGAACTATAAAATCTTTTAGGTTAGAATAAGATATGCCCAATATACTTGCCAAAACCCCTCCAATTCTCCTTTAATCCTCCGTTCGTGATGAAATTTTTCCAAGGAATCCTTTTGGTACAAACCAAAAGGAGTTTTCCGATTAAGATGTAATGACTTATCTCGAGATCCTTTCATTTATTTTCCTCATCCACCCCCTCCACTATATTTATCCAATTATTTTATGAAAACACTAGTATCAAAAATATAATATAAAGTTTTTATTCTAATTATTTGACTTACACATAAGCACACCTCCATATAATGGGTAATGAACATATTGTTTATGTGTACGGCGAACTACTGCCTCACAAAACGATGATTATTCAATTTTCCCTTATCACCTCTCATGGTGGAAATTATGATGGAAAATATATTTATATTTTTCAATATTATATTTATTATGTATTTAAGATTCTGTATTCATTTTTTCAACACATGTCTTTTTACATTCCATTTTGTGTTAATACAATAATTTTGTTTGAGAAAGTGTGGACTATCGCCCCTCAAAGTGATATGATTTATTCATAAAGTACATGGATTGTATTAAGGTTGATTTAGTTAATATATATGATATATATGATATAATAAATCTATTTTAATAATGTTATATATATAAATATATGGCTTTTAATTTTTTTCATTCAACACGATAATTAAACGAAAATAGCATTAATGCGTATGTACGGCTTACCGTCTCAATAAACCGGGAATTCAATTTGATGATTATATATTCAGTTGATTTTTAGAACTCAAATATACTATATATAAATGATATTTATATCATAGATTAAATTATTTAAATCATTATATATGTAAAAGTACAAATTATATAACAAATTAAGACACATGTGAAGAATAAAGTGAATATTACCCAAAGTGAGACCTTTACATAACATGGTTAACAAGAGGGTAATATAAAGTTGTAATAAAACCATTTATGGTAATATATATAATAATATGGTTTTTCAAAAATATGTATAATATATTTATATTTATTATACAGGAGGTTTGAATGAGTAAGAAGAGAGTCAAGACACAAGGTGAGATGATTTCATCTAGATTTTTATTTCTAGGAGATACTTGTTATGTTATCCACTCTTTACTTTTTGTGATGTATTTAATACCCATAATAGTATTCTATTTATATTATACATAAATTTATGAATATTAAAAAATCCATTTTATTATCTTTGTTTCACGGGGTTTAATTTTCAAAAGTTACCAAATCAGTAAAATAGTTTTTAATCATTTTTCTTTCTTTAAGACTTGTGTTTTGTTATGCACATAATTTATTTCTAGTTGTATATACATCCATTTTGCATGTTATATAATTAAATTTATACATTTAATGATATTTAAATATTAATTTAATTTATTTTTCTTAAATGGATTGTATGATCTTGAGTGACCAAGTTATAAGTGTTTATTGAGACAATCTCATCGCCTTTCAATATTGTTTATGTTTATGCTTTGTTTTATGAAATAATATGATCCATCTCTCAAGAAAATTCATGAAATTTATTATTATATTTTTATTCATGATATATTCATGTACTGTTACCATATTTATACTCTTTGGTATATAAGATAGCTAAGATTTGTTTTATGAAAACCAATCTTTACCCTCTCTTCTTTCAAAAATTTGTGTTCATTTAAAACAATTTTTTCAAAAAAGTGTTTCCATGAATATTATAATATTATCTTATGATCATTAAAAGAAATTTGTACCCTTTTTGTCTTTTTCCAATGTTATCAAAGGAATCGTCTTGTCACTTTTCTAACGAGTCATTTTTCTAACCTTTTATTGTGAAAAAGGATTGTTCTTTTTACCTTGTATGAAATGTACGGACTTATCCATTGTAAATACTTTAAATATTTATTTTATTATTTAAAGGATAATTTTTAAGAAATTTTTTCAAAATATATTTTCAAATAAATTGTTTTCAAAATGTTTTAATGCTTCTTTTATATGTTTTCAAATAAAATAGTGTTAAAAATGATTTCAAGCCTCTTTCATAAGTTTTGAAAGTATTTTCCAATAAATTGTTTTCAAAACATTTTCAATATTCCATCATATATTTTCATGTAAAACAGTTTTAAAAACATTTTCAATCTTTCATTATAAGTTATCAATTCCTTTTCAAATAAAATGTTTTTTAAAATGTTTTGATGATTTTAATTAATTTTTGTGGTAAAAGGTTTCAAAATGAATTCAAGTATTCTTTATAAGTTTTCAAGTTATTTTATAAGAAAGTTATTTTCAAATGGTTTTATGCATTAAAAATATTTTTGCAAAGAAGAAAACAAATTTTACTCAAGAGACATTTTTAAACGAAATTTCAAAATTAATTTTCATCTAAGATGATATATGTTGATGTTACTCATTACCTTCTAGAAAATGATCTAAAGGTTTAATTAATATTATTTATAAAAATGGATTACACTTAATGTCTTGGTATTTTTCAAACTTGTTTCTATTTCATGGTTTTTTAAGAATATTTTTGTCTTTCACAGGTTATATATTTATGAAATAGATTTCTATTTCATGAGTTATATGTTTATGAAATCTATTTCTCTTTCATGGTTTATATATTTATAAAATATATTTATATGTCATGGGTTATATGTTTATGAAATATGGTTCGGTTTCATGCATTTTTATTTAGATTAAATATCAATGAAACTTTTATCATTTTCCAAGGGTTATAATATGTTTACATTTTTATGATACCCATTTAATTGCATGGGTTATGATATGATTTTTTATGATTTTATTGAACATGTATGTATGATTTAACTATTATATGGGTGGGAATTATACCTACCTCCAATGCATTGGGTAAAAATTATATCTTAGGGGATAGATATGGAAAGAATGATAAATAATCTCAGTTTCGTTTTATAAGTATTGAACGAGAAATGAAATAAGTTTAGTAATATAGGGGTGGAATGAGGGGTGAACTTTGTTCATTAATACAGGGCTGGGACAAAGAGGGAACTGGGTTTATTAATATAGGGCTGGAACGGGGTGTGAACCTAGTTCAGTAAAGTAGTTTGTCCAATATGATGGCCTTAGCAGCACTCTCTTGATGGGTATGGAAATAATTATATATGCTTATGTGTCTTCCACAATTCAATGTTTTCTTTCTATGACATGCTTCCATGGCTTATGTTCATTATTTCAATAATATTCATGCTTTATGAACTGCTAATCTTTATTCCCTTATTCATGTATATGATCTTTGATATGATGGGTATGATCTTATATTTTCATGATCATGTTCTCATAGACCTATTCTCATTATTAGGCTTACAAATCTCCCTTGTTCACCCTTACTGAGAATTTACGCTCACCCCTTTTTAATGTTTCCTTTCCCCAAGTTAGGAAGAAAGGTTTTAGGTAGAATTTCTAAAGGTAGAGATCTTTATGGGAGATTTTGAATATATTTTACCAGGATAGAAAATTTTGTTTCAGGGATTCCAAAAACAAGAATGTATTATGGTCATCAGACATGTATTTTATAAATATACTAAATATTCATCTAAAATGATGTAATATCCATGTATGTCAATCCTGGGTCTCTTTATTTGGTACAAATGAAATGGTTTAGTCATCCTTTAGAAACTAGTGTGAGAAATCATTAGTGAGATCCATAGGTATATTTCTAAGGATATGTATAGGTATGTCTCTAAGGATATGAATAAGGAAGAGTTAACATTTAAAAAAATATCTTGGAAGTTTGGTAAAGTATATAGTAAGTGGTTTCCTAGATATACGTCCATGTATGGATACTACAAGTGGATGCAGCTCTGATATAGATGTACCTAGGTGCAAAAACTCCAACAAGATTTTTTGTGCCTAACTCATGGTAATCTGGTATATGACAATATGCCTTATTGTACACCTTTTTTGACACTCCCATAGGACACGCTTTGGGAATTCCCAAACTCTTCACAAACCATTATGATGTATTTTAAATATAATTTTTCTATGAATAAGCTAGGATGAACCTAGTGTGATGTATATTTAGTAATGTTTTTCGATTTAGACATCCTATAAGTAAATAATTTCATGATTATGTGGTTCCTGCTATGAAAAGTAATTCTCACACTATGCTTTTGATTTTCATCAATAGTGGGAACTAGAAAGAACTAAATTAATGTTGAATGTGATGGGTGATTTTTTGAGGAGTAGTCATGTTGGATGATCTTTGGAGTGAAAGATTTTGTGACAATTCCTAAAAAGTTTTCACAGAAGATGTTTAACAACATGTAAATTAACCAACTCATGGACTAATGAAGAGAGAGAAAGAAAGAGTTTGCTGAGATTTGGGGTAATGGAGACCATGGAGAAAAAAATATTTGGTTTCCTTTATTTCAAGAATGTGGAAATAATCAACTGAGTGAATGAATTAGAGGAACAATAAGTTGTTTTGACTATAGAAAATAAGGACGCAAAGAAAGTGATTGTAAGAAAAAAATGATGAGTTCAGTTAACAAAATGTATAAGAATATTGGACCACCTAAGACAAAATCAAAGTTTAAGTGTTTTATGTATGGAATAAACAGTCATTATTCAACTCAGTATCCAATAGAAAAGCTCCAAAATAGGATTAGGATGGTGGTATGAGTAATGGTTACATTATTGATGATGAAAAAATTAAAAATGAAATGTGTAAGGAAATATATATTATGTTGAGGTTGCCTTTTAAATGGATTAAGGATGAAGTAATTGATGTTTTTATATATTTGGGTTCAAGAATTATAAAAGATGAGATATATAATGATTTTTCATTTTTTGTTTTTTGCTACGTATTTACAAGAACAAATTGAATGGTTCCATTAGAATCGAAAAGTGATATAATGGCAAGGGTATTTCCATGGAAAACACAGGATTAAAGGAAATATAACCCTTAATATGTACATTATGTTATGATAATGTTGTTTAAATAAACATATGTGGGATATGAATTAGTAAATTGGATGATAATGATTACCTAGGAACAAATTAAGGACTTTTGAACAAGTAAAATATTCTATCATTGATGAAGATTACAATATTTTTTTCATTTATGGAATAAATCCAATAAATTTTTAATAAGAAACCTTGCATGTTTTCAGTAAGGATTTATGGTAATTTTGGTTATTTCCATGTTTCAAGAGAATATATGATGAGGGTATTCACATGTTTTGAATTTGGAAACAAGAGCTATTTGTGATACATAGGGGAATCAATGTTAACATAATTTCATGAATCTAATTTTAAAAGTTTTTTATTTTCATAAGGTTAACCATTCTTGAACAGTTTATATTCAGAGGAAGTATAAGTGTTTATATTTTATTTAAAACCATAGATAAAAAGATATTAAGTGATTAACCCAATTTCCTGGATTTCCATCTTAGTTATTTTGGAAATTATATTAACATGGTTTTATAAAAGGAAATAATGTATGTTGGGTGACAACTAATCAAGTTCAATAAGGGTGTGGGTCTTAGAACTAGGACAAAAGTATGGTAGTAGTTTCATACCCACCAGTGGCCTACATGATATCATTGTTAATGGATAATTATTTTAAATGAATAATTATTTAGGATGAAACAATAGTGTTACTTTTACTTTTAGAGATTAATGTATTAACCATGTTTATTTTTAAGAATATTTATATATAAATAGTTATGATTTTCATTCTATTATTGTCCTTAGGATCTACTAAAATTATACTTTAGCATTTCATGAGTCAAAGATAATTTCTAGACATATGTTAAATCCAATAATAGATCAATAAGAAATTGATAAAATAACAACTAAGGAATGAATTTTTGTTTATATAAATATATCAAGTAAACATATTCTTTATATTCTTGGTCAATAAAAGAATTAATCAATGTCGGGATAATGATCAAAAGAAAATTTGTTGTCCTAATACCTTTGTTTAACCAATGGACTTATAAATCATAAAATATTTATCAACATGAGGCCCTTAGGTTTTCTTTTATCATTTAAATTTTCATTATTGATGACCTCAATCACTCCCTATAAATATATATTATTTTCCTCCAAAATCAATCTCCACTCCCAACTTTTGTTCTCCTATGTGTAAATCTAGTTATATGTTACTTTGGGTAACTGTTATGGTCCCAACATTCCCTTTTAAGGGAATTTTTGTATTAAATTTTATGATGTGGGTTTCTATAAATGAAACTTTCATGTATTAAACCATTGATAACCCAAATTAATTTTGAAGGAGAAATTCATTTTAAGGGGGTATAATGCAACACCCCGATATTTTGTGAATTATTGTTTTTTGAATAAATTTATCTTCTTTATATTTATCATTTAACATGAAATTTTAAATAATTATTTATATAATTATATATATTAAAAAAAATAAGTCAAACCTACTTTTCAGGTGGAACTGACTTTTCATGCGCTACACACAACTCCAACTTGTCATAGGTTACATGCACCATTGAGCTTCTCCGGAGAATCATATTATTATAATTTATTAAATGATATAATTATAACCTATCCATTAAAATTTGTGATATGAATATTAATTAATTATTATCATATATTCTTTATTCTGATTTTTTGGATATAAAAAACATTTACAATGAAAGATATAATTTTTTGCAAAGTCTTTATATGTTTAAAAATACTATGAATTACACTTCATGTCCTTCTATAAAAAATAAAAAAAAATTACACACATAAAAATTGAATTAGATAATATGAAATTAATTTTTTAATTTATAATAATAAAATATCATTCGAGTTTATTTTTTGGATTCTTTTAAGAAACGTTATTTTTTGATGAACTCTAAAAAATACAGCTTTTTTGATAAAAATGGCCTTTTAGTTTAAATAATTATTAACCATAAATAATATTGTAATTTTTTTAAGATAAAATTATATCAATAATAAATATTTTAATAAAATTTAGGTCATTATAATAAATTTCACTTTAAAATTGAATATAAAAACTTAATAAACTTTTGAACATCTTTCTACATTAAAAACCCATAATTTTCTCTCATCTGCGGGATTATCATTATTCTTAATTTTTCATCTTCTGTGAATTGAATTTAGAAAAATTATATAAAACATTTTAATAAATACAAAATATATAGTATAATAATATAAACTTAATTTCTTACCCAAAACATTAATAAAAGTGATTAAAATTAATCACACTGATTAAGGTCAAATTTAGCATAATTAGCTACTAAACCTTAATTTAAGGGGGTAAAATGACCTAGAAACTTGTAAAATACCATTATATGAAAATATTTAGTCCATAAAATTTCCATTATTTATTTAGGTTGTTTTGGTATTACTTTATTTAAGTAAGAACAGGTGTACACCAAACTTGTTTTAAAAAATTCAACGTTAGTCCGTATCCTTCCCTACAAAAGAACCCCACATATCTCACATTATTACACCTCTCAAACATATTAGGCTTGGAAAATATATTACTAATATAATTATCAACATCCAATTATTCCTCCTTTATGCCTCAAATTGGTCATAAAGTCTTCCAAGGTAGCCTTTCGGCATAAACTAAAAGGAGTTACCCGATTAAGACGAAACACCCTCCCTCAAACTCCTTTATTTTATTTTCCTTATTCACCAATAATATCTATTTATTACATTATAATATAAAAAAAATTATCCTCAATACTTTGATTTTTTAAACTATTTATTCGACTTGAACTTCCATAAAACTTCATCAAATGGGTAACGAACATACTGTTTTTTTGTACGGCGAACTATCGCCTAAGAAAATGATGATTGTTCAATTTTTCCTGATCACCTATCATTGTGGAATTATTATGGACACTATATTTATATATTTAATATATTATATTTATTATTTATTTAATATTTTTTATTCCTTTATACAACTCATATATTTTAACTTTCTATTTTGTTTTAATATGATATTTTTGTTTGAGGAAGTGTGGACTACCACCCCCTCAAAGCGATATGATTCATTCATACACTACATTGATTGTATTAAGGATGTTTTTAGTGAATATATATGATATATGTTATATAATAAATCTAATTCAATAATTACATATTTGTATACATATATGTATTTTAAATTTTTTCTTTCGACGTGACAATTAAACGGAAATTGCGTTCATTTATACATACAACCTACCGTCTCCATGAATAGTGTATTCCATTTAATTCTTATATATTCTATAGATTATTATAAAAAAAATATAATTTATATAAATTATATTTAAATCATATTTTTATTATATAAATCATGATATAAGTATATGGAACAAAGATATAACAAATTAAGACACATGTGAAGAATAAAGAGAATATTACACAAAGTGAAACCTTAACATAAGATGGTCAAAAAGAGGGTAACCGATCATAATTGAACAATATAAGGTATTATATATAATAATATGTTTCTATAAATGATTTATAATAAATTTATATTTTTTAAAAAAATTGTTTTGAATGAGTACGATGAGAGTCAAGACACAAGGTAAGGGGATTTAATCTCGCTTTTTATTTTCATAAGATACATGTTAAGTTCGACACTCTCTCCTTACTTTTGGTGTATGTACTAACCATAATTGAACTATATATATATTATAATTATATTTATGGGTATTAACATATCAATTTTATTGTCTTTCTTTCATGGGATTTAAGTTTCAAAAGTTATCAAATCGGAAAAATAGTTTTTTCTTAATTTACCTTCTTTGAGATTCATGTTTTCTTATGTACCTAGATTTTTCTTCGAGGTGTATATACTTAAATTTTACATGTAATAACATGAAATTACATATTTTAATGATATTTTCAGCTTAATTTAATTTCCTTTTCTTAAATGGAGAGTATCATCCCATGTTACCAAGTTATAAGAGTTTACTTAGACAATCACATCACTTTTCAAGATTATTTATGTTTAGTATTTATTTGATGAAATAATATGTCCCATATCTCAAGAAAATTCATGAAATTTATTATCCTATGGTTATTCATGATATATTCATGTATTTTTAACATATATATAATATTTATTACATAAGATAGCTACGAAATTCTTTATTTAAGAAAGGTTGTCTTTACCCTCTCTTCGATTGGAAATATGTGTTCCTTTAAAACCATGTTATATAAAAATGGCTTCCACGATTATTTTAATATACTCCTATAATCATTAAAATTCATTTTAACCCTTTTTTTTCTTTTTCCAATATTTTCAAAGGAAACATCTTGTCTCTTTTTGAAGGATGCATTTTTCTAACCATTTATTATGAAAAAATTATATTCTATTTACCTCACATAACATGTATGAATTTATCCACCATCAATACATTAAAGCTTAATTTTCATGATTAAAGGTCAAATTTTCGGATTTTTTTTAAAACGTACTTTGAATGAAATGGTTTTAAAAGAAATCAATTTTCAGGTTTCTTTTATAAATTTTCAAGGAAATTTGATTTCAAAATTTTTTCAAGCTTCTTTTTTATGTTTTCTAGGAAAACAATTTTCAAAATGATTTTAAGCCACATTTATAGGTTTTCAAAGTTTTTTCAAAGAATCATATTTCAAAAAAATTCAATATTCTCACATATTTTTTTTATATAAAACGTTTTTTAGAATATTTTTTACCATTATTTATAATATTTCAAAGTTTATTCAAAGAAAATGATTTCTAAAATGTTTTCAAGATTATTTTATATGTTCTCAAGGAAAAAGGTTTTGATAATGATTTTGATTTTTCTTTATATGTTTTCAAAATATTTTCTATGAAAATTATTTTAAAATAGTATTATGAATTAAAAATACATTTTCAAAGAATAATGGATATTTTTCTAATGAAATGTTTTTGAACGATATTTAAAATTTTGTTTCAATCTAATATGTCATCAATTGATGTTACTCATTCCTTTATAGGAAATTATATACAGATTAAATTCATATTATTTATATTAATGGGTTTTGATTAATGGTATGGTCTTTATCAAAATCATTTCTCTTTTAGGGGTTATATGTTTATGAAATAAATTTTTCTTTCATGGGTTATATGTTTATGAAATCTGTTTCTCTTTCACGCGTTATATTTTTATGAAATATATTTCTCTTTCATGGGTTCTGTGTTTATGAAATCCATTTGAATTTCAAGGGTTATATGTTTTTGAAATCTATTTCCCTTTCACGGGTTATTATTTATATGAAATTTTTATGAAATCTAAATATTTTTCAATAGGTTTTTATATGTTTACATATTTATGATACCCATTTCATTGCATGAGTTATTATATGATTTTTTATGATTGTTTGGAACATATATTAATGATTTAAATAGGATTTGGGAGGGACACATATCCACCTCTAATGCATTGGTTAATGATTTACTTCTCATAAGATAGACATGGATGAAATGAGAAATAAACTTGGTTCCATATTACATAGCTTGAATGTGTAATGAACTTAGTTAAATAATACAGAGCTAGAACAAGGGGTGAACTCAATTCAGTAATACAGGGCTGAAATGATAGGTAAACTCGGTTCAGTAATGCAAGGAGAGAACCTGGTATGAACCAGGTTCAGTAATGGAACTTTTCCACTAATATGGTCTCATTAGCAATGTCTTGACTACAGCATAAATCATTATATATGCTTATGTGTCTACCGAAATTCCATGTTTTATTCCTATGATATACTTTCATGGATTATGTTATTTATTTCCTTATGATTCATTCCTTATTAATTGCCAATAATTATGACATGATTCATGTATATGATATTTGATATGAATGGTATGATATTCTATTTTCATGATCATGTTCTCATAACCTTTTTCATAATTAGGCTTACATATCTCCCCTTTTTACCCTTACTGAGCATTTGAGCTCACCCGTTTATTATGATTCCCTTACCATAGTTTTGAGTAAAGGTTTTCATTATAAGTATTAATGGTGGAGATCTTTATGGGAGATGTTAAATATCTTTCACTAGGATATAATATTTTGATTCCATGTTCCCAAAGACACTAATCTATTCAGGTCCTTAAGAATGTATTTCTGCAATGTACTAAATTTTCATCTAAAATTATGTAATATCTATGTATGTTAATCCTAGGTTGTTATAATAAGGGTCTTTATCTTATTTGGACTGGTCATTGGATGGTCAATGTGGTAGTTCAATGCAATGTGCTAAAATACCATATTTATTTTTTCCCACATAAATACCATATTTTAAATTCATATGAAAAATTAAATGGATATAACATATTGAAAATAAACTCAAAATGTTCCAGTGTGATTGGAATTTGATTCATTTTGATATCCCTGTTTTGTGACAAGATTCATGGGGTAAGTCATGATTCTTGACTTGGTTCATCAGGTGAACCAATTTTAGTACTTGATTTAAGGAGTGAATCCTTGTTTCATCCCATGGTTCACGAGGTGAATCATGTGATGAAATATTTTGTGACTTATTTTAGGGGTTGAAACGTGTGATGAAATGTGTTGAAGCAACCATTTTGAGTGGAATTCTTAGGAAAGCTAATGAAGTCACTATTGTGGTTTAGATGTGTAGTTTTGTGTATGATGAGAATATTTCAAAGTTATTTTGAGCTATTTGAGGAAGTGTTTTTATATGCAGTCCTTTTTCATTGGAAGGGGGTACTCTTTTATTAGACTCGAAATCGTATACAATATATGGTAACACAACTGATTGGTAGTTTTTTCTGTATTCGACTACGGTACGATGGAAACCATATCAACCGGGTCATTATCCCAATGGAAACTTTTTTAGTAAGAGATACTAATGGTTGGGATCACTATAACAAAATAGATCATGGAATAATGGTTTTATGGTGGGGAGTAAAATAATCAAATATTTTTTTTATGAAATAGTTTAGTTTCAAAAAAGATGGGTGTCGGTAAACTCTATATAGGGGTTCAATTATGGTTATGATTGGTGGCTTTGGATTTTTATAATAATGTTCCTCATGTTCAGATTCAAGCAATGAAAGGTATCTAATACTCTAGAGTATAACTTAGGGTTTTTAGCATCACTATGTTACCTGAGTATGTAGAGTTCATTTGGTGGACCACCGACGATAATTCTTAAGGATAATAGGTTTTATAGTGGGGAGATTTTAAGAACCTCTGTTCACATAAGTTGAGAATTTCAATTGAATTTTCAATTTTATCTATTGGTGGGTGGTTCATTTTAAAATACAAAATAAATGATGTTATGGACATTTTAAAATTCCCAAATTTTGTTTTTGGATGAGTTTCAATGCTTAGGTGATGACCCGAGTTTTGAGAGGCCACTGAAATAATGGTCAGGGGAAAGGGACCACTAAAAATCATTGAATCTCCTCATTCACCTCATGAATATCTTTTTCATTACTTTATATGGTTTCATGGATTACACTAGGAGGTTTTTGGATCTGAAAATGGGGAGAGAGGGTTTTGGATGAGAAATCACAACATGGAAAATAATGTCACTATCATGACCTTTCCCCCATGGCCAGTGTCGTGACTACCCCAGGCCCGCCTTCTATAGGTAAAGGGCCGGCGACTAGCACCAAAAAGGCATATCCCAAAAGGTATGAAATTTCCTTTCAACTGGTACACACACACGAAACCCATACTACAGAAAAGTAAAAGAAAAATGTAACTAACAACAAGTACAAGTACTACAAAAAGAAATAGGGGTCGGAATACAGGCCCAACCAGAAAGAAAGTACAATAATGGAAGTGTAATATCTGGAGGTCATTCACCAAGGATCCTACCTTAAGGGTAGGTACATATCCACGTTTAATGTCACCATATCACACCACTTCTATCAATCCACCTTCGAGCATCAGATATCCCCTATTACCCAATGTCCCATTCAACGTTTTCCATCATCTAACCAAGATACAATAGGTGCGGTCTATGCACATGAAGGGGTGAGTATTAAAAAACTCTGTAGGGACCATGAGACCCCCTAAGGCCTCCTAGAAATCCACAAAGGAAATAACCCAAGGGAAAATACCACCAATAATGATATCAAATACATAGAATAAAGTAAAAGAGAGCCAACACCAGGTATAACTTAAGTGCATAAGTAAATATGATTATCCATAAAGCTAGATCATCTTATTTTGTTGACAGGCACTACTACTGATCCACAAAAGGTCGCTCTAATTTTGATCCAGGAAGGGTAACTCTACTAATGATCCATGAATGGTTTCTCAATGCCTGATCCATGATGGTTCATGATACTTATAAACCATGAAGGGTCGCTCTCATGATGATCCTTGAAGGGTCTCTCTCATGATGATCCCAGAAGGGTCCCTCTGATGTTGATCCACAAAGGGTCACTCTCATGCTGGTCCATGAATGTCCACTCTCATACTGATCCACAAAAGGTATCTCTCATGTTGGTCCATGAAGGTTCTCTCTCATGTTGATTCAAGAGGGGACTCTCTCATGCTGATCCGTGAAGGGACTCTCTTAAGTTGATCCATGAAGGGTCTCTCTTCATTCTTCATGAAAAATCCAGCCACTGTATTCCCACAATGAGAACGCTTGATTCTAGGAGGATATTAATCTCAATACATCAGTCATACCTCAACCAATAGGAAGTACCACATTGAGTAACCCAAAGAACCGTCTCGTCACGAGGGACCCAATGCAATAGATATCATGTTGAACGGACAGTAGGTCTGTAAGATATTGGCATTTTCGTAAAAGGGGCCTGATTGGATTCAAGTCTAATCCAACCCATTCATATTCCAACCTTCTCCAAAACTCACTTAGAGTATCTCAATTAGACTTCCTTATTGCAAGGGTCCTCGTGCCGTAGACGGTGCATCAATCGGATGCCTGGAATTCATGATACGAGTGTTTTAGTGAAGCGGGGACCAGTTGGTTTCAGGTCCGCCCCGTCCCGATATGGTGGGCCTGGCTCGGTAGGGTGGGTCCAGCACAACAATGAAGGTTTTCCCACTACTACAGGTCTAGAATGCTGGTGTGGGCCTAGCTTCTCCAGCCTAGATGCAGCTTATCCATGTCTGGATCGTCACAAACCAGCACCAGCTGGCGCTGCCTCCCCCTGTGACTGGTCTGCGTAGCCGACCAGCTCGGTTCAGTTGGACGTGGATCTACTACATCTGTTTCTTCTAGTGTAGTCAAATGGTCCTCTCATATGAGGTTTATGGACCACGTGCCTCCAGTGCATCCGAGGGGCCTAGGCGCAGGCCACCCCTCCATGCGTTGCTGGTCAGCTCTACCGTGGCGCACCAACGGTTCCTTCTAAAGACCACTGGATTTTCTCTGGTGGTCTTCTTATCACACTATCTACAACTACAAAACTATAGGGATTACACTTTCACTTCGACGCCTTCAAACTCACCTTTCCACCATTTTGAGAATTTCATCCATAGAGAATGCATAAGAACATGCAAGGTAGAGCGACTCGGGCTTTGTTCATGTCAGACCACAACCTCTGCGTTAGGGGTGTATAATCAAAGGATGGTTTAGGATTTCAACACATGAATCTACATCACCATTCATGTTCCCAAAATTAACAACCCTCCCATAAAAACACATGATCCATAGATCAACCTATTCATGGTTTGATCTACGTTTTTTGTTTTAGAACGAAGAACGAGGAAGGAAAAACAAACAAAAATAAAGCATAACCCCTACCTAGATTCAGATCTATCATAGGTTATGGATTATGATTCAAGTCATCGTCGACCTATGATATGCTATCATTCCTCACTGTTCGTCAATTCCCAGATCTGATCTTCTTTTCCACAAGATGTGTCGCTGCGCTCTAATCCTCCAGTATTCGTCATTAGCGAGGGTTTCTTTGGCATTCATGGTTCATCATTTGAGAAAAATTCCACTATTTGTTATTATGAGAATCCCTGGGTTTTAATTCCCCACTCTCCAATGAGTTTTTTTAATAAAAAAACACATCATGGTGGTTTTTTACACTACGATGTTGCATCATTACGATGTTTTATTTATGAAAGAGCTTAGCGATTACACTTGCTCAACGATCCATTAACGATCCTCATTTAATGTGCCTCATTGTCTCCACACCATAGCGCTTCCATCCACTGCGCAATGGTGAGAAATAAAGTAAAATATATTTTTCTAATTTATTTTATTATTATCTATAAAGTCCAAAAAATCACTTTTCTATCTGACCCTTTCTATTCAAATTTAAGTGATTTCTAGGTGAATCCCGACATTCTGAATTTGAAAGTGCCCTAAGATTTTCGATATGAGCACCAATTAAAAATTTAGAAAAACCTTCTCACACATTTAATTAAGTAAACTAAAAAAAGTAATATTTCATTCTGGTCTCACCGGGCCTCAAAATCATGTGTTGTCAAAACGTGTGGTCTCTAACTCATCCCATATAATTTAAAAAAAATTACATAGAAATTATGGGACATTACATCCTCCCCACCTTAGGGATTCACATCCTTGAAATCCAAAGTCAAGGATAATCAAACAAATAAGGGTAGCAATCCCAAATCTGAGTCTACCACTCCCATGTGCTCTCTTTGAGTTTTCTGTGTTGCCACTGAATTTGCACCAGAGGAATCAACTATCCACGAAGGACCCACTCCTGTCAATCTTCTGTCTCCACAAGAACTCCACAAATGTCTCCCCATCATCAATTTCATGATCACCCCAGTGGATGACGTGTGATGGATCATGGACGTACCTCCATAACTATGACAAATGAAAAACATAATGCACCCGGTGCATCTTGGGGGGGGGGAGCTAGGAGGTAGTCCACCTCGCCAACTCTGCTAAGAATCTGGAAATGTTTGATGAACCATGGAGACAAATTGCTTCCTGGTTCAAATATTTGCAATCCCTATTGAGGTGAGACTCGAAGGAAAAATGGTCTCCCTCCTCAAAAATCCAAGGTCTCTGTCTTCTATTAGCATATGATTTATGCTTGCTCTATATAGTCCTTATATGATCCTTGATGGTCTGCACCTTCTTCGTGGTAGCACGTACCATCTCTACATCCATTATCACTGACTCCCTTACGTCTTTCCAACATTGTGGTGATCTTTATGGCCACCCGTACAAGGTCTCAAACAGTTTCATTCTAATGGTGGATTCTTAGCTATTGTTGTACGCAAACTACACTAGTGGTAGGTCTTATTACCAACTTCAACCAAATTCCAATACACAATCACGAAGCATGTCCTCCTAGGTATGTATGGTATGCTCTATATGACCATCCATTTGGGGGGTGAAAAGTTTTCCTCAAGAGCAGTTGAGTCCCGAACGCCTCCTACAACACCTTCCACAATCGGGATTTCAGGCATAAAATATAATATAATACAATCATTGATGGAACCTTGTGAAGCCACACAATCACCTCGAAGTAGAGGCATCCCAAGCCCTCTATCGATCCCTTCTCTTGGATGGGTAGGAAGTGGTCCAACATGGTGACTCGGTCAACAATCACCCAGATAGAATTGTGGCCCCTGGTCATGCATGGGATCCATGTAACGATGTCCTTGGCGATACCATCCCACTACCATTTTTGTACCTCATGTGTCTTTTCCAAGCCTGCTAAGACTTGATCCTCAACCTTCACTTGTTAACAAGTGAGGCATCGTGAAATAAACTCGGCCACATATTTCTTCATCTCTGGCCTCCAATACTAATGTCAGAGGTCTTGGTATATCTTTGCAACACCAAGATGCACTGCCAAAGGGGATGTATTGAACTCCCTTAACACCTCCTCCTATAATATCACTGGTACTATTGTGTATCCTTTGAAAATGATTATGTACTCCCCACCTATCAAATATACATCTGGATATTTTCTTGAGGATAACTAAGCATGTCGAGGCTCATAGTCAATATCCACACATTGTTAATCCCAAACTCACTTAATATTGGAGGAGTGATAGTCATCGATTGAAGATAATATTTTCCATCACTATCCATGAAGGATATATGCATCGCGGCTAGCTTTTCTATCGCCTCACTTAGTAGTTATAAACAAGACCTCCCACTGAGTGTGTATGCCGCCATATTCCCCTCTCGAAAAGTGTAGACTATCTGAAATCCATAGTCCTTGAGGAAATCTAGCCATCACCACTATTTCATGTTTAGGTATTTATGTGCGAAGATATACATGTGACTCTTGTGGTCAGAGTATACGATAAATAGTTAACCCATCATGTAGTTTTTCCACATCTTCAAGGAAATGAACACTACTACAAACTCCAGGTCATGGGTCATGTTGTTCTGCTAATGTTGTCTCATGTTCCATGAACCGTAGGCAATCAATGCTCAGTCCTGCATTAGGAAACAAATCATTCTTGTCTCTGATGCATCACAGTATACCACATAGTCTATGGCCTCCTATGGAAACCTCAAGATGGGAGCACTGGTCCACCTCTACCTCATCTGCTAGAAGCTCTGCTAGAATTTCTCTATCCACATGAATGTTTTTCCAATCTTCTTCAACAAAATCATAGCTTCTTCAACTTTGTAGAAGTTGGTCATGAACCTCTGGTAGTATCCAGTTATCCCAAATAAACACTTCACCCCATTCATGCTTCTAGGTGGCTCCCAATAAAGCACTGCCTCTATCTTTTCCGGATCCACTACAACTCTAACCTCATATATTATTTGTCCATTAAAGTGGACCTCCTAAATCTAGAAATGGATCTTTGAGAGCTTCCATAAATCTATTGATCTCGGAGTGTATCTAGAACTATATGCAGGTGTGTAGCGTGTTCCTCATCCGAAGTTGAGTACACCAAGACGTCATCAATGAATACTACCATGAAATGATCAAGGTAAGGCTGGAAGATCATGTTCATGAGTCCCATGAACACTTTTGGGGAATTGGCCATGCTGAAGGGAATCACCAAGAACTTGTAGTGGCTATAACAGCATCAAAAGTATGTCTTCAGTACATCTTCATACCGTACTTGAAGTTGATGATGGCCTGATCTGAGGTTGATATTTAAGAACCACCTAATTCCCTTCAGCATATAATAGAGGTCCTTAATTTTTGGTAGTGGATACTTATTCTTCATAGTCATCTGGTTCAGGAAACAGAAGTCCATGCATAGCATCAAGCTCAGGTTTTCCTTATTGGAAAACAACACCAATGCTGCCCATAAAGAAACACTGGGTCTTATGAACAGCATCCTCTATAAGTCCTCCAACTATATTCTTAGCTCCCAAATCTC
The DNA here is from genome assembly GCA_963277665.1 of Viscum album. Lineage (NCBI taxonomy): Eukaryota > Viridiplantae > Streptophyta > Magnoliopsida > Santalales > Viscaceae > Viscum > Viscum album. The sequence goes on from OY728125.1 coordinate 1,620,905,774, forward strand.
CTAAGAATCCATCTAATATGCAGGTGTATTTATTGATCACATCCCTGGGTACACATCAATTCATAAGTCGACCTCTCTATGAGGAGGTTGTCCTAGGACATATTTTGGAAAGACATCCTCATACTCATCCACCACTACAGGAAAGCTCAGACACCTCTTGTCTACTGCACCAAGGCTGAGGCTAGGCAACTAGTGAGTGATCAGCTTCACCCTCCTTTGAGAAAGTCCATAATGTGCAACAATGTTTCCCTTATCATTGGTGAAGGAAAACCTAATCCCATCTTCATGGACACACCACAATTTGTGCTTAAAACAGTTGATCTGAGCATGGATTGTACATAACCATTTCATACATAAGATGACATTGTAAGTCCTCGATGCTGCTACTAGGAGAACCCTCCCAAATATATCAACTCCTAAAGTAAACTCAAACTGCCAACAGTAGTGTGTAATCCTAGAATCCACTCTTATAAGAGTCTCCAATCATAAGGATTGGGAAAATGACTCCACTGGAATCTCTGAGCCTCGAACGAGGTATATGGAAAGGAAAGAGTGATTGGAAGCTATGTCTATGATAAATACAACTAAGGTATATATGACACATATCATACCTCTAATCATCCCTATAACATCATGTTTGTATGCCTCCACTTCCTAAAACTGAGCTCGCCCCTATCTAATGGCTCCATGATCCCATAGTGGACCACCTGAGGGTGGGGGAGGTAGTACCTCGAACAATAGTCCACCACCTTCCACTTATCCTACTCCCCTGCCATGTCTGCCACCCTGAAGACCTCCTTGCTTTAACCTCTACCTCTACCTTGGAGGTCCCTCGACTATCTGCTCGTCGCCTATATGGCGGGTCGGGTAGTCATGAACCATGTGTCCCTACCTACTGTAGGAGTAAAAAACTCTATCCCTCAGCTGACCTCCTCTTCCTCACGAGCTCTATACCTCTAACCCTAAGTTCTTGGGTCATCCTCTAGATGTTTTGTCCCATTTGGGCCTCTGTTTCATCTACCTACTTCATACAGAAGATGAATGAGCCATGTGCAGTCCGGTGGTGGCTCTCACCATCAGTTCCAACTCAGCATGTAAGTTCCCCACTAGTAGAGCTCATTCTAGCACTCCATCCTACATCCGGATGTTGAGAGAAATCATCTACACCCTGTTCTCCCTTCAAATTCCTTGCTCAAAAGTCTAGGCCCTAAATAAAGGGTCTCGTACCATGTTGGTGGAGTAGCAAGAGAGGTCAATAAACCATGCTGAGTACTGGGCCACAATCAATCTTCTTTACTTTAGGTGCAGTATCTCTTTAACATGCACTGTGCATAGTGTCTTGGGAATGAAATCTACCCAGAAGATGCTCTGGAAGTCCTACCAGAAAAGGGTCACCTCCCCGTGTGTCCGGAGCATCAAGCTCCACCATCTCCCAGTCGTTCCCTGAAAAGGGTTAGCGGGTAGGACCACTATCGGGTCTGTATATGTCCCTACAAGGTGGAAAACCCACATAATAGCCTCCATCCAATTCTTAGCTGCCGGAGGATCTGTCTCTCCTCGAATCCTCAAAGGCCTCTATCCTTCTAACTCGTGAAGCACACTTAGTCTGCGTGTACTATCCACTTGTGGGGCTGGTAGCAACTGCTACACTTCTGTGGGTGGTGCTTCTAGTACACCACCCAAATGTGCTATCGTTGTAAGTGGTCATTGTATCAAAGCCTCATCGCTCGATGGGCCATCTTCATGATCCATCACTGGAATTCTTGCTCGAAATTTTCATGGATTCATACTATAGGGAAATAGATGTGCCACAGTCAATAAGTTATACCCGGTGAGCTGACTCAAATGAGATCAAAAGGAAAACATTTCCAAAACACCTGCAACTAGTGTTTTTGTGTTCTAAGTCAGAAAACAGAATTAAGGATCCTGTTGTATGGATACTTCGGCCTCCACACCAATACTAGACTCCCCAAACTGAAAGCTAAACTCAAGACACTTAAAACTATTCACCCCATAAAAAATATAAACTCTTAGTTCTTTTGGTATAACTAACCACCCTTTGATACAACGTTGTCATGACCCATCACTTGGGGATCATTCCCTAACTACCCCAAGCCCACCTTTTATAGGCCATGGGCTGGAGAATATAACAAAAAAATGCATATCCAAAAAATAAAAGGCATTTCCTTTCAACCTATACTGACACACATATCTCATACTGTGGAAAATTAGGCAGGAACTGTAACTAATGACAATTACAAGGACTACAGAAACAAAAAGTGGTCGGAATACAAGTAAAACTGAAAGGAATGTACATCAAATGAAGTGTAACCTACGAATTTTTTTTGACAAGGATCCAACCTTAATGGTGGGTACAACTCACTTTCGGGTGTCAATGTAGCACACCACGTCTATATATCTATCTCTGAGCACTATCTAGACCTGGATCCCCAAATTCCTAGTCAAATATTTCTGTCATCTACACAACACACAACAGGTGCGGGTGAATCCCGTTTAGGGGTGAGTATAACAATAATTCGTAGGGACCCCAGGACCCTTGAAGGTCTCTCAAAAATCCACAAAGTAAAATACCACAGTGGAAATAACATAGAGAAAAATAAAACCAATAAAGATCTCAAATATATAGCACAAAGTAAAAGGAAACTCACAGAAGTTATAACTTAAGTACATAATTAATGTTGATTAGTCTTAAAATAGATCATTTTATTCTGTTGAGAGGCTCTGATGTTGATCCACGAAGGGTCTCTCTTCTGCAGTTCCATGAAGGTTCGCTCTACTGTAGATCCAAAATGGATCTTTCTAGGACTGATCCACGATGGGTCACACTACTGCTGATCTACAAAGGGTCACTCCCATGCAGATCCATGAAGGGTCCCTCTTAAGATGATCTATGAAGGGTCTCTCTAATGTTGATCCACAAATGGCTGCTCTCATGCTGATCCACAAAAGGGCCATGTCATGTTGATCCACGAAGGGTCTCTCTAATGATGATCCAAAAAGGGTCTCTCTCATGCTGATCTACGATGGGTCTCTCTTATGATGATTCATGAAGGGTTTCTCTTCATTCTTCACATCAAAGATGGCTAATGGATTCCTACATTTAGCATGCCAGATTCCAAGAGGATCTTCTCCTCAATCCACCAGTCATACCACAACTATCAGGAAGTCCCACATAGAGTAACCCAAAGGACCGTCTCATCATAAGGGTCCCAACGTAAGGGACTTTGAGTTTAATGGATGACCTATCTGTAAGATATGGGTATTTTTGTAAAAAGGGACTAGTAAGATTTGATTCAAATCCAACTGGTCCATATTCAAACCTTCACTAAAACTCACATAGAGTATCTCAGCAGAACCACCTCATCACAAGGGTCCTCATTCCATAGAGGGTACATCAATTAGTTGCTCGGATTGCAAGATATAGGCATTTTAGTGAAGCGATGACCAATTTGGTCTAGGGCCAGTCTGACCTGGTTTGTCAGACCCAACCGAATATGGGTCTAGTATGGGCCCAAACCATTCTAATAGGGTAGTTTTGGCCTGATATGGCATGTTTTCCCCCCCAAGCGGGTTCGACCTACTGAGACGGGCTGAGTTCTCCTAGCCTAAACTAGCATAGCTGCATCTGGTTCATCACCTGACATGCGCTAGCTGGCGCTGCCTCCCCCTATGACTGGTCTGTATAGTAGATCATCTCTATCAAGTCATCTAGTCCTCCCCCATGCGTTCGATGGACCCCATGCCTCCAATGAATCCTAGAAGCACGAACACAGGCCACACCTCCTTGTGGTTCCATTCGACATCGTACCATTATGTTGCTACAGCCAGTTGGCCATGACCCTTTGCTATCGCATCACACTAACGGGCCCGACGCCTCCCTCCGCCCACAGATAATGCCGGTGGTTCCTTCTGTGGGCCACTGGAGTTGCTCCGGTGGTCTGTTTCTTGAACCATTTGGGCCTATGGAGCCATAGGGATGCCACATTCACTATGACAACATTGAACATGCCTTTCTACCATTTCATGAATTTAGTCCACGAAAAATGTACAAGAACACACAAGGCGGAGGGACTCGAGTCTTATTCTTGTCATCCCGCGCCCTCCATGTTAGAGGTATAAAAACAAAGGGATAGTTTGGATTTCAACACATGAATCTACCAAACCATTCATGTCATCCAATTTAACAACCCTCCCACAAAAACACATGATCCGCAGATCAACCTATTTGTGGGTTGATCAAAATTTCTTGTTTTAGAATGAAGAACGTGGGAAGAAAACAAATCATAAAGAAGGAATAACCCCTACCTAGATTTGGATCTATCATATGTGATGGATGATGATCCATGTCATCATCGACCCATGATCCACTATCTTTTTTCACCATTCTTCAATTATTGGATCTGATCTCGTTCTCCATGAGATTTTTTCCTGCACTCTGATCCTCCAGCGTTCATCATTAGAGAGGGTTTCTTTATAATTCACTGTTCTTCATTGGAGAGGTATTCATCAGTTGGTTTTATAGAGAATCCCCAGGGTTAAATTCCCTTCACTACAACGCGTTAGTATAATAATAGTTGTACATCGCAACATTTTTTTTACGCTGGGACGCTGCGTCATTAAGCTGTTTCATTTATGAAACAGTGTAGTGGTTATTCTTGTACAATGAGCCCGTAATGATCCTTATTTAATGCGCCTTGTCATCATCTCATTGTCGCACTGAAACAACGTCATCTACAACTCAATGGTGCAAAAGTAAATAAAATAACGTTTTCAAAGATAATTTATTATTTTACAAAAAGTACAAAAATTAAAATTTTATTCCAACCCTTAACGGTCAAAGTTAATTCCTTTCTAGGAGAATCTTGGTGTTCCGAGTCCAACAGTGCCCTAATATTTTTGATCTAAGCACCAGTTCAAAATTTAGAAAGACTCACTTGCATTTTTACTTAAGTGAACTAAAAAAAGTTCAAAATTCTATTCTGGGCTCAACAGCACTCTGAATCACATGTCTTTAGTGCGTGTGGTCTTGGAAAAATTCCATATAATTTAAAAAAAATAGATTTAAATTCTAGGACAATAAATTCACACCATGACACTGGTTGGCCCAACCATGTAAATGAATTTTCCTAAAATTTTACATGGTGAAACATTTTTTCATGTGGTGGAATTATCCAAGGTAGTTAAAATGAGGTTTTTAAGTGATGATGCTTTTTAATAAATTCGATATTTTATACCTTAATATTACTCAGGAAGAAATAAATGGGAATGAAAGATTTTAGCTTCAATGATTCCCTCTAATCACATCCCTTCCCTATTTGAAGTGTTTTCTATTATGATAGATTTCTCTCTGTGAGTTTTAGACTTTAAATCATTGTATGTTTACAATTTCATTAAAAATAACATTCATTAATAGGTCATGTACTAATTTTGATTGAGAAACTATATTGTGGATCCATCAAATATTAATGGATTTCTAGGACGATGATGAGAATTTTGATTGGCATAGACATATTATATCCTATGTTAGTGATCGCATGACATCTAAGGGTGATCCATTGAGGGTACATCATTGGTGTTTTATATGGTTCCATAGAATGTAATTTCTTAGTAATTCATTACATGTTTTCCTTAATAATTAATTTTCTTATCACAACATGATTATTCCTCTCTATGATATTTTTATATGGTAATTTCCTAAGAATATGTTTTGCACAAAAAATTTATAATATCCCCCTCATATGATGAGAACCTAAAGGTTCCATAATTGTGTTCATGAAAATGTGTTTTTTAATTGGACGATATTATTTTATGGGACATGTATAATATAGGTTATCAGGGGAAGGAGACTCATAACACATTAAGACACATTCTCGTGGTGTTTTTCCATGTTAATATCCTGCTTCAATAGCCCAAAGGCATTTATTTTTTAATTAATTTTTATAATAACCCTTTTAAGGGTTGAAGGGGGGCCCTTACATGGCTCCTTGTCTTAGTGAAAAATTACAAGACCCAAAATAAATAGGTGAATCCACCCCAAATACACTACATTGAACTACCCCTCTCCAGCATATATCTTGATGTTATCTCTCCACCTAAATAAGGATGATTACCTAACATTCCTATACAGAGATACATAAGCCTGTTACCAATGGAAATTTTATACACTCTCATTCTTCCAATTCTGGTTAGCTCTACTCTAGTGTATGTGCCTACTCTGAATCTTTAGTTGGAGCCTTATTCCTTTAAATTTTTTGGATACTTCTTCATTTAAGGTCACTTGAAGGCCTTGAGGTAGCCCGAAAGCCTAGATGTGGCATGAAGGCCTTGAGGTGGATCAAAAGCCTTACTATCCCGAAGGCCTTGAAGGACTCGAGGACCATACCATTGAAATGGATAATAGTCGCAGTTGCAACATTACCGAATAGTGCCTGCTACAGTACTGCAACAGTGACCCAGAAATATGTCTCTTATATTTTCAGGTCTCATTTTATTTTTCTATATGCGAATGTGTTTTTTTATCTTTATAATTTAATATTATCAATAATTTATATCATCACTTACAAACTATGATGTATTGAAAAAACAATAATGACATATGATCATAGTGGGTTAAAATATGTTGGTTGCATCACGAGTGATATTTCATTAATAAATAATGAGAGAATGGATTTATCCCATATGTCCCCTAAATAAAGTTGATATCTCAAGACCTTTAATATGAATATAACTACCATCATAAATCTATATCCATGCTGTTGGTTGGTGAGTTCATTTCAAAAAAGTTAAAGAAAGAGAAATCAATTATATGGGTTGATGGAATTAGAATTCAACCTTCTATAATTGAGATATAATGGTAAAATAATTATATTACATGTAATTCATTCATAGGAGGTTGAATTTAATTGTTAAATGAACTAATTTCTCTCTAGAATCCTTGGAATTTTTTTATATTAAACCATTCAATTTAGTTTCTTTGGAAAAATACAACAAAAAAAGAGGACTAAAGGTTGAAACACTAAGTATATCTATAATATCATTTAAATTCAAGTATTGGATATAAAAAGTTAGAAAAAATAATATTTATTTGGGTTTGGTTGATCCACATAATTTAATCACAAGTTATCTGAAATATTAATTAAGTTAAGAAATTAATAAATTTTTATTAGATAGTTTTGAGAAAAAAAATATATATTATATAGTTCATATAATAATGAAGTGACATTTATTTATTAAATATTCATTAATCGATGATCAATAAATATCGATGAAGGAATGTGGGCCGAGTTTAATGATCTGATTGGAAACTTTATAAATGATATTTATTTATATTATTAATGTGTTTCAGATGTCAAGATATTAATAACATTATTATTGTTTTTGGAAATGGGTTCAATAAAGAATTTTTTTAAATGGTATTTTGTGTGATTTTACAACCGTAAACCAACCATAAAAAACATCATAATATATCACATTCCATAATTCACTTTTAGTGAGAATATAGATAGCAAGAGAATATCCCAATCCATAGAGATATTTATTGAGATATAGAGTGCACTCACTATTACCCTCTCTCATGAAATTGATAGAATGTCTAACTTTCATCATCCTTCATGATTAATTCATCTATGATTGACCATTAACAACACAAGTGACCAAGATCGTCCATGATAGAACCATACAATTCTATAAAGAAGTTTAAAAATTCTAATGCATGGATGGATCACATTTAGAGGGATTCAACACTTGGATATTATGGTTCAATGATAGTGTGATGAGATCCAGTCCACTAGATCATCCATTAAGAGATAATTATAGGTTGATGTGATTTTATATTCTTTTGTAAATTAATTACAAATAACATGAGAAGATCCTCCTCTTCTGGTTATGCAGCTTTAATATAGTCAAGTAATCTATAGTGTTCATTAGACCAGCCATTTTTATCATGTTTGGAAATTATTATACATAAATTACTATTAAAATATGAGGTGGTAATTACATTGAAAATTCTTCCACTACACTAAGAACGTACAAGTTGTATCAGAGCAATAACAAGTTTAACTTATTAATATTTTTTATTGATTTATTTTTTCATGTGTCTTCAATATATTTTACTCATATAAGTTCATTTTAATATCCTAAAATTTATTATCTTCCCTTATTATTTCTAAAAAAACCTATAAATTTGTAAGATTAAAATGTGATGAAAAATATGAAGAAAACCATCTAGAGGTTCCAAATGCTCTTCCTAGACAAAAGTAAATTACTCGGTGTGTTCTTCCTGTATACATGGAATGTATTTTTTTTATTTTTATCTCTTCATAAACGTAGATAGATATGATAGAATCAGATATAAGATTTGATAAAGTCGTACAGATGTATAGATATTGTAAGATTGGAAAAAGGCTTGAAGAACTAAATTTCATGTAACCATTGTACATGTTGTGTAGTAGTCAGTTTCTCATGATCTAGGATAGGGGGAGTCCAGGACTTACATGTTCTAATAAACGAAACAATGATAAATGAGTCATGAAACTCTGAGGCCTCACACACTGTATTCATAGAACATTTCTTGTACCTCAAAATTATCCATGACAGGAAACTCTACTAGTACAAAGGCATGTTCTATTGAAATAGGCAGACAAAAGTACATTATGTGTAACAAATTACTCTCCATATAGTCTACTACAAATAATGTGGGTAGTTTTTCATGGATTGAAATTAAATATATAGTAAAACCTATTTACATATGTTCTATCTATCATTTATATAATAGTACATTCCATTTCAAATGATTTATAATTATAAATTAAAACAATTTCCACGTTGAAATTTGGATAACAACATATTATTTCCTCTAATTACACATGTGTAATTAATTCATTTTACATGAAATTAATATTTTTTAAAAATAATAAATGATGGAGAGTTAAGGATGTGGGGATAGAGTTAAGATAATTTTAATTAACCAAATTAATTCATGGAACATTATCTTAATTAGATATTGAATCAATTTAACCTATAACAAGACTAAAAATGTATGATCATTGCATGATGTGTGGATGATCGTTAGATTACATAATCCTTTTGTAAATGATGAAATTATTTTAATTTATAGTTATTTATCATTTTCATTTAATACCTTCCTCCTTCTTATGTAAGGGAATGTGTGCCTGTGGTGTCACATATGTATACCTCCTTTTCCAATCAATTAGTTCCCCCACATGTGTGTGAGTAAAAGATTATGTATGTTTGTATATCCAAGGCATGAGAAGGTTTTCTGAGACTAAGATCCGAGGAAAAACCAATCATGGCCATACATATGGGTAAAGACCCCGACCCTAGTAGCCTATGTTAGGGTCTTACTTAATTACATTTGTACTATGAACAAGACATTTCATCATAAAGGACCTAGTAGTTTAGTATTTTTGAAAAAATTGATACATTCTGTAGATTTACATTACAAATTGAAAGAAAAAAATATAAAAACTCCATTTGAAATATCCATAAACTCCTAAAATATCACTGAAAGTTATTCGTAATAAAAATCTTCACAACCTGGGGAAAAATTAAACATAAGTGGGGAGTTTTTTAAGAACCTAAATCTTCTTTTTCAGGTATGTTTTTCTTTTTTCTAGTGTTTTTGAGAAAAATGAGTTTCTGGAAATTTTCAAAGTACACATCCTGTACTTTATGAGTACACGCCATGTACTCGGTTACCACAGGTAGCCGTGTGCCGACCATGTAGCAGCCTTGCACACGTCCATGTGTGATGACATGGAGGCTGCCTTAAGCGGAGTACGGAAATGGTGAGTACACATCATGTACTTAAAAAGTACACGCCGTGTATTTTGTTTTTTCTTTCATTAAACACATTGGGGTTGCATCTGAAGGACAGAATTGTATCCTCCTTAACCTTGTTCGTCCAAGAGTGCCGAGTAGCTGTGGATCTTTAACGATCCCATGACCAAGCATCTGTCCTCTGAATCAAACACCGACTGTTGCGTTGGAATCACATCGGTGAGTTCTCTCTTCTCTAAGAGCACCATCCCTTTATTTTTCCACTGTTTTGAGTTATCGTGGGTTGAACGTTTTATAATTTTTCATAGATATACAGTGTTTTAAAGTGATTCAAGACTCGTGGTTCATGTATTTTGATCTCCCAACGCCGAGGTAGGTGGTTTGTGCCTTTCTGTTGAAAGTCTTGAGTTTTATGTGAAAATTTTCCCAATACCCGTGAACAGGGTATTGCGCATTTACCATTTTAGCTCTATTTTTTCCTGCTATGCTTTTATGATTGAGTTGATGATAATTGATTATGAATAGGGTGAATTGTTGTGCTTTGGCTGTGTTTTTCCATTCATGTTTTTCCTGTTTTGAACTTGGGTCTAGTTTTCCTGATAGGTGGCTGTTTACTTTCCCATGCCTAGTATTGTAGGATGGTGTGACTGTTTTCCTATTATGTTGTTAGGCTATAAAATGCTAGACAAGTTTTTCTTGAGGTTACCTTGGATAATATGCACTTCTACACTTGCTTGACTTACACAGGGCCATGAGAACCTAGGGTATAGACCATTGGGAGAATAGACATTGATGGATTCTCCAAAGTTTCTTTATAATTTTATGATGCGAGACCACAGGGGGAATTGATATTGAGTGCTTCTTCAGAGTTTCTGTAGTTCCTCAATGCAGGCCACAGAAGGAATGTGACATAAGTTCTTCCCTAGAATTCCTTTAGTTACGAAACGAGACTATATGGGGAATTGATGGTGAGTGCTTCCTCAGAGAGTAAATGCTTAAGCTGAACCAGAAAGGTTAGACTGAGTGTACTGCCCAGAGGTTTGCTTGTACATGTTAGGTTGGACCATAGGGGATAGGCTGAGTGTACTTCCCTAGAGGGTTACCTTTGTGTTAGTTTCTTTCTTGTACATGTTAGGTAGGAACAAAGGGGATAGGCTATGGTTACTTTCCAGAGGGTTACTTGTATGTGTTTATCTACATGGTTAGTTGTTGCTTGATATTGAAACTGTGGATTGTTTACTATTGAGTACTTTCTTATCTACTATTTCATGTACTTTTACCTACCATATACTCTTTGACTAATAGGCACAGATATCCTAGTGGTTTCATTCTGCTATTTAGTATCACACCCTATTTGGGTCATGCTTTTGGGCCCAAACATATTATATTGTTGTAGGTATATACAGGGAAAAGCGCACTTCAACTTCAGGTACTTGAAATGTTGTGGAGCTGGAGAGGATGGTACCAAGCATAGGCTTGCGATGCTGTAGGGATGATTGTTTTTTCTTTTGTACATGGTTTAGTATTGTATTTCAGAATTGTGAATTGTTTCACTGCTTTCTGAGACATATGTATCATGCATCATTATATATATCTGTGCTCCAGTTTATTCTATCAGTATTCCACTATTTATTTTTGTATTATATTCTTACTGCTTCTGCTCATTTATGTATATGTTTACTTCCACTGTGTACTTTGCCAATGAGGGCATAGTTTCCTCACTATCACACCCATGGCCCTCGCAGCTAGTTGGCAGCCTCTGGCGTTCAGGGAAATGTGCTTGAGGCCATGTGATCAACCGGGTACGGGGAGCCTCTGGGTGGCTTCCAGAATCGGGATGTTACAAGTTTATATTCTTCTAAAGGGTAATAAATATATATAAAACTTTCATAATATATAAGTTATAGCGAATAACTGAAAACACATTTCATTAAATCATAATCTTGAGTGTAATATGGGAAGAGTGAAAACTGATTAAATATTGGAATATATAACTACCTGTGAAAGAAACTTAACCATTGATATTATAATAGTTGAATAATCACATGAATTACTAATAAATAATATCATAATGAGGCAATCCATAATGTCCAACAACTGAAACATAACATCAAGGTCCCAACTAAGATATATGAAAATAAATTTTCAAGGCCTCGACTAAATACAAATAAGAAAATAAATGGGAAAGTTCTCGACCAAGTCCATATAAATTTTACCTCGTATGACTTACCAATGCATCGTGGTTATATATTGGGCCTCAACCATCACTTACTAACTCTAATGTTTTTCTTATAAGAAATGTGTGAAACATAAACAACATATATATACGTAACGTAAATAACTTTCCCCAATCTGTAAACAGAATCACTTACAATTATAAGTAGTATAGGAATGGTTTCAAGAAAGAACATTCAAATTCAAACTGATCATAAACCATCTAATTAAATATGGTAGATGATAACCATAAGAGAAAAATCTCAACAAATAATAGATGAAAATACACTAAAAAAATTATCGAGAAATTCTTGAGAGAAATACCCTTTTCACTTTTCAAAAAAGAGTTCTTTTGGAAAAATAATTTTTATTTATCATAATTGTTTGTATAAAACTATGAATGAAATAATATATTTTTTCATGACAAAATATGTGATTTAATAAAAATTATAGTGTCTTAAAATTTATTATTTATAGTACTTGAAAATGTGTAAGAAATTGAGAAGTTCCCTTTAATCGAATTTTCTTATCAGGATGAATTGAGAAGGGAACCTTGTAAAACATGTATTTACCATCAAAGAAATATGAAATGATCTAGATATATAGGTTTATAATATATAAAAATAATCTAGAATAATTATAAAAAAAATAATGAAGAATTAAATTGGGGTAAATAAAGAGAAAGTGTAACCCGAATGAAAAATGGACATTCGGGTAGAATCCCTTACCATATATCTGAAAGTGTTCTTAACATGAAATTAATGTCCAGAATTGGGAAATTATATTAATTAATAATTTAAGTCAGATCCTATTAAACATGAATTTTTATCATAATTTTACTAAGTTCATTTATGGTCTTTTGGAAGAGTTATAAGACTAAATTTCATCATTTAGGAGTGTTCTTTTCCATGGTTTTCATGACTGGTTTACTTATATAGGCATTTGGAAGATCACGTAAAATTAAAATAGTTATTAAAAATTGAAATTATATGTTATTAATCAAGTTACATAATATTATATGGTTATATAATTCTTTTGGTTATTTAGGGTGAGGATAAATCAATAACTAACACGTTAGAGATAATCGTTTAGATTATTTTTGTTGTTTTTCAATCATCACAAATTTGTTTTATTTCATTAATTAATGTTATAAAAATATACTAGTCAAAAAATGTTATATAAGATGTAATAAATATATTATAATATTTTTGGACAATAATTTTTTTATTAATAGCATTTAAGGAATAATTTATAAATGAAAACACATAGTCCACGAAGACGGTAAATCAGAACCTCCTGGATAGTATTTTCATCTTTAAAATACAGAGTAAGGGAGAAAAGATTTGATGGTGAATTTTTCGTTGACATAATAGAATTCCAGTATATAAAAGATACTAGAGTTATTGCATTAGTTTGGATAGGTTAGGTAAGGTAATGATAATAAAAGAAAATAAATTTAAAGGAAATTAAAAGAAGGAAAGGGGATTTTACCTCTTCAATTCCTCTCCTTGAGAACCTCCTTAAAGAACATTGAAATGTCCTTTTGGGTGAGACTATCATGACCAAAATGTGGGTAGATGTTTGGGAGAGGATAATTTTAGGATATAATCATTATTTAATGCTTTGTAGGTGTGAGGAGGAGTGGTGGGGGTGGTATTTGTAGAGGAGGAGAATGGTGTTTTTTAAATATTTTACTCATTTGTTTGTTATATTGGATGAAGACTATGAATAGTTTGAGTATTATCACTAAATATATTAAAATAATGAATTCGAGTTTCAAATTATGGGTTTAAATTTTCCATATATCATCAATGACTTAATAATTCATGTATTTGTTAAATACAATAAATTATCGCATTTCACTGTTCACTAAAAATTCAGCTATTATAGAAATGTCCAAAAAAATCACTCTAACCATTTTTCGATGTGTAGAATTCAAAAATAAAATTATTTTATTAATATTATTTTATAATTATTATAAATTTAATTTTTAAACAAAATTTTCATTTGCTCAAAAAATACTAATATGAATTTTATAACTGTTTTTAGGACACTTCAAAAAGTCATTAAGGTATCATTAAATTATCTTATAATAATAAGGAAATGATTTATTAATATATTTATATATTTTAGGACAGTGAAATTTATTTTAAATAATTATGTTAATTATAAAATTGTACAAAAATATTAACGTTTCACAAAAATAACAGCACATAATTTATCATTTAAAAAAAATTTAATCCTTGATGGAAATATACCATATTTTTATTTATAAGAAACCTAAATTTTATTAATACATTAATAGTTAATATTACGCTTCTATTTTCCATATTATACTATAGAAGGGTCACATTACTATTCCAATGGTCATATTTAATAGTATATTATGGTTTTAAACTCAATGTTATGTGAAGAATAAATTGTCAAAGATATTAAATTTTAAAAGAGACATACCATAAAATCATAGGGTGTTACATTCTCCCCTCCTTCAAAAATAATTCATCCTAGAAATTATATAAGGTCACCTAATAAAAATATTTGAGTGGTTCTTCATCATAAATTCATCTAGTTCCAATATCACCTCTTCAATTTTATGATATTTCCAAAGTACCTTTATCAACTGAGTTATTCATTTCCTCAATACCTACTATTTAGTGTCTGAAATATTGATAGGATTTTAATAGTAAGATAAATCAATTTCTAGTTATTTTCCATCATATGTGAATACATGTGTCGGTTTTGGCATGTGCTTCCCTAAAATGAAATTTGGAACACATTATGAACTTTAGAATGGCTAGATGGAATCACCAAATGATAATCCGTAGCTCTAATTATCTAAAAGATTTCAAAACGTCCAATTTACCTGGGTCTTAGTTTCCCTATCCTTTGAAATCTTATAACATCCTTCTATATATTTACCATTAATAAGACATTATCTCACACTAGAAACTCCAAATATTTCCTATACTTATTGTAATATCTCTTTTTCTTAAATTTTGTTGATCTGTTTTTTATTTGAACAGTCTTTAACTTTATCATTGTTTCCTCCAAAAGATCTGGTCCTAAAAGCTTCGTTTCACCAACTTAATCCCAGCATATTGGTGTACAAAACCCTTTTCCTTTAAATTCTTCTTATAGTTCCATTTGAGTAATTTAATGGAAACTATTATTTTAATAAAACTCTACAAAAGGTAAATACTGATCCCACATGCCTTTAAATTTATGTGAGAAAAATATCAACATGTCTTCTAATTTTTGGATCATCCTTTCTAACTTCCCATCAGTTTGAGGGGGATAAGTAGTACTCAAATTAATCTCTGCGTCTAATTATTTCTGAAGACCTTTGCATAATTTAAATGTAAATTATGGATTATGATTAGATGCAATTTTAAAGTGGTGGTCCGTGGAGTCATAAAACCTTATAAATAGAGAATCTTGAAAGGTGCCTGAGTGGAAAATCCAGATTTATAATGTGGAAATGTGAATATTTTTTAATTCGATCAACAATTATCCATATTAAGTCACTCATTCATGGATTTTTTTGGAAATACATAGAAATAATCTATAGTAATATAATCATATTTCCATGTAGGAATAGGCATAGGTTACATGATTTCTCTAGGATGATTCATTTCTACCTTCACCTATTGACAAACGAGACATCATGATACATAATCCGCAATTTCATGCATCATCTTATCCTGCTAGAAATTTTCCTTCAAATATATATTCATGTCAGTGGTAAAAGGTGTATAGAGAAATTTGACCTATGGAAAACATTCCATAACTCCATTTTAACTCAGATATGGAAGGAACACAAATCCACTTCACAAATTTCATAACTTCATTTTCTTACATGAAGTCTTCCAACTTCCCATCATTCATAGCTTTACTTTTCAATTGAAAATTATCATCATCAAATTTATAAACTTTAATAATTTCCAAAAATATGGTTGTGCAGCCAATTGAAAAATTAATGATGTTTCAACATCCTTGATAATTCTCATATCCAACTGTTCAAAATCCATGTGAACATGATATTTATCCATTCTCATTGTGTTCATAACCCCATGATTTTTATTTCTCAATGCATCAGCTACCATATTCACCTTCTCTAGGTGGTAGTGTATTGTAAAATCATAATCATTGAGTAGCTAGAGCCATATCCTTTTCCTCATGTTGGGTTCTTTTTTGGAGAATATATTTTTCCAACTTTTGTTATCTGTATATATCTCACATTTTTACCGTAGAGATAGAGTCTTCATATAATCATAGAGAATTTTGTGGATGTTCACTAAAGGTCATGAGTTGTATTTTTTTATTCAAGAGTAATTAACAACATTGATGCATGGGCTATAACTTCATCGTTTTGTGTATGGACAGAACCAGGTTCTTTCTTTGATGTATCATTATATCTCACAGATCAACTATTTCTTGATGGTAAAGACAAGATCATATCATTCCATAATATCATATTTAATTCCTCACAAAATATTTCACATTGTTTTTTCCATATGTACTTAACCCCTTTTTGAGTAATCTGGGTTAAAGTGTTATCTAATTAGGAAAATTTCTGAATGAAACATCGATATTAACTTGCTAAACCAAGGAAACTATGTACCTTAGTTATGTTTTTTGGTGTCATCATTCATGTAATACCTTTTTCATCACATTATCAATTGATATTCCATCCTTAGAGGCGATATGGCCAAGAAAAGAAACTATTTGAAGCCAGAATTCACACAATATAAACTTCTGATACAAATCTTTTCTTCTAAAAGTCTCTAGAACAACCCACAATAGATTCTCATTGTCCACATTTAATTTTTAATATATCAATGTATCATTA
Organism: Viscum album; assembly: GCA_963277665.1. NCBI lineage: Eukaryota > Viridiplantae > Streptophyta > Magnoliopsida > Santalales > Viscaceae > Viscum > Viscum album. The sequence goes on from OY728125.1 coordinate 1,620,922,656, forward strand.
ATAAATACCATAAAAATCATTAAATATACCTTGAAAATATATTTATTATATCTGTAAGAATAGAAGGTGCATTAGTCAGTGAAAATGGAATTACAACAAACTCGTAATTTCCATAGCAGGTTTAATTTTTTTTCATTGTAATATCTCCCATCCTCACATGCAATTGATAATATCCAGATTGAATTTCAGTATTTGATAAATATTGAGCTCCATGATGTTGATCAAATAAATCATCAATGTGAGGAAGATGATAATTTTTCTTTATTGTAATAGCATTGATTTCTCTATAGTCAATGCACAGCCTCATGGATCCATCTTTCATCTTGAAAAAGAGTATAGGAGATCCCTATGTAGAAAAACTAGGGTGAATAAATCCCTTATCACCCAATTACATTAGTTCTTTCTTCATCTCTACTAATTCCATAGTTCCCATTCTATAAGGATTCGTTGATATAAGTCTTGCACCCGTAATTAAATCAATAGAGAACTCAACTTATCTCTCTAGAGGATGTTTGGGTAAATCTTCTAAAAATACATCAATGTATTCTTTCACTATAGGAACATCATTTATTGGAAGATTTATTTCCTCATTTTTAAATGATATTTTCTCTTCTTCCCCTATAATTTCATTTATAATGGATACTAGAGGTGGATACAGATATAAATCAGATGGTTAAGTCTCCCCTCTAATGATGATAAATTTAATACCATCATCATAAATCATACTTTAATTATATTTTTAGTAAAATTTTTCATTATTTTTCGAAAACCAATCCATTCCAATGATTACATCAAAATTAACCATGGGCATGATGATAAAATCAACAATTAGATCATGTTTATTGGTCATAAAAGGTATTGTTCAACACATCTTTATTCTAAAAAGGTTTTCACTATGGGTATTTACTAACAACACCCTTGTTATGGTGAATTGGAAATATCTGATTTTTAAAAAAACTAGGAAGATATAAAGGAATGTAATGATCCGTAATCAAATAATGATTTATCTAAATTTAAGGATATGATTATAGTCCCTGCAACCACATTATTTTAAACATCATCCTTAGCTGTTTTGATTTCATAATCATATCCTTGATACCATTTCATTTTTTATGGAAAGTTTTCTTGATACTTTGGACACTCATTTTCATTGTGTCTCATCTCCATACAATTGTAACATTGATCATTGGTAGCTTTTTTATTTCTCATTCAAATCATGAGAATAATGGAATTTCTCACCACAAATATAGAAAACGAATTTTCCTTTTAATAAAGAACCAAGTTGTTTCCTTCCAAAAGTATCACATATTGGAAAAATACCTTTTTTATTCTTCCCTTTACCCATTTTTTTTAATCCACACTCTTATTCTCTTATTTTACCTAAACATCATATGACTTATAGAATTCTTTTATTATCTTGATAGCACATGAGACTATATCATCATATTATGTGAAAGCTTTAGAATCCAGTACCCTTTATATGAGTAGTTTTAACCCATAAAACAATCAATAAATATTGATCTATGGATTGCTAATGTAATCTGAAACATTCCCTGATAAACATGAAATGTCGGCTTTATAATTTGAAACATTCTCATCCTCTATTTTCTTCGTATTAAATATTTTTCTCTCCATATCTTCACAGTGTTCATGAGGGAAATATTTTTCAATGAAAATTTCCTTAAAATACTTCCATTACAAGTTTACTATTTCTTCCTCCTTCGTGTTTTGAATAAATGACCACCATTGATCTGCATCCTCTGAGAGATGATAAAATTCCATGACAACCTTCTCCCTTTTGTTACTTTTGAAATTAAAAAATATCTAATATGGGTAATTTATCCACTGTTCAGCTACAGTTGGGTTTGTAGTCCCATTTAATGATGGTGGTTGTTGTATCATAAGAAGGTCTGAGATTCTTCCTCCACATTATGGATTGGGATTATCCATATGGTTAAGGTTATTATTCGTAACCTGATGAAGATATATGATTATAGTTATAAGGTGTTCATCTTTGGTTGCAACTCCAGCTCCAACATCATTATCTTTTATACGAGGGAAATCCCTACATGGATTATGTTCATTGATATGGTTTTCATTTCTTCCACTAGGCTTCATTTTTAAATAATGGAATACACTAAATTTGGTCATGAATCATAATTTATAATTTTATAACTAGAAGAACACTTAACAAAAATTTAAAATTTATGCATATCTAATATTATAATCATAAACATGGTTCCTTTGGGGACATGTATAATTTTAAATCCTTTATTATGGTTTTTGAAGAAAATGTGTATTACACTAAAAATATCACGTGGGAGTGTCAAAACTAGTGCATAGTAAGTCCCATTATCATGTTCTGGGTTATTACAATTCCATCCAAATGTACCTTTCCCTTGTCATTATCCCTAGGTACATCTATTCAAGAACCACATCTACTTATAGTATTCAGGCATGGATGTATTCCCTGTAATAAACACATAATCTCTACCTTACATAAAATATAGCATGTTCTTCTTTTCTTATCCACAAATTCTATTATGGGGTTATATTCTATAATCTGTGTTTTCTAAATCTAGTTTCCATGGTTTCTACTAAAAATACTCTAATACCAACTATAAAGACCCCAACCCCAGTAACTCGAGCCGGTGTCTTACTTAATTACATTGGTATTATGAACAATATATTGTATCCCAAAGGGTATAGTATTTTATTAGATTTGTAAAATTAGAAACATACATAATTGGTACATTACAACTTTAAAGGAAAAAACGAAATATAAAATCTCCTAGAAATACCCATAAACTCTTAGATTATCCCTCCTAGTCATTTATAAAAAACATCTTTACATAAAAGGAAAAAATAAATCTTAATAAAGGGATGTGATAAAATGCTTAGTAAGGGTATGAAATATATTGTAAGTTATCACAATCGATAAGAAAATTGGAATAGCTAAAAACAAATTCCATTAAATCATATTCTTGAGCATAATATGTTAGCATTGAAAACTAAATAAATAATTCCATAAATAATTACATGAGAAAGAAAGATAAAGATAGATATTAAACTAGTTGAATAATCATGAATTATCAATTACTAATAAAATAATGAGGGAATTCATAATTCCAAAAATCTAAAACCTACCATCAATGCCTCAGAAAAGACTTTTGAAAATAAACTGGTTAAGGCCTCAACCAAATCCATATTTAAAAATAAATGATAAAGGCCTTGGAAAATTCCATATTTGTTTTGTCTCATGAGACCTGCTAATGAATTGATGGGATATAGTATGCCCTTACTATCACTTAATAAGTAAAATTAATTTATCATATAAAAGTGGTGAAAATAAACAATATATACATATGAAATGCAAATAAATTTCCCCAATCTATAAACCTAGTCACTAACCATTCTGAGTATTATGGTGCATGGGGTCTAGATAGGAAATCCACAGTCAATATGATCATAAAATATTTAATGAAGTATGGTAGTTGATAATCATAATATAACAATTTCAAAAAACATTATATTAAAATACACTAATAAAATCCCCGAGGAAATCTTGATAGAAATCCCATTTTCATTTTCCAAAGTAGTGTTCTTTTTGAAAAATCATTTGTATTAGAAATAATTGTTTGTATAAAATAATAAATTAACAAATATAATTTTTCATGACAAGATTATTGATTTAATTAAAATAATTATATCTTAAAATAGATTATGTTTGGCACCTGAAAATGGGTAAGAAATTAGAATGTTCCATTTTATCGTGTTTTATTATCAGGAAGAATTAAAAAGAGAGCCATGTAAATCGTGTATTCATCATAAAATAAATATGAAATGATATGGATATATAATTTTGGAACATATAAAAATAATTTATAATATGTTTATAAAAATGAGGAAGAATTAAATTAGGGCAAAGATAGAGAAGGCGTAACATGAAAGAAAAATGGAGGTTCTTATAGAATCTCACACCATATGTTTGAGAGTGCTGCACTTGTGATAAATATCATGGATAATGAAATTAGATTCATTAAATATTTAATTTAGAAACTATTAAACATTTCTTAATTTAATTATAATTTTATTATTTTTATTTATGGTCTTTTTGATAAGTTATAAGATTAAATTTTGTCATTTGGGAGTTTTATTTTTCTTGGGTTTCATGATCATTTTACTTTCATACGCATATGGAAGATCATGTAAAATTATCATAGTTATAAAAAAATTAAAATTAAAATTTATTTATTTTATTACAGAAAATTAATTTTTTATTTAATTCATTTAATTATTTGGGGTGATTATTAATCATTGGAAAATATATTTGTGATTATCATTTTGATTATTTTGGCATTTTTTCAATCATCACAAACTAGTTTTGTTTCATAAATTAATATTATTTATATAAATTGGTTCTAGAATATTAGATAATATTTAATAAATATATTATAACCTGTTTTAACCATAAAATGGTTTTATGACTTTCCTTGAATGTGGAATTGAAAAAAAACTGGTCGTCCATGAAGGCAGTAAATCGGTACCTCACGGATGATATTTTAATGTTTAAAATAAAAGGAAAATGAGAAGAGTCTTGATGGTGAACATTCCATTGAAATAATAACATTACATTATATAAAAATGTACTTGAGTTATCAAGTCACTTTGGATAGGGTAGATGAGTGATGGATAAGGAAAGAAAAAAAATTGAAAGGAAATTAAAAGAATAAAAGGGGATTTTACCTCAGGAATTCCTCTCCATAAGAACCACCTTAGGGAATTTAAAAGTTGTATTTTGGGTGAGAATAGAAATAACAGAACATGTAGGAGTGGTCTGGGAGAGTAAATGTTTAGAATATAATCATGATTCAAGGCTTTTGAGGTGTGAGGAGAAGGGATGGTGAGTGATGGTATTTCTATTGGAGGAGAGGGGTGTTTTTTGAATATTGTATTCATTTTTTTATTATTTTGGCACAATTCCCTAAATAGTTTAACAATTATAACTAAATATATTAAAATAATGAAGTATAATTTAGGATTATAGACTTAAATTATCTATATATTATCTATGAATCAATAATTCATGCATCTGTTCAATACCGTAAATTGTCATATTTCACTATTCACAAAAACTCAGCTATTTTATAAAAATTCAAAAATTTCACTCTAACCATTTTTCGATGTGTATAATTAAAAAATAAAAATAATTTTATGAAAATAATTTTCTAATTATGATTAAATTATTTTTTAAATAAAATCATCATTTACTCAGAAAATAATTAATTTAATATTATAAATTTTTTCATGACACTTTCAAAATTAATTAAGGTCTCATAAAATTATCTTAAAATCATATGAAAAAATAGTATTAATTTATGAATAAATTTTATGAAAATAATTTTTTTAAAATCATTATATTAATAACAAAATGGTAAATAAATATTATTGTTTCACAAAAATACCAACACATAATGTATCATTTTTTAATTATTTACTTAATCCATGGTGCAAATATACCATTTTTTCATTTATAAGAAACCTAAATTTTATTTATACATTCATAGGTGAGATTACTATTCTATTGGTCGGGTTGCAATTCCTTAGGGTCACATTTCTATTCCAACAGTCATATTTAATAGTATATTACAGTTTTAAACTCTGTATTGTGTGAAGCATTAAAAATCAAAGATATTAAATTTTAAAAGGCAAATGATAGAGTATCATAGTTTGTTACAATAGGATCCATGGTGGGATAATACATCATGAATTTATCTTTGGTACAAGGTTTTTTTCTCTATTATTGAGGGTTAGTTTATGATCCTCTAAATTAATTAATATTAAATAATATCGTGATCATTCCACTTATGTTTTATTTCTATCAATCTCCTCGTTAATTTTTTAGGTATATTTATTTTTTGAGGTTACATAATAAATAAATTAACAAACCATTGAATATGGAATAAAATATAACAGGGTTATTCCTGAATGTTTTATCAAACATGGTTAATCACATAAGTAAAATCTACTTAATATTAATAAGTCATGTGAAAATATAGAATGATCATTATTCCTAAATATAAAAAAATCCATCAACTAAAATATTAAGTTGGTATATCCTTGCACTACATATTGTGTGAATCCACTGTATAGTTTAGAGTTCTTTACTGATCCAAATTGAGGTGCCTTCAATTATCATGGAAGTTTTAGCACTATGTTTTTGGTTTACATAACTTAGTTTATATCAAGGGTTGAATTCCCAAATAGGAAATAGTGTGACTAATAGGAAAAGTTTGAGTAAATACTTAAACATGATTTCAGGATTGGGGATTCCACTCAATGGATCAAGGAACTACACCTTAATGCAGTTGGAAAGTTACACCTACCTAAAATCCTTAAAATAAATTGTTAGGAAAATGTTTGATTTATGAGAAGAAGGATATAGATCATTTAAACAAGTGTATCTTAGTGGAATTGCATCTTAAAACTAATGTTGAGGGATATTAGGTTTCAAAAAATACTAGGAGATTAATGGAATTGAATTTTAAATTCATTAATCAATTTTTATAATCAAACAATTTCTAACTTTTTGATTTTAATTTGTAGAAATGTAAAATCACATGACTTTTAAAATATCACTAATATCCACACTATATATGGATAACCTTATCACTGGTATTAATTCCATGAAATGGAAAATTAACTTAAACGTTATACAATGACCAGAATGGAAATTATAGCTACGGGAAACCCCACTTCCTGAGTTCCTTACCAAGTGGAAAGTAAGAAAGAAGTATCTCTCTATGTAAAACACACAAAATAAAAACTGGGTGTCTAATGTAACATTTTATCTTCCATGTACAATATCATTTTATTTAAATATGACAATATGGATGTTTATAACAAAATTTCTCACCTTTAGGACCTCTATCAAGAGAGTGCGAGAATAGAGAGATATTAGATCACCAATGCATTATTCACATACAAGATTGGATAGTTTGTGATAGTTATTCCACATATAGTCAATATGATTGGATACATTGATTATTGTGACATATTGGGTTTAAATATCCCTGATAATCTATGAAGAAATATCATTATGTCTTCACTACCCAAATTTTTTTCCAGTTTCATTATGAATTATAATATGAGAAATAGAGAAAATAAACCTTTTAAACTTCTTACTCTTATTATCCGAGTTGATAAATACATGGGAATAAAAACTAATTGTCCTTTTGGTAGATAAGAATATAATTAATAAGGAAAGGGGTGGTAAGTATCATCCATAGACTAAGATCTAGAGAATTGTCCTTCCTAGAAGAAGAATATCTAGAGGAAAGGAAAGGAAATGGATGTGGTATGTTTTTCATATGGAAATATGGGCCACTGGTAGAGTAATTTCAATCAGCCAAATAATATAGGTGAATCATTGGTTGTGTTCACTATTGAGCATAATATTTCCTTATCTATAAGTTGGTTAAAACATTTTTCTTATCATTCTCACATTTGTATCCAAATATATGAACCAAGAAACTTTTTGAATATTCCAAGTGATGAGGTGGATCTACAAATTCAATTGAGTGAGGTTGTATTCTCTATACATTGGATAATACAATATCACATTTATAACATAATCAACTTTGGTTCTGAAGAACATTTATTATGTTCCTAGTGTTACCAAAAACATTATATACCTTTCTTTTTTAGATATGAATGTATTTATTTAAAATTTTAAAAATAAGGGATTCTATTTTTATAAATATAGAATATGTTATGGAATGTATCATTTTAATAATGGTCTCTATGTATTAAATTATGAAAACCAAATATGGGAAATATATAACAAAAAAATATGTGCAAATCACTTAACACCTTATTACGGCATTGTCATCCTAATCCCATAAACAAGATGTTTTTGAAAGAGTTATATAAACATATTTACTTATAATCCTTAATTCTTAATCCAATTGAAATATTTCCCACATTTTTTAAAAGTTAATATGACCATACTGCCATTTTTTGGTAAGGTGAAAGGTCCATAGAGCTTCTAGATTTGGTACACGCGGATGTGTATAGTCTTTTTCAAGTAGAATCAATACATGGATTCTAAAACATTAATAATTTCACTAGAGAAATGAGAAATTATGTTTATATCTACTTGATTTTGTATAATTCTATATCCTTTAATTCTCAAGGAGCTCAATAATGAGGTTGATAATCATCTCAGTAATATAATAATGAAACTTCAATAGTATTTAGGTGATGAATATCTTAACCAATACATTATCATCTTTCTATAGGAGTATGGTATTTTATCTGAACTCACTCTACTACATACACCATAGTGTAATCATTTTAGTAAAATGAGGAACTATAAACTACTAGACATGTTAAGGTTGGTGATGATTAATGAAAGCCTTTCATTATGATTTTGGGGATACACATAACAGATGGAATCATACTTAATATATAGTGTAAAAACTAATGTACAAAATGGTATTATACTCAAGTAGTGGAGTGTAAAGAAAACCAATTTTGATGTGTCTATATTTGGATTTTTGAGGTGTTTTCTAATGATATTTGAAGGAACAAAATATCTCCCCTATGCGTGAAGTGTATCTTTATATATCATCGTAGGGAAAAAAGGGATATTATCTATATATCCCATCAAAAAAGAAACTAATTGTCATAAGGAAGAATGTATTTCTGGAAAGTGAGAACATCATCAAGGAGGGTAGTGGGAGAAATATTGATTTCAATGAATTTTATGATCAATATATAAAATAATTGGTACAAGAACATATTCCATTGGTCCCCATTGAAGATTTTGTTCCAAAAATTCATGTGTTGTGTAAGCACTCTAGAGAAGTAACATAACGATATAGGTATGATTTTATACTCATTGATGATGGTGAATCATTATTTGTTGAGAAAAAATGATCATATCTCCAAAAATGAAGTATTAGAGAGATCCGATGCTTCAAGAAGGAATGATTCAATGAATCCTGATTTGGATTTCATATATCAAAACTATGTTTGTGTTCTGATCCATCCTCCCATTAATATTAAAACCATTTAGTGTAAATGGGTATTTAATAGTAACATATATATATAAGGTAATGTAAATAACTATAAGTAATTAAAGTGGATACATGGGTTATAATATGTTAGTAAATTGAGTACAAAGAAACATTTTCTCAAGTTTCCATGTTTAAATCCATCAGATTTTTTATTTCCTTAGAATCTTACCATGACTATAAGATTTGGTAAATGGATGAAAAATGTATTTCTTTAATAAAAACCATCAATAGAATTTGTATAGGAAACAACAAAAATGATTTTTGACTCCATGAAATACCAAAAAGGTATTTAAGCTGCATCGATGCCTATATATATTAAAGAAAGCTTTTGGGTCATGGAATATTTGATTTGATGAAGCCATAAAGGAATTTAGTTTCATTAAGAATGAGTGTTCTCCCTATGTTTACAAGAGTTTTTATGTTATCTTAGTTTTTTAAATATTAGTACTTATTAATGACATATTACTGATCAAAACCACATACAATCATTTCAAGAAGTTAAGGAATGATGGACCAAGTGATTACCTATGAATAAATTGGGTGAATTATCCCTAATTCTAGTGATCATGATAATGTGTGATTGATCCAACAGAATACATGGACTAATTCATGGTGCATACATTGATCAGATGTTGAAGAGGTTCATTATAGAATTATCTAGGAGGTGATTTGTTCTAATATCACACGGTATACATCTTTCCATGAAAATGTGTAATTGGACACAAGAATAAAGAGGTATAATTAGTAAGATCCCATATACTTCTATGATAGGATCTATCATGTATAACAAATTATTTAAAAGAATTGATTTTTCCAATACTTTGAGTGTGGTAGGAAGATATCAAGCAGATATAGGTAAAACTAATTGGATTTTTTTCAATGTTATCCTTAAGTGTCTAAGGTATACTAAGTATATATTCCTAGTTTAGAGAGGATATTAATAGATAGACATAACGAGTTATGCTGATTCTAGTTTTAATATAGATCATAATGATGTGATGTTATAGTCTTGATATGTTTTTTGTCTCAATGGAGGAGCTATGATCTCGAAAATTTATGAGCATCCTGTTGTATCCAATTCAACAGTAGAGTCTAAGTGTATTTTGGACTTTAATGTATCCTGGTAAATAGTTTGGATTCAAAAAAATCAAAGAGATTGAGATTTTTCCTAGTATTAAATACCCTAACATAGTTTATTATGTTAAACTACAATATACTGGAAAATATTTTCTATTTCTAGATGATATTATTTGAAAGGACATAGAAAATATAGTTTATCAGGAGTACGAGGATCATAATACATTTAGACACATTCACATGGTCTTATCCATTGTTAATATCCAAGAAAAGTGTTTATGAGAACATGCCCATCATTAAGAAATTCATATTTCTTTGTGTCATAGGATGCTCCTAACTACGGATGTGTGTAGTGATACATAGACTTTTAGAATATCATTAATGTATATCATTACTCATTAAATTTTATGTATTGATTAAATATTTTATGGAATGTGATATCGAAGAGGTAGGATACCTTAGGTATATCATTTGTGATATTTCATTAATTGATAATGCGAGAAAGGACCTATACCCTCATTCCCCTAATACAAGACTATATTGTTAGTCCATTGATGGGAATAAAACTACCTGCATAAATCTTTTTCCATATTATTAAATCATTGATTTCATTTCTATAAATTCAATTAAAGATAAATCAAGCATATAGGTTCATTGCATCGGCATGTAACCTATATGATTTGAGATATCATGGTAAAAGGATTATATTACACTTTTAGGGTTCATAAGAGGTTAAATATTTTTGTGACATTAACTTCATTAACTATGGGGTCCTTAGAGTGTGTCTAGATTCTAACCATTGAATTTAAATGTTTATTCCTAATTCCACTGGGAAAGATTCAAAGAGGGTCACACACTAATTTCATCCACAATCCCAGTTACATTCAAGTATTGAATTTAAAAAGTTATAATCAATCATATGTATACAACTTTGGTTGATCACCACAATTTTCCATAAGTTATTCAAAAGAATAATTATTTAAATAATAATAATATATTTTTATTTTTATTTTTATGTTTTGTGAATATAATATTTATTATTATTTTTATCATAGAATTATTTAGTGACATTTATTTATTAAATAGTCAGCATTCTAGGATCGATAAATGTCAATGAAGGAAATAGGTCCACGATTAATGTTCATGTTGGAATTGGTATAAATGATATATATCAATATTCTTAATGTTTTATAAATGTAAAGAGTATAATAATAGTTCAATTATTATTACTGTACATGGAATCAATTTAGAATTTTTAGGTTTGAAAGGGGCTTGTATGCTATTTCATAACCCTAAACATTCCAGAATGCATATCTAATTATATCACATTAAATAATTCACTTTTGGTGTCCACAATAGATAGTGATATACTATATAAATAACTAGATAGAGATATATAGATATATAGTGAACTCTATCTTCTTCCGTACTCAATCTATTGAGAGAACATCAATGGTTCTTCCTCATTTGAGAAGAATTCATCTGCAGTCAACTAAGAATAATGCAAGAAATTATGATCACTCATGCTAGCACCCAAGGATTATACAGTGATGTTCAAATATTTTTGTAATAATTTAGATTACTACTAGAGGGATTGTAGACTTAAATGAGGTAGAGAAAAGATTCTGTGATGATATTTAATCCACAAGATCATCAACAATGGTAGAATTACAAGTTTATGTAATTAAATACATTAAAATAAATTATTTATAAATTACATGTGAAAATCATAATCTTTGTGTTATGGTTTTTAAATCTATTTCAGTAATCTATGGTTTTTATTATACATAATTTTTTAGTCATTATAGAAGTGATTAAATGTAAATTAAGACTAAAATTCGAGTTGGTCACACCATCAATGGATCCTTCTGTTGTTCCTAGAAACAACAGTTGGGTTTATCTTTTCAAGTTTTACACTATCATTATATTAAATTAATTGTTTTTGTATATCCAAATGACATGGATTTTTTCCCAGATTGGTGTCGGATGAATGTAATAGACCTCCCAGAAATAGTTGGTTGAGGATATGGCTAGGTGGTGAAATTTGATAAGTCTTTCAGCATGTTTTAAATCCATCATTAAATAAGAGGTACCTATTTATATTTTAATTAATTATAATTAAGTTATAATGAATTAATTTTAAATATTTGGAATGATATATGATCATCTCACATTTAAGGAAGGTCAAATGAATGGGGGGTGATGAGGATAATGTCATTGGGGTTAGTTGTCTAGGAGATGATTCTTTTTTGAGGTTTGTGGTCTAGAAAAACTCTCAAATGTTTGTTTCATTATTTTCCAACAAATTTAAATAATTTTGATCATGATGGAATTCTAGGCATGAATCCTAATCTATTTGGCAACCCACTAAAATGATGAAACCATATTAAAAGACCTCCATCAGACCCTATTTTTTCAATTGGTATTGAGACTGGGACTTGAATCCACCGAAAGTGTGTACCAACCCTTAACACTTTATTGAAACTTGAATGAAAAAAAACCTATATCCCCTATAGTAATTATACATTTTTAATTATTTTTCCTAAAAATTTGATTTTATTGAAATGTGAATTGAGAATTTGGAATGAGATGGTTAATAAGAGATTTTTTCAAAATGTGAAATATATGACTTGAAAAGACACATTGGTATTTTAATGGATTAGGTACAATAAAACAGTGTATTATATTTATAATATAATGAGAATGATTAATTGGTTTAATTGATACCTAAAAGAGGAATTGTAACAATAATGATGATAATTGGAATTTTGTAACAATGGAATAAATGGTTTCTAATTGGTAATTTGATAAACTAAAAAACATTTCATGTAATGAATCATTTGTTATTATTTATGTGTTCCCATATAATATATTGGCTTGGCTTATTTTCTTGTTATGACTTCCAGTTATACTATAATTCTTATAGGGTTTATCCTGGTATTGTTATAATACTTATAGGGTTTGACTCGGATATGTTGTTATTCTTATATGGTTTGGTCTGATTATATGTTAAGGATAATAAGGCCTGGCCCAATAATGTAGTAATTCTTATAGGGTTTGGCCCATTAATTCTGTAATTCTTATAAGGATTGATGCAATTTATAATATAATACTTATAGGTATTGATCTTGGTTATATTATAATTCTTATAGGGAACAGGCATGATTATGTGACAATGCCCTATGAGATATGCCATGGGAACTATGGTTATGGTTGGAATATTAACAAATTGTGGTCATAGATATTCTGTTATTTTTCCAAAGTAGCTTTTATATCCAAAGGTGTCAATCCATTTATTAGGGGTTAAGAGGTTTTGTTTGATGTAATGAAACAATTTATGAATTAATTCCCCTATTAATCATACTATTTTATACACTATATACTGAAACTAGATTTTTTTAGACACTGTTATAGGTGGGATACTAATTTTTATTCACACCTTGGTATGTATTCCATTAGAAATGGGTACAAAAAAAAAGATCTTGAATGTTTATTAAATTCACATGATTGGGCTGAGGCCTAGGTTTGATCTGGAAGGATGGATCAGATGATTACATGGAGCTTGGGATATGTTTTCGAATAGATATTTAGTGGATCCCTATTATCTTATTTATTTTAATATAATATATTTATGTCACAAGACTAATGGGTCGTTGGGTTTTTTTTGACATAGTGGTTTTTTCCTTTACTAAATTATATGTATTGTTGTTGGATGTTTATTTATTTATGTGTTTTATGATTATTTAATGAAGTGGATGGAAGTTGGTAAGTTTCTATATTATTTTTCACTCTGGTATAGGGGGTACAACCTCCCCATATTACCACCTTATACCCCCACTTCAACATGGTGGAATTTGGTATACGGGAAGGCACGAAAGAGTTCATGTCCTGAAATTATTCAATTATTTGTTATAGAGTGATATAGGGTGGGATGTTATAGTGAACATATTTCTTAATAATTGATAAGAATATATCTCGTTACATGACTTGTAAAATATATTAACAATAATTTTGAAGTCTATGGATTGTTACACAAATTCATTGATAGGAATATCTAATGACATGTAAACATATGGATTTTATTTTATAGGGTATGTCCTTATAATATCTTATCTTAAACATTAACAAGTGTGAACTCTGTGAGATGAATAATCTTCCTATTAAAAGTATCAATAACTTTATTTTATGAATAATCTATGTCCCATCAATGACATCATATAACCATAAGACTTATAGTTTTAGAATATAATCATATCACTTAAAGGTTCTCATAATATAAGGGAATTACTATGAACTTTTCAATATGACAGATACTATAAGACGTTATCTTATTATATTTACAAATAAGAACAATCAATAGATGATAATACATTTATTAATTTTCTATACTGTGAATATATAAGTAATTTAATGTACCATGTAGTTGGTTCTAGGGAACCAACTCTAACTGACAGCCACAAGGATTAGAGAAAAATTCTCATAACATTCAATATGATAGCACTCACATGATATTTGTTCTTATATTGAGATATTTATTTTGTCCATTTGGATTTAATGTTTTATTCTATGTAATTTTTTTTAATAAAAACTATCCATTGTAAAAAAAACATGAAGTCGTGATACTTCTGAATTCCGTGCTTCATCTAATAATCTGACCATGGATCTTTGGAAAGAGAAAACACTATTGTTTTGTCAAAAACCAGTGTGATTATATATTTACTTCTAGGAACCGTTTAAATATCTTGAAATAATTTTTTCCTCCAATATAATTTCTTATAAGTATTTATATTTTCAATACGATTTGAATCCATTGTATAATTGACGAACATAACTTTCTTTGATATCTTATGGGAATGCTTGGTTTATAATTATTCAAGGAAGATTTGGTTCCTCTATATATATTATATTACTAATATTATTTTAATATTCTTACAATGTGGAATAAATAAAATTATGGAAGAGGTTAATAATGCTATCATCATTGGGGGAAGTTTTACATGGTAACCTATGACATGTGATACATCAATTACAATGGGTATCATTTTGGGTGATTCAGCTAGGAACAAACATAAGATGAATAAGTATTATTAGGGTAGATAATTGAGTATGAATTATTCCCAAACCAACTTCCATGACTCCAGTATAAAGGGATTCATTGGTTTGTTTCTAGTGTCGAAAGGTTGGGCACCCAAAGATCCCTTATCTGATAACTCTGAGATCCTATCACTAGTGAGACTACCTCAACCACATTTATTGGTTTTGTATAAATTTCCTAAAAATAAGAATTATATAATCTATATAAACCATGGGAAATTATATATAATGGTGTTTCTATGTGATCAGTCAGAATTCATTTTGTAACCATTTGGGTTACTAAATTTTTAAAATTTTTTGTAGCTTGTTCTATATCATATGTGTACCCCCAATTATTTTACACGTAATTGATGAAATAATTATTGGTCCGGTGTTCTTTTATTTTAAGACAATTCTTATTTTTTGTGTTTCTTAGGTGAAATCCTTTTTTTTGGGATTCATATTGGATGACATCGGAAGATATTTCTTATTTATTTTATCTCTTTATTTTGTGGTTGAATTGGGTTGAATTTTTATGTAACCCTAATGGAAATATTCTTCCCTATTTTCAACTCATTTATAGATCTATCAATGGTATATGGATCCATACTTTTTTATTAATAAATATTACATCGTATGTGACTAATATTCAATATATAACATTATAATCCCTGCCAAAGTCATATAGGTTTAGTCTACATGAAAACAGGGATACATAAATAACCTATTCATAAGCAATCAATATTGTCACCCATAATGATCTCCATAACTAAGAAATTTCATTAACATATCATACATTAAACCATTATTCACAACCTATGTAAATGATACTTATGAAAGAGTGATTTAAAAATCCTGATAACAGTAAAGAAGGGAGAAATTAATGATTACTTAATCTTAACATGAGCATAAGTGTGTAAATATATGAGTTTAACATTTGAAATCAGCACCCTTCATATCATAGTTCAAAATCATGATTGAAGGAATAAATATTTAAATTTTATAACACATGAATCACAATGGGATCAAATAAAAAGAACCATGAGAGGATAACATTGGAAGAAGAAATAAGATTGTGTCATAAACTTAGACATATAAAATCATTTATTTAGTAAATTCTCACCTCCAAGACTATCATATTAGATTGGTTTCACACATTATTCCCTTATATCCCTAGTCAAGGTTCACTTCCAAGACCATCTTAGTTGAAAAAATCTATTACTGAACAAGATTTACTCACTATTATTTTCCTCATTTTCTCACTAGATGTCCATTTTTTCCTAGGGCATTAGAGGGCTTTATAATTCTAATCCCATTCATCACATTATAAAAATCATACATATATGTTTCAAATTTTCATAAAAAAATTATCATAGCATAACCTAGGGAAATTAAACTAGTTTCCCAAATATTTCATCATTTCATCATAGAATTACTAGTGGGAATGAAATTATTTTTATAAGGATTTCATCGTAATATAATTTATTACTGTGAAAGAAATTTGTTTCACAGAGTCATCATCAAATAATCATCATCATATTCCATCCAATTCAGGAAAGTGGATGGTATCATTGGACCACATCCCTAGTAATTCATAAGTAAAATAGAAGGATGTTATCACTGATAAAAAACCTTATAAAGGAATCATCAAATCATTTATCAGTCAATATAGTGGGAAATTGATTCTATGCCACATATGTTAAAAAACAATTCCTTTCACATTTTCAATAAATATTCAAAATTGACTAATTTAGAAAACAAAAAGAATATTTCTTTTAAACAATTTTCTAAAAATTCAGTCATGGGTAAAAATGAATTTATTATATCATAGTATATTATTAAAAACATTCATGAAAATAGTTTTAGAAAACAATGATATACCATAGAAATTATTTTCAAATAATTATATAAATAAAGTCGACATTCCATTAAAACATTATTTTAGTATCATGAGTTATTAAATAGATTACAATTTAATAAAAACATGTAATCTTATAAAATTACCATAATATAATAAACATTATTAGTTTCATAAGAGGTAGATCAAATAATCTCATTATCATAAACAAAATCATTAACAATCCCAATGAATAATGAGACTATAATATAAATCCCTTACCACTTTGGTAACTTCAAATTCAAAACCTCATGAAAGAGATAACCTTATATGGATATATATTTACACATAATTTTAATTATAATTATCATAAAAAAATTCAAGGTTATTATATACACCATATAAAATAAACAACTTCTGAATATGGAATGGGTCTCACAGTATTAAAATTGAGATGAATATTTCTTAACTCATGTTTAAATTGATTGGAAAGAAATATAACCTCTTTTATAGTAAATTTATATTTATTATAATTATATAAAAGATTAATTTCTATACTTATAATATCATATATTAACTAATTATAATATTTCAACACCCATTTGTATATAATTCCTTATTATGATAATCATTTTAAAGTGTTTACTAATTAATTTTTCATGAGAATTTTGGAACGGTACTTCAATACTTGTCTATTAATCATGGTTCCATCATATCTATAATGTTAATTATTATATAAATATTATATATATTCATAATATATATATATATATATATTCATTAAAAAAATATAGAGATATAAAAATTAATTACACTATTCATGGAGACGATAGGTCATACGTACACATGAATGTTATTTTAACGTTCTATTAGATCGAATGAAATAACGATAAATAAAATTTCACATTTAAAAAATAATTATTATAAAATAAATATCATATATATTCATTAAATATTTTATGTATACCATCTGAGTAAATTCGAATCAAAAAAAGAATCACATGACTTCGTGACGGCGGTAATCCACACATATGCACAAGCGATGTTCTCATTTTCCAACATATTGGATGGTAAGAATATAGAAATTATATTATAACAAAAAAAATTTATGTCATATATATAATTTATAAAAATAAAACCCATCATAACACCCATCCATGAAATATGGTGATGGAAAACGAATTGTATCACAAAGTGGAGGTGATAGTCCACATGTATGCATGAGTGATACTTTAACTGCCATTTGATAGAAAAAAGAGTGGATAAAGTTAGTTAAATAATAATAAAACATTTAAATGTATTTAATATACTTAATTTATTATTTTATATTGAACACAATATATTTATTGGAGGAATAATAAGAAGAAAAATTAAAGAGGTCGGGTAGGAAGAATACCTCATCTTAGGTAGGCAACATTTAGATCTATTTTTTGAGGATCCTTGGAATGGTATTATTATAAAAACCATATAATTAATTTCTAGATAATTTTATAATATATTTTTTAAGTTTTTTGTTAGGATAGCTGGTTTGTTGATTCATAAAAAAAGAGAGAATATGTGCCCCTTTATAAGGGAGGAAAATGACACTTTAGGAATTACAAATAAATTTTAAATATAATTAATATCATTCTTAAGTATAATGCTTTCAAATAGAAATAAAATAATACAAAAAAGAGGATGTGGTAGGAATATCATCATGTAATTAAATTTTTAAAGGTTTTGGGGTCATACTAAACTATATTTTGTGATTTAACTCCTTCATTAACTGATATAAACATTAATTGTGGTAATGAATTTTTCGATATTAAAAGGATATAAATTTACCTATAAGGACAAAATAAGATAATAAATGTAAAAGGGATTAAATTTTAGACCATTATTCATTCTAATATTTCTATTTGATGGTTTATATAATTTTTAAATAATTTAATAAAATTTTATTTAATATAAAATATCATTAATATAATTTTTCACACTATTCATTTAATTTGACATTAAATATGTGAATAAAGGTATGAAATTGTAATATAAATTCTTATACCTTATATTATACATTATTATTAAAAATAAAATTATTTTTTGATCATTATTAATCAAAATATATTACTTTGGATGTTTTTAAAATCATTTACTATGGTTTCTTTACTGCCTACACGAGCACTGTATCATTGTAGTGAAAGAATTTATGGTAATTCTTTTATAACTAATAAAAGAAAATAAATTACCAATATAAAGAAATAATTAAAGTTAAAATAAACATTTACAACAAGAAATATACTCTTTTCAACCTTATGTAAAAAAATAGAGATATTATAGTCAAGATAGTGACATAATAGAATTATCCTTACTCAAAATATTATAAATTCATTTATCAAAGGTAAATGGAAAAACATGAAAAATATTTTAATTTTTAATGTATATGGCATATGTTATCCAAGAAATAAAATTAATTCAATTGTGAGGTTAATTTGGAGACTGCATCTCATTGTTTAAACATTTTTTTTACCAATTATACCCTTACCGATTTGACAAATTTTTATCATTGTTACCATTCAAAATGACCAAATATAAAGGGGTACTATTTCAAAAAAAATCACAAATTGATTTAAATTATGGTATCCATTTTTTAGGAAACAAATCATATGGTATATTTAAATTAATTTAAAATTAAACTTGAAAAATGAAATAAAATAAGATTTTCCAGAAAAAAATGTGTCTTAAAGTATAAAAAGTTTTAATCCTAATATAAAACACAAAATTAATTACATAGACCTTAATTATATTATTCATAATATAAATGAACTATTTTTACTATTAAAACATTTTTTTTAAAAAGTTAATTTTTAATATTCTTGAGACAAAAATACATTTTTCAATTAAAATCATTGTGTTTCACTATTCATTGAAAAAATATATCTTTTCATAATATTTCCCAAAATTCACTCTAAGATAATTTTTACCTGATGATTTCAAAAATTAAGGTTGTATTTTTATATAAATGTTTTCAAAATTTAAAAATTTAATTATATTATTTTCTCACAAAAAGAAATATAACCCATTTTTGAGAAAAATGTATTTTTAAAGAATATAATGACTACTAAAATTTGAGAAATTATTTTCCAATATATTTTCATTATTTAAAACATTTATATATAATTTTAAAATAAAATATTCCTAATAAACTTTCCAATTTAACAGCTAATTTATGATAGTATATTATATTATAGTATATTTAGACTCTAGGTTCACTTCCACAAAAATGGGTTTTCACTATGCCACCCTTTAACAACGCTAAAAAAGAACTGATATAGGAGTACCTTTATCAGTATTAAAAAATTAATTCACAAAGGATAATTTAATTGGTATTAAAAAAATTGTTGTTAAAAGTACTCCATTATCAGTCCTTTTTAGCATTGATTAAGGTACCCCCTTTATCAGCACTTTCTTTTAGCTGTGTTAAAAGGACACCCTTTATCAGCACTTTTTTTGTAGCACTGATAAAGGGGGTGGTTATCAGTGCTTTTTTTATAAGAACTGATAAAGGGTATATTTCGAAATATATATATATATATATATATCTAGATATAAATATACTATATATTTATTAAATATGTTTTAGATAAATATAAATAGATATTTACATTTAATATATAAGATATTCAAAGAAAATCGGTTATAAAATAATTAAAAAAAATTATTAATTAATAATTTTTTAATTATTATCATGTAATAGTCATTTAATTACAATTTTAACACATGGAAAATAAAAAACTAATAAAATGATCGAAAATAAGTTAATACCGTAACTCGAACTTCAAACGGCCCTAACTTCTGATTTGGGTGTCCTTTTGAGATCTATCATATATCAAATTGAACCCTATGATGAGATCTAACTGCTAACTAATGAATGGAAAATTCTGTGGCATTTTTTGAGGCAAAAAAGTCTCATAAAGTCTTGAAAACTGAGTTTTTAGTCGGGATACAAATTCTTTTTAATATTTGATGGAATTTCAGCCCCGTTTTAGGGGGACTTTTTGCCCTTTTCCATGGTGACTGAATTTATTCACAAATATTACATTCATATTGATATTATGGCTTCAAAATTTTATCATTTTTGACAATTTATGGTTATTTATAATCAAATATATAACAATATAAACATATTTTTTATATATATTCACACTTAAAATTTTAATTTTATAAATAGAACATTAATCATATTTACTTATAAAATATATTTCTCAATATAAAAGACCTATCTAAATAAAAACTAACATCCATAATATTTAAAATAAAAATATAAATGCATATTTTTATACCAATATAATGTTTGTGTGTATTTGTGTCTCTCTATATTAATAAACTAAGATATATTATCTATATATTATAACATATGTATATACATATTAATATATAATATATATAATTATATATAATTATATATAATTATACTTATATATACACATATGTATAATATATTTATGTTTGTGTGTGAGTGTGTTGTATATATGCATTTTGTTATTTATTTATAAACACACAAAAATACATTTTATAAATATATTTAAAATTTATATTACAAAGATATATTAATATAAAAATAAATATAGAGATAAAATTATAACTAAATATATATAAATAAATAGATATAAATATATATTAACATACAAATAAATATATAAATAAATAAATATATATATATATATATATATAATTAACTATATATATATATATTAATATTCAAATAAATATATAAATATAACAATCAATGTATATATATATATATATTAATATATATATATATATATTAATATATATATATTAATATATATATATATTAATAGATATATATGTTTTAATATAACTAAATATATATATTAATATTAAAAAAATATTAATATACAAATAAATATAACAATATATATATATATATATAATTAAATGGGGAACAAAGAAATATAAAGTGTTAAAGGTTCTAGGTTGGCAGGGGAGAGGTCTCGAGTTAGAATCAAGAGGGCCGTATGCAAGGTAGAAATTGGGGCTAGCACTGCTAAAGGGTGGGGT
Organism: Viscum album; assembly: GCA_963277665.1. Lineage (NCBI taxonomy): Eukaryota > Viridiplantae > Streptophyta > Magnoliopsida > Santalales > Viscaceae > Viscum > Viscum album. The sequence continues at coordinate 1,620,944,784 of OY728125.1, forward strand.
GGCTTGGGCATGTGGGTGGGGGTGGCTCAGGTGTGTGGGTAGGGGGCTTTATAGTGCTATTGAAAGGGGTTCAAACACTATTAAAACACTCATATTTTTAGAAATATTTTCTTAATTTTTTTTAACTGTTATCAGTGCTTAAAAAAATCTGACAAAAGACATTTTATGTGTGTCTTTTTTAGCACTGATAAAAGGGGTATTTATAATAACTTTTTTAACTCTGATGAATGGGACCTCCTTTTAATAGTGCCTCTATTATCAGCACTTTTTTAGCTCTGATAAAGGACTTATCTGCACTGATGAATTAGTATATGTGAAAAATTATAAATGTACTTCCTCTAGAGAGATACATGGAAGACATTGTGAACATGAGAGAGGATCGATGGAAGAGCCAAATGATATGATATTATCCCCACTCAATCAAAAATATAAAATGGGGAAATATACCTAGGGATCAACTTTCCCTTGTTTTAAAATATCATAAACTTTTTCCAAGGATAAATTTTAAGGAATACCTTCTCACCAACTTTGATTTTAAAATTTCATTAATGATGGTATGCATAACTTTTCAATCGACTCTAAGCTTCCTTGCTGTGATTATGAATGGATATGGACTTATTTATTATTTCCTAACCTTCCTCAAGTCCCAATACTGGTCTTCCTCTTAATTCATCCTAGAATGTTAGTCTTATACACTTATTTCCATATAGGGAATCATAAGAATCCATCTGAATGCTTGATTGATAGATATTTTTTTAAGTATACTCAGCTAGAGGAAGGTGTTCATTTCATCCTCCTTTAAAATAAATTGATTAATATCTCAGAATATCCTTGAAGGATTGAATGGTTCGTTCAAACTGACTATATTCTTGTCTATGATAAGTAGTGCTGAAACAAAACACTATATCCATAGATTTCCATAGACCTCTCTAGAACAGTAAGGTAAACCTCGTAAATAGAGTCAGATATAATAAAATGTGGAAATCCATGAAATCTTACCACTTCCTTAATTTATATTATCTAAATCTAATCAAGATATAAATATTCTCCAATATAAATACATTTTGTTGTGTTTGTAATGAGTTCGAATACAACCCAAATATCATTATAATCATTAGATTATTTGAGGAGTCTAGTGGAAAAAAATGGTGATGTTTTCCCATTTCTATTTTTGGTTTAGGTAATGGTTATAATATATATATTTATATATATGGCTATTATCCATAACATGATAACTTACCTAGCATTGATATACATACTCTAAAATATATCTTTTTCTGTTTTCCCATTAGAAATACTCTTTGAGTTCTCTATATATCTTTGTACTTCTAGGATAAATAGACAATCATGAACTATGAGCTTCATCAAATAGCTCTTTCCTCAATTATTATATTGATGGGACACATACACAGTTCTTAAACCTTATTATTCTATTAGAATCAATGTTGAACTTATGAACATTTCTCACATTCTTTTATATATCTACATATTACTTTTTTACTATTTAATCTTTACCTAGATAAATGGTTGATCACTCATTTGAGAAAGATTATGTTTTTCTCCTTTATATAAGATTTTTATATCAATCTATTATAAATAAAAAAATTAAACCATTTTTGATCCTCATCATAAATAATCTAGCAATATCTGTTTGACTCATATAATCTTTCACCTTATTTTCCTTCAATGGGTGGTAATGTATTGAACATTTAGAATCTTTAATCAAATCCAACCATCTTCACTTATACATGTTCATCTCATTTTGAGTGAATATATACTTTCAAATTTTTTGTTCAGTATATATGTCACACCTTTCCCCATAAATATAATTACTCTATATATTTAATGAAATAATTACTACAACTAACTCCAAATTGAGATTTGGGTAATTTTTCTCATGAGCCTTTAATTTTTGAGTCATAAGAAATAACAATATTATTCTGCATGAGGGAACATTATAGTCCCTTCATCTATGTAACATTATAGATCAAATAAATTTCTCCACTATATGGTAGAGTTAGTATATGTGTAATGAATAACATTTTCTTCATTTCCTTGAAATTTTCCTGACATTCAACTATCCAAAGGATCTTTTCTCCCATACGACTTAGCCGGGTGAGTAGATTATAAATCCATGGGAATTTCTCCACAAATCATCGATAATATCTTAATAAAATAGGACAACTATGGACCTCAGTCATAGTGGTTGGTTTTGGAAAGCATTCAATAACCTATGTCTTTAATGGATCTACTAATATACATTCAATTGAGATTACATGACCCAAAAATAAAAATTTTGTATCCAAAATTCACAATTGGTGAATTTTTCATATAGTTTTTTTTCCATAGCTTCATCAGGAAAATACTAAAGTAATCATCATGCTCTTCCATGCACTCCTAATATATAAGAATTTACTCAATAAAAACTACCACAAATTGATCATGGAAATATTTATTAAATACTTAAAATAATGAATTCATTAGTGAGATCATATGAAATCACTATAAATTCATTGTGTCTATACCTCATAATAAAAATTTTCATGGGTATGTCTTAACTTTTTACCCTCAATTGATATTATCCTATCTAAAGAAAAATCTTGGAAAAATATTTATCTTCTTCTAATTGATTGAACCAATCATCAATATGGGATATAGAACACTCTATACAATGGCCCAAAAGCCTTCATTATTTATTTATTTATTATAATCCACCTTTCAAGGGGTGAGGTGGAACCCTTACAAGGCCTGTAGGTGTAAATATTACATTTCTCTTAGGAATTAGAGGAATTCATTGCCTATAGGATTCAAACATTACATACAACCCAGACTAACTACTTGGAACTGCTCCTCCCCAACATCTTCATCGTGAAATCAGCTCTCCACCTCTGCATGATTTTTCGGGTAGGCATTCTCGTTCATGCATAGGCTTGTCCTGATGGTAGGTGTCATACCCTCTCATTCTTGTAATCTATTTAGCTTCTGCTCTGGTGAAATCTCCTTGCTCATCCTCCTTGTAGATCTTGTTCCTCATAGGTTGTCAGGTTTGTATCTACACTTAAAGGTGGCCTGAAGGCCTTACTGACCCGAAGTACTGGGTGGACCAAAGGACTTAAAGGACTCGGGGACCAAATAGGTGGCCCAGAGGCCAAACGGGGGTATATTCTTGACTGCTACAATGTCAAACAGCACCTTCTATAGTTCCCACTATAGTACCTGTTATAGTGCTACACAGTTTCCACTACAGTACCTACTACAATACTGCTAAAGTATCTACTAACAGTACTGCAACATTAACCCGGAAATGATGCCTCCACCTAGATTTGATCCCGGGTCACTTGGATGCACTTACAGAGTCCTTACCAACCGGGAAAAGGCTCATGTGTGGGTATAGAACACATATTCTTGATTTTTATCTTTTTACGTTACCTATATTAAATGTAGAGTCACACTGATCCATCTTTATTCTAAACATAAATAACTAAAGAACCCCAAGGTGATGTAATTGTCCAAACTAATCCCCTGTCAGTATTATCTTGGATTTTCTTCATTAGTTCCTACAAATTAATATGGTTTATTTTATATTTAGTATTTAAAATAGGCTTTGTTTCATTTATTAGTTCTACTGAAAAAAAATGCTTCATGATTTTATGGAAGAAAAAAAAATTATTCTAGAAAAACATCAACAAACCCAGTTTTTGATGCCTGAAAAATGAGCATCGACAAATTCACAATGGAATATATGAATATGGGTATTATTTTCCCTAGATAAGAAAATGAAGGATAAGGTTTCATAATCTCAAGGATCACCTAAGACTCCAAGAGTATTACAATCGCATGACTATTATAGGGTGACACAAAGGAACTAGGTATTGTGGATAGTCTATTGTAGGTCTTAAAAATCCCCTCTTGACAAGTCATTTTTCTCTCGAAAAGGTTCCTTGGACATCTGGTGATCATGTGGTGGCAGTTGGATAAGTTCCCCTAGGACAGATGGGTTTTCAGTACTGATATCATAATAACCAATCCGAAAATCCATAAAAATTGTAGAAAAATTTCCAAAAGGTAGAGTCCCCTAGTGGTCATAAAGATCATGTTACACATTGCCGATGGGGAGAATGATTTTCCTTTGAAAAGTCATAGAAAACTCATGATACCCTAGAGCCTTTGTAAAAAAACAAAAGGAAATAAAAGGAGGTGAGGCAGAGACCACTCACAGTGTTTGAACGACATATGATGCACCCATACTGATCAACAACACACCATGAGACTTTGGGGATATGTCTTCCTCTTATCACAAAAGACCGCTGGTATGACACCCGCATTGTGGGAATCATATCAGGTATATACTCACATAATCAAACTTCCGCTATGTATCCCTAAGTAAAAATGGATGATATTTTCAATTAAATGATCATACACCTCCACAGGACCAATATTGGTCACACGATGCACCATCAATAGTTGGGTTAATTGTCTTTGAAATTAATTATATAATTTATAAAAACCCTCAATTTTTGGAGAATAAAACAAAGGAAATAAAATAGGGAGGAGATGGAAGTCTCTCGCATTCATAAATTGCTTTTTATGCACTAAGGATGTCAGCAATGTGGTACAATGAGACTCCTGTACAAGACACCTAGATCTCGCGGAGTCCCCCAGATAAGCCCTCCATTCTTCATGAAATGTCCCCGGAAAGGAATCAAGAATCTCAAAAAGGCCCATAGACATGTCAATATGAAAATATGGAGTCATTCTTCACTCCCTCATAATATGAAAAAGCCCTCATTAAATGGGGATAATCAAATAAATGAGGCATGGACAAGAGGGAATCGTGGTCACTAAAAATGAGGTGATGCCCTTGAAAGGTGTCTACAACATAGGCTCACGGAGACACATTTTGCCCGAACCACTCACCAACTCCATCCTATATTCATGAAAGATATTCCACACTAACTAGAAAACAACTAAGGTGGTGGGGCATATAAATCCATCACCCAGACTCAAATAAAGAGGATGTATTTTTTGCATCGAGGAACATCAGAACACCCAAGCACCGTATCAGATTTCTCAGAGTAGCTGACCTCGTGATTAGAAAGTCTTTCATTAGGTAACATACTGATGAATAACTGGACTAGTCATGCACAATTCATAAAATCACTTCATGTAGTCAATCATATATCATATGAGGGACTTCTAGAAAGATGTTTAAGAACATCCTAAACATTTACCAGATCATGCGATACTCAAAATAAACCGATATTGAATAAATATAAGGCATTCCCAAAAAGGTGCTGAAACAAAGATTAATGGTGGAAGAATTAATAGAGAAACTTGTTCTATGACCCTCATGAACCTCAAATTTACCATAAAAGATAGGAAAATCCTCTGTATATGTGATCAAGATCTCACAACGCTCCTTCAACATGCTATTTGGGTCATGAAAAATCTTCTGTACATGTCAGAGCAAGTCAAATTCCCCCCCCTGTGCATGTCACTTTAATCTAATGAATCCTTCCAGGCTCATCATTCTAGAAATACGACATCTTTAAGATACTTATCTGGACTCATATAATGAATCCTACTCATGTCATCTGCATCTCATGATAGCATCTAGGTATATCAATTAGATCTCTAAATACTTTTTGTGTAAGTCAGTCGAGACTTATGATCCCTACAAGCATGTTGGTCAGGTCTTATGATTTCCCCCAGACATGTCATCCAAGACATGAGACACCCTCTGAAACTTGTCGTATGTACTCGAGACACACTAAATATGTGTCAGTCATCTCTTATGAATGACACTAGGGAATTTCAACTGGATCATTTGACACCCACTAGAAAAGCCAGCTAGGTTATACGATGGCTTCATGAACAAAGCATCTAGGTCTTGTGATTTATTTTAGAGAATTCACCCCTGATCATGCGACAAACTTCACATATTACAACTAGGTTACACTTGTCCCATTAGAAAGACCAACTATATCGTTTACTTTTATTTGGACACACCAGGAAGATACTCTCTTACATATCATGATTAGTGGACAATCAGAGCATGTTAGGTGGGAATGTAAGCCCGACTAATTAAGAAACCTCAGAGAATATTTATCAATCAAATGAACAATGAGAACTTTGATTCCTTCCCTAATAAAGATACATAGTATGCCTTTATAAGTCCTGAGATTCATATCAAATCACCCAAGGGTTGTCCCAATATGTAAGTCCCTCACCCACCGAGTGATAAAATTGATCAATTTTTATCCCTTGTTTCTCAAATCGAGCATAGATCACGTGGGATTAGGTATTTTGAATAGTCATATCATTTGCATCTCATGTCTCCACCAGTAAGGGAAACATAAGTATGTAAACACCAATGAGTGTCATGGAACATTCAACTCAACAGAAGGGTATCTACCTAAGGGCCAGACCCTAGGGTGCAACTGAACAATGAGAACTCTAACTCCTGTAATAACCAGGATATATAGGAAACCTTCTTAATTCCTGACCTCAAATAAAAATCAATTTATATTTAATCCTTGTTTCAACTCCATATGAACCATCGGGACCCAATCATTCCCATGGGATGATCAATCTACCCCATCCATCAGTGGGATGAGAAACAAACTAAACTATGATGACTCTGATTCATTCCATAACCTGGATATGTAGGAATCCTTCCTAAGGAAAAATCCCAAATAAACAACCATTTTTATGTAAGCCTTTGGTTGATACCATTTCAACCATTAGGGCCCAATAATTCCCATGGGGTGATCACTCTACCTCATCCAACAGTGGGTGGAGAAATAAACTAAACTACGATTAATCCAATTCCTTCCATAGATAGGATATGTAGGATGTATTCCTAAGGACCAATCCCTATAATGAATCCTTTCAGGGAATTACCATCACATAAGTCCCACATCATGAAAATGAACAATGATCATTTTCCAACCCATGTTTCTCACACCGATCATATCTCACATGAGTTTAGGGTACTATAAAAATCATTTCTTTTTAACTAAAAGTCTCTACAATGACAAGGGAATCCTTAGTGTGTTAGCCCTGAACAAATAAACTAAGAAAAATATAATTCTCCCCATAATTGGGATATATAGGACTTCCCTCCATGACTCAGTATTAAACACCTGGTGTCTAAGAACACCCATAAAATTACAATTATTATGACATTAAACTGCACTGATTCAATAAACTAAGTGTGTTTTGATTCCTACAATAACCAGGGTATGTTTCATTCCTCAAATTGGCTTGATCTACTCCTTAGTATAGTAACCACATCCTTGAATGGAATAATATTCTAATCCTCCTTATTATATGGCTTTAGTACATAAGAATATGTCCATTACTATAAAATGATGGAGAACCTCAGAGACATACAGATGTATTCACTAAAGAGACAAGGGTATTTTCACATAAAAGAGAATTAACCAATGATCATTTTGTTATGGTAACTAGTCTTGTATTAGGATTAGGAATATATTCACAAATATATATTAAATATATAATAGAGTCTCAGGATAGCTAATAATTCCCACCATAAGGGTGCAATGAGCCCGACCTCCCATACTCTCGACCAATGCGAGTCCCCAATAGGCATTGGGCATGAAAACCCAGATGACTAATTCCCTTTGGAAAGAGGGTATTTATATAGCTATAAATGAGGGAACCATTAGGAGTTTCCAGTAAGAGTGAAAATAGTAACCTGATGTTCATGATTGTTTACAACAAAAACACCCCCACAATTAACTGTCTGGTCAAAGAAAACCCACTTCCATGAGGGTTCCGGACATTAACTTGAATCCGAAAAAAAAGTTGAACCTTACATGAATCTCTCTAGTAGAACTTTTTTTGTGTTATTATCTATTGGTATTTTTTTCACAACATATGAAAAAAAACTGACAATCCCAAAGTGGGTCTCTCAAATGAAAGTATGATCAGTTAACAACGCGTCATGCCACTTTTTTTCATACCCTATAAAAACAAAGAAGTAAGACTAGCATGATCTTACTGATGATCCTCTATAAACTGGGTTCTCATGAACTACTCTATCCTCACTTTGATATGTCCAAACAAGTAGAATTGTTGAATCGCGAATAAATGAACAATGTTGTTAACCATGGATATCTGACTGAAGAGTTACTCTTTATTGCAAAAAATGAATAGAAATGTATAGAAGAACATCAAGGTGGTCTGAAATGATGAAAACTAAGTACATCATCCATGAAAAAATAGTTATAGTCCTATAGTAGGGATCCAATGTAGTCATAAATAATTATTCTATTACTATCACTACTCATGTTGGCCAGTGAGTCCGCAACAAAATTACCTTCCCTTCAGATATTTTTAACTTCAACGCCCTGTTCCATGAACGAAATGTATTTCCAGATAAAATAAATCAAGTCGCATAAACTTCTCATTTTTTCCAAAATCATATCAACCAGCCTGTTATAATCATATTCAACCATGGAAATAGGGATGTTGTACTGGTTTCATAGGGAGAGACCATTTCACACTGCCTGATCCTTTCCCCTATAGAATTACATGGCCCATAAAAACACTAAAACCAATGATCACTGATCCCCTACCATACCTATGTTTCCTCCTCCTTGCATCACACCCACAACACCATAACCATGATCATTTAATTTAAACCCACTGTATGGAAGACCCAAAAAACTCAACGCCCAAGTGATCCATATGACAATGAAACATCAGTTATCACATGTCATTGAAGCTGCTATTTGAGAAATATAAAACATGTTAAAAGAGGAATCAAAGAGTTCAATTAAAACACAATAATCCTTACTCAGACCTATATATACCTGAAATAGAATCCTCCACCAACTCGCACTTTGTTCTTGGCTTCCCACATAACCCAACAGACAAAAGTAAAAACCATTCCATGCATTCTAACCACCTTTCGATTTTGATCCACCCCTTGAAACCATGCCTCCATAAAATCCATCAATGAGTCCCCGCCTACTGAGAATCCCACACATTGACTAGTGTAATCCAATATTTTTAAGGCCCATATCTGATTGAGCTTATTATACATACAATATTAAACTAATTGGTAATCTTTTTCATTATAATCTTCACAATTTAAGATAATTCTTTCAACGTGTAGATTTGAGACATTGACTTCATCATCCATCATTATTTCTAGTAAATAATATATTGTTGCAACCCCATGGATCACATAGTGATCTCACTTTCTCAATAACTCAAATTTGACGGGGAGAACAATATTTTCTAGGAGTAATAGTTGCATTGTATAATCTCAACCATGAATGTTTCCCATGATATTCTCCAAGCGTAAAAACCGTTGAGTCTGCATTTCCCAAGAAAATATTTCACTAAGCTAGTAGACCTTATTGATACAACCAACCACTTCAAGATATTATCCATGGAGTGGGAAAACTTCCACCTTTAGTCTCTAATGATGATGGATTAGGAATCCAAATACATATCCATTTTAGTTCAGGTGTCTCTGAGGAGGTAACTTTTCAACTATCATCAACAACACCACACCACTGGTACCTACGAGTCACCTTATGAGGGTACCACCTGACATGATACCACCTCTGATTCCCATTCATAGTAAATAAGGAGGTATCATTGGAGGAGGAAGGCATTGGATACCCAAGAGGGGGCACGTATCCCCACTCTTAATAACAAGCCATGTCGGAATCTTCCGGAAGGAACCAATAAGAATGCTCATATCCATTCCCACTCAAATTAGTCTGTCAACATATTAAAATAGCAGGAATAGGGCGGCACATATACCTACCCCATACATGAATCCAATCAGCATATTCTGATGCAACAAGGTGGAAAAAATCGTATAAATTTACCTACTTCAGTCAAAGACATTTTTTAGTGTATAATGGAGATAGAAAATGTGAAGGCTTATACCCCTATACACACTTTTCTAAAAAGATATTACATTTTAGAAATAGTTGAAGAACACTATTTTAATATTATGGAAGTATTTCAGATAAATTAATAGGCACATATTCTTATCCTTATAGCCATAAAAACCCAACACTCTGATTATTGTAAACAAGTGGTTGTACCCGAGAAAGTGCACATTCTTTATCCCATCCAAGAGGATCATCGACATATTACGAAAAATGATGAGGCATCAGAATATGCTCATTATCTTGTTCCAATTGGGGATCAGCATGTAATAGTGGCATAAGCCTCGGGATAGGGGCACATTCCTATCAAAAAATTCAGGAAGCATATTCCAAAGGCCAAATATTGGGCTCACATCCCTGTTCTGACTGGAGCTCTCCACATGGGAGAGGCGAAAGCCTTGGGATAGGGACATATTTCTGTCAAAGAATTCTAGTGGAATACTCCAAAGGCCTAAGATTGGAAATATATCTTTGTTTTGGCAGGGTTGACCAAGTGCTAATAGAAAAAGTGTCTGGATAAGCTGATATTCTTATAAGTGAATATGGATGGAATATTTCAAAATACGATGAATCCATGTACATATACCTAATTTCTCTGATAAAAAATTATTCCAAAATCATTCTGAGGAAATACTGAATGAGTACCATATACCTTCTCGAATTCTAGAGGTCTATCAGCATATTTTGGTAGGGGATGCATATTTTGACCAGGTTTATATTCCATTTCTAACTAGGGCTCACTAGGAGAGAGTGGAATATACCTCTAGGAAAGCTTATATTCATGCCAAGAAAGTCTAGCGGCATATCTAAAAGGATAAATATTGTGCTCAAATTGACATCTTGACTAAGGGTCACCAAGTGAGAATGACACATGCCTCAAGACAGACTCATATTCATATCAATAATGAGATAGATCATTTGCATATTCCAACATCTTTTTAGTGAGGATAAAATATTCCCATAGAGTCAAATGGTTATAAGAATGTTTTTAAAACTATACTACAGTAGGCTCATATCCCTGCACAATTACAAAAGGTAGGTCATCATATTCTAACAAAGATGTAGAACATGGACCATATTCCTAATCTGCTCAATTCCAGTGTCCATGAGGTCATTTGAGACCCATTCTAAATCCCATGAGTGTTTATAAACTCATCTATATAAGTGTATGAATAATTATTTAATTAACACGATATTAATCCTTATAGTAGTGTGGAGATGGATCATTGGAACTCTACTCCAAACATTCATCATGGTCAGGCTCCCCACAATGATATATCCCATGGACAAGGAAATTATTCCCTTTCCCAGACACCTTCGTTTGGAGAGTTCTTCGGAACACTAAAAACATAATATAGAGTTCTCAAATGATCTGGGTTAACTGCATATGGCTCCCCCATAAACTTCCAAAAGTACTCCAATCTCGTCGATAGATGACCATCATATTCATCGTCTATGATATGATCGGATGAAGGCATGTAATTTTGATGAGGATGAAGCTTTTATTGACATATAGAAATAGTTTTCTAGAAAAACCCTCTGCATCATGTTCTTTCCCCTCTCCACTTCTGAATTTGAGATCCCAGATGAGTTATAAAAGGAGTGCATACCTTATCTACACCAAAATATGTGGGCTATTCATAGGCCACTGAAGTATTGACATATCCCTTATACATGATAGGAGTGCCACTTTAAAAAATCAATGTACTCTCTTTTTAGCTATAACTATCTTCTATATCCATGGTCCATGATCCAAAACAGGAAAAGCACAATATAAATTTTCAATATTCTGGCTGTCATTACATCGTGAAACTTCGACAATTGATCTTTAATGTCATGTCATGAAACTCTACTCATGGATGGGGAAAGTATGGATCACTACACTTTTATGGACCCCTAGAACAACACAACCCCTCAGATTCAGCATCCTTAAATGTTATATCCTTTGAAGAAATCTGGGGACCGGATAATGCTCGGTCCAGTTAGTCACTACAACAGAATGACCCCACTTTAATGATGCCTTTAAATCTTGAATGGCGAGATAGGATAGATAACTATACAAAAAATGGGCTACTCAACGTAATGAGAGTGCATTTTGGTCATAGATAAAGAATTTATAATCATCTAGACAACTTCTCATAAGTTATGGTTCTCATCATGGGTTGCCATCGCACCCAACTCCCATGTGAGCACAACATCACCACATCAAATGGGATACAGTAGAAGCTATCATAATATTCATCTAAGATAGGACCCAATCCCTTGGATCATTGGAATATCTTCCATCGCCTCTACCCCTTGGATCACAAATTCCCAAAAGTATTCAGGTCATATCCTTTGTTGTAGCTAGAATCCCCCAACCCACTAGGATGGACAAATCTATATCTCAATAACCATATATAGGTTCATCACCCCATTATAGTGTCCTAGGAAATTTAGTTTAAATAAAAGACCACCCCCATTCCACTGGGATGGGGGCATTTATATCTTCATGTCCATCCCGAGAATCCTTAAGTCCTTCACTAGAATCATTGGATCCTCAAAAAAGAGACCAATCAGTGCTAATTGAATCCCTAGATGAACGCCACACCATAGGGGTGGGTGAATTTTCACAATCATTATCATCATTGAGAGAATCAGCCTTCTCTAGGTTGTGTGGAAAATGGCCAGTGCCCCACTTATCCCTCTCACCATTAGATAAACCTTTGTTTTTCGATTCCATTATGGTAACCACCACCACTAGAAACTCCCTCAAAGTCACTATTCAATGTCCAAGATGGGTGGAATGTACGAAAAAGGACATCAGACTCCACTGGGTTCACAATTAAAAATGGCCTAATATGGAATAGGGTTCAAATAAATACCATAATGAATGAAGTGAAAAATATTCCTATTTTGTTGAAAGTTATGGCTCAACCGCCATTGACTGATATGACTTTATTAATTTCATCACTGTAAACATGGAAAAAATTTATCTAGATACAAATACAGAGGGCTGAAACAAAAAGAATATACCTCTAGAGGAGGATTAATTGGATGCACCAACTGAGTTTACAAGCACTCAGAACCAATGAAGGCCCCAAAATCTGGAACTTGTAAATAACATGCTTCCATCGTTCTGGAAGAACCCTACCAATGAAAAAGGGGAAGGTGTAGCTACTTCCTCATCACCAACCAAAAGTGTTGAGGTTCCTTCCATAGAAGAAGAGTTTTCAAACTATGAGAGTCAAATACAAGTTTTCACAGAACAAAATGAGGATCTACATAGGGGAAATATTCCTATTGTGTATCTTCTTCATGCAGTGATGAATATTCACCCTCCATAGTCTATCTTCCAGTAAGAGTAGTATCTGAGCATCAATATGGATTTGGATACCGGCACCCATTATTCATAAATTATAAATTTTAAAACTATTGTGACATCCCACTATTGCGGTGACATCCTCCCCCTCAACAGGATACAGATTCCGTCTTGGGAAAAATTGAAAATAAATGGGAGATAAATTTGGGGCTAGTTCATAAACACCATGCCCATTCCCTACATATGATATATGGCTCAGATAGTAGTGCCCCCAGAGTTTCTTAATGTGATTGAGTCCTATAATACTCAAATGGAATCCACAACATAAAAACACACACCTTTGTGTCCAAAAGAGAAATTCATATCCTGAATTGGTGGATGACACTATACCCCCACCCAATTTCTGAAATCTTACCTTCTCTACCTTTGACAGTGCAGGAGACCCTAAAAAACATCTCAAAAACTTCACATCCCAATGTGGGGAGATGATGGGTCCTCGAGATTAACAAGAAGTAACAAATATTGGGTGTTTTATAGTCTCTAATAAAGATATACTTTTTTCGGTATAACAGTCTACCAGAAATATCTGTTGCGGGATGGTAAAACCATCATCGTCAATTATTTTTTCAATTCAGTTTCACACTAATGAAAATGATGATCGTTGACCTAATGAACAATAGGAAACACAAAAACTAGAGGGTTCCTAACTTCATAGAAAGATTAAAAGTTTTAACTTATTCTCTCATAATCTCTCTCTCACAAAATATACTATTGGAAATATATTCTGAAAATCTACACAATGATTTTCAGACACCTATGATACCCATTAAGTATCCATTTGGGTTCTGTGAGTTAAATGAAATGAAAAAACTACACAAGGAGGTGATTTGGTAAACCCAGTTCGAAACATGACTCATGACTACAAAAGAGGGGAAAATGTGAGTAAAATTAGACGATATAGTTGTAACTTCCAATCCAGTGGCAGTTCCAATCCAAGAACCTAGGTTGGCTCCAAACTTCCAATCACCTCCTATCGAGTTGTGAAAACCATATAATATCCCTTGTATATAAGTACATAGAAATTAGGGCTGCCCAAAATTTGAGGAAAAGATGAAAAATTATACTAATTATGAAATGAACAATTCCTGGTTATTTATTAGCATTTGTTGACAATGGAATGCCCAAGATTACACAGCCTAAGAATCCTAATGAGGTCAACATCATCAGTTGTCCTAACTACTGCCCTTATCATAGAAGGTTAGGTCATAATATCCAAAAATACTTAATCCTCAAAGACGTCCATCAAGTCATGGTTAATTCTAGAAAGGTGGCAATACAAAACTCTACAGAGTAGGTGGAATGAAAAACCATTGTCCTGTCATATAAAAAATATGGATGGAAAAAGTTTTGGCCATGCATGCAAAAAATATTGAAAACTAGATGAATTGAAAAACAGTTGATCGAGATCATGCCATGTTGAAAGCACTATTGCGTAGACCTAAAATAGTTCCACCACATATAAAGGATACATCATATTTTCCTCCCAAATGTGGGATTGATCACAAGAATTAGGATGAACTAGAAGAGGAAGATTCATATTTAGCTCCAACACAAGCTCTTACCCATGCATATTTCTTCCCTGCAATATATACCTCACGATTACCACCCCACCAATTGGAATCCTCATAAGATTAATTGATCCTATTTTGTTATAAAAATGTGATACACTTTAAATAACCCTTCTCTAATGATGAATACACCCCTGAATATTAACTTCCTGCACATAAATAGGGAATGATAGGTCACATGCACCGAAAAAGTGGATACAGGGGACAACGCAGACATGGTCAGAACAAAAATTCCAGTCAAATCCATATAGAGGACATAAAATCAGCTAAGAAACATAGGAAAGAACTCTAGTAGGATAAAAATAGTAGGGAGGTTCCCTATATCCCTCTATCAGTCAGCTGCATCCAATTGTCTTACATGAATGCCTAGTAAGCGTTCAATCCAATCAACCCAATCATCGATGAAGGTCGGCGTGATCTACATGACTAACATTATATATTCCCATGAATTACACACGATCACTAGGTCTGTCCACCTCAAATTCACCAGGTCCTAAGATGTATGTCCATGAGAAACCCCATATCCAGAAGAAACAATCATTGGCTCAAAAACATGAAATTATAATATAGCTAGTGATGGACTTAACCAATATCTCAATACGGGACATGGTCTATCTTTCAAATGAAATAATGGAGGCATGTATTTAAGCTCTCTAGAGCCCACTGTAGTTCAAGAAAAAATTCATTATAGACGAGGTTTATTGATTGGAGACCTTTCCATCAGAATTATATGTGACCATCTAGTATATTGTCCAGTATCAGGAAGAGCTCATCCGAGGACACATCAAGACCCTATATGTCTCAGGAAGATTCAATAATGTCAACATCCAATGGGGTCTGATTGATAATAGTTATAGGATCAATCTCACCGTATTTTAAATTATCTAACATTTGGGATATGTTGAAGGGGACATATCTCCCACAGACCAGACTATTCAAGGGTATGATAAACATGAGAAAGGATATCTCGAGAAGATCAAACTCAAATCCCAATTTGGAGAACTCACCTATGACGCTGAGTTCAGGGTTATCTGTCAATACACTATATACCAGAAAGGTCTGGACCAGGCGAAAGCCTGATCCCGAATATTTAGTAAGAAAAAAGTGCAAGTAAAGACAGTAGAAAATATAAATGCTACATTACATCAAACCTATACTCATCCCTCTCCCTATCATCGGATAACTCATCCCCAAGATCAGCTGACTCCCATTCTGAAGATTCATACCTCCGCATCATCTCAAGATACATGTTTTTCTTCCTAAGCATCTCCTCAGACATCTTCTCCTTGATTTTCCGTTTCCCACTATGTCTATTATCCATCTTAGGAGACCCTCCCCTTCGCTTGTCACTATTCCCATTTGCATGAACAATTTCTTGTGACCCTTCATTCTTGTAAGCAGACCTCGTCGCCATTGGTTTGGGTAGGTCCGTATAGTCCCTCCGTGTCTTCCTCCTACTTTTGGTTTTCCCCTCCACTTCCTTGCTTAGGGGCTCATGAAGTCCATGCTTGACAACATCAGTGTAGGATGATTTGTGGTTATGGAGCTCCTCTTCTTGCAAGGGGTAACCATGTGACTCCACAACACACCCATGGTCAACCTTACTGCTCTTACTCAAGTCATTCATAATTCTTCCAACAACCTGACAAACATTCAGATTTTCCATCACCATTGTTTCTTTTGTCATGACAAGATCATGTTCACTGCCTTCTGCCACCATAAAACCATGCTGCTATTCAGCCACACCATTAATGTCCAACCTACCTTGAGAAACCTGCCCATGTGAAGCTGCCAATACCCCATTCACCTCCTTTGAGATCTCCTTGATCTGCTCATCAGAACCCCCTAAACTTTTACCAATTTTTACTTGCTCCATCCCAGGTGAGACATGAGGCTGTCCACCAGAGTCACCCATGGTCAGAACAGCTGAGCTCTCCATCACATGGACAATGATGGCATCTTCATGAGATGGGAGACACTGAACTGCCTCCTCTTCCATTGGTTCATCCTCCTTCTGATCATTATCCATCAAAACAGCAAACTGATTTTCCGAACAATTTATCAATCCATCATCACTAACATGTACCATGACAGGAGAGCTCTGCCCTGTAGATTTACTCCCACTATCTGTCTAATTTTTCCCCAGTCCCCTGCCCATATACAGCACATCAGGCTCACCAGCCTTCATCCCCTCTTTATCAGAATGCTCCATTACTTCTTTCCCCTTTCTGTTAGCCATTTTCATTGAACTCTCATTTTCCTGCATTGAATCCTCCATACCTCTCTTACTTCCATTTGGCAGTTCTCCTGACTGGATCTCTTGCCCCACACACATTCCTGAAGAAACCTCAACATGACCCTGATTATTTACCATATCATCTACCACTGGGGCTTGTCCAATTTCGAATACCCCTCGATCCAGACCTGTTTTGTGATGAACCATATCATCAACCGCCGGGACCAACCCAGTTTCAGATGCCCCTGGATTCAGATCTGCATGAGTCTGAACCATATCACCATTCCCAGTGTTATTAAGTGCACCCGAATGGAACGCTGGAATCATTCTTCGACATTTAACTGTTTCATGCCCCTGCTTGCAACAATTGGAACAAAACGGAATCCAAGTTTCATACAGAATTTTTTGAGCGTACCTATATTCACCTTCCACGATGATCCAAATGACCTCTGGCGGAACTCTTGAGAGATCCATTTCAACACAAACTCTCGCAGAAGCGGGATTTGACAAAGAGGCAGTTCTTTGATCACAGCAAATAAATCGTCCAATAGAGTTACCTATCGAGCGTAGAAGTCCTGGATTTTGAAAAGGAATGGGAAGTACCAACAACTGCAGCCAGATTGCAGAATTTGGAGAATCACGGTTCAAATGATTTTCAAAGGTCCATCGAAGAAGTTGGAAACTCGAATCCATCTTACTTCGGTACCAAGCCTTCCCCAAATCCCCATCATCCGCAAACAGGGTGAGGATTTGTCGTGGTCCAAGAATTCCAACATGCGCAAAATTCTTGAGCCCCCATTTTCCGTTTACAAACTTACTGAAATCCTCCAACAGCGGACGTCTTCTCACAAACCTTGTAATAAGGGCATTAGAAAGCAAAGCCGAAGCCGCATAGAATTCTTGTGATGAAACTGGAACAACGGGTTGGCCGGAGATGCATCCGGGGACCTTCGGGGCGACATTGATAGACGGAAGAAGGAAGCCTATGGCCAGCGAGGGTTGGAGAGCACCATCCCCACACTTCCCAGATTCAGGCGCAGGAAAGGACGGTCCCCCTCCCCCCGCAGAGGGAGGAGGGGTTGCTGCGGCGGCCATCGCCAAACCCTACCACGGGGTTCGCCATCGGTGGGAAACGAGAGCAAGCGCCATTCCACCTCACTGTAGATACACTATATACAATGTTCAAAATGTAAGAACCTTTATCCAAAGCCACTTGGCGGTACAATCCACATTCCATCAATGTCTAGAGTACCCCTTCGATGAAAAATTCATCATTCTACATGGTGAAAATGCCATCCATCGATACATGTGAGGCCTTATTGGATGAAGAATATTTCTATAATAAAGGAGGAAAGAAACCAATATTGGATGATGATATATAGTTTTAATACCCTAATGGCTTAGGTACCACCCATTTAAATAATTGGAGTATGCTCAACAGTGACCATGTAATCCTCATAAATCAGGTTGATCTAACATATCTAGTCCTAGAGGTCCAAGGACTTCATGTCCCTAGTGACTATGTAAAATAAATTCATCTATGGCATCTCTATATGATGACTCATGTAGAATGGTATGAAATTTTCTCTTATAATCCCCCCTTTCACCCCAATAGTGATGGAGAATCCCACGTATTTCCACCTTCTCTTAAAAATTTCTCCACAGACTCGGATATGGAAGAATATGAGGATGACCTCAGAAATTCCCCTCCTGCATTCAAGGAAAGTGTCTCCACCACCATAGATGAACTCTAATAGATAAATTTTGGAATATAGGAAGACCTAAAACCTACTAGGCTTAGTACCTACATTATCCATGATTAGAAAGATATGTACATTTCATTTCTAAAGAATCATAGATATGTGTTCGATTATAACTATACGAAAATGGTTGGGATGAATCCAGATGTGGATACACACCATCTCAGCCTACTCAAGGATAATTGAATCTTTAAGTAGGAGGCCAAGAGGAATCACCCCTCTCATGCCACCAATGTAGAAGTAGAAGTTGACAAGTTGATCAATGACAAATTTTTCTGAGAAGTGAAATACCTAATATGTATTAACAAAATTTTCCCCTTAAAAACAAAGGACAGATTACGGTCTCTATTAACTTTGAAGTCCACATTTTGTATTTCTAAAATCATGATTTATCATTGATGATCGTGGAACTCTTCATCGATGTTTTTGTTGACTTCTAAGCCCTTTCCTTCTTGGACAAGTACTCGTAGAACAATCAAATCAAATTGGTACCTGAAGACAAAGAATCCATTATCTTCAGAATGCCTCATGGAATATTCTATTATCAGGTCACTCCCTTTGGATTAAATAATGTCACCACTACATATCAACTCACCATACATCACATCTTTAAGCTATTCCTTATAAGGATCACCGAGTGTTATATTGACGATGTAGTTGTTAAATCCCAACATTAATATCACCACTTCAAGGATCTCTAGACAAAATTTGAAAATCTTCAAAAGCACATTCTGAAGACGAATCCACTAAAATGTGATTTTGGGGTGACATCAAGGATTTTTTTGGTTTTTTTGTATTCCACTATGTCATTAAGGTTATCCTACAAAAGACTAGTTCTACTTTAGCAATGTCACCCCCCCATAAATCTCAATGAACTGAGGGGGTTTCAAGGGAACCTCGCCTAAATTTGAAGATTTAGATCCAACCTGTTAGGAAAGGCTCTTTCCTTCACCAAGATAATGCAGAATATAACCACCTACCAATGGGACGATTACTGTCAAATATCTTTAAAGAGTCTCAAGTAGTACCTACTACACCCACCAGTTCTGATGTCTCTAGTGGAAGGGAGGAAACTCATATTTTATGTAGCCTCCTTGGAATTCTCATTGGGTTCCCTACTTAAAAATAATAATTATAAGAGAAGTGGGAATAGTCTCAATTACCACAGCCATATGATGTTAGGCACTAAGACCAAATATTCTGATGTGGAGAAGAACTACGTTGCACTCATCTTTACAGTGAAAAAGATGAGGAATTACTTGAAGAACCACAAAGTCCATCGGGTCTCTTGTATTGATCTACTCATGTACATCCTTGGCCTCCATATGTTGTCTGGGCATTTGGCCTAATTTGTGTTCATTCTACAAAAATCCGATATACAGTTGCTGACTTCCTCAAAGCACATCTTTCCCTTGAAAATACACCATAAGACACCAAGATTATAGATTACTTGTTATTGTATTCCCAATACACTCCCCATACAATGGAGTTTTACTTTGATGGAACATGCCAAAGTCCTACGGCATAAGGATGGAAAACCCAAAGCTCAATCGGGTTGGTCTAGGGATTGTGTTTCTGTCTCTCGACAATGATATTCTTTCATACTCTTTCCCATTGTCATATGTCTGCACAAATAATGAGTCTAAGTATTAAGACCTTGTCATTGGATTAAAAATAGCTCTAAAAATGCGTATAGCCTAATTGGATATCAAAGGGGAATCAAAACTGGTGATAAGTCATATTAATGATGAATATTCCATTAAAATGAAAAATCAACCCCTATTTCTATAAATGTTAGGGGATTAAGGGAAGAGTTCTATTTTGATCCCACATTGCATTATGTTCCTCAATAATAGAAAGCATATTCCTACACACTAGCTAATGCATCCACCATCCTGGCCAACCCCAATCAAAGGGAAGTAATCTTCCATATCACACATCGAAGAGTCTTTTTATTGATCATCATATGTGATATGGGACAAATCAATCTGGTCAGTATCTCCCCAGAGCATGAGGAACCAATGACCACCCCTATATGGATGGATCCCATAATTGGTTATCTCTAAAATTTGATTCTCCCAAAATGTGAATCTAGAAGGGGGTATATTTAGTGTAATCCTACAAACATAACACTACAGGATAGTCCAAATGAGAAGAAATCCCCCTAAAAATTAGTATTTGCTAGAATCTTCCTCACGTGCATAGTATAAGGAGATATTTCCACAGTCATGGAAGAATTACATGCAGGATCTTGCAGCACCCATCAATCCCGGACTAGACCCCTCATAAAATTAGTAGTTTGGCATATTACTATAAAAAAGTGATACATAACTATGTGGAATTCACCAAGAAGTTTCATGTGTTCCAGATCCATGAAAAGTTATTCGGTCATCCTTTGAAATTTTCAAATATAGCTAAATATTCATGGCCATTTCCTGTTTGGGAAATTGATGATGTGGGGCCATATCCTCCAATAATAGCTATGAAGTTCAAGTATATCCTTACTGATACCAACTTATTTTTTAAATGGGCTGAATAAATACTCCTGAAGTAATTTTGGATGAATAATAGCATCAATATAATAAATTATTATATCATCGCCATATTCGGGGTCCCTCATACAATATTGACAGACAATATCACCAACTTCTATTCTGAAAAATTCATTAATTTGTACCTGGAGTACAAAATTGATTCCAATAACTCATCTCACTATAAAATGGTTGAAAATGGATATATAGAGTCCTTCAATAAGACTCTTTTGAATATACTTCAAAAGATGGTGAACAAGGATAATAATTAATGGCCAAATAAGATCCTCCAGGATTAATGGGATTACTGTACCACCACATGTGCTGCCACACAGGCAATGCCAAACTCATTGGTGTATGGTATTAAGGAAGTGTTACCCATAGATGTCCAGCTACCTTCACTCTGAATAGTTATTTTTTGAAAACTCTTAGATTATGAACAATCAAAAAAGTAAATCGATGAATGGGAATGACTAGATGAGAAAAGGGTTTTCACACTACATAACATGGAGGTCTATTAGAATCCGATCACATGGGCTATTATTAAAAGGGTTTCCCTCCATTAATTTCTCCTAGGATAACTAGAGTTAGCTCTTACAACCTTGATCAAATTGGGAATAAAGTCCCGGTTGCTGGAAACCAATTAGGAAGGGCCTTATATCATATGTAAGTTCATTATAATAGAACCTACTCATTATCCACCATGTATGGGGATCATTTCACACCACCCACCTATTAAATATTTCTCAAAAAATACTTTAAATATCCATCATCATATGGGCATCTACATCACAGTAAACCCCTCCATTCATCCTAACCACATGCCGTTAAATTGTATAGACTTTGACCTAACCACATGATGTTAATCTGTAAGGAGTTATTACTAACCACATGATCTTAAAATGTATGGATTTAATCCTAACCAAATGATGTTAGACTATATTGAGCTTATCCTAACCACATGATGTTAAAATACATGTATTTTTCTCCTAACAACATGACCTTTAACTTTACATTGTTTTTCTTACCACATGATTTTTAATTTTATGGAGTTTTTCCTAAACACAAGACATTAAAATATACAGATTTCATCATAACCACTTGAAGATAAACTATCTAGAGTTATTCTTGGATATATGATGTTAAAATGAAAAACCTAGTCCTAATAGCAAGATGTTAAACTGTACAGTATACCAACTCCATACTGCATGATGTATAACCGCATGGATCCACCATCTCTATTCTCCTTCACATCTGGAAATCCATCATCATTATTGCATGATGTTAAATTTCATGGATTTATCCTTACACCAAGACATTGAAACATCATGGTTGATCTCCTCTCTTCATGAAATTAAATAGAAAGGGAATTCTAGAACTATATATAACTTGATAACTACCATCGCAGGATACGTAGTTACACCAAAAACTCCAATATCTTGTCCATCCAAAATCTTCATTTAATATTTTTCACATTGGATAATATATATCCTTACAGAATTTCATTAAAACTGCAAAACTAACATCCTCACCCAATGGTGTTAAATTCCACATCCCATCTAGAACTATATATGGATTGATTATCATTTTTTAAAAGTGATATGTAGGGATTCCTCAATCCTACACCTATGTATAGCCCCAACATAATAAAAAATTCCTATATTGTACCCTAAAATACATCTGCATTGTGAAACAATCCCTTGTTACTCATTGTTTCTCACACAGAGTATAGCTCATGTGAGCTTAGGAATTCCAGTAAGGGATTCCCCTAAAAAACATGGAATGAAAGTACACATCAATTCCATCACAAACATAAATGAAAGACCATAAAATGTACACCATGAATCCTTATCTAATTAAATTAAATGTCACTAGAAATGTCTTTATCGCAGGACATAAAATTACTCCATCCCTAAAGAACTACATCTGGATTGCATCATGTCATTATAGGATACATAGAGACACATGGGTCTCTGATCGAAGACCCCACTTTAAAAATAAATTGAAATGATTCCCACCCATCCATACGGGTTATATTGGTGATGATAGAGTATCTCATTCAATAACTAAGTGTGACTTGATTCATGTCCTCATAGGATATGTAATGACATTTAGATATCCAACACTAGGACCGATAACGAAAAATAAATACAAAAATCCCACTATTTATGTGTGGTTTAAACCTATGTAAAGAACTTCATTAAGAACTAAATATGTATTTATTCCGATCATGATGGGATACATAGTGACACCCATAATTCCATTAATGGGCCCAACTACAACACCATCATTTCATTTTAGGGGATCCACATCCTCACTACATGACATTAAACTACATGGATCTTCATAACTATGTATGGCATGATTCTAATTTTCATGAGATATGTAGTGAGGCCCAAATATCCCCCCTTATTCCCAACCAAAACTTCTAAATCTGTCCATGTTGGTTTAACTAACTTCCTCACTACATGGCATTAAACTACACATCCCACCAAGAGCTACATGTGTCTTGATTCCTGTCATCATGGGATATGTAGTGATGTCCAAATCTCCAATCCTGGGCCTAGCTACAATAATTGATAAGAAATTAACCCTGAATATATAGAATAAAAGTCACACAAGAACATTTTTCCTATGTATGATCCATATCTACATAAGGCTTGCCTGTGTACCTAATAAATCTTGCACAAAATTTTTCATGCCAACTCTCACATCCTTACCACATGATGTTAAACTGAATAGTAACACATCATTTCCGCTTGATTATAAACTGCACTAAAGTATGTTCTTACCGCATGGCTTTAAACTACACATAAAACTTCCAGGTTTCATGACATTTAAACTACACAAAAAATATGTCCGTTCCACATGATGTAAAACTGTAAGAAGAATTCCCTTACCACGTGATGATAAAATGAACAAAATATTTCCCCACTACATGATATTAAACAGTGTAGGTCGTTACCCATTATCGTTCCTTATAAAAAGACCACAAAAGATTTACCTCGATCAACTAGAGTACAGGGTGCTTCAACCATTTTTCAAAAGAACATCAATCCATGTGCCACACATCATGTCTTGAGTAACTTAAGTTACTGCAAGCCTTTCATAGCCCTTGTAAAAGAAAAGAGATCTATTGTTTCGGCCATGATATTGACACATAATGTCTTAAGACCCCCCAACTGGGGACAACAAGGACCAATATAAAGATATTTCTAATTATTTTGATCATGAAGTCACTATGGTGGAACCCAGAACATAATTCTATTTAGGGTCTTCCTCGGTATGAATATCCCATATCATTACTCACGACATTAGTATATCAAGATGTGATTTACAACATTTCCATCTCTCACTCAAAAGGATGTTGGATTTCCCTTTACCCATGGAATCCTAATTAGGCTCTTTTGTAAAATCTTTCATATTAGGTCCATGAGATTTATGACCTTAAACTGCCTGCACTTTGGTCAAATCATTACACCATTCAACTCTTGCCTATAATGGTCTAAATTGCACAAACATATTGCTCTAGTGGAAGAGTCATAAAACATATCAGGTTGAAAACCTCCAAAGGTCAAACTAAGAAAAATTCTATTCTTTTATCACTAAACTCTTCGTCGTTAAATTTTAAGAAAACATTTGGGCACAAATAAATAAGGCATAAAGCTCATAGGGTCCAATTTGTGGCCTTAATAAAAGTTGTGTTATGCTCGCTGGACAACCTAGTCTATGTAAATGTTAGATTAATGGTTTTTTACATCACCTCACTATGATAAAATGTTATCTAAGTGGTGACACAACATTTAGGGTTCTTAAACACTTCATGGATATTACATTATCTATAAATCACACTTTATGATTTTTGCACTTTGGGTCATCAAAACCCTCTAATATCCCTTAGAAATAAAAAGATAACACTCAGTTCGGCCGTGCTATTAATTCATAAGGGCATAGACCCACCAACTGGTGACATATTGGCCCAATATAAAGGGTTTTCCAATCCTTGTTATCCTAACATCACCATGGTTGAACTCAGCACCTTATTTTGGTACATGCATCTCCCTACATGACAGTCCCATATCATTTTCATGGCCTAAGAACTTTGTACCATGATTTATAATACCCATACCAATCTATCCAAGTAGATTTGACATACTTGGTGTTATGTCACTATGTTTTTTACCCTTTCTCAATGAATAGATGTGAAACTCTATTATCAAACCTTTTGATGGACCACACCTAGTGATTTGAAACCACTTGGTGTGGGTATCAAGCTTCGTAGGCATAAGATAAATTTCCCAATGACGTTATATCCCTTCCTTCGTTGATTTATTTATGTACCTAATTCCATTGATCGGATTATAGAGCATCTACAAACCATTCATATCCTATGGAAAGAAAAAATAGATCTCTCATATCAACCATTATATTAATGAATATAGGATTAATACCCACCAATTGGTGACATATTTTCCATATATAAAGATATTTATAATCATTGGGATCACTAGTGACATTGTTATGGAACCAAACATCTTAGAGTGTTGTAGGGAATACCTGGCATGTCATATCTATCCAATATTCAAACACACATTCTTTTCAGTTATGACTTACATCACCAACATTCCAACTATACAAGAGGACCTGGTATCTGTAGTATTTAATCCTCAACCATATTTCCCCCATAAATATTCCATGACATTTAGAAAAGAATGGATATCACCTTTTCTTGGCCATGTTATTGATGCATAAGGTATTCAACCCACCAATTAATGGTATCTCATCCTTGAAAAAAGGGAACTCCAGTCTTAGTGAGTTAGGGAAACACCATTGTAGAACCAAGAACCTCATATAGTTTTATGTCATTCCTGACATGTCTGCACTATATCCCATGGAGATAAAAGAACATAAACTAAGGCAATATGAGATCTGATCTAAAAAACCCTAAACTACAGTACATCTGGCATGATCTAAAATAACATAAACTAATAAAATATAAATTCATAGCTAAAATACTATAAACTAAAGTGATATCAAGGCTGATCTAAAATACCATAAACTAATGAAATATCATGTCAGATCTAAAATAATATAAACTATAGGATGGTAGTTATATAGACTGTAATAGTTTGTAAGGCCCACTACATGTACTCAGCACAATCAAGAGACTCTATCCAAGCCTGTCATATTTGGAAAATGATAGAGCAATTTCCCTCTAGGATATGTATCCTACGCTCCAAATCCTTCTACAACTAAGGATATATCAATAAAACTAGAACATATACATTCATAGATAATCTCATTTGGGTGAGAATTTATGAGTACTTCTATAAAGTAATCTGTCTTGATTTGAATATTAATATCTATAAATTTAGGTTTACTTGTTATTATGTAATGGATGGGAAACATTTTCAATTATCATAATATCATATCCCTAAAAAATAGCATACACACCATGAATGCAAGAAAACTGGATATTATGTGGAATGTCAAAAAAATTAATTCATTCATAATGTGAAAAAAGATGGAGGAATCTCCACATTTTGGAGTCTCTCTAAAGTTTCATAAAAAATTTGAATACATCACTAGCGTTTAACTATGATACAATTTGATTGGATACACCAGAAAGGTCTACAATTTTCTAGTATGAAGTGTTGATATAATGGTGGAGTGCCACTTGCCTCGCTTCTTCAAATTCTACTTTGGGATGAAGAATCTCACCCAAATCCATCAACTCGCAAATCCTCTTTTCGGCAGTTTCCAAGGAAGATGATGATGTTTAAATATCATCCCTTAGATGAGCTATGATTTATTCTCTTCTCCAAATCTTTATATTCCAATCACTCATATGACCCTATAATTTGGATATATACTAATGACCTTTCTCCAATTCCATTGATGTATCTCTCATCTACCTAGAAAGATGATCCTAAGATGCAAGATTGAGTAAATCCCTATCACTTATTTCAAGATCATTCCATTTAAAAATGATTTGTATCATAATTTCTTACAGAGGATATTTTTCAAAACCACCAACCCTCAAGTCATGAAATAACAAGTTAAGGCATTCCCCTTGGTCACAGAATAGTTCCAAGGGGGTCTTAGTGATCAAGGTATAAATCTATATCCAGATCATCCTACGTTGTGCTTGAGCTACTATGACTGACAGAGTAGGTGCCAAAGGATGAGGAATAACTAGTTTAACCAACGAAAAAATAATAGAAGAATCCCTACATTATCTTCTCTCAATATTCATACCATTCGTAGACCATTTTGGAGGATTAATTTTCTCAAAAGATTCTGTTTCACCATCTGAATAGTCATCACTCAAATGAGGAATATTTCTTAACATCTCACCTAAATCGTTAGTAATCTATTTCATCACCACAAAAAATATGGTTGGGGAGGCAAGGGTTATGTATATATGATTAAAAAACTTGTTTATCACACCACTGGTTAAGATACTACCAAATCTTATGAATAATCATGAGTGAGGATGGTCGAAGAATCAAAATATAGAATTATGATCTCAGCCTCAGTATCTTCAAATTCTGGTATCTTCCAAAATCATCGAATGATTCCAAGATTGAGCTCCCCTCATATATCAACCAAGTAATAGAGGAGAACCTTCGAGTATATCCAAACTAATGAGTAAATCAATAAGATGCATTTATTTTGAAGATCACAAGATCATCCACCCTAGCTGTGAGAACACCATCTTGGAGAGTGATCATATACAACATTTCATCAAGGTAACCATTGTTTTTATCAATAACAAGTCCATCTAATGCAAAGAAGGAGTAAAATTGAAGATGTTTGATTGGATCACTGTATCTCTAACCTCAATGGGGCATAGAGAGATGTTCCAACCCCCTGATATATTCAATAGTCTTGGGTGAGATGAAGCATTAGGGATCCAGTGTGCATTGTAATATTCATAATGATTAATGTTCTCCCCTATCTATCCCAATGGAAACTGTAGAGGACCAATGATCCTGTAATGGGTAGTACCTTGTTGAATATGCACCATGTTTTGGTAAATACATGAAAGTGATTGACTTTTATAATTGAGGTGTTGTCCGCTAGCCATGTCACCATCACTAATGTACTACCTCTGATCCCTAAGAATGCATCCCAAGATAGGAAAGTAAACCCATTTAAAAACACATCTATAAATCTTGAGAGCCTAAGGTCTGGAGATATCTTCATATTCACTCATAATTACCATAAAGTATAATCCCCAACTTCTAAGATAAAACAATATCAGCCAGTACTATCATGAAATTCAGTAGAAGGGAACCGATGATGATGTATAATAGTTTCTCAATCTCCACTATATAAAAGAAAAATATTAATCCAAACATTGAAATAAATTACTTAAGGCATTGTCAACTCCTTCTTTAATTTATCTTTTATGACAATAAGAATATACCTCCCCAAAACTAGAGTCTTCAAGGGATCATCCCAAACATCCTCAAGAGTAATGAATTCATCAAATGTCTCTCCAAGAGGGGGAATACCACCAAATTGTTTGATGTCCCATACGTTTTTACACACATCATTGTGGGACAAATAGAATGGGTTGGTTCCATGTAACCAAGGACCGATCATCACTTGAAGAAGGTTAGTTTGGAGGTAAATGTTGAACTAATAAATCCACATAACTTCATGAAGATGAACTTTGTATAGCTTTTGAGAAAACTCTATATTTATTTTCCTAACCTAGAAGGGCCATGCCCATTCATTAGAGAAATTACCATTGGGATGTATATCCCACTTTGAAGCCCATCCAACACTAGGATTGTTTTGAGAGGAAGAAAATATACTTGAATATCACTATAAAATGGGAAGATGATCAAAGTCCTAGCAATCTTTACATAATGGGTAGTTTTCTAATATATAAGATAGCTCATGAGATCAAGATGTGATCAGAAAATTGTCCTTTCCAATTAACATTTGGACATAGTTGGGAGAAGCTAACACCCAGTGAAATGGCTGATTAATGTTGAGAGGGGGATGGTAAGATCAGCAAACCAAACCTGTATTGAGAAAGATGTTGAGATAAAGGTTGGTCTCAAAGCTCAAATGAGAGGAACCTCTTTAGACACTCATTATTAGTATATGACTGATATCAAGGACATGCATTGTGATTCCTAGAAATAATGGCCTTTTTATTGGTTGTAGAAAAGGAACATCAATGGGAATGAAAATCCATCTGAACAAGAGTAAGTATCATATGTTATAAAAATATAATAAAGCATATTGTGAAAAGAAAAGGCATAATGAACCAGAACCATCACGCACATAATCCCATTGGAGACTTTAGATCACATGACATGAACATGATCACTTGAATCACATGAAAATGATCGAATGGTCAATACAAAAGACCCCGTGTAACATCCAAGACAATCACAACCCTTGTGGATGATCTTCAAAAAGTTACAATAATATGGTTTGTAGACAATTCAATCAATCTTTTAAGAAATAAGGATATTGGTAAATAGTCCTCATGACGGGGTGTCATGATTGGTTCTCATGAACAAGTCTCGTAATCAAGACTCATGGAACAATCTTGAGACAGAGTTCTCGTGACAGGAGAAAAGAAAAAAAAATTCTAAAGAAGGGGTGGATGGTGAAATGAATAGTTCCCCCTTATATATAGGGCATTTAATGAAACCCCAAGCATCACCTGATAGACCAAACATCATCTAAAGCACTGATACACATTACCTCCAATGGCCTAGACATGCATTTAATTCCTTAAAAAAATGATCCCTTAACCCTAGTGACTTCAATTAGAGTGGGGATTTTTTGTTGAAGCCCTCCAAATGAGAATTGACAAATTAGAAAAGGAAGGAATATTGGAATATGATTATTATTTTACACACAAAATTAAAGGAAGGATAAGGTGGATAGAGATTGTTGGTACCAAGTTGAATGGAGAAGAATGTTTGAAGAGTTATCCTTTGCAGAGTGTTGTATTTTGTTGTCAAAGAAGATAAATCAAATCACTTTGTAGAAGGATAAAAACTCAGACGATGCTTTGCTGGTATATATTTCACACATATCATGAGTTAGGAGAACTTTTGATGCAAGACTTATGAAGGAAAGGGGGAGAAATGATGATGCCAGTCATATAAAGTTTTGATTGGAAGGAATGATGCTGTTGGGGGATAGGAAAGTTTCAGTTCCCATTGCTACTTTGACGATGCTTAAGCTGATCTATCAAAGGATAAATATCACGATAGTGGGATTCATGATAAGAGCAGAAGAATGGTTATGGGAAGAAGTAAAAAGATAAAATGACAAAGCAATAGGCAATCTGGGAACCTTGAAAAATGAAAAAGGAATGGAGTGCGTGGAAATTTAGGCATCTTGCGCGCAAAAATAAAGTGGTGCGCGCAATATATGCATGGTGCGCGAAATTGAGGAATGAAGTTTTCATGCAAAAGGTGTTTCGAGATCAGAAGCTCGAAAATTGTCAAAGGCATAAAATGCGCGAAATATTGGATCAGTGCGCGAAATCTGATGTCGCAGGAAAGATTGATTTTGCGCGCAATATGGAACACGGTGCGGAATTTTGCGCGCAATTGGTGCTTCATTCTTAGAAGGATGAAAAATGGAAAAGGCATGAGGTGCGCGAAATATTGAAGCATGGCGCGAAATATGAAGTTTCATAAAAGAGTTTTTACGCACATGGAGGAGGTTTTACGCGCGGATTAGTGTTTTTTCGCGCGGGGTCAAAAATGCCTATAAATATGAGGCTAACCTTTCTCATTTGTTAATTCTCGACACTTAGAAGAAATCCTGAGCTCTGGTGCGCGTAAATTATATGCTAAGTGAGTTGCGCGAAAAGAGAAAAAGTTGCGAGCAAAAGGAAAGTTGCGCGAAAATGTTTTTCGCGCCAAAAGGGGTTTTTTACGCGCAAGACATTTGAATTGCGCGCAAGGCACCCTAAAGGTTGCTTGAAATATCTGGGGTCTTCACACGTATTCAGTTGTGCACAAGAGAGTTCTTACCAGCTTCTGGGTAAGAAAGTGAAGATTTGTACTTCAAAGAATACATCTGTTCAACTGTAAAGAAGCACTGAAACATTGTGTTACCCTATTTGTGCTAAGAGGAAGCACACGCACTATTGGATTGTTTTCAAAGTGCTGCACGAGTGTAAGGGTATATCCTACT
Organism: Viscum album; assembly: GCA_963277665.1. Classification (NCBI taxonomy): domain Eukaryota; kingdom Viridiplantae; phylum Streptophyta; class Magnoliopsida; order Santalales; family Viscaceae; genus Viscum; species Viscum album. The sequence goes on from OY728125.1 coordinate 1,620,976,363, forward strand.
CATTGTATTCCACATCAAAGGATTGTTTTCTAGTGGATTGTGTGGTATTGGATTGTTTCCTTCCGTACCATACCAAGGACGTAGCTACTCTTGTTGAGTAGTGAACCTTGTAAATCTTGTGTTCCTGTGGATGTGTGTGTTCAGTAGGGGAGAAACTCTTTAACAGGAGGCGACGGTTGTTTCAAAAAGGGGAAACTTAAAAAGAAAAATATATCACTGATTCACCCCCTCCCCGTCTCAGTGATACTTGGATACTGATTGGGAACTTCAGAGATCATGGATCACCTAAGCTTCGAAGAGACTTATGATTGCATGACTATCATGGGGTCTTGTAAATGAACCAGGTGAAGAAGATGTCTATAGTAGATCCTGTTAATCCCCTCTTAACATGTTATTATACTCTCAAAAATATTCCTCGGACATCCGGTGAACATGTAGTAGAATCCAGATAAGCTCCCTCAATCCACGTGGGTTTTCGTTAGTGAGTTTCTAAAAAACCATCTAAAAATTCATTGAAAATGAGATAAAAATGTCCAAATGGGGGAGGCCATAGTGGTTTTAGAGATCATGAAACACATCACCGATGGGAATAATGGTTATCCTTATAAAATCCAAGAAAACTCATGAGACTCTTGATCATTTTTAAAATAAAACAAATAAAATAAAATGAGGGGAGGTGGAGAGCACTTGCAATAACTGAAAAACATGACAAGATCTCCAAGAAAACCATAAGACATTACAAGACATCAGAAACATGTCTTCCTCATCTCGTGAAATACTATCAGCATGTCACCCAAATCTTGTAGAGTTCCTTGGGTATGTCGAGGTGATATCTCACATCCCCTTCAACTCCCTAATTAAAAACTGATGGGATTGTCCATGAAATGAATGCACACCAGATTATGACCCATATTGGCAGCACGACACCCCATCAAGAGGTAGAGTAACTGTATTTGACATTACATAGGTAATTGTTCACGACCATCAACCTTTGGAGAATAAAAAATGGAAATAAAAGAGGGATGAGTCATAATCATATCATGGTTGTAAAATGATTGTGACACATTGAGGAGGAATGCACTGCAGTCCCGTAAGAATCCTAGACAAGCTACCATGATCTCACAGAGACCCCCATATAAGAAATTCTTTTCTCATGAAATGTACTTGGAAATGCATCGAGAATATCGTGAAGGCCCTTGGACATGTAAATATGACAATATAAAGTCTTTATTCATGCCCACATAATTTAACAAATCCCTCATTAATTGAAGATAATCCAATAATGTTGGTGTTGATGGGAGGGACTCATGGTCACTGAAAATCAGGTGATGCCCTCAGATGAAATCCACGACAGAGACTGATGAAGATATGTGGTGCCAGAACACTTTTCTAAATCCATCCTAGATTAGTACAACATACACTGTGAAAAACAAAAAAAATTGGGGCGGCGATGCTTATAAATCCCTCACCCCATCCTCAAAGAAAGAGGTTGGTATTCTCACATCCAGGTGCATTGTCACACCCAAGCACCATACTAGATTTCCCAGATTTAATCATCTTGTGACTGGAAAGTCTTCTGTCAGCTAATATACCATCAAATAGTAGGAGCGATAATGTACCATGCATAAAATCAATTTTTGTGGTCACTCATAGATCAAGTGAATGAATTCTAGAAATATGTGTAAAGAAAAACTCAGATATCTACAAGATCATCAGACACTCAATATAAAATAACATTGAATAAATCTAAATCATTCACAATTTAAGAGCTTGAACAAAGATTCAAGGTGTAAGAATTAAGTGAGAAAAAAGTTCACTAAACCTCTTGTTCTTTTCATGAACCATCCAATACACATGCCAACACTAGGAAATGTCACAAAGACCTCATGATGCTCCTTCAAAAGGCTATTTGGGTCATGAAAAATCTTCCATACAAATCATAGAAAGTCACATGGTCTCCTTGTATACATCACTTTAATCTCACGATGCCCTCTAGGAATGTCATCCAAGACTTGAGAAATCCTTCAGATACATCTACTGAGTCATATAATGGCTCTCAATCGTATTAGTTGTGTATCTGGATAGAATTTGGGAATGAAAATTAGCTCTCATGATACTCTATTGAAAATTTAGCTACGACTCGTGATGAAATCCACACATGTCATCCAAGTCTCACGATGCCCCCCATACATGTCATCAAATACATGATAAAACCTATGAGATATGTAGTATTGACTCATGATACGATCCATAATTATAATATATAACTTATTAATGACACCTGAGAAAATCAGTTGGTTCACGAGACACCCTCTATAAAAGATATCCAAGTTATGTGATGGATTCTAGGACAAGCCATCTGGGTCATGTGATGTCCTCTAGACAAGTTAGCCACGATCATGAGACATCCTTTGGATATTACACCCAGGTTATGAAAAGTACATTATATGAACAACTAGATCATTGAGTTTTCATTGGATATTCCAGGAAGATACTCTCTCACATGTTAGGACAAGTGGAAAATAGTTCATGTTTGGTGGGAAATTAGGCCAGATCAATAGAGAAACTTTAGAGTGTATGCTCTGATCAAATGAACTATGAGAAATATGATTCCTTCCATAATTAGGATATAATTATTATAATTTAAAAACAATTTATTTTTGAGGATTTTTATTCTCATAATCAGGATATATAAGACGTCGTTCTAAGTTAAATCTCCACTATGTGATGACATTGATCATTTTTAATCCTTTATTTGTTACCCTGAGAAAAAATCATGTGGAATTATGAAGTTTGAATAGTCATATAATTCTCCTCACAAGTCTCCATCTACCAGGACAAAATAAATTTGTAAACCTCAATGAGGGGAATAACACATTCTCCTCAACATAAGGGCATCTACATTGGGGCCAATCCAAAGGGTTCAACTGAACTATGAGAAATCAGACTCTTGTAATAACCAAGATATGTAGGAAACCTTCCTAAGTCCCCATCTCAAAAAAAATACATTTTGATGTAATTATTGTGTCAATTCCATTTCAATCATTAGGACCCATTCATTCCAATGGGTTGATCACTCTACCCAATCCATCATTAGACTTGGAAATAAAATGTACTACAATGACTCTGATTGCTGCAATAACCGAGATATGTATGATTCCCTACTAAGGACTAAGCTCAAATAAACATAAAATTTTAGGTAATCCTTGTGTCAATTCCATTTTAACCATCAGGACCCAATCATTCTCATGGGTTGACCACTCTACCTAATCCATCAATAGAGTGAGAAATAAACTGAACTATGATGAATCTAATTCTAATCAGAACAATGATATATAGGATATCTCCCTAAGGTCCAATATCTATAATAAATCCTCTCAATGTAGTACTAGAAGAAAATTCTCACATCACGAGTAATGAAAATTGATCATTTCCTTCCCTTGTTTCTCACACTAATCATATCTCATGTGAGATTAGGGAACTACAATAATCATAACATCTTCACCATAAATCTTTACAATGATAAGGAAAACATCAATGTGTATGCCCTAAAAATGAACTATGACAACTCTAGTTATCTCTATAGTTGGGATACATATGACATCCCTCTAGGATTTGAGCTAGATCCCCTAGTGTCTCGAAAAACCCATATAAGTCCATTATGCATGATGCTAAACTACATGAGTCCAATAAACTATGTGGGTTTTGATTCCTATAATAACCAAGATATGCAGTATTTCTAATAATGGCTAAATACCCAACCTAGAACATTACGTGTGTAACAACCTGAAATTTTGAATAAATTTTGCTTCCTAAATTTTTGTGTTATTTAATTTTATACTCAACCAAACTATTTTATTTAATTAAATGAGTATAATTAAAATAATATCGGTGGGTTTTTACTATTATATGACTGTTGTTCAGTATGACTGTTGGAAACTAAATGTTGCGATTATTGTCTATAAATACAAGTGATCAAGATTAATTAATATAGAAGGAATATTCAATGGCCCCATCCAGTTATCTCGGGCCTATCAAATCCCATTTGATGGAACTCGGGATGGAGTTAGCACCTTTGGGCTTTTCTCTAGGCCAAACCCAAGCTGAAATTCATCATGTGAAGCTGGAACGGAATCGCCTTTGCAAGAAGTTGAAGCTGATATAAATAACTACTCAGGCAATGTTGGTTGAGCCGCCCCAAGATTCTACCTCCCTAGCACACCTTACTCTTAGGTCCTATGCTGGTGTTATAAGGGGCTATGTAACGAGACTATAACTACCTTGTATAATCCTTTAATTTAAATAAAAATTGTGATTTTTTCTTATGGTGAAGTTTTTGAATTTTCAAATGTCCGGATAAATATAGTGTGCATATTATTGATGAATTTTAGAAAAAGGATATTTTAAAAATATTTATGTAAAACTTAAATAATTAATAATTTGTAATGATTTTCAAAAAATGGTCTTCTATAGTTATGTTCAGTAAAAAATTTAGAGTCTAATAAGTTCAACATAATTTTTGATGAATAGTAAATTATGAATAGTGATATTAAACTTATGTTTAGTAATGTAATCAAATGGATTATGTAACATCACTTAAGAAAGTATTAATATAATTTAGGCACCTTGATTAAGTAATGTGATTCAATAAAATAGGTAAATAACTATTTCAGAAATTATTGGTTAAGTATTAGTCATTTCAGGAGAATTGTGTTTTTTATTTAAAAATTAAATTAAAATTATTTAGAAAATTATTTTTATAAAATGGAGTTCATTTTTGAAATCAAAGCATAGATATTTGGTTAACGTGAATTTTTGGGATTTTTCTGAAACAGTTGACTTTTTTTTAATAGTGTTTTTATTTAAAAATTAAATTAAAAATATTTAGAAAATTATTTTCATAAAATGGTGTTCATTTTGAATCATCGATATTTTGTTAAGGTTAATTTTTGGGATTTTTCTGAGAAAGTTGAATTTTCTGTGAATAGTGAAAATACAGTTTTTGAGTTTCGGGTGTTTAATGGCATCATTAAGGATGTAATAAATATGAAATAATTCTGGTAGCCTTATGAATAGTAATATAAGGTATGAGGTGTCCCAAGTGGCCAATACCATATGCAAATACCATGATCAAGCCCATGGTTTTACAAATACCACCGATGAGGTGTCCCTTGACAATTAATGCTTTGTCCCCTCACTTCTCCTATAAATACCAAGCCATTCCCTCATTAATTTCATTTCCAAATCCTCCCCAAATAAGTTCTGGTCTCTTTACCTCCCAAGGAGTCCTCCAAAGGTTCCTTCAATCCTCCCAATGTCCCGACCATCAATCTTTCAAAGTTACTCTTCAAGGTAAGGGATCCTTTCACCCTCCTCTTTTAAGTCATGACTTCCTTTATGTTGTGTCTTATAATTTCCATATCTTTATGTTCAAGGTATGCTCTTATATGTTCTAATTTTGGTCCATTTCATGTCTAATTATTTATAGACCTTATCCTCTTTCATCAATTTGTTTTTTGAATTTTTAAGTGACGTCGTTAGGCTGCATAATTTTTCGTAAAAGAAATCGCATCTTCTCTTTTCTTTCATTTTTCCTTTTTCATGTAGTATGTCATTAAAATATCCATACCATGATCATATTCAGTACCTATACTGTATTATGAGTTATTTATGAGTGTTTTACCCTTGTCCCCTCTCTTTTCAATGTTTTCTAAAACCTTTTTATATAGCCGTTATGGTGTGGAAATTTTGCCTCAAAATTTATATCACTTTCTGTCCAGAAATTATATGGTTTTATTTATGTGAATAACCAGAAAAATTTCTTTTATTTGGGTGTTCATAAATATAGAAATATGATATATTTGATTTTTTAATTGACATACATATAACCCTCACTCCCTTTCCATAGGTTATAAATGACATAATGATCTTATTTTTATGATCTTTTCAAATGTCACGATTTTGATATGAAACCCATTTCATTGAATCTATTTTGGTTATTTATGAAATGATTGATTATAATCTATGTGGATCACATGAAAGTAAAGAAATTTTGAGGGTGATCCTTGATATAGCTCCAATTCATTGAGTAAAGAATTAATCTCTAGAGATGAAATGTTTTACAATACCTTGGTGAATAACCATGGTAATTTTTATGACACCTTGGGGATGGACCTTGGTGATATATTCATGAATGTATAAGTGAAATGTTGTAGCCACATATTCAAGTTCTATTCCAAGTTCATTTCTTTATGAAATTACTATTCTTACATTTTTCATGTCTTCATGTTTTTATTCATGTTCTTATTGATATCACAAGTACATTGACTCCCTTGTTCACCCTTACTGGGCCTTCTGCTCACCCTTTCCTTTCATGTCTATCTCTAGGATATGAGATGTAGTTAATGTACATAAAATGAAACTATTATGAAGACTTAAAAGTGGTTTAGAAGAATTTTTTATGTTGTTCTCATGTTTTATGTTCCTGATTTCCAAGACACTAGACTTTAAAGATCCTCTGTTTTTAAAATGTAATGAAATGTTATGTAATAAAAATGCAGGATTCATTAGTTGGTATCAAAGGATAGTTTAGTTATTTATGGAAATTAGGATATGAAAACTTTAGGAAGAACCCTATAGAAAGGTTTAAATATATGAAATCTTCCTGGTATTTTGGGGAGTATTGAGTAAGGGGTTTACCAAGAAAATACATCCGTTTCTAGAAACACGCAGGTAAAGGTGGCTGTGGCATAGATGTACATAGGGGTGAAACCCGAAAACACTTCTTTGAGATAGACTCGAACGGGAAATAGTACATGACAACGGGCCTTATTAAATCTTGGTTACGACACTCCTGGGGGATATGTTTGGTTAATCGCAAGATTTTTATGAATCATTATGAAGGAATTATAGAAAAATGTAACTGTCTAAGCATGGAGTTTTAAGACATAAAATCCTTTTTAGTTAAAAGATTTGTAAATGAAATAAGTTTCTCACGAAGGATTTATTATTTTAGAAAATGTCCCCATCATCTAGGAATATGTTGACGTATTTCTTGAGGAGTTTCCAAGACCTCTGCCAGAAATATTGGTAGAGTTCTCCATTGAACTCGTACCTAGATCTTATCTGATTTCAAAGACCCCCTATAGGATAGAAAATGTGGATCTAGAGGAATTAAAGAAACAACTCCAAGATCTTTTGTAAAATGTGATTTTCTGACCAAGTGTGTCCCCTTGGGTAGCACCAGTTCTCTTTGTGAAGAAGAAAGATGGATCGATGCAGCTATGCATTGATTATAGAGAACTGAATGGGATCACAGTGAAGAAAAAATTCCCTCTTCCAAGAATTGATGAATTATTTGACCAACTTCATGGGACTAAATTCTTCTCTAAGATTGGTCTTCATTCTGGTTATCACCAATTGAGGGTGAAGAATGATGATATTCCAAAAAATTCCTTCCAATCAAGACATGGGCATTATGATTTTTTTGTTATGCCCTTCAGACTGACTAATGCAGCAGCTAGTTTTATGGATCAAGAATAAGTTGATTTTGGAAACTTAGGTTTTATCAAATGGATATCCTTTTTATAGGAAAATGATTTGGTGATAAAATGATAAATGTTATTTTGGATGATGTTTTCTATTTTGGAGTACTATATTCCTAAGGGAAATAAAATACTACAAGATTTAAATTGAGGAAGAATGGTTAAATTTTTTTGTAAGAATTTATGTATTTTTTGTGGACATATGGTGATTTGGGTTATTTCTGGATAATGAAGAACCTAACATAGATAATATGTGAACATGTTAATTATACTTTAGTATGAGACTTTAATATTATTCGATGTTATTTGGAGATTAATGTTAAGATTTAATGGGGAAGACTATGTGATTAAATCCTTCTGAGTTTTGGGTTCCAATCTTAGTTTGGATTATTCTAAAGAATTTTTAGGATGATTGTGTATTGAATGGTCTTTTTGGAACTTTTGGTTCTTTTTTGGATTTTGGAGATTAATAGTTATATTTATTTTTATAAAGGATTATCATTTTTGGGGATTATATGATCACATACTAACTATTTTAGTTTTAGTTGATGACTAAACACAAGGGGAAAATATAGTTATTCTTTTGTGTATTATGTGATTCTCTAGAAGATGATTCTTGTGCTTTTGATGAGATTAATTATTTTTGAATGCTCATTGTTTGAAGAAAATATTAGTCTTGGTGGAAACTTATTAAGGGATGAAACTCTAATTGAATGTAAGTACATTTCCTTATGTTTTTATTCTACGTAGTAAATTAATTCCTCAAAATTATGAAAAGGAACGTAAAACAAAAATGTTACTGGTTTAAATTTCCTACAGGGTAACCAAATACCATTTAACACATATTAAGTTTGTGATATTCTTATGGTTAATTTTCTCCTTATCATGTTTTCTTTCACTCTCCATCAGAACTTGACCCTTTGTTTTCTCTTCCATGTCCATGTTTTCCTACATTGAATCCTAGTATGGGATAACTCGGGTGACCTTTTTACATCCTTTTATTTCTTTTAAAGTAATACGTTTATTGACTCTTTTTCCGATATGAGACTTTCAATGAAATTTCCAGGCCCAATTTTAAAATTGTGAGGACGCAATTTCTTAAGGGGGGAAGAATGTAATGACCTGAAATTTTGAATAAATTTTGTTTCTTAACTTTGTGTGTTTCTTTATTTTATACTTAACAAAACTATTTCATTTAATAAAATGAGTAATTAAAATATGACCATTGGGTTTCAACTATTATATGACTGTTGGTCAATATGACCATTAGAAACTAAATGTTGCGATTATTGTCTATAAATACAATTGATCTTGATTAATTAATATAGAAAGAAGATTCGATGGCCCCATCCAGTAGTCTCGGGCCGATCGAAGCCCATCTGATGGAACTTGGAAAGGAGGTAGCACCTTTGGGCTTTGCTTTGGACCAAACCCAAGATGAACCTCATCGTGTGAAGCTGGAACAGAATCACCTTCGTGAGAAGTTCAAGATGATAGAAATCACTACTCGGGCAATGTTGGCCGAGCCGCCCCAAGATTCTATCACCCTAGCACACATTACTCTTAGGTCCTATGCTGGTGTTATAAGCGGCTATGTAACGACACCATAACAGCCTTGTGTAATCCTTTGATTTAAATAAAAATTGTGATTTCTTCTTATGGTGGAGTTTGTGAATTTTCAAATGTCTGGATAAATATAGTATGCATATTATTGATGAATTTTAGATATATATTAAAGATATTTATGTAAACCTTAAATAATTAATAATGTGTAATGATTTTCAAAAAATGGTCTTCTATATTTATGTTCAGTAAGAAATTTTGAGTCTAATAAGATCAACTTAATTTTTGATGAATAGTAAATTATGAATAGTGATTTTACACTTATGATTAGTAATGTGATCAAATGGATTAAGTAACCACACTTAAGAAAGTATTAATATAATTTGGGAAACTTGATTAAGTAATGTGATTCAATAAAATAGGTAAATAACTGTTTCAGAAATTATTGGATAAGTATTAGTCTATTCAGGTGAATAATTTTTTTTATTTAAAAATTAAATTAAAAATATTTATAAAACAGAGTTAATTTTGAAATCAGAGCATCGATATTTGGTTAAGGTGAATTTTTGGGATTTTTCTGAAATAGTTGAATTTTCAGTGAATAGTTTTTTTATTTAAAACTTAAATTAGAAATATTTAGAAAATTATTTTCATAAAATTGAGTTCATTTTTGAAATCATTACATCGATATTTGGTTGAGGTGATTTTTTGGGATTTTTCTGAGAAAGTTAAATTTTTTGTGAATAGTGAAAATACAGTTTTTGAGTTTCGGGTGTTTAATGACATCATTAAGGATGTAATAATTATGAAATAATTCTTCTCAAATAATTAATTGTAAGATAAGTTATGAGGTGTCCCAAGTGGCCAATACCATGGGAAAAAATCATGAGCAAGCCCATGGTTTTTCCAATACCATTGATGAGGTGTCCCTTGTCAATTAATGCTTTGTCCCCTCACTTCTCCTATAAATACCAAGCCATTACCTCATTCATTTAATTTCCAAATACTCCCCAACGAATTTATGGTCTCTTTACCTCACAAGGAGTCCTCCCAAAGTTCCCTCAGGCCTCCCAAGGTCCCAAACTTCAAGCTTTCGAAGTTACTCTTCAAGGTAAGGGATCCTTTCACCCTCCTCTTTTAAGTCTTGACTTCCTTTATGTTGTGTCTTATAATTTTCATCTCTTTATATTGAGGGTATGTTCTTATATTTTCTCATTTTTTTCCATTTCATGTCTAATTATTGAGATACCTTCTCCACTCTCATCAATTTTGTTCCTGAATTTTTATGTGACGCCGTTGAGCTGCCGAATTTTTTGTAAAAGAAATCGCATCCTCTCTTTTCTTTCATGTTTCCTTTTTTATGTGGTATGTCTTTCAAATATCTATACCATGATATTATTCAGTACCCATACTATATTATGAGTTATTTATGATATTTTTACCCTTTTCCCCTCTCTTTTAAATGTTTTCTAAAATCTTATTATATAGCCGTTATACTGCGGAAAGTTTGCCTCAATATTTCTATCCCTTTCTATCTAAAAATTATCTGGTTTTATTTATGTGAATACCTAGACCTATTTTGTTTCTTTGGATGCTCATAAATATATATAGATGATCTATTTTATTCATTAATCGACATAGATATAACCCTCAAACCCATTCCATGGGTTATAAATGACATAATGATCTTATTTTTAAGCTCTTTTTAAATGTCGCGATTTTGATATAAAACCCATTTCATTAAATATATTTGGGCTATTTATGAAATTATTGATTTTGATCTATGTGTATCACATTAAAGTAAAGAAATATTAAGTTTGCACCCTGATAGCACTCCAATTCATTGGTTAAATAATTAATCTCTAGAGATGAAAAGTTTTACGATACCTTGGTGAATAACCTTGGAAAGTTTTATGACACCTTGGGGATGGACCTTGGTGATATGTTCATGAATGTATGAATGAAATTTTGTAGGAAAATCTTCAAGTTGTGTTCCAAGTTATTTTCTTTATTATATGCCTATTCTTACATTGCTCATGTCTTCATGTATTTATTCAAGTTCTTATTGATATCACAAGTATATTGACTCCCTTGTTTACCCTTACTAGGCCTTCTGCTCACCCTTTCCTTTGATGTATGTCTCCAGGATATGAGATGCAGTAAATTTACATTTGATGAACCTATGATTAAGCCTTACAAGTGGTTTATAATAATTTTTTATGTTGTTCTCATGTTTTATGTTCCTGATTTCCAAGACACTAGACTTAAAAGATCCTCTGTTTGTAAAATGTAAGGAAATGTTATCTAATAAAAAGGAGGGATTCCATAATGTGCCTCCTTGCATGGTATAAAATTCAAAATCACCAGGTTGTATGAATTCAACACATATGTAACCACCCATTACTTGAAAATGATGAAGAACCTCATATACATTTAGAAAGATTCACTAAGGATGCCCCAATCCATTTCACATGAAATATAATTAACCCATGGTTATTCTGTTAGTTTAACCAATCCTCTATTAGGATTTTGAATACATTCATGAACATATAATAAATCTATACGATTTTCTCGAACAAGGTAAAAATTCCCCCCAAAAGGGTGGGATGATCCTGACCTCCCATCCTCTCGACCAATGTGAGTCCCTAAAATGCATTGGGACTAAAAACCCAAATGAACTCCTATTTTTTATAAGTAGGTCTAGTACCAGCTATGGATGAGGGAACCATTGGGAGTTTCTGGTATGATTGGAAATAGTAACCTGATGTTCTTGAATGTTCACTACATAACCCCCCCCCCCCCAATGCACTATCAACCATCTGGTCAAACCAAACCCACTACAATTAGTGATCCCGACGTCGCCTCAAAAAACTACGAAACACATAAATAATAAGAATTTCATAATTTTTGGGTTTATCCCCAATAATATGATTTAAACACCCCTCTTTAATAGGAATCAAGACCCCTATAATGGATTCAGTTTTCCTCAAAAGTTTAAATTTATCATCTCACTAAAATAATATCATATATCACTTTTAAATATAAAATGTATCTTCCATTGGAAATTGATATAGGATATGTGTAAATAATTCAAATTCATGCCTCAAATAACATAAAATTAAATTATATGGAGAATAAATGGATTAAAAGTAATTAAATTACCATAAATTTCAACTAGGGAATAATATTAGACTTGATACACAACCATCATACCATTAAGGGGTTTCATGCTAATTAAACATCCATTTGTTGAGGTTATAAATCGGCATTCCATAAGAATTTTAAGTATGTTTAGGAATTCAATAACTATGATTGAAGAGGTAACTTCAATATTTGTGCATAACTCTTACCAACTCAATTTCATCATTCTATATTCAATACCATACTAAAAAAAAGGATTTGTGTGATCATTAAAAATTGATAATCATAGTGATCTATCATATAATAATGAAATATTATTAAAAGGTTATCTAGATCATGACACCTTCTTCTCAATTTATTGAACCATATGTCTGACCTTTGATATCCATGGTCATTACCAAAGCATAATAATGTTATACTATATTTATAATTTCCCCATGGTTTTTTCTAAAGTTTTCTCATACTATTTTCAAAAGGAAACAAATTTTTTTCCTAATATCAACATTAGAAACCCACAATTTTCAAACATAAATATTGCATCTTACTAAATGAATATACAATACATATAATTATGATTTACACTATAATACTATAGGTTTAGTTTCATTGAAAATTTGGATACATAAACATCTTGTTCCTAATATAACTACATCATGTCCCATTATGATGATCATAACTTACACCCTTCTTGGTCAAATCATAATTAAAAAATTTCTTTATAACCTAGGGAAACTAAAAATAATGAAGGGTGAGATCAAATTCTCAATAATGATAAACAATTGAGATATCAATGATCACATTAGCATAACAAGATCATAATGTTATGAAGACATGATTTTAACAATTGAAAACCATTCCATGCATATTATAGATCAAAATCATGTGTCATGTAATAAATATGGATAGTCCCAAAAACATGAATCATAAAGGAATGAAATATTCTAAAGCATGATACCATTACATTAGAAAAAGACATAAGCTTTGGGCATGCACAAAAGTATAGAAAATCATTTCTTTAGTCAAGTATCACTACCAATACTATCATGTGAACTCGGTTCACCTATCATTCCATCATATCCTTAGTCAAGGTTCACTCATAAGGTTATCATAGCGGATAAATGTAAGAACCCAAACCTTTTTTTCCATTATGTTTTCCTTTTATGGTCATTTTTGAGAAAAATAGGAAATTTTGGAGGTCGTGCAGGGGCGCACAGTTGGCACACGATTGGCATATGGTCTGAACAAAACATACAGTCAACCAAGGAAACCGTGAAACCCCTGATATTGGGATCCACACAGGAAGCACACGGTTTGTCAAACCGTGCGGGCAAGTCGTGCGAAGTCCCTAGTTGAGACACTGTCAACTGCACGGTTGGTGCACGGTTATCCAAACCGTGCGGGGTAACCGTGCATCCACTTAAAGTTTGGGTTTTTAAGTCCTGAGCCACTTGGTATTTCTCATATCCTCTCCAGACTCTCTCCCACTCGAGCCTCACTCAGTATTTTGGGTTCTCAAAGGTTGAAGGTGCTCCCCCACTCATTTTGGAGGCAAATGGAAGGGGTTTCTTGGTGGATCGAAGGCGGTTCTTCTTAGGTAAGTCTCTCCTCTTGGTTTCTGCTTGGTTTTCCCTATATCTTCTCTTCCCTCTCTCTAGATTTTCTAGATCTAAATCTGTTGCATATAGATCTAGTGTTTGTATTGCCTTGGGTGTTGATTTTAATGCATGTGGATGATAGGGAAGGAGTTTTAGAGCGCTTTTTCGTGAAGTAGTTTCCCAGATTTGTGGGTGCGATTGATTGTGGATCCTTTCCTCGAAACCCTAAAGGTAGGTTGTTTGTAGATTTCGGTTTAATGTATTTGAATTATATATGAAAAATATCTAGTACCCATGAACAGGGTGTTGTGTTTTTACCTTTTTTAACTTTTTTAATTGCCGGTTTTTCTGGTGTGTGCGAGTAGTGGTTATTTGTATGTTAATGCGGTTGATTGCTATGCTTTGGAGGTGTTTCCCATGCATGTTATTCTTATGACCATTTGGTTCTTCTTATCCTTTTACACTACATTGTTTATTTCCCATTCCTAGTATTGTAGGATGGTGTAACTGTTGTTCTGTTATGATGTTGTGCTATAGAATTCTAGCCAAGTAGTTCAAGAGGTTTACCTTGGCCGCTACACGCTGTTACACTTGCTTGACTTACATAGGTCCTTGAGAACCTGGTGTATAGACCAAAGGGAGAATTGACGTTGAGGGCCTCTCCAGAGTGTCTTATAATTATACGATGCGGGACCAAAGGGGGAATTGACGTTGAGTACTTCCCCAGAGTGTCTATACTTCCACAATGCGGCAGGGGGACATGACATTGAGTGCTTCCCCAGTGGGCCTTTAGTACGATATGAGACTTTAGGGGGAATTGACAGTGAGTGCTTCCTCAGAGAGTCTATGCTTAAGATGAACCAGATGGGTTAGACTGAGTGTACTGCCTAGAGGGTTGGTTGTACTTGATATGTAGAACCGGAGGAGATATGATGTGGGCACTTCCAAGAGGGTTACCTGTTTGTTAGCTGTTTGTTTGTAACTGTTAGGTAGGACCAGAGGGGATAAGCTATGTGTACTTCCCAGAGGGTTACCTGTGGTGATTATATCCTTTGTTTAGTTGTTTCTTGATACCTGAAACTATGGATTTTTACTATTGAGAAATTCCTTGTTTACTGCTTTATGCACTTTTACCTGCCATATTTTCACTGACTGTTAGGCACATATCTTGTGGTGGTTATCTACTGGGATTCATACCACACCCTTTTTGGGCCATGCTTTTGGGCCCAAATAGTTTATATTGTTGCAGGTATAGACAAGGGAAAGCACCTTTCAACATTAGGTACATGATTCGCTATGGAGGTGAAGATCATGGGACCAAGCTTAGGCTTGCGATGCGGAGGAGTTGTTTATCTGTTTCTTTTTTACTTGGGTTTAGTACTAGTTTTATTCATCATTATGACTTGTTTTACTGTTTTCCTAGGCATATATACCATGAATCATTTTATATATGTGTTCTAGTTGTTTTATTATTTCACTCTTCCATTGTTTACCATTATTGGATATTTACTGGCTCCACTATTGTATGTATTGTTTACATCAACTATGTACTCTACCAATGAGGTAATAGTTTCCCCACTCTCACACCCAAGGCCCTCGCTACTAGTAGGCAACCTCTGGCATTCAGGGAAATTCTCTTGAGGCCATGTGACAAACTGGGTACGAGGCGCCTCTTGGTGGCATCCAGAACCAAGACGTTACAATGTGGTATCATAGGGTTTGTTTTCTTCTTGAATTATTGTTTGGAGACTTTAGCCAGGGATATAAAGGAATAGGTACTTGGTAACAAGCTGTTCCCAAGAGTAGCTAACCCATGTACAGAGAAAATCCAATCTACCTCATTTATTTCAATTTTTCTGGTTTGCAATTTTACAGTTGGTTTGATTTCACCATTGGGTGATTCACATGTTTTTTGCTGTTATCATTGATGCTATTGAGGTTCTATTTCTGTCGCAACTCGATGAGATGAAGGTCTTCCATCTCATGCATCATTTAGGAACTTGTTATAAATCACATGTCTTACATTCTTGTTATTCCATTTAGGGTATATTAGCAATTTAATGTTGTTGTGATAGATGTTGTGTAGAGTATGCATGTTGTTGTGATAGGTGCTTTGATAAAAATACCTGTTTTTTGATAGGGTTTTGTTTGAGTAGGGTTTTGTTTAGGATGAATGCCAAATTTTGGTTCCTTAGGTGTTATTGGCCCCCATGAACCGGAACTTGGTGGATCATCACCTTGTTTTTTATTGTTTGTAACATGTGTAAGATTCCAAACATTAATTCTTGGGGAGTATGGGCCCTCATAAATCAGAATTTGGCACTTCCAATTTTTTTTTCTCTGTTTCTATGGGTTTCAAAGTAGTTCTGAGACTTACTGTCTGAAAAAACACAGAATGCACACCGTGTAGTTTTGACTACATGACATGTTCTCTTCTTTTCAGGAATAAATTTTCTTTCTTAAGTACACGCCGTGTACTCATTTGTTTGAGTCCCTATTAATTCTGATAAAAGTTGTACGCTTGACCTTGCAGAGTCATGCCACCGTGACTTCCTCCGGTTGTACGCCAGCCACAAGGCGGTGATCAGAAACTGAATATGGAAGATCAGGGACTTCCTACAGATCCTCATGCTTGGCCAGTCTTGCCACAAGTAGTTGTACCTGACCTAGGTGCTGATGCACAGTTCAGAGAAGGCTTTATGAGGATGAAGTAGACCTTTCAGAGAGGACTGCCTCCTACCCCGCCTATGGAAGATTTGACGTGGGTCTTTTAGCAGCATCATTCTCCCACTTTCTTAGGGGATGGGGGCCCTAGGATACAAAGTCATGGTTAGAAGTCATGCTAACGATCTTCGAGCATCTCAAGATGCCTCCATAGTAGAGTGTCAAACTCACTATCTATATGCTTTGGGACTCCACCAAGAGGTGGTGGGATGTGAGTACTTCCCAGAGGGTTACCTGTGGTGATTATCTTCATCGTTTAGTTTCTTCTTGATACTTCATACTGTGGAATGTTACAGTTGAGAACTTCCTTTTTTACTACATTTTGCACTTTTACTTTCCATATATTCACTAACTGTTAGGCACATATCTTGTTGTTGTTGCCTACTAGGATTCATCTCAAAACCTGTTTGGGTCATTATTTTGTGCCTAAACAGATTATATTGTTGCAGGTATAGACAAGGTCAATCACCCTTCTACTTGAGGTACATGATTAGATATGGAGATGTAGAGCATGGGATCAAGATTAGGCTTGTGATGCTGAGGAGTTGTTTATTTTTTTTCATTTGTACATGGGTTTAGTACTGGTTGTATTCATCATTTTGACTTGTTTTACGGGTTTCCTAGGAATATTTACCATGAATTATTTTATATATGTTATCCAGTTGTTTTATTATTTCAGTCTTCAACTGTTTACCGTTGTTGGATATTTACTGCTTCTGCTATTGTATGTATTGTTTACATCCACTATGTACTCTACTAAAGAGGTAATTGTTTCGCCACTATCACACCCAAGGCCCTCCTTGCTAGTCAGCAGCCTCTAGCATTCTGGGAAATGCGCTTGAGTCCATATGACCAAGCGGGTACGGGGTGCCTTTGGGTGGCTTCCGGAACCAGGACGTTACAAAGTGGTTTCAAGGGGTTTATTTTCTTCTTGAATTATAGTTTGGAGCCTTTATACAAGGATAGGAAGAAATAGGTACTTGGTAACAATCTGTTCCTAGGAGTAGCTAACCCGTGTACAGGGAAAATCCAATCTACCTCGTTTATTGCAATTTTTATGGTATTCAATTGTACGGTTGATTTGATTTCACCATTTGGTGATTCACATGTTTTGTGCTATTAACGTTGATGGTATTGAGGTTCTATTTCTATCGCAACCCAATGAGGTGAGGGTCTTCCATCTCATGAATCATATAGGCACTTGTTAGAAATCACATGCCAGGCATTTTTTCCATGCCATTTAGGGTGAATTAGAAATTGCATGTTGTTTTGATAGATGTTGTGTAGAATATACATGTTGTTGTTAAAGGTTCTTTGATAAAAATACTTGTTTCTTGATAGGGTATTGTTTTAGTAGGGGTTTGTTTAAGATGAACGCCAAATTTTGGTTCTTGAGGTGTTATGGGCCCTCATGGACCAGAACTTGGTGGATCATCACCTTGTCTTTGCTTGTTTATAAAATGTGTAAGATGCCAAGATTTGATTCGTGGGGAGTATGGTTCCTCACAGATTGGAATTTGGCACTTACAATGTTGGTTTTAGTGTTTCTCTGGGTTCTAGAGTAGTTTTGAGGCATATTTTCTGGAAAAAACCCAGAATGCACACCGTGTAGTTTTGACTACACGACATGTGTTCTTCTGTTCGAGAAGAAAGAGTCTTCATTAAGTACATGTCGTGTACTCCTTTGTTTTAGTCCTTGTTAATTCTGATCTAAGGTGTGCACTTGACCTTGAAGAGTCATCCCACCGAGACATCCTCTGGTTGTACTCCATCCACAAGGCGGTGATCAGACACCATATATGCCTGATCCGGGACTTCCTGCAGATCTTCCTATTATGCCAGTCTTGGCACCACCAGTTGTACCTGACCGAGGTGCTGATGCATAGTTCAGGGAAGGCTTTATGAGGATGATGCAGACCCTTCAGGGAGCACCGCCTCCTACCCTGTCCATGGCAGATTTGATGCGGGTCATTCAGCACTAGCATCCTCCCACTTTCTCAAAGGATGGGGGAGCCCAGGCTATAGAGTCATAGCTAGAATTCATGATGACGATCTTCAAGCATCTGGAGATGCCTCCAAAGAGGGGGTTCAAGCTCGCTACCTATATGCTTCAGGACTCTGCCAAGAGGTTGTGGGATGTGAGTACTTCCCAGAGGGTTACCTATGTTGATTATCTGCTTTGTTTAGTTATTGCTTGATACTTGAAACTATGGATTGTTATTATTGAGCACTTCTTTATTTATTGCTTTCTACACTTTTACCGGCCATATATTCACTGACTGTTAGGAACAGATCTTTTGGTGGTTGCCTACTGGGATTCGTCCCATACCCTATATGTGTGATGATTTTGGGCCCAAATAGATTATACTGTTGTAGGTATATAAAAGGGAAAGCGCCATTCTAGTTCAGGTATTTGATTAGTTGTGGAGCTGGAGAGCATTGGACCAAGCTTAGGCTTACGATGTTGAGGAACAACTTATCTGTTTCTTTTTTACTTTGGTTTTATAATAGTTTTATTCAGCATTGTGACTTGTTTGACTATTTTCCCAGGCCTATATACCATGAATCATTTTATATATGTGCTCCAGTTTTTTTATAATTTTAGTCTTCCATTGTTTACCTTGGTTGGGTATTTACTACTTCCGCTATTGTATGTATAGTTTACTTCCGTTGTGTACTCAGCCAATGAGGGCATAGTTTCCCTACTATCACACCCAAGGCCCTCACTACTAGTCGGCAGCCTCGGGTGTGCAGGGAAATGCACTTGAGTCCATGTGACCAACCGGGTACAGGGTGCCTCTCGGTGGCTTCTGAACTGGGACGTTACAATAGAGTCCCTTATTAAAATAGATTCACTACCCATTGTAGTTCTTATTATCTCATTTGATATCTATTTTTACCCAATGCATTGGAGGGATATATAATTCTAGGCCCACCAATCAAATAATTAAAATCATATATATGTTTTTTAGATGATCATATAATTTTCAATATAGAATAACCCATTAAAAGGAAACGGGTTTTATAAAAATTTTATCATTTCATGCTAGAAAAACCCATGAAAAATGAATGAGTTCCATAAAAGTTTCATCATCACATAATTAACTTGTGGGAACTAAAAATGTTTTATAGAATCATCTTTAAATAATCAACAACATAATCCATCTGAATATAGAATTAGGATTGTATTACTGTATCATATCCCTAGAAAATAATAATTAATATAAAATGATGTTTTAATAGATTAAAAATACGTCTAAAACATTACTGGAACACAATTTGAGGAAAATATATTTTTCACTTAAAATTCAATTATTTAAAAAATAAAAATTTACCAAATATTGTGGAAAATAATTTCTTTCAAAATAAACTTTGAAACTTTTAAATTAATCTTTAAATTATCAATTGTTCATGATGGTATGAAATTCCATTATTGTCATGTATGTTGAAATAAATATTCCTTTCACATTTTCGATAAAAGTAAAAAGTACATCACACATAAAATGAAAATAAATTTCATTTTAAAACATTTTTAAAAAATTCAATCATGGGTAAAAAGTAATTCATTCAATAATATGATAATATTAAAATTATTATTGAAAAAAATTAGAAAACATTGTATTGAAAAAAACTCTACCGAAGTGAGAAATAAAGTCAATTTTCCTTAAAATAGTGAAAATGAAAGGAAAACCAGTAATATACATAAATAAATATAGTAGAATAAAATTATTGAGTTTATTAATAGATATACCATAAAAGTTTATCCTCAAGAACTTAATAGTAAACAATCCAGATAAACAATGAGATTATAGAATAAAACTCTTATTACTTTGGTAATTTTCGAATCAAAACCTCATATAAGATGGATCCTTAGAAGGATATATATGTATATATATGTGTGTGTGTGTCCCAATAATTTTCATGAGAATAATCATAAAATACATTCATGGGAATTATATAAATTACATAAAAGAAACAAGTCATGAATCTGGAATGTGTATCACACAAATTAAAGTGGGATTAAAATCTTTTACCTCAAGTATAATAAGATTAAAAGTCACTCTAAAATCATGAATAATATATTTAAATTTATATAAATTATATAAATTAATCCTTTATATACTAATAATTTCATATATAATCATATTACAACATTTCAACACCCATTTATTAATATTTCTTTATTAAAATTATTGTTTTAGGGTGTTAACTGTTTCATTTTTCTTGAGAATTTCTATTTTTTAGTTCTAATCCATGTGTGTTTATCAGTGTTACATCATATCAATAATGATATCTATGATATATATATATATCATTATATATATATATATATATATCCATAAAATTTGTAGATATAAAAATGAATTACATTGTTCATTGAGATAGTAAGTCGTGTGTATGCCTGAACGATGTTTTCACTTTTCAATAAATAGAGTCAAATAAAGATAACTAAAAAATAACCTTCAAAGAATCATTTTTGTATCATATATATTCATTTAATCTTTTCTTTATTACAATTAATGTAAATAGGAATCGAAAAATGAATCACACCGCTTCATAGAGGTGGTAATACACATGTATGCTTGAGTGATTATATCATCTTACATTGGATTTGAAGGTAAGAAGGTAGATATGATATTATAATTATAGAAGAATAATGATGTAATAAATATTATTTTTAAACATTAAACCTAAAATAATACTCATCCATGAAATATGGTGATGGAAAATGGATCATATTGTTGTATGTAGGTGATAGTCCATGGAGAAGCATGAGCAATAACTTTACTTCTCATTTGATGAAAAATAGGGTGGATAATGGTAATTACATAATCATGATAAAATATAAGTATATTAAGGATATTAAATTTATTATTTTATGAGTATTTCTTAATATTTTTAGGAGAATGATAAAAAATAAATTAAAATAGTTTGGGTAGGAAGATTACCTCTTCTTTGATAGGCCCCCTTTAGATCCCTTCATAAAGACCCTCGAGAATGTTGTTTTAATAAGTCAAAAAAATATAATTCATGAATAGAGAAGTTAAAAATATAATTTATTATGGATATATTGAGTTATATTCCTCAACATGTTGTAAATAAAAGGGATAATATGTGTCTTTTTATATAGGAGGGATAGGACCCAATTGGAATTACTAATAATATTTAAAAATAATTAATAAATTTCTCTGGTATAATTCTTATAAATAATGAATCATTAAAATTAAAAACATATATGGATGAAATATCATCATACAATGAAATTTAGATAGTTTTTTGTTTCATTTTGAAGCATATATTTAGGTTGAACCGCTTTGTTTTCCAATTTGAACCTTAAAATTATTAATGACTTTTCCAATATTAAACATATATAATTTTACTTATATGGTAAAAACATTCTCATAAATTTAAAATGGATGAAATTTTTTACTTTTTATAATTATAATTTTTCTATTTTAATATTTTTATAATTTTTAAAAAATTTAATAAAATATTATTTAACATAAAAGATCATTAATTTCATTTTAGACACTATTCATTTAATTTTACATTAAACACATAAAATATGTATGGAATTTTAATATAACATATTTTACAAAAAATATACATTATTATAAATAATAAATCACTTTTTAAGTCATAAATAATACACAAATATATTTTACTTTTTATTTTTTTTAAATCATTTAATTTAATTTTTATATTGCTTGCTAAAACACTATGTTTGTGTTGTGTAATCATTTAATGTAATAATTTCATCACTAAATATTAAAAATAAATTTCTTTGTTAAAAAAATAATTATTATATATAATAAATATTTATTAACTAACTTTTCCACTTTTTATCCTTACATAACAAATTTGGAGATATTAATTTAAATGTACTAATTAAAGAAAATTGTAAAAAATTAATATATTAAAATTTGGATGGGATATGGTTTAATTTTTCAATTAAAATGAAATTAAGTCATTTTTTGGTTAATTTTTAGACATGGTCTCATTGTTTTAACCATGTCTTGCACATTTTACCCATAAAAATATGACAAATACTTACCATGGGTACTATTCATAATGAACAAAAATTAATATGATCTATTGAATAACATTTAACCTATAGATTCCAAATATGGTATCCATTTTTCAGTATTCAATTCACATAAGTGGAATAATATAATTTAAAATTAAACCTATGAAATGTGACGAAAACAATTTTCCATAAATTTGTTTTCTGAAGTATGAAAATATATTATAAGAAAATATAAAAAAAATTCCTACAACTATAATTATATTATTAATAAAATAAATAGACTAATTTTACATTTTAAACCTCTTTTAAAAAAAAATCATTTTAAAAATCTTGAAATGAAGAAAAATATTCTAAAAAGATTATTATTTTTCACTATTCATTGAAAAAGAAATATTTTCAAAAAAATCAAAAAAACTAACTCTAACATAATTTTGACATGATGATATCATAATATATTTTCCTTTTTTAAAACAAATTTTCTAAAAGTGGAATAAATTAATTATGTTCTTTTCTCAAATAAAATATATAAATACCATTTTTGAACAAAAAGGTATTTGTAAATAATATAATGACTTTACTATAAATTGAGTTCATATTTATTAATTTATTTTCTTTATATAAGTTACTTATATATAATTTTAAAAATAATTGTATTCTTAATCAGTATACCAAATAAACTACAAGGTTATAATTGTATATTATTATGTGATTCCTTAATCTTTGGGTTGTGTGTATCCCAAGATTCCAAAGTATTAAATTTTTTCAAAGAGAAATATATCATAAATTATTAGGGTGTTATAGATGACCTATAGTTGGTATATCTTTGAAATATAAATCCTAGTATAGTTATATATATAGTTTCATTCCTATTTAGATATTATATTTATTCCTATCCTTTTTAACCATGAACATTTTTGAGGTTCCTATTGTGCTTTGGTTATTTGGTCAAATTAATGTTTTGGGAGTATTTGTACATTATGAGATACTAGGATTATCGAATTCAAATTATATTTGAGGAATGGAACATCCCAATGTATCCCTTTTCTAATTATTATCATCTCGTAATTCATTAGGTATTTTCAACCGGTGTGTTTCATGTAACGCCAAGGAATTATAATATAATAACATTGTATTTTATAAAGTATGTGACACACAAAACCAAGATTAAAAAATTCATGAAATATATTTATTTAAATTTGATCACAATAATAGATTATAGAACATGAAACCTAGAGTCTAAATGAATCGTAATGTAGTATATCATTATCACCTAACCGTTAAATTGGAATGTATGAATATTACTAACAAAATTATGAAAATTGTATGGATTAAATGTGGACTCTATGTGATTTTTTTAGATTAATTTTTTTTCAATTAGTTAAGAAGATAAAAATTCAATGAGTTTAAATGTGACAATTGTAGATCTAGTTTGTAGCTCAAAAGATACGTGTCATTGGATATTTGATTTTGGCAATAATCTTTACAACATTGAGTGGAATTAAGGATTGGGGATTTATGGTTGAATTAAAAAATAAATGAGAATAGAAATATAGTGAAGAATTTTTGGTTTCAGTATGTTTTATTTGGATTGAGAAGAATAAAGTTCCTGATGGTCGTTACTCAAAAAAGGAGCTTGCAAACATGATTGTACCCTAGCCAGCTCAACAAATTCCATATATGGGTCCCTAGAGGGTCAACCATGGATGAGAGAGCTAGCATGGGACAAGAAAGGATGTGGAATATTGTTCAGAGGAGGGTGTCCACATGAGTTCATATAGGTAAAATGGATCCACCTTGTAGGGTGGCATGATGGAAACAGACATGAGCAACATTATGGGGTATGCCAATGAGAAGGGTAGAGGACCATTAAAAAATTGTGGACTGCTACCCGGACACCTTCTAAAATAATGTAGTGCATGTTAGAGAGAAGTTTATATGTGGGATCTCCTTTTAGAAGGTTATTATAGAACTAAAAACTCCATCAATTTGATCTATTCAACAAATATCTTGGATTCTCTATCGGATCAGTGATCTTGTATTCAACCTCGGCCTCACCTAAGTGTTCTTCTCGTCGGATGGTCTTTATGAAACCATGTCATTTGATGATTGAGATGAGAGCTCTGATCTCTGTTTTGTTTTTATGATTATCAATATAAGATCAAAATAATAAAGAAATTTTATTTATATAATATTAATATGAGTAAACTAATTATTTATAATATGAAAAATATTTATTTTTCAATGATGTTTATACTCATTTTCGCAAAGCAAATAATTGATCAATGCACACGTTGATAATTGTTTTTTATTAATACCACTAGTGGATTTTTTTTAAACTATGTTTTTTAAAGGATCTTATTAATAGTGAAACAAATCCATCTTGAGAGTTTGTTTCATATAAGAGAAATGTTAGGCACACTCTGTGTCTATGCGAAGTCGAACCATTTTCGCAATCATACTACATGTGCACAACACACTTGTTGTCCTTCACAATGAACTGAGTTCCACAAAGTATTTGAGATAGTGTGATTCATATACGTGTCTCTATGTTTTGCACAATGTATTTTTGGAACCTCATGACAGTTTTTACAGACACGACATCTTGGGATGGAGGTATTGTGCACACTAATCCTATACCCATTTGATTTTTCATTTAATAAAGGAGGAATTCATCTGTGGGGTAATCATACACTAGAGAGCATCAAGTTTTGTGTGCAAGTGGTGTGCATAGTATTTATCCATGATTTTTTTCAAAAGACTTGAATATCTGTTTCATGAAGGGTTTTCATGAATTAAGTTTGTGAGGAAGCTCTTGTATGCATCGATACATATGTTAATGTATATAAATTTAGAAACAAACAGTTTGTGTTTTGATAGGGAGTGTACAATGGTTTTTCAATGATTTAGGGTGTTCAAGGTAAGTAAACAAGTAGATAAATAGTGTCTGTGAATTGTGTGTGAGCAAAGTGGATAGTTTGTGTGATTGTGGATCCATATAAAAAACTATTACATGTATTAAATCACACTTTCATGCACACATTAGAAATAAAATGGATCTAAATGAATGTGTCATACAAATATGTATTAACATGAAATTATGTGGGCATGATAGTGTTAATCATGGGGATGCGAGTTATTTCTTAAAGTAATAAGATTGTAAAGATTATTATATACAATCATGAAGTTTGAATAAGTTAATTTACAATATATGTTGCTTGATTTTGATGTAGTGGTTTGACACTGATATCGAGAAAATATTTCAATCAGTGTTTTAGAAGATTTTTTTATCTTAGATTTAATTTTTTAGTGAGGTTGGGTCTTCATTAAACGAAATTATTCTTTTCCGATAAGTGTTTCACTGAGATAGATTACCATATATTGGTGATAAAAATTTATTTGAGCCCAGAAATCATTACTAAAGAGGTAAATGAATTGTATATTAGTCAGTGTGATCCAGTAAGATCATCTAAGAATATCAAGTGACAATCCTATCAGTGCATCAGAACTTCTAAGGAAGAAGAAGGATCCTATGACTGGGGGGTCTAACCAGTTGTTGAATAGGATCTAGAGACTAGGAGTCTAACCAATCAAACGTTTGGGGTGTCTAACCAACATAGGAAAAATAGTTTTATTGTTGGGGGGTATAACAAAGATCAAGTGGAGGATCAATTACTATAAAGTATAACATGTTACTGCATGAAAAATTTTAAATGATAAAAAGATTATAGTTTATAATCTATGTTGGTAGGTCTAACCATCATTGAAAGGATGCTGATATTAATACCTAACATTGTAAAAAATTATATGTGTTGTGTTTCATTTACTTTCTACATTTCATGAATGTTCCACTAATCTTACCAGGTGAACAATGTTTGAATTTAAGGCTGAAAAAGATTCAATAAAAATAGGTCACACTAGATTCACCCCACCTCACCCACCCACCCCCACCCACCCCCTCTTACTATGACTCTATGATCCTTAGACACATCAATTGGAATTAGATAATAGGCCAACTTTGATTGGATATACTATATTTCTCCAGTTTTTTATATCAGATTCATATAAAGTGGAGATTTCAATTTGAAGAAAATTCAAAGGAACTTCATATGGAAAATATTATATCTACTGTTTATGTTATAAATGTTTAGGTTTCCTTAAAGACTCATAAAAATAGGAAGAAAATTATGGAAAATAATTTGATGAATAATTTGAAGATAAATAAATATCAACTACTCACTAAAGGAACTCAAAGTGGTAATGTTTCTGTGAAATCAGTTTATTATTATTCTAATGAGTCAATTTCAAGCTATGATGATTATATGATCAATTAAAAAAATCAAAAATAATCTTAAAAAGTTACAAAAGAAATGGTCACATGTATGACCAAAGGTTTCAAGGAACATTATAATGAAAAATTACATCAAGATGAAGAGTAAAATTCCATGGAGGTATTATTGACAAAAAATGTTGGCATAGCCAACACTCTAACAAAACTTCTGAAATAAAAGGAAGAAACAATATCTCTTTACAAAGAAAGATATGAAAGAGTAATTGAATAATTGAAAAGTAATTTTTATGATAAATTTTTTTTTTTGAAATTAATTTTACTAAAGATATCCATTAAAAGGAAAGGCTTCATAATACAACTATGAAGGTAAAAGATACTCAACTGATTGATAAGGAAGAAATAATTACAAGTCATGACAATTTGCTAATAAAGGCAAATCAGATTCATGAAGATGAGATTCATACTAATAAGATTTAGTGGGACTAAATCACCAATCCTATTGAAGATGAGAATATATCTCTCAACTTAATGTGTCTTGAACTTGAAATAAAATTGAGAAATATGGAATTGACACTAGGTGATACCTCCCATGTTACTGAGAAAAGAATTATTTCCAAGGATTCATATTATAAGAGTCGTATTTCTGAAAAGAATATATATAATGGAAAGAAGATATTGATATTATTCAAGGATAAATATATTTCAGGATCATTGTAGAAGGTAACCCTTTTTCCTAAAAATTATATATGTAATAATGTTGTTTTTTACTAGTAAATATTCAAATTTTAGATCTGGACAAACATTGGTAAAATAAAATTATCAAAAATCCACAAAATATTTAAATATGGATGTGAAGGAGTATAGAAATTCTTTTGCCTAAATAAATCACAAAAAAAAAAGATATGTGATATCCATAAGCATAAAAATGTCAAAAATAGTCAGAATGTTTCTCAAAGGATGAAATCAATATTTTTTAGCTATTATTGGTGCTTTTGGAAGTTTGGAATTAGAAAATTAATTGTAGGAATAATATTTAATTGTATTAAAATTATATAAAGCCTTGATTTAGGGGGATAAAATCTAAAGAGAAAATGAAACCACCACAATATAAGCGGATCTTATAGAAAGAGAATAGGTTTATCAATAACACATAAGATTACTTTCAAAAAATATGTTTTTATTGTAACAGAAGTTGTAATTATTTTTATGAGTTCTCATATGTACCAACCATGTATAAATTTTATTTTCATGAAAAAAATACAAAAATAAAAACTAAACAAGGTATGAAATGAATATGGATGTTTAGCCTTGGTATATAAAAAAAAGAAGGTGATTGTTAAATAGAAAACTCTTAGGAAGGTTGTGAAGAATCATGTGAAGAGTGTCACACTAAATAAAATTTGTTTCTATTATGGTAGGAAACTTCATATCATAGAACATTGTGAATTTTCCATGAACATAAATACTAAAGGAATCAAGATGCAAACAAATAATGGATCAATATAGAAGAAAAGAAACATGATTGATTTGGTTAAAGACATCTCTGATGTTGAATTTGAAATGTTCCCTAAAAATAAATTCTTAAAGAACAAAGGGAAATAATATTTGACTTTTAGTGTTGCAAAAAGAAGTATACACACAATGTTATGACTTATCATGTTTCAAAATAATAAGTGATCATATGGCCAGAACAATTTTAAGAGGAAAGAAAGTTGGAACATGTAGAGAAAACTAAAATGGAATTATTATCAAAGGTGGAAAATCTTTTTTCATCTAATAAGATTATTGGGTTGAGAAGAAACTCTCATAATTGTTACTCTAACTTAGAAGCATTGATGAATCACCTTATTCCCATATATATTGTGTTTGTTTAATTAATGTAATTGATGGTGAATCATTTATTCAGGGGAAGTTCAAATTTTGAAAAATTTGTAAAAATCTTACATCTAGGAAGCTATCTATCATGGAAGACTATTGGAATTTATGTTGTCTCTTTTGAAAATTTCAAAAACATTATCCTAAGATTCTTGGAATTTATTCTTGAATAAATTCAATCATGATGAAGAAATTTTAAGTACATCAATTGTGGGGGAGCACAAAAGATCAATCACTATATATTTCTATCTCAATTGATATCTTATAAATATCAAAAAATTTGGTGATGTATGTATCTAGTAATTATAAATGCTAAATGTCTGTAAATTGAATCTTTTTATCATTGAGGAATGATTTATACATCTTCTATTTTTATAAAAAAAAAATCAATTCTAAAATGAAGTGATTTATTATTTGAGGGCAAAAGTGAAAGGAAATTTAGAACTATAAATACATTCTTATAGTTTAATTATTTTAATATGTTTGTTGATATTCATGTTGGAAATTAATTTGAAATCTTTTGAACAATTCTTGAAATGAATTTTCAGTTATTGGTATCACATGTTGTCAGTTTATTGACATCATTGATGTCAAAATTGATCACTCTGGTTTTATGCACAGAGTAATTCTCAGTTAGATCTACAGTTGGTTAATTTTATATCATTTATTTATTAGTAGTGATTTCATCCATCGCATAAATTAAATAAACAATAATTTTTAGAATAGATGAGTATGTCTGTATAATTTGAATTTTGGAAATGATTATTCCTTCCCATGGTTATGTCTTTGTCTTTATATCCAATAAGGGGATAAAATATCATTGAATTTTAAAATAAATTGGGTATAGAAAATAAATGCAAAGTGGGGGTTGAAGAATCTAAGTTATTTGTTAATATTGAAAAAAATCAATTAGTTAAGAAGATGACAAGTCAATTAGTTTAAATGGGACGATTATAGAGGTGGTTTTTAGTTCAGAAGACATGTGTCATTGCTTATTTGAGTTTGATGCAAATGTTTACAATATTGAGAGGAATTATTTTTTATGGATTTATTTTTATATTCCAAAATAAATAAGAATAGGAATATAGTGACGAAATGTGGGATTGAGTATGTTGGATTTTTCTTGATAAGGTTGAATTTCAAGGTTCTCCTTACCCAAAAATGGAGTCGGCACACATGAGTTGACTCTATCCATCTCAACCTTTTTATATGTTGGACCCTATAGGGTCAACCACGATTGAGGGAGCTAGTCTGATCCAAACAAGGAGGCATCATAGTGATTGGATGATAATTCCCACATGATACAATAAATGTAGCATGGATGCACCTTGTAATGAGACACAACAGTAGATGGGAGTGCTAGTATGGGGTGGTACTAGCGAGAGGAGTAGCTGATGAGTAACCAATTCTGGACTGCTAACCACACACTTTTTAATATAAGGCAAAACTTGGGAGAGGGATGTTTTGATATGGGATCACATTTGATACGGTTAATATGGTACTAAAAAACTCTCATGGTCCGATCTATTCAAAAAATATCATGGAAATTTGATTGGACCAGTGAGCTCATCTTCAACCTTTGAATTGCATGAGTGTTCTCCTCACGAGACATTCTCTATGTAGCGACGTTTTCTGATGATTGAATTGGGAACTTCAGCTTCTATTATATTTTTATGATTATCATAATATGATCAAAATTATATTATATTTTTATTTTTATAATATTAAGACGATAAAATCTAGGCATTATGGTGTGAAGAACATTTATTTTTCAATGATGGTTATACTCATTATCGTGAATAATGGAGATGATCTGTGCACACATTGGGGTTTTCTTATCTATAAATACCACTCGAAGAGTTTATTTTTTCTGCTGAGTTTATGATAGGATATTATTTATGGTGATAGAAATCCATTGTGAGTGTCTAGTTTAGGGAAGATATATGTTTCATATAGACTATATTTCAATGAAAAGTTGAAGAATTTCTGTGATCAAACTACATGTTCATAAAACACTAGATTTCATTTGTGATGAATGGAGTATTGTGAAGCATTTGAGATAGCACGATTCATATATGTTTCTATATGTCCTTCAAAAAGGGTTTGTGGAACATAGTGAAAGTTTTTACACATACATCATCTCATGTATAAGGCATTGGACACACTAAGCCTATACCCATTCCAGTTTGTGCTTAAAAAGGAAGAATAAATTCATTTGAGGGGTGAGCATACACTAGTGGGAATCTAGTTTTGTTCATGATTTTGGTGGACAGTGTGCATGAACAATTTTTGTAATTAGATTTGAATATCTGTTGCGTGAAGGGTTTTCATGCCCAAAGTTCATAAGGGAGTTTATACATGGTTAGATTCATATGAGAACATACATAAAATCATAATAAAATTTTGTGTGTGTTGATAGTGAGTGTCCAAAGCTAGTGAAAGTATTCAGTGTGTGAAAGGTTAGTAAAAAAGGAGATAAATAGTATGTGTTAATTGTAAGTGAGAAATTTCAACATCTATGTGATTGAGGATCTATATGAAAAACAGTTGCATGCATTAAATCATTCTCGCATGCACACATGAGAAATAAAATGGATCTAAATGTGTCTGTGTTTGTTATACAAATATAAATGTTATTGCCATTATGTAAGCATGATAGTGATAATATTATTCATTTGAGTTATTTTTCAATGTAAGTAGATCTGTAAAGACCTATAAATTTCAAGGAAAATTTTTTCTTAATTTATTTGGAATTTTACAAGTCTGTGGCTTCTGACGGCACTTGATTCCAAGGCCCGGTGTGCCCGGGATAATTTTCTGAAATTTTGCTTGGGTACGTTCAGTGAACGAATGAGCGGGTTTTTCTATATTTTGAACCGGTGCTCGGAATTGAAATATGAGGGCATCGATGAAACCGAAGCACCAGTAATTGCTTAAGGGGACCTTTACCGTTGTTGCGTTTAATGCGGGTTGAGAATTAATAATTGGGGATTTATTTTAAAATAAATAAAATTGTTAGAACAATTTTATTTATATCTATGGTAGTTTTATCCTAAAAAGGGGAGTTAAGGGTGGTACCCACAACCACCTAACTACCCAAGTGAGGATATTTGTGAGGTGGGGCCCACAAGGGCCCCAACCTTTCACATTCCATAACCTTCTCTAACCCCCTTCATTTATTGTGTAAACTCTTCCCATAACTCTCATAAACCCCCATTAAACTCCCCTGTTTAATGTTGAAAACTCTCCTATATTTATGAGATCTCCCCACCTCCCATTTCTATCATTATTATGAAAAACAATTCATTAATTAATTAAACTCCACTTAAAGAGTTTGATTTATTTTGAAATGGCATGTCACTTCTATAAATTGGGAGAGAATATTTTTTATTATCGGATTAGAAAATAATTTTTGGGGAGAAACTTTGGAGAAATAGAGTTTGGTGTTCTTCTCTCAAGAAAGTACATCATCCACTATCGGCACGAAGAACGTTCCACGACCCAAAGGATGTGAAACAAATTCTTTAATATTCTTCTTCCTCCACGTTAAGGGAGGAGACACCACCGCGGGGAACATCGCCAACAACGACGACTCTTCCTCCGACTTCAACGGAATCGATGTCGTTCTCCACGACTCCATTCTTCGCGATGCCATATACCGCAATGCTCGTCTTCCATAGTTTGACGACATGTGATGTCGATTATCAAGTTAGGGGTTATGTTCAAATTTAATGGATTAAAATTGTGCGTCGATTTTTCGTTGTTTTTATTCAATTTGCCTCCGCTGATTGCTATCACTTAACACCAAGGGCGCGGGCCGAACGTACACGGCCCGGCGACCCTCCGCTAGATCTTGATCTTTTTGGAACTGACCATCAGAGGCGGATCATGGAAGAGACTGGCGGCGCAAGGGCTGTTGTCGCATAAGCTAGGAAAAGTTTCATCCAAGCGGGCTGAGGTGGAAAAAGAACAATGTCGTCATGTCGTGCCAGGGATGCAGAACCGCGGCCAGCATAGGCTGTGGAGAAGGAAGCTGGCGTCGTCGCGCCAGCTGTGCAGCGGGAACTGCGGCCCACAAAGAGGGCCGCTTCGATGGATGGACCGGCCAGGCGAAGGGGAGCTACGGTGCTAGGAGGACGCCATACTGAAAATTCTGTCGGCCCGTCGGCCAGCCAAATGGAGCAGATCTGTGGCCCCAGGAGGGCGCCGCGCTGGAAGAGCTACGGCCCGCCGTGCGGGCCGCTTGCGCCAGAAGGCCTGCCAGACTAGCCGGCCGGTTTGGGAAGGTCGGCGCCACTTGGCGCCGCCGGTACAGACAACCGAGGGGTCGCGCCCCCGGACTGCTCGGCCGGCTGACCGAGCCAGCCAGGCTGCATGCCCGGCCAGGCCGTGCCCCTCAGGCTAGGCCGCGCGACTCCCTGGGCCGGTCCAACCCCTTTGCCAGGTCGAACCTGCCAAAACCGAGTTGACCCAACCCGTCAGCCCATCTGTCCAAACGGACTGGGCCCTTTTTCTCTTAAATGTGAATTTCGTAAAGACCGTGCGTCCGATAGACTAGATTTCTGCAGAACTAGGACCCGTGCGATGAGGTTGTCCTTTTGCGTTACTCATAGTGAGTTTTGGACGACTTCGGAAAAATGGCCAGGTTGGTTCGAAACCGAAACCAACCGGGCCCTCAGAGCGGAAATTCTTATAACTTGAGGACTGGATGTCCGATTGGAGTTCCATCGACTACATTGGATTCGTCTTGATGAGACGGTTCTTTTGGCTTAAACTTCATGGGTTTCTGATGATATTAGAGTATTTTCGGGTTGGTTTTAGCTTAAAAACAAACGAGTCCCCTGGAATGGAAAAGTTAATAAGTCACAGACCGGGCGTCTGATTGACACGCCATCTATTGCGTTGAGACCCCTATGACGAGGCGGTCCTTTGTGTTACTTCTACGTGAAACTTCATGACACCTGGAAGTAATTACTAGTAGCTCATGGAGCGGACCCTCCTGGAGACAAGCATACGGAGTGCAGAGATCTAGTAGCTGTAGACCTGACGACTTCTTGACCGATTTGACTCAGAGTGATTCGATTATCCCAATGGATGAAGCACCTGGTATTTGGCGGTAGACCCACGGTGGACGGAGTTCCTGGTAGTTGGCAGCAGACCCGCGGTACTCGACAGGAGGAGTACCTCTGTAGGCTATTAGGGGGAGAACCCGGTATTTGGTGGTATACCCATAGCAGACGGAGCGCTTGTTATTTGGCAGAAGACCTGCTATACTCGACAAGATGAGTACCTCAGTAGTATAAGGTTAGTGAGTAGCACCTCAGAGTTGTGACAGGGCCACTGTACTCGATAGAGGAAGAGTTCTCCAGCAGTTGTGGTGGTTTCGATAATGAAAATCTTGTTTTGAGCTGAGTCAATGACCATTGTGTTTTCCTCGTGATTAAATGGGTTACTTGATAACTTTGGTACATGTATGGGCATATACTTAAGTAAAGTTTATCTGTTGAGACCTTCTTTGTGCTTTATCATTGTTGGGTTTAGTGAGACCTTGAGGGTCTCAGGGTCCCTACTGAGTATCGTTGTACTCACCCCTGCACGGGCTATGCCCGCACCTCGTTATGTTGGATACTGACGACGGACAACGCTGATGGAGACCGAGTGTATGAGGACTGGACGACACCTGGAGGTGGACCTCACGACGAGTCAGTACCTGGAGGTGGACCTCACGACTAGTCGGTACACGGAGGAGGTTGACAGATGAGGGTGCTGAGGAGGCTATCTGTACCTACCCTTCAGGTAGGATCTGTGGAGGACGATCTAGGAGCTGTTCTATCTGTACCTACCCTTCAGGTAGGATCTGTGGTGGATGATCCAGGAGGTTCTTATCACCTTTCAGTTGTTTTGTCTTTTACCTTGTACTTTACAGTTGGGATTGTATTTCGGGCCCCTTTACTTTCAACACTACTTTTGTTTTCAGTTTTACTTAGTGTTTGCTTCCGCTTGTACTATGGTTATATGTGTTTATGTTTTATAAAGGAAATTCCAACCTAGATATAGGGATTTACACCTTTGGTGCTAGTTGCCAACCCCTGGCCAATGGAAGATGGGCTTGGGGTAGCCACGGCACGGGGCCCGAGGACGGGTCGTGACAAATTGGTATCGGAGGAGTCGGTTCTAACACAGAACTTAGGACTCTGATATTTCCTTTCTTTGAAGTAATAGTGTTAAGGGTACCGAGTGTGGTTATCAGTTTAGGGACTCCAGTGTTGGTGCGGCGACCGACGTATCCATTCACCAGGACCGTGACTTCTGATTTCTGACTCAGTGCATGAAAACACTGATTTCGTGTGTGTTTCCAAAAGTTTTCTTCAAATTCAACTCAAACCAGGTCAGCTCACCAGGTTTAAAATATTTGACTGTGTCTCATCTGTTCTGGATGCCTCCACGCAGACATTCAGTTGGAGTTCTGATAAAGTACACGATGACGGCCCACCGAGCAACGAGGCTCCGGTGAAGGGACCTCTTTCTATGTTGTCACCTTCGGGTGGTGTACCAGCAACACCACCACCCGTTAGGCAGCAGATGCCACCAGTCTTACTAGTGGATGGTGCACGCTGACGGAGCGCGTTGCACGAGTTCTAGTAGGACAGTCCCCTGAGGATACAAGGCTAGACAGATTTCCAGGCAACAGTGGACTGGATGGAGGCGATTTCTAGAGTTCTACACCTAGTTTAGACACTAATAGAGAATATGGTGATCTTAGCTATTGGTTTTTCTCAGTGAATAACCATGAGGTTGGTCCGTATATTGATCAGGCTTCGGTACATGGACCGATGCCTGAGATAGTACCTTCGGGTAGTGTGCTAGAAAAATCACTACCTGTTGGATAGCAGTTTCAACCGGCGGTACCGGTAGATGACACATGTATGCCTAGTGCCTTACACGTGTTTCAGCATTAGATACCCCTCAGGTTTTGAGGCGAGTTCGACTCATAGGCGGATGAGGACTGGCTTGAGGAGGTGGTTGAGAGTTTTCTAGAGCTTATACAGCCTTGGCAGGATGATATGTCAGTAGCTTAGTATTCATTGAGGCATACCAATCATTCCTGGTACTTAGTGAATACGATACGATCAGTGATTTAGAGCTCAGACCTCAGAGCGATGTGTGTTTAAAGGACATCTGAGCCAACACTTATCCTCAATAAATTACTACTTATGCTAGGGTGCTAGAGAGAACCTTTGTGGTTGAATGTTCTTGGGATAAATGGAAACCACTAGAGAATGTTAGCAGTTGGAAAGTAGGGAACTGACACTAGTCTTAGATTGTTGGGCATCCAAAATGTTTCAAGAAGTGGAAGCGTTAAGGATAGATTAATCTGCAGAGCAGTATACATTGAAGCAGAGCTAGGAGAGCAACATGATGTGGTGTACATTTTGACATATTACAACCACCCGCCTTTGTAGTCCCCACCAGGATCAGGGAGCAGGAGGGCAAGGGAAGAGAGTAGATCTATGCGGTCAATGAGTGTGACCTAAGGGATCTAGGAATGATTTGAGGTATGGTCTGTGTCTACTACTAGCTTCCGTAACAACAGACATTGATACGAATCATTCCTTCCTTCCACGAATCTTGTCCCAGACCTAGAGTTTCTGGTCAAGCCATTGACTTGACCCTCACATCTGTAGATACCTTTGGGAGGAGACTCGATAATCACACTTAAACCAGTGGTGTGATTTGACCCTTGAGACGAGAGTTTCGGTTGGAACCTCTTGGTGGCAGCGTCGAGGCCTTAAGACGTTAGTTTTGGTATGGACTGGGAAACCACAGTTTATACACAGATTGAATGTATTAGGAAAAAATGTTGTCGTTTACATACAACGTTTGGATGGTATTTCCTTGTTCGGTGAAAAGGATATCCCATGCAGCACAGGATAAACTCATGCTTAGGAGGGTATAGCCAATAACTCATGAGTCGACCAGCCTTACCCTCGTGGTAGCAGGAGTTTTGAGTTTTGAGTTCCTCGAGGACTATGAATTCGATATAGTCTATACTCCTCGGAAGAGGAACATTGTAGCTAATGCTCTCAGGAGGAGATCATGCATTCATCTGCTAGGAGAGGTGACAGAGCAGATAGCCGAATTGCAGATATACTTTGTAGATAGAGATGGTGCATGCTACGATGGAGAAGGTGCAGATCATCCAGGAGCAAATGAAGACTACACAGAGTAGACAGAAGTCCTTTGCTGATAGGAGACGGAGACCACTGGAGTTAGAGGATGGAGACCACATCTTTATACGGGTGTCACCTCAACGAGGTCTACGGAGATGTGGCCGAGGCGGCATGTTATCTCTGAGGTTCATCTGGCCTTTCCACCTCAATTGCGCCGGGTGCACAACGTCATCCATGTATCTCAGCTGAGGAGATGTGTGCACGACCTATCTTCCATCATCAACCACTGGGAGCTGGACATCGATGACGGGGCGACTTCAATGGGGTTCTAGTAGTGGTTGAGGATCGACAGGAGCAGATCCTATGGGGACGGTCGATTCCTCTTGTGCGCTATCACTGGCATCATGAGAAACCTCTAGGAGATCACATGGGAGTGGGAGGCTCAGATGCGTGCTCGGTACCTCCATTAGTTACCCTAGATTGTGTTATAGCTTTATGGGGACGCAAAGCCCTGAGGTGGGAGAAATGTAAAGACCTGGAAATTTCAAGGAAGTTTTTTTCTTAATTTCATTGAAATTTTACGAGTTTGTGGCTTCTGAAGGCACCTGATTCCGAGGCCCGTTGTGCCTGGAATAATTTTATGACATTTAGATCAGGTACATTCAGTGATTGAATGAGCGGGTTTTCCTATCTTTTGAACCGGTTCTCGGAATGGAAATCTGAGGGTACCGATGAAACCGCAACACTGGTAATTTCTTAAGGGACCTTTACCGCAGGTGTGTTTAAAGCAGGTTGAGAATTAATAATTGGGGATTTAGTTTAAAATAAATAATATTGTTAGAACAATTTTATTTATATCTACAGTATTTTTATCCTACAAAGGGGAGTTAAGGGTGGGACCCACAACCACCTAACTACCCATGTGTGGATATTTGTGAGGTGGGGCCCACACGAGCCCCAACCTTTCACATTCCATAACCTTCTCAAACCCCATTCATTTATTGTGTAAACTCTTCCCATAACTCTCATAAACCCCCATTAAACTCCCTTGTTTAATGTTGACAACTCTCCCATATTTATGAGATCTCCCCACCTCCCATTTGTGTCATTATTATGACAACACCATTCGTTAATTAATTAAACTCCACTTAAAGTGTTTGATTTATTCTGAAATGGCATGTCACTTCTATAAATTGGGAGAACTTATTTTTTATTATGGGCTTAGCAAATAATTTGTGGGTGGAAACTCTGGAGAAATAGAGTTTCGTGTTCTTCTCTCAAGAAAGAACATCATCCACTCTCGGCACGAAGAATGGTCCACAACCCCAAGGATGTGAAGTATCTTCTTTAATCTTTTTCTTCCTCCACGTTAAGGGAGGAGACACCGCCCGAGGGAACGTCACCAACAACGACGACTCTTACTCCGACGTCAAAGAAATCGATGCCGTTCTCCGCGGCGCTTTTCTTCGTGATGCCTTCTACCGCGACGCTCTTCTTCCACAGTTCAACAACGTGCAACATCGATTATCGAGGTAGGGGTTATGTTCAATTTTAATGGATTAAAATTGTGCATTGATTTGTCTTTGCTCTTAGATTTGTCTAGACTTATTGTTGTCACTTATTGCAGAGGGCGCGAGCCGAATGAACACAGCCCAACGACCCTCCAATAGATCTTGATCTTTTTGGAATCGATGATCGGAGGTGGATCATGGAAGAGACCGGCGGCACAAGGGCCGTCGTCACTTAATCTTGGAAAATCCTCAACCAAGCGGTCTGCGGCGGAGGAAGCACGGCGTCGTCACACCGTGCCGAGGATGCGGAACTGTGGCAAGTGTAGGCCGCAGTGGAGGAACCCAGTGTCGTCGCGCCGGCTCTGCAGCGGGCCGCTTCGGCAGAAGGACCGGTCGGGCGGAGCAGATCCGCGGCGCAAGGAGGGCACCGCACCGGAAGAGTCGCGGCCCGCTGTGCGGGCCGCTTGCTCCAGAAGTCCGGCCGACCTAGCCTGCTGGTTTGGGAAGGGCAGAACCACTTGGCGCCACTAGTTCGGATAGCCAAGGGGATGCGCCCTTCGGACCGCTCGGCCGGCTAGCCGAGCCAGCTAAGCCGCATGCCCAGCCGGGCCACGCCCCGCCGAGCCTCACATCTTCGGTCCAGCCCGCGCACCTCGGGCCAAGCCGCACGACTCACTGGGCCGGTCTGACCCCTTTGCTAGGTCAGACCCGCCAAAACCAAGTCGACCCAACCCGTCAGCCCATCGGGCCTAACGGATTGGGCCCTTTTTACTTAAATGTAAATTTCGTAAAGACTGCACGTCTGATCGACGCGCTGTCTGTGGCACTAGGTGTAACACCCTGAGATTTTATGAAAAATATTCTTTTAATTTCATTGATGTCTTCTATTATACAGCACACCATGTTTAGCTTGTACTATATGCAACACCGTATTAGCTTGCAGTATACACAACACTATTCTTAGATTGTGTTACACACAATTTCATGTTCGTTTGATAATAGTCATTCTACGCAAAATTGAGTATATATATACATATATTCAATATATAATTGAAAAAATGGTTGGATTCTGTTATAAAGAAACAACAAAGGAGTCTTGCACTATACGCAACCCTGACTTGGTTTCCATTACACGCAATCGCGACCTTTTTCGATAGCGTGTGTTGTACGCAATACCGGGTTTTACTAAACAATGATATGTTGTTATAATATTATTATGAACTAGACAATATGAATATTATTAACTATATTTTGAATTTTATAACATTATTATTCATCTTACACATTTTCTAGAACATGGTATAAGAACAAAATAAATTGTTCGGGTAAAATAAGTATTTTTCAAAAAATGCAGTTTTGCTGCCTTTTGATGGCGCACCCACTTTAAATCTAGTTTTTGACATGTTTATAAGTTCAATTTTACAGAATAAAATTATTATTTAGATTCAGGATATAAAATTTTACATTGGATACATTTTTCATATTATTCTGATAACTTTCATATTTTAATGAATAGTAAAAACACGCCATATTTTAATTAAAAACAACTTTTTTCATCGTAATAACTAATGTGGTTAAATTATAATATTGAATGGTTTTAAAGTATAAATATAATATATTTTTACCATTTAATATAATTTATGTCATTAGCATTGATTTTACCTTGAATTCGTAGGTTAAATCAATTCAATCTTTTGCAAAGTTTTAAAGAAAAACCCGTTTTCTTTCGACAACGGGATTAATTTTAATATAATTTCTGCAACTTTTGTGTATTTAATTTGGAAAAATAGATTCCATATTTGGAATAATTGGGTCCAAATTATGTTAATAAGCTACTTTTTATTTTTGGGAATTATGAATAGTAACTACGGTAAATTTTATTTACCATAGTTAAAGGTAAATCAGGTAATTAAGGGTAAATATAATATTATAAAATTACCCTAACACATGAAAAAATTCTATTGGATGGCTAAAAGTAGACCCATATAACCTAAGGGTTGGATTAGATTCATTTTATGGACTTTTGACCATGAAAATAATTTAATTATTATTAAAACCAAAGAAAGTGACAACATGTCACTCTCTTAAATATTATAATTATAATAATTTTAATTTAGTGATAAACATCATAAAACTTCGAAAATTAATAGTCTCCAGAATCATAATACAATTATCTACATCATGATAATTTATTTAGAATTTTTATGGATTAAATAATTGT
The DNA here is from genome assembly GCA_963277665.1 of Viscum album. Lineage (NCBI taxonomy): Eukaryota > Viridiplantae > Streptophyta > Magnoliopsida > Santalales > Viscaceae > Viscum > Viscum album. Next base: position 1,621,017,024 of record OY728125.1, read on the forward strand.
CATTAATGGTGATACATTAATGATACAGAAATTATTTATTAAGTGTAAAATAAGTAATAAAGTCTTTATTGAAATAATAATACCCATTAAAAGGCCCAAAAACCTGACCAAAACTTATTGGTAGTGTATATATACACCTTAATCATCCAATGACCTAATATATAACCGTTTGGAGCCTTATAAAAGTGATTATGACACTTATATTATTTTATTTTAAATGATTCCAAAGTTGTCACCTTCACAATTTAATAAATATAACAATTTAAATATTACGATTTTAAGATGATAAATTCGAGTAAAAGTAATATTGTGAAAGTAAATAGATTTATCTTTATCATAGGATTTTATTTTTAATTTTTATGCAGCAAATAAGTATATTAAATAATTATACAAAAATGTTGTAGTAATTATTTTATTAAGAGATAAACCAAATAAATGGTTTTAAAAATAAATATTATATGAACTATTTAATGTGATCCACTAATTTTCTAGATACATATGACCTTTTATGAATCTATTAAATCTTTTATTTCAAACATATCTTCTGTATATATTTTATTTAAATTCAAATAAATGAATAGTGTCAAAATTGACACTATTGTTATTTTATAAAAATAACATATTATAAAATTGTTTAAAAATCACAAAAATATTTAAAAATTATAAATTTAAATTTATATGGTCTAGAATGTTATAAAGTAGACAATTATGGAAAATTCACAAACAAATAAGTAATTATTTGTTATAATTCAAAATTTAGAATTTTATTACCACAAATAAACTTAAATAGATTAAATAAGGATAAATCCAAATGATAAGGTTTAAAATAAGATCCAAACATGTCTAAATTTGATTGTTTGATGATATTACAGCCCTATCTCATCTAATCTTATAATATGAGTCATTTCTTAAGTGGGTTTTGATTTATTATAAATTAATATTTTTTAGAATTCCAAAGGTGACCCTCTCCTCCCTTATAAAAGGGCACCTTCTCCCTCTCTTCCACACACCACTTTGAGCCTTAAAGCTTGGAAAAACCCTGACAAATTCTCTTCTCATCTTCCCTAGAAACATCCTATAGGTCCTGGTCTTCTTCAATGACCAATTTTAGTGCCCTAAGAAGAGGGCTCAAAGAGGCGCTTCAAAGAAGAGGTAATGCCCGTTACCGATTCTTTCAACTTTATTTCTTCTTCCACTTCTTCTTCATAGGTTGTTTCATTATGAAGTAATAACATCAGTATAAATAATATACTGATATGTTATTATAAGTACGAAACAACCCTATTTCACCATCTATCTATCCTACGGAAAAAGAATTCATCGCGCATGCGTACGTATGGAATACCGTCTCCACGCTGTGGTGTAATCTATTTTCCACCACCACCTTACCTGGATGGGTATAAGGGTGAAAGTAATGAATATATATGATTATTGTGAAGTTATATTGATTCTTTAATATTATACATAAACTTTAATACAATTCCACAATTTTGGGAATGATATCATCGCTCGTGCGTACGTACGGACTACAGTCTCCACGACGCGATGAGATTCACTCTCCATGTTAACCATTCATGAATGATTATAAAGTATATATAATGAATAATAATGAAATATATGACATAATAATGATACTGTATTTATGTATATATATATATGTATGTCATTTACTTAATTCCATTCAATTCAATAGGGAAACGAAAACAGCGTTCATGCGTACGTATGGCCTACCGTCTCCATGAACGATGTATTTCTTTCCATTTATCAATCCATTACATATATATTCTGAATATATATTATATAAAAATCATGTTTTACATTCCGGAATTATGTAAATCAGGATATAAGTAATAATATCATGAACAAAAAGTCGAAACACATACGATAAATGAAATTATTTTACCCAAAACACTACTTTAACATGGAATTTACAAAAGAACAGGTAATATAAAGTCATAAGTGAAACATATATGATATCATAACAATGAATATGATTCTGTAATAAGTCAATGACGTTATTTAAATCATTATATAGGAGGTTTGGATACGTACAAATCATATCGGACCTAAGGTAAGGGATAATTTTGCAAATCTCATTTTTATAAGAGATTGCTTATTCGTAAATATTTACTGGGGTTATATTTATCATCCATGTCCAAATTTTATAAAAATGTTTTCATGAATGTTTAAAGTCCTTTTTACCCATTTTTGACTTTTACTACATGGTATGTAAGGAATCTTTCTTTTGTTTACGTTACGAGGTACTTTTTGACTTTTCCGGCAAAAGTACGAAAAGAATGTTTTTTAACTTATACGGAACGAATGGATTTTTACAGTTTTATAAAGCCATAATTTCATGAAGCATCCTCCAAAATATTTCATGACTATTTTTAACAAAATCCTCTTCTTTTAAAATTGCATGACATTTTGTGAAAAAAGAAAATGATTTTGAAGAAAAAAGGATATTTTCCTCAAGAATTAATTTCAAGTGTTTTATCAAAACAATTTTCTATCTAAGATGACATTATTTTCATATGTGTATGTTTCCAGTATAATGTCTCTATTATTTACATGGTTTTTCTTTTCTTTTTATGAAATTATATCCATTTCTTTTATATGGGTTATGTGATTATGTGATGATGTTTATGAAACCCATTTTATTTATTGGGTTATTATGAATGATGTATGTTTATTTTGTGGCACAAGTAAGAATGATTTCATTATGAGATGGGTGGGACATATATCTCCCTCCAATGCATTGGGTAAAGATTTATATCTCATGAGATAGACATGGATGGAACGGCAAGTTAAACCGGTTTAGTAATACAGGACTGGAATGAGGAGTGAACTCGATTCAGAAAGGGACTTTGTCCACTAAGATGGTCTTTGCAGCAATTCCTTGGCTACTATGGAAATCATATAATGTGCTTAATGGTTTCCAAAATTACATGTTTTATTACCATGATATTTTATCATTCTTAATTTTTCTTTATGATCTATGCCTTATGTACTTCCATGTTTTATGTCATTGCTCAAGCTTTTGATGTTTAAACATTATGTTCATGTTTTTAAGTTCAAATGTATATTGTATGTCTTATTTTATCCATGCATACCATTACTGAGAATTTGAGCTCACCCGTTTTATGTTTTCTTTTCCCCAGGATATAAAGAAAGGTTTTAGGTAAGAAAAAAAAGGTGAAGATCATTATGGGAGATGTTGAAGATCTTTCACCACGATTAGAAGATTACGTTCCTAGTTTCCAAAGACACTAAACTATTACGATCCTTATTTGTCTGCTTTTGTTATGTATTAAGTATTCCTCTAAAGTAATGTAATGTCCATGTACATCAAGTTTCAGGTCTCTACAGTTGGTATTAGAAGAAATGTTTAGTCAACCTTTGGAAACTAGGATGCGAAAACGTTAGTGAGATCCCTAGAGATATTTCTAAGGTATGTCTAGAGATGTCCCTAAGGATAAGTATACGTATAGGATATAGTCCTAGAACTATGGTAACCATCATAGAATTTAACCTAAGATGTTAGATATTGAGGATACTCCACCTTTACTATGTTGTTTTCCCTAGCATGATTTTTTCCTCTCACAGTATTCTTTTTGGGTTTTAGAAAATGGCTGGAAACAGGAAGATTCACGATAATGGAGGATATGATAGACAATGGCATGATTTTCTTAATGAGAAACCAAATGAAACCGGATCTGGAAGTCCAAACATCATTATTATGCCTAATCAGAAATCTCATAATATGATCAATAATCTCAACTTTGGTAAGTATCCCGACTCAGATAATAAGAGAAAGATGGAGTTTCATGATGATCGTAGAGGAAAGAAAGTTCAATTTCCCTCATGTAAATCATGTGGGAAGAGGCATCAGGGAGATTTTTTTAAAGGAACTGGAAGATGCTTCGGGTGTGGAAAAGAAGGACACAAAGCCAGTAAGTGCAAAGGAAAAGGTTCAGTTAACACCATGGATAAGGATAATGGTATTTCTATGACATCAACAATGATTAGATGTTTTAAATGTGGAATTTACGGGCATTATGCAAACCAATGACCTAATGGAAAATCTCATGAAGAGAATCATCATGGTCATATGGGTAGTATTTATGTGGATAATGATAAGGAGACTACAAATGATATATGAGCTGAAAGAAGTTTTGAAGCTCAGTCAGTTGTTTTAGATGGTAGTGGAATGATTGTATGTTTATCGAGAGTTATGTAGTATAGTTAATGGTACTATGGAATAAATAATCATCCAAGGATTGTTACACAATTGTTTTCTTAAAAGTATTTTAATGTATATATTGAATGGTACCAGTAACCATGGAAGGTTATTCAAATAATTTTGTAAAGTAGATGATATGCGCATAATGAAGGAATAAGAAGATAATGAGATGTTTGATTGTATTCATGAGCTCATGATTGATATAAGGACTAAGTGATATCATGGTTTGAGTATATAGAATTTTGAGGATTTTGGTATGTGGAAGGTGTTAACTTTTAACTGCATTCATGTTTTCACTAAGGTTCAATGGGTATTGATTTTTCAAGAGAATACATGATTAAGACCTTCGAATGTTTGGAATGTGACAAACAAGACATATCTTATGATATATGGGGATCAAAGATGGTATTAAATCTCTGGTAATCGTTTTCACTATATTATGAGAGTGGACTGCAGTATTATGGATAAGCCTAAATATTTGAATGGATTATGTTGGATATAAGTTATTATTGTTTAAGGATAGAAGTTTTTCGATATTATTAATGGGATGTTATAGTAATATAGTTTTAGAAAAAGGACAACCTGCAGGATGGGCGACAACCCATCGCGTCAGACAAGGCTGTGGGAATCGAACCCACAACTGAAGTGCGACTGGCCTTTATCACCTACCACTGGCCTACAGGAAGTCCCTGGTTACTAGAAACTAGTTTTATTTTATTAATTGGTATCAAATATTAAGTATAAGTTCATTTTTGGAACCATATACGATTAATCTAACCATAATATGGACTTATAACTTTTGCTAACCTTTTTTTTGAAAGAGATGGAATGACCCCTCATTCTATCACATGATCTGCTAACACATCACGAATAAAAAATTCAACTTCATTTCTTTAAGGGATTAAGTGGAAATTGTTCAATTCACGAACAACAGTGAGATTGTACCAAAATCATGTAAGTATATCTTTTAATTAATCAACTTTAGGGAAATGATCTTGAAAACCAAAAATGTTGTCGTAGTTCCCTTATATCCGATGAATCAGATGGTACCTTAGATCATCACAAATCTATTGCTTTGTGATTGTTGGCTTTTTCATAGCCATGTTCTCTACCACTCTCCATCAGAACTTGATGGTTATATTTTTCTTCCATATCCATATTTTCACCTATGTTCTCCTACGTGGAAACCCAATGATGAGTTAATTTGGGTAACCGTTGCATTTCATACTTTAGTTTTTAAAATTAAGTTTTAGTATTCCTTTTTACGATGTGGGTTTCTATGAATAGAAAATGATTTATAACCCCGACGAATTTCGAGGGAGAAATTCATTTTAAGGGGGTTATAATGTAACACCCTGAGATTTTATGAAAAATATTCTTTTAATTTCATTGATGTCTTATATTCTACAGCACACCAAGTTTAGCTTGTACTATATGCAACACTGTATTAGCTTGTAGTATACGCAACACTATTCTTAGATTGTGTTACACACAATTTCAAGTTAATTTGATAATAGTCATTCTACGCAACATTGAGTATATATATATATATATATTCAATGTATAAATGAAAAAAATGGCTGGATTCTGTTATAACAAAACAACAAAGGAGTCTTGCACTATACATAACCCTGACTTGGTTTGCATTACACGCAATCACGACCTTCTTTGATAGCATGTGTTGTACGCAATACCGGGTTTTACTAAACAACGATATGTTGTCATAATATTATTATGAACTATCCATTATGAATAGTATTAACTATATTTTGAATTTTATAACATTATTATTCATCTTACACATTTTCTAGAACATGGTATAAGAACAAAATAAATTTTTCGGTTAAAATAAGTATTTTTCAAAAAATGCAGTTTTGTTGCCTTTTGATGGCACACCCACTTTAAATATAGTTTTTGACATGTTTATAAGTTCAATTTTACAAAATTAAATTATTCTTTGGAATCAGGATATAAAATTTTACCTTGGATACATTTTTCATATTATTCTGATAACTTTCATATTTTAATGAATAGTAAAAACACGCCATATTTTAATTAAAAACAACTTTTTTCGTCGTAATAACTAATGTGGTTAAATTATAATATTGAATGGTTTTAAAGTATAAATATAATATATTTTTACCATTTAATATAATGTATGTCATTAGCATTGATTTTACCTTGAATTCGTAGGTTAAATCAATTCAATCTTTTGCAATGTTTTAAAGAAAAACCCGTTTTCTTTGGACAACGGGATTAATTTTAATTTAATTTCGGCAACTTTTGTGTATTTAATTTGGAAAAGTGGATTCCATATTTGGAATTAGTTGGTCCAAATTATTTTAATAGGATACTTTTTATTTTTGGGAATTATGAATAATAACTACGGTAGATTTTGTTTACCATAGTTAAAGGTAAATCGGGTAATTAAGGGTAAATATAACATTATAAAATTATCCTAACACATGTCAAAATTCTATTGGATGGATAAAAATAGACCCATATAACCTAAGGGCTGGATTAGATTCATTTTATGGACTTTTGACCATGAAAATAATTTAATTATTATTAAAACCAAAGAAAGTGACAACATGTCACTCTCTTAAATCTTATAAGTATAATAATTTTAATTTAGTGATAAAAATCATAAAACATCTAACATGAATAGTATCCAGAAACCTAATACAATTATATACATCATGATAATTTATTTAAAAATTTTATGGATTAAATAATTGTCATTAATGGTGATACATTAATGATACAGAAATTATTTATTATGTGGAAAATAAGTAATAAAGTTTTTATTGAAATAATAATACCCATTAAAAGGCCCAAAAACCTGACCAAAACTTATTGGTAGTAGATATATACACCGTAATTATCCAATTACCTAATATATAACCGTTTGGAGCCTTATAAAAGTGATTATGACACTTATATTATTTTATTTTAAATGATGCCAAAGTTGTCACCTTCATAATTTAATAAATATAACAGTTTAAATATTGAGATTTTAAGATGATAAATTCGAGTAAAAGTATTATTATGAAATTTAATAGATTTATATTCATAATAGGATTTTATTTTTCATTTTTATGCAACAAATAAGTATATTAAATAATTATACAAAAATTTTGTAGTAATAATTTTATTAAGAGATAAACAAAATAAATGGTTTTAAAAATAATAAAATAAATATTAAATGAACTATTTAATGTGATCCACTAATTTTATAGATACATATTACATTTGATGAATCTATTAAATCTTTTAGTTCGAACATATATTCTGTATATAGTTTATTTAAATTCAAATAAATGAATAGTGTCAAAATTGACACTATTGTTATTTTATAAAAATAACATATTATAAAATTGTTTAAAAATCACAAAAAAATTTAAAAAATATAAATTTAAATTTATATGGTCTATAATGTTATAAAGTAAACAATTATGGAAAATTAACAAACAAATAAGTAATTATTTGTTATAATTCAAAATTTATAATTTTATTACCACAAATAAACTTAAATAGAATAAATAAGGATAAATCAAAAGATAAGGTTTAAAATAAGCTCCAAACATGTCTAAATTTGATTGGTTGATGATATTACAACCCTAGCTCATCTAATCTTCTAATATGAGTCATTTTCTAAGTGGGGTTTGATTTATTATAAATTAATATTTTTAAGAATTCCAAAGGTGCCCCTCTCCTCCCTTATAAAAGGGCACCTCCTCCCTCTCTTCCACACACCACTTTGAGCCTTCAAGCTCGGCCAAACCCTGCCAAATTTTCTTCTCCTCTTCCCTAGAACCATCCTAGAGGTCCTGGTCTTCTTCAAAGACCAATATTAGTTCCCTAAGAAGAGGACTCAAAGAGGCGCTTCAAAGAAGAGGTAATGCCCATTACCGATTCTTTAAACTTTATTTCTTCTTCCACTTCGTATTCTTAGGTTGTTTAATTATGAAGTAATAACATCAGTATCAATCATATACTGATATGTTATTATAAGTATGAAACAACCCTATTTCACCATCTATATATCCTACGGAAAATGAAATCACCGTGCGTGCGTACGTACGGAATACCGTCTCCACGCTGTGGTGTAATCTATTTTCCACCACCACCTTACTTGGATGGGTATAAGGGTGAAAGTAATGAATATATATGATTATTGTAAAGTTATATTGATTATTTAATATTATACATACACTTTAATACAATTACACAATCTTGGGAATGATATCATCGCTCGTGCGTACATACGGACTACCGTCTCCACGACGTGATGAGATTCACTCTCCATGTTAACCATTCATGAATGATTATAAAGTATATATAATGAATAATAATGAAATATATGACATAATAATGATACTGGATGTATGTATATATATATATATGTATTTCATTTACTTAATTCCATTCAATTCAATAGGGAAACGAAAACAGCGTTCGTGCGTACGTACGGCCTACCGTCTTCAGGAATGGTGTATTTCTTTCCATTTATCGATCCATTATATATATATTCTGAATATATATTATATATAAATCATTTTTTACATTCTGGAATTATGTAAATTAGGATATAAGTAATAATATCAAGAACGACAAGTCGAGACACATACGATAAATGAAATGATTTTACCCAAAACGCTGCTTTAACATGGAATTTACAAAAGAATGGGTAATATAAAGTCATAAGTGAAACATATATGATATAATAACAATGAATATGATTATGTAATAAGTAAATGACGTTATTTAAATCATTATACCGGAGGTTTGGATTCGTACAAAGCATATCGGACCTAAGGTAAGAGATAATTTTGCAAATCTCATTTTTATCAGAGATTGCTTATTCATAAGTATTTACTGGGGTTATATTTATCATCCATGTCCAAATTTTATAAAAATGTTTTCATGAATGTTTAAAGTCCTTTTTACCCATTTTTGACTTTTACTACATGTTATGTAAGGAATATTTCTTTTGTTTACGTTACGAGGTACTTTTTAACTTTTCTGGTAAAAGTACAAAAAGAATGTTTTTTTAACTTATACGGCACGAACGGATTTTTACGGTTTTATAAAGCCATATTTTCATGAAGCTTCCTCCAAAATATTTCATGACTATTTTCATCAAAATCCTCTTCTTTTAAAATTGCATGACATTTTGTGAAAAGAAAATTATTTTGAAGAAAAAAGGATATTTTCATCAAGAATTCATTTCAAGTGTTTTATGAAAACCATTTTCTATCTAAGATGACATTATTTTCATATTTGTATGTTTCAAATATAATGTATCTATGATTTACATTTTGTCGCTTTTCTTTTTATGAAATGATATCCATTTATTTTATATGGATTATGTGATGATGTGATGATGTTTATGAAACCCATTTTATTTATTGGGTTATTATGAATGATGTATGTTTATTTTGTGGCACAAGTAAAAATGATTTCAATATGAGACGGGTGGGACCTATATCTCCCTCCACTGCATTGGGTAAATATTTATATCTCATGAGATAGACATGGCTGGAATGGCAGGTTAAACCGGTTCAGTAATACAGGACTGGAACGAGGAGTGAACTCGATTCAGAAAGGGACTTTGTCCACTAAGATGGTTTTGGCAGCAATGCCTTGGCTACTATGGAAATCATATCATGTGCTTAATGGTTGCCACAATTACATGTTTTATTCCCATGATATTTTATCATTCTTAATGTTTCTTTATGATCTATGCATTACGTACTTCCATGTTTTATGTCATTGCTCAAGCTTTTGATGTTTAAACATTATGTTCATGTTTTTAAGTTCAAATGTATATGGTATGTTTTATTTTATCCATGCATACCCTTACTGAGCATTTGAGCTCACCCTTTTTATTTTTTCTTTTCCCCAGGATATAAAGAAAGGTTTTAGGTAAGAAAAAAAGGGGAAGATCATTATGGGAGATGTTGAAGATCTTTCACCACGATTAGAAGATTATGTTCCAAGTTTCCGAAGACACTAAACTATTACGATCCTTGTGTGTCTGTTTTTGTTATGTATTAAGTATTCCACTAAAGTAATGTAATTTCCATGTACGTCAAGCTTCGGGTCTGTACACTAGGACCCTTGCGACAAGGCAGTCCTTTTGCGTTACTCATAGTGAGTTGTGGACTACTTCGGAAAAACAGTCGTGTTGGTTCGAAACCGAAACCAACTGGGCCCTCAGAGCAGAAACACTTATAACTTTAGGACCAGACGTCTGATTGACGTGCCTTTGACTACGTTGGATTCCTCTTGATAAGACGGTTCTTTTAGCTTACTCTTCGTGGGTTTCAGATGATATTGGAGTATGTTCGGGTTGGTTTTAGCTTAAAATCCAACAGGGTCCCTGGAACGGAAAACCTAATAACTCACAGACCGGGCATCCGATTGACATGTCGTCGGTTGAGTTAAGACCCCTATGACGAGGTGGTTATTTGTGTTATGTCTACGTGAGACTTTGTGACACTTGGAATTAAAAAACAATAGCTCGTGGAGTGGACCCTCCCGGAGACAAGCATACGGAGTGAAGAGACCTATTAGCTATAGAACTGACGATTTCTTGACCGATTCAACTCGGAGTGATTCGATTAGCCCAATGGACGGAGTGCTCGATATTTGGAAGTAGACCCATGGTGGACAGAGCACCTGGTAGTTGGCAGCAGACCTGTGGTACTCGATAGGAGGAGTACCTCTGTAGGCTATTAGGGGGAGCGCCCGGTATTTGTCGGCAGACCCACAGCGGACGGAGCGCCCGATATTTGGAAGCAGAACCACGTTACTCAATAGGAGGAGTACCTAAACAGTCTAAGGTTAGTGAGTAGTGCCTCAGAGTCGTGACAGGGCCACTGTACTCAACAGAGGAGGAGTTCTCTAGCAGTTGTGGTTTCGAAAATGAAAATCCTGGTTTGATCGGAGTCAATGACCTTTGTGTTTTCCTCATGATTGAGATGGGTTACTTGATAACTTTGGTAGATGTATGGACATATACCTAAGTAAAGTTTATCTGTTGAGATCTTTCTTTGTGGTTTATCCTTATTGGATTTAGTGAGACCTTGAGGGTTTTGGCGTCCCTACTGAGTATCGTTATACTCACCCGTGTAAGGGCTATGCACGCACCTCGTTGTGTTGGATACAGATGATGGACAGTGCTGACAGAGACTGAGTGTACGAGGACTAGATGACACCTGGAGGTGTACCTCAAGACGATTCAGTACCCGGAGGTGGACCTCACGATGAGTCGCTACCCGGAGGAGGTGGACAGAAGATGGTGCTGAAGAGGCTATCTGTACCTAACCTTCAGGTAGGATCTGTGGTGGATGATCTAGGAGCTCCACTATCTGTACCTACATTTAAGGGAGGATCTGTGGTGGACGATCCAAGAGCTGCTTGTCACCTTCCAGATGTTTTGTCTTTTACCTTGTACTTTACAGTTGGGCTTGTATTTTGGGCCCCTTTACTTTCAGCACTACTTTTGTTTTCAGTTTTACTTAGTGTTTGATTCCTCTTGTACTCTGGTTAGATGTGTTTGTGTTTTATAAAGGAAATGCCTTCCCTGTTATAGGGATTTACGCCTTTGGTTCTAGTTTCCAGCCCGTAGCCTATGGAAGGCGGGCTTGGGGTAGTCCTGGCATGGGCCTTGAGGACAGGTCGTGACAAGATCATTCATGGTATTATATATATCTATGAAGTTTGAAGAAGTGAACATGCAATATATGTTTGTTTATTTTTGTGTAGTGATTTGATACTTAAGCTATGAAAATATTTCTATCAGTACTTTAGAATATTTTTGTATCTAAGTTTACAGTGTTTATTGAGGTCAGGTCTTCAAAAGAAGAAAGATCTATTACCCTATCAATGTTGGGCTCCTAAATCTGACCATTTATAGGTGATCAAAAATTATTTTAGCAAGCCCATATTTAGTGTAAAGGTACATGAATTGTACATGATCTAGAGTCATCCAGTAATCTCATGGAGGAGGATCAAGTGATCATCCTATCACTAGAATAGTACTTCTAAAGAAGAAGAATTAGCTTATCACTAGGGTGTCTAACAAGTTTCTAAAGAGGATATGGAGACTGGGGGGGTCTAACCAGTTGAACAGTTAAGGATTCTAACCAACTAAGGAAGAATAGTTGGATTTTTGGTGGTAATATCCAGGATAAACTGGATGACCAGTTTTTGGGGTGAATAACCATTTTCTTCATGAACCATGTTCGGGGGGTCTATCCAACATGGTAAGGATATAGGTCTTAGTAACAAACATTTTAAAAATAATTGTGTGTTTTATTTCATTTACTTTTTTCAATTCATGAATGATTCACTCATCTTAATAGGTGATAGATTTTTTAATTAAAAGGGGATAAATAATTCAGTAAAAATAGGTCACACCTAATTCACTCCCACCCCCTTTCAATGAGACTGCATGATCCATTGAAAATTCATTAAAAAAATCAAAAAAAAAATCATTGGTTACATATTAATTAGAAATAAAATGAAGGTCATTTAAAATAATAAAGAAATGTTTTCTAAAAAACTGTATTTTTTCTAATGGGTGGTTTAGTCACGCAATACACTCCTAATTTAAAATAAATTTTTAATGGTTCTATAAAAAAATTATATTTTTATTTTTATTTTTTTAATCATAAAATCAAAATATATTAGGGTAATTTTTTGGGTTTTTTTGAATTATTTTATTTTTCTATGAATGGTGAAAAATACTATTTTTTAGAAATTCATTCTCGTTTAGATAATTTACATGGATAGATAAAATTTTAAATTTGTCCCAAAGAAAAATTGGTTTATTTATATTACAATTTAACATGTTTAGGTCATTATAATAAATTTAATATTGACTTTTAAATTTAAAACCATATATACTTATGAGAATTTTATCTATGGGAACCCGGTATTTCGTCGCGTCCGTGGGTATAATTATTAATGATATTCTTAAACTTCTATGATTTTAATATATAAAAATAGATTCTATATTTTTAATAAGAATAATTTTTGTTTAAATAATATTTTAAATTAATTGTTTTACCATTATTAATTCAAAAATTATTAAAAATTATTTACCATAGTTAACGTTAAAACTGATCTACCTGAAGTTAAACTAAAAAGATATGGGTTAAATAACCTACCAATATATAAAAAACTCATTTTTGGATATATTCTAACCTTATTATATATAAGAGCCAATAATTACTCATTTTTTGGCTTATTTTATGATAAAAACATCGATGTAATTGATTCTTTTTAAAAATTTCATTTGTGTTCTCTACCCCACTTATAAAAGTTCGATATATATAATCCCCTATTAAAACTTCTGAATAAATTTTTTTCATCATATACCTACCCAAATAACATTATAATACCCATAAAAACATTCGAGATAATGTTTTTGATCATAAATCTATCATATTAATTTGTTCTAATCAAACCAAAAAAATTTCCCTAAAGAAGAGATAATATTCTTAAAAGAGAATTTCCATTTTATTATATACTACCCCTACTAAAAATATTGTTTAATCTTGGTAATATAATAACATAATTACCCAGGATACACTGATATGTTATTAATTTATTTGTTTAACCTATATCAATCTCCTCATCCATAAATTGGAATACGAAACTGTCTATCATGTGTATGCCAGACTATCGCCTCACAGACCGATGTGATCTATTTTCCATCACCACTTTTTAAGGTTGGATATAATGAATGATTAAGAATATGTATATGATATTATTGTACATATATTATTATAGTATTGCATATAACTTCTTAATTTACATCCATTTTAAAATATGATAGTTCCGCTCATGTGTACGATAGACTACCACCTCGCGAATCGATGAGATTAATTTTTCCCAAATAATTTACATGGAAAGTTATAAGGAAAATTTTAATGAATATATAAAACATAATGTCTTCAGGAAGCAAAGTGATCAATTCTCCTTGCTCATTTTAAATAGAGTTTTTAAAAATTTACCTAATGAAAAAATTTAATATTTATAAAATTAGTATAATTATATATAATATTTATCTATATCCTATATCCAATAACTGGAACTTTAATAACAAAACATGGATGAGAAAACAAGGTAATTAACACTAGAACCAATAAAAATAAGGAAATATTTAGAACGAATTTGGTGATAAGATGTTATAAAGGAATCATAAATGATATAATAAATATGAATATGGTTATGTAATAAATTAATAACATGATTTAAACCATTTTATAATATGTTATATCTATTTCAACCAAATCAAATCATGAGGTTAGAGGATTTTCTCAATTACATTTCATTGAGGAATTATGTAATGTTGTAAAACAAATTTCTTATATATGGTTTATATACTATAAATTTGACATGTAATATCATGATTAATTAATAATTAATAATATTTTAAGTTTCAATTTGAATTATTTTATCTAAATGGATATTTATTTAAAATTTACAAAGTCTGAAAGAATTTTATAACTCAATTTCTTTTCATTGGGTTATATTACTTCTTCATTGTATTTAATGTATTAAGATTATGTGTTTAAAAAAAATTATAGTAAATTTTTTTATTTCAACATATTTTTTATGGATTTACATTCAAAACACATAATATATTCATTGGTTAATTATCACTTCTGTGTTATAATCTTTGTAATAGTTTATTTCACAACCTCATTTTAATTGAGATTGTTTATGATTTTATTTTTATTGAAGTAAATTATTTGGTCATTAGATAATAAAACCCTTCCATTTTATTTTCATCTGGTTTTTCATGATTTTTTCATGTAAACGTATTATTTTTCAACTCTTTCGTACTTATAATAATTGAAAAAAACTTCTTAATCTAACTTCATTTCTCTATTTGGTCGATAATCCTTTTTCTTCTAAATCTAAGTTTTCAGAATATGGTTTCAAACAAAATTTAACATTATAAAAATTATTTATTCAATGAATGTTTACCCATGTTCCAATTTCTTAAAAATGTTCTTAATGAAATCTTTTTATCACTTTCTGAATGAGGACTGTTATACCCATTTTTACTGTAGTGTGAAAGGAATTTTTTTACTTATATGGTATGTGCGAAATTTCCTACCATTGTTACCACTAAATGTTTTAAATATTATTTTAAAATTTTAAATTGTTATTTTTAATAAAAATTATTTTAAAAATGCTTATTGAATTTTTTTAAAACAGTTTTATAAATGAAAATTATATTTTCCTCATGAATATTATTAATGATATTTTTGTGGTATTTCTGTTCCTCAATGACAACAACCCTTGATTTTAATTATAATAAACTTGGGGTATATTTTATTAATATCATAATTAAAATTTATATGGAAGTTTTTCTGTCATTTTGACCATATAAAGTATTGAAATACACTTTCTTGATTTGTTTTTGAAGTCCTTAACATTTCCTTTAAATATTCAATTTATTGTGATAATTGGACATTAAATTTCACATAAATATTCATATTTTTTTATCACTTATATACATATTACCAAAACTATATATCATTTCTACATATGTTATTTTACATTGTAGGTTATTTGATTAACATGAGAAATTAATTTTTATTTTTATTCCTTACTCGATACATAAATATGTCTATAAGGAATATTGTTCATAACTTAAATGGATTATTTGATATATGATGAATGGTTTGGAAATATAGAAATGGGAGGGGTTAGTTTTAATTAAATGGAATGTGTTTTCAATTATTTACCTTACCATATTGATTATGTATTATCCTCTTATAATAATTAAGTTATTGATTAAAAGGAATGTTTTTTCAGTCATTAACCTCTTTATATTGATTATTTTATTCAAATTCCTTAAATTTAACATGTATTTAGTAACCACAGCATTATTATTCATATTGATGCATCATAGATTTTTTTCTACTAAACCCTTACTAAGAATATTATCTCACCCTTATTTTATTCCCTTCCAATGAATCTAGAAAGTGTACTAAGAATGATATGAAATGATATTCAATAGGTAATAATGATATTCTCTGAAAAATTATTTTGTAATTTTTGTTTTCAAATATAATATGGGAATCGTGTATGTATCTACTTTACCAAGACTACTAAACTTTTTGGGCCTTCTAGATGTGATTCCTTATATCTTTTTTCAATATAATTAACTAAGACACCAGATCTTGGTTTCTTGAGTAGGGTTCATTATAGTTGGTATGAGAGAATATTTAATAGAAACTGTGGGAACTAGATTTAGTAAAACATAGATTTGGGAACAAAATATTATGATATAATTTGATTATAAGTATAGAAGAACATCATATAGTTTTGGTAATTTATATATTATGTTATTTTCGTTGAAATAAATCCATGAATACTATAAGTTTTCGTGGTTCTGGAATAATGTCGCATATGGTTAATAACTCTAAAAAAGGCACATTGGGATTGACCAGATCATCACCTGGTTCATAAAAATAAGCCTTACTATACACCTAGTCTCACATTCCTAGGGGATTTATAATGGATAATATAATTTTTCTTTACAAACCATTATAATGGTTTTAAACATATGAAAAAATGAAAGAAATATGTTAAACCTAAGGTTTATTAGATTAAAAAAATTTGTAATGATTTAAACATCCTATAATTGGTTATATAATTTTTCCACTATGATTATTATTTCTCAGACTTTGTTTTTTGGGTTTAGTCAATGGTTAAAACCTGAAGGAATCATGATAACATTGAACATAAAGGATAATGAAGTTAATATGACAATCCTAATGGGATGATGATAGGATTGAACAATATCATGATTATTCCTAACATGTTATCTCGAAATAAGATTAATAACGTATACCTCAACAAACTACCAGACTCACTAAGGAAGAAATGGATAGAGTTTTCTTAGATCTTAAGTAGTGGAGATCATGGAGGGAAAATGATCAATTTATATCATGTGATAATTCAGAAATGATACACCATGGAATATGTCTCAAAGGAATAGGAAAACAATTTTTAAGTAGAAAATAAAGCCCTAATACAAAGAATTGTGGAGGAAAATGAAGAGTACGATGGAAGGAAATATGTCTCAACCTAGGGATATATTTTAAGTTTTTTGTCTAAAATTTGTGGAACCTAGGAATTTTATGAGTCAATGAAATCCTCTAAAGGTTAACCACTAGACCAAAGGAGGTTCTATGTTTAAATTAAAGGGTTGAAGTATTTTTTTTATTGGAATTTAAGAATAAAATTGTAGAAGAATTTTTACCAATATTATTTTGGTTGTAATAATAATGAAACATATAAGCATTTTGTAACACCCTAATATTTTACAGTATGTCTCTTTTAAAATAAACATAATTTTGTTGTAGTTTACAATTCATGCAACTCCAAGATTAAAGGAACCACAACATACTGGTAATAAGACAGTTATATACTAACAACTAAATTTAAGGGTGTGGATAAGAATAAAAGTATTATGAGATAAATATGAATTTAATGTAAAGTAAAAAAAATTATGCTTTGGAAATAAAAACATATTTTTTAGCAAAGTCATTTTATTCTTCAAATATATATCTTCTTCAAAAAGAAATTTTTATTTATTTCTATGATAAAATGAATATAGTCAATTTTTGAAACTTCAATAAAATTTATTTGATAAAATAAATATCATTTTAAGATTTACCATAATAAAATTATCTTGGGATGAATATTTCTGAATTTACAAAAGGTTTAATTTTTCCGTGAATAGTAAGAAATAACAATTTTTATAAGACACTCTTTTTTATATATTTAAAATATATTTCATGATTCTAAATTTATCTCAAAGTAAATTAAGTGATTTTGAGTTATATATAATCTAATTAATTAAATTCAAACAATATTTATAACTTATTGTGGTATGAGTAAATTTTTGTGCACAAAAACACAATTTTCCAAAAAAGCTATTTTTTTGCGTTTCGATGGTATTATTTTAAATGTAATTTTGAAAATTATATCTTTTATATTTTTAAAAAAAGATTATATAATTGGAATTAGGATGTCAAAATTATTTTATAATTTGATTTTTATTTTTATGAATAAAAATATATCATGGTAAAAAAATATTTACCGAAATATTAGTAAAATAATTTAGCAGGTTAAAGTTAAATGGTAAAGGGATGAAATGCCTAAAAAATACAACATTAAATGAGTAGTGAAAATGTTACATGACTATAACAAGACATTAAAAGATTAATTATCATAAAAATTCATTTTAATTAATTCTTCCCAAATGTGGTTGACATGATATATAAAATAATCATTATTTAATCACATAAAACTACCTCTCCTCAAGTATAAATACCACTCCCCACCACCCCCTTTCTTTAAAAAATTTGTGAATATATTTATATATCTACCAAACCCTCTCTTACCCATTTCCACCACGTATAAGTTCTGCTTTTATAACCCAAATACCAATTACATTTTATTTAATGGGTCTTTCAAGGAGGTGATATTCAAAAGGTAACTTTTAGAAACAACCTATATTAATTTATTTTCTTTTCTTATATTCTCTTCGCCTCCTTAATCCATTGAATCATAATAACTCAAATATAATTCATATAATTTAATTTTTTATTTTTTATGTAATATATTTTATCCACCCCTTTTCTCATCTCCTCTTATCGAAATAAACAAAACCATTGTCTAAATTATGGCTATAGACCATCTATGAGGATAATGATTTTTCATTTCCCATTATAACCTTCACGGCCTAAAATAAAATTATTATTATGGTTAAATAATATTTTAATAGGTATATTATAACCTATTTCATGTTTTGTTACTGATAGATAGACATAATATTAAATAAAATGAAACTGGTTCATGATGGTCGAAAAAACCACCCAAATAAACTAAATATTTATCATTATCATTTTATCAAATTAATCATCCTCATACTAGAAATAAAAATGATATATGATTATTTAGACTTATGTAATATAATTAGTACAATTTAATTTTACTTTTGGAATTTTATAACCATTTTACAAGAAATCCATAATTATACTCCAATGCATCAATCCAGAATCTATGAAACAAATGCATGTTAAAAACTGAAAATAATGATATATTATTAAGGAGAAAATGGTAATATATTATAAAATGTTCATATAAGGTATAATTAATATTATTATAGTTTTGTAATGAATTAATAACATTATTTAAATCTTTATACAAGAGGATAAATTATAAAAAACATAAGGGAAGCATGAGGTAATGGTTTCCCACCTCACTTTCAATTATATTAGATATATGGTTTTTTCACTACTTATTTCATTCATGTGGTTTATATAAAACCCTTATATATATAATCAATAATATAATTATATTTAGGGTATTTTATGTTTCATTTGATAATTATTACATTTATGGGGCACACGATTTGACTGATTATAAAGTGGTAAGGGATTTCTTAACTCAATTTTCATTCATTGGGTTAAACTTATACTTCATTTATTGTGTCATGATAAGGCTATGTGTGAAATGAATTTTTATTGTCATATTTCATATTTACACTTGTTAAATGTATATTTTTTCTGATACAAATAATTATTTCATTTTATTAATTCCCACTTCAAAGATATGATATTTATAAAAGACTTTATTTTAAAAATTATATTTTTAATGTTTCCATTAAAACACTCTTTTTATTCCATGTCCATGTTTTCTAAAATTGTCTCCAATTTTTTTATTATCTAATAATTTTTTAAATTAATTTTCACTCAACTATTACTTTTTAAAAAATGGTTTAAAAGGATTTTTTTATTTTTCTAAATGAGGCTCTTCGTGACTTTTCTAAAAAAAATTATGGAATGAATATTTTTTAAAACTTATACGGAATGATAATATTTTCCCAATGTAATTATTACTTAATTATTTTGTGTTTACTTTACAATAATACATGTTTATTCTTAATTAAATTGTTTTCCATTATAATTATGAATATCTTTAAACAATAATTTAATTGAAATGGAAATTTTGTTTTTTATATAAATTATTTAAAGTGATATTTAAAATTATTTTCCATATAAGATAACGTTATTTGATATTAATTATTCTATAACGGTGATATTATTAAAGTATAATATCCTTCTTATATTTTTTGTTGGTTTATGTTTAGTATGGAATGATATTTATGAAATCCATTTCATTTCATGGGTTCTTATATGTTTAATGATTTATGTTCTTATGGAACAAATATGTTTGATTTTAATTATGTGAAGGGTGGGACCAATATATCTCGTTACTACATTTTGTAAAGATTTATGTATCAATAGTTAAAAATGGGAAACAAGTTGATGGGATTTATCCACAATGGGAAATAGGTGAATCTTGATCAACTATAGGAAACAGATGTTTCATGAACTACTATGAAAAATAGGTGTGTCCTGATCCACTAGTTGATGGTATTGGTAGTAAACCTTGAAATATGGTTTTTTGATCTATATTTATAATGTATCTATACATTTATAACATGATCTTAAGGATAATTATTGATTTATAATTATTTATTACTCTTACAGTGCATATTTTCTGAAATGATAGTGTTTATTCCATGAATCATGTTTACAATCTATGACATGTTGGGTATAAACATCATGAGTTATCATCATGACCAAATAACCCAATTCTTATATTATTATTTTATATAATCATGGTTTGATATATCCCACATTTATACTTATTGAGCATATGATATCACCCTTTATTAAGCTTCTTTTCCCCAGGACATGAACAAAATGTATTAAATATGATATGTAAAAAAGGGTTCTAGTTACAAAGAAATTAGGGGGATACAATATATATGATTTATGAACGAATTATTTATGATTAAAATATTACAAAGATACTATACCCATATGGTTCTAGAATTTTTTTTTTATATAATAAATATTTATCTATTTATATAAAATATCTATATATGAAAAAAAATGGGCCATTATAGTCGGTATTATAAAAGGTTATAGTCAGACTTTTAAAAATAGTATGAGAAAACTATCGTAAGAACTCAAAAGGTAAGTATACGATACAATCATAGAGTTTTAGTAAATATCATGAATAACATATGACTAAACCTAAGGATTCATATATTTTAATTTTATAATAAATTTTTCTAGAATATGTGGTTTCCAACTATGATAATTATTTCTCATACTATGATTTTTAGGATTTATATGATTGCTCGAACCAGGAGGATACATGTTAATGGTTTATGTGATGGACAATGTAGTGATCTTACTCATGATAATCCAAATGAAATGGGATTTATAATGGGAAACCTTGTTATTATTCCTAATCACCAATCTCATAATATGATAATTAATCTCAACTTTTGTGAGTTTCCTATCACACCTAATAAGGGAATGTTGGAGTTTTATAGTGACAATAGAGGAAATAATGTCAAAATTTCTTCATATAAAGTATGTTGAAAGATAAATCAAGGAGAATGTTTCAAATGAAGTATAAAAATGATTTGGGTGTGGAAAATAATTCACGAAAAAATTAATTCCAAAGTGAAAGTGAATGGTTCTAATAACACAATAGATGAAAATAATCATATTGTTAAGACATCATAAATAGTTGAATGTTTTATATATGTAATGTTTGGGAATTATTGAAATCAATGCCCTAGTTAGAAATATCATGAAGAGAATTGGAATGTTTGTATGATTAATGGTTATATTTTTTATGATGAAGAGACTTTGGATGATGTATGAGATGGAAGAAGTGTTATGGAATAAAATGATGAATCCTAGTTAATGGTTTAAAAAGTAAGTGGAATGATTGATTGTTTATGTATTATAATTAAATAATAATGTTGAAAAATAAATTTTATATTATTATGAAATAATAAAATATCTAAGGATTAAACCACTGTAGTTATTCATTATGTATTTGAATATGTATATTGAATGGTACTGTTAACCATGAAAAGTGATTAAGGTGTTAAGGTGATATTTTTTATGACACAAGATTAAGGGAAATATAAACATTAATTCTTTCATGGTTTTGGGATAATATCGAGATAAAGTTTTGTTTATTTGTGGTAAAATAAACAGGATACTATTTATGGCCTTGGAACAGATTAGTAATATGATGAAAAAGTTGATTATGGATTGAGTTTATAGAATTTTAGGATTTATGGTATGAGTAAAGAGTTAATTTTTTAATGGTTCTAGGGTAATTTAGGTTATTTAAATGTTCAAATAGAATACATGGTAATGATTTTCACAAGTTTGGTTTGTGACAATTAAGTTCTACATAAATATTTTTGGGGAACTAATGACTAGTTTATTATGAAAATTTGGTGAATTTCAATCAAAAGTTTTGAATTTTAATTTTTTATAAGGTTCACAAGGGTAACAATTGATGAAATTTTTTATATTGAACTTTGGATTCAGTTTTAGATATGAATTTATTACCTAACCGTGTCAATATTTATGCATATTTTATAACCTCTTATAACCATTTTTTAATGATAACTAGAGAGAAGGAATGACTTGTCATCCCAATATGAATCTTATAATCCACTAGTTCTTCAACCATTACATTTTCAACTTTATTTATTGAGAAATAAATGAAGCATAAATTGATCAAGGGCTAAAAATAGAGTGAGATAACAATTATGAGATGAAATCAAGTAAGTATACCTTTTTGAATGATTTTGAAATAAAATTATATCATATTATCATCAATTATAAATATATCAATGACCTTTTTCAGATGTATTTAGTCAATTGATCTTTGGTCATTAACCTTTTAATATCCTTGTTCTCTATCAGTCTCCATCAAAACTAGATAATTATAATTCTCATCCAATTCAATATTGTAACATTCCAATAAAATTATCCTAATAAGAATCCTAGTTTTGCGGTGATATTTACCTTTTACTTTCCCTCTTAGTAAGTGATGTTTTATTAACCATTTTTATGGGGTGGGTTTCTATAAAAAAATTCCAACCTCCACCTAATATTCTTCAAGTGTAATTTCAAATTGCAAGAATATGATTTTTTTCTAAAATTATTGATCATATCTGGATAGAATCTTTTCAATTATCTATTCCACAAAATACCTCTCAAGTTCATCTTGTGTTCCTTGTATCTATATTAAGGAAGTTCACACCTAATAATTTACATTTACAACACTCATAAGTCATAAAACTGGAGAAAAATATTTCTTATTATGAAAAGATGGTAAATATTCTTTATCAAAGAGATACATTTCTATGAAATATGATTACTCACCAAGTTATTTTTTTGGGGAGAAACCATAAATTTGGGGAATCTATGTGGCAACTTGATGATGTGATGCAGAAGGGGTATCCTCATATGTTTTTATTTAAGTAATAAATTTCAAGTGTGAAATTAATTTTAAGGGGGGTTGAATTTCACACCCCAAGACTTTATAGTGTGTCTTTTTAAATATATTTAATTTATTTGATAGTTTACATTTCATGAAATACTAAGCATAAATGAACCACAACATACTATTGACAAGACTGTTATAAAATATCCCTTAAATTGGTGGGCATGGATAAGATTAACTATAATATAATATATATATTAATATCATGTTCAATACAAATTTATTTATTCTTTGAATATAGACACAAAATATGTAGTAAAGTCATTTTATTCTGAATATATATATATTTTCTTTAAAAAGTGATTTTTATGGATTTATATGAGAAAATAAATATAATTAATTTTATACAATTTTTTGGAAATTTATTTGATAAAATTAACATCATTTTTTATCCATCATTTTAATATTTTCTTTGGATAAATTTTTTAGAATTTTCTAAAAAGTTTAATTTTTTAGTAAATAGTAAAATATACATAAATTTTAAATCCCTCATTTTTCTATATTTAAGCCACTTTATGATTTTAAATACATCTGAAATTAACAAAATTTAATTTTAGTTATCTATAATTTAATTAGTTAAATTTAAAAAATCTTAATACCTTATTTTGATATAAGTGCATTTTTGGGCTTAAAACACATTTTTTAAAAAAACTATTTTTTATATTTTGATGGTTTAATTTAAATGTAATTTTTCAAATTATATGTTTTAGATTTTAAAAAATGTATTCCCTATTTGGAATCATAAGGTCTAAATTATTTTATATTTTCATTTTCATTTTAGGCATAAAATATTTTCCATGGTAAAAAATATTTATCACAGTATAGGTAAAATGTTATAGAAAATTAAATTTTAATGGTAAAATAATAAAATTACAAAAAACTAAGATATTAAATGATTGTTTTATGTGTTTCTAAAACATATGAATCCCTTGTAAAATTAATTATCATCAAAATTTATTTAAATTAATTCCACCCAATTGTGGTTGGATTTAAATACAAAATAATCATTTTTTAATCACTTAAGCGCACCCCTCAACAAGTATAAATATGAATCCTTAACATCCTCCATTTTCCACAAAAATGTTGAAGATATTCAAATATCTATGAAAACCATGATTCCCCACTCTACCAATGTCCAAGTTTTACTAGTCTCACCCAATGACTAATTCCATGTTCCTTAAGGGGTCCTTCAAGGATGTGATATTCAAGAGGTAACATTCTCAAATAACCTCTATTAATTTATTTTAATTTTGTACCTTATATTCACCTACTTCACATATCAAATCATAATAACTTCATTATAAGTTATATATCATATTTTCATATTTTTTATGGAATATATTCTATCCACCCATTTTCTGATATCCTTCTATTCAAAGAAACAAAACTATTGTCCAAATTATGGCAGGTAACCATCTCTATGGATAATGATATTTCATTTTATATGACTGATTTAAAGGATATTGTTAAATCTATTCCTATGGTTGAATCATATTTTAATAGGTTTATTATAACTTATTTCATATTTTGTAACTTATATATTGACAGAATATTAAATAAAATGAAACTACTTTATGATGGTTGGAAAAAACAATGCAATGAACTAATCATTTGTCATTAACATTTAATCAAATAAATCATCATCATACCAAAATGAAAAATGAAATATTTTACCATTTAAAAAATTTTAATCTAATGAGTACCATTTCATTTCTATTTTTGTAGTTTTATTTCTACATTACAAGAAAATTCATAATTATACACAAATGAACTAACCATAAAACCATGAAAAACTCACCTGAAATAATGAAAATATTGAAATATTATTAATGATTGGGTGGTAATATTTTATAAAAGGATCAAATAAAGTATTATAAATGTGTTAGTAGTTATATAAAGAATTAATAAAATTTCATAAAAATGTATACATGAGGTTAAAGTATAAAAAACTAAAAGGAAGCGCGAGGTAAGGGTTTCTCGTCTCACTTTTACTTTTAGGAGATATATACCTTATTCACAAATTTTTTGTTTTGTGTGTTTTATATAATGAACTTTGATATATCATATCATTAATATAATTATATTCATGGTATTCAATGTTTCATTTGATAATTATTACATTTATGGGGAATATGATTTGACTGATTACAAAGTTTTAAGGGATTTCTTAACTCAATATCCATTAATTAGGTTAAACGTATACTTAATGTGTTGTGTAATGATAATATTATGTTTGAATTGAATTTTTATTATCTTATGTTTTATTTAAACTTGTATTATTTGTATTTAAATATGATACACATAATCATTTCATTTGATTAATTCTTAATTCAATGATATGATATTTATAAGGGATATTCTTTTAAAAATTATCTCTCTAAAATTTTCCTTAAGACTCTCTTTTATTCGATTCCCATGTTTTTCTAAATTGTTTTCAAAAATTCTTTCTATAATATCTTATTAATAATAAATTTATTTTTTACTCATGTTTTACTTTTTACAAAATCGTTAGAAAATATTATTTTCTCATTCTTAAAATGAAATTTTTTGTGACTTTTTGACGAAAAAAATAGAAGCAATATGTTTTTAAATTTATATAGTATGAGAGAATTTTACTAAAATCTCAAACCCTTGATGATTTTATTTTTAAACAAAATTGTGTAGCTGTTTAAAAAAATTATTTGATAATGGATGTGTTCTTTTTCAAGAATTATTTCAAATGATATTTCAAAATTATTTTTCATATAATATAACATTATTAAATTTTACTTATACTTTAATGGGGATATTTTTCAAAGGTACTATCCTTATTCTCATTTTTTATTCGTTTTTTCTTGTGATGGAAATATATTTATGAAACCCATTTCTTTTCATGGGTTCATATATAATGAATGATTTATGTTCTTGTGGAATATATATGTTTGATTATCATTATGTGACACATTATACCTATATATCCATCCAATTCACTTTGGTGAGGCTTTATATCTCATTAGATAACAGTGGAAAACAAATCAATGTGCTAGATCCACAGTGGGAAATAGTTGTATCCTAATATATTATGGAAAATAAGTGCATCTGGATCTACTTTGGTAAACATATGTGTCTTGATCCACTATGTAGATTGCCTTGGTATTTAACCTTGACATGTGTCATTTTTTTCTATATTTATGATGGTAAAAAACGTTTCTGACAATATATTATGGATCAGGATTGATTTATTATGATTTATGACTCTTATAGTTCATGTTTTCAGAAATAATAATATTTATTACATGAATCATGTATATTATCTTTGAAATGTTGGGTATGAACATTGTAAGTTATTATCATAATCACATGACCCTATTCTTATCTTATGAATTCATTTAATTTTGGACTTATATATCTGTTTTTTATCCTTACCAATCATCTGAGATCAGCCTTTATTATTTTTATTTTACCCCATATATGTAGAAAGGTATTAAGTATGATATGTTGAAAATGGTTCTAGTTATGAAGTAATAATCACGAGACATTGTAGATGTTTTATTAACCAATTTTTTATGTTTCCAAGTTTCTAAAGACTCTAAAACCATTTGGTTTTGCCATGGTTTTTTACTGTTTTGTAATAAATACTCATCTATTTAGATTCAATATCTCTTTATGAAAATAATGGGTCGTTACAGATTTTGTTAAATATTCGAAGCATATAAGTATTAATTAACTTAAGATTTATGGATATTTTCATTAGTTGATGATTTTATGTTTGATAATATGTTTAAAATCTTAAACTTCCCTTTTGTAAAAAATGTGTGGTAAGGATATAACGTGATTAAAGAAATTTTTCGAAAGCATTGATGGTAATACAACCTAATGGTTTAGTATATGAAAGAGTTATTTTAGGAATAATATCTTTACATTTTTTGGAATTAATATTCAAGATGTTGTTAAACATTATGTTTTGTTATATATTTATTGTTGTAACAATTATGGGTCATCAAAATTTTTGAACATTAAAAGAATTATATTTAAATAATTTTCAGAAAAGGTAAACCCGTATGTCAGGTGAAAACTCATAATGTTTGGAAAGGTCTCAAGGCTTGAACCCACAAAAGAATAATGATAAGAGTTTAGCAGGTACTACTAACCTATGTGATGTAATGGTTAATATGTTATAATTTTTAGATAAAATATTTTCAAAATAAAGATTATCGATGATAAAGTGGTGTTACTATTGGCATTTAGAGGTTAATATGTTATATTGTGTAACTTATTCTAACCTTATTGGTTTTAGAAAATAGTTAAAGATATACTAGAAGACCTATAAATCATTTATCTATTTGTTTATTTATTAAAAGTGAATTTTATTACTTAAGGCTTAAAAATTAATTTTTTGATATTCAATTCTTAGAGTAAGTGATGAATTTCAAATTGATCTAAGAACAATCAAAGGATGAAATTTTGATTATGAAAAAAATATATCAAGGAAGTATATTTCATTATATTCTTAAACAGTAAAACAATTATTCTACTTTAAAAAAGTTTCTTAAAACAAAAATTTTATCCTATAACCTTCATATCTGATAAATCAAATGGATTTTTAAAGCATCAAATATTTATGGTTTTTAAGTCCTTAACATTACATTTTTCATTAACTTTATTGTGATCAATTTCCTCTATCACTCTCTATATTTATTTATGATTTTCTCCCATTTCCATATCATCACTTTCCACCAATGTTCTCTTAATCAGAAACCTAGTTATGTGTTATTTGTTATATCTTCTATACTCCAATTTCTATTATATTAACAGTATTTTTTATAAACCCTTTTTATTTTGTGGGTTTTCAAGAATGTAATTTTAAAATATTAAACCCTTAATTTCGTAGAACAAGATCTAATTTAGGGGATTAAGTTTATTTAAGGTTGGGAGAATGTAAAACAACAAAATTATAAAATAAGAACATTTTATTTGATAGCATTTGTGACATGCGACAAAAATATTAAAAAACCCATGAAATATGTTTCTTTAAATTCAATCTCTTTGATAGCTTACAGAACATGCATCCACAAGTCTAAATGAACTGTAATATAGTATACCATTATAAACTAGTAGTTAAATTAATGGGTATGAATAGTAATAACTAAATTACTAAAATTATATGTTTTACAAATGTAAAAAAAATTCATTTGTTATCTATTTATGAGAAATAAAATAATAAACACATAAAGGAAAAAATAAATGTTCTCTAAAATATGTATTTTTTCTAAAAGGAAATTTAGTCATGCTTTGAGAAAATATTTTAAAATAATTGTTTACCTATTTTTGAATATTTATTTTATAAAATTAACATTATTTTTTAAATTATCATATAAAAATTATTTAAGGGTGAACATTTTAGATTTTTCTAAATTGTTTCATTTATAGATGAATAGTGAAAAATATTTATTTTTATTGAAAACTATGTTTTCGTTTGAACAATTCACAAGGTTGAATTAAATTTTAAATTGGGTTTTTAAAAAAATATATTAAATAATATTAAAATTTAATTATTTGATGTTATTTGAATAAATTTTATAATGTATGTTGATATTAAAACATTCTATACTATATAGAATTTTCAATTTCAAAACCTTTTTCTTCTCCGCGCCTATGGGTATATTTTTAAATTGGATTCTACCACCTCTGGGAATGTAATTTTTATAAATGGATCAAATATTTTTGTAATGGCCCGGACCTCTCTGGCCCATTCCTTGTCAAAAAGAAGGTCATGAAGTGTTTTAGAGGGTAAATGGACTTTTCCCACACTTTTCTGAATTTTGAAACTACACGTCGTGTAGTGTGAGTACATGTCATGTACCCCCTCTATGGGTATACCCCATGTTGAAAGCCGTGTCCTTGCCATGTGAAATAAATGAGTACACGTTGTGTATCTCATACTACACTCTGTGTAGTCCCTCCCCGCGTACGTGTTACCCTCAAACTGTGTGTTGACCAATCAACGACCATGTGTCGGGTTGGAGTCGTGTCCTTGCCATGTGAAATAAATGAGTACACACTGTGTATCTTATACTACAGGCCATGTAGTCCCTCCCCACGTGCGCGTTACCCTTAAACCGTGTGTTGACCAGTCAATGACCGCGTTCTGCGTTGAAGGCCGTGTTGGAAGCCACGTGGTGACCGTATGAAATGGCCGAGTACACGCCGTATACTAGGAAGTACACATCGCGTACTTTAGTTTTTCTCTCCTATAAAAGGAAGGGCCCATCCTCCTTTTCAACTCGCTCCTCTCCTCCCCATTCCCTCAAGCAGAGCTCTCCCAAGAGGCTCGAAGGATCTTTTCTTCCATAACTTCTTCGTTCGAGCTCCGATTTATGATCCGTCAGTGGCCACGGGATCGTAACGATGAGGCGGAACTTCTGAGATTGGATCTACTATCTTCTTTTCATCCATTCCTTACCAGACTCTACCCGATGAGGTTTTTCTGGGATTCGACAGAAGCGACGGATGCCGACGAACGTCTTCTAAAGTTGATCTGTGGGAGTGTTGTGACCAGAACCTATGGAGGTAGGGATCTTACCTTCGTCTCTCTAAATTGTGCATCATGCAGGGTGAGTTTCCTCTTGTTTACATGAATCACTTTTGAACCGGTTTAATGAAGATAATAACTGGATTATATAGTAGGGATGAGAAGTTTGTGAATGAAGTTACTTTATTTATATCCTGTGATATTCTGTTGTGAATTGAATAGGCTTATGCATACTGAAAATCACGCTCGTTGGGGGCCTTGTCTTGTGCAATTAAATGTTGCCCTATCTTTCTAGACCATTTATGGATGGAAACTTTGTGGAATGTGGGAATTGGTTAATCACGTAAAGTTGGATGATTAAATAAATAACCGGAACCCTTGTGTGATCACCCCGGCTGAACAAAACTAAAATAATAAACATGTGCGTGCTGGTTAGGGTTTATTTATGTGAAAGGGGGGTGTTTGTGGGATGTTGTGGATCGGGTGAGCAGCGGGGTTGCGGTTGGCTTCGTTGTGGGTTGGTGTGAATGCTATATTAGTGATGGGAAACAAGGCTGCGATAAATGGTATCAAGGGATGATGATGTACGGGTTTCAGTGTGTTTGTGGTTATGGTGGTTGGTAGCGGGGCTGCAGTGATGGTTTTGGATGTGAACGAACTATGGGTTGTGAATAATAAATAAAAGTGGAAGATTTAATAAATGGTGGGGCATTTTAATGGAACAAGAATAATAATCAATGGGGTTGGTTGGTTAATAATGAGGGATTGGTTTGTGTTGCTTGTGTTTTCCTAACTTGATTTGTGGAAGGGAGGGATATGTTTTATGAACGATTAATATGGTTGGTTGTGGATATTTTCCCAATATTTAAGGAACTAATTATGTTGAAACAAGAAAACCTAAATGGGCTTGGGATTGGTTGTTGTATGCATGATTTTATATAGCAGTGCTGAGGCACGTGCTCAGTTTCTCTATTTAGAATTCATAAGTTGGGCTGAGTGTTTGTTATATATTTATATATCTATATCTTTGTTTTTTGTCGCACCTCACCCATGTTGAGAGCTTAGTGCCGAACACTACCATTTCATGTGAGAGGGTGTTTCCCCCTTAGTTACTAGCTTCTTCCTTCTCCTTTTTCCATAGGTTGTGATGGCTTAAGGAAACCTTACACCTAAGACTCTTCATCTAGGTTTCGATTGGGGTGGTATTAGCCCAAGAATCTTTGGGCGGGTTTACTTTTTTCCTAAGAATCTTCCAGATGAGGCCCAAGAGTTTGAGGGTGGGATATGCAGTTGTGATTCCCAGGTGTGTGCAGGCGTGATATGCGGTTGTGAGGCCCAAGTGTGTGCGGGTGGGATATGTGGTTGTGAGGCCCAGGTGTGTGAGGGTGGGAAGATTTTGGTTGCGTTAGGACGTTCGTTGTTAGGAAGAGCAGCTGTCTTGTGGGAAATGGTGTGGGGTACCTAATACTCTTGTTCTGAAATACTACTACCTGTTGATTTGTGTTTTGGTGAGAATGGCTGGTGAGGTTGGGTGGTTATAATTCCTTGATAGGTTTTGGTTTCTTCTGTTTTTCTCACGGTACATTAGGATGTCTCCCCACTTTTGCATGAGAGCTTTAGGTTTCACTACTGAGTATACTTGTATGCTTACCCTACATTTACTTTTAGGTTTCCAAGAGGAATACCAGGGTCATGCGGGACCCTACTAGTCAGAAAAGTTGGAGTTGTTGGAGTTGTTGTACTCTTTTTTCTTTTGGTATTGTACTTTTGAGCTTTCTTTTACTTATACCTTGTTTCAGAACTAATTAAAAATGCATGTGGGATTGGTTTGGGTTTATTTACTTGTCTTTCCTTTCTTTTTCTTTTGGTGGTTGACTCATCCTATTTTTCGATCTTAAATAAATAAAAAGGGTAATGCCTCCCATATTGTGAAAAACTCATACCCTTGGTGCTAGTCGCCACCCTGAGGCCTACTGGAGGCGGGACTCAGGGGGTCATTATCTCTCTTTCACCAATGCCAGCTTAGGAGGGTCGTCTTTGGTGGGAGGGGGTTATGATAGAATGGTATCAGAACTTATGGTTGAGAGATAGGATGGAGTCTGGAGTTAGTCACAGTGAGTATTTCATGGGATGGTAGGGAAACAGTGTTGGATGATCTTGGTGCGTGACATAGGCCAGGGAAAACTGGGTAGGACAATAGATTTTAGGGGCCCTCGTGATCCGATGCAAGGACTCTGAGCCTACCGAATGACCAAAGTTAGACTACATTGATTATAGGGTAGAGACCCTAGGGAACGTACATGCATCATCATGATTGTGTTTTACTTGATTTGGGTGTTCTGGGAAAGAAATTGAATAAAATGATAAAATGAAACGTTGAGAAATTCCCTTACTACTTGGGCTTAGGCGATCCTTGTTTACCGTACAGCTATGGCCCCTGGATGTCATCCCTGGGTGGCTCAGACAGCCGAGACCCAGCAGATTCAGGCAGTCGATCAGTTGAGGATTGACCACGAGGAGAAAGATAACCAGTGGCAGAAGACTCTCTGTTCTTTCCAGCGACAAACCCTCAAGAAGTACGAGGGTAGTACTTCGGATATGGAGACATAGGGGTGTCTTGAATAGCAAGGGATAGCTATTACATTGATCCATGCTCTGAGGGAGTAATGGGTTCCCCTAGAAGTTAGTCAGCTGAGAGGTGCGGCGCGGCAGTGGTGGACACTCTACCTCGAAGAGTGGACAGAGACAGAGGTTCTGTGGGCTGACTTTGAGAGGGAATTCTTAGAGGAATTACTTTCTTCCATGATCAAGGCGGAGAAGCGGAAGTAGTTACTCTCCCTTTGGCAGGTGATTATGTTAGTACGAGAGTTGGGGATCAAGTTCAAGGATCTCCTACGCTTTTCTCCGGATCTCTTTCCGGATGAGGAGTCTCGAGCGAGATGTTTGGAGGAGGCACTTCGTCCTTCGCTCCAGTATGCTTTCACCCCCTACACTCTTCCGATGTACTTGGCAGTACAGAAGAAGGAAGAGGTTGTAGATAGGATGCACTCACAGGGAGGTGCACCACGAGAGGGGATTCCGCTGGGTTTGTCGAAGCAGAAGGCAGTCAGTAGCAGGTCTCTTGTGACAGGACCTTCCAGGTTCAGGCTAGTAGGGAGCAGGCCTCGGCAGTTCCAGTTCAGATATTCAGGTCCTCATCCCTTTTTCACGTGCCCAAGAATGATGTGTTTCTCTTGTGGGGGTCTCGGGCACATTCGGAGTCGATCCCTGACCCGAGCTCAGTACGGTGGAGGTGGGAAGGTTCAGCGCCCACCTCAGTAGCACCGGTTGTCGGTGAGGCCCTTCCAATAGCAGCAGGACCCTGATCCTCCGAGGGAAGAATTTGCAGGAGGAGGCCGACCTTAGGGTGCACCTCAGGGACCTCGACCAGGGCATGGTCGGGGATGTGTTCGACATCATATATGTCACGACCCATCCTCGGGGCCCGTGCCGTGACTACCCCAAGCTCGCCTTCCATAGGCCAGGGGCTAGCGACTAGCACCAAGGCATAAATTCCCGATAAAAAGGGGAAGGAATTGCCTTTGTAAAGAAAAAAAACACCACCGAGAAAGCAAGCAGAAGAAGTAAACACTAAGTAAAAGCTGGTACAACAGTAAGTGCGGAAAGTAAGTGGGCCAGTATACAAACCCAAACAAAAAGTAAAGTACAACTGGAAAGGGAAAACAACAACTGAAAAGTAAAGCCGCAACGACGAGTTGTCCACTGAAAATCCCACCTGAAGGGTGAGTACAGATGGCCTCCTCTGCTCCTTGGGTCCAACTGACCGCTCCGAGTACGTCCCGTCCAGTGGTCCACCTCCAAGCACGGTCCTACTCCGCAAGCCTCATCCACGATCAGTGATGTCGATCGTCTGCAACCAACACAACGTAGTGTGGGCATAGCTCGTGCAGGGGTGAGTATAAGATAATCAGTAGGGACCCCGAGACCCCCGAAGGTCTCCCTAAATCCACAAAAGAAAATCCTAAAAGTAAAGATACAATCACGAAGTAACATCCGACACTGCTTAGGTATATGCACATACATATACCTAAGTCTTCAATTCTCATTCGGCTCCAACATCCGAGCTCAAGTACAACCCAGTCCACACAGGAAAGTAAAACGTAAATCCACACAGGATAGCACAACACAATCCACATAGGAAAGAAAAAAAGGATTCATCTCACACAGGTTTACTTCTTCGTATGACGATAGAGATGGTCAGATATATCCACTGATTCATCTAAGTCGTCGGACCCACAAAGGATCGATAGGTACTTACCCCCGCAATGACCCCCAAAGGATCTGACCCACAAGGATCAATAGGTAACTAACCCCCGCAATGACCCACAAAGGATCTGAGCCACAAAGGATCGATAGGTAACTAACCCTCGTAAAGACCCACACAGGATCAGACCCTCACAGGATCTGTAGGCATTGGCTCACACAGAACCGCTGAGCGCTGACCCACACAGGATCGGTAGCACTGATCCACATAGGATTGATGAGTGCTGTAGTCGTCATCGTCTAATCCACTGAGGATCTCTGTGCAGTCGTTGTTGTAGTAGTAGTCGCAGCCAGCTCTAGGGTTCCCACACACAGCAAGCTCATTCGGGAGGGTCCGCTCCACGAGCCAAGAGGCTGATACATCAACTAACACATAGTCCAGAGTTGATGTATCCAAAATTTCTGTATCGTCAATAGGAACTCAACGTCGCAGACGATGCGTCAATCAGACGCCCGGTCTGAGAGTTATTGGCTTTTTCGTCCCAGGGGCCCGGTTGGTTTTTAAGGAAAAACTGACCCAACTACTCCACCTGCGTCCAAACCTCGGGCGGAGTAGGCCAAAATATCTGTCTCACTAAGAGGAATCCAATAAAGTCGACGGCACATCAATCGGACGTCCGGAGCTCAAGTTATGAGCATTTCCGCTCCGAGGGCCTAGTTGGTTTCGTGTACGAACCAACTCGGCCGAACCCAAGGTATTCCGAAACCATTAGTGTGATATGTCGAAACGACCGTCTCGATCCAAGGATCGCATCACCGCTGACGGTGCGTCGTTTTAAGGTCCGTAGCCCATGATATGGGCAAAAGACCAAAGAGGGTCCGAAAATGGGGGTTTCGGGCCTGGACCGACCTGGCCCGAGACCCCCTGGGTCGGCCCGGCTGGGCGCGGCCTGGCCCGGCGGCCCAGCGTACGACACCAGCTAGCTTGGCCGAACGGCCGAGCCGTTCGGTTATGCGGGGGGGGGGGGGGGGGGGGGGGCTGCCCCCCACCGTTAGGAAACCACAGCCCCAATTAAGGGGCCGCTCAGCTGGCCAGCCGGGGGTTTTGACCCCCAAATCTTCCCCTGTCAGGCCGGCCCACCCTGGCCGGCCGGTTCTTGCTCCACCGGACCGGCGACGGCCAGTCCCCTCCTTGCTCGGACATCGGCGGCCCGTCTCCAGCCGCCGGTCACCCTGCTTCACCGCGGCCCGGAACCGGCCGCGACCTTGGTCGTCCGGTGCGGCGCGACGACGCCATGCACTTCCCCCGCGGCCCCGCTCCGGCCTCAGTGTCTTCGGGTTTCTCCGATGACGGCGTCGTGTCCTTGTTCGTTTCCACGGCACGGCGCGACGGCTCCGCGCATTCCATGTCTCACGATCACACGCGGTGCGACGGCACCGCGCCATACTCGTTTCAAACCACAAAGAATCAAACACACAAATAAGGGAGGAGGGTCGGCCGTGTTTGTGCTGTCCGGCCCCCTCTCATTAATCGATAGCATTTGGTCGTCTTTTCACAAAGAACAACAAATTGGTAAACACGAACAAAATAATTAAATAACCCATACCTTGAGCGTAGCTAGAATGGGGGTTCGCCGCGGAAAATGACGTCGCGAGGTGAAGCTCCGTATGTTGACGGAGAACGCCCGAGGAGGAAGTGGTGTCTCCTTTTCTTTGACACGGGAAGAACATCGAAAGAGGGTGTGTCCTCGATCTTTAGAAAAAGGGGTCACACACCGGCTGCGGAGAGGAGAAGAGACGGCACATCGATCTCTTCTTACGGTGACAGCGTTCTTTGTTGAAGTCTTGGTGTTCTTCGTGATGAAGATGAAAACACCCAAGAGCTCTCTCCTCAATTGTCCACACACAACATCCAACCAAAATAAAATAAGGCTCATCCTTATTTTATTAACTCATTCCACAATTCAAAAATTCAAAACCTAATTTAATAAATTGAATTGGTGTGTTGGCATACTTAAAGAGAGGAGAGGAAAAGTCACCCAAATAAAGGTAAGTCTAAAAGTTAAAAGAGTTACACAACTTAAGTGGGGGGGGGTTAAGAGGAGTTATAGAGTTAAGGAAATTGAAAAGGTGGGGGACCGTGTGGGTCCCACCTCACCTTTAATCCACTCAAGAGAAACCAACGATCAGTGGGTCCCACCCTAACTCCTATACTTAGGTTCTAACTCATGGAGAAGAGAAATAAAACTCTTAACAAAATTTTATTTCACTCACACTTAATCCACAAAATTAAACAACTCATATCGAGCAAACGCAACTCCAGAAAAGGCGTTCCTAAGCAATTACCGGTGTTGCGGTTCCATCAGTTCCCTCAGAATTCGATTCCGAGCACTATTTCAAAAGATAGGAATTCCCGCTCATTCGTTCACTGAACATACCCGAGCTAAACTTCGGATAGAAATTCCGGGCACATCGGCCCTCTGAATCATGTGCCGTCAGAAACCGCGTTCTTGTAAAATCCCAAAGAAAATTTAGAAAAAATTTCCCTTGAATTTTACGGGTCTTTACAAGATAGGAAGAGGAGCTGGGCGTGGACAGTTGCACGGAACAGATTTGACAGCTCCGGCAGGACCAGAGGTGGTGTGAGGTACGATTTGTTTGTTCATCACTCTCATTTCTTCGTTGTTTAATTCAGGTGCTTCACACTCCTTTGTTGCACCCGGTCTAGCCCATGCTTTGGTTTTAGACATAGAGAGACTTTCCGTACACCTAGTGCTGAGTACACCAGTTGGAGGCCAGACCAACATATCTTGTGTTTGCCGGGGATGTGGGCTGATGTTGGGACCACATCGATCTATTGGGGACCGTATTTTGCAACAGATTCATCCATACGATGTCATCCTAGGCATCGACTGGTTGTTTTCTGTTAGTGCTGTTATCGACTGCTTCCAAAGAAGGGTCGTGTTCTCTGACGTGGATGGACAACATGTATCTTTTGTTAGCGAGAGGAGCTATCATGTGGGAATCTGACATGTGAAGCATCTCCTTTCCTTATTAGGCGTGTTATCAATGGTTTCCCCTAATACATAGATTATGGATGTCCCAGAGGTTATTGGGGAGTTCCTTTATGTTTTTCCTGAGGATGTTGTGACTCTACCCCCCCCCCCCAATGTGACATTGAGTTCGGGATAGACTTACAGCCTGGTGCCTGTCCGATTTCGATAGCCCCATATTGGATGGCACCTTCGGAGTTGCGGGAGTTGCGGATTCAGATTGATGATCTGATGAAGAAGGGTTTTATTTGACCCAGTGTGTCGCCATAGGGTGCTCCAGTTTTGTTCGTGAAGAAGGCAGATGGTGGTCTCAGGCTATGCATAGACTTTCGAAGGTTGAATCAAGTAACAGTCAAGAACGGTTACCCCCTTCCAAGGATAGATGATCTATTCGACCATCCGAGGGGAGAAAGTTGGTTTTCTAATATCGACTTATGATCTGGATATCATCAACTGAGGGTAAAGGATAGTGACATCTTGAAGACAGCTTTCAGGTGCAGGCATGGACACTTCGAGTTTGTAGTGATGCCGTTTGGAGTTACAAATTCACTAGCTGTGTTCATGGGACTTATGAACCTTGTCTTCCGAGAGTTTCTGGACCGGTTCGTCATTGTGATTATCGATGAAATCCTGATCTACTCAAGATCAGAGGAGGATCACGTTGAGCATCTCAGGGCAGTCTTAGAAGTCCTTCGACACCACCAGCTTTATGGGAAATTTTCAAAGTGTAAGTTCTTGACACACTAAGTACACTTCCTTGGGAACGTATTGTCTCATCATGGAGTGTTAGTGGACCCGTCGAAGGTGGAGGCAGTTGTTTCTTGGGCGGCACCAAAGAGTGTGGCTGAAGTTCATAGTTTCCTGGGGTTGGAAGGTTATTATCAGAGGTTCGTTTCAGGCTTCTCTCAAGTTGCTGATCCATTGAAGGCTTTGACTTGGAATAACCAAGTATTCCTATGGAGCGAGTAGTGCCAGAAAGCTTTCGACTACCTGAAGGACAAGTTGGTTAGTGCTCCCGTACTCAGGTTTACAGAGGAAGGGGTGTTGTATAAGGTGTTTTTTGATGCTTCTAGCCTTGGTTTGGGGTGCGTACTAATGCAGAAGAAGTGTGTGATCTGTTATGGGTCTAGAAAGTTGCGCCCTCACAAGCGTAACTATGTCACCCATGACCTAGAGCTTGCAGCAGTAGTGTTCGCACTGAAATTGTCGTGACATTACCTCTTTGGGGAGCGCTTTGTGGTCTTCTCAGATCACAAGAGCTTACGTTATATCTTCTCCCTGCCTGACCTGAACTTACGGCAGCGAAGATGGGTCGAGTATCTCCAAGACTATGACTTCGAGATCTCATACACTGAAGGTTAGGGAAACATTTTGGCTGATTCGATGAATAGGATGTCACATAAGGAAGTAGTTCGGGAATCTGCTGATGCTTGGAGGGCGATTGAAGAGTTGGCTGCCTTGAACTTGGATGCAAGGGTAGAGAGTGTTAGAGGCTATTTGTTTCAGATGAAGGTAAAGTCCTCCTTGTTGTAGTAGTAGAAGATTCTCAGTGGGGAGACTCCGAGGTGGAAGTAATACGGGATCATATTGATCAGGGAAATGCTCCAGAAGGATGGTTAGATGAGAGCCTACATCAGATGCTTTTTCATGGAAGGATGTTTGTTCCAGAGGCGATGCGTGAGGGAGTTCTCTGTGAGTTCCATAGCTCAGCCTTATCAGTACATCCAGGAGTTTCAAAAATGTACCGAGGCCTGAGGGAACAGTTTTGGTGGCCCGGGGTGAAACGGGTAGCGGTGGAGTTTGTGGCTAAGTGCCTAGTGTGTCAGCAAGTGAAGGCTGAACACCGTGTTCCCAGTGGTTTGTTTCTTCCTCTATATGTCCCCAAGTGGAAATGGGATGAAGTATAAATGGACTTCATCACAGGACTACCCAGAGCTCAAGGTGGTTATGATACTATCTGCGTAGCGGTGGATCGACTGACGAAATCAGCACACTTCTTAGCAATTAAGGAGTCAGGCCTGATGAGTACCTTAGCACAGAGGTACGTAGAAGAGGTGGTGCTTTTTCATGGATTTCTGAAGACTATCGTCTCAGATCAGGATACTCAGTTTACCTCACAAGTCTGTAGGTGGTTACAACATGATTTTGGCACCCAATTATGCCTTAGTACTGCTTTCCACCACCAGAACGATGGGCAGACAGAGCGGACTATCCATATGTTGGAGGACATGCTGTGAGCATGCGTTCTAGATTTCGGAGGGTCATGGGTATGACACTTTCCTTTAGTATAGTTTTCCTACAACAACAGCTTCCACTATACTATTGGAATGGAACTATTTAGGGCCTTGTATGGAAGGCTATATTGCTCACCCATTTGCTGGGTAGAGGTTGGTGAGATAGGTGCTCTTGGGACAGAGGTAGTACCGAGCACCACAGAGAAAGTCCAGCTTGTGTGTGAGAGGATGAAAGTAGCTCAGGACTGACAGAAGTCATATGATGATCATCAGAGGAGGCCCTTGGAGTTCGAGGTGGGAGATCATTTGTTCTTGAAGGTTTCCTCTCGACTGGGGCAACGAAGGTTTTTAAAAGGGAGTAAGCTTCCCCTAGGTCCATTGGACCTTTCGAGGTGATGATGCGAGTCGATGAGGTGGCATATCAACTAGCCCTGTCACCTCAGTTGGAGAAGGTTCATGACATCTTCCACGTCTCCCATCTTTGTCGGTACTTGCACGACGACTCTCACGTTATCGACTGTGGAGAGTTAGATATGGCAGACGATGAGACCTTCAAGGAACGACTAGTCAGAATCAAGGATCTTAAAGAGAAGGTGCTACATGGATGAACCATTCCCATGGTTCGTGTGTTGTGGAGGCATGGCGGCCTCGAGGAGAGCACTGTGGAGTGGGAGGTTCAGATTCACGCTCATTACCTGGAGTTGTTTTGTCTTTTGTTTTTCTTTGTTTCTATGATCTTTTTTTTGATGTCATACTCTGTACCTTTGATATATGGAATGCTTGGCTTGTCAGTTTTGAGACCTTTTGTTTCCTTGTTCTCTGGAAGTGTGTAGCATGTCCGCAAGTGTGGGGAAAGGGAAAAACCTGATCCTTAATCGAGACCCATTAATGCGGATGCGATTGAACCTGTGCAGGCGAGTTAGTGCCACCTAAAGTGGATAATATCTCGACATAGGAGAATGAATTTCCCCAAATCATGTGTTCGGGCAGTGTTTTGGTTTTGTGGTGTTGGGGGTAGTGCAAGTTGAAAAAATCCTAATGTATGGAAGTGGAAAGACCCAATTCTTAATCGAGACACATTAATGAGGATGAGATTAAACCCGTGCAGGCAAGTCAGCACCGCCTAAAGCGGATAATATCTCGACATAGGAGAAGGAATTCCTAACACATATGATTAGGGTTGATGGATGGGTTCCTGTGATAACAAGATCCCTAAGAGGTATCTTGTTGGGTTCCTCTGGGTTGGATTTTGAATTCTCGGGGACGAGAATGTTTTAAGAGGTATCTAATGTAATGGCCCGGACCTTTCCGGCCCATTCCTTTGTCAAAAAGAAGCTCATGAAGTGCTCTGAAGGGTAAAATGGACTTTTCCCACACTTTTCTAAATTTGGAAACTACACGCCGTGTAGTGTGAGTACACGCTTTGTACCCCCTCACCGGGTATACCCCTTGGTGAAGTCCATGTCCATCCCATGTGAAATAAATGAGTACACACCGTGTATGTCATACTACACGCCCTGTAGTCCCTCCCCACGTATGTGTTACCCTCAAACCGTGTATTGACCAGTCAACGGGCATGTGCCGTGTTGGGGCCATGTCCATGCCATGAGAAATAAATGAGTACACGTTGTGTGTCTTATACTACACATCGTGTAGTCCCTCCCCGCGTACGCATTACCCTTAAACTGTGTGTTGACCATTCAATGGATGCGTTCCGTGTTGAAGGCTGTGTTGGAAGCCACGTGGTGACCGTGTGAAATGGTTGAGTACACGCCGCGTACGAGGAAGTACACTTCGTGTACTTTTGTTTTTCCCACCTATAAAAGGAGGGTTCCCCTCCTTCTTTTCAACTCACTCCTCTCCTCCCCATTCCCTAGAGCAGAGCTCTCCCAAGAGACTCAAAGACTCTTTTCTTCCATAACTTCTTTATCCAAGCTCCGATTTACGATCCGTCAGCGTCCACAAAATCGTAACGACGAGGCGGAACTTCTGATCTTGGATCTGTTGTCTTCCCTTCGGCCTTTCCTTCCCAGGTTCCACCCGAGGATGTTTTTCTGGGATTCGACAGAAGCGACGGACGCCGGTGAACATCTTCTAAAGATGATCTGGGGGATCGTTGTGACCAGAACATGTGGAGGTAGGGATCTTACCTTCGTCTCTCTAAATTTTGCATCATGCGGGGTGGTTTTCCTCTTGTTTACATGAATCACTTTTGAACCGGTTTAATGAAGATAATAACTGGCTTATATAATGGGGATGAGAAGGTTTTGAATGCAGTTACTTTATTTATATCCTGTGATATTATTTTTTGAATTGAATAGTCTTGTGCCTACTGAAAATCACGGTCGTTGGGGGCCTTTTCTTGCACAATTAAATGTTGCCCTATCTTTCTAGACCATTTAAGGATGGAAACTTTTTGGAATGTGGGAATTGGTTAATCACGTAAAGTTGGATGATTAAATGAATAACCAGAACCCTTGTGTGATCACTACGGTTGAACAAAACTGAAATAATAAACATTTGGGTGTTGGTTAGGGTTTATTTATATGAAGGGGGTGTTTGTGGGATGTTGTGGATCAGGTGAGCAGCGAGGATGCGGTTGGCTTGGTTGTGGGTTGGTCTGAATGCTATGTTAGTGATGGGAAGTGAGGCTACGATAAATGGTATCAAGGGATGATGATGTACGGGTTTCGGTGTGTTTGTGGTTATGGTGGTTGGTAGTGGGGCAGCAGGGATGGGTTTGGATGTGAACGGACTATGGGATTTGAATAATAAATAAAAGTGGAAGAGTTAATGAATGGTGGGACATGGTAGTGGAATGGGAATAATAATCAATGGGGCTGGTTGGTTAATAAGAAGGGACTTTTTTGTGTTGCTTGTGATTTCCTAACATGATTTGTGGATGGCAGGGATATGTTTTACGAACGATTGATATGGTTGGTTGTGGATATTTTCCCAGTAGTTAAGGAACTAATTCTGTTGAAATATGAAAGCCTAAATTGGGTTGGTATTGTTTGTTGTAGGAATTATTCAATATATCAGTGTCGAGGCATGTGCTCAGTTTCTCTGTTTAGATGCCATAGGTTGGGTTGAGTTTTTAGTATATATATATATATATATATATCTATATCTTTGTTTTTTTTCGCACCTCACCCATGTAGAGCACTTAGTGTCGAACACTCCCATTACATGGGAGAGGGTGTTTTCCC
This sequence comes from Viscum album, assembly GCA_963277665.1. Taxonomy (NCBI): domain Eukaryota; kingdom Viridiplantae; phylum Streptophyta; class Magnoliopsida; order Santalales; family Viscaceae; genus Viscum; species Viscum album. The sequence continues at coordinate 1,621,059,977 of OY728125.1, forward strand.
CTTAGTCAATAGCTCCTTCCTGCACCGTCTTCCATAATCTCTGATGGATTAAGGCAACCTTACACCTAATACTCTTCAGGTAGGTTTCAATTGGGGTGGTATTAGCCCAAGACTCTTCGGGCAGGTTTACTTTTTTCACAAGAATCTTTGGGATGAGGCCCAGGTGTGTGCGGGCAGGATATGCGGTTGTGAGGCCCAGGTGTGTGCGGGTGGGATAAGCGGTTGTGAGGCCCAGGTGTGTGCGGGCGGGATATGTGGTTGTGAGGCCCATGTGTGTTCGGGTGGGAAGAGTGTGGTAGCGTCAGGAAATTCGCCCTTAGGAAGAGCATCTAGCTAGTGGGAAATGGTGTGGGGTACCCAATACTCTTTTTCTTATATACTACTACCTATTTATTTGTGTTTTGGGGAGCGTGGCTAGTGAGGTTGGGTGGTTAGAATTCCTTGATAGGTTTTGGTTTCTTCTGTTGTTCTCACGGGACATTAGGATGTCTCCCCACTTGTGCATGACAGCTTTAGGTTTCCCTACTGAGTATACTTGTATGCTCACCCTACCTTTACTTTCAGGCTTCCATGAGGACTACCAGGGTCGTGCGGGACCCTACTAGTCAAGACAGTTTGAGTTTTTGCAGTTGTTGTACTCTTTCTTGTTTTGGTATTCTACTTTTGAGCATTCTTGTACTTGTACATTGTTTCAGAACTATTTAAACATGCATGTGGGATTGGTTTGGGTTTATTTACTTTTCTTTCCTTTCTTTTTCTTTTGGTGGTTGACTCATCCTATTTCCCAATATTAAATAAATAAAAAGGGTAATTCCTCCCATATTGTGAAAAACTCATACCCTTGGTGCTAGTCGCCACCTCGGGGCCTACTGGAGGCGGGACTCGGGGGTCATTATCTCCCTTTCACCAATGCCAACTCAGGAGGGACATCTTTGGTGGAAGGGGGTCATGAAATTTTTTTAGAAATCATTATTTATATTATAAAATGTTTTTAATTTAATTTTTTACCATTATTAATAATCAAATTAGTAAAAATTAATTAACAGTTAAGGTTAAAACTGATTTCCCAAGGGGTTAAACTAAAAGATGAGGGTTAAAATGACCTACCAACTGGTCCAAACCCATTTTATTTCCATATTTAGACATTATAAAATATAAGAGTCTATAATGATATATTATTTAGGCTTTTCATTATACAAATGTTGATCTAATTGAATATTTTTAAAATTTTCATGTAGGTCCTCTCCCCCACTTATAATAGTCAACCCTCTCTCCTCCATTCTTCACACTTACAAATCCACTTGGTTTAAAAAATATCATTTAAAATCACTTACTTACTCCCATAATAATATCATAGATACATTTGTTTTCTCAAAAATTCATCCTATATATGCTTTTACGGCAAACCAAAAGAAGTTCCCCAAAGAAGAGGTAACATTCTTAAACGAGGATTTTCAATTTATTTATTCATCCAACTCCATAAAATATTATCAAATAATGATAATATAATAAAAATAGTATATGCTAGATAATTATTTGTTATTATGTTAATTTAATAACCTATATTTATATCATGTTCCATCAAATTGGACATGAATCTTTCGATCAAGTGAATGGTGTCTACCGCCTCGTGAACTGTTGTAATTCATTTTCTATCAACACCTTTAAACGTGGGATATAATGATAATTTGAACTCATGAAAATTATATTTATGATATTATTATACTTTTTTAATTAAATATCAAATATACCTTCTTAATTTTCATGCCATTAAAAATACGATAACGTCACTCGTGTGTACGATAGATTATTTCCTCACAAAGTGATGCATTTCATTTTTTACATACGCTATACTTAGAATGTAATAAGCGTAAATTTAATGAATTTATGTGAAATATGTGATATTATATTTATTATTTAATATTAATATATCACTCACTTACTTACCCTTTAACCCATTAATGGAATGATAATGTAGCTGGTGCGTATGTACGGCCTACCACCTCCATGAAGTGAAGTGATCCATTCACTATGTTCATATTTAAATAATGATTATAAAAATGTATATAATGAGATAAAATGATATTTATGAAATTAATATAATTTTTTTATGATTTATAGATATCCTATACCTAGTAAATAGAAATTAAAAAAGAAAACACATTTGATAAAACAAGGAAATTAGCCCCTGAAACATTGAATATAATGAAATATTAATAATGAATGAGTGATAATATGCTATAAAAGGATCATATAAGATTTTATAAATATGAATACGGTTCATGGAGGCATAATCTGATTTTTTATACCTAATTTATTTTATATGGTGTATATAGTACCCATTTGAGATTTAATATTATTATTAATTAATAATTCATGGTATTTTATGTTTTAATTTTAACTATTTAATCCAAATGGATTTTGACTTAAAATTTAATAAGTCATAAGGAATTTCATAACTCAATTTCTTTTCATTATGTTATATTACTTATTTATTGTATTTAATATTTTAAGATTATGTGTGTAATAAATTTTAATAATAAATTTTTTCATTTAAACTTTTTGTGTATGTATTTACATTTAATACACATAATTGATTCATTCAATAATTCTCACTTTAACATTATGATCTTTGTAAGAGTTTATTTCACAGTTACATTTTACTTGGGATTGTTTATGATAAAATTTCTTTTGAAGGAAATTATTTGATCATTGGATAATAAACCCATTTAATTGTTTTATCCTATAGTTATTCATGATTTTTTCAAGTAATATTACCATTTTTTCACTCTTTGGTACATAAAATGATTGAGAAAGTGTTTTTAATCCGACTTCATTTCTCTCTTCGGTGGATAATTCTTTTTTATTCCAAATCATTTTTTTAGAAAATGTTTTCAAAATATTTTTACATTTTCTGAATGATTTATTAGAAAAAATTACCCATTTATTACTTTTTACAAATATCCTGAAATAAATCTTCTTGTAACTTTTCGAATGAGGATCTTTTTACCCCTTTTACAATAGTGTAAAAGGAATTTTTTAACTTATACAATATGTATGGAGTTTCTCATCACCATTAAAACTCATTGTTTTAATTATTATTTTAAAAGTTTCAGTGAATGTTTTCAAATAAAATTATTTTCAAAAATATTTTTTGAACTTTTAATTTTAAAAATTATTTTCAAAAAAAATTACTTTCCTCAATAATAATTTTAATGATATTTTTATGGTCTTTCTATTCATTAATGAAACCCTAAATTATAATTATACTCTATTAGGGATATATTGTTTTTATACCATTCTTAATATTTCTATGGATGGTCAATTAACAATTTGACCAAGGAATTTATTGAAGTTCACTTTCTTAATTCATTTTTATAATCATTAATTTTCCATTGAAATATTCACTTTCCTATATTCAATACACATTAAATTTCACCCAAATATCCATATTATTTATCATGTATATAATTATTAATTAAAATTTATATCATTTCAACATATTGTATTTTACTTCCAAAGTTATATGATTAACCATGGATATTATTGTAAATATATATTCCTCACTTGATACTACATTTTTTATAAGAAATATTGTTCATGAATTAAATATATTAGTAGATCTATGAGGAATGATTTTGACATGTAGTTATTTGTGGGGAATAGTTATAGATATCCACTCTATGTATCAATAGTCACATGAGATGAATTGATTTGATAGACTCAGTTAAAGTTGTTTCTAATCAATACCAACCCAACAGTATTAAACTATCTTGAAAATGATCTTAAGAGTACATGTTTCCATGATTCTGAAGATCATGATGTCTAGTAATTAAGTATTTAATTAATTGAGAATATAGTTATTATTATCCATGATATTTTCTCAATGATATTATCTATAGATACATTTTATTCTCAGTTTACTGATTAAATGACATGTGTTTTCATTTAGACATTTTGATTTTACATTATCCAATTAGGATATTCAAGTTATTGATTAAATGGCTTGTGTTTTCATCTATTTACCTTGAAATATTTGTTATTATAGTCCAATTATTTTAATGTAATGTGTTTTTAGTTATTTATCTTGAAATTATTATGCTTATTGATTCAAGATAGCTTCCATTGTACTTATCCCTTATTGAGAAGTTGAGATCAGCCTTATTTTTTTTGTCTCCCAGGAATTCTGAAAGTGTACAAGGAATGATATGAAAAGGTATTATTGATTTAATAATTATATTCTCTAAAAAAATTATTCTATAATTTTTTTCAAATGTAATATTGGAATCATGTATGTATCTATTTTACCATGACTACTAATAAACTTTTTCCTTTGAGATATGATTCCTTGTATATTATGACATTGTAAAAAACTCAAGACACCATATCTGGGTTACTATAGTTTGGGTCATTAAATTTTGGAATCAGGATGGGATATTTATCTTTATAATATAGTGATTCATATTCTATGATTCAAAACTACTGAATTATCAAAGAATAAGGATCCTCATTTTGATTAAAGAAGTTTTTATTTTCCTTGTTTTTCATTGTCGATGAATTTTTAGGGGGAATATTGGAATGGTTGGGAGAAATGTGGAACCCCAATATAAATTATATGTGTATATATTTATTATATTTATTGGTTCCTTGATTTTTAATTGTTTTCGGTTAAACATTTATGAAACATTTTAAAGCAGCACATTTTTGTAAACTGTACCATAAAAGTGTGTGACATGTTAAGGTCTTATAAAATTTTTAATTTCATGGTTACCAAATTTTTAGGTGAACTATCTGGGTATACCCTAAATCCTTCTTGGAATGGGGAATTTTGGTTTTTTGGGTTCTTTTTAATAGCATATTTCCACCACTACATGATATTTGGGGTATATCCATGAAGTTATAATGATGGTTTGGAATGACTACCACTATTAGTGTCTTATATCCATGATATATCAATGATCAATAATATTTTTGAATCTATTATAATAGAGAAATATTTTATTATATTTCTCTTGGAATAAGTTTCTTTTATTCGATAGCTTTCACTACAAGCTACACTTAGTTTGAACGAACCATGTTATATAATTTAAATATTTTTATTTAATTTTAAATATATCACCTTTTTTTAGGATTGGTGGGTAAGATTTAGTCTATATAATTATGAAAGAAATTTTTTTTTGTATATAATAAAATCATTAGGTATCAAATTTTTAGAAATGAAAAAAATAATCAATGGTAAATAGTGATGTTTTTTAATAGTTTTTATGCACATAATGTGTTTTTACAAATTATATTAATTTATACAGATGAATGATTTTGAAGAAAGTAGAAAATTACATAATCTATAAAATGTTTTAATATTCATCTAATGTTTTTTCAAGTCATGGGATAATACAAAATCCATTTTAATTCTTTAAAATACATTTTTCTCATAAATGGTTTTCATGGAATTTTACACACTTATTTAAAAATGAAATTTTGAAAATTAATGGAATTTAAACAAGAGAAATAGAACCCAATGTATAGACCCAAAGCTTGACGTACATGAACATTACATTACTTTTTTGGAATACTTAAAACATGACAAAAACATACGCCAAAAGATCGTATTAGTTTAGTGTCTTTGGAAACTCGGAACATAATCTTCTAATCATGGTGAAAGATCTCCAACATCTCCAATAAAGATCTTTCCCTTTTGGTTTTCTTACCTAAAACCTTTCTTTATATCTTGGGCAAAAGAAAACATAAAAAATGGTGAGCTCAAATGATCATTAAGGGTAAACATAGAGAACATAAAACAATCCATAAACATTTGAATGCAAAAACATGAACATAAAATCTAAACATCAAAATCTTGAGCAAAGACATAAATCTTGGAAGTACGTAAGGCATATAACATAAAGGAACATCAATCATGATAAAATAGCATTGGAATAAAACATTTTATTTTGGAAACCATTAAGCACATGATATGATTTCCATAGTAGCCAAGACATTGCTTCCAAGACCATCGTAGTGGACAAAGTCCCTTTCTGAATCGAGTTCACTCCTCATTCCAGTCATGTATTACTAAATCGGATTAACTTACCATTCCAGTCATGTCTATCTCATGAGATATAAATCTTTACCCAATTAATTGGGGGGATATATAGGTCCCACCCATCTCATAATTAAATCATACTTACGTGTTCCACAACATGATCATAAATCATTCATCATTACCCAAAGAATAAAATGGGTTTCATAAACATCATCCCATGATAACATAATCCATATAAAAAATGGATATAATTTCATCATAATAAAAGTAAAACCATGTAAATAATATAGACATTACACTTTATACATACACATTTGAAATAATTTTATCTTATATGGAAAATGGTTTTGTTAAAACACTTGAAATGAATTCTTGAGGAAAATATCCTTTCTTTTTCAAAATCATTTTATTTTCCCAAAATGCCATGTAATTTTAAAATAAAATGATTTTTTTGAAAATATTAATTAAATATTGTAGAGTAAGCTTCATGAAAATAAGGCGTTATGAAACCATAAAAACACATTCATGCCATATAAGTTAAAAAACATTCTTCTCATACTTTTTCTAGAAATGTCAAAAAGTACCTCATAATGTAGACAAAAGAAAGATTCCTTACATACCATGTAGTAAAAGTCAAAAATAGGTAAAAAGTACTTTAAACATACATGAAACCATTTTTATAAAATAGTTACATGGATGATAAATATAACCCCAGTAAATACTTACGAATAAATAATCTCGGATAAAAAATGATATTGTAAAATTATCCCTTACCTTATATCCAATTTCTTCTGTATGTATCTGAGACTCATGTATAGTGGGTTTAAAAATATTATTAACTTTTAATAGAACCATAGTAATATTTATGATATCATATATGATTCAGTTACGACTTTATATTATCTATTCATTTTTCAATTCTATGTTAAAGTAGCGTTTTGGGTAAAATCTTTTCATTTATCATCTGTGTTTTGACTTGTAATTATTAATATGATTACTTAGACCATGATTACTTAATTCCAGAATATAAAACATGATTTATATATAATATATATTCAGAATATACATATATATTATAGATTGATAAATCGAAAGAAATACACTGTTCATGGAGACGGTAGGTGGTACGTACGCATGAATGTTGTTTTTTGTTTCCATATTGAATTGAATGGAATTAAGTAGATGAAATATATATATAAATTCAGTAGAATTATTATGTAATATATTTATTGGTTACTTATCATATATGCTTTATAATCATTCTTGAATTGTCAACATTGAAATGAATCTCATCACGTCGTGGAGACGGTAATCCGTACGTACGCACGAGCGATGATATCATTCCCATATTTATTGAATGGTATTTAAGTGGATGATATAATATCATAGAATCATTATGGTGTTATAATAATTATATATAGTTATTATTTATACCATTATACCCATCCAAGTATGGTGGTGGTGTAAAAACTGATTACACCACGGCGTGGAGACGGTATTCCGTACGTACGCACACGCGGTGATTTCGTTTTCCATAGGATGGATAGAAGGTGAAATAGGGTTGTTTAATATTTATTATAACATATAATTATATAATTAATACTGATGTTATCACTTTATAATGAAACAACTAAATAAGAATAAGTAGAAGAAGAAAGAAACTTGAAAGAGTCTGTAGAAGAGATTACCTCTTCCTCGATGCACCTCTTTTAAACTTCTTCTTAGAGAACTAGAGTTGGTATTTTGAGAAAACCAGAAATTCTATGATGTAACTAGAGAGGTTTATAATAGTAATTGTCAGGGTTTGTCCGAGCTTCAAGGATCAAAATGGTGTGAAGAGAAGAGGGAAGGGGTGCCCTTTTTATAAGGGAGGAGAGGGGCACCTTTGGAAAAACTTAAAATATTATTTTATAATAAAGTCATATTATGTTTATAATAGCTCCAAATTGATTTATTTAGAATATAAAGTGGGTATGTGTCGCAATCCTCTCAACCAATAGGTTTTAGACAAGTTTAGGTTACTATTTTAACCTTATATTTTAGATTTAACTCTATGTTAAATAATTTAACTTTTACTGGGTGTCCTTGTTTTCTTACACTATATGGTTAATAAACTTACAAAAAAAAAGCCAAACTAACCCCAAGTAATTAATTATTAATATATATAACCTTTTCTAAGTCATTTGGCTGAATCGTAGATTTTTTGAAATATAATTACAATTAATAATATAATATTTGTTTTAAAAGCTATTTTATGCCAATTTTGACACTATTTGGTAATTGATTTTGGTGAAAATCATAAGAGCATGATTAGTTCAAAAAAAGTTAATTAAATAACTAATAACTTGTCATATTAACCTATAAAATTAGTTTAATTCATAAAAAGTCTCAAATTACATTTATTTTGGTATTAATAAAATCAATTATTTTAATATTTCATTATTTAGGTAATTACTCCATCACCATTGTGTCATAAATAAATTAAATTATTTAATTTTTAAAAATTATAAATAAAATACCATTATGTAGGAAATCATTTTATATTTCTAATGAATATTTATAGTCGAATTTATCTTATTTAATACCCTATATTAAAAAAAATTTATTTATTAAACATTGATTTTAACTATTTTAAGACTTATTTAAATAAAATAATAATAAATGTCCTTATCTAATCCAAGTGGACCTAAAGGGAAATATTTTATTCCTAAGGTTGTTTTTGGTCGAATTACACTTATCCAATAGAATTAGGACATGTGTTAGGGTAATAATAATATCATTTTTATCCTTAATTACCCAGTTTAATTTTAACTGTGGTAAATAAAAGTAAAAAGTGACTATTCACCAAAAATTATTTTTATCTTATTGAACCACATTTTACTCCTTGATATCAACAGTTTCTCTCGAATTTTCAAAATTCCACTCACAGAAGTGGTAAAATTAATTTTTATATAAGTTTGCAAAACGCTCATAGGAGGTAGGTAAAAGACGGTGAAAAGTTCAATAAAATTTTTATATATCTAAAATTATTATAAAATGACTCTAATGAATTACATTGAACATATATAGGTATTATGTATGAATTTTTACCTAAAATAAATTTAAATAAAATAAATATTTATTTAAATAAAAAGTTGGTTTTTAAATAGTAACCCAATGTTTTCACTATTCATAAAAAATTGAAATTTTTCAGAAAAATACCAAAAATTCACCCTAGGATAATTTCGATATTATGAATCCAAAAAATATGTCCATTTTGAAAAATAAAATTTTAAAAAGTCATTATTACTATTCATAACGGCTAATTAATATAATATTTTAATAAAATATCGCTGTTTAGTGAAACTCAGTATTGCGTACAACACACGGTTTCATGGAAGGTCGTGATTGCGTGTAAAGCAAGCCAAGTCAGGGTTGTGTGTAGTGAAAGATTCCTTTGTTGTTGTGTATAATATAATCCAATTGTATTTCATTTATAAATTGAATATATATATATATATACACACACTCAATGTTGCGTAGAATAACATCTATCAAACGAAATTGAAATATTGTGTAACACGAGCCAAGAATAGTGTTGCATATATGGTGTTGCTAATAGAACAAGATACTTTGGGTGTCACGTACAACACAAGAAATCAATGAAATTAAAAAAGAATAATTCTTATAAAATCTCAGGTTGTTACATTCTACCCCCCTTAAAATGAATTTCGCCCTCAAAATTTGTCGGGGTTATAAATGGTTTACTACTTGAAAGTTTCTTTCATAGAAACTCACATCGTAAAAAGGGATACCAAAACATAACTTTATAAACTAAAGTATGAAATGTAATGGTTACCCAAATTAACTCATCACTAGGTTTCCACATAAGAGAACATAGGTGAAAATATGGATATGGAAGAAAATCTAACCATCACGTTCTGATGGAGAGTGGTAGAGAACATGGATATGAAAAAGCCAACAATCACAAAGCCATAAATTTGTGATAATCTATGGTACCATTTGATTCACCAGATATGGGGGCACTAGGACAACATTTTTAGTTTTCTAGATCATTCCCCTAATGCTGAAGAATTTTAATTAGAAGAAATACTTACTTTATTTAGGTACAATCTCACCGTTGTTCGTGCCTTCAACAATTTCCACTTCATCTCTTAAATAAATTAAGTTGAATTGTTCTTCCGTGAAGTGCTAGCAGATCATGCGATAAAATGATAGGTCATTCCATCTATCTCAAACATAAATTTATCAATAATTATATACATAAGTCCATCTACAGTGTGATTAATTGTATATGGTTCCAAAAATGGACTTATACTTCATCTATCATACCACTTAATAAAATAAAACTAGTTTCTACTAACCAAGGACTTCCTATAGGCCAATGGTAGGCGATAAAGGCCTGTCACACTTTGGTTGTGGGTTCGATTCCCACAGCCTTGTTTGGCACGGTGGGTTGTCTCCCATCCTATGGGTTGTCTTTTTTCTAAAACTACACTATTATAACATTCCAGAAATAGTATCGAAAAAATTTATAGCCTTAAAAAATTGTATCTGATGTCCAACTTAATCCATTCCAACCTTTAAGCTTATCGAAAATACTTATGTCCAATCTTATAGTATAAAGAAAACGATTACTAGAAATGTAATCAACCAAGCATGTGAATACCATACTTTCTCTCCCATATAAGATATATCTTGTTGGTCACATTCCAAACATGTGAATACCTTAATCATGTATTATCTTGAAAAATGAATACCCATTGAACCTTGGAGAAAACATGAATGCTGTCAAAAGTTAACTCTTTCCACATACCAAAATCCCAAAATTTCTATATACTCAAACCATGATATCACATTGTCCATATATCATCCATGATCTCATCAATACTATAAAAAATCACATTATCTCCTTATCCCTTCATTATTCGCATATCATCTATTTTCCAAAAATATATGAATTAACCTTTCATGGTTACCAAAACCATTCAACATATACTTTCAAATACTTTAGGAAACATAATAGTGTAATAATCCTTACATGTTTCTTTATTCTATAGTACCATTACCTATACAACATAACTCTTGATAAACATAAATCATTCCACTACCTTCTTAAACCATTGACCGAGCTTCAACACTTCTTTCATTTCATATATCATTTGTAGTCTCCTCATCATCATCCACATAAATACTACCCATATGACCATGTCGATTCTCTTCATGAGATTTTCCCTTAGGGCATCGGTTTGCATAATGCCCATACATTCCAAATTTAAAACATCTAATCATTGTTGATGTCATAGAAATACCATTATCCTTCTCCATGGTGTTAACTGAACCTTTTCCTTTGTACTTACTAGATTTGTGTCCTTCTTTTCCACACCCAAAGCATCTTCCAGTTCCTTTGAAACATTCTCATTGATGCCTCTTCCCACATAATTTACATGAGAGAAATTAAACTTTCTTTCCTCTATGATCATCATGAAACTCCATCTTTCTCTTATTAGCTGAGTCGGGAAACATACCAAACTTGAGATTATTGATCATATTATTAGATTTCTAATTAAGAATAATAATGATGTTTGGACTTCCAAATCTCATTTCATTTGGGTTCTCATGAAGAATATCATTCCATTGTCCATCATATCCTTCATTATCATGAATGTTTATGTTTCCAACCATTTTCTAAAACCAAAAAAGAATAGTCTTAGAGGAAAAAATCATCCTAGGGAAAAAATATAATAAAGGGGGAGTACCATCAATATCTAACATCTTAGTTTATATTCTAATATTGTTACCATAATTCTAGGACTATAACCTATACGTATACTTATCCTTAGGTACATCCCTAGACATACCTTAGAAATATTTCTAGGGATTTCACTAAAGTTTCTGCATCATAGTTTCCAAAGGTTAGCTAAACCTTCGCTCTGATACCAACTGTAGAGACCCAAAGCTCTATGTACATGGACATTACATTACTTTTGCGAAATACTTAATACATGAAAAAAAAATACTCCCAAAGATCACATTAGTTTAGTGTCTTTGAAAACACGGAACATAATCTTATAATCATGGTGAAAGATCTCCAACATCTCCCATAAAGATCTTCCCCTTATGGTTTTCTTACCTAAAACCTTTCTTTATATCTTGGGGAAAAGAAAACATGAAAATGTAGAGCTCAAATTCTCAGAAAGGGTACACATATAGAACATAAAACAATCCATAAACATTTGAATGCAAAAACTTGAAAAAAACATCTAAACATCAAAATCTTGAGCAAAGACATAAATCTTGGAAGCACATAAGGCATATATAATAAAAGAACATAAATCATGATAAAATATAATGGGAATAAAATATGTGATTGTGGAAACCATTAAGCACATGATATGATTTCCATAATAGCCAAGGAATTGCTGCCAATACTATCTTAGTGGACAAAGTCCCTTTCTGAATTGAGTTCACTCCTCATTCCAGACCTGTATTACTGAACCAGATTAACTTACCATTCCATCCATGTCTATCTCATGAGAAATAAATTTTTACCAAATTAATTGGATGGAGATATAGGTCCCACCCATCTCATAATGAAATCATACTTACGTGTGGCACAACATGAACATAAATCATTCATCATTACCCAAAGAATAAAATGGGTTTCATAAACATCATCCCATCATAACATAATCCATATAAAAAATGGATATCATTTAATCATAAGAAAAGTGAAACCATGTAAATCATAGATAAATTATATTTTAAACATACACATATGAAATAATGCCATCTTATATGGAAAATGGTTTTGATAAAACACTTGAAATGAATTCTTGAGGAAAATATCCTTTCTTTTTCAAAATCATTTTCTTTTCAAAAAATTCCATGAAATTTTAAAATAAAAGGATTTTGTTGAAAATAGTCATTAAATCTTGTAGCGTAAGCTTCATGAAAATAAGGCGTCATGGAACCGTAAAAACATGTTCAAGACGTATAAGTTAAAAAACATTCTTCTCATACTTTTGATGGAAAAGTAAAAAAGTACCTTGTAGTGTAAACAAAAGATAGATTCCTTACATACCATGTAGTAAAAGTCAAAAATGGGTAAAAGGACTTTAAACATACATGAAACCATTTTTATAAAATAGGGACATGGATGATAAATATAACCCTAGTAAATACTTACGAATAAACAATCTCAGATAAAAAATGAGATTGAAAAATTATCCCTTACCTTATGTCCAATTTCCTTTTTATGTGTTTGAGACTCCTTTATAGTGGGTTTAAACATATTATTAACGTGTAACAGAACCATAATAATATTTATTATATCATATATGATTCACTTACGACTTTATATTATCTGTTCATTTGTCAATTCCATGTTAAAGCAGCGTTTTGTGTAAAATCGTTTCATTTATCATCCATGTTTTGACTTTTAATTATTAATATGATTACATAGATTATGATTATTTAATCTAGAATATAAAACATGATTTATATATAATATATATTCAGAATATACATATATATAATAGATCTATAAATGGAAAGAAATACACCATTCATGGAGACGGTAGATCATACGTACGCATGAACGCTTTTTTCGTTTCCTTATTGAATTGAATGGAATTAAGTAGATGACATATATATATAAATCCAGTAGCTTTATTATGTCATATATTTCATTATTACTTATCATATATACGTTATAATCATTCTTGAATTGTTAACATGGAAATGAATCGCATCGCGTCGTGGAGACGACAATCCGTACGTACGCACGAGTGATGATATCATTCCCATATTTATTGAATGGTATTGGAGTGGATGATATAATATCATAGAATTATTATGATGTTATAATAATTATATATAGTTATTATTTACACCATTATACCCATCCAAGTAAGGTGGTGGTGGAAAAACTGATTACACCACGGTGAGGACACGGTATTCCGTATGTATGCACGCGCGGTGATTTCGTTTTCTGTAGGATGGATAGAAGGTGAAATAGGTTTGTTTCATATTTATAATAACATATCAGTATATAATTAATACTGATTTTATTACTTTATAATGAAACAACTAAATAAGAGGAAGTAGAAAAAAACATGAAAGAGTCGGTAGAAGATATTACCTCTTCCTCGACGCACCTCCTCTAAGCTTCTTCTTAGGGCACTAGAGTTGGTCTTTTAAGAAGACAAAAACCTCTATGATGTAACTAAAGAGGTTTAGAAGAGGAATTTTCAGGGTTTTACCAATCTTCAAGGCTCAAAACGATGTATATAGAAGAGGGAAGGGGTGCCCTTTTTATAAGGGAGGAGAGGGGCACCTTCAGAAAAACGTAAAATATTATTTTATAATAAAGTCATATTCAATTTATAATAGCTCCAAATTGATTTATTTAGAAGATAAATTGGGTATGGGTCGAAATTCTCTCAACCAATAGGTTTTAGAAAAGTTTAGTTAACTCTAAGTTAAATAATTTAACTTTTACCGGGTCTTTTTGTTTTCTTACACTATATGGTTAATAAACATACTATAACACGCCAAAATAACCCCAACTAGTTCATTATTAACATATATAACTTTATATAAGTCATTTGGATGAATGTTATATTTTTATAAATATAATAACAATTAATAATATAATATTTTTTTTAAAAACTATTTTATGTCAATTTTGACACTATTTGGTCATTGATTTTTGTGAAAATCATAACAGCATGATTAGTTCGAACAACGTTAATTAAATCAATACTAACATGTCATATTAACCTATAAAATTAGTGTAATTCATAAAAAGTCTCAAATTAAATTTATTTTGGTATTTATAATATTAATTATTTTAATATTTCATTATTTAGGTAATTACTGCATTACCATTGTGTCATAAATAAATTAAATTATTTAATGTCTAAAAATTATAAATAAAATACGATTAGATAGAAAATATTTTTATATTTATAATTAATATTTATAATTTAATTTATCTTATTTATAACCCTACATTAAAAATGTTTTATTTATTAAACTTTGATTTTAACTATTTTATCTCTTCATTAAATAAAATAATAATAAATGTCCTAATCTAATCCAAGTGGACCTAAAGGGAAATATTTTATTCCAAAAGTTGTTTTTGGTCGAATTACACTTATCCAATATAATTAGGACATGTGTTAGGGTAATAATAATATCATTTGTACTCTTAATTACCCTATTTACTTTTAACAGTGGTAAAGAAAATTAAAAAGTCACTATTCACAAAAAAAATTTATCCTATCGAACCACACATTACTCCTTGATATTAACCATGTCTCTCGGATTTTCTAAATTCCACTCATAGAAGTGTTAAAATTATGTTTTATGTGAGTTTGCAAAAAGATCCTGGGAGGTAGGTAAAAGACGTTGAAAAGTTCAATAAAATTTTTATATATCTAAAATTATTATAAAATGACTCCAATGAATTACATTGAACTTATATAGGTATTATGTATCAATTTTTACCTAATATAAATTTAAATAAAATAAATAATTATTTAAATAAAAAGTTGGTTTTTAAATAGTAACCCAGTGTTTTCACTATTCATCAAAAATGGAAAGTTTTCAGAAAAATACCAAAAATTCACCCGAGGATAAATTCGATATTCCGAATCCAAAAATGAAGTCCATATTGAAAAATAAAATTTCAAAAAGTGGGTATTAGTATTCATAAAGGCTATTTTATATAATATTTTAATAACATATCGTTGTTTAGTGAAACTCGGTATTGCGTACAACACACTCTATCATGGAAGGCCGCGATTGCATGTAATGCAAGCCAAGTCAGGGTTGCGTTTAGTGCAAGATTCCTTTGTTGTTGTGTATAATATAATCCAACAATATTTCCTTTATACATTGAATATATATATATATATACACTAAATGTTTCATATAATAACATCTATTAAACAAATTTAAAATTTTGTGTAACACGAGCCAAGAATAGTGTAGCGTATACGATGTTGCATATAGAACAAGATAATTTTGGCGTCGCATACAACAAAAGACATCAATGAAATTAAAAAGAATAATTCTCCTAAAATCTCGGGTTGTTACACCCAAATTTGGAAAAATGAGGTTCAAATTAGGTAAATCGATCCCTTTAATTTTTTTCATTATTAATAGTAACCATAAAAATATTTTTAACACCATAACAGTAAAATGTGTTAATTGGGGTTAAAACTAATGTTATACAGCTTAAAATTCATTCAAATAATTAAATTTATCTGATTTTATGAGTTCGTTTCAGTAATTTCCATCCCAATATCTAATATCTGGACACTTGGTTCTATTTTCCTTTAATTATCACCTTTATATTAATTTATGAAAATAATAAATACAACATGTCACACTCTAGAATTATATATCTCTAAAAAAATTCATACCTATAAAAAGAGGAAAAGTTTTGTTATAAATTATTATTTGAAAGATTTATTAATATTTTTTATTTTAATTTATTTTTAAAATCTATTTACAACAAAATTACCTTAAATGATTACTCAACGCCAACACTATATTTATTCAAATAATTGATAAATAAAATAAAGGATTTTGAAAATGTTAAAAGAAATAAAATTTGGATTGATTATTGTGTTACGTAAATTTTTTATAAAAATATATCATATTATGGATATTTAAAATTTTTATATGAGAATTAATTTTCATTTATATTCTTTTCAAATTAAAATTAAATAAAATGGTCCATATATGATATTAATGATATTTTATAATAAATAATAATTTACTAAATGATTTAAATATAACATTAATAATCTATTTATATATATTAATGGAATATAGTTTAATTTAATATCCATTCTCCATTTATGATTCTCTTTTCCTTTTATGGTAACAACCTTCACCATTAAATATTAAAAAACTTTGATTTCCTGGTAATTATCAGAAGGGTTAATAGCGGGCTAAAAAAGATATAAGTGTTAAAACATAACAAAAACTTGTAAAAATTTTATTATATTATATTATTTCAACTCATACTCATATAATATTCTAATTTTATAAATTTGTATCCATTTTTCATGAAAATTAGTTTATATTAATTTAATACTGGAAATTATTCTAAGAGTGACCCTCTCCCAACTTATAAAATGGTGTATCATCTCTTTCATTATTCACAATGTTTTAGAGATATATATTAGAAAATAAATATAAAATTACCTTAGCATATTATTTCCCTACTTCCTATAGGTTATTTTCTTTCTAAAATAACATCCTTTAAAGGCTTAATATTTAATCCAGAAGACGATTCTCAATAAAGAGGTGTAACTCTTAACTGATTGTTTTAAATTTCATTTATTCTTATAAATCCTATAAATCTATTCTATCCATTATAATATAATGACTTACATATTTTAAATATACTTAATTTTTCAATAATGATTGAACAACCATTATCATCTTTCTTCATGTCTGTGGGAAAACGATAATATCACTCATGTATATGTGTGGACTACCACCACCACGAAGAGATGTGATTAATTTTTCATTCCAACATTAAATAAATGGTAATCAGGATAAATTTAAAGAATATATTATATTTATATGAAATAATAATTATTTACTAAAGGTGAATTATTATTCACCTTTATTTCATTTCATCCCTCAAAAAATGGAGACAATGTTCATGCTTATGTGTGACCTACCAAATCTACAAATAGTGTAATGTAATTTTCTATATCTCACTTTTATGGATACTCTATATATATATATATAATTAATATATATTATATTTATACCTTTTCTAAAATATTGGATATGATGGGACCCTGATGAAATTATAAGGACCAGAACTGTAAAATTGAAATTTCCATGAAAAAAGAACCATTTAATACGTAGAAATGAAAATTTTAAAAAATAATTATCAATAAAAGGGTGTTAAAATATTATAAGTAGATCATATATGATATTTTAAGTACTTAAAGGATTATTTTATATAATTATAAAAAAATTAAATTTATCATATAGGAGTTTATATTTCTTTCAAAGGAAGAGGTACATAAGGTAAGGGATTTATTTTATAATCTCATTGTTTCTCAGAATTGTTTATGATTCAGTTTATGGTCATAAAATTTTATGAAATATCACTCTAGAATATCCTGAAATTTATTCTCCTATGGTTATTTATAATTATTACATTTTTTCTCTTTCTTCCCATCTTTATGTACTTAAGATACCAAAAAATTATTTTTATGGAAATTTGGCTTTATTTTTTTCTTAACTGGAAATTATTTTTCCTTCCATGTCCAGGATATGTAAAAATATTTTCAAAAATGTTCTAAAAAAAGTTTTTACTATTTCAAAATTATTTTAAAATTCAATTTCATCCATCTAATACTTTTTAAATAATTGTTTAAATGGAATATTTATTGTGTGTTAGCACTTTACTTTTCCAATTTTCACTCACACATGGTTGATTGATCGACTAGATCATACTGTAGCTCTAATGTTCAACATGCATCAGATTGAAAATCATTTTATTGTAGAAGATTAATCACTTTTAAAAATTTATTATCATGTTAGATTGGCACAATATTGGTATTTCTCGTGGTTGTTATTTTATTTTACTAATTTTCATACATGTACTCTTGAGTGACCACAAGCCCAACTTCTCCTGACTAGTTGAATTTATGACCATGTAGTTGATTGAGTGATTTTAAGGTAGGTTACTGATATGAAATTTCCACAAAACACCTATAACATAAACCATAAAACATTTTGGGGAAATAATCAATTCAAACAACAAAAACTCAACACCCTAAACTAAACTAACTCATTAAAAATCAAAAAAGAATTAAAATAAATGATTCCACACAAAAAATAAAATAAAATTATGGAATTTGAAAAAATTATTTCTTATAACCAAAATCTAAAAAAAACACTTCCAAAAAATTAAATCAATTTAAAATCATCAAAAATGATGAAAATAATTTTCCTTATAAATAACTAAATTAAAATAAAATAATTTTAAATCATGAAGCATCAAAAGAATCAATTTTTATCAAAATATTAAATGAAGTCCAATTTCAAAAATAATAACTCCATTTTCATAAATTACCTAATAAAATATCTTTTCTAGTATTAAAAACCATTTATTTTGACTAAAGGATGTGAAAAAACGTACCCAAACATATCCACAACAACTTCCCCCACACTTATAAATTTTCTTTTCCTCAAGAAATTCTTTATTTTACATTGTACATAGAAAATATGATGTTGCAAATCAACTCACAATATGGTATCTTTAATATTTATTTATATAGGAGAAATATTTTGATATGGGAAACACTTTAAATGTATTTTCATATAGAGACTACCTAGATTCATTCACACACACCATAAATAATGTAATCAAAAAATCATATAACACTGAAAATTTCATGCCTCTTATATGAAAATAAATTATTGTCCTATGTGAATTAAAACACAAGTTTCAGTACTAGGATTTTATAAAGGTAATATTTAAGTGGAATTAAAACCATAAAAATATATTCCTTAAATTATAACTTTTACCTAGTTTCCTCAAACTAAATATCTTGTTTATACTTCATTAATAAAATATAAATGATTTTCTTATATTTAAATTTCCCCATTATTCATTTTGGTTAATCATTCCTCTCAATTTAATGAATCCATTTTTGAAAACTACACACCGTATTTATTTTTTAATAAAATTATTTATGTAGAACTTATTTTATTGACAATTATATTATTATTTTTTAGTAACTAATGTCTAAAAGATTCATCATGAGATCTTATTTACCCATTTTAATCTAGTTTCAAAGGAATTATATGACTATCTTTTCAGTGGGAACTTTGAGTTTTTTCATTTAAAGAAGAAAAATTCTCATAGGTTACAGTTAAAATATCTAATTTCATCAAGTTATAATACCAATTCCAAAAATATATATCTTATCACACACTTTCTCCTAGTTCATCAATAGAATCTCCATAAAAATAATGAGTAACATCACCTAAAAATCATGAAAGTATAGTAATTTTGGAATCAATGTATTTTTAAAACCTAGCAAGAAATTATCCACTATTTAGGATATAATTACATGTAAATACATTCAAAATATTCATGAAATTTAGAAAACATTAGGTTTTTTTAACAATAAAGAACAGTTTATAATAATTTAAAGACCATATTCCCCACATGTAATCCCCAAAATTTACCCCCCCCCCCATATTCAATAATAAGGTGATATAAATTTTTAAAAAAATTATTTCATGTTATATTTGAAATCCAATAGCTCATAGTATGTTTTTTGGGTTTTCAGTAAAGTTTAAAATTCATATTTCCAAATAGCACAAAAAAATCAAACAATTTACCACACACATAATATTGTCACTTAACACCTCATAATTTTAATGTTCATAAAACAAATTGACTTAAATAATAAGTTCCAATAGAGTACATAACTAAAATTCCGATTATTGACTTCAAAAAATGGGATGATCAACATAGAAACAAAAACTAGTAGCATGAAAAATTATTTCAGTATATATAGATCATTTTCAAAAATAAATTTTTTTATTTTTATAAAAAACCATTTCAATAATTTTTGAATAAATATGGGAATATTATAGAAACATAAATTGAAATAATACACCCCTGAATGGAAAATATTTAGTATTTATTTTCATTCAAATGAAATTCTACATGCCTTCCCTATAATATATACCGAGATAATTTACAAAATTCTAATAAAATTTAACATAATTAAGAATTATAATTAATAAAATCAAGATCAAAATAATTATAAACCAAATTTTGAGTTATAAAGTTTAATCTAGTGAGTTTTAGATTAATGTTACTCTAGTTTGTAGTCAGATTGACTAAAAAATCAAGTTGTATAAACGTTTGTCTTTATATTGAATCAACATCCCTATTATTTTATAAAAGAATAAAATAAAATAATTTATGATATATGGAATTTAAAATTAAATTATGAAGCAAAAGAAACCCACAAGATAAACATGGGATAGACCCATAAAGGGTGCTGTATTTTTACAGCCCATACTTGGAAAGTCCTTAGCTCAACCCTAATATAATAGAGGTTGTGGATTCATTCTAACACCCCCCAGATAATCTTATTCCCAACTTAATTAACTCGAAAATTGTGGATTACCACTTTATCATCTTCAAACCTATCCAAATTTTCATTATTCTACCTCTTTTAGAGTGATGTAGGGGAAAAATATAGGGTTATTTCCCATATTCTTTTCCATATGGAATGAAATCCAATAGTTATGGAAAATATAATAATAGATGTGAATATCTTTCTAATTAAATATAAAATATCATTTTTTTATTATAAACAATTTATCATCATCAACTTTCACACCTGTTTAAGGTTCTAATACCTGATCCTCCTCTTATGCAGCTCTCAAATTTAATTTTTTTTGCATAATTATGAGTTCCAAAAGTTCCTCAACTGGTGAAATAATAGCCTTCTCAGGACCCTCCAATAAATCAGATAGTTCGTATAACTAAAAAAATAAAAATAGTAATAAGAAACATAAAAAACAATTTCAAATAATTTAAAATTAAATAAAATCTAAGATTCATCAATAAAAAGAATAACTCACTAAATTTGGTCAGCCTACTCTTCTTTAAAGTTAGATAGTGATCTCATGAGTATGAATAAAGTAATAGTGGTTTAGTTATCCTCATAAATTCTCTATTATAAAAAAACAACTTCAATTGTGTTTTTATCCATAGTAAAGAATATGGTCTCTTTTTTTGTTTTATCCTATTCAATAATCTAAAAATTATTAGATAAGAAAATTCCGTTCAAATCACTACAATAAAATTTTAAAATAAGTTGATATTTTAAAACAAATCACCTTATTTTTTATTATACTGTACCGTCTAATTTTATCCCTTGAAATGATTCTTAAAATCTGAATCTTGAAATTTTAGTTGCTCATATATTGGTATTTCAATCTCAAAAATGGGTAGCTACATTTCTTGTTCAGAATATTTTTCAATAGGATGCTAGAGTTACTACATTATCATGTGATTTTACTTTTACATATCAATATCTTATTGAAAAAATTTAAACACATAGTAATACTAAGTCATTTCATCATTTTTAAGATAATGATCTCTTTTTTTAAACAAGTATTAAAATATTGTCTAAGCATTTTCATGTTTTTAAACCATAAACTACTCTCATAGTTACAATAAATCAGAAACATTAATTTTTTATCACTGTTGACATTAGTAAAAAATAATTAATGTAATATAAAATAATCAACAATATACGAATTTATTCCCTGAAAATTATTCCAAAATCTGATAAACTCTCTTTATAATGGGTGATTAGAGATATATTAATAATCTTCCATTATATAGTACATTGACTAACCTCTAGGTCAGTCTCAAAAAAGTAATATCACATATCCTAGTAATTCAATGAAAATATTTCGGTTCTTCATATATTTTAAAGTAGAAAAAAAAATGAATACATAGAGATGAATATCAAAGTAGAAGTGGGAATAATAATATCACAATAAATAGAGAATCTAGAGAAAGAAAGTAAATAGGAAGATATTAGAGATTAAACTCAGCCAGAAACATTCTATAAAAAGTTTGATCAACTCTAAACTAAAAGTCATAAATAAACATTTGTATAAAACAACCATATCCCAACATCACTCAATTCAAGATCGATTTATTAAATAAAAAACCTAACCCACATAAAACACTTAGTACTTATCCATGAAATGTCTTATAATATAAAAATAATCTGTCAAAATTGAATGAATCACTCAATGGAACCACTCATATCAGTGATCTCTTCCCATATAATGTGATCTACATGGGATAAAAAAACTCTCAACATATCCCAGAAACATAGTTCATTACCCTAATAAAATCAGGGGATAAAGATCGAGGTAATATAGTAGAAAACCAATCATGTGCAAGAGTGTGTTGTCTGGCACTCCAAATCACCATCATAATCTAGTAATGGTGAATAAAATGGATGATGGCCCAAATAGTTCTCAAATATCCAAGAATAATTGAAATTCACTTTTTAGATCTGGGATTGAGGATTATCCCTCCATTTTTGGAGGTTCAACATCACAACACACAAAGAATGAAAAATGGGAAACACTTTGTTTTCAAAATGAAAACTGAATTACACTAAGGTAAAATAAGGGAGAGGGAACACAGAATTATATTTCATCACTAGGAATATCCATTATAGAGTGTGTATTTATACTATTATTACCAAAATAAAATATAAAATTGGTGAAATTATAATTAACATAATGAAAAACATCCACATTGTTTGCTCTTATATTCTTATCAATATCTTCCAGTGAATTTTAAGTCAATGGGATTAAGCTCTTCTAACAAATGTGACATATTCATGTGATCTTATCTTATGAATCAAGTGTACATATAATTTCCTCGTCTCTTCTTATATGATTCATAACATTCTAAATCATCACTCATCTTGACTCTCCTTTTACAATTTGGATTCCCCATTTTAGAATTTAGGGCATCACATGAATTTAAAATTTTGACTTCAATGAACATGATGCATCCTTGGGCCCGTATCGAGTAATTTCCAAAATATCGATTCAAATTGGACCATGTACCCTTATACAACAATTATGAAAATAATGATTAATTAACATGGAACATAAGTTTAGTCTTCACTTTGAAAAAAGTAGCAATTTTCTTTCCTAAACCTATAATATGGATCGGTTCAATATTTGATTTCCCTGAACTCAGACTTTATTCAAAATAGCTTAAAGAAAACTACAAAAAAATATAAAATTTAGGGACAGTTACTATTAAAAGATCAATAAATTCTTCATCCACAATCAACACCCTATAGCACATTTCAATAAAGTATAATCATTCACTTCATAAATCACTTGGTGTGTTTTTATCGCTATGTACATAGTTTTTTAAATTAGAAATTGATTTAAAATCAAATTTCAATAATATATAAATCATATTTCCTTAAAACATATGTCATATTTATCTGAACACCTCATTTCCACCAACTATACCCAAACATGCACATGATCCTCATGTTCCACTTAATTTCATCTTTAGAAAAATATTTTCTTATTAAAGAGTGGGATTTCGGTCTTGAACTAGAATAGCCTCAATTCTATTATCTAATGTGATAATATTAACAGTTATGACCTTTCTTAGTCTAGAATGTAACATCTAAATATTGGTAGTATTTTCCTCAGTTGTCGTATTTGACACTAATTATTCATCAATAGTAATATTGGATCGAGTTCTTTGATAATGAATCCTAGAGGGAAAAGAAACTTGTTCCATCACATGTGTTTAATCAAAAAACCCAAGTTTCACCTCCTTGTATTCTTTTAGTTAGATCAATTGAGAAATTTAAGGCCGCATCACCTCTTTAAATCCATCATAAAAGTAAACCTAATAACCAGTGATCAAGTATACATTATCTTCACTGGATATTCATTATCCCCTCATTTATAATAAAATTAGATCTTATTATTTAGGGTGAAATGATATCCTAAATACCTATACTTCCTCTAATTAATTAAATCTCACATTTAAGTTTTGTTGTCCGTCGTTATCTTCATTTGATCTTAGTTAGTATTTATTTTCAATCATTTGGAATGAACAGGTGGTCATTTGATTTCTATTAGATGAGGTGTGGTTTGGATCAGCTTCAAGATTCATCCATATGTATATGAAACTTCTATATCATGTTATTTAGATTTAATCATTGAACAATAATCTCATCGATTATCAATTTTTAGTATTTTAGTTTGGGAAAATATTTAAGTTACGAAGAAGTTGTGAGGTTTTTTGAAGTGGCCGATCAAGAGCATTGTTGGTTGGGTCTTCCTCATTTTGTTAGTTTGTGTGTTTCAGGTAATTTGGTGGAATATTATTTCTATTTGAAATTTCTTGAGAAACTACATAGTCTTCTCTCATGGTCGATTTTAAAATCCCACGGTATCTAATAGACTCTCTCATGTGGTAGGTTTAAATTTTATCTTATGGTATCTTAAGATTATTTTAATGGTAGGTTGAGGTTTTTTCCAAATTTCAACACATGGTAAGTGTAGATATTTTCCAATCAATTTATTTTCAATGTATGGTAGTTTGGTACTTTTCCAAATTTCAATCATGCATGGTCGATTGATCAAAATTATCTCAAGTCATCTTGTGAGTTCAATATATAGTAGCTTGAACTTTTTTTTCTTACACTGACATCAGAACATAAATAAATTTATTGATACAATATCATAGAATAGAAACATGGTAGGGTTCATGGAATATTCATGAATATACTTAATTTCTTTAATTTTTTTGTGAGTCACTACATACCCAAAAACTTATAGTAAGTTGACATCTGAAACATTCCATCAATTGAGTTGCGATAAAGTAGGTTGGTGATCTAAATATCCTAAAAAAGATCTAAAACACACAAAATTCATTATTCAATGAAAATAATCAATTTAATCCACAAAACATTGAAACCTTAAACTAAACTAACTCGTTAAAATTTCAGTAAATAATTAAATTAAATGATTCCAACAACAAAATGTTCAAAATAAAATTATGGAATTTGAAATAATTATTTCACATTTCCAAAATCCAAAAAGAAAACTTATGAGTGATTAATTCAATGAAAATGAAAAAAAATTAAATAATTATTATTAAACATAAATAAATTTACATCAAAATGACCTTAAATTGTGAAGCATCAAAATAATCTATGTTAATCAAAATATTCAACAAATGAGGAATTCAGCCACAATCACAATATTTTCACAAATTTATTAATATGAATTCATTTTCATTAGTAAAAATAAATTTAATCCACTAATAGGATGTGTTGAAATGTATGAAATATAGAAACATTAGCTCATCGCCCCAATATCTCTCTAAATAACACACTCAAGTGTCAACATTATCCAATTGTGATATAAGAAGAGAACTGATTGTGCCAACTCTTGTCATATCTTTGATATAAAAAAAATAAAACTATCATGATCAATGTGGAATTATAATTAGGAAGGACTACTCATGGGTACAGTTATCAGACCTGAAGATATAGACATGGGTGGTATAATATCTGAATAAAAGGACATGGTGTGTTTATTGGTGTACATGGTTTGTACTACCAATTCCACACCTATAAATTTTCTATTAACCTATACGGCATATGAAAATACAGAAACATAAATTTTCACCTAGGTAACATGGAATGTGGGACCACCAATTTTTTTTGAGTTTCTTCTCCCTATATATAGATCAGTTTTCCGTGTAGGCCCACACAACATGTGGGTCTGCCACAGGACAGAGTGATATGTCAGTGTTCTTCAGGAATGATGGTGTTTAGTCATGAATTTACTAAAAAGTGATGTATTCTTATAGAATTAATATATTTAAATATATAATACCAAATATATCAACAGTATCTTCCTTTGGGATTTTGAAATTGAATAAAATGCCACTAGTCAACAATTTCTACCCTCAGGCAGTCGGAAATTGTGAATCTCATCGATCCTCATGAATATCTATTGTGTTCCTCATTATTTACTAATGTCCAATCCTAAATATTTAATCATATATCCATTAAATATCACCATAATATTTATAAATCAACATATTCATTATTTATCACATAACAAAACATGGTTTCGGGGTATGATCGCACGTCGAACTGAACCTGTAGACAAATTACTATCCTAATGTAGGCCAAATATGAACATGGGAAGAACAAGGGTATAAAGGAATAATAAATATGATAATTTCAATGATGTTCATTTAGAAACTTACCATATTTCTCAATAATAAAAACATATATCAAATTATAAAACTCTAGAACAAGGGATTAAATCTAGGGTCAAAGAAAAAAACAAATTTATTGGAAAATGATTTAATAAGGTATAAGAAAATTCCAAATTATAAGAATAATCCTTGATTAAAATAACATAATAATGAAATAATACACATATATTAAATCCCATCCTCTTATTTGGATTGACCATTGGTGAATACTAAATATGTGATGATGTCAATGATGATATCTGCTAATTTTTTGTCGATTCAAGGATTTCCCTTCAAGTTCTTCATTGAAGATTTCTCTCATGGTGTTTTCCTATCACACTGTAGAATATATATTACTATTATGAGGATACACCTATGAATATTCTATAATAATTGTTAAATAGTCCATTTATTAGGATTATCCATTTAGTTATATTAAAATAATTATTTACTATAATTAATTTAGTTCTTAAAATACATGTATGTGACTGCACACCGACCAAAGGTCTAATGAAAAACAAATTATGATGTACCTTGTAAAAAACTTGTGTTATAAAAGAAATGGTGTTATAATATTCTCTATATGATACATTATTCAAAAGTAAAACCATTATTTCCAAAACAATTCATGAACGAGTATAAGTATATTCAATATTTTTAATATAATAATTTCGGGACTCTGTAACACTTGTAATTGTTGAGTCAAAATAATTACTTCCTAATTTTACATTCCTTTAGTTTTGGAAATCACAAACACCTTCATAAAACACTATATCACAAAATTTATATTTCCCAAGTATTTTAGTATGATTTTATTCAAAACATTCTATTATACCAAAAAAATAGTTCTAATATATAATGATTGTAATCTTATACCCTTCAATATGATCCATCAGACCGATGGTGTGTCTTATTAATCATATTGAATTTTGTTATGACTAGTGGTTATACTTATATCATATCTATTAGACTGAAAAAAGTCATGACCATCATAATGAAATTGGTATTGATACATCTGACTATCCTTTATTCAGTTTATCGAATTGACAAATAATATGGAAGTCCATAAAACTATTCAAATTTTATAATAAGAGTATATATATTTGTTTCTATCGGATGGAATATAGAAAATCATTATAATGGTGCTAAACTAAATAATTCTAGGCATTTAGTTAATTCTTAGCTATCAAGATCCTAATCCAGACCATTGTGGG
Source organism: Viscum album (assembly GCA_963277665.1). NCBI lineage: Eukaryota > Viridiplantae > Streptophyta > Magnoliopsida > Santalales > Viscaceae > Viscum > Viscum album. Next base: position 1,621,088,094 of record OY728125.1, read on the forward strand.
ATATCAAAGTGAAAGTTGAATGAGTTCATTAAAACTAACTCAGAAATATGATCATTGGTGGTTCACCTAAAAATTAGATTTAATTTGAGAGCTGGGAGATAATACATTCACAACTCAAACCATCTAAATATTTCTCTTCATAAAAATCTCATTCATAGTCATTGTAATAATTTACATAGTTTGAGTTCTAAAGAATGATTTTGAGGTTTGAAAATTCCTTTAGAATAATTTTATTTTTGTATTTGTTGTCCTGACATAGTACTGATAAAGGGCTTCTAGGGATAGGATGATGGTGAATCTTATCCATCTTATTGCGGGATTATAGGGATATGAATATAAAGTTTGATTATCATATCGAGGGTTTTTGGGGATAGAAAGACATATCCATATATATCATTGTATCGAGGGCTTTCGTGGTAAGGAAAGACAAGACATAGATTAGGTATAAAATTGTGGATACTTTTACTCATGGTTTATGACTACCTTAAAACATAAGTTTAAAGAGTAAATTATTTTATTTAGATCACTATTTATTTTTAAATTTATAATATTTGTATGTTACTTGTATTTACAAGTCAATACTTTGTGTTTCCGTATATTTTAAATGTAAGTATTTACTTATTTTTCAAACATTATTTTTATTAGAATGATTGAGATATGTGTAAAATTTAATATAATGAGACAGTTAATATATCTGATTCTAACACTATGGTTATTAGATTATTCTTGAGTCCAATATATTTACACAGGAGGGTTTTTTTTTGTTTTTTTAAACTACAATTCACACCCCACTTGGAGACATCTTAAACTCTTATCATTAAGAAATTGGTATATGGTCTAGTTTGGCTGCTTTTACTTGCTGATTTTTTACTTTAAATATTATCTGTAATTTTATTATGTTTGGTTATAATTTTTTTTCATAAATTTTTTAAAGTAAAGTGTTCTATAGAAATAGATTTTTAATTATCTCTATGATGGTGGGTATTAATTTTTTAACTTTAGAAAATATGAATCATAGTCAACCACCTATCTTTGATGGAAATGACTATGAGTACTAAAGATACTAAATGAAAACTTTTGTTGTCAATGTTGGGGTTGATAATTTTGTAATGCTTACTGTATATTACAAAATTCCCATGAAGGAAGTTACTACCTTTACTCGTCAGTGGAATCATGAATATCAACTGAATTATATAGTAAGGAATACTCCTTTATGTTCCATGAATACAAATATATATAGACACATATATTTATGATTAGCTACTAATAGAATATGTATAAAGTTATATTTAATTCACATTGGATCTTCTATAGTTGTTAAGACTATAAGAGCTATGCTGAGAGTATAATATCAAGGTGTTTATTTCATACTTGGAGAATCAATATAAAAAATGCATCAAATATTTATGACATGTGAATAGTTTACATTCTCTTATAGATAAGGATCATACATATGTAATATTGGTTGAATAGATTATTGAAATCATACCTATTGAATGGAAATCCAAAATTAAATCCTTGGATAATACAAATAGGATTATATATCTAACTATTGATGATATTATTGGAACTCTCATGAAATACAAATGTAAATTGAAAATATATGATGAAAAGTTGCAAAATAAGAATGGATTTTTTTTTTGAAAATGCATATAATGTTCCTAATAAAGTTCATTCAGCTAGAAAAATATGTGAAATATTCAAAGAATAAGAACTTTGTTATTGAACCCAATTCTAGTTCATCAGCACCAACAGAGAATGAGTTAGAAAACCATGATTAAAATATGATCATGATCAAAGGAAATAAAACATTTCCACATAGATATAAGAAAATTTATAAGGATAATAATGAAAATAAATTATCTTCTCATGTTATATGATATGATTGAAAGATAACCACACACATTCAACCAGGTTGTGCTAAGATGAAAAGGATATATAAGAAATAGGGAAATTTATATATATTTTCAAACAAATATTATAAGAATAAATGTAAGAAGGGTTTCAAATATTCTGATACTTGGAGTGTAATTAGGGGAGATATTTCTTCAGAAATTTCATCAAACAATTAAAATTACTAACTAAGGAATATTTCTTAATTTTCTAAAATACCTATTGTAAATAAATGTATTATATAAAATGTACACACTACATAATCCCTTAAAAATATTTCTTTAAATTAAAATTATCCTAATAATAATGATGATAAAAATTATTTATAATCTGATGAAGTTTATTCCTTAGATGATGAGTATAATACATTACCTATTTTAAATAAGTGTCTAGATTTTAAAAACATTTTGAAAATAAAAGTTGTAAAATTACTAAAAAAATTCATAATTCCAAATCATATTATTTTAAGTAATATTAAATAATTATTACCATAACTAAAGAAATATCATATCATTATAAATATCTTAAAATATTCAATTCTAAAAAATATATTATTTTAAAATATATTGAAATATCTATTTTTGAGAAAAATAGTTTACAAACTAATTTTCCAAACATCGTTATATTATTATTACAAATGATGATAAAAACTTACTTTTCAAACTCAATTCTTAAACATATATTTTGAAGAAAATTTTATATAAGTTTACTTCTCAGAAGGAAAACAATAATTAAAATGTATAAATGATTATACCTCATATTGGTAATTCTAAAATGGGTTTTACTAATAAAAATTTTTTTTTAAATAATTATTACTTTTTTCTAAAGAGTGCTCCATTTTTTCACCAAATGTAAAAGTGCTGGACATATGAAGGAAAAATGTTCTCTAAATAAATTTCAATATTTAGGATTTCATAAAGATTTATTTTCAAAAGAAATGATATTTTCCCAAAATATTGAATGAAAAATGTGGTTACCTAAATTATTATTTTCAGATAATATCAAACCCAACAAAGTTTGGGTTCCGAAACACTAATAATTTTCTTTCAAAAAAACAAAATAAAGTAACAAAATAAGAATATTTGATACACTGATAGTGGTTTCTCCATACATATGACTGAAAATAAATATTTCTCTAAGAAGACTATCAATATTAAAGGTGAAAAAGTAACGCTTGGAGATAATTATCAATAATAAATTATTGGTATAGGTAACATTTTTATTCTTGGAAAAGAATCAATTTAAAATGTTTTATTTGTTATTAGACTTAAGAAAAACCATATTATCATAAGCCAATTATATAGTAAGGTTTATATTGTGAACTTCATGAATAAAAAATGTATTTTTCATTGTTCTAAAGATGAATTTATCCATTTTTCCAATCAGCATGAGAATTTTTACACTCTAAAATTAGAAGACCTTTGGATCCAATACATACCTTGTCTTAGTGAAATGGAAGATCAATATTGGTTATGTAAAAGAAGGCTATTAAACCATAACATTAGAAAATTAGCTAAACTTTATAATAAAGGACTTATTAAGGATATATCAGAAATACGTTTTGATACATCTAAAGTATTTGATACTTGTCAATATGGTAAGAAACATAAGTAATGTTTTAAATCTATTAGTGATGTTTCAGATTATGTTCCTTTGCAGTTATTTCACATGAACAAAATTGTTTCTACATAAACTATAAGTATTGGTGGAAAATACTATGTATATTCTTTAGTTGATCACTACACTATATGTAATTGGGTATATTTTCGAATAAAATCCAAAGCCTTTAGTTATTTTAAATCTTTTATAACTAGAGTTAAAAAATGGGATAATCCTATCATTGATAACTATTTTTATTGATCATGGTGTCAAATTTTAAAATTAAGATTTTGAAACTTTTTATAGAAAGAAAGGTATTGTACATAGCTTTTCATCACCTAGATCTCCATATCAAAATGGTGTAGTTGAATGAATAAATAGAGTTAATTAATATATTTTTAGAACCATGATAAGTTGATACTCAGTTGATAAAATGTTTTGGGATGAAGTAGTTAGTCCAACTTTTTTTGCACTAAATCATGTTTTAATTAGACCTTTTATTAATTAAACTCCTTATGAGTTATGGAAGGAAAGAAAAACATTTCATTAGTAATTAAATGTTTTTGGGTGAAAAGTATTCATCCAAAATACTAAATATATCTTTCCCAAATTTACTCCAAAATATGATAAAGGAGTATTTTTAGGTTATTCCACAAGTAGTAAGGCTTCTAGAGTTTTTAATAAAACACAAGTACTATTTAGGAAACTATAATTGTTGTGTATTATGAAACTGATCCTTTTTTTTGAAACAACACTAACATGTATCTTCAAATGTTATTTATAAAACTTATTTTCATCCAATGTTATAAAATATTTCCCAAAAGGAAATAACTCAATAATATGTTTTTGAAGTTATTAATTAAGAATTTTTTCAACCTATTATTGAATGATAGACTTTTGAAAGCCAAGGAAATTGGTTATTTCTTATTAATCATCCTAGTGATAATATCATTAGTGATATAAATCAATGAGTTAGAACTATAAGTTATTTAACAAATTAAATTGAATATATATATATTTATTATCACAATTTTAACATAAAATCATGATGTGGATTTAGTTGATGAGGATTGTATAAAATCTATAGAATAAGAACTTAATGAGTTTGAAAGGAAAAAGTTTGGACTTTGGTTGAATGACCAATATATAATTATATATTTGGAGTAAAATTGGTATTTCAAAATAAATGTAATGAAAATGGAATAATAGTTGGAAATAATGTAAGAATTTTTGTCGAGATATTTAATCAACAAGAAGGAATAGATTATGAAGAAACCTCTTCTCCTATTGCAATACTTAAATCTAATCATATCTTTTTACTTATGAAACATTATTATATTTCAAAATCTTTCAAATGGATATGAAGTGTACTTTTCATACTGGATACGTTTAGGATGAATTATATGTATAACAATAGAATGGTTCTAAAAATTAAAAAAACAGTTATAACATATTTATAAACATACCAATCCACTTTATAGAATTAAACAAGACTATAAATATTGGTATGATTGATTTACAGGATTTTTGTAACAAAAAAATTAAAGGAAGCTTAAAATCCAAAATATTTAATAAAAAAATTAAAAAATATTATTATTTTACAAATATAGACTTGTCATTTGTGGTAGGGTGGTAATGGTTTAGGGGTTAGGGGTAGGTCGTGGGGTCCAGTCCTCGAGCTTCCGATTTACTACAATTTTCTTTTGTGTGTTGTGTTTTGTAGTGACGAATGTAATCAACCTAGTATTTTATAAATAGAAGTGGATGATATTATATTGGTTTCAACTCAATAGACTTTAACATATTCCCTTTCGGATCTAATTAAATATTGGTTCTAAAGGGGTATGATGGGTGAGTGAACATACATTATAGGTTTCCAAATATTACAAAAAATATTAGGAACTATTATATATAAACATAAGTATAAAAACTATTTACTTAAGAAATTTTGGATTGAAAATACTATAAGTATTATTACTCCTATTAGAAAATAAAATAATTTAGTTCTTGATAAATCTGGGAAACTAGTTGATCAAAATAATTTTAGATGTATGATTAGAAGTTATCTATACTTAATAGCCAGTCATCCAGATTTAATGTTTTCAGTATTCTTATGTTCTAGATATCAAGACAATCCAACGGAGTCCCATATTAAAGCTATAAAAAGAAACAAAATATGTTAAGGGAACTATGGATTTACTCTTATTTTATTCTTTTGGGAATTATTTTGAACTACAAAGTTTTTTAGATGATGAATTTGGGGGATTTAGAGTGGATAAGAAAACTAAATTTTGAACTTTTTTGTTCTTATAGAGCCATTAGATTCTTCGTATTTTAAGAAACAAAACTCAATAGAAATTTTCACCAATAAATTCAAATATGTGGTAGTTGAAAGTTTTTGTTCTCTAGTGTTGTGGATGCAACGAACACCCACAGAGCATGGTTTGAGTTTTACTAAAACTCATATTTTGTGTGACAATAAAAGATCCGTTGATTTATGTAAAAACCCATCACATAACTCACATTATTAAAATATATACATAATATGTTATTTATTTTAGGATCACAAACATAAAAAAGAAAAAAATTATAATTAATCAGAATTAAATAATAACTTTTAACATTTTTACTAAACCCCTTAGTTCTGAAAGATTTGAAAATAATTAACCTGATCTATTAATGATCAATGTTATGTTATTATTCATATCAAATTACTTTTTACAAATATACTTATATTAATTAATTCATTTTCAAAGGGGGTATATATGTTATTAGTTTTTCAAAAAATCAAAAAAAAAATAGTTTTCTGAATGTTTTATTGTAATAACCATTTTCAAACTTAAAATTTTTCAAAAGAATTCAGGAAAATAATTTTTTTAATTAAATTTATTGTAATAATTTTTCAGTTAAAAAATTAATAATAATAGTTTACTCAAACCAATGAAATATTTCTACTCTTAAAGTTATTCGTGTTTTAGTTTTTTCAAATTTTTATTAATTTAGTTTATAATTATTCTTGTACTTATTATTTTGGTTTTTTTAAATACCTTAATTTTTTTAATAATAAAAACTTTTCTAACAATATTATCACTCAATACGATGACTATTTTTCTTCAAGACATCAAGAGTTCTAAATTATCTTTAAATTATCTATTCAATTAAATCATGACCATAAAATCAAAATGGATTTTTCATTCAAACCATTGAAATTAAACTCGAAAGAAAACAGATTCCCTTATAACTATATAATGGTGGGTCACCCATGTGTCCCAAATCAGTTCTTAGAAGATTAAATCTTAACTCTCACATATCATTTTAGTACACATCCCTATTGTTTTCCATTCATCCGTCCACCAGAACAAGACTCAATCAGATAGAAATTATGTAAGATTTTGGGAATAGATACATTTTCAAATAAAGGATGATCAAGATAAAATGGTATGAAAAGTATGATTCAATTATTTAAAATACTTTTTCTTTTCAAGGTTAGAAGAATGTTTTTTCAAAAAAAAAACAGATAAGGAGTTTGACTTACTTTGCCCTGAAATTGTAATATAATTTTATGCTTTTATAATATTTCCTTTTGATGATGATTAAACAATTACACTTTTTAGTTAATATTCAAAGCTTATATATAAACAATTATTTTATATTTTGGAATTTTCTTATCATGGTGAGGTTTATCTTTCATTGTATAACATACCCTATAATCTTGGATGTTTTGTTAGGAATAAAACAAAAGTATCCTTATTTCATTATTTTGAGAAAGTCAAAAAGGTATCACAACATTTTTTGGACACTAGAGTGTACATGTTATGGATAAAAGGATATATTATATAAATAAAGGGTGATAAATACACCCAATATGTTTGACATATTTTTTTGGAGTATTTGATGAATATAAGGGAAATTAACCAGGTGAAGTTTGTGTTCATTATGATACAAGAGTCAATAAAGACATAGTAAAATCCAATATTATAATATTCCCAAGTATTATCAACAAGTCGTTAGTATATTTTATGATAATTTTCATGGTAAATAATCTGACTTATCCCATACTAAAAAATATTTCTTTCATTGGTGAAGATACAAAATCAATTATAGAGATAGTTTTCTTTTCTTAGATGAAAAATTTTGTGGAAAAATATTATGGAAATATGTCCAAAAAAACAACCAAGAATGTAGAGGTTGTTTAGGTGAAAATATGGGATTTATATTCTCTTTTGAAAAATCATAAGGAAGAAAAGAAAATTTATAATAAAAATTTTAAAGAATTCATGGAACAAAAGGCAAAGAAGAAACCAGAGGATCTATAATTTGGGCTTGAAAAAGATGAATCCAAAGAATTTATGATAATTATGATTAATGAAATATCAAAATAAGAGAAATTAAATAATTACAATAATAAGTTATTGGAGTTTAAAGTTGTAAATATTTAATGAAGGGTGTAGAAAGTGCTTCAGAAAATCCATTTCTTTCAATTCCTCCATTTTTAGTAGCTCGGCCTTAGCATGATAATTCAATCAGTTCTAATATTGGAATACATTTTTAAGAAAATTTATGTGTTCCATAAGTATTTTCATTAGGGGACAAAAAAGGTAATTGGAAATATTTTTTTCAAGAATTCAAAGAATTGGTCTCCGAAAATGATGAGGATGTTGTTGAGAAGGAAAAAAAATCAGTTCCAAAAAAGATAATAAAGAGTGTTCCTAGAACTGCCTGGATGTTAGAGAAAGAATTAAAGAAATAATAATAGGAAGAAGAATAAGAATATTTAGAGTGAGAGGAAGAGGAAGAGGAAGATTAAGATGTATAAAATGATAATGAGGAAACAAAGACTGATGATGGGACAAAATAAAAGAAAACATCGGATTCATCATCATCTTCAACCCCCTTACTTTCTCAATTAGATAATGATGCAAAAAAAGAGGATTGGAAGAAGAAAAATCATAATCTAGGTAGGAAGTAAATTCATCCTCAAAAATATAGGAAGAAGAAACACATCTCTACATTAAAGTATCATAAATAGTTTAATCATATAAGGTACAAGAAGACATTGTAAAAGTATTGGAAGAATAAAATATTACATAGAAAATAAAAGAAAATGTTATGAAGAAAGAAAACCGCAATGCCATATCTTCTAGACCAAATGATCCTGATTTATTATTGGGATCATTAGATTCATAAGGTACAATTGCACAGAATGGTTTTTATTACATCTTCCAAACCTTGAGAAGGTTAAGTGATTAGATTCTATATCTTCTAAATATAGAGCCAGGGTTTAAACTAATTCAGAATAATCTTAATGAAAAATAAGAGACTCTGAAAGTTTTAATAGAATAAATAGTTAACATTGAGGTTGATTTTAAATCATTCAAAGAAATGACCAAAGAATAAAAGAGTTAGTACAATCAGATGGTTAAGTGGTCAAACCAAGTAAATAGTGAACTTAAGGATGATAATGTGGAGTTTGTAGAATTAAATAAACATTAACTAGAATTGGATGAATCCTTTAAAAAGTTATCTGCATATGTTTTGGGGTGTGTGAAGTTATTATAAGAGTTCAGATATGTGACTGATGATCATAATTATGAAATAAATGTTTTGAAACGAAAGGTTCAAAATTTGGAGTTTGAGAATAGTAGACTCGGATATTAGGAGGTTGAATTGTTCCTTATTAAAGAAGAGAATAAAATGTAATGTGAAAAAGTTTAAATACTAAATTCTTAATTTTAGAAGCAATTAGTGATGGAGGACTATATCCTGAAGCTTCCTTCATGGGTCTCAAAAGCTCTTATGCATCATGATAAATTTAAGAGGATTGAAGAGATCTTAAAAAATTTAATCAAGAAAGATTGAACTTTTACATGTAGTCTCTTTACATAATGTTTTGAAACATTTATGAATGAATGTTAAATTTTAATGATCTTTTTATCCAAGTTCTTATGTTTTATTTTCTTTCGATTTCATTTGGATGTATGTTCTTACTTTTACATCTTGGATGATTAGTCAATTCACATATAATTGTTTCACATGTTATTATTTTTCTAACATTTTAGGTAAATGTATACTTTCCCCACTATTTTTAAAATTCACAAAGGGGATATATTTTAAGAAGTTCTATTTAAGGGGGGAGATTTTTTTAAGGGGGATAATTTTTTAGAATATCTAAATAAAGATGTCACCAATAATTTTTTGGGTGAAAGTTTTAAGAATATTTATTTAAGGATAATTTTAATTATATTAAATAGAAGAATTCATAGTATCTATCTATAATTTCCATATATTTATAAAAAATTTATAAAATAATGTGGTGTTAGCATATAAATTATATCATTAAAGATCTAAATAATAAATTTCTATATTTTTTTCAACATTATTGTTTTCATTTAAGTATTATGTTTTTCTCTTTCAAAAAAAAGGGAGATTGTGGAAGAAATAGTTTTAATATACAACGAAAATAATATTTTATTATTCGATGTGATCCATATAACTAAAGGTGTGTTTAATTAATAAGACTAAATTTTCTTCTGACCAGTGGTTAGACTTATTTCAAGTCTTCCAAACTGAAAAAAAAGTCATGACCATTGGAATGACATTGGTACTAATACATCGGACCGACCTTTATTCAGTTTATCGGATTAACAAATAAAAAAGAATTTCATAAGAATATTAAAAGTTTATAAATATAATATATATATTTGTTTCAATTGGAAGGAATAAAAAAGATAATTATAATGGTGGTGTAATAAATGATATTATACAATCAGTTAATTCTTAACTGCCAATATCCAAGTCCAGATCATTGTGAGCTATCCAAGTGCAATTTGTTTGAGTCTGTCGCAACCAAATCTGATATATGACCATTGTAGGTTTACTTATAAATTAAAATTCATTTAAAGATATGGGATTTTATTCATTTACTACTCAAATCATCTAAATATTTCTCTATGTGAACATCACATTCCTAGTAATTGTAGTTATTTAGATATTTTAAGTTCTATTGAACCCTTATGAAGGTTGTAAAATCATTTAGAACAATTATCTTTTATATTCATTTTCCAATACTATTACTAATCAAGGGTTTTCAAGGATAGTAATATGGTGAATCTGATCCATTATATTGATGGATTCTAGGTCTAGGAAGATAGAGTTAGGTCATCATGTCGAGGGCCTCCGAGGAATTGAAGATAGATCCATACCTATCATCATATCGAGTGTATTCCTGGTATGGAAATATAGACCTTCTGGTAGGTATAAAACTATGGATACTTTTAGTCAGGTTTATTGAGCACCTTAAAACACAAGTTTAACGAGTAAATTATTTTATTAAGCTTTTAATTCATTCTAATTATTAAAATCTTTTTATGTTACTTGTTGTTGCAAGTCAATACATTCCGTTGTGCATATAATTTAAAAATTAAGTCTTTAATTATATTTCTAATATTATTTTTATCAGACTATGTGTGATACCAATAAAATCACATATAATCATACTATTCTTGATCTTATTCTAACACAATGATAATCATAAAGTACTAGAGTCAAATATTTTTCCTTAAGAGGTTTTTTTTTATTTTAGTATATGATTTTAAACTAAAATTAACCCCTATTGTAGCCTTCCTAAACTATCATGATCCAATAGTAATATCACCCCATTTAGGAATAAAAAACAATAATAATATATAGAAATATATAAAGGTTCCATTAGAAAAGAATCAGAGCCATTCCATTCACCCCACTTTTATGGATTTTCACCTTGAAAAGAAAACTCTAGACAAACAATTAAGGGTATTGAGCCAACATCTGGATCTAATGATCCTACGAAATATATTTTAGGTTCTCATGCTTCCAAATATCTCACACCAACCAAATTATGACACATAAATGGCACTCTCCTATCGATCACTGATAATCATTGGGTACACCGAAAACGTCGCTCCATCCTCAACGTATATCTCTCCATAGTCAATAACATGCAACGGTCTTTTACATATCTCCTTATATAGGACATATATATGATGACATACACTCGTTCCAAGTGTAGGGGTAGAGATAAGTGGTATGAAACCATTTCAATCCTATACTATATTAAGAGAAACCCAATGAACCTAGAAGATAGCTTGTTACCTAAGCTGAAACTCTACAAACCACATCACGGAGAGACCCTTAGGAGCAAAAGGGATACTTGCATAAAAACATAGTGTCTAAATCATATATATTAAAAAAAAAATTGTCTAATATCAGTGGTATTAATTTTTCCCTAGATCACCTATGCTTTATTCAGCATTTCTTTCAATATCTATGGTCTGATAAGTGATGACTTTCCTATTTCCATCTATCAAAAGGTTAACTTATGGGTTTGATGTACAAATCCTTGAATGATTCAATAAATATATTATAATGATAACTATTACTATTACTGAACACCATTAAGTTAGGTGATCCTGGTAACCTTTCAATAATTTCAAGTCTCAAGATCTCAACATATCCTTGAAAACATGGATGGTTCATATAGTATGCTCATCCATCAGTTGGTGGAATGTTGTTATCATCAATAATAGGGTCCCAAATTCTACATTTAAACCTTTACATAAATGTGATTTATAATAGGAAACATTACTGGAGACAATCATTGAGAGTACCCCATAATTTCAGGTGATCCCCCGTAATACAAGCACCCCAAACACTTCACAAAAATATTCTCTCAAATAGAAAGGATGTGATCAATCTTAATAAGTCAATCAATAATCACCAGGGTAGAGTCATGGAATCTCACTTCCTGTAAAAGCTCTATCACAAAATCTATCTATATATCATCCCACCTTCACTCTGAAATATAAAGAGTTTGAGTCAAACCATCCAAAACCTGATTAACTTCCTTAAACTATTGTAAAGTGATGCATCGAAAAACAAACTCAACAACACTCTACCTTATGATTTATCACTAGAACTTTATTCAAAGTTCCAATTACGTATTCACATCTCCAAGATGTACCCCTGAGGAGGAAGGTGTGAAAATCCCTCGAATCCTCCTCATACAACATGACCATAACTATTGTTTATCCATGGTAAACGATGACATAGTCCCCACTTTTTGAAAATATTGCAAGTGTGACTTATGAGGATATTTGGTCATATAAAACATTAAAATTGATTTCAACCAACTAAGACTCTCTCATATGATTTAGAGAAAGTTTAGTCGCTATAATAAACTACAGATAATATTACATTATCTCCTCCACAAGGTTCATCCACACAAAGGCCAATAGATATTGTGCCTCTTCCACCAAGTGAGAGAGAGCTTTTCTACTAAGGGAATATACTACCATATTTCACTTCCATATAATATAAACTATCTCAAAGTCATAGTATTGTAATAAATATGGCTAGAAACTTTGTCTATTGTTGAGGACTCTTTAAGAAAAGATATACCTAGGACTCTATTTGTATAAGTAAACTATAAACCACTCACACAAAAGATAAATCATGTATATATTTAAGGTGAAAACCACTAAAACCATTTATATGACATGAAATTCATAGTTTTTCTCAAAAGATATCAACTAACTAGACCTATAAGAAATCATAACCTACATCTGCATCAACAAACACCTTAACCCATCTATAGATACATTTCTAAACATCACATACATAACACCCTTTTAAAAAATCCTCAAAAATAGGATAACTAGTCAACATCTTTTTTATATCCTAAAATAATTTCTAACATTTCCCAGTCTAATAAAATGGTTTCCCTTTTCATTTTAAGGTAGTCAAGGATGTGAAATCCCATTAAAATATTTTAAACCCCACTGATAGTGCCCAGCTAAACTTCAAAAACTCCACACCACATATATTATCTTTAGTGGGTCCCAATATAACACTTCCTTTATATTTTTAGGGTTTACAACAACACGATGTTCAAATATTTCATTCAATTTAAATTTATACTCACTAATCCAGAACTGAAACTTCAATAGAAAACTGTATATCTAGTGCTCTCAGAGTAAGTTTTAGATCATACTCAAGTGATCTATGTGCTCCTCCTCAAATGAAGAATAAATGAGTATTTAATTGATAAATAAATCCAAGAATTTATCCAATAAATTCTAGACTACTTGGTTAATATGTCCCATGAATAAATAAAGGGAATTCGTCACACCAAAGGGAATCACTAGGGAACTCATAAATCCCACAGTGACATCAAAATGACATATTAGGTATGTCCTCCTCATGAACCCATAACTAGTGGTATCGAAACCTAAGGTCAATATTTGAGAAAAATATCACACCTTTTAGTTGGTTGAAAAGTTCGTCAATCCGTGGAAATGGGTACTTTTTATTGAATGTCGCTTGATTTAGGTGATAATAATCATAGAATGGTTTGAATTTCTCATCTTATTTATTACTGATCAACCATAGACCCTCCATGAGGGATACACTATTTCTAATTAAATATTTCTCCTAATGTTCATCCAACTACACCCTCATCTCCTAAATCTCAACAAGGGCCATATAATGTGATGCGGAAGATATATTTCTAGTTCTAGGGTGAAGTCCAATGCATATGTTGATCTCATTCCTTAAAAGTAAACCTAAAACATACATAGAAAATAAATCCATTTCTAATACATCGAATCCTTAATATAGGTGTCTAAATATAACATTAAACCAAGTGAAAAAATTTCCAATTGATGGGATATGGGTTGTAACTTCCTACTCATAAGTCCCACTTATTTCGCTAATAAGTTATTCTCACCAATGAAGGATAATATCATCATATATTCTAATATAAACTTAACTATCCTATAATTAAATTATATCTATGAACATTACATGGATATAAAATCTTTATATATAATGACATCATACAACTACATCATGACTAATAAGAGGTTCCATGTGAATCACTCTCCACCGAGATTTAGCTTTCACTAATAGTGGCTTTGTCAGATAGTGGAATCACTTCTTATAAGAGTATGTAGCCCAAACAATTGTGGGATTAAAGCTCTATAAAAATATGAATCTCTCAAATAATGGATAAGATGATAAAAGAATGAATTACACCTATTTCTACAATTACTAGAAAAAAGTAGAGAAGTTGAAAATCATACTTTAAGTCATCTCATACAAAGCCTGATCATATCCCTCCATATCTTATAGCTGACCATGCCCTCAATCCCCATCCATTTAAACCTAACATGGTCCACCTAATAGTTTTGGTGGAAGTAGGACATTGTTTCATTCTCAACCTGCAACTCCTCCTCCTAGTGCTTGACAAGCCATGTTGTTAGCATCACTATATTGGGTTCTATGTTGACCACCTATAGGGGATCCATAATCACGGTGTTACCTCTTCCATGGAGGTTTTTATGTTGTCTTCCCACTATCTATAGTACATTGCGTCTAGTGTTCATGATCCGTGTGACCTTTCCCATTGAAATAATAACATTTTTATTCTATCAACAAACTATATCCTTTGTAGTATCCCTCCACTATCAATCCTTGAGATTGATCATGCCTTCAAGAAGTCCTCACATACCACGAACCCAAACTCTAAAACCTAACCAAAGTAGTATGTGAATATTATCCATGATTTCTATTACTAGATATGGTTTATAGATTCTCGTTTACCAGGAAGATATATAGCACCAAGCCTTTTTCCAATACCCTGAAATAAGTGGGAATGCACAGAGAGGCCATGATAGCTTGGATGTATCAAAAATATCCCTTCCAAAACATTCATACTCAAAAATATCCATCTCATAAATTAGTTAAAGATTAGAATATGAGGTAGTTAAACATTTATTCATACTATAAAACTATTATATCGCCCTAATACACCTATAGAATCTCCTAAATCTGCATAGATCCCAAGGACGGAGGATAACACTCATCATGAAATATGTTTTGAAACTCAATCCATAAGAGTGACACCTCATGATAGGTCTTGGTGAGCAAACCCAACTAGTGCCCTGCTACTAAATAAATAATATGTGACATTAGATAACCCATATGATAGTTTGAAATATGAATGAGTTGGAATACTTGACTTATGGACTCAATCCAATCTTTCACTAGGAGTGGAACAATATCATCACAAAACCTGAGTTTTATCTACCTCTAAAACTCATGTCATGAACTAAGACTATGTGTGTCATCAACCTAACATAGTGAAATTATTTTATGCTCAAAATTTATATGAACATCATCCCTAACCACTGAAGGCAAGTCCATGGTTTTCTCAATGGAAAAATCTCTTCTCTTAGCTCCCTAGAGGGGATAACTGAGGAATGAGACCCTATATTGAAACCATGTCGCTCAACTAGTCTTCATCATAACCTTCTCTTTGAATCATAATTGGATATCATCAAGGGTGACATTCAATATGTTAAAAAGTCATAAAATGGTAAGATGATCATATATGGGGACCATACATAAGAATGACATGGAAGTTTTAAATTCATTCATATATGATTCTTTTAGAATTGGTTTCCCTACAACTAGTTTCTAAGAATTTTTTAGTTGAAAACCAATTAATTAAAGTCTTGGTGTATAGATACATTATCTTCCAAAAAATAATAATGGGTTCCCCAGCCTAAAATTTTATCTTGGGAAACATAGGCCCCATTTCTGTATGTTTTTGAAAAAATCATCAAGACACATTTATCTCCAAACACTATACCTATGATAGATTACTATGATACTACTTTGTCGTGACCCCACTGGGACTCACCTAGACCGAAGGTAAGCCAAGAGTGATACCTCAATCCCATCTCTAATAAGATATAGGTTATAGACTAGCACTAAATAGGTATGTCACAGATATTCTAGGACTTATCCAAAAGAACATGTGCACATGAAAACCTCAAAGTACAACAAAACAATATAAGTTAAATATAATTGTAAAAACACAAGAGGAAATAATGAATGTGATAACCTCTAATAATAAACACATTGAAATAGAAAAAATATATTCTATGTATAAAAGGGTAAGATACATGTCTAAATTGAAATAAAGGGAGTCCCAACCTTATATTTATTAAGGAGGAAAATCCCACTTATAAAGACTGAATATAACCTTTGTCGACTAGTATGTCTAAGATCCACAAACACCAAACCTTCCAAAGTCACCATCTAGCTATTTTTCATTTTAATAAGGCACGAAACATGTGGGAAAACCCAACATAGGGGTGAGTATATACATACCCAATAGTAAGGACAAAAACTAAATTGGAAGTAATATAAGCATAAATAATCATCTCAATCCACTCGGAAAGGAAGGAAGAAATAAACCAAAAAAAAAATATGCTCAAATAAGTAACCAAATATATATATATAGAGCGGAGGGGAATATATCAATCATCAAACCTAGATGAGGATGATGAGTCTGTCAGCATCTCTATGTTCCATTGTTTTCCTGATGTCAGTATACCAAAATTAAACTCACAAATTACATGGGAACCATGCCTCATCAATATAACATCATAACTAAGGGGGTCAAAACCCTAATCGGTTGGAGGCCCCATGCCTCATCTATGGATGATGAAAACATGGTTTTTTTGGTTTGGTGAGAGTTATTCAATTTCAATGGATAGAGTTTTATAGATGGAGATAATTATATATAGATAATTAGATGTATATCATTGGATAGAGATCACTATACAAATATTTCCTATTGTATAGTTTTAGAGCGGTTATTCAAAAAGGTTTCATCAAAAATACTTCTATTGGACACATATAATTAGACATCGTTCTATTAGGTAGTGTTATCTAGGGTATCATCTCAACACTTTGGTTCCAACCATGTTCACTGGATATTGGAAGTTTCATTGAATAGTTTTGTAGTGTATCATAGGTTCCCAAGGTCAAAGAGAGGTTGATCATGTTTCTTTAAGATTAGTGAAACCTATTCACCAAATCAAGACCTCTATATATACATTTTATGTTAACCTATCACAAGACACTCAGAAAAAATATTTTTAAAATTAATTAAATGTAATAGAGTGGGACTTAGCATGTCCCAAAAGAAAAAAAATGTTTTTGGGGTGTTGAAATCATGTTTAATGGGTTCAGATTATTTGAAATAGCAGATGTAATTGATTGGTTTAATATCAATTTAAAGAGAATTTTTCCATCCTTATATCATTCCTCTATTATCCTATTAAATAATTATTCACTTAAGCTCTATTATTCCTTTAATCAAATTAAGTCTCATTAAGTACTTTTATTTGGTTATTCAGTTTTGATAGAGAGATGTAATGATCACTATATTTTTTATCCTTATCTATCCTGGTGATTTGATATCTCTGGTCACCTTGAAGATATCCACTTCTTTCTATCGCATGTAGTTATTCAATTTAGAGTTCTTTGTGTGTGAAATTAAAATAATAAGGAGAAAACAATAAAAGCATTAAACCATAAGAAACCTCTAAATAATAAAAATCGTTATGACTCATAGAGGAATTAATATGAAAATTGAATGATCGAGATTCATCAAAAGAGGGAATAAGGGAATTTACCTTGAATGACCAAAAATGACCTTGGGTTCCATCATTGAATTTATTACTATAAAAATTGAAAATGAAAAGAGATACAATTGTGAGTATAAGACAACCTCTGAGAGTGAGTGATCTGGAGCAAGATCAAGCAAGAGATAAGTATAGTGAATAATTATTTTATTTATATAATAAATCTTGGTATTCATTGTATCACTTTAAAATTCTCCACTTTTGCTGGACGGGCATCTGAGGATCTACTCAACTCCCTTATAGTGGAATTATTCAATGTAGGGAAAGATTCGGATTTTAGATCTTTGGTTTTATGAGAACCCAATGGATTTTCTTCTCTATAAAGGAAGAATCATCTGTATAGAAGTGATAATACTATTATTTGGGATTTGGTTGTCATATATTCATCATCCTTTCACTTAATAAATGGAAATATCTTCATTGGGTTTCAAAGAATTTGGTCATGATGGATTGAAAACCTGTTTTATTTCGATTTAAAGTAGGGGAATATGGAACAGATCAAAATTCAGTGCAATTTGGATGGATCTTGATAGGAATAGAGGTAGTTATAATTTGATTTTCATCATAATGGTAGAAATGTTTTGGTTAGTTAGTGAACTCCGTTTGCATTTGGGTGGCATTGGGATTTGTGGTGTCATGGTACTACTATAGGAAAGAGATTCCTTATCAAGTGGTATTGATGTTCTAGGACAATGGAAATAGTAGGCACAGATGGTGGTAGGTTGAGGGAAATGGAATATTGATTGTGACAGTAGTTTGAAATTAACTATGGTAGTTCATTGATGGTATTGGTCTAGAAGTATAGGGATAGAGCATTAACACTAGTTGTGAGTGGTAGTAATGGTGGAGTGAGGTTTGGAAGTGGATTAGTGAAATGGTAGGTTGAAGGTAGAAGGTTGTGGAGGTATCAAGATGTTATATCGTGGGAGAAATTGGAGATAAAAGGGGTGGAGGGATAACATTATCTAACTGGTGGTGGAAACCAAAAGAATGATGGTGTAAGTGTACTACAATAACATTGTGGCAGTGGTAAAATAGGGGGCTGGTAGCTTGTGCTACGGTGGGGATGGCTGTAATTTGTGATACCGTGTGTGATTGATATCAGTGTTCTACCATCACAGGGCACGGTAGTAGCTGTGGAGAGGTAGTATCATTTTTTAATGCACCTACATTTCAATAAAAAATTACATTCCATTTCAGTATTTTTTTTGAAATACATTTCATGAATTATAAATCAGTTAAAATTTGAATTCTATATTTCTAACATTCAACTCCAAATAAAAAATAAATCGATTTCAAATAAATCAATTATAAGTCTGCATTTCCAAAACAATATTTCCAAAATTCAAAATTCTTATTCATTTTTGAATTTTCATTGCAAAAAAACACTTTTTAATAACAATTTCATTTAAAATTCCAAAACTATTTATTGATTTCATAAAATTAAAAATTTAATGAAAGAGTAAAAAATAAAAAAAATCCATTTAAAATTTTAATTATAATTTGATTCCAATAAAATTAAATAAAATTTTAAAAATATATTTTTCTTTTTCTTTTTCTTCAAATTCAATATATGGGATCTAAATTAATCAAAATTTTGAATAAATCAATGAAACATGATTTTTTCGGATTATCAATAAAGTTCCAAATTCTCATAATGAATAGTTAAAATTTAAAATTTCAGAAAACATATGGCCTGAAATTTAAAAAAATATTAAACCCTTCAAAATTATTATTTGGATCATTTATCAATTAAAGACATAATTTAAATAATTATCAAAAATTGTCTAATTTACTCAGGAATTGGATTAAATTAGGTGTAATTTCAAATAAAACCAAACAAAAAATGTTTAAAATTTCAAGTCACATCAAGGTAGTGAATCATCTATGATGAGTGTGAATTACTATTAAAAATTTGACGATTATTTTTTGAATTCATTGTATATTACATTGATATTGAAGAGGATTTGGGAAAAATGTTTTTTATTCTCTTTTTACAATTAAATGAAAAATGTTTGCAATGTTCTCCCGTTTATGTGGACCATTTTTCTAAATCACATAAATTATGTTTATCCATATATTTTTTGTTTTTTTGTAAGATCGCGTCCTTTTCTGGTAATGTATTGAGCATGTTTACAAGTACACTTTTTCCTTGATTTGGTGAATTTTTGTTAGGGTTTTATTTTGGGTGTGTTTGGGTTAAAATTTAGAGATTTTGGAAGGGAGAGGGGCATTGCACAATTGGTAAAAGGTTTTATCAAATTGCGCACCCAGTATAGAAAATAATAAAAAACATGGTAGAGTGGGTTCAAATTGTTGGCATAAGGATTCCCAAACCATGTGTCCTCTTAGGAGTAATCATGAAACACCCCATTGTGAGGTGCATGGTTAGGGAATATGATTAGGGGAAACTGTGCACCGTAAATAAAAAATCATGCATATAGAGTTTTAATCAACATAAAATTAGATTAAAAATACCCAAAACCATAGAATTCATCCAAAAAAGTTCCAAACTAAGACCTAAAGGATTTATATCATTTTTTTTTGGTTACCATAAGATTTTTTTGGGCTTCCAACCTCTGTTCTTAGTGATTCTAAACCTAGATCAATGATCTTCACCTCTCCCAATAATAGATTCTTATCTTGTTGTTCTCTTGTCCTTATTCTATATTTTTATCATCCTTTTAAGGGAATTTTTCTTCAGTTGTTGTGGATCTAGATCTAGGTTTTTGTATATCTAATCTACTTGATCGTAGATTTTGGTTCCAGATCCAAATCTTGTTCTACATCATGGTCTTGATCATTCTGCTTCAATTAGGGAATTATGTTGGTGAATTCCATCAAGGATCTTGAGATAGGTGGTCTTGATTCAAATCATATAGTATTTATTTAATTACATATAAGTAAATGAGAAATTTTAATGTCCATGATTAGGTAATTTCCTTGATAATTGAATTTTTTTAGTCTCCTTGTTTTTATGATATAGGTTGAAATGGGAAAATTGAATTGTCGTATTGAATTAATTAATTGGTGAATTAATTAATTATATGTTGGTACTATGGAATTGGATAAATTATTTGATGAATTAATTAATGGGATATTTGAAATGTGCAATTGGATTGATTAATTGGTAAATTAACTAATGAAATATTATGATTTTAAAATTGATTGATTAATTGAATGTTGATTTGGTTAAGTACTGAGTTTTTGTAATGGTTCAATTAATGTGTTTATGAATTAATTGATAAGGGTAATTTTGATATTTATCTCTAAACCTAAATTGATTAATGGTATATATGATTAAATAATAATATGTAGTTTAATAGTGATTTTTCATATTATTACATGTGAATTAAATTGATGAACCTTGTTTGTTTAGAAAATTGAAATGGTACAATTTAATGCGAATTCTGAAAAGATGGTTAATAATGATTAACCATTATGTTTATAAAAGGGTGACACATGTGATATTGGGATATATGTGATATTGTGATATATGTGATGTGTGTGTGTGAAACATGGACTACTGCTTCAAAATCCTTAATTGATAATGTTTGTGGGTCATGGACTAGTACATACAGAGCTCATAGAGATATATTTTTGTGGTACATGGAATGATTATTCAAAATCCCATAGTTATTATTATGTTGTGGAATAGGGATTGAGCCTTCAAAATACCCATGGGGTGCTAAACACGATATTTTACACCCATGAGTTGGAATTTTTCTATGGTTCCAATTAGATGTGATGTGAATTGAGATGATATGAAATGTGGAAACCAATGAATTGTGATATGTGATATCCCTTGAGGGATAGTTAAGACTTTAAAATGGTTCGAAGTAGGTATATAGGGTTCAAGTGTCCTTGGGAACTCATGGGTTTATATGTTTAATTAAAGAATAATGAAATGTGATAAATGTTTACTTTATGCATTGTAATTTTTTCTTTATACATCTGCATACACTATTATTGATTGGATATTTCTTTAGATAGTATTGGCAGTGGCCTACTGATTTGTACTAACACCCTACTTGGTTGCCTAATCGGTACCAGAATAGACTTCATCTTTGCAGGATAGGATATGGGAAAAGTCCTCGTGTTAGATGGATGAGTCGGGATGGAGTATGGTTAATGGAATTGGACTTGGATTCAAGAGCCATTGGGATTTTGCAGTGTCTTTAATTTTATGTCTGAATTTTGACACTTCGCACATATTTTTTCATGACATATCTTCTATTTAGTTTTGGATATTTTAATTTCTATTTAAGTCATCATGTGACACTAGTTGGGATTGATTATTGGTTATATAATTTGGTTATTCTTATTTATTTATTCTATTTTACTTATTTTATATAGAGGGTATAGTCTCCAACTGATATATATTAGAACTTGTTGTTAGTAGTATCCTCTAGAATATTTGGATGCACACTTTAGGTCTCGTGACTGAATTACTCGGGGCACCAATGTTTGGCACCCGAGTCGGGACAATACAAAGTGTTATCAAATGTGTTTTTTTCATACTATTTAGAAATGGTAGATAGAAGAATAGGATGATTTGGGCCATGTTTAAGAGCTCATTAATGATAGTAGTTAACCCATGTATGAGGTAAAAAACCTATTATTGAGGGTAGGATTATTGTTATTGGTTTTTGTTGTTATAGTTGATGTAATTTCACCTTGAGTGATGCACTTGTTGTGGGATGTGATTATTTTTTCTATGTTTTTTCCCCAGTTTTTAATCGTGTCCAGATATAGAATAGGAGTTGAGTATTCATGAATCATTATAGGAAATTTTGGATTATTGTGACATGCATTATTTTTAGGCATGCTCAGGAAAATAGGCTTTCATTACCGGGATAAAATTGAAATGTTTTTCCATTCTTGTGTAATTTAATAGAAATATATTCCTAATAGAATGTGTATAATTAAAAATAATGAAAAATGTGAATAGATGGGTGTCCCATGAGACTTGAATAATATGAATGAGTTTACCCTTTGTTAACCATGACCTAGATGTAAAATGGTTAAGGGTAGTGACAACGTCTCTATTTTGACCATGTGGTGGGGTTTGGGGGAGATAAATTGTTATGTATTATTGTGAAACACTAATAAATAAATGTATTAAACATGTTTTTTGTGTCTTGATACATGTTTTTTTCATTTTCGGGATATGCTCCATGACAAAGCATGCTAATAAGAACAAAGGAGGACATGGTTAGAGATCATCCTCTAGTAGTGGAACCTAAGGTATCGATTGTGTTCGATGAAGAAGTAGGAGGGAAGTTCCATGAAAACTTTTCTAAATTGATACAGTTTATAGAGTGGGACAAAAAACATGTTTTGAAGTGTATGTCTAAACTGCCTTGGGATTTTCTGTTGCAGCACACTCTTGATTTTACTAGAGAATGTGTATCTGATGCATTATAGTTTTGAATTGAGCCCATCCAGACTATACATGTTTATTTGGAGACTCCTACTAAGAATATGGTCAATTTAGCTACTTTTAGACTATGAGGATTAGTAAATAGATAGTGGAATGTTCATGATTAGATAAGGAAGTTAGATAGTATGGTACGGATGAAATATTTTGAGAAATTTATAGAGTCCTTTTATCAAGATTCACTAGGACATGAGAGAGTAGGTAAGTTCATCTAATTTGATCTGGCGATTATGTCCATGAAAGACTATGATGGTCACTTTACTAAACAGAAATGATTTGATCAAGTGATGGAAGCGGACGATATATTTATGGAATGGAATTTCTAGGACATAATTAAATGTAAGATTAAGTCCCATGTTAATATATTTCAACTTAAAAAGATTTATGAAGTGGTGTATTTGACTGTCATATATAAGGGGAAAATGAAGGAAGCTTCTAGTGGGGGATAGGTTATTTCTTATGGATGTTCAGGGGGTGTATCTTCATAGAGCAGTAAGCACCATTACAAAAATTTTAGCTAGTGTGATAATAAGAAGAGTGGATGGAGGGGAAGTTCAGTCACATAGGACCTTACTTGAGTGAACTTTCACTAGTGAGGTAAGCTGAGAAACATTGGTAGGAATTTTCCCTGACCACCAATAGAGTACCTAGTTTGTTTTTGTATGGAATATCTAAAATGGTTCTGCAGGAACCCACAATAGATGGGTAATTATGGGAAAACTAGGAAGTATGAGAGTGTGGTAAGAGGATCTTCTTTTCCATATCAGTCATGTATTTGGAGTTATACTAGTCATAGAGGTAGAGGCATTGGATGTGTTACTTATAGGATAGAGAACCCGTATCAACAAAGTTGTGTAGATCAGGGGACTCAAACTGAATTATATGGAAGATGTGAAGGATAGTTACAAGATGTTCAGCATATATTGCTGGATAGCGAGGCTGATCCTCCAACAGTTAGAGGTATTATTCTTCCTTATTCTATATTATCTAGATCCTTATTTTATACTTGTTCCTCTCATTATTTTATTTCTTCCCAACTTGTGAGTGTTTCGATCCTAGTGGTGGAGTTTTTTTTTGAAAAGGTTAATAATGATAGATACACCTTTGGGAGTGCATTTGAGAGACATCAATTTTATCAAGGGGTGATCTCCCAATGTTGGGTAGTATCCCTTTCTTTAGGATATTTATATCCATAACATTACATAATTCAACCTAATTTTGGGTATGGACTGGTTGGTAGCATACTGATCCCACATTTATTGTTACCAAAGTATAGTGATGTTTATGCATCTTAAACATGAAAAGTATATACACTCGGGAGAGTGGATGTCAAGGATATTTGTGCAAGGCTAGTTCATCAACAATAGGGAGACCTCACAACCCAGGTTGTTAGTCTGTTGTTGGATGATGAAGGTGAAAGGAATGATGTATCTACACATCTACTGGATTAGTTTCAGAATGTGTTTAAAGAAGACTTTTATGGGCTTCCAACAGATAGAGATGTGGAATTTACTATTGAGCTCATGCTGGCGGCTAAGCTGGTTTCTATTCCACCTTATATAACGGAATCGACTGAGATTCAAGATATCAAGACTCATCTATAAGAGTTTATGTATATTGAGATAATACATTTGAGTATATCACCTTGGGTTTTTCTAATCCTATTTTTAAATAATTATGGAAGGACATTGATCTTGTGTTTTTATTACCAGAAGTTGAACTCGATGACTGTGAAGAACTAATATCTTCTGCCACATATCGATGCCATATTTTACCAGTTGAGGGGAGATTTTGTCTTCTCAAATATTTAATTGAGATTAGGGTGTCATCAGTTGAGAGTTTAGACTTATGATATACAGTGGAATGTATTTAAAATCAATAATATCTTATATGAGTTCACTATGATGTAGTTTGGGTAGATAAATTAACCATCAGTTTGTATGGTGTTTATGGGCCAAATATTCCACCAATACCTAGACTAGTTTGTTGTTGTATTTTTTTATGACATATTAGGGTACTCCAAGACTCATGATGATCATTCCCAACATCTAGATATTATTATAGGTTCATCCAAGACTTTTCCGACTTGGAAGAAACACTTTCAGGATTGAACAAGAAGGGAGTAAAGGTTGAATAGTCTAGATCATGTAAGAATTCCTTCCAGGAGTTGAAGAAGCACTTGGAGATGACACCAATCTTAAAACATACCAAGCCATGTGAAGAGTATATTATGTTTATTTATGCTTCTAGGATAGGTATCAGAGCATTGTTGATGTATTAAGATCAAGTTTTGATGTATGGTTATTAGTAGTTAAGCTACATGATCGAAATTAAACAATTCCCAACCTCAAGATAGTTGTTACTATATATTTTTTGAAGTATTGGCAACATTAACTTCTGGGTGAGAAGTTTAATTTGTATATGGACCACATTAATTTAAAATATATATTTTCATAATGATATTTGAATCTTTGAAAGTGGATATGGGTTCAGTATTTGCAGTCATTTGATTTTGAGCTAGCATATATTCCCTAGAATAGAAATAGTGTGGCTGACACATTAAATAGGAAAACCCAGACATATAAATTTTAGGAGACTAGTGATGAGTGGAAAATGACGATTTTGCTGGATGAGATGCTTGTTGTGGTTTAGGCGGGTTAGGATCATGTCACTCTTATATTAGCTTCATGGGAGTCTACACTTTTGAGATGGATCAAGGGTAGGTAGTATGAGGACCTGGAATAGTTATCCTTTAGGGGAAGGCTTGAACTTGGGGGGTCATGTTGATATTAGATCATAGATGAAGATGAGATTATCTATGTCAGGAATCAGTTTTTTCTGTCAATGATCACACAAGAGTATTTCATGTATGAATTTCATACCTCAAAGTGTATGGTGCCTTTAGGTGTGACCAAGATGTACCATGAATGTTAGCACCGAATTCCTCATGAATCCATAAATTTCTAGCATTATAAAAAATGAATCCATCAACTGACTTGATGAAACATTTCTAAAGCACCATGAAAGGAATTCACATGTTTTGAGGGAAATACGCTAGAATTAAATCCGTACACATGAATCTTTCTCACCCAATGTGATTTATCTTCATCCTCTTCCACAGAGTCCACTCAAACGTACAAAGGAATCCACACATGATATGGATACATTACACACACAAAAAATTGATCCACACAGAAGATTTTTCATGCTAGATACGACGTTAATCAACTCATTGTGTGATAATTTTTCACAAATAAGTACGGGGATGCACAGATGGCCACTTACATGAAGGAATTATTCCATGAAATCACAAATTATTTTATATATAATATGAATCCTCCACCCCCTCTTTAGTGTGATTCACAAGTAGACTAATTTCAACACTAATTCATGTAAGGATGGTCTTCTATGACATGGAAAAACCATGTAACCATCATGGTAGAGATCTTGCATGATAGGTTCCCTATGGGTCCTAAGAAGAGTGAGACCACAATTTTGTATTCCTCACCATGCATCATTCATCCTAATTTAGGTGAACATAAGGGATCCTCCAACGCACAACCTCTACCCTGTATGCAACACTCCAAAGTTGGGTAAAAGCCTTGGCCTTGAGTGAAAGCCCCCTGATTTGCATGAACCCCTTCTTGATGACCTAGGGATTTCCTTTATATTGAAGCACTATGTTTGATAACCTCTTTCACACATCCCCCATGAAGTTCTTATGCCTCTTGCATTCAACCCTACAAATTGCATGAAGTGATTTCTTTGTCCCTCACTAAGCGTCTCATATGCCCTAATTTCATTTTTTTTATTCCTTTTTCTTCTTAGCATAGGTACACTAATTCCTTTTTCTACTTAGCATAGGTAAGCTAACATATAATTCATGATTCAAAACCCCCACATACGGTTACACCTTGGAGTTGTTGAATTAATCCCCCTACCAAGGGAGAGTGACATATAGTTATACAAGACCAAGGGGTGAAAAGTGAGCCCCCCACATCTGTACTGCATGAAAAAAACTTCATAGCACCAATTTCTTCAACACAAAATGTTAAACTGTACACTTACTAAGTGCGATGTATATGGTATTCCCTAGGTATTCTCATCATGAAATTTCACCTCCTCCCACCATGGGGGAACCTAACTCCCAAAACATGAAGCTTCCATGCATAATCCCCACACAGCATTTATATGATGCTCCGTGTATGACTCACATAGAGTGATATCCTCTTAATATGGAATGAGATCCTCTGCACAAGGAATGGTATCCTCCCTGAGAATATTCCTTTCATAAGCCCCACACTATCTCTCATTGGCAAATCATTCATGACACGACCATCAGGTATAATGCTTCCTTCTATTTCTCATACTAAGTATGACTCACATGGTCTTAGAGGTTTGTAGAGACCTTGAAACCCATCCACCTTTACTATGGGAATCCCTCTAAGAGTAATACCCTGCCATAAAATATCAATGTGAAGCTTCCATGAATAATCTCTACCCACATCATGTCCCCTCAATGGGAAGCTTCCATGCGTGAGACCCAACCAAATGGCTCTCTCTTCTGACTAATCCCCAAACACATGCTATGATTCCATGGGAATCCTAAGGTGTAATCCTAAATGAACCTTTTAGAACTATGTTATATTTTATTTCCATCTAACTAGGATATTTAGGAAGCCTCTCTAGGTTTTAAACCCATCACTCCACCCAACACTCCATCCACATCCATCCTGATCTTCATCAGGCTACCACATCTCGATAAGATCATTACCCTGGCTGGAGACTGCGTCTCTACTGGGTCCCTTTGGGATACATCCACATGCAACCTCCATTAACATCATTGATACTCCTTGCTGCATAAGGGAAACTTTCATTCATAACCCTTGCATAATACAACCAAGATAAATACTCTTGTGAAGGGTAGACTATATGTAGGCCCATATCATACCTCACTAATTCTCATTTTGTAGCACGAGCATCCTTACTGCATGACATTAAATTACATGGATCATTACTTTCATAAGACCATAAACTAAAACATAGAACTATGTGGGTTTTGATACCTATCCTATGAATGGGGTAAATTGGATTCCTCTTTGAGTTTCAATCTCAACCAATGGTAAACCTTTTTGTTCCCATATGAGGGGTATGCCTACCTGATTCACCTCTAGCAGTATCCAGATCAACATCTAGGCTCTGAGATCATCCTTTTATATGATTAAACTCCTAGGTCTTCCTCCACTGTAATCTTGATCTATTCATTATTAAACCTTTCAGGTGCTCCCTCCTAGAGATACACCTCCTTGATATACCTCTACGGTGCATTCTGATCAGCCTCATTCTATTTACAAAAGATTTTAAACTCACTACCTATATTAATTTGCTACATCATAAGAAATATGGGATACCTAAGGTAGAATCCTTAGAATATATATTCATACAGCATTAGAAACCACATGTTAAACATGGGATGCCTAGAGTCAAAACCTAGGAGGACTTTTCTTTGGAATCAGATACCTTGTAATTGACACATGATTCCTTGGGGACCGTACCAAAATATGCTTCCATGATATGCTCTCTCATGATGAAGAATACAGGTGACCAATGTTCCCAGTTTCCAAACATTCCAGAAAGTTCCAACAGGACCAATATCCTGACCGAAGTATCATTCCATATCAAAACACCTTGGAATGTCTAGATAGAATCAGTGTAATTAACAGGCATCCACAAAGTCATGGAACTGGGAATTAGTTTCATGAAGTTGACTTAATCTATGAGGGAGACCCCAACTAGGTGACGATATCAAAGGAGGAATCCAAGGAAGTATAAATTGAAGTCTCACCATCTCATTTCTATCAAGGATTAGGAATTGTTGTTAAAGGTGATGAATGTCACCCGCCTTTGGAAATTGAGAATGTGAAGTAACAATGCACATCAATTCACAAAAACACAACATAGGATGCCCCCAAAAATCATCAAAAAAGAAATGGTGAACCTATCGTGAAACTCTTATTCTCAATATGGGGACTATTCATGTTTGAGACATCAATAGATTAGCATGTCACTATATCCCTCTATTCAGCACTAGGACCCACGAATAAAATAGTTTTCCAGGCATGGAACTCACCAGAAATTGGGTTAGTTAATCGTTGGGAATTCTAGTCTGCGACATCATCAGTGTGGATCTCTCTCTATGTTAATGGAATATTGGACAACATTGGGGAGTTGGGAATTTATTTTAATGAATCTATATTAGTAGTTTAATCCTCTTGATTTACAAGACCAATGTTTTAGGAAAAATCCACACAATGCCCACATATGCAGGAGAAGGAGAAATGTCATCATGGAAATCTCGTACGACTCTACCTCTATTAGGACTTCATCTAGATCAGCTGGCTATCACTGAGAACTTTAACAGAAAGGCGTTTGGAGCTTCACATTACTCCAAAGAATCAATAATTTGGCATCTCTACATGTGAAAAAGTGGTGATGGGGATTGTATGAAGCACACTACTCCAGCCTCATCCTATGTTGGTCAGACTTACTTAATGTTATTGAGGATACGCCTCTAGGAATCATGATAGTAAACATGGTTTCCCCAAAGATAATCATTGAAAGGGACACCATAACATGGTGTGATTGAGAGAACTCACCCCTAGGGAAGCACAATATCAGGTGGACCCTCACACCGGAGTTATCACTTGCCTGAAAAGGTTGGCTCTTGGCTTCATATACCCTGCTACATCATTACCTACTAGTTGGAATATCAATAATGATAGGGGACCTCTCAATCCCTTTAGTCCATCTGATATTTCCCATAGTATAGAGGATAGTCTTTTTATCACCAACTTAATTTAGTATGTTTCAGAATAAAATATGATCATTGATGATCTCTTCACTATGTGATTCCCAAATTATAGCACTTCTCCACAAGATCATGTCCCTCCTCTAATGGGGTGGTAGGGACATCCACAAATCCTTCTCGATCATATGATGCCAATTGAGCATGGTGATCCCATTCATCCTAAAAGAGAAGAGTTAGGATTTTTTGGCATGATTCCATAGTATGAATCGCCAAATATTCCTAAGAAGAGTGATAAACTTCCTTAGGACCCAGATCAAGTTGCTTCCCAAACCGTGCCACAGGCTGCTGAGTTGGCCTACCATGTTGATGATTTTATCAACTCGCTGGTAGTCATGGATCCTCAACAATATATGAATCCCAAGAAAGATGATAATATATCTACTCTCACCTCTATCTTTGAAGCCCTTGAGATGTGATAGGTGGAAATCACTCAATATATTAATCTATATTTAGCATGGGGGGATGAAATTTGATAATTCCTATATTTTTGGAATCCTACCTTCACCCCCTTCAATGGGATGGGAAAACTGTGAAGGATATGGCTCCCTTCATCTCATGGTGATGACCCATGTTGGAACCCTAAATCAGTAAGATGAAACCAAACTAAAATGTTTTTCTAAAACATTGGAAAGGCCTACATTCATATAGTATATTCAGTTACTCATTGGGTCAATCATATGTTGGGAAGACCTCTGTAGACGCATTATCTACTATTTTATCTCCACCATATATAAGACAAGAATTTCCTACAACTTCGAGTGTAACAAAATAATAGATGAGTTTTTCATATACTTTTTCACCCACTAGAATGGCCTAACATATTCACTTTATATGTCACTAACCTAATAGAAGTTTCTAAATATGTGATTGGGGAACATCAAGACTAAACTGGTCCCTACACTCTATACTCAGAACTTCCCAGGTGGATTTTGGGATTTTTATTACAAGTCCAAAAATATGGGGGAAGCCTTATAGAAATCTGAGAAGACACATCTGTTTCCTCTTCCAACTCCTGCAAGAAGAGTCACCAAGGCATAGATTAATGTCATAGTATAGGCAGTGGCCCCAAATATTCTATACCTGTAACCAATAATGCCTCACTAAGTGAAGCCTCGCTAATTGAAAAAAACCTCCTCAAGATTATCCTAACCTAGTTTAGATTCAATAGGTGTCACATCATCAAGCACAGCTTCCTAGATGAGGTAATGCTGCTTTAGGTCCTCGTTAGGCTCAAGCCCCTCATCAAGGCTAGGCTCCTAAATCTCCCATCCCAGACAAGAGAAACTGGACATAATACTTCAAGGATTCTCAGGTTCAGATTTATTTCTATAGTTTCTTGGAATATGGGGTTTTGAAACTTATAGAGTGTAAAAATCCTCATAAAGATGAGATCACTAATCGCCCTATCCACTTCCCTGACCACAAAATCCTAGAACATACAATTCAACAATGCTATGTTTTTTAGGATTAGGTTTTGGACCAAGTGGAAAATGGTGTGGTAAAACTAGGCCTTGTTCCACACAAGTTTCATAGGTCTCCACTAAGTCCAACAGTGATAGAAAAGGTTTTGATGAATTTTAGTAGGTATCCTACCATGGGACATATAATTACAATGACTAGTTGGATATCAGAGTAGTCTCTTATTGATGTGGTTGCGTTTTCATGCTCTTTTCCACATAATTTTTTATATTTTTGTTTACTTTTTATTATCAAACCTTTGTATTTTATGTAACATTTATCAATTGTAGTATTTTGTATGTTATTTTATAAAAAAATGTGTTTATATATTAAAAGTTTGTTTTTATTGATATTTGTTATTATTTTTCAATAATAAAATTAAGTTGTTATTTTAGTTTCATTTAATTAATTATCTATATTTTTAGCTTTCAATAATTTTAATTAATTAATTAAATTGATTATATTTTTATTCTTAGGTTGTAAATAAATAACACATGTTACTTTTAAAGTGTTTAAATAATTCAAACAAATTAATTCTATTCAATTAATTTTTCTTATTCTTTAATTCACTTTATTAATTCTTTAGTTAACTGGTTTATTAATGTGAGAAAGTGACTTTAGTTATTTTATTTTGTTTTTAAATTAAGTCTGTTAATAATTTTTAATAGAAATAAATTAGTTCTTTTAAATAGAACACAATTAATTTTATTATTTAAATTTGTTTTATTTATTTAGTTTTTAATTAAATTTAATTTGTTAATCAATTTTTAGTTTTATGTAAATTATTAATTTATTTAATTTTTTATTTTTAATTTTTATGTACTCACGGTGGCACGTCTCACCATTTCCATCACGGTGCTTCCGGTCCCGTGCCACCGTATTCCCCACTTCACGGTCTCACTGTGACCTTCACTCACGATGCTACCGGTTTCGTTATCCGCTATTTTAACTCTTTCACTATCTCACCATGAGGTCACGGTGCCTCCATTCCCTGTCTCACCGTTTTCACCCTCACTGTGACTCACACTCTGCTCCATCCTCATCCGCACCTTCATGCAGCGAACCAACATTACAGCAACAGCATCACAGAAATTTTCACAGAAATTTTCACACCAGCATCATCAACAAATTAATCAACACACTACAACAATCAAATTGATTCACCAAGTTCAAACTCACAAATCAGAGATAATACATACACAGATGATGAACATCAAACTTAAACATCATTTTTCCAAACTTCAGAAACTCAAATCATAAGTTCAGCCGATTACCACTGTGACAAACCAAAGCCATCAGCTGACCTCTCCAGACCCGACCCCAATTCACCTTTCCGAATCCCTAACCCGAATCCTACTCACGGACGATCTCAACCCTAGCTGTCACCCCTATTGGAGCAGCTGCACCCTTCCGACCCCTTCCACTTCATCTGTGCTGCGAGACCCACACACCGCAACCCATGCTCCGGTCTTGCAACCAAGGTCCCTGGCTTGCTTCACCATCAGCATCCCCTCCCCGCCGTCCCTTCCTTCTTCCTCCATACGACCTTTCTACGGCCGCTCTCAAACCTAGGCGTCACCCCTGCTGGAACAACCGCCCCGAACACATAAGACTTTCGTCGTCCCCTGCCTCTTCTCCATCCACGCTGCACGAACCCCAACCGAAGTCGGCTTCCCTCTTCCCTCTCTTCTCCCATGTGTCGAACCAAATTCCCCCCCCCCCAACTCATTATTTTTTTATTGATTATATTATAATTATAAAATTAAACTAATTATTATAATAACATCATAATAGATATAATACAATATATAATATACATAACACATAATAAAAAGATTCATATACACATTTATAATATTGAATACTTTTATTTTATAATAAGTAAATACTAAATAAATATTATAATTATATTTACATATATTAGAAATAATATTAGATATTATAAAGTATAGATATATATATTAATAAACATTTTTTTATGAAGGAATATAATATAAAGTTTTTTTATATAGTAGTTTCATTCTCTGACGCACGTGCATTTTTGCAGAGGGAGGGTTGCAGCTTGCCGCACAAGCACCATTTCGTTCTGTTAAGAGCTACTGCTCCGGTGACCAGCGTGGGAGGAAGCCGCAGTGAAAGTCCAACATGGAGGCCAGGGAACATCTCGAGTGAGATTCCAGAAACTTCGAAGGGGGTCACTAGCATTCACCACGGGCAGGAGGCGAGAGGTGGATTGATCTAGATAGAGAGATTCGGGACTAGATCGAGGAAGCAGCAGGAGCTGGAGGGCCATTGCAGAACATCATTCTGGAGAGAGGCGTGCATCGATTCTTCCATCCAGAGATCCCTCGATCCATCAATTCATCATTATCAACCTTCGATCCATCTCACCACCAAAACAGAGGCTGACAGACATTGAGCAGGAGATCAGAGTTGAAGTAGTTGTTGGAGAGAGGAGCAATCTCACGGGAGATGTTTCTTAATTCATTATCTATTTCTATCTGTTTTATTGTTTAAATGTTTAGTTAAATAGATTAGGGGAATCAGGCTGTAGAGAACTGATCATCTATCAATCCGTCATGTTTTGTTAATTTGATTGCTCAGTGCGATTTCATTTCTCGGTTTTCTATTCTATTTATTTTGAGTATCGTTTTACATTACCTAATGACCGATGGGTGTGGTAGTGAATCAATTCACCATGCATCATTGACCGAAGTACTAATAATCGGAAAATGTCAATGCATCTCTTCTCCAATTTATGCAGATTTTTTTTCCAAGGGTTAAGATCGGAAGATCGAGACTCAAGGAAGCTAATCGAGCTGTGTTGGTCCACTATAGTGACAACTCTGTGGATTAACACCATTTTTCTATGCACTGTGTAATTTAATTAAACCAAACAGAAGTGGCGAATATCATTTTAATCAGTTCAAAGCAGCATGAGGACCCTAAATTCATCATTATTGTTTGTTCTCTATTCAAGACATTAATTTCACCATTTCACCTTCATTTTCATACCCACTATTAGTGTTTTTTTCAATGTTTGTGTACAGTTTTTGTTAGTGTTCTATTTTATCTTTTTTTTTGTTTTAGTTTTAATTTGGTCTAGCACAACTTAAGTCCATCTATGTGGTTTGACACCCTTCTAACCACAGTACTAGTAGTGTTTAGGGTTTATAAATTTTAAATTTGCACGTACTCAATGACTGCATTGCCAAATTTTGGCGCTGTTTCCGGGGAAGGCACGTGTGACCAAGTTTAAAAAAACTCAAAAAAATTAATAAAAAAATAAAAAAAATACAAAACTTAAAAACTAAAAAAAATCTCAGGAAAAGCTTATTGTTGAAGCTGAATGCACACTATAACATCTAATCGAGAACTTCAAACTCCTATTCAAGAAATCAACAAGCACTATTCTGTACTTAGAAAACAAAAGCAACTTGAAATGGAGAATTTGGAAAACATTGCTGGAAATAAATTTTTCAATGGGCCACAGCCCTTAGTTCCTACCCTTGAGAGACCTAAGCTTTGGGAGTTTCAAATTCCTACTATGTCAAACAATCCATCCTATATCAAATTGTCCCCTAGGTCTAGGAGCTATGAGATAAAAAAGTCTCATCTTTCTCAACTTCCATCATTTAATGGTCTTCCAGTAGAGGACTCCTTAGAGTTTATCAGATATTTTTATGGTTCTGTCTAGTAGTTGCCTCTGCAAGAGATTAGTGAGGAGGAGTTAAGGTTGAGGTTGTTCCCATTCTGTCTAAAGGGGAGGGCTAGGATTTGGTTTCAAAATTTAGATGAGGAAATCTTTGAAACATGGGAAGAGGTGTGCAATGCCTTTGTATCTAAATTATATCCTAGGAACACCACCATTGAGGTTAGGTAGAAGATCACTTGATTTTTCCAAGATGAGGGGGAACTCCTTCACGAAGCATGGGAAAGGTTTAGTGGTATTTTTAGATAGATCCCCAACCATCAATTATCTCCCCCATCTTCTCATGGAGAATTTATATAATGCCCTCACCCCCTACAATCAGAACTTAGTTGATCAATCTTGTGGAGGTGATTTCTATGATTCCACTGCCGATGAGCTGAAACAATTGTTTGATAAGTAGGCTCAAAAATCTTAGCACAAGTGCACTAGGAAGAGATTCATCCATAGGGCTGATACAAATCCTCAAGCAGATGTTGTTGATGATAGGGTCCTTAGGGATCAGTGTTATCACTGTGGGATGTTTGGTCACACCCAGAGATATTGTCCAAACTTTGATCTCCCCAGTTCATGTGATGAGAATGCCCAATTTGTTGATTATAGGTCTAGGAATTAAGGTGTCCATGATCAACTCTCAAATCCATACCACTCTGGTTATCAAGGTCAGCCCACTTCCCCAAACAAGCATCCCATTGCCCCAACTTTCCACCCACAGCCTAAACAAATTTTCCAGAATCAATTTGAGGCTGAATCTTATAATTCTCAAGGGGAGTTAAAGGTGATTTTACAAAAAGTGTTGAGTGAGACCAGCTCATTTAAGAAGGACACAGATTCTAAGATTCATAATTTAGTTCTTCAAATGAGTCAAATGGATAAGAATCATGATGGTAAGGAAAAGAGAAAACTACCATTCATTTCAACCCCCAATCTTAGAGCAAATGCAATGGAAGTAACAACCAGGTCAGGTCTTAAAATTAAGGAACCAGTAAAGGAACCACCAAGGCAAGAGGAAAACAATCTTCAAGCTGAAATTGGAAATGAAAATATAGAAAATCCTAATTTTGGAAATCTGGAAAGCGAGTTTCAAACTGAATAGATTATGCAACCCACACTTGTGAAATCTAAGGAACCAAAGAAAATGAAGTGGGAATTGATTAAGGAAGAAAAGAAGAAAGTGGGGTCTAAGGAGAAATTAAATAACCTACCTATTCTGAAACATTATGCCCCTCTCATTCCCTTTTCTGAAATAGTGAAGCAAAGTGATGAACCCGATTACCTGATATTTTTGAAATTGATTCGAAGTTTCACCATCAACATGCCTTTCTTAAAAGCTTTGGATAAAATCCCTTCATATGCTTCATTCACAAAAAGGTTTCTGAAGAACAATAATGATTGGAAAAAGTTGGATAAAATTAATCTCAATGCGGAGTATAGTGAAATTTTCCAAAAAAATATTCCTACAAAATTAAAGGACCCTGGTGGCTTTATCATTCAGTGCCGAATAAGAATAAGTGGGAAACTGAATTGTATGTGTGACCTAGGAGCAAGTATCAATATTATACCTTTCTCCTTGTTCACAAATCTGGGTCTTAAGGATATCCAACCAACTTCTATTTGTCTTCATCTTGTTGATAGTTCACTTACACACCCTTATGGGAGAGTGGATGACTTATTAGTAAGTGTAGGAAAACTCACATTACCCATTGATTTCCTTATCCTTGATATGGAATGTGATGAAAAGGTTCCAATCATTTTAGGCAGACCCTTCCTTGCTACTAGTGGTGCCATTATTGATGTATTAAAAGGTAAACTCACCCTCCAAGCTGTAGATGATGTGGATGAAATTTTGGTGTTTGAAAGGCCACAACATGATGTTACTTGTGATGTGATAGATGTGGCTGCGAATCAATGTTACAAAATTGAGGTTAGAGCTGAATATGGGTCTTTCCAACTTGAGGTCACAGAGAAACTAATTCCCAAACCCACTGAAAATTTTTCCCTGGCTGTTTCTCTTTCCCCACATCTTTCTGTTGATGAGAAAATTCTTTCATTGGAACCCATTCTAGAGAGTGATTCCCAACTTTTTCCTACACTGTCTCAACCTTTTTATGAATGTTTCCCTTGTGAATTTTACTGTCTATGAGTTCCTGAAGCTAGAGAAAGCTCTGGTTTGAGCCCTACTGAAAAACTTGATGATTTCCATTATGAACAAGTTCATTTCCTTGATGTCATCTTACCTGCCCAGTTTGATGTTGTGAGTGATGATTTCATACTTGAAATCGAATGATTCACATCATTTGAGTCCTCTGTGGACATTGAGAACAACCTTTTGAAAGATGAATTTGATAACTTCTTCTGGGATATTTCTTATTTGTCAGTTCTTCATGCTTCTTTGGGACTTGCTGAATGTTTTTTCAATGTGACCTCTTCTGTTTTTGGGTTTGAGAAAAACTCTAAGTGTGGTGGATGCTCTGGAAGTATTCTTGATCTGATCGATGATTTTCATGGGCAACTGTTGAACTTTTTAAGCACTAATGAACTGATTTTTAGAGACATTGTTGAGCTGGGCAACAAGAATCCTCTTAGTGATTTGGGTAAATTTTGGAGAATTATAATTGGTGCTGAAGATGAAATTGTCTCAAGTAGTCGTTATCTTGATTCCTTAGACAATTATGAAGTTCACAACATTGAAAACTCTCCCATTAAATGATCATGGTTAGAAATATTTAAGGAAATAATGTCTGTCTAGGGACTTTAAACCTAGTGCTACATGGGAGGCAATCCATGGTTTACTTTGTTTTCTGCTTTAAATTTTTAGTTTGAATAAATACTCCTTGCTCAGTTGTTTGTCTCTCTGTTTGGTGAACAATAGTTCCTGAATTTCCTTATCATATGATGCAAGTGGTCTGGTGGTCCTGATTTTCTAAGAGAATCATGTTTCAGTGGTAGACACATTTGGAACACTTATGGTGGAAGGATGCTGTCGTCAAAGAACACTGGATTAATGGATAAAACTCCCAATCTCACACTTTGTAGCTGCTTTGTATTTGAGCTTTAAATCTTTGACACTAATGTTAAATTGTTTCATCATGTAGGTGACAAATTGGAGCAACCAATGTTCATGCGCAAGGCAAATAAAGGGGGACATTTTAAAAAAAACTAAAGCTTCCATCCAAGGAAGTAATGTTTTAATTCTACAAGTTGTCTCAATCTACTTATTCTTTTTTCATGCTACTGTGAATTAAGTGTGGGGGAGTTCCCGCTAGTTTTTGAAACTTGAGAACTATATTTTCTACATGGTTGTTTAGATGATAATATCTACTTAGTTGAAAATATATTTTGAGTTGATTTTCTCAAATATGCTTGAACCCATTGATTTCAATTTCATGATGTTGCCGCTGCACATATTTGATAATCATGCTACCATTTGAAGTAAATTGATAAAATCTTTTGTCTGCTCACACTAATTCAAAGCATGTACATTTTAAGAACAGAAATGTACATTGTTGCTGGTGAGGCTGGTGGGGTTGGTCATCTCTGTTTTTCTTTTGATTTTGTTTTTATTTTATTTCACTTTTTGTGTGGAAAAGAAAATTTTTTAACTTCATTGATACCCCTCCATAACCTTTTTCAGCTAAAATTGCCATCTGTTTTGAACTTAAACTGTCTCCCACCTTGAGATACAACATTGGGGACAATGTTGGGTTTTATGTGGGGGGGAGAGGGGTCATTCTAGTGTCATTTTGAATTCCCCCTTCTTTAACCTGTGTTTGTAGTTGTTTAAAAAAATGGTCAATTTTTTCAAAAAAAACTGTTCAAATTTCATTTTAATTATTTATAAAATTATTTCATCATATGATGGTCATTGGAGTTTCAATGGTACTTCATTTTAGCCTTGTTTAGTGGATAATTGTTTGTTGGAGGTTGAGAGTGACACTTAGTCAGAAACTATTAAGTATTAATGATTGCCGAGTGCAATTGTTCACTGCCTCTATGGATCTATCTGTTTAGGAACTGAGAATGTGAGTGTGACAGGATAGGTTTTGTAGAGTAAGTATCATGGCTTAGAGTGACTATAAGTTCTCACTGGAACCAGGGGACTCACTTTTTTATTAAATAATATTCAATCACTTTAGGAAGTCAATTCGAATGATTATTAATTAAGTCCCTTCTAACTGGAGTAAAATGGGAAAATGGGATCCCATGGTGAGTATCTGAGACAAGGTGCACCGGGTGCGTTTTTGTGAATAAATAAAGCCAATTTCAATCTTAATAAGTGCAATTCACAGTGCTCTATACAAGGAATATGGCTGGGAAAAAGTAAAATAAAGTGCCCTTGTCAAAAATGAACTCATTAAGGTGAGGGGAATTTTGAACCCAGATGAAGAAGGGAGCAATTGACTTGGTTAATTTTCATTTGGGTTGAATCAATAAAGTGATCAATTTAATGGAATTTAATTTTTGGAACCTGGAGGAAGGTGAGAATGGAAGGTTCCATTGGTTATGTTTTGAGTACCACTTCATCTAACCTGTCAACACTCCTTGAATCAGTACTTGAATTGTATGGTGAAGCAGGATAGTTAATGAATACACATAGGAGGCATGACATACTTGATAGTGTATGAATTTGTGAGTCTTTTCAATTCCAGTGAGTATTTGAAGCTAGGAAAGAAATCATTTTTTAACACCTTTGAAAAGCTTGACCTACTGTTGCTTTTGATCCTATGGGTATTAAAGTTTAGTCATGCACTTTGTTTTGAACTGAACTTCACAAATCATCTTTCTGTTTAATGTCAAATGCATGTACTTGTTTGAGGACAAACAAATTTTTAAGTGTGGGGGAGTTTGATGTGGCAGTGTTTTCATACTCTTTTCCACATAATTTTTTATATTTTTGTTTACTTTTTAATATCAAAAATTTGTATTTTATGTAAAATTTTGAAATAGTTGTATTTTGTAAGTTATTTTATAAAAAAATGTGTTTATATATATTAAAAGTGTTTTTTTATTGCTATTTGTTATTGTTTTTCAATAATAAAATTAAGTTGTTATTTTAGTTTCATTTAATTAATTCTCTATATTTTTAGTTTTCAATAATTTTTAATTCATTAATTAAATTGATTAATTTTTTATTCTTACGTTGTAAATAAATAACACATGTTACTTTTCAAGTGTTTAAATAATTCAAACAAATTAATTCTATTCAATTAATTTTTCTTATTATTTAATTCACTTTATTAATTCTTTAGTTAACTGGTTGATTAATGTAAGAAAGTGACTTTAGTTATCTTAGTTTGTTTTTAAATTAACTCTGTTTATAATTTTTAATAGAAATAAATTCATTCTTTTAAATTGAACACAATTAATTTTATTATTTATGTTTGTTTTATTTATTTAGTTTTTAATTCAATTTAATTTGTTAATCGATTTTTAGTTTTATTTAAATTATTAATTTATTTAATTTGTTCTTTTTAATTTGCAGGTACTCACGGTGGCACGTCGCACCGTTTCCATCACGATGCTTCCGGTCCGGTGCCACCGTATTCCCCACTTCACGGTCTCACCGTGACCTTCACTCATGGTGCTACCAATTTTGTTATCCACTATTTTAACTCTTTCACTGTCTCACCGTGAGGTCACTGTGCCTCCATTACCTTTCTCACCGTTTTCACCCTCACTGTTATTCACACTCTGCTCCATCCTCATTCGCACCTTCACGCAGCAAACCAACATTATAGCAGCAACATCACAGAAATTATCACAGAAATTTTCACAGCATCAACATCAACAAATTAATCAACGCACTACAACACTCAAATTGATTCCCCAAGTTATAACTCACAAATCAGAGATAATACATATGCAGATGAAGAACATCAAACTCAAACATCATTTTTTCAAACGTTAGAAACTCATATCATAAGTTCAGTAGATTACCACTGTGAGAAACCGAAGCTACCAGCTGACCTCGCCGACCCGACCCCAATTCACCTCTCTGAATCCCTAACCCTCATCCTCCTCACGGCCGAACTCAACCCTAGTCGTCACCCCTGCTGGAGCATTCGCACCCTTCCGACCCCTTCCGCCTCATCTGCGCTGCGAGACCCACACACCGCAACCCCTGCTCCGGTCATGCAACCAAGGTCCCTGGCCAGCTTTCCCATCAGCATCCCCTCCCCATCGTCCCTGCCTTTTTCTTCCATAAAACCTCCCGACGTCTGCTCTCAACCCAAGCCGTCACCCCTGCTAGAACAACCACACCAAACCTGTAAGACTGCCGTTGTCCCCTGCCTCTTCTCCATCCACGCCGCACGAACCGCAACCGAAGTCGGCTTCCCTCTTCCCTCTCTTCTCCCCTGTGTCGAACCAAATTCCCCCACAACTCA
The DNA here is from genome assembly GCA_963277665.1 of Viscum album. Lineage (NCBI taxonomy): Eukaryota > Viridiplantae > Streptophyta > Magnoliopsida > Santalales > Viscaceae > Viscum > Viscum album. The sequence goes on from OY728125.1 coordinate 1,621,129,981, forward strand.
TCCTTTTTATTTTATTGATTGTATTATAATTATAAAATTAAACTAATTATTATAATAACATCATAATGGATATAATAAAATATATAATATACATTACACATAATAAATATATTCATATACACATTTAGAATATTGATTACTTTTGTTTTATAATAAGTAAATATTAAATAAATATAATAATTATATTTACATATATTAGTAATAATATTTGATATTATAAAGTATAGATATATATATATTAATAAAAAAAATTTAAGCAGGAATATAATATAAAGTTTTTTTATATAGTAGTTTAATTCTCTAACACATGTGCGTTTTTTGCAGAGGGAGGGTTACAGCTTTCCGCATACGCACCACTTCGTTCAGTTAGGAGCTACTGCTCCGGTGACCAGCGCGGGAGGAAGCAGCAGCGAAATTCTGGCGTGGAGGCAAGGGAACAACTCAGGCGAGATTCCAGAAACTTCGAAGGGGGTCATTAGCATTCACCATGGTCAGGAAGCGAGAGGTGGATTGATCTAGACAGGGAGAGTCGGGACTAGATCGAGGGAGCATCAGGAGTTGGGGGGGGCATTGCAGAACTTCATTATGGAGAGAGGCGTGCATCGATTATTCCATCCAAAGATCTCTCGATCCATCAATTCATCATGATCAACCGTCGATCCATCTCACCACCAAAACAGAGGCTGACAGACATTGAACAAGAGATCAGAATCGAAGTAGTTGCTGGAGAGAGGAGCAATTTCGCGGGAGATGTTTCTTAATTCATTATCTGTTTTATTGTTTTAATGTGTAGTTAAATAGATTAGGGGAATCAGGCTGTAGAGAACTGATCATCTATCGATCCATCATGTTTTGTTAATTTGATTCCTCAGTGAGATTTCATTGCTTGGTTTTCTCTTCTTTTTATTTTGAGTATTCTTTTACATTACCTAATGACCAACAGGTGTGGTAGTGAATCAATTCACCATGGATCATTGACCGAAGAACCGATAATCAGAAAAGGTCAATGCATCTCTTCTCTAATTTAAGCATATTTTTTACAAGGGTTAAGATCAGAAGATCAAGACTCAAGGAAGTTAATCGAGCTGTGTTGGTCCACTATAGTGAAAACTCTGTGGATTAACACCATTTTTCTATGCACTGAGTAATTTAATTAAACCAAACAGAAGGGGAGAATATCATTTTAATCAGTTCAAAGAAGCATGAGGACCCTAAATTCATCTTTACTGCTTTTTCTCTATCAAAGACATTAATTTCACCATTTCACCTTCATTTTCATACCCACTATCAGTGTTTGTTTCAATGTTTGCGTACAGTTTTTGTTAGGGTTCTATTTTTTATTTTATTTTTTGTTTTAGTTTTAATTTGGTCTAGCACAACTTAAGTCCTTCTATGTGGTTCCACACCCTTCTTACCACAGTACTAGTAGTTTTTAGGGTTTATAGATTTTAAATTTGCGCGTACTCAACGACTGCATGGCCATATTTTGGCGCCGTTGTCGGGGAAGGCACGTGCGAACAAGTTTAAAAAAAACTCAAAAATAAATTAATAAAAAAAATACAAAAAAATACAAAACTTAAAAACTAAAAAAAAAATCTCAAGAAAATATTGTTGTTGAAGCTGCATGCACACTAGAACTTCTAAAATAGAACATGAAACTCCAATTCATGAAATCAACAAGCATTGTTCTGTACTTAGAAAACAAAAGCAACTTGAAATGGAGAATTTGGAAAACATAGCTGGAAATCAATTTCTCAATGGGCCACAGCCCTTAGTTCCTGCCCTTGAGAGACCTAAGCTTAGGGAGTTTCAAATTCTTACTATGTCAAACAATCCATCCTGTATCACATTTTCCCCTAGGGCTAGGAGATATGAGATCAAAAAGTCTCATCTTTCTTAACTACCATCATTTAATGGTCTTCCAGCAGAGGACTCCTTAGATTTTATCAGAGATTTTTATGGTTCTGTCCAGCAGTTTCCTCTGCGAGATCTTAGTGAGGAGGAGTTGTGGTTGAGGTTGTTCCCATTCTGTCGAAAGGGGAGGGCTAGGATTTGGTTTAAAAATTTAGATGTGGAAATCTTTGAAACATGGGAAGAGGTGTGAAATGACTTTGTATCTAAATTATATCCTAGGAACACCACCATTGAGGTTAGGAATAATATCACAGGCTTTGTCCAGGATGAGGGGGAACTCTTTCACGAAGCATGGGAAAGGTGCAGAGGTATTCTTAGACAGATCCCCAACAATCAATTAGCTCCCCATCTTCTCATGGAGACTTTCTATAATGCCCTCACCCCCTACAATCAGAACATAGTTGATCAATCTTGTGGAGGCTCAGAGGTATTCTTAGATTGAGCCACATTTGACTATGTTAATTGACCAGGGAGAACATTCATATACACACCATGATCAACCCCACCCACCTAGAGTCAGTACTCATCCAACTAACAATCATCCAATTCTAGTTCTGAGCAAGTTATTTGATGAGAAACAATACATTTCTAGAACCGTCCATAACCTAGTGGTTAATCCAGTAGTACCAATCATGCCTCCTACTAAATAGAAACCCCATGTGGGTATAAATATGCATCTAACACGAAAGTATGACGTACTGAAGTATATCACCAAAAAACCACCAAATCTCTCAATCTGTGAGGCCCTTCTTCTGATATAAGAGATGTGTGAGCTCCTTGTAGAGGCCTTAAAAATCCCCCTCCAATTCAAAATAGAGGTAGCGGTCGTAGAGTCCATCTATGGAGAGGAGATTGAGAAATAATAATTCCATGATATCATCTCATTCTCCATAGAAGATGAGGGATTCCTCATCTCGGGGCACATCCCCTAATTGTACAAAACTATACAGTTTAGTGTCATGGAAGTCCATCACTTCCTAGTAGAAATAGGTTCTAGGATAAATCTCATCTTGAATTATATGCTTCGTATGTTGGGCTAGACTGAAGTATGTTTGAGCCCCTCTCAACTGAAAATTCCATGTTATGACACTACCAAGAAGAGAGTGTGTTGAATATTATTATTAAAGACCCAATTTGGTGTTTTAGAATCAAATTTTTAATGAATATTCATCCCATAGGATATCACCTAAAATTAATTTATGGGTAGTCCCTTGATCCACCATCAAGTAGCAGTTCCCTCCTCATATCATCAATGACTCAATTACTCCCTCAATGGTCAAGTGGGTGTGATCCAAGTTGATGCATCTCCCATTAACTCTTATGAATCCCATTATCTTTATTTCAGATATTATAATATCAAGGAAAATAATGTTTAAACCAATTAGGTTGATCACAACATGGTTGTGTCCAACCCATGAATAGACTTGGATAATGCTTCCAGCTTCCTGATTCACCGGGTCTAGGCTATAATGTCGGACATGGGAAATTTATTTTTTCATTTCTAGGAGGAAAGGGTGTCATTTACCAAAGTTTAAAGAATTTTGGAAATTTTCCTCATACTCCTATATAGATCCGGACTGGGTGATACTAGAAGCTCCCACGCTTGTATGCTACCGAAACGTTCTCCCCATGAAAACAATTGTATGACATAATCACCTACTCCTCTAATACAGGTTAAACCAACACAATATGACCTACCACCATTGATTTGATAATAATCATGGACCTTGCAGTAGAAGGACTGATGGAATTGGAATAAGAACCTCTGTTTTCATGGTTTAAGTAGGTCATGAGTTCCCAAGTGAGAATTCTGTATCTACCCAAGTGGTCACTAGTGTTCCCCAATAATCATTCACCTCAAATGAACCATATCCTCCCACTAATTCCCAAAAATCAGATGATGAAGAGAATTTGGAAGATCCTCCTCTCACCTTTTAAGAAGGCGTATCCACCAATGTTGATGAGTTGGTTTAAGTGAACCTTGTTACTGAGGTAAATATAAGTCCAATGTTCATTAGTGAAAACATTCCCTTAAAGGAAAAACAAAAGTATATGGATTTTATAACGTAACATCATGATGTATTTTCCTAGAGTTATGATGAGATTCCAGGACAAAACCATCAATTCACTTTCCATATTATTGGTCTCCTAGTGAATCATCACGGTATAAACCAACATCCTGGGAAAATGAACCCCTAACAGGGTGCCATGTTTGAGGCCGAAGATGATAAGATTATCAAATAGAACTTCATCAAGGAAGTTAAGTACCCCAAGTATCTAGCCAACATTGTCTCACTTAGGAAGAAGAATTGACCTATTATAATCTATATCGACTTCTGATACATCTACTTCCACTACCCAAAGGATGATTTTCCCCTTCTAGTGATGGAGTTATTGATTGATTCAGAAATCGAGTTACTGGATCTATTCTTCCTGGATGGATACTTATGATATATTAGATCCAGATGGCCCCCAAATAAAAAGAGGATAATGCATTCAGAGTGCCACAAGGAACCTTATGCTATTAAGTAATTTCATGTAGTATGAAGAATATAAGAGTCACTTATCAATGATCCATGCACCCCATCATCAAACCTATCATCAGGATGATATTGTAATTCTACATGGATGAATTGGTGGTCAAATCCCACTAGTGGCAGGACCATCTTACAGATCTTGAGAAAGTTTCTGACATCCTCCACTTCTGACATCAGAAGATGATCCCCATGAAGAGTGCCTTCAGGTTTACCTCTAGGGAGTTCCTCAGTTTCATCATCATATATAGAGGAATCAAGATCGACCCATAGAAGATCAACGACATCAGCCAGATGCCTCCATTGAGAAAACTCTATGAGATCCAACATCTTCAAGGACACCTAGCCTACATAGTTCAATTCATCACAAATCTAGACATAAATTGTAATACCTTTTCCAGGATCATGAAGAAATGAACTATCTATCAGTGGGATGAGGATTGTCAGAACACCATAAAGGAAATCAAGAATTATATGCTAAAACCTCAATTTCTGATTCTAGCCATCTATTAAAAGTCTTTGGTCTTCTATGTGACTAAACTGGAAAGAGCTCTCGGTGCCTTTCTCACTCAATATAATAACAAAGAGATAGAGAACATTTTATACTATCTTTTTTGTGTGCCCCTTGATACAGAGCCCAGATATTATCTTATCGAGATGAGCTTCCTCACACTAGTTTTAAAAGTGTATTAGTTTTTTCATTATTTGTACCATCAAAAGATAGGGTCAGGGTCCCACATGGATCCTTTAAATTATATAAGGAATTTCCCGATGTCGACAACACCACTAGCACACTAGGAAGTGATTCTTAAGTAATTAGACATCAGGTCCATTCTAAAGAAATCCGTCAAGGGTCAGGTGTTTTCTGAATTTCTAGTCACCCATCTATCCCTTGAATAATCACATCTGAATGTTGATTTCACAAACAGGGATATTCTCTCAGTGGATTAGGAAATGTTATGCTTGGAGATTCATTTTGGTGGTGCCTTATAGATCCCAAATGTTATAAGGCTCTACAATCCCAAGCTCAACAGAGTAGGCTTTGGATTATCTTCACCACCCCTGCATAGGCTATTCTACCCTACTCATTCCTACTATTAGAAGGATGCACCAAGAATGAGGTGCAGTATCATTCCCTCATTACTAGTCTTCAGATGGCTCTTAAAATTGAAATTCCCAACTTTCATGTAAAGGGATACTTCTAATTAATCATGAAACAAATCAATGGTGATTACAGCACTGAAAATCCCGAGCTCATGCCCTTGCTATAGGGAAATCTCAAGCTAATGGACCAATTCCCTTCTCTGCTAGAGTTGACTCATGTTCCCCAGTCATAGAATGGTTGAACCAACACATTGGCCATCATAGTCTTGTCTATTATATAGCTTGACAAGGAAGACATATTCATAAAAGTGGCACACTAAAGGGTCCTCACCGCCATCATTATAGGAGAAGATGATGATAGTTAGTAGGTAAACCATATGAATGTCGGTGCTTCCACATCGAGACCTCCAGATCCACCTATAGTGTAAGATACCTCCAATTTTAAAACTCATTTTGTTGAGTATCTCTAGCATGGTACCCTCTTACCAGATCAAGCCGAATGCAAGTGAATCGGTTAGTGCATAATGTATTTCACCCTCTAAAGTGGGTCTAACCTTGAATAAACTCTCTATAGATATTGGTTTCATGGAATTATCCTCAGTTTCATACAAAAATAATAGATTACCAATGTTATGAAGGAAGTTCATATTGTGTCGTGTGGAACTCATTAGGTAGGGTTGAAGCTCTCTCACCAGATTCGATGGAATGGATACTTCTAGACCACTATGGTTTATGATTGTATCAAGTTTCCCCAGAGGTTCCATGCATGTCAGGTTCATTACAATTTTGTGAATCGGCCACCAAATACACTCCATGCCACCATGTATTCTTCACCATTTATAATCTGGGGTCTTGATGTCTTGGGACCGTATCCACCTACAATATCTCTCTATATTAGGTTTATTCTAACCAATAATATTTTCTTTTTCAAGTGGGAATAAGTGACCCTCTCAAATAATTAAAGGCCCAATAAATTGTTGAATTCATGAGCTTTGATTTTATCCATCAATTTTGAGTCCCTCACACTATTATCTGTAATAATGACACAAAATTCTAGGTTGGTTAGCCAAAGAAGTTTTATTCCAAGTAAATAATTCGGTACAAAGACAATTCTGGCTACCAAGCATTAACAAATGGGCATATTGAGGCATTCAACAAAAACTTATCCTATATTCTATAAGAGATGGGGGCCAAAACAAGAAAAGTTGGCTAGAAAAGCTCCCCCAATGCTCTCTGGGATTATTGTATGAAAACTTTCATTTCTACCAAGGTGACCCCATATTCCATGGTGTATTTAATATAGGTAGTTCTTCACATGGTGATTTAGTTTCCATCACACCAAATAGAATTCTATGATCATAAGACCCCATATATAATGGCATAATTCCATCTAGCTAAGCTGGAATATCTAAAATAGAAAAATATATAGGCCATCCATAGTCTATATAGGTAATATAACCAGATATCCAGGGCATTCAATAAGAGATATTTCATATTCTTTTTTCTCTAGGGTGGCATTGTAATAGCTCTCATAATGTCGATGATGCTAGGCAGAAATACACCAAAGTTGGAGCCCAAGTGAAAAGTACCTTACATCATTCACAAAGTCTACCCTAATGGCACATAAACTTGGATCACCGTGGATGTAGAACACATCACCCCTCAAACCAATTCCATGATCCTCAAGCAGTACTTCACATATGTATATTTCCATATCCCCACAACATGACATTTAAATTGTGCTGTTATAGTCTGATTTTCACGAAATAAAACTACGTAGCATTAGTCCAAGCATCGTGACTTTAAAATGTATTTGTATTTTCTTCAAAATGTGTTTTATGGTGATAGGCCTATTAGGCCTTCATTCACTCATGTTTTTTACTCTTTCTCCCTGCGTGCATTCTTCTGATGCAAGTACCCTCTTTGGTCCAAACTATATGAACTTAAACTAATAGCCTCAGTCCAAGAATCATGACATTAAAAAGTATTTAGGCCTTCTTGGGAATGTATTGTATGGTGGTGGGCCTTCTTTATCCTTCACTCGAGGTGGGTATTTCACTCCCTCATTCCACCTTATTCATTTTTAGAATCACTTCACCTATAGTCCAAACATTGTGACCCTAAAATAAGAGACCATGGTCTAGATGACATAACCTTAAACTATTTTAATTAGGTCCAGGAATTATGACTTTAAACTATTTTCAACTCATGTAGTCCAAGTTGTATAACATTAAATAGTATGGCACCAACTTCCACACTACACAGCGTTAAACTGTGCAGCGTTGGTATCCCCCTTTACATGACCTTAGAAGGTAGATATCAGCATCCTAGTTTCATGATGTTAAAATTTTTAAAAACTAATGTCCCAAGCACATGACATAATCAAGACATTTGGACTGAGCTTTACAAACATAAACTAAAATTTTAATTCCATACATCATGACTCTAAACTATGTGAATGTATTCCTTAGGAGTGTATGGTGTTGACTAGGCCTTTTGGTCATCATTCATGTCATTTCATAGCTTATGTGGAATTAACGTACCTTTCAAAATTATTTTCCCCCTTTTTTCCCAACTACATGACATTAGACTATGTAACCACCTCACATCCTAGTTTCACAATGAGAAACTTCCCATCACCAAGACATCCTTTCCTGAGAGGATGTCTCCCTTGGCATTGGTTATCTACCATTCTATATTCTAGAACTATGTGTGTATTGATTATCATATTTATGGGATATGTATCAATTCCCAAACACTTGGTCTTCAAGTCAAGCTGCAAGATCATCAAACATTCATCCTCTTGGACTTGTCTCAAGTATAAGAATCAAAACATAAAATTTTATGAGGAAATATCCCTGGTAATTTTTCGTACAATTTTGGTTCCCCTCAGTCCCTCATTCACATCCGAGTTTTCATAAAACCGCACTAAACATACCCATTAGAGACAATTACCATTGTGTTCGTGAATCAATGGCCCTAATCTTGGATCTAACAACCTCAACACATGATGTCAAATTGGGAACCCATCCTAAACCAATTCAGGGAGCCTCAGGATAATCAAGGGTTTCCTTAGCTTCCTTATGAGATAGTATTTCTAAAATTTGTGTTGTTCTCTTACCATGATGCATTCAATAACTACATTTTTCTTGATTCTCATCATTATGGGATACATAGTGATGCCTGTATGTAGTTTCTTTAGGTTTATCCTTAATTCAAAAAAGCTTTAGGTCCCTTGTCCCCAGTAATAGTCCAAAAATTATTACGTTAAACTATATGTAGTTCATATTAATGTTTCTATGTGTTCTGTGACCCTCCTTATATCTATTCATGTCATGTTTTATCTCTTTTGTTCCATATAAATACCCTTGTAGGGGATGTTTCCCCTATATTCCAAGTAATGTGACTTTAAATAATTTTCCAAAGTCCAAGAATCGTGAAATAAAAAACATGCAAATATGGTCCAAGTTATATGACCTTAAACTAAAATCATATAGTCCAAGTAACATGACTCCAAACTTTATGCCATGGTTCACGCAATACAACATTACAATTTTCACAAATCTAGAGATTGAATCCCACTTTCTGATATGCCTTGTCCCACATTTCATTTCTTCTCAGTTTGGGTTTCCATCCCATTTCAAATCTAGACGGACCACCTAATGATGAAGGTATCATGACATTTTGGCTTACCTCCCATGTTGGGCCAACACCCTAATGGATCGTTGGCAGTAAATAGTAGATCATGTGTTTCAAACATGGGAAACTATTAATTCTGCATTTTCTCACCAGACTCTTGACTATTGTTGTCATGGTCCTTGGGTTTTGAATGTGGTCAATAGTTGATACTTACTAACTAGTCTCCCATGTATCCATAACATGAAATTCTTGTATTACCTTCTTTCCACTCTCTTATATCATGGTGGAATTACACCCTCAGTGTTATACCTAATGTTAACTACCACATGTCAGGTAGACTCCCTATATTGTTCCTTGTTTCCCACACCATGTATGGATCACATGGGTTTAGGAGTTCCAGTAGGGTGTGTACTGATGTGGTCGAACAGTATAGGGTATTCACCAGTCCAAACTCTATGACCTTAAACTAAGATCCTCACTGGGAAACTTTGGTGTGGTACTGGGCCTCATATGCATCATTCGTGTCAGGTTTGTCACTTTTTTTATCCACATATTCCTATTTTGGGATTCCTCCTTCCCTTTGGTCCAAGACTCTATGACCTTATACTAGAATTATATTTCCATCCATAACTTTAAATTGTATTCCAATCTTATGTGGTGTGGTGTGGGCCCCTTAGATCGCATTCATTTCGACATCTATCTATTTCCAGATACTTCTGTGGTACGCAAGACTCTTTTGGATCATTCACATCGGGTTTATTTCTTTCGTTTTTCACAAGTACAGTTGGAACATATGTTTCTTTGGCCCATGCAATATTAATTTAAACTATTTTCTAGGGTCCATTCCATAAAATCTTAAAATTGTGTATAACATCCTTGCCACAAGACATTAAACTAAGGTACACATCTAGATCACGTGATGTTAAACTATACCATGCATCATCCTCAGGTGGATGATGTGAAAATTCAAGGCATCCCATTCCCTCACATGAGATGTTCTCTTCCTCAGTGCTAGTCATATACCACACAGTTCACATTTTCAGCTATCACTCATTATTAGGGATGATCCTCTCTTGGAATATGGGTTTGATCTTTGTTCATAACAACACACTTATACCAATGTCTTCAAATACATAGTGGCATAAATCCAAGATTAACGGGATCCTTCCAAATATTCAATCACTCAATTTCCATGCTTCACCGGTTCTTTTTTAGGATACTTATTCCCTTCCACCTCTGGAGGGACCCCCTAAGGGTTTGGTATCATGACAATTTGTCTCACCTTCCTTCTTGGTATAATGTCTCAAAAGACTTCATAAGACATTCTAAGATAGGATTCATGTTTCAAACATTGTCAGTGGTCAATTCTTATTAGTTTTTCCCTATTCCAGGTTAATTGTACAGATGTGGAGCTTCAAACACACTCAGTAGTTATTCAGTATCACCATACCACTCTCTTTGTCTTGAAAATTTTCAGCAGCATGATACACACTTCTCATTCCCCATTGTTTAAGTAGACTCCAATTCTCCTTGTGTTACATCATTCATTCCTTATCATGCATTGGAAATGCAAGTTGAATATTCTGAAATCCTATTATCTAGCCATATCCCCTCTCATCCCAAACACTCTTGGTGGTCAGCCAACAATAGAAGACCCTAAGTATTTTATTATTATCTTACACTATCATATAAATTAGAAATTATATGGTATTTATTTATCTCTCACATGAGGAATGACCCACATGATCTTATGGATTGGTCATTGGTTGTCTCAAAAATTATGATCAATGTGTAAAAATTAAAGTTTTAAAAGAAATTTTTACATGAATGAAAAAAAATCAAAGAAAACAAGAAGGTTTTGGCAGTAGTAGGGGACATCCACATGTTGGATACTCTCGTTATTCCTAGTAAAAAAATCCCCTCTAGCTCTACCCAAGTGATCAAGCATCGTAGCTCCACCAGCCTCTAGCGTGTAGCCTCTGGGTTTGATGTCACTTATTAAGCTCCCCTTCCTCCTCATTAGCCACCAGGTGAAGATTATTCTCTCTTATATGTGTCTTTTCTCACTCATCCTGATGATTTACCACTTGATGTGCCTCCTACCTTATATGCTCCTCGACCACCTCTAGCAGATCCTTTAGATGGATGATGAGTTCTGGTTGAGTACCAATGAAGGCATAACACCCATCCTTTTGTTATTCCAAGTCCTAGATCTTCTTATTGACTTCCTATAGCATCTAGATTATATCACACTTCTTCTAATTCTAGGGTACATATAGTTTTTGTATCCCTTCATACACTCTCTCAGCAAGAAAGTTTTGAATCAGTACATAAATACCTTTAGAATCTACCCCACCAGCACACAGGTTACACAACTAGTGGTGAAGAGAACCCTTCTATCCCACCATTTGTGGTTCCAAAGTTTGATGGAATAAATTTTGGATTCATTTCCATGCCCAACTCTGGATGTCATAGATCTCTTAAGTATCCTTAGAGTTAGAATCATCATACTATTTAGGAATCACATGATCACATTTAGGAAAGGCTGCAAGCAGTTTAGTAACATGATATTCCTCTGGTATCCTCTCTGATGGGATAGGATCCAGGTTATGAGGATGGTCATCATTTCTAGATTCTTCCTTGGAAACTTCTCCACTGTTAGCTTTGTGTCTTTCCCCAAGAGTTTCATCACTCACATCCACAACCACGTGTTCATCTGGTACCACAAAATCAAGATAATATTAGATATATGGATACTCATGAATAGGCACAACATCAGAAGAGATTCCCTAGGTACCCCATTTCCATCTGCACTTCAGTCATGAAACCTCTCAATCATTTCATGGAATAAGGATGCCTCAGTTAGTCTGATCAGTAAATTACAGGTATGAATTTTTTAGATGAGAGAATTACAGGAGTTGAGTGTCGAAAGATCAAGATCCTGAGTCATGAGAGGATCTTCCACCATGGGATACCCTTTAGTACTGAGTATTTCATTAACTAGAACCAATTATCCTCACATCATTTGGGTAGAAACTGTATGGAATAGTCAACAGGTTGATGCTAAAGCTCCATGAAAATATAATTATGGATGAATGATTTGAAATTTTATCTTTCCTTGAGGGATATGAATTTCAATTATAAGTCACCTTGGGTACTCCACCTACCCAGTAGTGGGTGTCTCTATGGGTATACTGGGTATCTATCCCCCATAGATGATGGGGAGGACCTGGGGATATGAATATGAAACCCTAGCCACCTCAACCTCAACTGGATCACCACCTACCTTAGCCCCAGGTGTAGGTCCTGAAGCATGCTCCTCTACACTCATTTTCTCATCTTCACCCACTCTAGTTTGATTCACATTCCCACCAAATAGATGTTCCTTTAAAGGATAGGTTTTTTTAGTGGATTTGAGTGGTTAAATGGAAGGATCAAATAATGATATGAGTATGTTAAGCTTGCCATGAGGTGCTCGGCCAACTCTTCTATAGTGTCCACGACCTCACTACTTTTTGGGGGAGTATCTTGATGAGAATAAATCCCCTAGGATTCCCCACCATTTAAATCATCCTCTTCTTATTTTTTATTATTTTATTCCTCAGGCGAAGGCCATTTTAAATTCCAAAGGAAGTCATGGGAAATATGGATATGTTGTTCAAAAGAACACTGATCTATGCACAATACTTTTTTTCACACCATATAAGATGTCAATCAGACCCTTGGGATGTTTTTTCAATGGATATGTACATGGATGTGCAGAAGGACACTTCCATAATTGAATCCTACCCTGCCATCACTGAGGATTTTGGTTAAAAAAAGAAATCCATCCTCTCCCCTTCTTCAGGGTGATCCTCTAGAAGTCAAATCACTGATCTACTGCACGTAATAAAAATCTTTCAAGATAGCACAAAATCATGGAACCCTGAAGGTAGAGATATTATTTGATAGGTTCATTGTGGTTCATCCCCTAAGTTGGGCCACAGTTTTGTAATCTTCACTTAGCCTCTTTCAGCGTAATTCAGGTGCGCACAAAGGATCCTCTTTCGCATAACATCAATGTTGCACATAACACTCCGAATTTGAGTGCAATAAATGGCCTTTCATGCAACCTTACTACCCTACACACACCCCTTCTTGAAGCTCCATGCATTTCCTTTAATCAAAATACAATGTTTGATAACCTCTTTCATGAAACCCACATTCATTTTGTGGGCTTGTTTCATGCAACCCTCCAAACTCACACACAACAATTTCTTGGTCACTTGCGAGGTATCCCATATGCACCTAGAGAATGTTATTCCATAACTTTTTCTTCTCATAATAGGTATGATAATGCCTTTTAATTCCCAAAATAGTCTCAATAACATGGACCTCAGGATCAAACACTCCTCCACAATGTTACACCTTGGAATTATTAATGTTTCCTCCCACCCAAAGGTGAGTGAGATACAATTATGTAACCCCAAGGGGTGATGAGTGAGTCCCCCACATCTATATTGCATGATGTAAAACTTCCTAGCACCAGCGTCCTCATAACATGATGTTAAAATATAGTCTTACCCCATGAAATTTACATGGTATACCCCATGTATACTAATCATGGGATGCCACCTCCTCACACTGTGTGGTACAGACCTCTAGAAATGGGAATCTTCCATGTATAAGCCCCACACACCCTTAATTGGATGATCCTTGTATGAATAACATGGAATGAGATCCTACTCACATGGAATTACATCTTCCTTGGGAATGATCCTTGGGTAAGCCCCACACTATCTCTCGTTGGTGCATCTTTCTCAACATGACTATCAGTTCTACTGCTTCCTCTTGTTACTCACATAGATCATGACTCGTGTGGGCTTAGAGGTAAGTAGTGACCATGAAACCCATCCACCTTAACCATGGGAATTCCTCTCAGAGTAAACTTCAACCATACAAGCTCAACAGAAAGATTACATGTGTAATCCCATCCCACATCACTTCCTCTCAACAAGAAGCTTCCATGCCTATGCCCCAACCAAATGGGTTGCACCTACCCATAATCCCCAAACATATTCATTGATTCCATGGGAATTCACCTAAGTTGTAATCCCCAATTCCCCTTTCTTAACTACATGATATTTTATTCCCATCCAATTGGGATATGTAAGATGTCTCCCAAAGGTCTAAACCCATCACTCCACCCAGCACTCCACGCAACACTCCATTCACATCCATCCAAATCTATCATGGGCCTCCATATTTTGGTAAGATCATTCCCATACCTAGAGACCAAATCTCATTTGGGTCCCTTTGGGCCACTTCCACACATAATCTCTATCCACATTAATGTTTGTACTAGAAGAACTAGTGATTATTCCATGCATAAGCCCCACAAAATCCAACCAAGAGAAATACTTTTATGAAGGGAAGATTATATGTGTAGGCCACATACCATCCCTCACTGAAACTCCTTTCACAATGTGATAATCCTTACTGCATGATGTTAAATTGCATGGACCCTTACTCTCACATAACCTAAAACTGTGGCATCAAACTATGTGGTTTTTATCCCAACCCTCTAAACATGGTATGTAGGATACCTCTCTAATATTTGTTCCCAACCAATGGTAAACCATGGTGTCCACCTCCTAAGGGTGAACCTCCCTGATTCACCTATAGCAATGTTGAGATCAACCTCTATAGTGTGACATATTATCTTTATGGGTTGCTTCTATTTGGTCTTCCTCTAGTAGAATTTTGATCCATCCATTGAAAAATATTTCAAGTGCTCCCTCCTAGGGATACACTTCTTTGATCTGCCTCTATGGAGAGTCCTGATCAACATCATCTTGTCTTTATAATATGTTAAACTTGTGTCCTATCTTACACTACTTCTTGATGCTAAACATGGGATGCCATTATGTGAAATACTTGGAAGATATATGCCTACGGTGTTAGCTACCACATGTTAAATATGGGATTCCTGGGGTGAAACATTGTAATACATTCCTTTTGAATCAGATACCTCATGATCAAAATGGGATGCCTTGGGTTCTATGCCTAAATATGGATCCCTGAGATTCTATCCCATAAAAAAGAATATTAGTGACCAATATTCCCAGTGTCCAAACATTCTAGAAGTTCACAATGTGGCTTCTCTCCAGAACAAATGTTTTTCCTTATCAAGACCCCTTGAAATGTCCAGAAATAAGAAGTTTAATTAACCATCATACACCAAGAGATGTCAAAGGGAATGAGTTTCATGAAAAAAAATTATATCTAAGGGAGACTGGTAATAGGCAACGAGCTCTAATAAAGAGTATAATGAAGAATAAACTGACATCCCAACATCCTTTTTCGATCAAGGGGAATACATTGCCGATGAATGTGATGAATGACACCTACCACTGGAATGTGGAAATATGGGGTAACAATTACCATCAAAACAAAATAACATGCAGGTGGGTGCACTAGTGAAAGTGTAGAAAAAAGTGAACAATTTCGATAGTTTCGGTTTCTAGAAATGAAAAAATAAATAACATGGTTTGTGACACGATGTGAAACCTATTAATAGGTGTAGGCTGAACATCAATCACCTGGTGGATTACTACAATAATTTCCCATTCCATAATGGATGTGGGATGGTGTTACCATGGATTTTTTAGTGGGTCTCCCAAGGACACCTCTAAATAATGATGCTATTTGGGTGATTGTTGACCATTTAAAAAAATTAGTGAATTTCTTGATGATACGAGAGAATTTATCAAAAGAGAAATTGGGATATTTGTACATTTGGGAGGCAGTCTATCTATACAGGTTACCACAGAGTATTGTCCATAACATGAATCACATTTTACTTTGTGCTTCCGGTATGTCTTTCATAAAGAACTTGGTACACAAGTTTTACAAAGTATGGTTTTCCACCAATATACAGATGGGTTGTCAGAATGTACTATCCAGGTTCTTATGGATATCCTGTAAGCATGTGTTCTAAACTTTGTTTGGTCTTGGGAGAATCGCCTAGATTTTTTATAGTTTACCTATAATAAAATTTATTCTGAAACAATTTAGATGACACTTAATGAGGATCTTTATGGTAGTCCATGTAAATCACCCCTATCATGGATGGAGGCAGGTGAGTCAGAGTTATTGGCACTGAGTCTCATGATAGATATGTCGGAGCAGGTTTAGTTGATTCATAATTATATAGATATAGAAGGATGGTTTCATATGTTGATAGACTTCAATGACCCCTAGAGTTTACATAGGGCGATCATGTGTTCCTTTGGGTGTCACCTTGATTGGGTCATCAAAGGATTTAGAAACAGGAAAAGTTAGTTCCCATGTTTGTTGGACTATTTGAGGTTAGGGAAAAAATCATGCATGTATCATACTGATTGGATATTCAATAGATCTATAGTGTTATATAAAAAAAATTCATTTGTCACAACTTTGGAGATATCACCCCAACCCTTCTCATGAGATCGATATGGATGATGTTGAACTTGAGACTGATGCGTCCTTTGAGGTTAATCTAATACGTGTGTTGGATCGCAATGAGAATGTGTTGGGGTAAAAGTTACTCTGATAGCTCGTGTATTGTGGTAACATGGCTATGTTTCTGAGGAAACATGGGAAATATAAGTAGATATTCAGGCTCATAGGCCCCATATTTTTGGGTTAAAATCATAGAGATGCTCGGGAGTACAACTCAATGATTAGTTGTTATAAGGTGGGGATATTATAAGATCCAAACCTTTTTTGGTGATTTCTCAATAAATTTTACAGGTACTCTTTTTTCTTATTTTGAGTACTTTTATTGGGTTATGTTTTGGGTGTGTTTGGGTGAAAATTTGGATATTTTTGAAGGAATATGGGTAGGGCATAGTTCGAACATGGATTTCCCAAACCGTGAACCAAACATAGAAAACCATGTGAACCCTTAAAGAGGGGATTATCATGGTTGGTACATGGTTTTCCAAAAGGTTAAAAAGTCATACCATGGTTAGATGACCATATCTGAGGACATGACTCAAGAATGAAATGGAAGTTAAAACCCCAATATTATATGATTTTTAAAGCATAGGTTTCCCTACAACTGGGGACTAAGCATGCCAAGTTTACAACCTGGTAATTAGAGTCTTTCTGTATAGATACATCAGCTTCAACAAAATCACTTGGATCCCTAGCCTATAATTTTAACATGGGAAACTTAGACCTCATTACACTATGTTCCTAAAATAATCATCAACACACATCTATCTCCAAACATTGACCCTAGGATAGATTACTCTGATACTACTCTATTATGACCCCACTGGGACTCACCTAGACTAATGGTAAGCCAACAGTGAGACCTCAATCCAACATCTAGTAGGCTATAGGTTGTAGACTAGCACCGAGTAGGTATGCCACACATATGGTAGGCCTTATCCAAAATAACTTGTACACATGAAAACCTCAAAGTACATCAAAAAATACATGATAAATATATTTCTACTAATATAATAGGAAATAATGAATTTGATAACCTCTATGAATATTCATAGTGAAACAATATAAATATATCCAAAGTATAGAATGGTTAAAATACATGTCCGACTTGAAATTAAGGGAGACCCAGCCTTAAAGATATTGAGGAGTAAAATCACACTCATAAACACATAATCTATCTAATGTCGACCAGTATAGATAGGATCCGCCAACACTAGACCTACCAAAGTCACCATCTAACTATTTTTCATTTTCATAAGAAACAACACTTGTGGGAAACCCCAATATATTTTTGAGTATATACATACCCAATAGGATGGACCAAAACTAAAGGGGAACTAATAAGAAAATAAATAATCATCCCAATACGCTAGATAAAGAGTAAATAAAGAGACCAAATAAAAAAAATTTCTCAATGAAGAATCCAAATAGATATATAGAGAAAGGAAGATATCAATCATCACAGCTAGCTAAGGATGATGCGCCTGCCTACAACTATATGTTCCAATGTTGTCCTGATGTTAGTATCCCAAAATTAAACTCACTAATTACATGGGAAACAGAACTAATTCATAGAACATCATAGTTAAGGGGGTCCAAACCCCAAGTGGGTGGAGGACCTAGGCCTCATATTTGGTTTATGAAAACATGGTTTTCTGAGGTTTGGTGGGAGTTCTTCAATTTTAATTGATATAGTTTTCTAGATGAATATCATTTTGTATAGATCATTATAGGGGTATCATTAGATAGATATCACAAGATAGATATTTACAATAGTACTTTTTTAGATTGGTTATCCATAAAGGTTTCATTAGAAAGGATTCTATTGGACAGAGTTCATTAGACATGGTTCTATTACATGTTTCTTGCCAGGGTAGCGTCTCAACAATTTGGTTCCAACTATGTTGACTAACTGTTGGAAGTTTCATTAAATGGTTCAATATTGTATCATAGTTTTCCCAATTCAAGGAGAGTTTAATCGTGTTTCTAAAAGGTTAAATAAACCTATTCACCAAATAAATACCTCTATCTAGATGTTGGATGTGCACCTATCATGGGGCACCTAGAAAAACTATTTTTGAACCGGAATTTAATATATTTGACTGGTACTTAGGATGTCTATATAGAAAAAAGTGTTTCCAATGTGTTGCAATCATCTTTAGTGGGTTTATCTTGTTTGAAATAGTGGATGTAATTGATTGGTTTAATATCAATTTAAATAGAATTTTTCCATCCTTATGTCATTCCCATATTATCCTATTAAATAATTATTCCCTTAATCTCTATTATTCCTTTAATAAAATGAAATATCATTGATTAATTTTATTTTGTTATTTGGTTTAGATAAAGAAATATAATGATCACTATATCCATTATCCTTGTCTATCCTAGTGATTGGATATCTCCAGTCACCCTTGAATTATCCCACTTCTTTCTATAACATGTAGAGATTCAATTTAGAGTGGATTGTGTATGAAATTCCAATAACAAGTTGAGAAAATTAAAGGTTTAAAACAAGAAGAAACCTATAAATAATTAAAATCATTAAGATCCATAGATGATTTAATATGAAAATTTAATGATCAAAATCCATCGACATAGGGAATGAGTGAATTTACCTTGCATGACCAAAAATAACATAGTGTGACACCATTAGAGTTATTACTATGAAAATTGAAAAGAAAACAAGAAACAATGGCGAGTAGAAGACAGTCTCTAAGAGTGAGTGGGATTGAGAAATATTAAGATAGAGATGAGTATAGTGAATAATTATTTATTTATTGAATCGAGACTGAGTTTCTGTAGAGTGATTTGAAATTATCTACTTAAGAAACATGCATCAAAGGTTCTACTCAGCTCCCTTTTAGTGGAATTCTTCAATGTAGAGCAAGATTCAGGTTGTGGATCTTCAGTTCTATGAGAGCACAATGGATTGGCTTCTCCAAAAAAGTTACAATCATCTATGTGGAAGTGATAAGATGGTTCTTTGGGATTCATGTGTCATAGCCTCCTCATCATTTCAATTTAAGAATGGAAAGATCTTAATCGGGTTTCAAAGACTTCAGTCGGGATGACATTAAAAATTGGTTTTCTTTTATTTAACATAGGGGAATATGTGACGGATCTGAATTTGGTGAGATTTGTATGTATCTTGATATGAAAATATGTGGTTAGAGTAATTTTTTCATCATAATGATATATTTTTGTGGTCAGTGTGTGAACTCAGTTTACATTCTGGCGATGTTGGGCTTTGTGATGTCGTAATACTACTAAGAGGAATAGATGCCTTGTCGAGTTCTTCTACTATCTTGTTGTACCAATGTGATAGTAAAATGGAAGTATTAGACATATATGGTGATAGTTTTAGGAAGATTGAATATTTATTGTAAGGGTAGTTTGAATTTAGGGGTGGTATCTCATTAATAGTATTGGTCTGGAAGTAGAGGGAAAAAAGCATTAACACTGGTTGTGAGTGGCAGTAATGGAGCACGGAGGCCTGGTAGTGGATTAGTGAAATAATAGGTTAAAGGTAGAAGTTTTTGGAGGTATCAAGATGTTCTATCATGGTAGAAAGTGGAGATAGAGGGAGTGGAGGGATACCATTTCTAGACCGGCTGTTGAAGCCAAAAAAAAATGATGCTAGTAGTGTACAACAATCAAATTTTGGGGGTAGTAGAATAGGGGACAATTAAATTGTTCTACCAAGGGGGTATAAGTAACTCGTGATACCATGGGTGATTCATAGCATCATGCTACCATCACAGGGCATGGATGTAGTAGTGGATAGGATGTAGCATTTTTTCATGCACCTACATTTCAATAAAAAATTATTTCCCAGTGTAGTAAATGTTTCAAATAAATTTCATGAATTATAAATCAAATAAAATTTGAATAAAAGATTTCTAATAATAAACTCCAAATTCAATTAAATCGACATCAAATTAATCAACTAAATGTCTGATTTTTCAAAACATAATTTCAAAAATATAAAATTCACATTCATTTTAGAATTTTCATTCCAAAGAAAAATTACTTTTTTATAACAATTTCAATTAAAATTCCAACACCAATTATGAATTTAATAAAATTTAAAACTGATTGAAATAATTAAAACTACAAAAATAAATCAATTTAAAATTTTAATTCCAAATTGATTCCAATAACAATAAATTCAATTTTAAAAATATATTTTTATTTTTATTTTTCGTAAAATTCATTATATGGGATCCCAATTAGTCATAATTTTGAATAAATCAATAAAAATTATTTTATCTAATTATCGATAAAGTTCCAAATTCTCATTATCAACAATTAAAATTTCAAATTCTAGACAACATATGACCTCACATCTTAAAAAAATATTAAACCGTAAAAATTTATTATTTGGATCATTTTTCAATTTAATAAATAATTTAAAAAATTATCAAAATATTTATAATTTATTCAGTAATTTCCTTAAATTAGGGTTAATTTCAAATGAAATCTAACAAAAAATGTTTACAATTTTAACTCACATCAGGGTACTGACCCAGCTTTGATTAGTGTGGATTCTTATAAAAATTTAACAATTTTCTTCTAATTTATTATATCTGACTTTGTAATTGAAGAGTAATTGAGTGAAAAGTTTTTTATTCCATTTTATCACTTTAATAAAAAATGTTTCCAATGCTCATCCATTATTGTGGGCTATTTTTCTAAAACATAGAAATTATGTTTATCTTAATATTTTTGGTTTTTTGTTATAAGATCTCAACCTTTTATTGTGATGTATCGAGCATGTTTACAAGAAATTTTTTTCCTTGTTTTGATTTATTTTTGTTTGGGTTTTATTTTGGGTTTGTTTGGGAGAAACTTTGGATATTTTGCAATGAATAGGGGCATTACACAGTTGGTGAATGGTTTTCCCAAAATGTGTGCCCAGCCAACAAACCGTGAAGTCCTTGGTAGAGGGGGTTCACACGGTTGGCACAAGGTTTCCCAAACCATGTCTCCTATTAGGAGTAACCATGAAACACCCCTAGGTGAGGTGCACTGTAATGGCATGTGGTTATGGGAAAAAATTCACCTCGTACAGGAAACTGTACATATAGGGTTCTAATCCACATAAAATTAGATTAAAAAAACCCAAACCATTGGAATTCATCAAAAATAGACTCTAGCCCATACCTAATGGATTTATATCATTTTTTGAGGTTCCTAAATGATTTCATTTGGCCCCTAACCTCTGTTATTTATGATTCTAAACTTGAATCAAAGATCTTCACCTCTCTCAGCAAGATATTCTTATCTCGTTGGTTTCTTTTCCTTATTATGTCTTTTAATCGTCCTTTTAAGGAATTTTTTACTATTTTTTGTGGATCTAGATCTCAGTTTTGGTAGATCTAATCCATTTGATCTTGGATCTAGGTTCCAGATCCAGATCTTGTTCTTCATCATAGTCTTGATCATTCGACATCAATTGGGGATTTTTTTGGTGAATTCTATCAAGGATCTTGAGGTTGGTGATCTTGATTCAAATCATATAGTTCTAATTTAATTATATTTATGTAAATGTGAAATTTTAATTTCCATGATTGGGTAATTTCCTTTATAATTGAATTTTATTTTATTTTTAAATTTCTATGTGTTCATGATTGAGGTTAAATTATAGAAATTGAATGGTGGTATTGAATTTATTAATTGGTTAATTAATTAATGAGATATTGAGATTGTGGAATTGGATTAATAAATTTATAAATAAATTAATGGGATATTTGTAATGTGAAATTGGATTAATTGATTGGTAAGTTAATTAAAGAAATGTTATGATTGTGAAATTAATTGATTAATTGATTGTTGAATTGGTTAAGCAATGAGATTTTGTAATGGGTAAATTAATGTGATTATAAATTAATTGGTAAAGGGAATTTTGAGATTTTTTCTTAACCTAAATTGTTTTTTAAAGGTTGGGGCCGAAGCCTCAATTTATTATTAAAGCAAATACCTCTTTAGACTGGGTAGAGGGTGACCCATTACATAGCCCGAAGGCCTAAGGCCAAGTGGCCTGCATATAGGGCTAGAAAGCCCATTTTCTGGCCCAAAGGACCCCTCGGTGAACAGTACTGCTACAGTACTCACGTAGCTACAGTACCTTCTACCATACCTCCACCGCTACAGTACCCTGCTACAGTCCCTCCGCAGCTACATTCCACCACTGCTACAGTACTGCTACAGTAGCCTGCTATAGTAACTCGGGAATTCTCCCCTGCCAGAATTTGTTCCTAGGTATTTTGGATTCCAAGCAGGAGCCTGAACCACTAGGGTACAGGCTTGTTGGCTTAACCTAAATTTATTAATGAGTTATATTATTAAATAATGTTATATAGTTTAATAAGGTTTTTCATATTATTCCTTGTGAATTTAAGTGTTGAACCTTGTTTTTTTAACAAATTTAAATGGTACTCTTTAATGGTAATGTTAAAAAGAGGTATAATAATGCTTAACCATGATGTTTATTAAAAGGTGACACATGTGATTTTGGGTTATATATGATATTTCGATATATGTGATGTGTGTGTGGGGGACATGCGCTACTGCTTCAAAATTCCAAAGTGGTTATGTGTGGGGGACATGGACTACTGCTTGAAGTGCCTATAGAGATATACTTTTGTGGGACATGGAATTATTCTTCAAAATCCCGTAGTTATTATTGAGGTGTGGGATAGGGATTTTTCCTACAAAATACCCATGGGGTACAAGACATGGTGTTCAACACCCATGAGATGGAATTTTACTATGGTTCCAATTAGATGTGATATGAATTGAGATGATAAGATATATGAGAACAAGGGAATATTGATATTTTATATCCCTTTACAGATAGTTCATACATTGAAATGGGTCAAAGTAGGTATTGTGGGTTCAGGTGTCCTTAGGAACTCAAGGGTTTATCTGGTTAATCAAAGAATAATGAAATGTGATAAATGTTTACTTTATTCAATGTAATTTTTTCTTTATACAACTGTATACACTATTATTAACTGTATATTTCTTTAGAGACAATTGATGGTGGCCTACTGAGTTGTACTTATACCCTACATATTTTTTTGTAACGGTACCTGAATAAACTTCATGATTATAGGAAAGCGTAAGGGAAAAGGTCTTGTGATAGATGTATGAGTCGGGATGGAGTATGGATGAGGGAATTGGACTTGGTTTTGAGAGCCATTACCAGTTTTTAGTTTCATTACTTTTGGGTTTTCATTTTGAATCATGGAGCATATTTTGGTATGACATATCTTCTGTTCAGTTTTGTATGTAAGAATTCCTATTTTGGACATCATGTGACCTGTGTTTGGATTGGTTATTGGATATATAATTTGGTTAATATTATTTATTTCTGCTCTTTTACTACTTTTATATATAGGGTATAGTCTCCACATGATATGTATTAGACCCTAATTGTTATTTAACAGCCTCTAGCATATGGGGAGGCACGTTTGAGGTCTTTTCATTGATTGACTCGGGGCACCAGTGTGTGGCACCCAGGTGGGGACATTATAAAGTGGCATAAAATTTGTTTTTTTGTTTTACTATTTGGGAATGGTAGACGGAATAATAGGTTGATTTTTTCCCGATTTAAGAGCTCATTCATGGGAGTATATAACCTTTTTATGATGATAAAAACCAAGTACTCATGTTTGGATTACTTTTATTGATGTTTTTTGTTATAGTAGATGTTATTTCACCTTGAGCGATGCACTTGTTGTGTGATGGGATTATTGTTTCTAGTTTTTTTTCGAAGGATTTAATTATGTCTCAATATGGAACAAGATTTTAGTATGCATGCATCATTCTATGAAATTTTGATTACTATAACATTTATTATTTTTAGGCACACATCAGAAAATGGATTTTCGTTACCATTTTGAAATAGAAATGTTTTCCTTTCTTGTGTAATTGAACTGAAAAATGTGCCTAATAGAAAGTGTAAAATTGAAAATGATGTAAACTATGAATAAATGGGTGTCTAATGATACTTATATTGATAATGAGTTTACCCTTTATTAACCATGACCTAGATGTATGACGGTTAAGGGTAGTGACAACACCTTGATTTTGACGGGGTGGTGGGGTTTGGGGGAAATTACTTAATATAAATTATTGTAAAACCCTGATAAATAAATTTTTTGAAGTAATGTTATGTGTCTTTATACATGTTTTCTTCATTATAGAGATATACACCATGATGAATCTTGTTAATAGGAACACAGGATGACATGGTTGGAGATGATCCTCTAGTAGTGGAACCTAAGGTACCGATAGTGTCACGTGAAGAAGATGGAGGGAAGTTCCCTAATAATTTTTTTTCATTTATGAAATTTTTAGATTGAGACAAAAAGAAGGTTTTGAAGAGTATATCTAACCAGACATGGTAGTTTTAGTTGTATTACCCTCTGACGTTTACTGGAGAAGGTGTACCTGATTCATCAATGTTTTGGATTTAGTCCGTCCAAACTATGCTTTTCCATTTAGAGAATCCTGCTCTGAAGAGGGTAAATTTATCTACTTATATGTTATGAGGATCAAAAAAGAGTCGGTGGAATGTTAAGTCTTGGACATGGCAGGCAGATGGTATGGTATAGAAGGAATTTTTGGAGAAGTTCCTAGAGCTCTTTTATCTAGATACACTATTACATGAGATGGTAGGTAAGTTCTTGTGATTACATTAGGGGATTATGTGTGTGATGGACTATGATGTTCGGTTTACTAACCTACTGTGATTTGATCAACTGATGGAAGAGGAAGATACAGTTGTGGAAAGGAATTTCAAAGATGAACTTAAATTTGAGATTAAGTCCCATGTTAATATATTTTTACTGAAAAAGTTTTATGAAGTGGTGGATTATGCTCTCATATATAAGGGTAAACTGAAGGAAGATTCCAGTGGGGGATAGGTGGTTTTTTTATGGTCAGGGGGTGAATCTTCCTAGAGCATGAAGGATCATTATGTGAATTCTAGCCACAGTGATAACAAGAAGAGTTTCTAGAGGGGAGGGTTATTCAAATAGGACCTTACTTGAGTTACCTTTCACGAGTGAGCTTGGATGGGAAACTTTAGTAGTAATTGTTTCCAGCCACCAATAGAGTGCATAGCTTGTGGTAGAATAGAACATCTAAAAAGGTTCTACAGAAACCCATGATAGATGGGTAACGATAGAGAAACTAACAAGTATTAGAGTTTTGGAAGAGGATATTTTATTCCATATGAGTCTGGTAGTTGGAGTTATACTGGTCGTGGCAGTAGAGGTATTGGATGTGTTACTTCTGGAAAAGAGAACCCATATCAATATAGTTGTGTAGATCAAGGTACTCAGACTGCATCATAGGGAAGATGATAAGGATAGTTACATGATGTTCATCCTACACTGGTGGATAGAGAGGTTGATCCTCTGATAGTTAGAGTTTCTATTAATCCAACTTCTACATTATCTTGAGCCTTATTTGACCCTGGTGCCTCTCATTATTTTAGTTCTTCCCATATTGTGAATGGTTTGATCCTATTGGTGGAGTTTTTCATAAGGGTTATGATGATAGATACTCCTTTGCGAGTGAGATTGAGAGACATCTACTTTTTCAAGGGGTGATCTCTCAATGTGGGGGAGTATAAATTTATTTAGGATCTTTATATCCTCGACATTACAGACTTCAACCTAATTTTTGGTACGGACCGGTTGGTAGCATACTGATCCCACTTTGATTGTTACCATAGGAGAGTGATTTTTGTGTCTCCTAATCATGGAAAATTTACCCACTGTTGAGAGTGGATGTCAAGGTGTGGTATGAAAGGCCAGTTCATTGGCAACAAGGAGAGATCACCACCCAGGTTGTCAGTCTGTTGTTAGATAATGAAGGTGAAAAGCATGATATCCCTGCACATATGTTGGATAGCTTTTTTTATGTGTTTCATGAATACATTTCAAGGCTTCCAACTGAGAGAGATGTGGAATTTACCATTGATTCATGATGGAGGCTAATCCAGTTTATATTCCACCTTATTGAAAGGAATCGATAGAAGCATAGGAGATCAGAACTCATCTAGAACAGTTTATGGATAATGAGTTTATCCAATGGATTACATATCCTTGGGTATCTCCATTATTGTATTTAAAGAAGTCCAACGGGACATTGAACTTGTGTTTTGATTATCGTAAGTTGAACCGGATGATTATGAAGAACCGATAACCACTTCTATGTATCGGTGACCTATTTGACCAATTGAGTGGAGCCTGTGTCTTCTCAATGATTTCATTAATATCAGGATGTCATCAGTTGAGAGTTAAACCTTATGATATATTGATGAATGATCTTAGAATCAGGTATAGCCTATATGTGTTTGTTGTGATGTTGTTCCGGTTGATGAACGCACCATCTGTTTTTATGGTTTTGATGAGCCAAATATTCCAATTATACATGGACTAGTTTGATGTTGTACTTTTTGATGACATCTTTGTGTACTCCAAGACTTATGATGATCATGACCAATATCTTGACTTCATCATGAGTACACTAAGAGAAAATTGGTTATACACCAAGCTATCTAAGTGTCAGTTTTTATTGATTTGGTACACTTGTTGGGTCACATAATCTTGGACGAAGGCATGTCAGTGGACCTAGAGAAGGTTCTGAAAGTTGTATCTTGGGAGCAGCACAAGAATGTTTTTGATATACATATATTTTTGAGATTTTTTAGATATTATTATAGGTTCATCCAGGACTCTACCCACCTGGCAGTAATTCTTTTAGGATTTAACAAGAAGGGAGTATAGTTTGAATGGTCTAGAGAATGTGAAAATTCCTTCTAGGAGTTAAAGATGAATTTATAGAAAACATTGATCTTGATCCAAACCAAGAAATGTGAAGAGTACATTGTGTTTTGTTATGCTTCGATGAAAGGTATCAGAGCATTGATGATATAATAAGATTGAGTTGTGATGTGTGGTTCTTAGAAGTTAAGCTGCATAAATGAAATTACACTATGCTCAACCTCACGTTAGTTACTATTGTATATGTTTTGAAGTGTTGGTGGAATCATATTATGGGTGATCAGTTTAATGTGTATATGGATCATAATAATTTAAAAAATATTTTTCATAACAATATTTGAATCTTTGTAAGTAGATATGGTATGAGTATTTGCAGCCATTTTATTTTGAGCTATCATATATGCCCTAGAATGGAAATAGTGCGGCTGACACTTTAAGCAGGAAAACTTAGACTCAGGAATTTCAAGAGTCTAGTGATTAGTGGAAAATGATGATTGTGCAGGATGAGATGCATGTTGTGGTTTAGGAGGGTCAGGATCATATGACTCTCATATCAGTTTCAGTGGAGTCTACACTTTTGAGATGGATCAGGGGTAGGTAGTATGAGGACTTGGAATATTTATCCTTTAGGGAAATCCTTGAAGTTGGAGTCATGTTCATATTATACCACAGATGGGGATGAGATTATCTATTTCAGGAATCAAATTTTTGTGTCTACAAGCATACATGAGGAGTTGATGCATGAATTTCATACCTCAAATTATACGGTGCATTCAAGTGTGACCAAGATGTACCAGCACAGTTGGCCCCAAATTCCTCATGAATCCATAAATTTGTAACTTTGGAAAAAATGAATCTATCATCTAACTCGATAGAACATTTCTAAAGAACCAAGGAAGGCATGCACATGTTTTGAGGCATACATGCAATAATGGAATCCCAACCAAGACTCTTTCTCACACAATGTGATATATATTTGACCCCTTCTATAGAGGCTACTCAAATTCCAAAAATAAGTCACACACAATATGGATACATTGCACACAAAAACACTAATCCACACGCATGACTTTTTCAAGGTAGATACGAATTCTATTGAATCCTTGCGTGATCATTTGTCATGACTAAAGATGGGGATTTTGAGAAGGCCTCTTCCATGAATTAATTATTTAATGCCATAACAAATTATTTCAGATATATGAAGAAGCCACCCCCCTCTCTTTAGTGTGATCCATTGGAAGACGAACTTCCACTCTGATGCGTGTAAGACTGGTCTTTTATAACAGTGAAAACCATAGAACCATCAAGGTAAAGATCTTGAGTGATAGGTTCCCTATGGTTTCTTACCCTGAGTGGACCCATGGTTTTGTATTCATCAACCCATATCATTTAGCCTAGGTCAGGTTCATGCAAAGGATCCTACAACATGAAACCTCAACCTTGTATGCAAAACTCCAAAGTTAGTTGAAGCCTTGTCCTTGAGCGCAAGACCCCTAAATTTTGTGAACACCTTCTTGAAGCTCCATGGATTTCCTTTATGTCAAAACACCATGCCTGAGCACCTCTTGTACACAACCCCCATGAATTTCTTTTTCCTCTTATGTGCAAACCTCTAAACTTTTGCGAAGTAATATCTTGATCTGTCACTAAGCATCCCTTATGCCCCAAGTGAATTTGTTTCTATACCTTTTTCTTCACTGCATAAGTACACTCATTCATTTTTCTTCTTAGCATAGGTAAGCTAACATGGACCTCGTGATTGAAAACTCATACACACTGTTATACATGGAATTTTTGAAGTCATATCACTACCAAGGGTGAGTAACATATAGTTATGCAAGCCCAAGGGGTGAAAAGTGAGCCACCTACATCCGCACTGCATGACATAAAACTACCTAGCACCATTTTCATCAGAACATAATGTTAAATTGTTGTCTTAACCTATGAAATGTACATGGTATTACCCATGTACTATCATCGTGGGATGTCACCTCCTCCCACTGTGGGGATCATACCTCCCAAAATAAGAATCTTCCAAGTGTAATCCCCACACACCCTTTATAGGATGCTCTATGTATGAATCACATGGATATAGATCCTCCTCATATGGAATGAGATCCTCCCCGCATGGAATGAAATCCTCATCAAGAATATTTCATTCAAAATCTCCATACTATCTCTCAATGACACATCTTTAATGATATGACCATCAGGTATAATGATTCCTCTTATTTCTTACAATAAGTATGATTCACGTGGGCTTAGTGGTTGGTAGTGACCTTGACTCCCATCCACCTTCATTATGGGAATCCCTCTCAAAGTAAGCCTCATCCATACATGATCAATGGGATATTCCCTAAATAATTTCCAAACACATCATGTCATATCAATGGGAAGCTTCTATGCATAAACCCCAACCAAATTGGTCTCTCCTATGAATAAGCCCCAACCACATCCTCTGCTTCCAACTCCAATGAAAAACTATTCCAAGATCCTCTCCCAGAAGAGATCTTATGACTCTCTTCCCTACACTGAGGATGTAGGGGATTCTCAAGTCACCCTGGCTATGACTAACTCCCCGGAGCCATCGAGGAGGGATCTTAATAGGCCCCATCAACACCAACAATAACTGGTCTTCTTGGAAGAGTAATAGGTGGACTATTACCATTCTCTGTTGGCCTCAGTCTGAATGACCAAATTCCCAAATCTAGCACAAGCTCAGAAGGATTCTCGATTAGGGGCATCGTCCTCCATAGCTCCAGTGGTTCTTTCCTTCTCCAGCACATTCCTCCAGATCCCTATTATTACAAAGTAGGGACCCATCAATGACCAGTTGGGATCAAGACCTCAACCACCCTAAAGGAACGTTGGGTTAACTCTTTAAATCATCAATTATATTAGCTTTCATTATAGGCCAGTATGTGATGATGATGTTCATTATAGAGGTCATCCCCATACTATCACTAACCAAAGCAGAGGACCTCCCTTATCTCACAATCAAAATGGAGTTCCTCCCCATGTTCCGAGTATTGGTCACAGTAGAGGTCATCCCCGCTTCATCGACATCTAGTGTGGAGGTCCTTCCCATAATTATGGTCCCTGATAAGTAGGTCTTCATTGTGTCCTAGATCACCAGAATGAAGGTCCCACTCATATTGTTCCCTGCTTAAGCGTAGGTTATCCTTGCTTATTCAATGATCAGTATGGAAGTACTCCCCATGCTATCACCACCGGCCAACATGATGGCCCTCTCAATCCTACAACCAACTAGAGTGGAGGTACTACTCGCCCCTTCAGTGTTCAATATGAAGGCCCTCTCCATGTTTCAACTAGTCACAACATGCACCATCTTCTCACATCAAGCAACCAGTATAGAGGCCCTCCTCATACTCATTCTTCTCAACACATAGGACCTCTCTATATCCACCTTGATAAAAGTGAAGGTCCTCCTCACACATCAACCCTCAAAATATAAAGTCATACTCACTCTCACAGACAACATGGAGGTCCTACCAATGTTCCCAATGATTATAGACTTGGTCCTCACAAAACTTCAATACCCAGAGTGGAGGTCCTCCCTACTCCCACAACAATCAAAGTGGAGGTCCCCCCCTACACCGACAACATCCAGTACGGAGGTCCTACCTGAATCCCAATCATCAAAAAGGAGTTCCTCACTACTATGTTGAGAACCCATGTAGATTTCCTCCATGTTCAGAAAAAATTTCCTACCCTAAAGAACCATCTTAGGGAAAAATTTTGAATCACCACTACACAAGGAAAAAATTTGGGAAGCTCCAAGTTGTGGTTAGTCTCATTTTCTTATTAGATTCTGATAGGTAATATGATTCAATGATGGAACCTTTACCCTAGAAATTTTTATTAGAGTTTAGGGAAGGATCCCAAAGTATAAAATTAATCATCCCATAAGGTGATATCCACAAAATTATTGAATCCCTTCATAGGTACATGAAGGTGGAGGAATATTTGGATCCCCTTCAAGGTCTCTCAATGTAGTCATCCCTATCATCACTGGTTTCATTATATACTTCTACCTGAGGTCATAAAGAGATATTCTGGAGTTTGATAGACAATAAGAAACTAGTAGACCGATAGATGAGTGTGTCTGCACTCACACATGAGGCATTGGTGAATACCCTCTCTTAATGGGATGTAAGGATGTGGTTGGTACCACCCTCGTGAGATGACCCTGTGCATAGTGATCAATCACCTAACATGGATTCTCCTCCACTGAAAATTCCAACACCAAACCAATCCACATAAGTTCTTATTATAGTCTCTTAGCCAAAAGCAATCAAGGATTGGTCCAACCAAGAGCCAGGCCCTACTTCTGAACAAGAAAACCTTTGGGACACTTGGGTTTTCGATCTGTTGTTCGGGGTTTCTAGGACAAATGCCACACATGACTTTGATATCCTAGAATATTTCATAGAGTCCCGAGTCACATATTTCTACCATGCTATCTAGATGACATGTTTTATCTTTTGTGAACATTAGTTCGTCAACTGGAAAATCTAGGAGCATTTTGATAACATCGATCAGTAACGCCACATGGTTGAGTTGGTAGCACTCCTAATGTCTCATCACTCAGAATCACCTGGTTATCACTAGACCCCTTAACATACATACATTTAGAGATTCACAGAACTCTATAGAATCAATAAATTGGCATATCTACACATGGAAAACTAGGAATGGGGATAGTATGATGATCTCCACTTCATCGACATCCTATGATATCCTGACTTACCCGATGATATTAAGGATATGCCTCTGGGTATGATGACGATAAACGTGGTTTTCAAAAATATAAAGAAGGGAGGGGACACAAGAACATGGTCTGATAAAGAAAAATTACCCCTAGTTAATCACAGTATCAGGTGGACCTTCACATGGGAGTCCTCACTCACCTTAAAATTCTAGCACATGGCCTCATAAAACCCCCTAAATCATTACCTACCATTCAGAATATCAATAAGGACAAGGGACCTCTTAAGACCTCGGGTCCATCTGATATTTCGCGGAGTATGTAGGATATTCTCTTGATCACTTCCTTAATTAAGTATTCCATATACTATAATAGTATCATTGATTATCTCCTCGCTGAGTCACTCCGGAATTATATCACTTCTCAACAAGCTCGTGTCCCTCCTCCACTGGGGTGGCAGGGGATTCCACAAATCCTTCTCAATCAGATTCTCCCAATTGAGCCTATTGATCCTGCTCATCCTAAAAGAGAATATGTTGGATCTTTTGGCAAGACACCAAGTTATGCATCCCCAAATATGCTCGAGAATAGTGATAACATTCCTCATGGCTCGGATCACGTTTTTAGAGACCCAATCTTGACATACATGGACATTACATTACTTTTGAGGAATACCTAATACATAACAAAAACAAACACCAAAGGACCGTAATATTTTAGTTTCTTTAGAAACTCGGAATATAATCTTCTAATCTTGGGGAAATATCTTAAACATCTCCCATAAAGATCTCCCCATTTTTTTTACCTAAAACCTTTCTTTATACCCTGCGAAAAAGAAAACATATAAAGGGTGAGCTCAAATTCTTAATAAGGGCAAGCATGGAGAAAATAAAACAAACCGTATACATTTGAACTTCAAAACATGAACATAAAGTTTACACATCAAAATCTTGAATTGTAAAATAAATCTTGGAAGTACGTAAGGCATAGGTCATAAAGGAACATCAATCATGATAAAATAAAACGGAAATAAAAAATTTAATTGTTGAAAACCATTAATCACATGATATGATTTCCATAGTATCCAAGGCATTGCTTCCAAGACCATCTTAGTGGACAAAGTCCCTTTCTGAATCGATTTCACTCCTCGTTCCAGTCCAGTCCCACTGAACTAAATTAACTTAACATTCCAGCCATGTCTATCTCATGAGATATAAATCTTTACCCAATTCATTGGTGGTAGATATATGTCCCATCCATCTCCTAATGAAATAATTCTTACTTGTTCTATAATATAAACATAAATCATTCATCATAACCCAAAGAATAAAAATGGGTTTCATAAACATCTTCCCATAATAACATAATCCATATAAAACAAATGGATATCATTTCATCATAAGAAAAGTGAAACAATGTAAATCATATAGATATTATACTTGAAACATACACATGAAATAATTTCACCTTATATGGAAAATGGTTTTGATAAAACACTTGAAAATAATTCTTGGGAAAAATATCCTTTCTTCTTAAAAATCATTTTCTTTTCACAAAATTCCACACAATTTTAAAAGAAAAAGGATTTTATTGAAAATAACCATGAAATATTGTAGATTAAACTTCATGAAAATAAGGCTTTATGAAACCATACAAATCCTTTCATACCGTATAAGTTAAAAAAACATTATCCTTGTACTTTTAACGGAAAAGTCAAAAAGTTACTCGTATGGTAAAAAAAGAAAGATTCCTTCCATAACATGTTGTAAAATTAAAAAAATGTGTAAAAAGGAAATTAAACATACATGAGAACATTTTTAGAAAACATGGACATGGGTGATAACAATAACCCCAGTAAATACTTACGAATAAACAATCTCGGATAAGAACGAGATTGGAATAGTTATCCCTTACCTTAGGTCTGATATGATTCGTATGTATCTAAACCTCCTATATAATGATTTAAATAATGTCATTGACTTATTACAGAATCATATTAATTGTTATGATATCATATATGGTTCACTTATGACTTTATATTACTCATTCTTTTGTAAATTCCATGTTAAAGAAGCGTTTTGGGTAAAATCGGTTTATTTATCGTACGTGTTTTGACTTATTGTTCTTAATATTATTATTAATTATATCATGGTTTACTTACTTACAAAATGTAAATAATGATTTATATATCGTATATATTCAGTATATATATATATAATAGATAGATAAATTAAATGAAATACACCATTCATGGAGACGGTAGGCTGTACGTATGCATGAACGTTGTTTTCCATTCCTTATTGACTTGAACAGAAGTAAGTAGATGAAATATATATATACATAAATCCAGTAGCTTTATCATTTCATATATTTCATTATTATTCATTAAATATACTTTATAATCATTCTTGAATGGTTAACATGGAGAATGAATCTCATCGTGTCGTGGAGACGGTAATCCGTTCGTACGCACGAGCGATGATATCGTTCCCATAATTATTGAATTGAATTGGAGTGGATGATATGATATATCAGAATCAGTGTGATGTTATAATAACTATATATAGTTATTATTTACACCATTATACCCATCCAAGTAAGGTGGTGGTGGAAAAACAGATTACACCACGGCGTGGAGACGGTATTCCGTACGTACGCACGTGTGGTGATTTCATTTTCCATAGGATGGATAGAAGGTGAAATGGAGTTTTTTATATTTATAATAAAATATCAGTATATTATTGATACTTATGTTATTACTTTATAATGAAACAACTAAAGAAGAAAAATTTTCAGAAGAATGAAACCTGAAAGAATCGGTAGAAGAGATTACCTCTTCTTCGATGCATCTCTTATAAGCTTCCTCTTAAGGAACTAGAGTTGGTCTTTTAAAGATAAAAGAACCTATATAATGTTTATAGGGATGTTTAGAATGGAAATGTATAGGGGTTGGTATAGTTTTAAGGCTCAAAATTGTGTAAAGTGGAGAGGGGGGAGGTGCCCTTTTATAAGGGAGGAGAGGGGCACCTTAGGAAAAACATAAAATATTATTTTATAATAAAGTCATATTCAGTTTTTAATAGCTCCAAATTGATTAATTTGGAAGCTAAGGTTGGTATGGGTAGAAAAACTCTCAACCAAAAGGTTTTAGACAAGTTTAGGCTACTATTTTGACCTTATAATTTAGATTTAGCTCTAAGTTAAATAATTTAACTTTTACCGTGTCCTCTTGTTTTCTTACACTATATGGTTAATAAACAAACTATAACAAGCCAAACGAATCAAAAGTGGCTAATTATTAATATATATAACCTTATATAAGTCATTAAGATGAACGTTATTTTTCTAGGAATAAAATAACAATTAATAATATAATATTTGTTTTAAAAACTATTTTATGTCAATTTTGACACTATTTGGTAATTGATTTTTGTGAAAATCATAACAACATGATTAGTTCGAAAAAAGTTAATTGAATCAATACTAACATGTCATATTAACCTAGAAAATTATTGTAATTCAAAAAAAAGTCTCAAATTACTTTTATTTGGGTATTTATAACATCAATTATTTTAATATTTCATTAATAAGGTAATTACTACATCATCATTGTGTCATAAATAAATTAAATTATTTTATGTCTAAAAATTATAAATAAAATACCATTATCTAGGAAATATTTATATATTTCTAATGAATATTAATTTTCAAATTTATCTTATTTATAACCCTATATTAAAAATATTTTTGTTATTAAACTTTTAGTTTAACTCTTTTAACTCTACTTTAAATAAAATAATAATAAGTGTCCTAATCTAATCCATGTGGACATAAAGGGTAATATTTTATTTCTAAGGTTGTTTTTGGTTGAATAAAACTTATCCAATAGAATTCGGAAATGTGTTAGGGTAACAATAATATCATTTTTACCCTTAATTACCCTATTTACTTTTAACCGTGGTAAATAAAAGTAAAAAGTTACTATTCACTAAATAATATTTTTATCTTATTGAACCACATTTTACTCCTTGATATTAACCGTGTCTCTCGGAGTTTCAAAATTAAACTCACAGAAGTGCTAAAATTATGTTTTATGTACAATTGCAAATGCTCCTAGTAGGTGGGTAATTGACGGTGAAAAGTTCAATAAAATTTTTATATATCTAAAATTATTATAAAATGACTCCAATGAATTACATTGAACTTATATAATTATTATGTATCTATTTTTTACTGAAAATAAATTTAAATAAAATAAATTATTATTTAAATAAAAATTCGGTTTTAACCAATAACCTAGTGTTTTCACTATTCATCAA
Organism: Viscum album; assembly: GCA_963277665.1. Lineage (NCBI taxonomy): Eukaryota > Viridiplantae > Streptophyta > Magnoliopsida > Santalales > Viscaceae > Viscum > Viscum album. The sequence continues at coordinate 1,621,166,504 of OY728125.1, forward strand.
AAATTGAAAGTTTTCAGAAAAATACCAAAATTTCACCCTAGGATAATTTAGATATTCCGAATCAAAAAATGAAGTCCATTTTGAAAGATAAAATTTATAAAATTTCAAAAAGTGGGTATTACAATTTATAATGGCTAGTTTATATAATATTTTAATAACATGTCGTTGTTTAGTGAAACTCAGTATTGCGTACAACACAAGCTATCGTTGAAGGTCACGATTGCGTGTAAAGAAAACCAAGACAGGGTTGTGTGTAGTGCAAGATTCCTTTGTTGTTGTGTATAATATAATCCAACCATATTTCATTTATACATTTAATATATATATATATATACACACTCAATGTTGCGTTGAATAACTTCTATCAAACGATCTTGAAATTTTGTGTAACACGATACAAGAATAGTGTTGTGTATACTACAAGATAATACAGTGTTGCATATAGCATAAGATAATCTTGGTGTAGCATAAAACTCAAGACATAAAATAAATTAAAAAGAATACTTCTCATAAAATACTGGGGTGTTACATTTTACCCCCCTTGAAAAGATTTTTTCCCTTGAAATTCATCGGGGTTATAAATGGTTTACTACTTGAAAGTTTCTTTAATAGAAATCCACATCGTAAAAAGGACTACCAAAACATAAATTTGAAAACTAAATTATGAAACGTAATGGTTTCCCAAATTAACTAATCATTGGGTTTCCACATAAGAGAACATAGGTGAAAATATGTATATGGAAGAGAAATCTAACCATCATGTTCTGATAGAGAGTGGTAGAGAACATGGCGATTAAAAATCCAACAATCACAAAGCCATAAATTTGTTATGATCTAAGGTACCATCTGATTTATTAGATATGAGGGCAATAGGACAACATTTTTGGTTTTCAAGATCATTTCCGTAAAGTTGAAAAAATTGGAATTAGAAGAAATACTTTCTTGATTTTGGTACAATATCATCGTTGGTCGTTCCTTGAACAATTTCCACTTCATCTTTTAAATAAATGAAGTTAAATTTCTCAATCGTTAAGTGTTATCAGATCATGCGATAGAATGATAGGTCATTCCATCTGAATCTTTCGCCAAAAGTTTAGCACAATTTATTAAATATACATAAGTCCATCTATGCTGAGATTAATCGTATATGGTTGCTAAAATGGACTTATACTTCATCTATCATAGAGCTTAATAAAATAAAAATAGTTTCTACAAACCAGGGACTTCTTGTAGGCCTGAGGTATGTGATAAAGGCTTGTCAAACTTCAGTTGTGGGTTCAATTCCCACAGCCTTGTCCGACGCGACGAGTTGTCGCCCGTCTTGCAGGTTGTCCCTTTTTCTAAATCTACATTATTATAACATTCCTTCAATAATATCGAAAGAAGTTCTAGCCTTAAACAATACTATCCTATGTCTAACTTAATTCATTCCAATCTTTTGGATTATCCAAAATACTTCGGTCCAAGCTCATAGAATATAGAAAATGATTCCTAGAAAGGTCATCTACCAAGCATGTGAATAACATCATTTATCTTCCATATATCTTAAGATATATCTTGTTAGTCACATTCGAAATATTTGAATTCCTTTATCATGTATTCTCTTGAAAAATTAATACCCATTGATGCCTAGTGAAAACATGAATGCTGTCAAAGGTTAACTCTTTCCACATACCAAAATCCCAAAATTCTTATATACTCAAACCATGATTTCACTTTGTCCTTATATCAGTCATGAGCTCGTGAATACTATCAAACATTTCATTTTCTCCTTGTCCCATCATTATTCACATATCATTCACTTTCAAAAAATATTTCAATCACTTTTCATGGTTATCGGTACCATACAATTATTGAAAACCAATACATAGATATTCCAAAATTCCACAATACTATAAATTAGATTCCATGATACTATTTTGAAATCCCATTACATAAACACTTAATCATTCCACAACATCATTGTCATACTCAACATCAAATATAGTGATCGTATGTGACTTCCCTTGGTCCTTTGCGTTAAGAGGTTTCTCACATCAATCATCATTAACACTTGTATTAGGGCATTGATTAGCATAATGCCCCATTTCCTTGCACTAGAAGCATTGAAGTGTTAGTGGATCATTCTCTGTAGTCTTTTCTCTATTCACGTCATTAGAAACCTTTTTCCCATTACTTAGGCACTCATCTTCTCGATGAACTTCTTTTCCACACTTGAAACATTTTCTAGTAACTTTTAAACAATATCCACCATGCTTATTTCCACACTTTGAGCATAAGTAAACATTCACATTCTTTTCACCATTGTTCTAAGATTTTTCCTTTAACTCCATCCTTAGTTTCTTGTCAAAACCATGAGATGGATATATAACACCAACTTCCAGTTCTACCATGATAGCACAACGCACAATTTCTTCATAGGTACTGAAGTCTGTTATAGCTAATTCCATTTGAAGACTTGGTTTTAATCCACTGAAGAATTGATCAACTTTACTTTCAGGTTGGATGATAAATCCAAATGAATACCTTGAAAACCTTGTAAAATTCGCTTTGTATATACCAACAAATTCATCATCCTTTTTCTTAAGCTCAAGGAACTCCTTTTCCGTCTATGTTCGATGAATACAAGGGAAGTACATATTGAAAAATATGTTCTAGAACTCATCCCATTCCATGGATTCAATTTCATCTTGGGGACTTGTATTCTTAATTAGAGTCCACCACTGTTCTGCTTCACCTTCTAACCGGTAAATAGCCAAAATGACTTTTTCATGTTCTGAACAACGAAGTATCGAAAATATCTTTTCAATGGTACTAATCCATTGTTCACCAACAAGTGGATTAGAAGACCCACTGAAAGAAGTTGGACGTTTCCTCATGAAAGACTCAATAGAATATTGTTCCTTTCTCTCTTTATTTGGAAGTCCAGAATGATTCATAGCTTGTGTAAGTATAGCAATAACATTTTTCAATCCATCCCCCATAACATAGGTTTGTTCAGGAGGACAATCATTGCATTGTCTGTTACATTGATCAACACGGTTCCTTCGGGTTCCATCCATCGTCTAAAACCCAAAAAGAAGAGCGTGAGAGGAAAAAATCATGCTAGGAAAACAACATAATAAATGGGGATTACATTCAATATATTACATCTTAGGTTTAATCTTAATATTGTTACCATAATTCTAGGACTATAACCTATACGTATTGTAACATCCCAAGTAAGTAATGAATAATAGATATTTTTATCTATGTCTATTAATGATTAAGATAGTGTTATAGAGGCTTAAAATGAAAATAAATACAATCTTATGCATGGAATACACTAATATTCTTAAAAGATTGTTTTAGTGCCTTTTGATGGAAAACCATTTTTGAATCTATATTTTGACAATTTTATAAAATATGTTTGTCAAAATAAACTTATCCTTTATGATTGGGACATCAAAATTTACCTTGTGTGAATTTTTGGTATTTTTCTGACAATGTTCATTTTTTAATGAATAGTGAAAAATATTGCATTTTACATCAAAACTTATTTTTAATTTAATTTATTTATATGATTAGATTATGTTTTGAATTGGTTTTGAAGTGAAATTAGAATATATTTTTACCATTTTATCCAATGGTGGTCATTGGAATCAATTTCACTTTGAAATTAGACTTAAACTGGTGTCAATCTTTTGATACTTATTGTTTTGTAAAAACACACTATTCGCTCTGGCAGTGGGAATTAATTATTAAATTAATTAATGTGACTTATATGATTTGAATTTTGTAAAATAGAATTCATTTTTGAATTCAGAATATCAAATATAGCTTAGGGTGAATTTTTGGTAATTTTCTGAAAAACTTCAATTTTTGATGAATAGTGAAACCACTAAGTGGTAATCAAGCAAACTGATTTTTCAGTTAAATGAAAGTTTACCACTAATGTGTATTGAATTTTGAAAATCCGACATACATGGTTGTCATTAAGAAGTAAAATGTGGTTCAATGAGATTAAAATAATTTTTGGGTGAATAGTAACTTATTAAGTTTTTAATCGCGATTAGTGGTAATTAGTGTAGTTTAAGGTAAAAATAATGCTTTAATAAAATAAGATGAGCTTGAAACATTTCCTACCCTCATTGGTTGTGTAATGGCCGACCAATACAAGCCATGGGTCAACTTGGGGACCCCATGGATCCACTTTGGTTGGGAAATTACTTAAATTACTTTTTATTTAATGTAAAAATAAAAATGACACAAACATAATATGTTTTACAAAAACAATTTTTACATGGGGTTATAAAGATCATATATTTGATTATAAATAGTCATTGAAAATATAAAAAGATTTCCTACATCATAGTATTTGTTTTATGATTTTTAGACATTAAATAAATTAAATTATTTATGACATAATAATGATGCAGCGATGACATCATTATTTGACAATTTAAATAAAATGGAAAGACAATGTAAAATCTATGAACTAAACATGGCCAAAACCAATTGGATGAGTGGATTTAGAACCCTTATCACCTTATCCACGAATTATATCAATGTGGGACCTTTTAAAACCGAAACTCATTTTCAAATAAAGTAATATTTCTTTACTTTCCAAAAGTGCCCCTCCTCTCCTCTTATAAAAGGCCCCCACCTCTACCTCATTTCACACACTCCTCAAGCCTTTGGCTCGGCCAAACCCTGCCCCTTTACTCTCTCCACATCCCTCTCCTCATCCTAGAGGATTCCCTTTGGTCAGAATCCTTTCAAAGGAAGCCTTTAGACTCAAATCAAAAGAAGTTACACTTTTAAAGGTAATTCATTCTCTCATGTTCATTTGTTTTATTTTGCTTCTCCAACCCCATAAACTCTTTTTATTTACTTCTTTTGTAACAACAAAAGTATCTTCAATATACTAGGATGTTGTTATAAGATTTATTTGAGCTACACTCCCACACAACTACATCAAATGGTTAAAGAACATACGGTTTCCGTGGATGGTGAAATTCTACCTCTCGAAACGATGATTGTTCAATACTCATTTAACACCTTCAAAGGTGGCCATTATGATGTCACTATTTTTATATATGATATATGATATGTTTATGTTTTCCTTAAGCTTCTGTTTTTTCATTTTGGGCATACCTTTATGGTTTCCATTATGGGTAAACACGATATCTTCATTTTAGGAAGTGCGGACTACCGCCCCCTGAAAGTGATTTGATTCGTTAATACCATATGTGGGATGTGTAAAGGATAAAGTTAATGATATTATATATGTTATTATACTGGAATTATAATATACTCTTATATAATTATGATTCCATTCCAAAGAAATACGAAATAGAAATGGAAGTAGCGTTCATGCGTACGTACGGCTTACCGTCTCCATGAACGGTGCATTTCATTTATTACCTCTAAATGTGATGTAATATTATAAATACATGTATATGCTGAATATATATGATGTATATGTTATCCAAATCATTAATATCATTCTGGATATAACGAACCTTTGACCAAATTAACAACATGTAAGTGTAAGAAGTCTATTTTTTGACTTAAGAACCAAATACCGACAAAATGAACATTATTAACTTAAATGATTACATGATGTCCAAAACATGGTATAAAAGGAATAGTGAACTTGAAAAAGGTTCTTAAGAAAGTAGAGATTTACTCAAGTTTATTATTCAGGAGATTAAAGAACGGTCGGGTCAAGTCGGATACGAGGTATGGGACTTCGTCTCAATCTCCTTTCTTTGAGGCATATTTTATTTTATACACAACTTTCTTTTATACGGTGTATAAACCCCTTTGACTTTTACATTTATTCAAAAGGAATCTTTTTTATACGAAGTGTTTACTAAACTACAAAAGGGAATGTTTTTGTTGTACGTATGCGGCGACAACGACTTCTCCACCGTCGTGACCGTTATTTGAGTTTCGACTTCCTCTACAAGCCATACCTTCTTTTTTAAAGAAAAATAAATACCATGTTTTACCTTTCTTTTATTTTTGGTATTGAAAATGGTTTTCACAATGTTTTTGTGTTGTATTGATATCTTGTGATTGAAATTTGGAAATGTTATGTTTCATTTATGCATGTTTTATGTGATACGATTATTATATGGTTCTTGTGCATTATTATGAAGACGGGTGGTTCCGTGATAAACTAAGGGCGGGTGAGCCCGATATAGCTCTCCAATGCATTGGGTAATGTGAAGGAGTGAAACGTTAAGGTTTATCTAAAGAGATTTTAGGGAATATACTGTGATGGGTATTCCAAACGTAACCAAGAGGGTTACTCCCTACGTAAGAATGTTATGAATGCCTCAAGTTACCTTTATGTCTTATGATTTTTATGATTTATTCATGATTTTATGAGGTATGTTAAAGGGCCTATGTTTTATGGGTAAAGTATGATTTCATTCTTATGTATATATGAACTCATGTTTCCTTTCCATGTTCTTTTTATAGCCCATACTGAGTTTTTATGCTCATCCCAAGTTTTTGAAATGTTTTTCACAGGTCAAGGGAAAGGTACATGATAAGATGATAGAGTCAAGGATGTGTCAAGAAATAATCTATGTTTTATTTTAAATGTGTTTCCATTGTTGGGAATGAAGAATACTATCTTTATGTAACCACATTGTTTATATGTGGAATGTAATGCAAGTTTTATGATCTAATTCTCTAAAAATCTAAACCCAAAAAGATCCTCATTGTGTAATCTTGTAATGACTCAAGATTAAGCAAGGTTTAAGGCTGGGGCCTTATATTTGGTATCAAAGGTCGGTTTAGATAACTTTAGGAGTTAGAATTCTATTAAATGATTATCCAAATTTTTTTTTGAAATGATATAGCATTTAAAGATTACCATGTTGCTTCATCTAAGACATGTTTGTTCAGAATGGTTTTCCACAGAGGAAACAGGGAAGCAGTGCTAGGAAGGCATACAGAAGGAAATAACCTTCCTAATCAGCATCCCAAGATGGTCGGAATTGGAACTGAACAGTTTGTTGCAGTAATGGCGCAGTTGACTCAAGCGATAAATGGCGGTGGTATCCATACACGAGATCAGCCAGACCAACCACAGAGGAACATGTCAGTGGTGGAACATTTCATGAGGCAACATCCACCATCATTCAGAGTATCATCTTACCATGTGCTAGCTGAAGGGTGGATTAAAGCACTGGAGAAGATTTTTGATGTCATGGGGTGTTCAGAAAATCAAAAGGTTAGTCTTGCTATTTACCGTTTGGAGGGTGAAGCAGATCAGTGGTGGTCTATGGTTAAAAATATCAGGGACGCTGATGAGATTGATGATATTGACTGGGATGAATTCAAAGGTATGTTTCTTGAGAAGTATTTTCCTAAGGTTATTCGACTTAGGATGGAAAATCAATTCTTGGAATTGAGGCAAGAGGAATACTCAGTGGCTTCCTATGAAGAAAGGTTCACTCGATTGGCAAGGTATGCTCCAAATTTTATCCGGGACCTTGATAGTAAAATCAATCATTTCTACTCAGGATTAAAGCCAAAGTATCGAAGGGCATTAGCTTCTCGTGAGTTTAAAAGTTATGAAAAGCTTGTTCGATGTGCTGAGAAGGTGGAAATGGAGTTTGCCGATGACCAAGTTTTCTATAACAACCAGCAGAAGAAGAGACCGAGGTGGTAGGAGAAAGGTAAGAATTCTTCAAAAAAGTCTGATGGTAAGAGAACTAAGTTTTCAGTTTGTGATAAATGTGGCAAAAGGTATGCTGGGGAATGTCTTCTGAATTCTGGGAAGTGCTACCGATGTGGTAAGATGGGACATAAGGCTCGTGATTGCACTGAAAAGGATCAAGGTGAAGGTAAGAACAAATTTAATTCACAGTTAGTGAAATGTTATAAGTGCAATGAGATGGGTCACTATGCAAACGAGTGTCTGACAAGGAGCTTGATTGATGGGAAGCAGTTAGACTACAAGCAGAAAGGGGTGGTGAAATCCTTTGCAACTACTTCAGCAGATGTCGGGCCATCAAATGAAGTTGTATCAGGTACTTTGTTTGTTTTTTCAGATTATGCCAGTGTGTTGTTTGATTCGGGGTCTACACATTCTTTCATCTCTGAAACCTTTTCTATTAAAATGGGAATACCATCTCAAGAAATGACTCCTGAAATTTTGGTAAAAACACCTGGGGGAAGTGTCGAGGAAAAAAGAATTTATAAGAATCTTCCTATCCTTATCTGTGGAAAGAACCTACTTGCAAACCTTATTGTTCTACCTCTAGTAGAGTTTGATGTTATCCTGGGTATGGATTGGCTCACTATTTACCATGCTAAGATTGACTGTAGAGCTAAAGAAGTTTCTTTTCAGAAAGACTTTCAGTTTGTTTACAGGAATGAACCCTTACTTTTGATAACATATCAAGAGGCTAAGAAACTTGTAAAAGATGGAAATGAATGTTACCTTGCACACATCGTTGAAAATAAAGGAACTGTTCAAATTAATGATGTGCCAGTGGTAAATGAGTATCCTGATGTTTTTCCTGATGAGTTGCCTGGAATAATACCAGATCGGGAAGTTGAGTTTACTGTTGACTTAGTTCCTGATGCTAAGCCAATTTCAAAACCCCCTTATCGAATGGCACAAATTGAACTTTTAGAGTTGAAGGAGCAATTGCAAGATTTATTAAAGAAAGGTTTCATTAGACCTAGAACATCACCATGGGGTGCTCCTGTTTTGTTTTTTAAGAAAAAAGATGGTTCTAAGAGTCTTTGCATTGATTATAGATCCTTGAATAATATCACTGTTAAGAACAAATATCCTTTGCCTCATATCGATGATTTGTTTGATCAGCTCCAGGGAGCTCAGTTTTTTTCAAATATTGACTTGAGATCGGGGTACCATCAGCTGAAGGTAAAGGAGGCAGATATTCCGAAGACCGCGTTCCGTACGAGATATGGCCATTATGAATTTGTAGTAATGCCTTTTGGGATAACCAATGCACCTGCTGTATTCATGGACTTAATGAATAGAATTTTCCATGAGTTCTTGGATAAGTTTGTGGTGGTTTTCATTGATGATATTTTGGTGTTTTCTAATAGTAAAGAGGAGCATGAAAAACATTTAAGGGTTATCTTTCAAACCTTAAAAGAAAAGAAATTGTATGGGAAATTCAGCAAGTGTGAGTTTTGGTTGCAACAAATTTCTTTCCTTGGTCACATTGTTTCTAAAGATGGAATAACTGTTGATCCTGCAAAAACAAAAGTTGTGGAAGAATGGCCAAAACCCACAAATGTAACCGAGATTCATAGCTTCCTTGGTTTGGCGGGCTATTACCGAAGGTTTGTTAGAAATTTTTCATGGTTATCTAGTCCAATTACTTAGCTAACTCGGAAGGGTGTTATGTTTATCTGGACAAAAGAATGTGATGATTGTTTTCAGGAATTGAAAAGAAGATTGGTGAATGCTCCAGTTTTGGCACTACCTTCCAGGAATGGTGAGTTTGTTATATACAGTGATGCTTCATTGAAAGGACTTGGTTGCGTCCTAATGCAGAATGATAAGGTAATTGCTTATGCTTCACGACAGTTGAAAACTCATGAGGTAAATTACCCTACACATGATTTGGAATTAGCTGCTGTTGTTTTAGCTTTAAAAATTTGGAGTCATCATTTGTATGGAGTAAAGTGTGAAATATATACCTATCACAAAAGTTTAAATTATATATTCACTTAGAAAGAGTTAAACATGAGACAGAGGATATGGCTAGAATTAATCAAGGATTATGATTGTACAATTCATTACCATTCGGGAAAAGCAAATAAAGTGGCTGATGCTTTGAGTCGAAAAAGTAATGCTTCATTAACAATGTTGCATTTGGAACGTGATCCTTTGGTTAAGGATTTGATGAACTTTGGCATAGAAGTTGTTGGTGTAGGAAGTCCTTCTGTTTTGTTTCAGGTATCAGTGAGATCATCTCTATCAGATAGAATCAAGCAAGCACAGAAGCAAGATAGTGAGTTGCAGAAAAAGGTAGAGCTGGTTCAGAAAGGTAAGTTTCCTGAATTCAACATTGATAATGATTGTGTTTTGAGATTTGGGAAGAGATTGTGTGTGCCTTGTGATTCACAGTGGAAGAGAGAGTTGTTATGTGAAGCTCATAGTTCTCTGTTTTCAGTTCATCCGGGAAGTACTAAGATGTATAGAGATCTCCGGGAGTATTATTGGTGGGATGGAATGAAAAGAGATATTTTTGATTTTACTGTGAAGTGTTTGACTTGTCAGTAGGTTAAAGCAGAGCGGCAGTTACCGAAAGGGATGCTTCAGCCTTTACAAGTGCCAGAGTGGAAATGAGAGAATATATCCATGGACTTTGTTGTTGGATTACCGAAGACATCTCGAGGTAATAAAGAAATCTGGGTTATTGTTGATCGCTTGACCAAATCTGCTCATTTCCTTGCTATACGAGATACTTTCTCTCTTGATCAACTTTCCCGTTTGTATCGTAAAGAGATAGTCAGGTTACATGGAGTTCCTCTCTCCATTATATCGGATCGTGATCCCAGGTTTACTTCTAACTTTTGGAAAGGCCTTCAGAAGTCATTAGGTACTGAATTAAATTTTAGTACATCTTTTCATCCTCAATCAGATGGACAGTCAGAATGAACAATTCAGACATTGGAGGATATGCTACGAGCTTGCTCTATGGATTATCAGGGAAGTTGGGACCAACATCTTTCTTTGGTTGAATTTTCATATAATAACAGTTTTCATTCCAGTATACAGATGGCACCATTTCAGGCATTATATGGGAAGCGGTGTCGAACTCCAGCTTTCTGGGATGAAGTGAGTGAAAGGAAGTTGATGGGACCAGAATTGGTAGAAGAGATGGCAGAAAAAGTTCAGCTGATTCAGAAACACATGAGAACAGCTCAGAGCAGGCAGAAGAGTTATGCGGATAACCGGAGGAAGGATCTATCTTTCGAGGTAGGTGATCATGTTTTTCTCAAGGTTTCTCCTTGGAAAAGTGTGATGAGATTTGGTAAGAAAGGAAAGTTGAGTCCAAGGTTCGTTGGACCATACGAAATTCTGGAAAGAGTTGGATCAGTTGCATACCGAGTGGCTTTACCTCCGAGTTTATCTCAGGTACACAATGTTTTTCACGTTTCGATGTTGAGAAAGTATATGCTGGATCCATATCATGTTTTGAGTCCAGAGGTAGTTCAGCTGGAAGAGAACCTATCTTATGAGGAACAACCGGTCCAGATTCTTGACCACAGGGAGCAAGTGTAACGGAATAAGGTGATTCATCAGGTAAAGGTTTTGTGGGAAAACCACATGATTGAAGAGGCAACATGGGAATCTGAAAATGCAATGAGGGATAAGTACCCCCATTTATTCGATAAGTAAATAAATTGCGGGGACGCAATTTTCTAAAGGGGGGAAGGATGTAACATCCCAAGTAAGTAATGAATAATATATATTTTTATCTATGTCTATTAATGATTAAGAGTGTTATAGAGGCTTAAAATGAAAATGAATACAATCTTATGCATGGAATACACTAATATTCTTAAAAGATTGTTTTAGTGCATTTTGATGGAAAACCATTTTTGAATCTATATTTTGACAATTTTATAAACTATTTTTGTCAAAATAAACTTATCCTTTATGATTGGAACATCAAAATTTACCTTGTGTGAATTTTTTGTATTTTTCTGACAATGTTCATTTTTTAATGAATAGTGAAAAATACTGCATTTTACATCAAAACTGCTTTTTAATCTAATTTATTTATATGATTAGATTATGTTTCGAATTGGTTTTGAAGTGAAATTAGAATATATTTTTACCATTTTATCCAATGGTGGTCATTGGAATCAGTTTCACTTTGAAATTAGACTTAAACTGGTGTCAATCTTTTGATACTTATTGTTTTGTAAAAACACACTATTTTCTCTGGCAGCGGGAATTAATTATTAAATTAATTAATGTGACTTATATGATTTGAATTTTGTAAAATATAATTCATTTTTGAATTCGGAATATCAAATATAGCTTAGGGTGATTTTTTGGTAATTTTCTGAAAAACTTCAATTTTTGATGAATAGTGAAACCACTAAGTGGTAATCAAGCAAACTGATTTTTCAGTTAAATGAAAGTTTACCACTAATGTGTATTGAATTTTGAAAATCCGACATACATGGTTTTCATTAATAAGTAAAATGTGGTTCAATGAGATTAAAATAATTTTTTGGTGAATAGTAACTTATTAAGTTTTTAATCGCGATTAGTGGTAATTAGTGTAGTTTAAGGTAAAAATAATGCTTTAATAATTTTTTGGTTGTGTCATGGACGACCAATACAAGCCATGGGTCAACTTGGAGACCCCATGGATCCACTTTGGTTGGGAAATGACATAAATTACTTTTTATTTAATGTAAAAATAAAAATGACACAAACATAATATGTTTTACAAAAACAATTTTTACATGGGGTTATAAAGATCAGATATTTGATTATAAATAGTCATTGGAAATCTAAAAATATTTTCTACATCATAGTATTTTTTTTTATGATTTTTAGACATTAAATAAATTAAATTATTTATGACATAATAATGATTCAGCGATGACATCATTATTTGATGATTTAAATAAAATGGAAAGACAATGTAAAATCTATGAACTACACATGGACAAAACCAATTGGATGAGTGGATTTAGAACCCTTATCACCTTATCCACGAATTATATCAATGTGGGACCTTTTAAAACCGAAACACATTTTCAAATAAAGTAATATTTCTTTACATTCCAAAAGTGCCCCTCCTCCCCTCTTATAAAAGGCCCCCACCTCTACCTCATTTCACACACTCCTCAAGCCTTTGGCTCGGCCAAACCCTGCCCATTTACTCTCTCAACATCCCTCTCCTCATCATAGAGGATTCCCTTTGGGCAGAAGCCTTTCAAAGGAATCCTTTAGGCTCAAATCAAAAGGAGTTACACTTTTAAAGGTAATTCATTCTCTCATGTTCATTTGTTTTATTTTGCTTCTCCAACCCCCTAAACTCTTTTTATTTACTTCTTTTGTAACAACACCAGTATCTTCAATATACTAGGATGTTGTTATAAGATTTATTTGATCTACACTCCCACACAACTACATCAAATGGTTAAAGAACATACGGTTTCTGTGGATGGCGAAATTCTGCCTCCCGAAACGATGATTGTTCAATACTCATTTAACACCTTAAAAGGTGGACATTATGATGTCACTATTTTTATATATGATATATTATATGTTTATGTTTTCCTTAAGCTTCTTTTTTTTCATTTTGGGCATACCTTTATGGTTTCCATTATGGGTAAACACGATATCTTCATTTCAGGAAGTGCGGACTACCGCCCCCTGAAAGTGATTTGATTCGTTAATACCATATGTGGGATGTGTAAAGGATAAAGTTAATGATATTATATATGTTATTATACTAGAATTATAATATACTCTTATATAATTATGATTCCATTCCAAAAAAATACGAAATAGAAATGGAAGTAGCGTTCATGCGTACGTACGGCTTACCGTCTCCATGAACGGTGCATTTCATTTCTTACCTCTAAATGTGATGTAATATTATAAATACATGTATATGCTGAATATATATGATGTATATGTTATCCAAATCATTAATATAATTCTGTATATAACGAACCTTTGACCAAATTAACAACATGTAAGTGTAAGAAGTCTATTTTTTGACTTAAGAACCAAATACCGACAAAATGAACATTATTAACTTAAATGATTACATGATGTCCATAACATGGTATAAAAGGAATAGTGAACTTGAAAAGGTTCTTAAGCAAGTAGAGATTAACTCAAGTTTATTATTCAGGAGATTAAAGAACGGTCGGGTCAAGTCGGATACGAGGTATGGGACTTCGTCTCAATCTCCTTTCTTTGAGGCATATTTTATTTTATACACAACTTTCTTTTATACGGTGTATAAAACCCTTTGACTTTTACATTTATTCAAAAGGAATATTTTTTATACGAAGAGTTTACTAAATGACAAAAGGTAATGCTTTTGTCGTACGTATGCGGCGACAACGACTTCTCCGCCGTCGTGACCGTTATTTGAGTTTCGGCTTCCTCTACAAGCCATACCTTCTTTTTTAAAGAAAAATAAATACCATGTTTTACCTTTCTTTTATTTTTGGTATTGAAAATGGTTTTCACAATGTTTTTGTGTTGTATTGATATCTTGTGATTGAAATGTGGAAATGTTATGTTTCCTTTATGCATGTTTTATGTGATACGATTATGATATGGTTCTTGAGCATTATTATGAAGACGGGTGGTTCCGTGATAAACTAAGGGCGGGTGAGCCCGATATAGCTCTCCAATGCATTGGGTAACGCGAAGGAGTGAAACGTTAAGGTTTCTCTGAAGAGATTTTAGGGAATATACTGTGATGGGTATTCCAAACGTAACCAAGAGGGTTACTCCCTCCGTAAGAATGTTATGAACGCCTCAAGTTACCTTTATGTCTTATGATTTCTATGATTTATTCATGATTTTATGAGTTATGTTGAAGGGCCTATGTTTTATCGGTAAAGTATGATTTCATTCTTATGTATATATGAACTCATGTTTCCTTTCCATTATTTTTTATAACCCATACTGAGTTTTTATGCTCATCCCAAGTTTTTGAAAAAAAATTCACAGGTCAAGGGAAAGGTACATGATAAGATGATAGAGTCAAGGATGTGTCAAGAAATAATCCATGTTTTATTTTAAATGTGTTTCCATTGTTGGGAATGAAGAATACTATCTTTATGTAACCACTTTGTTTATATGTGGAATGTAATGCAAGTTTTATGATCTAATTCTCTAAAAATCTAAACCCGAAAAGATCCTCAATGTGTAATCTTGTAATGACTCAAGATTAAGCAAGGTTTAAGGCAGGGGCCTTATACGTATACTTATCCTTAGGGACATCCCTAGACATACCAAAGAAATATCTCTAGGGATTTCACTAAAGTTTTCACAACCTAGTTTCCAAAGGTTAACTAAACCTTTCCTATGATTCCAACTATAGAGACCAAATATTGACATAAATGGACATTAAATTACTTTGGAGGAATGACTAATACATATAAAAGCAAACACCAAAGGACCGTAATAGTTTAGTGTCTTTGGAAACTCAGAATATAATCTTCTAATATTGGTGAAAGATCTTCAACATCTCCTATAAAGATCTTCCCCTTTTGTTTTCTTACCTAAAACATTTCTTTATACTTTGGGGAAAAGAAAACATATAAAGGGTTATCTCAAATTCTCATTAAGGGTAATCATGTAGAAAATAAAACAAACCATATACATTTGAACTTCAAAACATGAACATAAATTTTACACATCAAAATCTTGAATTGTGAAATAAATCATGGAAGTACGTAAGGCATAGGTCATAAAGGAACATCAATCATGATAAAATATCATTGTAATAAAACATTTAATTTTGTAAAACCATTAATCACATTATATTATTTCCATAGTATCCAAGGAATTTCTTCCAAGACCATATTCGTGGAAAAAGTCCCTTTCTGAATCGAGTTGACTCCTCGTTCCAGTCCTGTATCACTGAACCGGATTAACTTACCATTCCAGCCATGTCTGTCTCATGAGATATAAATCTTTACCCAATGAATTGTAGGGAGATATAGGTCCCAAACATCTCCTAATTATATCATTCTTACTTGTGCCACAAAATAAACATAAATCATTCATCATAACCCAAAGAATAAAAACGGGTTTCATAAACATCATCCCATAATAACATAATCCATATAAAACAAATGGATATTATTTCATCATAAGAATAGTTAAACCATTTGAATCATATAGATATTATACTTGAAACATACACATATGAAATAATGTCATCTTATATGGAAAATGGTTCTGATAAAACACTTGAAAAGAATTCTTGAGGAAAATATCATTTCTTTTTAAAAATCATTTTCTTTCCACAAAATGCCACACAATTTTAAAAGAAAAGTTTTTTATTGAAAATAACCATGAAATATTGTAGAGTAAACCTCCTGAAAATTAGGTGTTATGAAACTATAAAAATCCATTCATGCCGTATATGTTAAAAAACATTCTCCTCGTACTTTTAACAGAAAAGCCAAAATGTTACTCGTATGGTAAACAAAAGAAAGATTCCTTCCATAACATGTGGTAAAAGTAAAAAAATGGGTAAAAAGAACATTAAACATATATGTTAACATTTTTAGAAAACATGGAAATGGATTATAACAATAACCCCAGTAAATACTTACGAATAAACAATAACGGATAAGAACGAGATTGGAATAGTTATCCCTTACCTTAGGTCTGATATGATTCGTACGTATCTGAACCTCCTGTATAAAGATTTAAATAATTTCATTGACTTAATAATGAATCATATTCACTGTTAGGATATCATATATGGTTCACATATGACTTTATATTACCCGTTATTTTGTAAATTCCATGTTAAAGTAGCATTTTAGGTAAAATCGTTTTATTTGTCGTACGTGTTTGGACTTATTGTTCTTGATATTATTATTAATTATATCATTATTTAATTACTTCCAGAATGTA
The DNA here is from genome assembly GCA_963277665.1 of Viscum album. Classification (NCBI taxonomy): domain Eukaryota; kingdom Viridiplantae; phylum Streptophyta; class Magnoliopsida; order Santalales; family Viscaceae; genus Viscum; species Viscum album. The sequence continues at coordinate 1,621,183,140 of OY728125.1, forward strand.
AATCATGATTTATATATCATATATATTCACTATATATATATATATATATAATATAGAAAAATGAAATGAAATACACCGTTCATGGAGACGGTAGGTCGTACGTACGCATGAACAATGTTTTCCTTTCCTTATTGACTTGAATGAAAGTAAGTAGATGAAATATATATATACATAAATCCATTAGCTTTATCATTTCATATATTTCATTACTATTCATTATATGTACTTTATAATCATTCTTGAATGGTTAACATGGAGAATGAATCTCATCGCGTCGTGGAGACAGTAATCTATACGTATGCATGAGCGATGATATCGTTCCCATAATTATTGAATTGGAGTGGAGTGGATGATATAATATCTCAGAATCAGTATGATGTTATATTAACTATATATAGTTATCATTTACACCATTATACCCATCCAAGTAATGTGGTGGTGGAAAAATAGGTTACACCACGGCGTGGAGATGGTATTCCGTACGTACGCATGCGCAGTGATTTTGTTTTCCATAGGATGGATAGTAGGTGAAATGGGGTTGTTTCATATTTATAATAACATATAAGTATATTATTGATACTGATGTTATTAATTTATAATGAAACAACTAAATAATAAAAATTTTAAGAAGAATGAAACTTGAAAGAATCGGTAGAAGAGATTACCTCTTCATTGACGCACCTCTTTTTAGCTTCCTCTTAAGGCAACAGAGTTGGTATTTTTAGGAGACCAGAACCACTATAATGTTTCTAGGTAAGTTTATAAGGGAAATCGGCAGGGTTTGGATGAGCATTAAGGCTCAAAATTGTGTAAAGAGGATAGGGAGGAGGTGTCGTTTTATAAGGGAGGAGAGGGGCACCTTAAGAAAAACTTAAAATATTATTTTATAATGAAGTCATATTCAGTTTTTAAAAGCTCACAATTTATTTATTTAGAATCAAAGGTGGGGATGGGTCTAAATCCTTTCAACCAATAGGTTTTATACAAGTTTAGGTTACTATTTTAACCTTATCATTTAAATTTAACTCTAAGTTAAATAATTTAACTTGTACCGTGTCTTCTTGTTTTCTTACACTATTTGGTTAATAAACTTACTATAACAAGACAAAATAATCCCAAGTGGTTAATTATTAATATATATATCCTTATCTAAGTCATTTGTCCAAACCTTATATTTTTAAAAATAAAATAACAATTAATAATATAATATTTGTTTTAAAAACTTTTTTATGTAAATTTTGACACTATTTGGTAATTTATTTTTTAAAAAATCATAACAGCATGATTAGTTTGAAAAAAGTGATTTTAATCAATAATATCATGTCATATTAACATAGAAAAATAGTTTAATTCATAAAAAGTCTCAAATTACATTTATTTGCATATTTATAACATCAATTATGTTAATATTTCATTAATAAGGTAATTACTGCATCATCATTGTGTCATAAATAAATTAAATTATTTAATGTATAAAAATTATAAATAAAATACCATTATGTAGGAAATCTTTTTATCTTTCTAATGAATATTTATAGTCGAATATATATAATTTATAACCCTATATTAAAAAAAATTAGTTATTAAACTTTGATTTTAACTCTTTTAACACTTCTTTAAATAAAATAATAATAAGTGTCATAATCTAATCCAAGTGGACCTAAAGGGTAATGTTTTATTCCTAAGGTTTTTTTGGTAAAATTACACTTATCCAATAGAATTAGGACATGTGTTAGGGTAATAATAATATCATTTTTACCCTTAATTGCCCTATTTACTTTTAACCGTGGTAAATAAAAGTAAAAAATTACTATTCACCAAAAAATATTTTTATCTTATTGAACCACATTTTACTCCTTGATATTAACTGTGTCTCTCGGATTTTTGAAATTCAACTCACAGAAAGCAGTAAAATTATGTTTTATGTACAATTGCAAATGCTCATAGGAGTTGAGTAAAAGACGGTGAAAAGTTCAATACACTTTTTATATATCTAAAATTATTAAAAAATGACACCCATGAATAACATTGAACTTATATAAGTATTATGTATTTATTTTGACATAAAATAAAATTAAATAAAATAAATTATTCTTTAAATAAAAATTCGGTTTTAACCGATAACCTAGTGTTTTTACTATTCATCAAAAATTGAAATTTTCAGAAAAATACCAAAATTTCACCCTAAGATAATTACGATATTCCAAATCCAAAAATGAAGTCCATTTTGAATGATAAAATTTATAAAATCTCAAAAAGTGGGTATTAATATTCATAACAGCTAGTTTATATAATATTTCAATAACATATCGTTGTTTAGTAAAACTCGGTATTTCATACAACACATGCTATCGTGGAAGGTCGTGATTGTGTGTAAAGCAATCCAAGATAGGATTGTGTGTAGTGCAGGATTCCTTTATTGTTGTGTATAATAGAATCCATCCATATTTCATTTATACATTGAATATATATATATATACACTCAATGTTGTGTAGAATGACTTCTATCAAACGATCTTGAAATTTTGTGTAACACGATCCAATAATAGTGTTGCATATACTGCAAGCTAATACGGTGTTGGGTATAGTGCAAGATAATATTGGGGTAGCATACAACACAAGACATCAAATAAATTAAAAATAATACTTCTCATAAAATCTCGGGGTGTTACAAATTTTCTTCCCAAATCGTGCCACAAGCTGCTGATTCGGCCTACCATGTTGATGATTCTATCAACTAACTGGTGTTCAGGGATCCTCAAAAATATAGAAATCCTAAACAAGAAGATCATATATCCACTCTGACCTCTCTCTTTGAAGCCCTTGAGATTCAATAGGTGGAAATCCCTCTTGATGTAAAGTTGTATTCAGCATGGGGGCACGACATGTGAGAATTCAAGATTTCAGGAATCCTTCCTTCGCCCCCATAAACGGGACAGGAAACCTGTTGCAAGATATGGATCACTTCATCTCATGGTGTGGACCCATGTTGGGAACCCTAAAGCAGCAAGAGGACACCAAACTCAATTTTTTTTCAAACTTTGGAAGGGCCAACGTTCATCTGGTACAACCACATACTCATTGGTTCAATCACTGGTTGGGAAGACCTGTATAGACACTTTATCTACTATTCTAATCACACCACATGAATGAAAACAATTTCCGACCTTTTCAAGTGTAAAAAAATAACAGATGAGTGTGTCATATAACTTTTCATCGATTGGAAGGGCCTCACATATTCACTCTCCATGTCAATGACCCAATAGAAGTTGTTGATGGTGTGCTTAAGGAATATCAAGATTGAACTAGCCCCTGAACTCAATACTCAAAACTTCCCAGGTGTATTTTAGGATTTCATTGACAAGGAACAACTTATAAAGGAATCCTTGAAGAAATCCAAGTAGGCACATCTATTTCTTCTTCCAACTCCTATAAGAAGAGTCTCCAAGGAATATATTCTCGCTATAGAATAGGCAGAGGCCCCAAATCTACAAGACCTATTACCAATAGAGCCTCAAAAAGTTAATCCTCACTGATTGCAATAACCTCATCAAGATTATCCTCACCTGCTGTCGATTCAATATGTTCCACCTCATCAAGAACAGCTTTCTAGATGAGATAATGTTGATACAGCTGCTCGTTGGACTCATGACCCTCGTCAGGGCTGGGCTCCGAAAGCACCCTTCCCATACAGGAGAACATTGACCTACTCCTTCAAGGATTACCAAGTTCTCAGTTATTTATATAGTTCCTTGGAACTGGGGTTTGTGAAACTTATATAGTTTAAGATGCCCCATGAAGTTGAGCTCACTAATCACCCTGACCACTGACCTGACTACAAAATCTTTGAACATACCATTAAACAATGCTATTTTTCCAAGGATATGATTTAGGACCAAATGGAAAATGTTGATGTAAAACTAGGACATGTCCCGGAATAACTGTCACCTATCTCCACTGAGTCAAACAGTGATAGAAAAGGTTATGATTAATGGCAGTAGGTCTCCAACCATGGGACATAGAATTACGATGACTGGTTGGCTCTCAGAGTAGTAGATTGTACCCATGGTGTCATCTGCACCTTCTTAAGCTAGACCAAATGTCTTAAAGTCTCTACACCCTATCTAGATGATGTATCCATGCCCACATCACATCTTTTTATGTCTCAAAAGTGTAGTCACCGATGGTGAAAGTGAAGAAAAATTCCCTCGGTGTTCTAGTAATCTTCCACCCTCAGTGATTTCATGCCACCAGATATGGGAATCACCCTGAGGGTCCACCAAACATTGAAATATTAGTTTAATGATGATGGAAAAGAGTATGCATCGATAAATACCATCGTTTTGGTGGACCCCTATATGGTCCCCTATGATGAAGAATATCATGAAATACCTATGAGTGTGTCTGGGTGATACCATCGAAGAATAATCTAGGGACATGAGAACTGACAAAACATATAGGATAAAACATCAATCCAATCCATGTATGAAATAGAAACATGATATTAGGTGTTGCATAGATCTCATCAGGCATAGTCCTATCAACCCATTCTATTAGACCCATCGGCACAATTGAACATGCTAATTGACAAGGCAGAACATCCACAGACACACCATGATCGGCCACACCTAGATAAAGTCCGGACCCATCCTACCAACATTCATCCAATCATGGTTCTGATCAAGTTATCAAATAAGAAACAATAAATTTATTTCAACATCCATAATCTATTGGTTCATCCCGCAGTACCCAACATGCCTCCTACTAAATATAAACCCCATGTGAGTATAAATGTGTGTCTAACATGGAAGTATGATGTACTGAAGTATCTCATCAAAAAACCTAAAAATATCTCGATCCTCGAGTCCCTCCTTCTAAAATAATATGTATATGAGGCCCTCATATAGGCCTCTAAAATCCCCCTCAATTTCAAAATAGATATAGTGGATGTAGAGGGTTTCTATGCATAAGAGATTGAGAAAGAATAAAAATCCAATGTAACACCCTGAGATTTTATGAAAAATTTTCTTTTTAATGTCATGTGTTGTACGCTACACCAAAATTATCTTGTGATATATGCAACACCGTATTTTCTTATAGTATACACAACACTATTCTTGGCTTGCGTTACACACAATTTCATGTTCGTTTTGTAGAAACTATTCTACGCCACAATATGTACAGATTTTGTTTAATGTATAAATGAAATAAGTTTTGATTATGTTATACGCAACACCAAACAAAGATTTCACTACACGCAGCCCGGACTTGGCTTGCATCACACACAATAAATACCTTCCTCGATAGCGTGTGTAGTACGCAATACCGAGTTTCACTAAACGAGATATTATTATAATATTATTATGAACTAGCCGTCATGAATAGTAATACCCACTTTTTGAAATTTTATAAATTTTATCTTTCAAAATGGACTTCATTTTTGGATTCGGAATATCAAAATTAGCTTAGGGTGAAATTTTGTTACTTTTCGGATAACTTTCATATTCTGATGAATAGTGAAAATTACTAAATTTTAATTATAAACAACTTTTTTAATCGAAATAATTAATAGGGATAAATTATTAATTTGAGTGGTTTTAAAGTATATTTATAATATATTTTTAAAATTTAATACAATGTTGGTCATTGGATGTAATTTCACATTTAAACCAGACATAAACAAGTGTCAATATTTTGATAGTTATTATCTCTTAAAAACACGCTATTTGTTTTGACGACATGAATTAATTTTTAAATTAATTAATTCAACTGATATGTTTTGAATTTGGTAAAATAGACATCATTTTTTAATTCATAATATCAAATATATCATAGGCCTAATTTTTGGTATTTTTCTGGAAACATTCATTTTTTGATGAATATTGAAACCACTAAGTGGTAGTTAAAAAACTGAATTTTTCATAAAACATAATTTTAATGCTTCTGTGAGTGGAATTTCAAAAATCTGAGAGACATGGTTAATATCAAGGACTAAAATGTGGTTCAATGGGTTGAAAATAATTTTTGGTGAATAGTAACTTTTTACTTTTTTTACCACGGTTAAAAGTAAATAAGGTAATTAAGGATAAAAATGATATTATTATTACCCTAACACAGGTCCTAATTCTATTGGATAAGTGTAATTCGTCCAAAAAACAACCTTAGGAATAAAATATGACCATTTAGGCCCACTTGGATTAGATTGGGACATTAATTATTAGTTTATTTAAAGAAGGGTTAAAATAGTTAAAATCAAAGTTTAACAACTAAATCATTTTTAATATAGGGTTATACATAAGATATATTAGACTATAAATATTACTTATAAATATAAAAATCTTTCCTACATAATGGTATTTTATTTGTAATTTTTAGACTTAAAATAAGTTAATTTATTTATGACACAATGACGATGCAGTAATTATCTTATTAAGGAAATATTGACATAATTGATGTTATAAAAACCCAAATAAATGTAATTTGAAACTTTTTATTAATTCCAATAATTTTCTATGTTAATATGACATGTTAGTATTGATTTAATTAACTTTTTTTGAACTAATAATTCTATTATGATTTTCACAAAAATGGATTACCAGATACTGTCAAAATTGACATAAAATAGTTTTTAAAACAAATATTATATTATTAATTGTTATTATATTCTTAAAAATCTAAGGTTCGGAAAATATACTTATATCATGATATTTGTATCATTAATGGACCACTTGGGGGTCGCTTGGATATATATGGTAAGTTTATTAACTATATAATATAAAAATACAAAGTGACATGGTAAATGACAATCTAATTAACTAAGAGTTAAAACTAACAGTTAAGGTTAATATAATGACCTAAACTTGTCTAAATTATATTTTATGAGAGCATTTAGACTCATACCCACCTTAGCTTCTAAATAAATCAATTTTTAGCTATTAAAAACCGAATATGACTTTATAGTAAAATAATATTTTTAGTTATTCCAAAGGTGCCCCTCTCCTCCCTTATAAAGGGCACCTCCTCCCTCTCTTCCTCACACCACTTTGAGCCTTCAAGCTTGGAAAAACCGTGCCAAATTCTCTTATCCACTTACCTAGAAACATCCTAGAGGTCCTGGTATTCTTCAAAGAACAATTTTGGTGCCCCAATTGGAGGTCTCAAAGAGGCGCTTCAAAGAAGAGGTAATGTCCATTACCGATTCTTTCAACTTTATTTCTTCTTCCACTTCTTCTTATTTATTTGTTTCATTATAAAGTAATAACATCAGTATCACTCATATACTGATATTTTATTATAAGTATGAAACAACAAAATTTCACCATCTATCCATCCTACAGAAAACGAAATCATCGCGCGTGCGTACGTACGGAATACCGTCTCCACGCCGTGGTGTAATCTATTTTCCACCACCACCTTACTTGGATGGGTATAATGGTGAAAGTAATGAATATATATGATTATTGTAAAGTGATATTGATTCTGTAATAGTATAAATACACTCCAATAAAATTCCACGATCATGGGAACAATATCATCGCTCGTGCGTACGTACGAAATACCATCTCCACGACGCGATGAGATTCAGTCTCAATGATTAACCATTCATAAATGATTGTAAAGTATATATAATAAGTAATCATGAAATATATGACATAATAATGATACTATATTTATGTATATATATATATATATGTATTTCATTCAATTAATTCCATTCAATTCAATGAGGAAACGAAAACAACGTTTATGCGTACGTACGGCCTACCGTCTCCATGAACGGTGTATTTCTTTCCATTTATCGATCTATTATATATATGTATATTCTGAATATATATTATATATAGATCATATTTTATGTTATGTAATTAAGTAATCAGGATCTATGTAATCATATGAATAATTACAAGTCAAAACAGGGATGACAAATGAAACGATTTTACCCAAAACGCTACTTTAACAAGAATTTACAAAAGAACGGGTAATATAAAGTAATAAGTGAACCATATATGATATAATAACAATTAATATGATTCTGTAATAAGTCAATGACATTATTTAAATCATTATATAGGAGTTTTGGATACGTACGAAGCATATCGGACCTAAGGTAAGGGATAATTTTTCAAATCTCATTTTTATCCGAGATTGCTTATTCGTAAGTATTTACTGGGATTATATTTATCATCCATGTCCTTGTTTCTAAAAATGTTTTCATGTATTTTTAATTTCCTTTTTACCCATTTTTGACTTTTAATACATGGTATGTATGGAATCTTTCTTTTACAAGGTACTTTTTGACTTTTCCGGCAAAAGTACGAGTAGAATGTTTTTTTAAACTTATACGGCATGAAAGGATTTTTACGGTTTTATAAAGCCTTGTTTTCATGAAGAATCCTCCAAAAGATTTCATGACTATTTTCAACAAAATCCATTTCTTTTAAAATTTCATGACATTTTGTGAAAGGAAAATGATTTTGAATAAGAAACGATATTTTCCTCAAGAATTCATTTCAAGTGTTTTATCAAAACCATTTTTCATCTAAGATGAAATTATTTCATATGTGTATGTTTCATGTATAATGTCTCTATGATTTACATGGTTTAACTTTTCTTATTGTGAAATGATATCCATTTCTTTTATATGGATTATGTGATTATGGGATGATGTTTATGAAACCCATTTTATTTATTGGGTTTTCATGAAAGACGTATGTTTATTTTGTGGCACAAGTAAGAATGATTTAATTATGAGATGAGTGGGACCTATATCTCCCTCCTATGCATTGGGTAAAGATTTATATCTCATGAGATAGACATGGCTGGAACGGTAAGTTAATCTGGTTCAGTATTACAGGACTGGAATGAGGAGTGAACTCGATTCAAAAAGGGACTTTGTCCACTAAGATTGTCTTGGCAGCAATGCTTTAGCCACTATGGAAATCATTACATGTGCATAATGGATGACAAAATTAAACTTTTTATTCCCATTCTATTTTATCATGGTTTATGTTCCATTATGATCTATTCCTTAGGTACTTCCATGTTTTATGTTGTTGATCAAGATTTTGATGTTTAAACATTATGTTCATGTTTTTAAGTTCAACTGTATATGGTATGTTTAATTTTATCCATGCTTACCCATACTGATCATTTGAGATCACCCTTTTTTTGTTTTATTTTCCCCCAGGATTAAAAGAAAGGTTTTAGATAAGGAAACAATAAGTGGAATATCTTTATGGGAGATATTGAAGATCTTTCACCACAATTAGAAGATTACGTTCCAAGTTTCCAAATACACTAAACTATTACAGTCCTTGTGTGTCTATTTTTGTTATGTATTATGTATTCCGTAAAAGTAATGTAATATCTATGTATGTCAAGCTTCGGGTCTCTACAATTGGTATCAGAGGAAAGGTTTAGTCAACCTTTGGAAACTAGGATGCGAGAACTTTAGTGAGATCCCTAGAGATATTTCTAAGGTATGTCTAGGGATGTCCCTAAGGTTAAGTATAAGTATAGTTTATAGTCCTAGAATTATGGTAACTATCATAGAATTAAACCTAAGATGTTAGATATTGAATTTAATCCCCCTTTATTATGATTTTTGACTCTCACACTATTTTTTTTGGGTTTTAAAAAATGGCTGGAAATAAGATGATTCACGATAATGGAGGATATGATGGAAAATGGAATGATATTCTTCATGAGAAACCAAATGAAATGTGATTTGAAAGTCCAAACATCATTATTATGCCGAATCAGCAATCTCATAATATGATCAATAAACTCAAATTTGGTAAGTTTCCTAACTCGCCTAATAAGAGAAAGATGGAGTTTCATGATGATCATAGAGGAAAGAAAGTTCAATTTCCCCTATGAAAATCATGTGGGAAGAGGCATCAAAGAGAATGTTTCAAAGGAACTGGAAGATGCTTTGGGTGTGGATAAGAAGGACACAAAGCCATTAAGTACAAAGGAAAAGGTTCAGTTAACACCAGGGATGAGGATAATGGTATTTCTACGACATCAACAATGATTAAATGTTTTAAATGTGGAATGTACGGGAATTATGCAAACCAATTCCCTAAGGGAATGTCTCATGAAGAGAATCAGTATGGTCGTATGGGTAGTATTTATGTTGATGATGATGAAGAGACGACAAATGATATATGAGATGAAAGAATTATTGAAGCTCGGTCAATGGATTAAGAAGGTAGTGGAATGATTACATGTTTATCAAGTGTAATGTTGTATAAGTACTCTCATGGTACTATGGAATAAAGAGACGTCTAAGGATTGTTACATTGTTGTCTTTCCTTAAGTTTGGAAAGTGTATGATGAATGGAACTAGTAACCATGAAAGGCTATTCAGATATTTTTGGAAAGTAGATGATATGCGCATAATGAAGGGATATGGAGAAAATTAAATATTTGATAGTATTCATGAGCTCATGACTGAAATAAGGAAATAGTTATATCATTTTTTGAGGTTTTGGTATGTGAAAAGAGTTAACTTTTTTTTTGCACTCATGTCTTCACTAAGATTCAATGGGTATTCCTTTTTCAAGAGAATACATGATTAAGGCCTTCGAATGTTTGGAATGTGACCAACAAGACATATCTCATGATATATGGGGATCAATGATGGTATTAACATGCTTGTTATATGAACTCTATGGTAATTGTTTTCAAAATAATATGAGATTGGACAACAGTATTTTGGATAAGCCTAAAGATTTGAATGGATTATGTTGGACATAAGTTAGTATTGTTTAAGGATAGAAATTTTTTCGATATTATTGACGGGATGTTATAGTAATGTAGTTTTAGAAAAATGACAACCTGCAAGATGGGCGACAACCCATCGCGTCGGATAGGGCTGTGGGAATCGAACCCACAACCGAAGTGCGACTGGCCTTTATCACCTACCATTGGCCTACAGTAAGTCCCTATTTAGTATAAACTAGTTTTATTATATTAAGCAGTATGATATATGAAGTATAAGTCCATTTTAGGAACCATATATGATTAATCTCACTATACATGGACTTATGTATTTTTTGATAACTTTTCTAACCTTTTGTTTGAGAGAGATGGAATGACCCATCATTCTATCACATGATCTACTGACACATCACGAATGACAAATTCAACTTCATTTATTTAATAGATGAAGTGGAAATTGTCCAAAGAACGACCAACGGTGAGACTGTACCAATATCAGGAAAGTATTTCTTCTAATTCCAATTTCATCAACTTTAGGGAAATGATCTTGAAAACAAAAAATGTTGTCCTAGTGCTCTTATATCCAATGAATCATATGGTAACTTAGATCATCACAAATTTATGGCTTTCTGATTGTTTTCTTTTTCATAGCCATGTTCTCTACCACTCTCCATCAGAAGTTGATGGTTAGGTTTTTCTTCCATATCCATATTTTCACCTATGTTCTCCTATGTGGAAACCCAGTGATTAGTTAATTTGGGTAACCGTTACGTTTCATACTTTATTTTTTAAATCCAAGTTTTGGTATTCCTTTTTACGATGTGGGTTTCTATGAAAGAAACTCTCGTGTAATAAACCATTTATAACCCCGACGAATTTCGAGGGAGAAATTCATTTTAAGGGGGGTAGAATGTAACACCCCGAGATTTTATGAAAAATATTCTTTTTAATGTCATGTGTTGTACGCTACACCAAAATTATCTTGTGATATAAGCAACACCATATTTGCTTGCAGTATACGCAACACTATTCTTGGCTTGCGTTACACACAATTTCAAGTTCGTTTTGTAGAAACTATTCTACACCACATTATGTATAGATTTTGTTTAATGTATAAATGAAATAAGTTTTGATTATGTTATACGCAACACCAAATAGAGAATTCACTACACGCAGCCCTGACTTGGCTTGCATTACACGCAATAAAGACCTTTCTCGATAGCCTGTGTAGTATGCAATACTGAGTTTCACTAAACGAGATTTTATTATAATATTATTATGAACTAGCAGTTATGAATAGTAATACCCTCTTTTTGAAATTTTGTAAATTTTATCTTTCAAAATGGACTTCATTTTTGGATTCAGAATATCAAAATTAGCTTAGGGTGAAATTTTATAACTTCTCGGATAACTTTCATATTCTGATGAATAGTGAAAATTACTAAATTTTAATTAAAAACAACTTTTTTAATCGAAATAATTAATAGTGATAAATTATTAATTAGAGTGGTTTTAAAGTATATTTAGAATATATTTTCACAATTTAATACAATTTTGATCATTGGATGTAATTTCTCATTTAAACCAGACATAAACAAGTGTCAATCTTTTGATAGTTATTATCTCTTAAGAACACGCTATTTGTTTTGACGACGTGAATTAATTTTTAAATTAATTAATGCAACTGATATGTTTTGAATTTGGTAAAATAGACATAATTTTTTAATACATAATATCAAATATAGCATAGGCCTAATTTTTGGTATTTTTCTAGAAAATTTCATTTTTTGATGAATAGTGAAACCACTAAGTGGTAGTTAAAAAACTGAATTTTTCATAAAACTTGATTTTACTACTTCTGTGAGTGCAATTTCTAAAATCTAAGACACATGGTTAATATCAAGGACTAAAATGGGGTTCAATGAGATGAAAATAATTTTTGGTGAATAGTAACCTTTTACTTTTTTTACCACGGTTAAAAGTAAATAGGGTAATTAAGGGTAAAAATAATATTATTATTACCCTAAAACATGTACTAATTCTATTGGATAAGTGTAATTCGGCTAAAAACAACCTTATGAATAAAATATTACCATTTATGCCCACTTGGATTAGATTAGGAGATTTATTATTAATTTATTTAAAGAAGGGTTAAAATAGTTAAAATCAAAGTTTAATAACTAAATAATGTTTAATATAGGGTTATACATAAGATAAATTCGACTATAAATATTAAATAGAAATATAAAACGATTTCCTACATAATGGTATTTTATTTGTAATTTTTTGACTTAAAGTAAGTTAATTTATTTATGACACAATGATGATACATTAATTATCTTATTAAGGCAATATTGACATAATTGATGTTATAAATACCCAAATAAATGTAATTTGAGACTTTTTATGAATTACAATAATTTTTTATGTTAATATGACATGTTAGTATAGATATAATTAACGTTTTTCGAACTAATAATTCTGTTATGATTTTAACAAAAATCGATTACCAAATAGTGTCAAAATTGACATAAAATAGTTTTTATAACAAATATTATATTATTAATTGTTATTATATTCCTAAAAATCTAAGGTTCGGCCAAGATACTTATATCATGATAGATTTATCATTAAGGGACCACTTGGTGGGTCTCTTGGATTTATATGGTATGTTTATTAACTATATAATATAAAAATACAAAGTGACATGGTAAATGTCAATCTAATTAACTAAGAGTTAAAACTAAAATTTAAGGTTAATATAATGACCTAAACATGTCTAAATTCTATTAGCTGAGAGGATTTAGTCCCCTCCCCACCTTAGCTTCTAAATAAGTCAATTTTGAGCTATTAAAAACCAAATATGACTTTATAATAAAATAATATTTTTAGTTATTCCAAAGGTTCCCCTCTCCTCCCTTATAAAAGGGCACCTCCTCCCTCTCTTCCTCACACCACTTTGATCCTTCAAGCTCTGAAAACCCCTTCCCAATTCTCTTCTCCACTTACCTAGAAACATCCTAGAGGTCCTGGTCTTCTTCAAAGATCAATTTTAGTGCCCTATGTGGAGGTCTCAAAGAGGTGGTTCAAAAAAGAGGTAATGTCTGTTACCGATTCTTTCAACTTTATTTCTTCTTCCACTTATTCTTCTTTAGTTGTTTCATTATGAAGTAATAACATCCATATCACTCATATACTGATATGTTATTATAAGTATGAAACAACCAAATTTCACCATCTATCCATCCTACAGAAAACGAAATCATCGTGCGTGCGTACGTACGGAATACCGTCTCCACGCCGTGGTGTAATCTATTTTCCACCACCACCTTACTTGGATGGGTATAATGGTGAAAGTAATGAATATATATGATTATTGTAAAGTTATATTGATTCTGTAATAGTATAAATACACTCCAATAAAATTCCATGATCATGGGAACAATATCATCGCTCGTGCGTACGTACGGAATACCGTCTCCACGACGCGATGAGATTCAATCTCAATGATTAACCATTCGTAAATGATTGTAAAGTATATATAATAAGTAATAATGAAATATAAGACATAATAATGATACTGTTTTAATGTATATATATGTATTTCATCCAATTAATTCCATTCAATTCAATGAGGAAACGAAAACAACGTTCATGCGTACGTACGGCCTACCGTCTCCATGAACAGTGTATTTCTTTCCATTTATCGATCTATTATATATATGTATATTCTGAATATATATTATATATAAATCATATTTTATATTCTGGAATTCATTAATTAGGATCTAAGTAATCATATGAATAATTACAAGTCAAAACAAGGATGACAAATGAAACGATTTTACCCAAAATGCTACTTTAACATGAATTTACAAAAGAACGGGTAATATAAAGTCATAAGTGAACCATAAATGATATAATAACAATGAATATGATTCTGTAATAAGTCAATGACATTATTTAAATCATTATACAGGAGTTTTGGATACGTACGAAGCATATCGGACCTAAGGTAAGGGATAATTTTTCAAATCTCATTTTTTTCCGAGATTGCTTATTCATAAGTATTTACTGGGGTTATATTTATCATTCATGTCATTGTTTCTAAAAAAAATTTCATGTATTTTTAATGTCCTTTTTACCCATTTTTTACTTTTAATACATGGTATGTATGGAATCTTTCTTTTACGAGGTACTTTTTGTCTTTTCCGGCATAAGTACGAGAAGAATTTTTTTTAAACTTATACGGCATGAAAGGATTTTTACGGTTTTATAAAGCCATATTTTCATGAAGACTCCTCCAAATGATTTCATGACTATTTTCAACAAAATCCATTTCTTTTAAAATTTCATGACATTTTGTGAAAGGAAAATGATTTTGAATAGGAAACGATATTTTCCTCAAGAATTCATTTCAAGTGTTTTATCAAAACCATTTTTCATCTGAGATGAAATTATTTCATATGTGTATGTTTCATGTATAATGTCTCTATGATTTACATGGTTTAAATTTTCTTATTTTGAAATGATATCCATTTCTTTTATATGGATTATGTGATTATGGGATGATGTTTATGAACCCCATTTTATTTATTGGGTTTTTATGAAAGATGTATGTTTATTTTTTGGCATAAGTAAGAATGATTTAATTATGAGATGAGTGGGACCTATATCTCCCTCCAATGCATTGGGTAAAGATTTATATCTCATGAGATAAACATGGATGGAATGGTAAGTTAATCCGGTTTAGTATTACAGGACTGGAATGAGGAGTGAACTCGATTCAGAAAGGGACTTTGTCCACTAAATAAGGGCTGAAGGTCATCTCGTTGAACTTGAATATCTCAAATAGAAAAATCTCTAGGCCAGCATAGTCTATAGAGGTTATAGAAAAATATATTCAGGGCATTCAATAAGAGGTTTTTCATATTCTCTTTCCTCTAGGGTGGAATAGTACTAGCTCTCAGAATGTCGATGATGCCTAGAAAAAGTCCACTAAAGTTGGAGCCCAAGTGGAAAGTACATTACATCATTTACAGATTCTACCCTAATAGCACATACTCTTTGATCACCATGGATGTAAAACACATCACTCCTCCAACCAATTACAAGTTCCTCAAGTAGTACTTCACATATGGATATTTCCACATCCCCACAACATGACATAAAATTGTACTTTTATAGTCTAAGTTTCATGACATTAAGATATGTAGCATTAGTTCAAGAATCATGACTTCAAATTTTATCTATATTTTCTTGAAAATTTGTTTTATGTAGGTAGTCCTATTATGACTTCATTCACATTAGGTTTGTTACTCTACATCCCAGCTTTCATTTCTCAAAATAAATTCCCCTCTTTTTTCAAAACTCTGTGACCTTAAACTAGAGCCTTAGTATAAGCATCACAACTTTAAAATGTATTTAGTCCTTCTTGGGAATGTATTATATATTGGTGTCCCTTCCTGGACCCTCCTTCAAGGTGGGGTTTTCACTTATTCATTCCACCTTATTCGTTTCTAGAATCCCTTCTCCAATTGTCCAAATACCATGACCATAAAATAAGAGCTCATGGTCCATATGACACGACCTTAAAATGTTTTCATTTGGTCCATGAATTATGACATTAAACTATTTTAAACCCCTCTAGCCCAAGTTGTACAACATTAAAAAAAATGGTGAAAACTTCCACACTACATGATGTTAAACTGCATTGCATTGGTGGCCCCCTTTACATGATATTTTAAGGCACATATCAGCATCCTAGTTTCATGATGTGAAACTGCGTAAAAACAAATGTACCAAGAACATGACATTAAATAAGACATTGTTTTTATCTTTATAAACATATACTAAGATTTCAAGTCCATACATAATGACTTTAAACCATGTGAAAGTATTCATTAGGAGTGTATGGTGTGGCATGGTCCTTTTGGTCATCATTAATGTCAGGTCATATCTTATGCATCATTCACATCCCTTTCAGAATTATTTTCCCCCTTTCTTCCCAACTACATGACATTAGACTGCGTAGCCTCCTCATGTCCTAGTTGCACAATGAGAAACTATGCATCACCAGGACATCCTCACCTGAGAGAATGTCTTCCTTGGAATTGTTCATCATACATTCCATATTCTAGATCTATTAATGGGTTGATTATCATCTTTGTGGGATATGTATATATTCCTAGATAGTTGGTCTTCAAGTACAGCCACAGGTTCCTCAAACATTCAGCCCCTTGGCCTCTTCTCAAGTTCAAGCATCAAAACCTAAAACAGTATGTAGAAATCTCCCTGGTAAGGTGTTGTACGATGGTGGTTCCCCTAAGTCCCTCATTCACACTTGATATTTCATAACACCACTCTAAATATACCTATTAGAGACACTTCCCATTTTTTTATGGACTCTATGACCCTAATATATGATCTAACATCATCCACACATGATGTCAAATTACGACCCCATCCTAAACCAATTCAAGATGCCCCATGAGAATCATGTGGTCCCTCAGCTCCCTTATGAGATAGGATTTCTTCTATCTATGTTGGTCTCTTATCATGATGCTTTCAATAACTTTGTTTCTCTTGATTCCCATCATTATAGGAAATATAGTGAAGCTCATACATTTGGTCTTGGGGGTTATCCTCATGTCTACCAAACTTTTGGCCCCATGGCCTTAGTTACAGTCCAAAAATTATGACCTTAAATTGTATGTAGTTCATATTAAGGTTTCTATAGGGACCGTGATTCTCCTTATCCCTATTCAAGTCAGGTTTTATCTCTTTCATTCCATTTAAATATACATGTAGTGGATGTTTACCCGATAGTCCAAGGGACATGACTTTAAACCATTTTCCATAGTCCAAGCATTATAACATAAAACTACATGCAATCATGGTCCAAGTTCTATTACCATAAAAAAAATTCTAATAGATTAATTAAAATGAATCTAAAATTTATGTCATGGTCCACACAATAACACCTTAAACATTTCACGAAGCTAGATATTTAATCCCACTTTCTGATATACCCTATCCAACACTTCATTTCTTTCTCGGTTTGGGTTTCCATCATATTTCAAATCCAGACGGACCCCTTAATGTGATGGTATCATGACATTTTTTTCTTACCTACCATGTTAGTCCAATGCCCTAATAGATTATTGGCAGGAAATAGAGGATCTTGTGTTTCAAACTTGGTCAACAATTGATTCTGCATTTTCTCACCAGAATCTTTACTGGTGTGGTCATGGTCCTTGTGTTTTGAAAGTGGTCATTATTCAATCCTTACTCACTATTCTACCCCTTATATAGACCTTGAAATTCTTGCATTACCTTATTTCCACTCTCTTGTATCATGATGGAATTACACTCTTAGTGTTGCCCCTAATGTGTGCTACCACATGTCAAGTAGACCCCTTATATCGTTCTATATTTCCCACTCCATGCATGGCTCAAATGGGTTTAGCAGTTCTAGTAGGGTGTGTACTGATGCGGTCAAGTTTTATAGGGGCTTCACCAGTCCAAACTCTATGACCTTAAACTAATATCCTCACCGGTAAAATGTGGTGTGGAACTGGGCCTCATATGCATCATTTGAGTTATTTTTGTCACTTTTTTGCGGCACATATTCCTGTTTTGGGAAGCCTCCTTCCCTTTAGTCCAATATTATTTTACATTAAACTAGAAGTACATTTCCAATAATCACTTTAAATTGTGTGCACATCTTATGTGGTGTTGTGTGGGCCCCTTTTTCTTCATTTGTGTCGGTATACATCTATTTCCTGATACTTGTGTGGTAATCAAGACTCTTTTGGCTCATTCACATCGGGTTTATTTCCTCCATTCTACATAATACACTTGGAAAATATGTTTCTTTGTTCTATGCAATATGACATTAAACTATTTTATAGGGTCCAGACTATATGACCTTAAAATTATGTGCAACATCTTGGTCACATTACATTAAACTAAGGTACATATCTAGATCACATGATGTTAAACAATACCATGCATCGTCCTAATCTGGATGACGTGAAAATTCAATGAATCCCATTCCCTCACATGAGAGGTCCCCTTCTTTAGTGTTAGTAATCTACCACATGGTTAGCCTTTTCAATTATCGCTCGGCATCAGGAATGATGCTCTATTTGAAGATGGGTTTGATCTTTTTTCATAACAACACACTTACACCAATGTGTTCAAATCCATAGTAACATAATTCCAAGATTGTCGGGATCCATCAAAATATTCAATCACTCAATTTCCATGCCTCGTGTGTTCATTATTAGGATCCTTATCCCCTTACACATATGAATGGACCCACTAATGCTTTGGTCTCATACCATTTTATCTCACCTTCTATCTTGGAAAAATGTCTCAAAATACTTAAGAAGAAATTCTAAGATAGGTTTCATTTTTTGAAAATGGTCATTGGTCGACTCTCATTTGTTTGTTAGCATTCCAGGCTAATGGTACAGATGTTTTGTATTTAACATGGTCAGTAGTTATTTGGTATCACCATTCTGCTCTCTTTGTGTTCTAAATTTATAGCATCATGATTCACACTTCTAATTCCCCATTGTTTGGATAGATTCCAATGCCCCTGGTATTACCCCATTCATTCCTTAGCATATGTTGGGAAAGAAAGTTTGATATTCTGAAATCCTTATTCTCTAGACATATCCCCTCTCATCCCAAACACTCTTGGTGGTCAGTAAACTATATAAGACCCTGAGTGTTTGAATATTATCTAACACTCTCATATAAATGAGAAATCATATGGTCACCCATTTTTTCACACATAAATAATGACCCACAAGAGCATATATATTAGTCATTGGTTGTCTCATAAGTATGATAAAAGTGTGATAATTAATGTCTCAAAAGATATTTTTCCATGAATACAAGAATTTTTAAAAGCAAATAATATGGTTTTTTCAGTATTATGGTACATCCACATGTTGGATCATCTCAAGATTCTTGGTAAAACAATCCCCTCTATCTCTACTCGGTTGATCGAGCATCACTGCTCCACCCTCCCCTAGGGTGTAGCCTCCAGGGTCTGATGTCTCTTCCTGAGCCCCCATTTCTCCTCATCAGCCACAAGGTGATGATTTTTATCTCTAATATATGTATTTTATCACTCATCACATAGATTTAACACTTGATATTCCTCCTTTCTTATCTTCTACTCGACCACCTTTAGAAAATCCTTTAGATGGATGATGAGTTATGGTTGAGTATCAATGAAGGTATAGCATTCATCCATTCATTATAACAAGTCCTTTATCTTTTTATTGACTTCCTAGAGATTCTATATACTATCATAATTCTCTTGATTATAGGATATGTCTAGGTTTTGGATTCTTTCATGCACTCTCTCAGTGAGAAAGTTACAAATCAAGATAAAAATACCTTAAGAATCTAACCCACCAGCACACAAGTTGTGTAGCTTGTGGTGAAAAAACCCAAGATGGCCCAACAGCTCTGGATCTAGGGTCTGAGGGACGAAATAATGGAATCCTTTCCATTCCCAACTCCATATTATGTAGTTATCTTTAGTAGCCTTAGAGACAGAATCATTCAACTCTTTAAGAAACATAAGCTCATATTTAAGAAAGGTTGTAAGTGGGTCGGTAGAAGTATCTTCCTCTGGTATCCCCTATAATAGGATAGGATCTAGATCATGAGGGCATTCATCCTTTCTTGATTTTTCCTTGAACACTTCACCCCTACGAGCTTTTAGTCTTTCCCCAACAGTGGTATCACTCCTAGCCACATCCACCAGTTTGTCTGGGACCACCAAAGATGGATCGGGTTTGATGTATGGCTCCTTATGAAGAGGAAAAACCATCAAAAGATATTCCCCAGATACCCCAGCTTCATCCACTATATGGTCATGAAACCTCTCAAGCATTTCTTAGAATGGGGATGCCTCGGTTAGTTTGATCATTAAACGAAAAGTATGAATTTTTGAGATGAGAGACTTACGGGAGCTGAGCATCACCAGATCAAGATTATGAGTTATGATAGGATCTTCCACCATGGGAATCCATTTAGTACCGAATATTTCAATTAATGGAACCAGTTCCCCTCGTGTCATTTGGGTATAAACTTCATGGAATAGTCAAACACATTAAGATGAAAGCTCTATGAAAATATGATTATGGATGAATGATTTAAAGTATTCAATTTCCTTGAGGGATATGAATTTTGATGATAATCTACCTAAATTATACTACCTCCCTAGTAGTGGGTGTCTTTATGGGTATACCAGGGCTCAGTCCCCCATAAATTATGGGGTGGACTTGTAGATATAATTATGACACCATAGCTTCCTCAACCTCAAATGGATCACCTCCCGCCATAGCCTCAGGTGCAGGTCCTAAAGTATGCTCCTCCATACTCATTGGCACATATTCACCCCCTCCAGTGGGATCCCCTTTCCCAACATTGATATGTTTTTATATTGGATAGGTTTTGGTTGTTGGACATGAGTGTTGAAAGGGAAGGATCAAATAAGAGATTTGTAAGTCAAGCATACCGTGAGGTACTTGGCCAACTCTTCCACAGAGTCCATGTCCTCACCACTTTCTAGGGGAGTCCCTTGATGAGAAGCCATCCCCTAGTATTCTCCATATTTGGACTCTTACCCTTTCTATTCTTCTTTAGTTACTTCCTCAGGTGAAGGATACTCCAAATTCAAAAGGTAGTCTTTGGAAATGTGGCTACATTGTGCACAAGAACACTGATCTATGCCCAAGACCTTTTCACACCATATACGATATCAATCATCCCCTTTAGAGTTAATTTTTCATGGCTAAGTATATGGTTATATGGAAGGCCTATTCCATAATTGAATATGTCCATGCCATCACCAAGGATTTTGGCTAAAAGAAGAAATCCACCCTCTCCCTTTATTGAGGGTGATCCTCCAGAAGTCAAATCACTTCTCTACTACACGTAATATATAACTTCCACGATATTAATAAAGTAAGTAACCCTCTACATGAGATATTGTGTGATAGGCTCACTCGGGTTCCTCCCTTGATTTGTACCATAGTTGTGTAATCCTCTCCCAACCTCGTTCATCCTAAGTCCGGTGCGGGAAAAGTATTCTCTTTCTCATAACCTCTACCTTTCACATAACACCCCAAATATGGGGGAAATACTTGTCCTTTCATGAAAGACTAATACCCTACAATCACCCCTTCTTGATACTCCATGGATTTCCTTTATTCAAAACACCATGTTTGAGAACCTCTTTCGTGAAAACCCCTTTCCTTGTGTGTGCATGTTTCATGAAACCCTCCAAACAAGAACGCAAAAATTTATTGGTCCCTTTCAAGGAATCCCTTATACCCTTAGTGCATGTGTTTCCATACCTTTTTCTTATCATCATAGGTATGTTGATTCCTTTTTCTTCCTGACATGGTCACGCTAACATGGACCTCATGATCAACCGCTCCTCCAAAATGCTACACATTGGAATTATTGAAGCCATTTCCCTCAATAGTAAGCTTCTGTGCATAATCCCAAACCACATCATGTCCCCTCAATAAGAATCTTCAATTATTAAGCCCCAAAAAAATGGGATTATCCTATACATAATCCCCAAAAACATTCTTGGGTTCCATGGGCCTCCTCATAAGGTGTAATCCCCAATTCCCATTTCCAAACTAAGTGAGTTTGATTCCCATCCAACTGGGATATGTAAGAAGCCTCCCTGAGGTCCAATACCAGTACTCCACCCATAACTCCACCCAAAACTCCATTCACATCCATATAAATCTTTCTTGGGCCACCACATTTTGGTAAGATCATTCCTCTACCTGAAGACCACATCTCTTCTGGGTCCCTTTGGGCCGCTTCCATGCGTAATCCCCATCCACATCATTTCTTATCCTAGAAGCTCCAGCGAAGCTTCCTTGTGTAATCCCCAAAAAAATATAACCAATATACATCCCCCTATGAATGGAATATTATATTCATAGGCCCCATAATATCAATCACTAACACTCCATTCATAGTGTGATAATCCTTACTATATGATGTTAAATTGCAAGGATCGGTACTCTCACACAACCTTAAACTATGGAAGCAAACTGTGTTGTCTTTTATCCCAACCCTCTAAACATGGTATGTAGGATTACACTTTGACATTTGATCCAAACCAATGGTAAACATTTGTTTCCACCTCTTAGGGGTGCACCTCACTAATTCACCTATAGCGGTGTCCAGATCAACCTCCAAAGTTTGAAATCTTCCCTTTATGGGACACAACTCATGGGTCTTCCTCCACTAGAGTTGGGATCCATCCATTGGAAAATCATTCAGGTGCTCCCTCCAAGGGATACACCTCCTTGATTTTCATCCATGGGGATTTATGATCAGCATCATTCCATCTTCATAATATGTTAAACTTGTGGTTTTTCTTACACTATAACTTGATTATAAACATGGGATGCCTGGTGCGAAATCCTCGGAAGATATGATCCTACGGTGTCAGCTACCTCATGTTAAACATGGTATTACTAGGTTGAAAACCTTGGAATAAATTCCTTTGTAATCAGATACAATGTGATCGAAATGGGATGTCTTGGGTTCTATTCCTAAATATGGCTCCCTAAGATGATATCCCACGAAAAGGAATATAGGTGACCAATGTTCCCATTGTCCAAACATGCCAGAAATTCCCAATGTGACTTATCTATGGAATGAAGGATGTTTCCCTATCAAGACCCCTTGGAATGTCCAGACATTTTTAGTGTAATTAACCAGAATCCACAAATATATTTCATTGGGAATGAGTTTTATAAACACAACAAAATCTCTAAGGGAGGCCTAGAATAGGCAAAGATCTCTAATGAGGAATACAAGGAATTAGAGACTAACATCCCATCATCCTTTTTATATCAAGGGGAAGACATCACTGATGAAAGTGATGAATGTTTCCCACCTTTGGAAAGCATAAATATGGGGTAAGAATTCCCATCAGTAAAAAATAACATACAGGCGGGTGCACCAGTTAAAGTGTGGTAAAAAATGACCAATTTCAATAGTTTTGGTTTCCGAACATAAAAAAAAGAAATATCAGGGTTTGTAACATGATACTACCCCTATCAAAAGGTGAAGGCTTAACATCAAGGACCTGGTGGGTTACTACAATCATTTCCCATTATGGAATGGAAGTGGGATGACATTACCAGGGATTTGTTTGTGGATCTCCCAAGAACACCTCGGAATAATGATGCTATCTAGGGGGTTCTAGATCATTTAAAGAAATTAGTTCATTTCTTGATGATATGAGAGACTTTATCAAAAGTTCAATTGGGATATTTGTACATTTGTAAGATATTCTGTCTATACAGGGTTCCACGGTGTATTGTTCAGACCATGACTCATGTTTTACTTAGTGATTATAGTAGGTATTTCATAAGGAACTTGGTACAAAAGTTTTATTGAGTATGTTTTTCACCCACACAAATATGGGTAGTCAGAATTTACTATCCAGGTTCTTGAGGATATCCTGTAAGCGTGTGTTCTAGACTTTGGTTGGTCCAGAGAGAAGCACCTAGATTTGTTATATCTTACCTATAACAACATTTATCTGGAAAAAAATGTATATTACACCATATGAGGATATTTATGGTAGTCCATGTCAATCACCTCTATGATTGATGGAAGAAAGTGAGTCAGATTTGTTAGGACTAAGTCTCATGATGGATATATAGGAGTACGTTTAGCTGATTCAAAATCTTATGGCTATAGAAGGACAAAGTCATATGTTGATTGATGTCAATGAAACCTATAGTTTACATAGGGATATCATGTGTTCATTTGGGTTTCACCTAGATTGGGTCATCAAAGGATTCAGAAATAGGGAAAGTTGGTGTCGAAGTTTGTTGGACCCTTTGAGGATACTGAAAGAATTGGGCATGCGGCATATTGATTGGCTATTCGATAGAGGTACAATGTTATGTGTAATATTTTTATTATGTCACAAATTTGGAGGTATCACCTTAACCCTTCTCATGTGATTGATATGTATGATGTTGAGCTTAAGACTGATGCATCCTTTGAGAGGCATCTGATACGTGTGTTGGATCCCAGTGAGAAAGTGTTTAGGTAAAATTGGTACTGATAGTTCATGTATTGTGGCAACATGATTGTGTTCAAGAGGAAACATTGGAGAGATAAGAAGATATGTAGGATGAGTGGCCCAATATTTTTGGATCATAATCATATATATTCTTAGTAGTAAAACAAGAGGATTGGTTGTTATAAAGTGTGGAGATTTTAATAACACAACCTTTTCAAGTGATTTATCAATCATGTTTATAGGTACTCTTTTGTCTTATTTTCAATATTTTTTGTCTGGGTTTTTTTTGGTGTTTTGGGGGAAATTTTTTGAGATTTTTAAAGGAATATGGGCAGGGATCATTTAGTGCATGGATTTCCCAAACTGTGTGCCCGACATAGAAAATTATGTAAACCCATAAAGAGGGGATTATCATAGTTGGTGCATGGTTTTAAGAAACTTCCATGGTTAATTGACCATATCTGGGGACCTAACTCAAGAATGACATAGAAGTTAAAAACCCAATACTATATGATTCATGTACCATTGGTTTCCATGCAACTGGTGTCTAAGCATACCGAGTTGACAACTCGGTAATTAGAGTCTTGGTGTATAGATATGTCAACTTCAAAAAAATCACTTGGTTCCCTATCCTAAAATTTTAACTTGGGAAACCAAGACCCCATTTCCATATATTCCTAAAACAATCATCAACACACATATATCTACAAAAAATGTCCCTATGATAGAATACTCCAATACTACTCTATCTTAACCCAACTGGGACTCACCTGGAACAATGGTAATCCAATAATGATAACTCAAGCCAACCTCCAATAGGCTAGAGGTAGAAGACCAGCATCGATTAGGTATGTCACACATACGGTAGGCCTTATCCAAAAGAACCTGTACACAAGAAAACCTCAAAGTACATCAAAACAATAGAGGATAAATATAATTGTACCAACACAAGAGGAAATAATGAATGTGATAACCTCTAATAATAACTATAGTGAAATAATATAAATATATCCAAAGTATAAAAGGGGTAAAATACATGTCCAATATGAAATTAAGGGATTCCCAACCTTATAGCTATTGAGACGGAAAATCCCACTCATAAACATTGAATCTTTCCATCATAGACTAGTATAGATAAGATCCACCAACACCAGACCTACCAAAGTCACCATCTAACTATTTTTCATTTTCATAAGGCATGACACATATGGGAAAATCCAATATAGGGGTGAGTATATACATACCCAATATAATGAACCAAAACTAAATGGGATGTAATATAAGCATAAATAATCATCTAAATACACTAGATAAGGAGGGAAGAAAGAGATCAAATATAAAAATATGCTCAAAGAAGTATCCAAATAAAGAGAGAGATAGAGAGAGAAAGATAGAAATCATCACAGCTAGCTAAGGATGATGAGTCTATCTATAGATCTATGTTCCAATGTTGTCCTGATGTAAGTATCCCAAACTTAAACTTGCTAATTACTTGTAAAACATGCCTCATTGATAGAGCATCATAGCTAAGGGGGTCCAAACCCCATGAGGGTGGAGTACCCATGCCTCATAAATGGTTGATGAGAACATGGTTTTATTCAATTTCATGGGAGTTCTTCAATTTTAATGGATAGAATTTTCCAGATGGAGATAATTGGATAGATATGATTAGAGGGATATCATCATATAGAGATCCCAGGAAAGATATTTCATAGTGTACAGTTTTAGAGTGGTCACCCAAAAAACTTTTATAAAAAAGACATCCATTGGATAGAGTTCATTAGACACAATTCTATTAGGTGTTTCTTACTGGGGTAACATCTCAACAATTTGGTTCCAACCATTTTCACTTACTATTGGAAGTTTCATTGAATGGTTAAATGGTTTATCATAGCTTTACCAAGTCAAAGAGAGTTTAATCCTATTTATTGAATGTCAGAGAAACCAATTCACCAAATAAATACCTCTTTATAGATGTTTAATGTCCACCTATCATGGGGAACTTAGAAAAACTATTTTTGAACCTTAATTAAATATAGTAGGGTGGTACTTAGGATGTCTCTAAATAAAAAAGTTGTTTTCAGTGTGCTGAAATCATGTTTAATGGGTTCATATTGTTTGAAAGAGTATATGTAATTGATTAGATTATTATCAATTTAAAGAGAAGTTTTTTAGCCTTATCTCATTCCCCTATTATTATATTAAATAATTATCCCCTTAATCTCTATTATTACTTTAATCAGATGAAATATCATTGATTACTTTTATTTAGTTATTTGGTTTGGATAGAGAAATATAATGGTCACTATATCCCTTGTCATTATCTATCATAGTGATCAGATATCTCTTATCACTCTTGAATTATCCCACTTCTAGATATCACATGCAGTGATTCAATTCATATTGGATTTTGTATGAAATTACAATAATAAGTAGAAAAAATTAAAATCTTGAAACCAGAAGTAACCTATAAATAATTAATATCATTAATATCCAAATAGGAATTAATATGAAAATTTAATGATCAGAATTCATAAACATGGAGAATGAGATAATTCACCTTGTGTGACTAAAGATGACCTAGTGTGCCACTATTGGAGTTATTTCTATGAAAATTGGAAAGAAAATGAGATACAACGGTGAGTAGAATATTTCCTTTGAGGGTTAGTGGGAATGAGATAGATCAAGAAAGAGATGAGAATAATGAATAAGGATTTTATTTATAGAATCAATATTGAATTATTTAGAGCTCTTTGAAATTATATACTTCAGCAGCATGAGCATCACAGTTTCTGCTCAGCTCCCTTATAGTGGAATACTTCAATGTAGGGAATGATTTAGGATGTGGATCTTTGGTTCTATGAGCCCACTATGGATTGGGTTCTCCAAAAAGGTAGAATCATCTGTTTGGAAGTGATAAGAATGTTCATTGGGATTCATGTGTCATATCTTCCTCATCCTTTAAATTCCAAAATAGTAATATCTTCATTGGGTTTCAAAGCCTTAGGTCAGGATGGCATGAAAAACTACTTTACTTCGATTTAACACAGGGTCATATGGGAACGATCTGAATTTGGTGATATTTGGATGGATATTTATAGGCAGAGAGGTGGTTAGTATCTTTTTTTCATCATAATGGTAGATTTTTTTTTGCCAGTGTGCAGAATTAGTTTTTATTTTGGTAGTGTTGGGCTTCACGGTGTCATGGTACAACAATGGGAAATAGATTCCCTATCAAGTTCTTCTACTGTCAAGTGGAACTAATGTTCTAGGAAAATGGAAGTTGTAGGCACAGATGGAAATAGGTTTTGGGGAATGAAATATTGATTAGTATGGTAGTTTTAAATTTTTGGTGGGAGCTCATTGATGGTATTGGTTTAGAAGTAGAGGGACAGAGCGTTAACACCGGTTTTCAGTGTCAGTAATGGAGCAACGAGGCCTAGAAGTGGATTGGTGATGTTGTAGGTTAAAGGTAGAAGTTTTTGGAGGTATCAAGATGCTCTATTATGGAATAAAGTAGAGATAGAGGGATTGGAGGGATACCATTAGAAGACTGGCAGTGGAAACAAAAATAATGACGGTGGTAGTGTACTACAATCAAATTGTGGTGGTAGTAGAATTAGGTACTAGTATCTTTTTCTACCATAGGGGTGACAGTAACTTACGATACCATGGGTGAGTGATAGCATCGTGCTACCATCACAGGGAGTGGCAGTAGCAGTGGAGAGGTTGTATTATTTTTTCATGCACCTGTATTTCAATAAAAAATTATTTTCTAGTGCGGTATTTTTTTCAAATCAATTTAATGA
The DNA here is from genome assembly GCA_963277665.1 of Viscum album. NCBI lineage: Eukaryota > Viridiplantae > Streptophyta > Magnoliopsida > Santalales > Viscaceae > Viscum > Viscum album. The sequence continues at coordinate 1,621,211,778 of OY728125.1, forward strand.
ATTATAAATCAATTAAAATTCAAATTCAATATTTCTAACAATAAAATCCAAATGAAATTATATCAATTTAAAATTAACAAATTAAAATTTTGATTTTCCAAAACATGCTTTCCAAAAATCAAAATTCACATTCATTTTGGAATTTTCATTGCACAAAAAATCATTTTTTTATAATAATTTCTATTCAATTTCGAAAACCAATTATGGGTTTCATAAAATTTAAAATTTATTGAAAGTATTAAAACTAAAAAAAATCCATTTAAAATTTTATTTCCAAATTTAATCCAATAATATTAAATTTAATTTTAAAAATAAATTTGTATTTGTATTTTTCATCAAATCCATTATATGGGATCCCAATTAATCAAAATTTTGAATAAATTAATAAAAAATGATTTTATCAAATTATCAATAATGTTCCAAATTCTCAGAACCAAAAATTAAAATTTCAAATTTCAGACAATGTATTACCTCACATTTTAAAAGAAAAAAATTTATTAAACAATTAAAAATTATTATTTGGATCGTTTATCAATTAAATCCATACTTTCCAAAATTATTAAAATGTATCTTATTTAATCAGGAATTAGAGTAAATTAGGGGTAATTGAAAAAAACAAAAAATGGTTAAAATTTTTACTCACATCAAGGTAGTGAGACAACTTTGATGAGTGTTGATTCCTATGAAAATTTAAAAAAAATCTGATTCATTATTTGAGGATTTTTAATTAAAGAGTAATTTGGTGAAAAGTTTTTTTTATTCTATTTTATCTCTTTAATGAAAAATGTTTACAGTGTTCTCCTATTGATGTAGACAATTTTTTTAAACAACATAAATTATGTGTATCTGCCAATTTTTTATTTTTTGTTGCAAAATTTCAAACTTTTATGGTGATGTCTCGAAAATGTTTACAAGTACACGTTTTCCTTGTTTTGAGTACTTTTTGTTTGGGTTTTATTTTTGGTGTGTTTGGGTGAAAATTTGGAAATTTAGGAAGGAAGAGGGGTAGTGCATAGTTGAGGCAAGGTTTTCCCAAAACGTGTGCCCACCCCAAAAAACCATGAAACCTTGGTAGAGGTGGTTGACATGGTTGGAAAATGGTTTCCCAAACCATGTTTCCTCTTATGAGTAAACATGAAACACCCCTAGGTGAGGTTAATAATTTGGGAATATGGTTAGGGTAAACTATGAACCTCGTACCGTAAATCGTGCGTATGGGATTTTAATCAATAGAAAATTAGATTTAAAATACCCAAACACCAATAATTCATCAAAAATCAACCCTAACTCAGACATAATGGATTTATCTCATTTTTTGAGGTTCCTATATGATTTTTTTGGGCTCCTGACCACTTAAGGATTTTAAACCCGGATCAAATATTTTTACCTCTCCTAGTAAGAGATTCTTATCCTATTGGTTTCTTGTCCTTATTCCATATTTCTATCATCCTCTGAAGGGAAATTTTACTCTTTTGTTGTAGATATAGATCTAGGTTTTGATATATCTAATTTTAATGATCTTGGATCTAGTTTCTAGATCCTAATATTTTTCTTCATCATGTTCTTTATCATTTTACTTAAATTGAGGATTTTTATTATTGAACATCATCAAGGATCATGAGGTAGGTGGTCTTGATTAAAATCACATTGTATTTATTTAATTAAATGTATGTAAATGTGAAATTTTAATTTCCATGGTTAGGTAATTTCATTCACAATTGAATTGATTTTTTTAACTTCCATGTGTTCATGATTTTAGTTAAATTGGGGAAATAAAATTGTGGTATTGAATTTATTAATTGGTTAATTAATTAACGAGATATTGGTATTATGGAATTGGATTGATTAATTATTGAATTAATTAATGGTATATTGGGATTGTGTAATTGGAATAATTAATTGATGAATTAATTAATGGGATATTTGGAATGTTCAATTGGATTAATTGATTGGTAAATTAATTAATGAAATGTTATGACTGTGAAAATGATTGATTAATTGAATATTAATTTCTTTGACTAATGAATTTTAGTAATGGGTCAATTAATGTGTTTAGGATTTTATTGATAAATGAAACTGTGATATTTTTGTGTTAACCTCAATTTATTAATAAGTTATATGATTAAATAATTATAAATAGTTTAATAGGGATTTGTCATACTATTCCATGTGAATTAATGTGTTGAACCTTGTTTGTTAACAAATTGTAATGGTACACTTTAACGGGAATGTTTAAAAGAAGGATAATAATGATTAACGTTTATGTTTATGAAATGGTCACACATGTGATATTGGGATATATGTGATACTGTTATATAAGTGATGTATGTGTGTTGGACATGGACTGCTACATCAAAAACCCATAGTGAAAAATATGCGTGGGACATTAACTACTACTTCATAATCCCATAGTGATATATATGTGTCAGATATGGATAGTTTCTTAGAGATACAACAACAATTATTGAGGTTTGGGATAGGGACTGAGGTTCCAAATACCTATAGGGTTCTAGACACAACATTCTATAACCATGAGTTCGCATTGGACTGTGTTTCCAATTGGATATGATATGAATTGAGACAATATGATATGTGATAACCATGGAATTGTGATATATGATATCCTGTGGGGGGTAGTTCAGACTCTGACATGGGCCAAAGTAGGTATTGAGGGTTCGGGTGTCCTTAGGAACCTGGGGGTTTTTGTGTTAAATAAATAATAATGAAATGTGCTAATTTTTTACTTTATCCATTGTACTTTATTCTTTATAAAAATTCATACACTGTTATTGATTGAATTTTTCTTTAGACACTATAGGTGGTGGCCTACTGATTTATACTCACCTCCTACTCAGGATACCTAATTGGTACCCAAATAAACTTCAAGTTTGTAGGGAAGGATAAGTGAAAAGGCCACATGTTAGATGGAAAAGTTGGGACGAATCTTGGATGAGGGAATTGAACTTGGTCTCAGGACCGGATGGGAGTTTTCAGTGTCTTTACTTTTGGGTTATCATTTTGAAAATTTTCACATATTTTGGTAAGACATATCTACTATTTAGTTTTGAATATTGTAATTCCTATTTTTCTCATCATGTGTTACTAGTTTAGATTGGTTATTGGTTATAACACTTTTTATTCTTATTTATTTATGCTACTATGATTCTTTGATAAATGTATAGTCTCCCCATGATAAATATTAGTCCCTCATTACTAATCAGCAGCCTATGAAAAATAAAGAGGCATGATTGAGGTCATGTGATGACCAAATCATGGAACTGGTGTGTGGATCCTAGGTCAGGGAGTTACATTTGTGTGAAGTGTGTATTCCATGTTTTTTTGGTGATTAGATGGGTTTTTATCTTAGTAATAGGGAATATACATGATAGTAGGTGATTATCAGACAATACTCTATCTATTGGTGTTTGGGTCTCATTTATTATAATTTATAAAATTATCATATAGATGTCTATTAATTACGAAAGTTTCTCACTGCATCTATATTATGGAACATATATAGTGATCATTTACAGTTCTTCCCCATCAAATTGTATCAATGGGAATTGGTTTTACTTTATACATAATAATTCTGGTTTATCCACTCCTTATCTTGAATATTTTTTCTTTTTCAATTAGATTTACGGTTATCTATAATAATGACTTCAGAGGATGGGAAAATTTATATCGATAAGTTTTATAGATGGAGTTTTCATTTTCTAGGATCAAACAATAGGATATTTTGATACAAAATGATCTATAGACTCTTATTTCAAATTATTGTACCAAGAATATTTACAAGAACGAACGTCAGTGGTTGGATGGGAAGGGGTTGTCCTTTCTTAGGTAGTATCTTTATTATAATGTTTATTTCAATTTTAGAGATTGTAAAGTTACTATAATAATTGTGAAATAACATGTTGAAATATATGAAAATACAAGGAATCTCAAAAAAAATCTTGATATGAATATTGTTCAAATTTAGGCTATTAAATCGAAGACCTTCAGAAAATAATTTGAATGACTTCGATATGATCTGAGTGTATCTCAAGTCAATGAATGTAACTATAATAGATGTTGTTTTTTATTTTATTTTCCTTTCTTAACTCCAGACAATTCGAGATGACATGAAGACAGTAGTATGAAACTCTATGAGGAGGATTGATCTTTTATTTGATGACATTTTAAACTTTGTTATGATTGAGGATTTTATGGAGATAAGTCCAAACTCTATCCAATATTACTCTCACTGTTATCATCTGGGGATAGTCACCAAAACAAAAGAACTTTTAGAAGAAGTATTCAAATGATAATTCCTAGAGAAGAATTTGAGGTAAATTGACTCGTCTAGGTCCATCATTTTGGCTATGTCAAAGGAAGAAACATCTTAAGAAGGATTGTAGGAATCATATGGAGGATTCCACTTTTGTATAGACGAACTCATTAGTGTAACAAACAAAGGAACTTGTCGGTTGAAAAGTTTGATTATTATTGAATATTCATGGGTTATTGACTAAAATGAATCTTTTAATTCAACTTTTAATCATGATTTCATGGTTAATTATGTTCCATTAATCTTATTTAAATTATATCTTAGAAGATTATGCATCTCAACATATAATTGAGAAAGAATATTTTTAATGTTCAAGTGAAAAATAGAAGTATATTGAGACTAAAAAATCTAAGATATATTCTTGTTCTTTTTAAATACCTCACATCAATGGGAAAATCTGATGATATTGGTTTTAGAATAAATTTTTTGAATGGAGTATGTAAAATCAAAAAATTCCAATGGTGATTGATCATAGAGTAAATAATGAAACCTTTTATATAATCATATATAAAGATGAAGTTTTAGTGATTAGAAGAATTTAATGTCTGGTCACCTCAGAGAAAGAATATAAATGTTATAGCAGTGAAGGTAACAATTAAACTCAATCACATGGATTTTGGAATATGTGGGAGCTATATGTTAAGGAAATAGAAGATATTTTACTTTAGATTGGATGGAAGAAATCTATGTATTTGAAATATGTAAGTTGTTCATTCTGATATTTGGGGAACATCCCCAATTCATTCCAATTGAAGATCTCTATACTTTATAAACATCATTGGTAATTACACTTGGGAGATCTGGGTTTACTTCCTGAAAAATAAATCTAATTTATTTTTTGTGTTTCTTAAATGCAGGGTTTTAGAAAAAAACGAGTGTGAGTAAGAATTGAAGTGTCTCAAGATAGAAAATTATGGGAAGTACACCAGATAAAACATTCATATATTTTTTTAGATGTAGGGAATCATGAATGAAAATACTATTCTAGGAACTCCACAACAACATTAAGTTGTTGAATGGATGAATCAAATTCTTCAAGAGAATTCATTGAGTATAAGGAATCACTCTATAATTCCTATGGGAATTTTCGATGGTTCTATTAATATATTATCATATTTAGTTAATAGAAATATATCTTCATCTATGGGAAAAGATCTATTAAATTCGCTTTGGTTCATTAAGCGGCCAAAGATGAACAATCTCAAGGACTTTTGAAGTAATGTGTGTATTCATATTGATTCTAAATATAGATATAAGTTGGTGGTAAAATACAAGGTGTATTTTCTTGATAGATATGGAGATCCGATCTTCGAATATCATATAGGGGATGATGAAAAGAAACAAATCATTAGAAGTAGAGATGTTATGTTCAACGAATGATTTTAAGGGAAATATTGGAACTTGTCCAAGAAGTAATTTTAGGTTAAATCAACTATTTAGGTTCAATATGATCTGATATATCTTACCAAATAGTCTCTTCATCTAGAAAATTCAAGGTAAACCTAAGAGTTTGGCATTCTAATTATCAGTCTACAAGATAGAGAATGATTAGGCATATTTGTACAAGAGAGAGAAGTTTCATATAGATGACTATCAGATAGAGAGGATCCATAAAATTAACCTTAGGTTTTTCAAACAATATCTACTCATACAAAAAAATAGTTCATAGGGTTGGATTTTATATGAATTCCCTACCTCTAATGGACATATGAAAATCAAACTGTCTAAAAGAAAAATCTAAGCTCATATACTCGAAATAGTGGGATTCATCCATGGAAGAGGGAAGGAATTCATTAAATCCCAATAATATGTGCGAGTTCACTGAAATATAAAAAGGAAAAAATTCTTGATAAAAATGGGTTTTTCATTTGAGAGATGATGTTTATGGATGTAATTGGTACAAAGCTACACTAATGGTGAATAGATTTCAGAAAAAGGAAGGGGTAAAATTTTCTGAAATTTTCTTATCATTTTTGAGTCATGCTACCATTTGAATAGTTCTTAAAATTATTGAATATGATGATATACACTTGGAGCATATAGATGTAAATGTATATTTTCATCATGGATATTTGTAGGAATAAATTTACATGGTGTATCTAAAGGGTTATGTAGTTTATTGGAAGGGGGATATAGTTTTTAGTTGAAATGGATTCTTTATGGTTTGAATTAGGCTCCATGATAGTGGAATTTTAATTTCAACACTTTTATAATTAAGGAAAGTTTCAATTAATGTTATTTTAATCATTGTTCATATAGGAAGTAATGGGATGATGAAAAATTTATCATGCCATGATTATATGTATATGATATATTGATTTCAATTCTGGAGTTCTTTCAAATTGATTAACTAAAGAGGAGGTTTTCCAAAAGGTATGAGTTGAATAATGTTGGAAAAGACAATAATATATTGTTTATTATAATTGATATGGATAGAAAAACAATAGCTTTGGTTTTATCAAATAAAAATACATCAAGAAGTTCATCAAAATATTCACAATGATTAGTTGTAAACTGTCGCAACCCCCCTCATTATATACTTCAAAATTTCTATAGAAAGATCGCCATAAATATAAAAATAGGTTTTTGACATAGACAGATTATTATTTTCTTATGATATTTGAAGTTTTATGTAAGTCGGGGTTTATACATGACCATACATAGCTTTTATAGTGAGAGGTGTTATCTATTTCATGTAAAATCCTGAAATAAAACCTTAAGATGTTTTGAAATATATCACTAGATACATGAAACGATCCAAATATGTTTCTTTGTGTTTTAGAGTTGATGATAAAGTAACGGTATTTGTTGATACATATTTTATTAGAGATATGATTTTCTGAAAAGTACAACAGGTTTTTGTGTTTACTTTGTGAGGGAAAATTCCTAGCAAGACGCCTCAGTTGCATCTAGTTGTAATTTTATCTAAAATAGAAATAGATTATGTTTATAAAACTGAACCAACAAAATATATGATAAATTTATTTCTTTATGAAGGAACTCAGAAAAGTATTACATATTTGTAAGTTATTATTTGATAGTCAGACTACCATTAATCTATCCTACCATCCAATGCTTCATGAAATAATAGAACACATTTAACTTAAATATCATTTTTTTGTAGTCTTATAGAATATAATGTGTTTTATATTCAGAAAATGACTAGAAAGAATAATCCCAATGATATTTTTACAATGGCGATAGTCCATGAAAATCTAAGGAAACATTGTGCCTTAGTTGGACATGGATAAATTTTTGGATACAAGAACACTGTATAAATTGGAGAAAGGATGGGCTCAGGTATATGGTTGAAGAGGGATGAAATCCTACATAAATTTACAAGTGGGAAATTTCTGGGTTTGGTGAAAATTTTTTAGTTTTAAAGAAAATAGTTTTCAAGATAGAACTTATTAGATATAGATGATCAGACCGAAATTATTTGATAGTGATCACCGGATAGATGTTGCATATTCTAGAGTTTCAGAGTGGTTAGGAAAAAAGATTTCATAAGATATAATTCCATCATATGGAGTCAATCAAATAGAGTCTGTCAAAATGAGTCCATCAAATGATATCCATGGAAAAAATTCCATCAGAAAAAGTTCTATAAGTTCTTGTTTAGTGAGGTTACATGTCAATGATTTGGATGCAAACATGCTCATTGTCAGTTTTAAATTTTATCAAATGGTTCAATAGTTCATCAGTGGTTTCCTATTTCAATGGGAGATTAACCATGTTTCTCAATGTTTGGTGTAACCTACCCACTAGAAGAATCCCACTATATAGAGGTGGTGTGATAAATGTGATTTATATAGATTTCTAAGAAATGTTTACAATAAGTTTCTGAATTCATTCTTTGATACTTTCTAATTAGAGAGGAAGTGGGAGATTATTTTTATATTTTATTGTATCTTAATAAATATTTTTTTGTAGTGTTCTCTCATGGATGAAGGACATTTTTCTAAACAACAGAAATCATGTTTTTTAGTTGTTTTTGTTGTTTATGTAAAGTGTTTATGATAAGTTTTCATGGATGATAAGTGTGAATTCAACCTGATTCAAATGAATAAACTTTAAAGGGGGTGGTAATCAGATAAATCTTTTTCTGTTGATGTTTAGAAATATTTCATATCATAATACAATATGATTAGATAGGCATTTTTTTGGTGTGAAAATTTCTCATGGATTATTTCAAGTGTAATTGATTGAGTTCTCTTCATCAATGCTTCCCCCAATAGGTTAAACTCTATATATAGAAGACCCACACCATAGGGTGTGTATAGGGGGTTTTCAATCCTACCTGTATTGGAAATGGGGGAACCATTCCCTAACTTATGCATGTTTTCATGTGGGTTTTCATCATAGATGTTTCTCTAGAGATCACACTCAAGTCCCGACATCATCCATCCATACTAGAAGAAGAAAACCACTCATGCCACCACACTCCATATCTCTAATATTAATGAAACTAAAATCATCAAGATCTAATTCTAAAAATGAAATAATAATAAAGGGTCTGATTTTGAATTAAGAATATAGAGATACATAAAGTAGAATATATGAATTTAAGTATATTGTGTGTATCTTGATTTACATGGGTTGTACTTACAATTCTGCATCTATTCATGTCATGTTTCATGACATGGAATTTGAAAATCCATAAACAAGGGTTGTCTCTAAGGGAACATGGAGTATGGGACCACCCAAAGTCCTTGGTAGGTACTCCATGTACATGGATCAGCTAGCCAGGTAGGGTCACATGGAATTTGGGCTTGCCACACGGTAATTTTATATTTAAATCATCTAGAAACCCTAGCTGCTACAAAAAGTGGACAAGAATGTGTCTGTTCTTATGGAACACACATTGTGTGCTCAGAAATTTAATAAACAGTTAATTCTTCTACTAGAATATTTTTTTTATCCCTAAATCCTACCATATATCTCACTGATATCTTCATTACTACATAAAAAATTAAAGGAAACTATGCAGGAAATCGATTTAGGACCTTCGGTCATCAGAAATCAAGATTCTCAATGATCCTAGGGAATTTTCATAATGTCCCTCATCTCCACACAATGTTCAATACCTAATAATCCATCATTGATATGTTAATGATCTTAAGTTATTTTACAAATCATCAACTCCATCATCGATTTCTTAAATCAATATGGTTCTGAGGCTCAATCATTCTTTGAACCGGTCCAGTTGTAGAATCATTGACCAACCACATGCCAATGATGAACACAAAAATAATGAGGTGAGTAAGGAAAAATCAAAAAGGTATGCTCTTCAATGAAGATTCTGAACTTGGACACCAATTTCAATCACAACAATATATATTAATTTGAAAAATTCCAACCTAATGGATTAAATCCAGGGTTAAAGAAAATACTAAATTGATAGGGCCATACCTTGAAAATTTAGAAGAAAAAAATCAAAAGAAGATAAATAATACATGGTTAAAATCAAATAATATGGTATGAATCCATAAATAAAAAATCCATACTTTTTCATTAGATCAATTGATGGTGAAGAATGAAGGTCAAATGAGTGTAGATAATGAGTTCTGTTGATTATATTCATTGATTCAAGGGTTTCCATTTTCATTCTTCATCAAATATTGTTGTTTGGGTGGCTACATCTCTCATTGGATATTCTCCCTTGGGGTTATGCAACTAACCCAAGGAATTTGACATAATTAGGTTTATTCATTTAGAAAAAATTTAAATAATTATTTAATTTAAATAAATTAATTCCTATAATATCATCATGTGACTATGCACTGAACATGGATCAGATGCGAATGAACTTTATGTTGTTCCTGGGGTAAAACCCATGTTTTAAAACTAACATTTATCCCACTTTATCTATCAGATACTCTGTTCAAAGGAAAACCCCATTATTTCTAAAAATATTCATGCACAGGGATAAATATATTTACTATTTATAATATAATGATTATGGGGCACTAGGAAACCTATAAAAATAGGGTAACTCTGAAGTAAATCCTAGAATAATATATTGAAATATCTAAAATTTCAAGACATAAAATTTGGATTTTTTACACTATATGCATTCATACTCTCATGAGACATCTAGATTTTATCATACATAGATTATACCATCAAACATTAGACATATATAGAATCATCCAATTATTTTAAGTAGAAATAATGATATTATTTACTCACCTCATTAATGAGTTCCAAATCTAGATATTTTAGTATGAAAATCTTTCATTTATGTCTTAGTACGATACTCAAGCACTTGTACCACTCATGGAAGTTATTATTAGTCGTAATATTTTCATTATCAAGAATGGATCAAATGGATATAGAGGTCGATGAAATATTATTTTTATATAAAAAAAATGAAATAATATTTTAAGTACATTATATTATTACCAAAATATATTAGTTGAAATAATTTTGATTCATTTTGTTAGTCTCCCACTATTTAATTATGCTCCAATAGCCCTCTCCATTGGACTCAGAATTTCCTATCATGTATAAATTAAATTTGAAAGGATCTATATTTCCCTTCATATAATCTATATAGTTTCCATGAAAATAATAATAAATCATTTATGTTGTAGGTATTTCCAAATTTTGTATGTGAATTCCTTGATCTATTGTATGGACTCACTGATCCTAAAATCATGACTCAAGTTTACTCAATAATTTCCTCGAGAATTTTAATTAATATATTATGGTCATTAAATTAATTATAAGATTGGTTAAGTCAACTCATCATCCTTGTTTAGACTAACCAATAATTAAAATTTCCTCGGATATGGATTGAACTAACACTTTAACTATGGTTCCATCTTTAACTCATATAATGAAAGGTTTGTTATGAATTAGTATTTTATTGCAAGATTTTGTATATTATGAATAAATTTCCTTATTTATCTCTTTACAACAATTTTTAATATTATGTGTATTTTACATAAGTGTTTAACTATGTTAGGATAAAATAATTTATACAAGATTTAATTTATTTTAATGTTATCTTTAATTCTTTTTAATTCATTTATTAATGTGATCATGATAAAGAAATGATAAAACTTAACTATGAACTATATAGAAATAAAATAAATAATGTAACATGATCATGATATTTCTAATGATAATTTTATTGAGTAAATATAAACTAACCGTTGACCATAGGGGAATAACTCCTAGAACCCATTGGTTTTTCAAGCTGCAACATTCCACATGTCTTCCTATGTATCGCTTGGGTCATTTTCTTCTTATCTCTAAACTCAAAATTCCTCTATTATCCTTGTATATCCATCCTTTATATATTAATTACTCACACATGGGTGAGGGGAACCATAGGAATGGTTATTGAGTTACATAAAATAAACTGCAGACACTTAGGCACTTGTATAATATAGAGGATTGGAAAGCATGTACGCCATATTTTTAATTTAATAATAATTAGTAAAAAAACAAGTTATAATAATTAAATGAAAATAAATTCAACTCATAAATAGGAAAGTCTAATCTCATGATCATCCATACATGCAATGAAAATGCATTTTAAATAACTAGATAACATTCATTCCAATTGTTCTTGTTTAAGATAAATTTTATGAATTAATAAATTAATTTTATTATTAATTCATTCATTCATTTATCCTATGTTAATTTAAATAGTCATAAATATTATTATTAACTATAATTTAAAAATAATTATTTAAATAATTTTATTTAAAATTAATTAAGTACATGATGTGTACTTAGAGGGAACATGGTGAGTACCTATCTGAAATACCCAGCATAGTCTGTGTCTTTTAATATTCACTCCCATGGAATGTAGAATACATTTCATGTCACATAATTAAAATACATAAGCTATCAAAAAATAAAACACATAAAAGTGTTTAATTACATTCAATGTACAAATTTTAATGCATATCGAGTATGTTGCATGTGAGGACCATACACGATATGTAATTCTAAATTTTACCCAGAAATTAATTAATTATTTAATATTTTATAAAATATACCAAAAACCATGTATTTTTAATTAAAAAAACAATGAAAATTGTGTACTAGGTTTAATTATGTAATTGATTAATTTCTTCTTTCCGTATAAATTGGTAAGATATACACAACGTGTTTAATCTAGCTACACATCGTGTATTTCTCTCATCATCTATCCTAAATGTCTACCTAACAAGTCATCGTGTATTTCACTATGAATTTTTATGAGGTGTATAGTGTGTATATTAGCTTCACTCCATGTAAAAATTGTGTTTAGGGTTGTAAGTCCCTATACTTAATTAAATATATACAAGATGGGTATTTGACCACATACTTTCCATGATTATCACTGAAAAAAACTTTTATACCACATCAAATGTCAACCAACTACACATCTTGTTTTCTAGAAATATGTTTGCCACTATATATCAGTCAAGATATGAAATGTGATACTGTTACATGCTATTTCTTGAACCCATGCATCCAATTAATTTTATGAATTCCCTTTTGAAATGGATTGATATACATAGCTCGTACCTTTGAGCTACACTCTATGTAGTTCCATATTATCCGGACATAATCTTTAGCACCACTATATGGGTCTTATAGATGTCATTCATATATTTTTAACCTATTTTTTGTCATATGAATGTGAACAAAGAATATATCTCAAATTTTAGATTAAATGAAAAATAATCTATAAATGAAAAATTAGTTTCACATATATTAATAGTTCAAAAATTGATAAATAATTATAAATTTCAACGTGATTTCTCTAATACCACTTGATGGTTTTGGGGACAATGGAAATCAGTCAGGTACATGCCCAATTATGGTTTTTAATTTTATCTAATGTATAAACCATCAGAAAAAGATGAATAATTACACATCTCATTATTATATCTAAAGAATCATAATTATGGAATTCTAAAACAAAAGATATGATATTTCATGATGAATTTATAATTAATTTAATAGAAATAAAAGTAACTCAATATTGAGTTCTTTCTCGGATTTAGATATTGATCGATCAAACATCCATTCAGGTTGTACCATTGGTTCATCAAGAGAACCTAAAGTAGAATACCTTTAGCAATAATCCACATATTATCCTTTGATCTCAAGCCATCATTTATAGTAATCCATGATCAAACATGGTGCTATCAATCATCTTGCATCACTCACCATTGATTGCAATACAGTCCTTTGAGTTTGAAGGATTGATCCTTATTCTCTCATTCATGAGTGGAAGAAATGTAGTTGATGAAATTATATTAAGATATAGAGAAACCCACAGTAAAGTTTTTCATGAAAATAATTCCCTAGAGAGGAAATATTTTTACATAAAAATGATTTACACCGACAGCTGAAATGATATAACCAGACATATATATATTGAACTAGGGTTAGAGGATAGGTAATTGCACAAAATCCCAAATCCAATATCATATTCCATAGTGAATCCAACATCTAAAAATATTACTATTATTATTTCTATGATGTTCACATGTCTCTCTAATAATATAAATATCTATAAATAAATTTGTATTTATTTAATTAATACAGATTATACAATTACCATTACTCAAAGCCTTACTATGCTCGTCCACCTTCCTCGACACTTACCATTCCCAGAATAATAAATATTATTTGAAAGATAAATAAATAAATATAATATTCTTGGTATTGTGAATAAATATTTATCTAATATTATAATCACATAAAATAGTGACTAAACATATATGATCAATAATTTTGGAATAAATATTATTCCTGAGTCTACAGAGTACCATTTATTCCTATTGTTAAATTCTAAAATAATTTAACTAAGACCAATGGAAACACTATATGTGTGGACCCCTGGGTGTCTTTCTTAGTGGCATTATGTGAGTTTTCTAAAAGTAAAATATAGGTGTCTAGACACACATAAAGTCACCCATAGAGGATGATGTTAATTTCATATTAATGAAAACCACATAAAAATGCTCACTTTGAAATATAATCTCTTTATCATAAATCCAATTAAGAAGGTTTAATACTCATTCTATCAACCTTTATGCTTTATATATATTTCATAGGTGATCTAAAATTAACCCATCAAAACACCATAGCCATATAATTTAGTTTTATAGTTCCATTCCAATCACAAGTTAAAGGTATCAACTTTATTAAATATGTACGAGACAAATCCTACCATAAATTATTCAATAATAACATAATAATTTAAGACACACCAAACATTCACAACTTCATTATGAAAATATGTCATCATGGTTTGTAAAAATACATCTAAGAACATGAATCATTATATGAATTAATAATAACATGAAATTTTTGGGATTATTACACACATTCACATATAGGAATATTCAATGACACATAAATATATAGATTTTATACTAGTATGAATGTTTTCATAATTTTTCACCTTGGATATTACAAATTTTAAACTTCATGAGGTAATGTATCATCCTCTTATAAGTATCTTCCAGCTAATATTCTTCTTCACATATGTCCCATCAGATGATGTCAGATGTCTATATGACATATAGTTTAAGAATATCATCATATCACGTCAAGGTTCTCATTATCATGGGGAACTGCTATGATCTTTTCAATGAAATGGATACCCTAGGAAATTATAATATAAATGTAACAAAGAAAAACAATTAATATATGATAATAAATTTTTTAATATTCAATAATATGAATATATAGGTAACCTAGAGTTAAAAAAATTATTTATAGGGCACAAAATCCAATAGTAACATTATGATATACATTCTCTATTTTGTTGAAAAATAAAACAATGAAACATTGATTCACTCTTTATTATCCCTTACAGTGAACAATTATATTAGGTTATTATCAAATGAAATTTGAATAAATGTTAACTAGGAAAGATCATAGAGCCTTTTGAACACTTATTATAATGAATCATCTAAGGGATGCTAAGGGAAAAGTAAACCCCAACATAATAGAAATATATGAAAACATGATAAATAAAGAATCATGGGATGATTTAATTGGCTATTATAAGGAGGAATAATTTTAGGTAAATTATAATTGGTAATATTTTATTTGAAATTACACATACTAATAATTTGATTAAGTATTGTTAATTTATGAAATAGTAATGGATTGATGAAAATAAGTAACATGCATCAAAACTAATGTAACCCAACTGTAAATAACGGATGGGGTATGCTTCAATTGAAAAAACTTGGTATGTATTTTGAATCTATGGTAAAGGTTTTATTTTATAGAGGAAAACAATATATTTATGTTCCTTTGTTTATATAGAGAGTGATGATTCATAATTTAAATCCATATCCATCCCATGTCATGTGTTGTAGAAGGAGGATTATGTAAATAAAAAGTGAAAATATTAGATAAAAATGAAAAAATGGGAATCAATTGAAATTATGATAAAATAAAAAAAATTCCTTCTTTATAACATAATGTCAACATAATAACTTCCTTTTTTCTTAAATTTTTATACATTTTGGATATATGAATCTTCATCGGCTATACCTAATGAACTAAAATTTTCAGTGGATTTTAAGTGGCTAGAATAGTATGTTTTTTTTAGAGATATAGGTTTTAAAGTGTCACCTTGAGAATATTTTGAGAAAGAAAAGACACAATGAGATGAAAATATAACTTAAATTTAATATAAATGACAAATTTATGGAGAGGATACTATAGACATGATTGGGGATAGGAATATAAATAAAATTCTCAAGAACGAATCGCTTGGATCCATGGTTGTAATTTAATAAATAAGGTATATTTTTAGAATCAGTTTTCCAATATTTAATCTATTATTCTGATTATAGATAAAATACTATTCACATTTTCTAAAGGTATATTTATCACTAAGGGAAAAAACATTAAATAAAATCTTGATTAATTAGTCTTTATGTCACTTCTACACATAAATTTTCAATTTCAGAAGGATAAATTATAAAAAATAAAGGCAGTAGCCACGGTGTATGAAAAGAAAATAATAGATGACAGGTTAATCTTAATAACTACAATACGGAGGTAAAAAAATATAAACTAATCATATAAAATATATTTTTATATTTTTTTACTTATTCCTTTTTTAATTCCCTAATTTTCATTGTGTTGAATCTGGAAACTATTGAGATTTATTTTTGTGATCTAAAGCATGGATATCTAATAAATTGACCACACATGATGTCCCTTATTAATTTTTAACACAGTGAATTCAAAATTTCCCAAATAAAAATCTAATTAAAAATTTTATATTGTGATTTAATAAGAATTATTTCATGATAGGGTGATGTTAATTTTTCACCAATATTATGGTATGAGGATGGAAAATGCACGAAAAGTCAAATAAATTGAAAACGCTGGACAACTATTAGTATATATATAATAATATTTTTCAATCAAAACATATATAAAAATAGATTAATTAATTTTACCAAATTTTTCTGTTTCAAAAATAATTAATATTAATTATTTTCGTTATTTCTTTTGTAAATTTATGAAAGATATCATATTGCATCAACAAACTAACATCCTTAAAGAGGTATTTCGAAAGGAAATTACAATTTAATTTAAAATATACATTAATCATTTGTTTATTTATATTTTTCCATTATTGTTAGGAATATATATATTCTATGTATTCAAAATATAAAGTAATTTTTTTAAAAGTGATTGGGAATCTTACATGCTATCAGAATATTTGCAGATATCACGAAGAGGTGATTTTATATCACATTTGTATTTTTCTATTTAATAAAGATCATGAAATTATGGTTTATATACTATTTGTTTATTAAATTTAATTATCATTTCAAATTAGAGCACTAAATATATTATTTAGAAGACAAATTTTTCTATCTTAATCAGAGTAAGATATAATATTCGGAGTGTTGTTTTAGAAAAGCATTGTACAGTTGTGTTATGGATGTGAGAATAAGAGCACATGTTATTTCAAACACTGTTCATTTTAGATATTTTAGTTCATTTATAATTTATGAAGAATGTAAATAATTCATTTATCATATGTAGTATTTTACCTCACATCAATCTGATATAGGGTGTGGATATATTAATAAAAAGTGTGTGTTTTCAATTTAAAAGTGACATTTTAGATCAAAATCCACATAATATTCCCAAAACAAATTAAATATGCTCATATTTTATTAATGATTTAGAAAAATAATAAATTATTTATTTTTTAAAATTATGAATCAAATATATGTAAATATGAAACATGTTCTGACTAAATTGATTCAAAGTGCAAGTTTTCAAAATATAGGTATAATTTTATTCTAAAACACATGTCAAGTAATCAAAAATGAGATAACTCAATTAGGTTTTCATCATACTTTAGAAAAATAATATTTTATTTATTTAAGACATGAATTAATTAACCTCACATCGATCTAGCACATAGTGTTTCTAAATTGACTGAAAGTGTAGGTTTTTTTAACAGTGACATTTTAAGCCATAATAGGAATCGCATACTCAAAACATACCAAATGAAATCTAATTAAATTTATATTTTAGGAAAACGTTCGGTCCTTTATTTGTGAAATGTAAGAATTCATCTCATGTAAATTTTACATGTGGTGTTTATAGTTTGAATAAAATCAGTTGTTTACATTTAAAAGTAACATTATAGTTTAAACACACATCACAAGCTCAAAACCTAGCTAACGTGCTCAAAATTTCTTAATACTTTTGGAAAAAAAATTGACTTATTTTTTATGTGTAGGAATTAACTACACATTAATATGACACATAATGTTTCTGGATTGACTGAAAGTGTGTGTTTTTAGTTCATAAGTAACATTTTAAGCCAAAATGCACATCACATACTCAAAACTAAGAAAACGTGTTTGGTGTAAAGTTAAAAACCACATTTAAGGTATGGAACCCATTAATTTTTTTCCTAAAACTCATTGTTTTAAAGCTTAATGAAGTGGTTGATGGTTTTTATGGGGTCTTAGGTGTGTTTGGGAGGCCCAAGAGTAGGATATGGGACTACAGCATACTGCTTCAATCCCATTAGCTAGCAGATGACCTTTTTTTAAGCCTTCTATCCTGAATGAATCTCCATCTAGCAGGTGGGGATTAGATCAGTTTTTTTAGGGGGTAAGTTTTGTCTTTTGACCCCTTTTCTCCCTTAAACATTACCAAAATTTCTCCCATTCTCATGCAGAATTACCCCTTTGTTGATTTCCTCTTCTCATATCCATCAACATTGTGGAACTCAAACTATTCTTGTCTATTTTTTCATCAATATGAGGCTTTAGAAATCTCTATGTAAGGTGATAAATCATATTGCCTCCATTCTTATTTTATTTCACTTTGATATGAGTTCTCTTGATTTAATCATAATATATCAAATTTTAATGGATTTTGTCTACTATCTTATTTTTTCTTTTTTTAGTCTAAATTAACTTTGATACTCAATAAGTGGAATTTTAATAACCAATGGTAAGTGGTATTTGATTTGTCCCATATAGTTTTACCATTTTACAATATATGTCATGTATTCCATTACATTATTTTATTATGTGTTCGACCTATAAAATAAATTTAATTTATTTATTCACAAAATTAAAAGATGAATCCTTTAATGATAATGAATAAAAAGTAGTTGATTTCAAATTGGAACTTTGGACACCCCTTATGTGACCTTAGCTGATTTAATGGTTGGGTTATATAAAAGTAACACATCAAGGGGTGTCACTAACTTATGAGTGGACCTTGGGTATAAGTAGGGGTTCCTTGGATGTTTTTTATGACCCTTTAATATTTGTAAACATGAAAAACCCATGTAAATTTGTTAAATGGGTAAGTTTTCTTATAACCCTTATTACTTGAAATGTTTATAAGGTATTCTTTATCTCCATATTAAATTGGTCATTAAATGAGTTTTATTTGAGATTAAAATTATTGGGATATTTCTTGAATTTGGAATTGGTCCTAATGACCCTTAAGTGGAATAGTTGGTTATATAATATCTTAATTAAGAAAAATGAGGTAATTAAAAGGATAATAAATATTTAGAAATTTCAGGATTATCACCTTGGATTCCACTTGATATGAAATTTGTAGGAATTCCAAGATGATCCCCTTGAATTCCACTAACGATTAAAACCTTGGGAATGTTGAGATTTTATCTTTAGATTCCACTAGATAAGATTCTTAAGAATGTCGGTATGAGAAATAGGATCCAATATGATGTTTGATGACTAGGAGTGTCGGCATAAGATCATTGGATTCTATATGAAACATGATGTGTTGCAATGTCAAGATGAGTTCCTAGATTCCATATCGAATACGATGTTTGGTAATGTTAAGACGAGTGCATAGCTTCTATATTATACCTAATACTTTTTAATGCGCATATGATCAGTTATATTACCTAAGGTTACTTTGGTTTGCATGGCCATCCTGATATCTTCAAATACATTTGACATTAGCTGAAGAAGGTATGTTAGACCCGGTTGTCATCATAGACCCTAAGGTTTTAGAGTATTGGTTTATTTATTTACTTGTTTTATTGGCCTTATTTTATGGAATACTTTGTAAAGACCTGGAATTTCCATGTAAATGTTTTTTATAAAATGGGAATTTTATGAGTCTGTAAAAATTGACGGCACCTGATTCTGATGGCCGGAGTGCACAGAATAAATTTCTGAACTTCTTTTCGGGTATGTTCAGTAAATGTGCGAGTGGGTTTTTCTAACTTTTGAACCGGTGCTCGGAATTGAAATCTAAGGACACCATTGAACTCATTTCACCAGTACTCACTTAAGGAGACCTTTACCTCGGCCATAGTGGGTCGAGAGTGAAGGATAGATTTTGGGTTTTTTGTGAAGGAATAAAATAAAATATAATGGTGTAACATTTTATTTTTATTTTATTTTGAAACCACCCATGTGGATATTTCATAGCTGGGGACCACCTAAACTAAAAACCTCCAATGAGAGGTTATAGAGGTGGGTACCACCGAGCCTAACCTCCCATGAGAGGTTATGGTGGCGGGTACCACCCGAGGTTTAAAACCCCTTGAACTTCCTCATAAGTGTGGGGGAGCCTCTTAAACTTCCCCACTTGAATGGTTCTACCCCCTTAAATTTATTATACCAACCTATGTAATTAATTAACACAATTTGAAATTGTGCCAACAATTAAATTGGGGAAACATATCATTTTGGATACTTTTCTTTTTGGTGGATTTGAGGAGAGGAGAAACATTGGGAGGATTTCACTTCTCTAATGAAGAATGCCATCAAAGAACATTCTTCGGAAATCAAGGAAGAGGACGACGAGTGAGCCCAACATCGAAGAGTGGTTTCGGAAGTGATGATTGTTGGCACTCTCTTAACCTTCTTCGACTTCCTTCTCATGCCAATGTCAACAAAAAATCCAAAGTAGGGGTTTATTTCTGTATGATTATTTGTAGGAAGTTTTAGAGTGGTTGTTTGAAATTATTCCCTCTTTCCATCCTTGATATTTATTCATAATTCAAGAAGGAATTATAGCTGCTTGCTACCGCTCTAACGCAGAGAGTGCCGGCCAAAAAAAATGGATTGTCCTATCTACAAACCTTGTGGTTAATTTTCGATTGCGATGGAGGAATGACTATGAACCACGGTGGAGCACGACAACAGTGGTTGGCACCACTTTCGGTCGTGACGAAGGCGATGGTGCACCAGCGCTTCCATGCAGCCACCGCCACCCCACAACCTCCATGCCCCGCGGCAGAGCTGCCACCGCCCCATAGTTGGGTCATTTCCCCATAGCCGCGCCACCACCCTCCACGGCCAAGCCGCCGCCTGCGGCCAAGCCACCACCCAACTGTCGAGCCGCCATCATCCGGCGGTCGGGTCGCTGCCCCGTGGCCACGCCGCTGCCCCCGGCCGGGCCGCCACATCCCAACTAAGCCATCCCATTCCCTCATGGAACCCCCTGTTCGAGACACCCCATGGCATTTTCCCTACTGAATGATCCGACCCTATCTGGGCCAAGCCGCCCCACGACCACGCAGCACTTCTGCGGCCAAGCAGTTGTCCGCGACCGAGACGCCCTGCGGCACCCGTGGCCTCCGCGGCTCCTCACGGCCCTCGCAGACTGCCAGACCCCCCAGTGGGTCAGGCCACACCACGGTCCAGGCTTAACCCAGCGGGTCAGGCTGAGTCGACCCGGGCCAGGTCGGGATGGGTCGGTCCGACCTGGTAGGACCGAACCCAGACCTGATACGAACCTTTACTTTACTTGGGTCATAACTTTGGCACCGGATGTCTGTTTAATGAACCGTTAGGAGCACCGGAAACCTTGGAGTGAAATGGTTCCTTTGGTATACCCCACTATAGTTTTGGGTAAAGTTGAGGTACGGTTAGGTTGAATCGAGCATGAATCCAACCGGGCCCCCGAGACTAAGATGCTAATAACTCATAGACCAGGCGTCTGATTGACACGTTGTCTGTTCTGTTGAGACCCCTATGATGTGGCGGACCTTTGAGATACTTCTTCATGGGACTTCTTAGCACTTGGAGTATCGTCCAGTGACTTGTGAAGAAGATCCTTCTGGAGACGACTAAGATTAGTGCGCGAACCTAGTAGTTGGCTGTGACGAGAAGAATGAAGAGAGATCTTGTGTGGGTCAGCACCTAGCGATCATGTGTGGGTCAGCTCTTAGAGATCATGTGGGGGTCATATCCTAGCGATCATGTGTGGTTCATCTCCTCGTAATTCTCTGTGGGTCAGCTCCTAGCGATCCGGTGTGGTTCAGCTCCTAGCGATCCTGTGTGGGTCAGCTCCTAGTGATCCTATGTGGGTCAGCTCCTAGCGATCATGTGTGGGTTAGCTCATAGATATCCTGTGTAGGTTATCTTCTTTACAGAGTAAGATGATTCAGTAGTTACATCTTATCATCTCTAATACTATACTTAATTTATACCTGATGTGAGCTGAGTTCGTACCTATGTGGTACTTTCCTTTAGGGTAATACCTTGGTGGTATTCTTCTGTGTGGCGTACTTGTGTGGTACTTGACTTGGTGGTTTTCCATAATTTGTGGAACAGTTGAGATTTGGGCTTTTGGGTTGGACCCTGTGTTTCCTCATGATTGAGATGGGTATACTTGATAACTTAGATATATGTATGGGAATATACCCAAGTAGGGTTATAAGTTGTTTCCTTCCTTTTTGGTTTATCCTTTGTGGATTTTGTGAGTACTTGAGGTTCTTGGGGTCCCTACTGAGTATCATTATACTCACCCATGCATGGGTTATTCCCACACATTGTTGCGTTTTTCAAATGACAGACAACGTTGATCGAAGCTGAGGATACCAGGACTAGATGATTCCCAGTGGTGGACCATACGATGTGACGGTACATAGAGGAGACGGATGGATGTGGAGTGTCGAGGAGGTGATATGTACGTACCCTTTAGGGAGGAACTTCATAGGATGACTTAGTAGTTTCTTTCCTTTTTCTTTCAGTTTTATTTCAGTTGTACATTTATCTTTATTGTTGGGGTTTCATTTTCAGCCTCTTTTACTTCCAGCACTCTTTTTGATATATAGTTTACTTGTGTTCGTATCTTGTTGTGTGCGTGGTTGTATGTGTTTACAGGATATAAAGGCAATGTGTTCCCAGTTATAGGGAATATTCCTTTCAGTGCTAGTCTCAATCTCCTAGCCTATGGAAGGCAGGCTTGGGGTAATCACGGCACGGGCCCTGGGGGACGGGTCGTGACAAATTGGTATCAGAGGAGTCATTTCTACCGTAGAACATAGGACTCTAATACTTCTCTTTAACGGCAATAGTGTTAAGTGTATTGAGTGTGGTTAACAGTTTATAGAATCCAGTGTTGGTGCGGTGGCTGACATATCCATACACCAGGACCCTGAATTCGGATTTCCAACTCAGTGCACAAAAACACTGATTGCGTGTGTGTTTTGAAGAGTTTTCTTTGTTATCTCTTTGAGTAAGCTCACCAGGTATAACTTATTGATTATGTCCCACATGTTTCTTTTCAGTATGCCTCCACACAGATAGCCATATAGGGTTCTGAGAGTAGTAGGTGCTGATAACCAATAGTGTGACGAGGCCTCAGTGTAGGGCCATCTTCTAGTAGAGGCACCAGAGGTACCATTATTCGTTGGTCCAACAATGACATCGACCCATATATGAGACAGTGCATGCCGCCAAAGCGCGTTGCACGAGTTCTAGTGCCAGAGGCCACCCATGTTTAGGGGAGAGATGGACCCACAGGCAGTTGAGGATTGGTTGGAGGCTGTAGTGAGAGTCTTCTGACTAGTAGGGACACCATCCGATCTCATGGTGATCCTTGCCTCCAGCCATCTACAGGTAGTAAAAGGTCGATGGTGGAGCTTGATGCTCTAGGTTCATGACTAGGTGATGCTTCTCTAGGATGACTACGAGATCCTGTTTCAGGCAAAGTTTGTTCCAGAAACTCTTCATGCAGTGTGCATCCAGGAGATTATTCATCTGCAAAAGGGAAGCATGACTGTAACTCAGTACTCAGGTAGGTCCACTGACCTCTCATGCTACTCCAATGATATGGTACAAGAACCATTCTTCAGGGACAGGACCTTCGAGTAGGGGATAAGGTGGGATATCAGGGCTTCGATTATCTCACTTAGCTTCCAGACGAAGGCGGGGGTGTTAGAGTGAGCCCTCTTAGTGGAGAGTTTTCTTATAGAGCAGTCACCAGAAGCGAGACCCACCACCAGCCATCTTGTAGAGGAGTCTTCTGAAACTATTATTAGATAGATTTCGTAGAGTTCCAAGAGGACCAGACCTATAGGTGGAGGACCGCATGACTCAGGATTGGCTGTGCGGGGCACCCGAGGCAGAGACAGTCATGCCAAGAGCAGGTATTGTTACACAAGCAGCGGGCAAGGACACAAGGCTCGTGACTTTCTGACCCGTTATATGGATGATCAGTAGACGGTCGAAGGATGGCTCAGGCAGAGATAGAGGTTCGACCGAAGGGGTCCGCAGGGAGCAGGTGGACGTGGTAGAGGAGTTGGTCGTGCAACTGGTAGTGGGGGACAATTTGATATATTACCACCACCACCAACAGACGGTCCAACCGACCATAGGGAGCAGGAGGACTGGGGTGAGCTCAGATCCAGGCAGCTGAGTCCTACGATCACGATGCTCTGTAGATGATTCTAGGTACGATCTATGTGTACTCCACCTTATCTGTAGTACTTTTAGTCATAGGTGCCAGTCATTCTTTTATTTCCACTGCCCTCGTTCGGAACTTGGATATTTCGATAGATCCATTAGCTCAATCCTTATGGCTAGATACTTTTACGGGAGTAGATTCGATGATTACGCACTAGTTCCAGCAGTGTGAGCTTACTCTAGGAGGCGAGATCTTCGGTTGGGATTCCTAGTATCAGCATCGAGGCCTTACGACATCATCTAGGGTATGTACTAGTTTTCTAATGTCCATGCTTAGATAGACTGTATTGGGTGAAAAGTGTGGTGTGTCCACACGGATTGGACCAGGTTTACCTTCACCGGTGAGAAGGGATCCTTTTTCGCACAGGATAGACTTAATTGGAGGAGTGTGCAGCCGATCACTCATCAGTTGGCTAGTCGTACCCTCAGAGTGGTTGATGTGGAGAGTCTGAGTTATCCTGTAGTGGTGGACTAGTACGTGGATGTCTTCCCTGATGATGTTTTAGGTCACCTCCTCACAGAGAGGTGAACTTTTACATTGACTTGTACCCCAGGATGGCACTGATATCTACACCAGTGTATCTGATGCCTCCCTCGGAGCTTTGTGAGTTGTGGCTACAACTAGAAGACTAACAGGGGAAGGGATTCATTCATCCCAGTGTTTCTCCTTGGGTAGCCCTGATTTTATTCTCCAAGAAGTCATTTGGGAGTTTGAGACTTTGTGTCGACTATCGGCGCCTGAACCTGGTGACTGTGAAGAATAAGTACCCACTTTCGAGGATTGACGACCTCATTGATCAGCTAAATGGAGAAGAGTGGTTCTCGAAGATATACCTCAGATCAGGTTATCACCAGCTCAGATTACTAGATGATGATGTGTAGAAGGCAACTTTCAGATGCCGGTACGACCATTACGAGTTATTAGTTATGGAATTCGGCGTAACCAATGCTCCAGAAGTGTTAATGGGACTCATGAACATGATCTTTCAGCCATACCTTGATCGCTTTGTAGTAGTCTTCATCAACGACATTCTGATCTACTAGACTACTGAGGAGGAGCATGCCTATCATTTGCAGGTAGTACTGGACACACTCCGAGAGCACCTGCTTTATGGTAATCTCTCTGAGTGTCAGTTTAGGATTCAAGAGGTTCACTTTCTGGGACATTTCATATTAGAGGTTGGAGTTGCAGTAGATCCAATGAAGATTGAGGCGGTACTTTCTTGGGAGCCACACAGGAGTGTGACAGAGGTACGGAGTTTCCTGCGTTTGGCTGGATACTACTGGAGGTTTGTGCCAGATTTCTCTAGAGTTGAAGCGCCTCTATCAGTGTTGATGAAGAAGGTTCAACCCTTCATGTGTACATAGAGATGCCAGTGGAGTTTTTAGAATCTGAGGTAGTGGCTGACTAGTTCCCCCATCTTGAGGCCTCCAAAGTAGGGCATAGGTTATGTAGTCTACTACGATGCATCAGGGACCGGGCTCGGATGTGTATTGATGCATGAGCAAGTGTTGATCGCGTATGGTTCTCAACAGATGAGACAACATGAGCAGAACTACGGTACCCATGACCTGGAGTTAGCAACAGTGGTCATCACCTTGAAGATGTGGTGACACTATCTGATGGGAGAACGTTTTACAGTGTACTCTGATCATAAGAGTCTCAAATATATCTTCTCTCAGAAGGACCTGAACCTATGACAACGATGTTGGCTTGATTTCCTCTAGGAATATGACTTCGAGATAGTCTATACTCTTGGGAAGGGGAATGTTTTAGTAGATGCACTCAGCTAGAGATCTGGTATATAGCTTCTAGGTGAGAAAACGGAGAAGCTGGCCGCTTTTCAGACATACTTTGTGGATCGGGATGGAGCATCTTTTCTTTAGCCTCTTACAGTCACTCCCCAACTTCCTCAGCAATTTATGGAGGCGCAACGTGGGCAAACTGACTGAAAGACACAACGTGCTCAGATATCCATAGGACGGGCACCTGAGGGATTTTCTAAAGGTGGGGAGCACGTCATCCTCTTCAGAGGACGTCCCATGGTACCTGTGTCTCTTCGGGAGGAAGTGTTGAGGGATTTCCATACATCCCCTCTAACAGTACATCTAAGAGTGGAGAAGATGTACTAGGATCTCTGACGACAACACTGGTGGCTGGGAATGAAGAAATTGGTAGCAGAGTTTGTCTCTCGATGCCTTACTTTTCAACTAGTTAAGGCGGAGCATCAGGTGCCAGTAGGCTTGGTTCAACCTTTAGAGGTCCCATATTGGAAGTGGGATGGTATATCCATGGACTTCGTGATAGGACTTACACGTACATCCAGGGGTCGTGACTAAATTTGGGTGATCGTTGACCGACTCACCAAGTCAGCCCACTTCCTACCGATCAGAGAGCGCAGTTCAGCAGAGAGCTTGGGATACCTCTATCTTGAGGAGATTGTGTGGCTACATGGAGTCCCATCAATGATTGTCTCCAATCATGATGTATGTTTTACTTCCCATCTATGGAAGAGGTTGCAAGAGGCTTTTGGGATGCAGCTTTGTTTGAGCACTGCCTTCCATCATTAGACAGATGGTCATACTGAGCAGACCATTCAGACCCTCGAGGACATGTTGCATGCTTGTGTCCTTGACTTCGATCACAGATGGGAGGATCACATTCCTTTTGTGGAGTTTTCATACAACAACAGTTATCACTCCACCATTGGGATGAAACCTTTTGAGGTGTTTACAGGTGACCTTGCAGATCACCTTTGTGCTGGACTGACCCAGGGGAGTCAGCACTAGTGGGACCAGAGATGGTACAGGCTACCACAGAGAAGGTGTATATCATCTAAGAGCAGATTAAGACTACACATAGCAGGCAGAAGTCGTATGTTGACATGATATGAAGACCTCTGGAGTTCAAGGATGGTGACCACGTCTTTCTAGGGACTCACCTCGACAAGGTTTACGGAGATTTGGATGAGGTGGAAAATTATCTCTGAGATTCATCAAACATTTTTGGGTCCTCAGAAGAGTTGGCGAGATGGCATACCACTTAGCTCATCCACCTCAGTTGCACTAGATACACAATTTCTTCCATATTTCCCAGTCGAGGAGATACGTGCACAACCCTTCTCACATCATTGACCTTGGCGAGCTGGACGTCGATGATGGGGTGACTTTTATGGAGGTTCCAGTTGAGATTTAGGATCTATAGGAGCGGGTGCTTCGTGGATGGCCAATAACTCTGGTGCGCGTTTGTTGGTAACACGAAAACCTCCAGGAGAGCACATGGGAGTGGGAGGCTCATATGTGTTCTCATTACCCCCCCCCCCCCCACTTGTTTTTCTAGTTTTTTTATGTGGCTTACAGGGAAGTAAATCCCATAGGTGGGGAGGATGTAAAGACCTAGAATTTCCATGTAATTGTTTTTTTCTTAGAAGAGAATTTTACGAGTCCACGAAATTTGACAGCACTTGATTCCAAGGTCCGGAGTGCCCAGAATGAATTTCTGAACTTTTGTTCTGGTATATTCAGAAAATGTGCAAGCGGGTTTTTCAAACTTTTGAACCGGTGGTCGGAATTGAAATATGAGGACATCGTTGAACTCGCAGCACCGGTATTCACTTAAGGAGACCTTCACCTCAACCGTATTAGGTTGATAATGAAGGATAGATTTTGGGTTTTTCATGAATAAATAAAATAAAATAAAATGGTGTAACATTTTATTTTTATTTTATTTTGAAACCACCCATGTGGATATTTCACAGGTGGGGACCACCTAAACTAAAAACCTCCCAATAGAGGTTATGGAGGTGGGGACCACCGAGCCTAACCTCCCATGAGAGTTTATAGTGGTGGGGACCACCCGAGTTTTAAAACCCCTTGAACATCCTCATAAGTGTGGGGGAACCTCTTAAACTTCCCCACTTAAATGGTGTCACCCCCTTAAATTTATTATGCCAAACTATGTAATTACTTAACCCAATTTGAAATTGTGCCAAAAATTAGGTTGGGAAAACATTCCATTTTTCCTACTTTTCTTTTTGGTGGATTTGGTAAGAGGAGAAATATTGGGAGGATTTCACTTCTCCATTGAAGAACGCCATCGAAGAACATTCTTCAGAAATCAAGGAGGAGGACGATGAGAAAGCCTGACATCGAAGTGTGGTTTCGGAAGCGACGATCATTGGCACTCACTTCGCCTTCTTTGACTTCCTTCTCGTGCCAACATCAATGAAAAATAAAAAGTAGGGGTTTATTTTGTTATGACTATTTGCAGGAAGTTGTAGGGTGGTTGTTTGAAATTCTTCGCTCTTTCTTTTCTTGATATTTCTTTGTAATTCAAGAAGGAATTATAGATGCTTGCTACCTCTCTAATGCGGAGAGTGTGAGCCAAACAAACATGGACCATCCTCTCCACAAACCTAGTGGTTAATTGTTGATGGAGATGGAAAACGGCTCCTAACCATGGTGGAGCACGAGAACGGTGGTCGACACCACCGCTGGCGGCGATGAAGGCGACGGCGCAACAGCACCGCCCCACGGCCTTCTCACCCCGCGTTCGTGCCGCTGCTCCGTGGTCGAGCCACCCCCCGCGGTAATTCCTCTACCCCACAGCTGAGCCGCCTCTGCCCTACGGCCGAGCCGCCGCTGCCCCATGGCTGGGATGCCACCCCCCTGGCCGAGCTGCCACCACCCCACGGCTAGGCCGCCGCCCCACGTCTGAGCCGCCACCCTCTGCGGTCGAGCCTCCGCCTGTGGTCGGGATGTTGCCTCCTGGTCGATCCATCCCACTACCTCGTGGCACCCCCAGTTGAGCCACCCCGCGGCCTCTTCCATCCTTGCTGAGCTGCCCTACGCTGAGCCGAGTGGCCCCTAACCCTCGCGGCACCCCTATTCCCTCACGGCACCCCCGTGGCCGAGTCGTCGTTTGAGGCTGAGCCGAACCGCGACCTCTGCCACCCCGCGACACCTGCGGCCCTCGTGGCCAGCTGGACCGCACAGCGGGTCAGGCCGCACCACGAGCTGGGTTGACCCAAACCAGGTCGACCCGGGCCATGTCGGGTCAGGTCGGTCTGACCGGGTCGGACCGGACCCGGACCTAATATGAACCTTTACTTTACTTAGGCCATAACATTGGTCCCGGACGTCCGTTTTATGAACCGTTAGCGATGATGGAGACCTTGGAGAGGAACAATTCCTTTGGTATACCCCACTAAATTTTTGGGAAATGTTGAGGTACAGTCAGGTTGGATTGAGCACGAATCCAACCGGGCCCCGGGGACTAAAAGGATAAAATCTCATAGACTGGGTGGTTGATTGACGCGTTTTATGTTGCATTGAGACCCCTATGATGTGGCACACCATTGAGATACTTCTTCATAGGAATTCATATCCGTTGGAGTATCAACCAGTGACTTGTGAAGAAGATCCTCCCAAAGAAGATCAGGTTTAGTGTGGGAACCCAGTAGGTGGCTGTGATGAGAAGAATGAAGAGCGATCATGTGTGGGTCGGCACCTAGCGATACTGTGTGGGTCAGCTCCTAACGATCTTGTGTGGGTCAGCTCCTAGAGATCCTGTGTGGGTCAGCTCCTAGTGATTCTGTGTGGGTCAGCTCGTAGTGATCATGTGTGGGTCATCTCTTAGTGATCTAGTGTGGTTCAACTCCTAGCGATCCTATGTGGGTCAGCTCCTAGTGACCATATGTGGGTCAGCTCCTAGTGATCATGTGTGGGTCAGCTCCAAGCGATCATGTGTGGGTCAGCTTCTAGTGATCTTGTGTGGGTCATCTCCTAGAGATCCTCTGTGGGTCAGCTTCTTTATAGAGTAAGATGATTAAATATTTACATCTAATCATCTATACTATTGTACTTAAGTTATACCTGGTGTGAGCTAAGTTTGTACCAGTGTGGTACTTTCCTTTGTGGTAATACCATGGTAGTATTCTTCTGTGTGGAATACCTGTGTGGTACTTTCCTTTCTGGTTTTCCTTCCTTTGTGGAACAGTTGAGCTTTGGGATTTTGGGTTGGACCTTGTGTTTCCTCATGATTGATATGGGTATACTTGATAACTTAGGTATATGTATGGGCATATACCTAAGTAGGGTTATTAGTTGTTTCTTTACTTTGTGGTTTATCCTTTGTGGATTTTGTGATAACTTGAGGGTCTCTGGGTCCCTACTGAGTATCATTATACTCACCCCTACACGAGCTATGCACGCACCTTGTTGTGTTTGGTGCAGACGACAGACAACATTCATCGAGGCTGAGGATACCAGGACTGGATAGTGTCCGTTGGTGGACCATATGACGTGACGGTACGTAGAGAAGACGGACGAACGTGGAGTGCTGAGGAGGGGATTTGTACCTACCCATCATGTATGAACCTTGGTGGATAACCCAGTAGCTATTTTCCTTTTTATTTTAGTTTTATTTCATTTGTACTTGTATCTTTACAGTTGGGCTTGTATTTCCGGCCCCTTTAACAACCAACACTCTTTTTGTTATATAGTTTACTTGTGTTCGTATCTTACTGTGTGCTTGTTTGCATGTGTTTATAGGATATAAAGGCAATACCTTCCCAGTTGTAGGGAATACATCTTGAGGTGCTAGTGGTCAGCCCCTGGCCTATGGAAGGTGGGCGTGGGGTAATCACGGCATGGGCCCTGGGGGATGGGTCATGACATACATCAACACGAACTATATTGGATCAAACTACATATAATTTTAGACACTATTTGGGGTGGCCTTTTGATTCATACTCACACGCTACATGGTCTACCAGTTAGTACCATAGAAGACTACATTGATGTAGGTATGTACAAGAGAATGTTCTCTATGGAAGATTATTTATTTTTGATGGGATGGAATAAGGATATGCTGGCAGGGTTAATATTTGGACCACTTGCGGTGTTTTTAAATTCTTTTCACATTTTTCCTCCTGATTATTTCGGACTTGTATATATAACTTTGAGGCTTATATGACTCACAGATGGGCATATAATTTATTTTCTTAAAGCAAGGGTTATATGTTATATGCTGCATGATTATTTCACTATATTATTTATTTATGTCTGGTAGGATGTTACTTCCCATATTTACAAATATTATGAATTTTCTCGAAATTTGGTCATAGTATCCACATGGTAACCTCACAAGACCTCACCACTAATCAGTAGCCACTTGCATATGGAGAGTCATGCTTCAGGTCATGTAGCCACCCAGTTTGCTTAATATTCATGGTGAACCAAGGTGGGGCACTAAAATAATATTATATTTCTTCTTTATAAAAATGATCCGTGATTCATTCTTGATGTGTATGAATTATCCAAATGTCAATTAGACACACGGTATACTTGGTATGCATTAAAGTATGTGTTCTCATTTAAGAGTTTCATTTTAGTTCAAACCACAAATCTCAGTCTCAAAATATTGAAAATGTATTCTGTTTGTCTTTATAATTTTGGAAAAATATCTATGATTCATTTTTTATATGTAGAAACTAACCTCACATCAATCCGGCATAAAATATAATGTTAATAAATTAAAGTGTGTTATTTCATTTAAAAGTCATACTGTAGTTAAAATGCACTTCACATACATAAAACTGACAAAACATGGTCTATTTTTTTTGATAATTTAGTAAAACAATTTATTATTTATTTTTGATGTGTAGGAATTAACCTCATGTTAATCTGGCACATGATGTGTCTAGATTTACCAAAAGTGTATATTTTCAATTTAAAAGTTATATTTTTGTCTAAAACTCATGTAACAAACTAAAAAATGTTAAAATGAACTTAGATAGTCTTGATGCTTTAGGAAAATGGCCAGTGATTTATTTTCTATGTGTAAAAATGATTGTACATCAACCATACACATAGTGTGGTCTGATTGACTAGGAGTGCATGTTTTCAGTTTAAAAGTGAAATTTCAATTGAAAACACAATTCACATACTAAAAACTAAGAAAACTTTCAATTATATCCTTGATAGTATAGATTATATATAATAGATCTATTTTTTCCATGTATAAATTAATCACGCATCAATTTGACACACTATGTTTCTAGTATAACTCAAAGTGTGTATTTTTAATATAAAAGTTTCATTTTATCTCAAAACACTTGCCACATATTAAAAAACACTAAAAGTTTCTTATATTTTATTTATAATTTAGTATAATGATCCATGATTCATTTGAGACATATAGGAATTAACATCATGTCAATCTAACACACAATCTAGTTAAATTATTTGAAAGTGTATGTTTTCAGTTTAAAAGGGTAATTTTAGTCCAAAACGCACATCACATACTCAAATTTAATAAAATATACTTAATTTTTCTTTATAATTTAGTAAAATTTTCAATAATTAATTTTTATATATATAGTAATTAACAGCACATAAATATGATACATGACATGGCCAGTTTTCTCATATTGAAGTGTTTACATTTAAAAGTGACATTTTATTATTTTTTAAAAAGTGTCCAATATTCAAAACCAAGAATAAACACTATTATTATATTAATAATTTAGTAAAATTATCCTTGATTAACTGTTTATTTATAGTATTTAACTGCATATTTGACACACAGCGTGACCGTTATGACTAAAATTATGTGTTTTCATTCAAAAGTGACATTTTAATTCAAAATATAGACCACACACTCAAAACTAAGAAAACATGATATGATTTCTTTATACATTAGTAAAATTATCTATGGTTTATTTTTCATGTGTAGGAAGTAACCAAATTTCAATCAAACAAATAGTGAGACTCTTATGAGTTAATGTGTGCGTTTTTTATTAAAATTGACATGAAGATCAAAATGAACATCACATTCTCAAAATTGACAAAACACAATAAGATTTTCTTGATACATTAAGAAAATTATATTTGATTTACTTTTTATTTATATGAATCAACCACTATTAATATAACACATGGTGTGGCTGGTATAACTCAAAGTATTTGTTTTCAGAATAAAAGTACCATTTTAGCTCACAACGCGCATCATATAGTCAAAATTGAGTAAACATGCTAGGATTTTATTGACACTTTTATAAAATGATTTATGTCTCATTTTTATCCATAGGAATAAAACTCACATAAAAGTGACATACAAGGTGTATGTATTGACTGAAAGTACATTTTTTAGTTTAAAAGTGACATCATAGTCTAAAATGAACGTCATGTACCCAAACCCAAGAAAATTATATTTAATTGTCTTAAAATACTAAAAGTGGTTAATTATTAATTTTTTATGTATAGTAATTAATCTCATGACAATATGGAATATAGATTGAATGGTGTGGGTGAATGTGTGTGTTTTCATTTATAAATGACATTTTAGTTCAAAACATGTGTCACATACTAAAAACTAATCCAACACGTTCTAATTGTCTTGATACTTTAGTAAAATGTTCCGTAATTCATTTTAGATGTATATAAATCAAAATAATATAAATTTAATAGATGGTGTGGCTATAATGGCTCAAACTCGGTGTCTTTAATATAAACTAAACATTTTGGCACACAATAAGCATCGTATAGTCAAAACCATGAAAACAAGCATGGATTTTCTTGATACATTAGTAAAATGATTCATGATTCATTTAGGAAGTATAGGAATTAACTATAAATTAATATGAAAAATGGTTAGTTATAATTTACTAAAAGTGCCTTTTTTCAATTTAAGAGTGTCATTTTACTCTAAAATGCATGTCACATACTCAAAACCAAGTAAATGGCTCATATTTTCATAATACAATATGAAAAAAATAAATGATTAATTAGTGATATATAATAAATAACCACAAGTCAACTTTATACATGATGTTTATGGTATTAAAAATATTATGTTAACATTTAAAAATGATATTTTAGTTTAAAACATGTGTGAGATACATTAAACCAAAAAAAAATCATATTATCTTGATATTTTAAGTACAATATTGAAATTTTAATTTTAATGTGTAGGAATTTACCACACGTAAATCTAACACACGGTGTGTTTAGTAAAACTAAAATCTCTCATTTTCATTTAAATGTGAAATTTTAGTTGAAAACGCATGTTACACACTCAAAACCAAAAAAACATGCTTGTATTATTGTGATACTATATAAAATGACCCATAATTCATTTAGGATGTATATAAATCAATCACACATCAATTTGACCCAATGTGTGGAAAGTATGACTCAAAGTCCATGTTTTTTGTATAAAAGTAATATTTCACCTCAAAACTTATGTCACATAGTCAAAACCATGAAACCACACCCAAATGGTCAGGATATTTCATAAAAATAACTAATTATTCACTTATGACTTACACAAAGTAATTGTATGTCATTCCAATATAAATTTATTAGGAATATTTTAACATTCTATCATGTTTTTGTTTTTGTTTTTTTATATACTATTACAAAAATAATAATTGTTTTTATTATAGTCTCATACTTCCTTTGTACAAGGTTGGGTTGATCATTAGAGAAGATCTACTATTATATATATTTTTTTGTTGGTTGTAATTATTTTTTTAGTGAATATTATATTAATGTAATTTTCCTGTAATGAAATTATTTAATGTAATACTACACAAAAAAACAACCTATAGTGGTTCATTATTTTCTATTATCAGTGGTTTAAACCACTGGTAAACCAGTTAGAAGTGATTATTTAAACTACCCCACATAATAATGGTGTACATCAAATAGAGTTGATTTAGGCAAGTGTTGTTTTCTCATTTTTAGTAACAGAAATAAACAAACTTCCACTAAATAATGAATATATGATTTTATTACATGATTGGTTATTAGAATTTCCACTAAATGAAAAAAAATAATGAATTGTAAAAAAACACCACTAATCTGTACATCAATAGTTATTTTTAGTGACAGTTTATAGAAATCACTAATAAAAATTTAAAATAAAAATAATTATAAATAAAAAAAATTAAAAAACTTATAAAACATAAAATGAAACTAAATATTAATTAAATAAAAACATAAATATAAAACAATATAGAAAACACATATATATAACACACATATATAACAAAAATATAAAACACACAAATGTATATTAAAATAAGTCAAGAATAATTATAAATAAACTTGGTTATCATACAGACATCATAAGTCCAACATCCACCCTCAACCCATCAAATATATCTCTCCACCTCCATTAAATCTAACCACCTCCATATCTAGGCTCATCATTCATAAAAATGACCACATTATCATCATATAAACTGAAACAAAAATTATATAGAAATCAAAATAATGAACACAATAAATAAATAGTATAGTAAAATCCATGATAATGTTTAACCATCTCACAAAAATTATAAACCATCATGACTAACTACTAAATAGTGTCACAGATTATCATACTAAACCTCCTATATACTACCAATATTTTTAACCTTACAAAACCAAAACATTTAAGTAAACGAACAAGAAATAGAATTGGCATGAAAAATATTCAGAATTTTTAAAATAATATTTTTTATTTTTTTAATAAAAAATGTGTTATTCCAATACAAAAAAACGATATATCAGCCCACATATTATGGATTAAATGAAGATATGAAAATTGTCCCTAAATTAAGCCTCAAAATTAATCCAAAATACATTAGAAACCTAAAATTGCCTATTTAAGTTATGGTTCAACTATCGAAACATGAAATGTATTATTATATAACCATCTAAGTCTCCATATATCATTTTTCGTTATTATGTAACTGATTTTACATAATTGATAAAAAAATTATAATTCACCACTTAAACCTACCAAACTGTATCCTAATATACCTATATTGGTAAATTGGATATGATTCAATCTTTATTTCTCACAATTCAATCTATTTAAGCATCAAAACAAATCATTAAAACCCCCTAGGTAATTTACTAGTTTAAGATTATAAAATTAGTAATATCCATTAATAAAATCCATATATCCAAAATTCACTCCAAATGATGCTTCAACTTCCAACCTATCCTAATTTCAACTTTATGTCATTGATTCTACCCAAAAACTCAATGTTAAAATATAAAAATGGTAAAAATTAATAATTTCATTTAAATTCAAACAAATCATGGCTTAATGTCCAAACCCATTACAAGTTTGTGAAATCATTCTATTTTCAAAAATATATAAAAATAAGAAAAAAATGTGCATGTTTAGAAGCAAAACATATATTTTTTGAAAATGAAAAATTAGCAACCAATTCCTATAATTAAGCCTCCAAACACACCTAGAACTCTTTAAAATCTTAAAATTACTTATATAAGACATTATTTAACACTTGGAACTATAAATTGATGATTTTATAACAATTTATGTATCCATATATTATTTTTCATTACTATGTAGTTAGATTCACATAATCAATACTAGCTTCTATGACCGCTTTAACCTACCAAATGGTTGACCAATATAACTCTCTTCGTAAATTATATATGGATTCATATTCATTTCTAACCACTCAAGTAGTGTAACTAACAAACCAAATCATTCATTAACTCTATGAAATATTCTAGTGATGCGTCTAAAATTAGTAGTATCCATCAAAAGCCAAATCCATATATTCCAAATTCACTCCAAATAATGAATCAACTTCCAACCTATCCCAATTCCAACTTCATATCATTAATTATATCCAAAATTAGAATGTTATGCAATAAAAGTGTAAAAATTCATAATTTTATTTTAATTCAAACCAAACGCACCTTAATATCCAAACATATTCCAAATTATTATAATCATTCAAGCATCAACAAAAAGTTGTAAAATTGGGTGGGTTTCATCACTACTTCACACTCTTTCCACTTCTAATTCCACAAACCATCCTTAATTCATCAGTAACAGGTGTCCTCATTGTCGTGCACACCATGAATTTTATTTTAATCACTTTTGGAAATTTTTGGGGGCCACATTAGTGATGTATGGTTAATAAAGGACCCCACAAAACCTTGAAACCTCTTAGGAGACCATGCACAATTTCATGGAAAGTATTCCTAAATATGTGAACTAATCATGTGTTCTATTATTTAAACCAATAAAAAATGCATGGTCAAACATATGGCCTCCCTACACATGTTGCCTAACCATTTTTACTACACCTAATTCTCAAATAACCCCCAACCACTTTATTTTCATAGGTATTTTCCTAAAATTAAATTAATGGATGATTGTGGCTGACCATTGAGTATGTTTGACCTTGTATTTTTGTAGAGATCATGGGAGAGTATTTAAAAGATAATAAAACCCATTCAGGGAGTTTTTTCGTAGTTTTCACCTAACTTCTATTGTTATTATTATTCTTTCAATCAAACATAAAAAAATTATAATAAAAAACAACTTCAATAAAAAAACATACCCATATAATTAAAATAAAAAATTAGTCTCACATTATCCCAACTCCATATAATATAAACATCCCTAACAAGATACAGTATAATCTTATCAATAAAGAAAATAATCATTCAAACATGTCATGTATTAAGTTTAGAATTTAATTATACATGATGAGTTATAAGAGTATCAATTTCCTTGAGGATCATATCCATCATCCTATAGCCCAAATTCCCCAAAGGCCTTCATTTTTATATTGATTTTTGTTAACCCCCCTTTCAAGGTATAAGGGTGAACCCTTACAAGGCTTGTAGGATTTGGAGATTACATGACCTGAAGGTCTTAGGGAATTCAACCAGACTATCTACAAGGAATTGCCCCTCCCCAGCATCTGCATCAGGATAGTAGCTCTCCACCTTTGAATAGTCGTCTGGCTAGGCTTCTCGTGCAACCATAGGCTCATCCCGATGGCTTATACATACCCTCTCATTCTGAAAAATCCATTTGGTTCTGCTCTGGTGAGTGCACATGCTCGGAATCCTCTTCTGGGGCTGCTCCTTTTTTTGTAGTGTGTCTGGGGAAACTACATGTGGCACAAAGGCATTAAGGTGGCCCAAAGTCCTTAAAGGTAGCTTGAAAGCCCTTCTGGCCCGAAGGCCTGGGTGGCCCGAAAGCCTTAAGGACTCCAAGCCCAAACCGGTGGCCCAAGGTGAATAGTTCCAACTGTTGTAGTACCGAACAGTAACTTCTATAGTACCCGCACAATATACAGTTTTTCTACAGTACCTGTATAGTGTACAGTTATGCTACTATACCCCCACAGTGTATAGTACTGGTACAGTACCCAAAAATATGCCACTACCTGGTTTT
This sequence comes from Viscum album, assembly GCA_963277665.1. NCBI lineage: Eukaryota > Viridiplantae > Streptophyta > Magnoliopsida > Santalales > Viscaceae > Viscum > Viscum album. Next base: position 1,621,250,542 of record OY728125.1, read on the forward strand.
GAACCTAGGTCTTGTGGATGCACTTAAGGATACCACACCAACTGGGCTAAGGCTCATGTGCATCCTATATAATATAGAAACTAATGAATTTTTCATTATCAAATACCAATGATCCTATGTTTTTATATTGGATTCATGTTCCTTCACTTTTTCTTTAAGACCAAAAAATTCCCTTGGCACAACTCAATCATTATAACTACATGAACCCCAAATATATGGTGTTATAGTAAAGGATGTCAGTGAACCACTAAATAAATTGGATGGAGTAGATCAAGGACCAATCCCCCATATAGTCGTGGGATGATCCTTCCCTAAAATGATTAAGATTACATCATTTTGGGAAACTGTTGATGAGTTTTCAAGGTTTTCACCCCAAGATTCTTAAATTATAACATGTTAATACAATAATATTAATAATGATTTTATAAATTATATGAAATTAATAATATTATCTAATTAATTTATTTTTCATTATTATATTTTTATAGTAGTTAAATAACACTGAATTATAATTAAAAGTGGTTACCCTAATGTATCAAGTTGGTTCATTCATGAAATTTTCATCACGTTTCTCAACAACATTAATCCACATCTTCATTAATTCAACACATGACCTAAATGAGGTACCTTTGCAAAAAATATATACATATCAAGGTAGAAAAAAATTAGGTATAATAAAATAATAAAAATATTAATGAAGGGAATACAACCAAGGTTTATCTTTTTATAAAAAAACACTATGAACCAACGATATAAGGAACTAATTTTTTCATGATTCATTATATTTTTATAGATAATTCCTGGAAAATAGTAAAATTAATAAAAATTATAGTTTTATTGTGTTTTTGTTATTAATTTCTAAGATTAATCCATGTTAATAACCATAAATAGCTTCCATTTCCCATGAGACATGCCTTTAGTCACTTTATCATACATCTTTTGAGTTCTCATAGAAGTGTCATTAAATATTGTCCATAATCTCCACTTAGATTCTCTCCATTTCTTACCCAAAATTTTCATGGTCCATGAGTGTGAAATGGATTTAAAAATAGTAAAATTAAAAAACATATTTAAATAAAAAATTTAACACTTTATAAGTATATTAATAACTTTATTCATTCAATTTAAATTAGTAATTAATGAATATTAAATCATAATTTCCTTTTATTTGGTTTTAAAACACCTCATTCTTCAAAGACATGGGAATATTTATTTAATATTCATAATTAATGGGAAGGCTCGATGTCTCAAAAAAAAGAACCAAGAATCAGTCCATATATTTTTGGCTGCATCTGCAATAGACACCCCAAATTCCTCAAATGGAATAACAATTTTAAATTAATTTAGGTCTAATATATATGTTTTATCATCTTTATATCCCTTCCATTTTTATTTTTATCTCATTTAAAAAGGAATTAAATAGTTAAAAAATATTTTTTAATAATGATATGCATACCAGTAATGCTAACCCGCCAATATCCTCTAATTGGAGGAAATACCAACTACTCAACCATCAGAGGTAAATCAAATAGTATGCTACCAATAGTATCTTGGGAATTTGGTGAGTTACTAAAAGTATTTTTTATATTGGAATCAATCAAATCAACTACAGTTAATGATAGAGATAGTGTCCTCTAAGATGATGATAAAATAGAATCTCAAAATGTTTTTTATTAATATTCCTACATTTTAAATGACTTAGAATATATTCAATCTAAACGTATAATTAAAATAATTATAAAACATGAAAAACAATATTAATATATATATCTATAAAAACAATTATAGATGTGAAATTTTAATATAGTTTAAATACCAATTTATACATTCAATTATCTTTATCTCTATTTTCCTCAATTTTATAAACCTTCATTATTAAGAGCACTTCATTATTTTCATAGTCTCTTGTAAGTTATATCTTTTTAATATTAGTTATGAAATTTTTTTGGATTTTTTTGGGTTGACGGGGTTCACTATTACAAATTACCAATTGAGATTTGTTGCGCATATCATACAGGAATCTCTATTTTAAGTGTAAAACGACACTCTAAAGTTTGTATACATCATAATATATATAATAACCCATCTCCACTTGTGAATCCAACATAAATGGATCATGTTGTTAATGCTCATTATCATGGATCAAGAAAGGAAAGTTGAGTGAATTAAAATGTAAAAAATCCTTCATTGTACCCTTGATGATTTTATCCCACTTAAATTTCAATAATAGGACTAAAATTTAACTATGATATTTTAATTTAATGATATTAATCATCTATACATTGTATACCGCCTTTTCATGTGTAAATACACCACTATTTTTAGCTCTCAATCCTTATTTCTGAATAATTATAGGAAATAAAAATCCATTAATATTTTAAGTTTCAAATCTCTTAGTATTCCTTAGAGGACCTCAAAACAAAAACATAAAATCATTTGACCTTAGATCTTGATTCTCAACATTCTTTATCAACATAAGAAGAAATAAGGTATTTATTTTAAGATAAAAATAATAAAAATATGTGAATAATAAGAATATGAAAATGTAATTTTATGATGAGTGAACCATTATACAACCTCCTTATTAATAAATTGTTTAAATTCTATATTATTTTAATATCTACCCCTTAGTATTATATTTTCTCCAATCTCAATTAATTAAAATTTTAATATTCAATAAGATTTTTGAGTGGCACATATCTATGTGCTTGTAGTGAATCCAGTTCAATCAATGTGAAATTTTATCCCTTTACAAAGGGTCATCCTATAGGTGGAAATACCAATTATAGTTTTTCAAAAAAGGAATTATTGGATATGTAGTCATCATATCATACATGATTAAATATAGTATTAATTACATCCAAATATCTATAATAGAATGTTAGACACTCTTCGAATATGTAACCTTCAGTAACTGAGTCTTCTATTTGTGCTTTATTCCTCAAATATAACTTCAAAATAAATAAGTACCTAATAAAAAAATATAAGAAATATATTAAAAATAAGTTTATACTAGTTTTATATATTTTAATTACTCAATTTTTTTAGTAGGTTTATGTTCAATCCGCCTTTATTAAATAGATAAGGCAAGAGAACCTCTTTTGAAAAATGGTAGAAGAGGAAACTCATTACAATCAAGAGGGAAAATGCCTAAAGAACTATAACTGGAGGTTTAAAGATGGTCTCTAGTGTCCAATAGGAAGAAAAATTCAACATTATAAATGGAAAAGGTTTTATCACACCCCCCTGGGACAGACAATGAAGAAGTGGAATTGGTCAGTGAAGTTGGGTAAACCCCTACCAAGAAGTTGCACCATGTTAGTCCAACACAACATTGAAAATCACCTACCCCACTCATACAGACATCTAGAGAGAGGACCAGATGATATTTATTAGCCTACATTTATCTCTTTTGAGCCACCAACCCAACAATGCTTGTAAGTGAATCATTGCACTATCAACCTGATTCGACACAAGTAAAGACGAAAAGAACTATAATGAATCAAATAAGGGTTCCCATTCATCCAATGAGATGAGGACAAATTAATGGAAAATAACATCTCTACATGAAAAAGTTTTAACATAATTGTTTCTTGAATTTTTTTTATCTTAGCTTCATATAGAGTTATTTCATAAATCTTTCTTGGGAAGGTGGAAAACTAAAGTAGAACTAAAGTTAATTTTTAAATATTGTATTATGCAATACTAAGGGTAAAAACTACTCTATCAGAATATGTGAGTCATGAATTTTAAATCCATGTAACCTTTAATGTTTTAAGTCAAACCACATTGAAATGTTACATGAATATCCATATAGAACATTTAAATTCATTAAAGTTTGATGGAATAAAACATTCTGATTATTTTTCTTTGAAAAAATAGTTGAAGTATAATTTCTATTCTCATTTTCCCACAAACCAAACTTAATATTAATTTATTCCATGTCCTTAATAGCATTAATGTGACCCTTTGATTTTCCTAACTCATTTAGAAATGTAAAAATTATAGTTTCACATATTTTATTTTCAATTTACATTATGTAAAGACTATGCTATATAAAATTAAACTCCTAAACAGAAACTTGGAAAATATACTCATTTTATTTGACTTATATTTTCCATATTTTTATATATTTTACCTTGTACCTTTCCCTTTACCTCCTTTCAACTAATTTCATTTTCAAAATTCTACATTAATATTCATTAATTGTACTAGGATTTATTAACTAGATAATAAATCAAATGACTTTATTAATTAAATATAACCCTTGAATTGTGAGTTTCATAACCTAAATTTAAGATATACAATAATAATTCAATGATGAAACATAAATAAAAAATTTATACTATGAGTTAATCAATGAGGTCTAAAATAAAAATTAAAAACTAGAAAAATGAACAGGTCTAATTTTTTCATCCATATACATTATTTAGTCCAATAAAGTTACTAATTTCCCACATGAAAGTAGCATGAATTTTGAATTATTTTCTCATTGATGCATCAAATTCATCTATGCCACCATCCCATAATTATCAAAATTGTTTTATTTGAGATTGAAGGTATTCATCAGTTCCATTTCCTTGAATTTTATTTCATATAATAATCATTGAAATTATGGAAGATTTGTTCTCCATATGAATCTATGGAGGTAGATTATAGGGGATAAAAACAACTTTCCATTTTCTATAATTAGTGCTTGAAGTGCCAAAAGGGTTAAAATAATCAGAATCGAATCCTGAAAACATATTATTATGATCCAAATAAAAATATGGATATAATTAATTGAACACTTTTTATGATGTTTAAAATTTTGGATATCTCATCAATTCTTCATTTTTAAATTCTAAGCAATTACACTTCATGTTGTATGCGTTCGTTGAAGAAATGAATAATATTGTCAAGTGTTATTTCCGAGGAAAGTGATGAAATACCTTTTTTGGGGTTTTCCTCTTCTGCTTTCTAATGTTACATTCATTTAAAATTTCACTACAGATAATTGATATCCATCTAATTTAATGAAATATTTTTCATTCTTCTTCATTTGAAACCTTTACCCAATAAGGCATACAAACAATTGGTCATGTATTCATTTTTATATAATCAAGTCCAATCTTGTTGATAATTTTCTTTGTATCATATAACGATACATGGATTATAGATTCACAGACTACATCATTAAGAAACATAAAAATCATGGATGTTTCTTTATCATTAATTCCAAATATACACTTGATATAGTATAAATTGAGTTGAAAAGACATCATTAAAAACTTTTCATTCCCTTTGTAAAATTCCTAATTTATTTCTTCAACTAATACATAAAACTCCTTTTTTTATCACTAAATTTTTAAGAAAGATTAACCTTCTCTAGATAAATTAATGGTTATATTGATCTAATATAATCATTCCCATTATATCTTACAAATACAAATACATAATTTATAAATATTCAAACTGAATTCTCCTCTGGTGGGTCACTTTATGATTCATTGGAAGAATTGTCTCTTATTTTACTTTCCATAATAGTCAATTCACTATGTCAACTCTAGATTACATATCAATCAAGAAACTATTTCTATATCAGTATTTCATATACTTCATTTCTATTTAACCATCACTTTAATGTATAATCAGGGAACAAAAATTTTATTAAACAATGTACTGATTGGTTTTCATATATATAATATAAAAAATATTACAAAACCTTAAAATAATAAAGAGTTATTACGGGTAAATTCATCCAAATTTATCCATAATTATTGGATTACCACTATTATACCAGTACATTTAAAGATAAATATATATGTGTTTAATCAAATAATTACAATCAATTATTAACACCACTATAAAAAATAGTTCTTTAATAAAATTATCATCATTGGACAGCTCTGTTTAAAATAAAATATAATAAATTAATTAAAATGATCAGAAACTACTGTAAAATTAATAAAAAAAGTTTATATTACTTTAAAATAAATATAATAATTGATACGAACCCTAAAACACTATCCAATGGGTTCGGCGTCAGATGTTGAGGGGGAAGGATAGTGATAAAATGGTATAGAGACTAGTAAGAAGAGGGAACATACCAATATAGATTCTTGGAAGGTGAATTTGGTGACTTCAAATTAGCATATAAATAGGGAATCTTTGGATCAGTGTTGAGGAAGAGGTGGAAAGAGGAGGAGGATGGGTATAGGGATCAGGGTCATGGGGAGAAGTATGGAGACCATCACAAGATTATTAATGGTAGGAAGAAAAATGCGAGGGATGGTGTGGAGTTGTGCATAGGGAGGGATAGGGTGAAGGATAATGGTTAAGGGGAAGGATGGAGGGTCAAGGGATCAATATTGTGGGGAGAATATGGGTCTTCATCACCAGAGTCTTGAAGGAAGTAGAGGGAAGGCCTCATGTGAGGGTCTTGTATATAAAGGGATGGTGTGAGAGAGAATAATGGGGGTTAGGTTTGGGGTTAATGATGAATTTCTTTAAAAAATTTAGAAATTTTTAATAAATATCTTCCACTATTTGGTAGTGGTTTATCTAAAACTAAAGTGACATTTTAGCATATTTATTTTTCAAAAATATAGCAGAAATTATAACAAACAGCCATGATATTTTAAATATAAAAATATGCTAAAATTTAACTGTGGTTTCAATAACTAACACTAAAAAGCCATTGTTGGTACATATTTTTCTTGTAGTGTAATATTTGTATTAAAATTATGTTGAAATATATATTCAAATTGTTTTTAATGTTTAATTTAACATTTCTACTCTAAATTAAATTTTTTTATATTTTTTATCATTTGTTTCATATTTCTATTTATAAATCTAGTGGTAATTCAAAATATCTAGTATTGTTCCTTATCGAATCTAAGTGTAGTGATGATAAATTTTTTAATTTTAAAAGTATTTCAAATGTTTTAAAAATAATAATTTTTTAAATGGTAAGACTTTTGGGAATCCCACATTAAAAAATTTGTTCAAATGGGATAACATTATTAATATAGACACTTTTTTCATTATTTTAAAAGATATAGTATGTGTAGAATAATTTCATGTGGGATGATGCACCACACCATCCCGGCACATGTGTGTACTCAAAAACACTATAAGTTTTACTTTAATGGTACAATTTTCAATTCATGTACTTCATTTATATGAGTGTCTTGGAGGATCCTCAATTTTCTCCAACAGATAGGTAGATTATACTAGTTCGAGCTAGCCCAAAAGAAGTGTATCTAATGGGTCTACCTATTTTATTGAATGGGTAAGATCAGGACAATCAATTTTATTAAGTACAATCAAATAGACAAATCACTTTTCCAGTGGGTCAATTATGGTCCACTTAATCAATCAGGTGTTATTGAATAAATAGAAATAAATTTGTAAAATACATGCCTTTCTAGAAAGGGTATCTACACAATTCTAAGGGGTATGATTCTTTATCTAAATGAGTGATTTCAGGCATACAAATTAGAGTCCCTATTAGATGTAAAACTCAAAAAAAAAGTATTAATTTACTTCCAGAAAATCCAAAGCACTTTAAACCCTATAATTTTGATATCCCTCTAAAACCCTTCAACAAGAATTAAAAAAACATTGTTGGTGAAAAACAAAAAAAAATCATTGAATTACTCTCTTGATTCCAAGGTTTCTTTAAGAGAAACTATCTACGTAAAACAAGTGTAGAGTAGCAATCCAACATTAAATTATAAATAAAATATACTTTCAACCCATTATATTATTGATTTATAGAGGGTGAATGCACTCTTAAAGAGAGAGACAACATAATAGGACTCGGTGATACCATTATACTATCATCCTAAAAAATTACATTTTATATTCTCCGAAATATATAAAACAATATAAAGAGTAAAATTTTAAAACATAAATATAGTGATGCTTAATAATGTGATAAAGGTGGAGAAATTCGAAGAAAATATTTTCAAGATGTTGAAAAAGATAATTCATTTTTTACATGTAGTACTCAAAGTGGTGTGTGTGATCTCAACTAAAAGGATCCTTATATCTGAAGATGGTATTCTTAAATTTTCCCTCACAAGGAAAAAAATAGAAAATGATATTCTCTTGTGTTTAGGACACATAATCAATACATTATTCAATAACCTCTTTGGCACAAATCAATATCTTATAACTACTAAGGAGATATATAGATGTTTTGGAAAAAACATAAATCACTAAAGATGGAAAAAAATCCAATTAAAAAAAATTATTTCATACAAAATGTTAGATAATTGATATATAATATTGAAATTATAAAAAGTATAATGAATTTTACAAAACCTAAAGAAAAATAAGATTATCATGGATGATGTCATCATTGCCACATCCATTATTAATAAACTCTCACTTCTTGATAGAAGTTTAAAAATTATTTAAAACATAATAAGTAAGATATTTCCCTCAATGGGCTACTCAAATAATTACAATTTTATGATGAATAGAAAAGGAACAAGGAGGAAAATAAATATAAGGATAATAAATCCAAGGCCCTCATGGTAGAAGGAGTGGTTCTATTCAGGTCCTCAAAAGGGAAAACAACCAAATAATCCTTAAAAAGTAAATATGCAATACGATAAGAAGAAAGGGGTATGATACTTTTGTGGAAATATGAGATACTTCAGATGGGAAAATTTTATATATATAAATAAATATGAAAACAATGATATTCCTAAGTATCACTTTTAATACTTGATCTTCAAAGTTGATTTGATCAAGGATATATGTTCTTGGTTGTTTGGTTCTAGATATACATGATATGTGTGAAACAAAAAATCTATATTCAAGAGGATGTAAACAATTAAAAATGGGATGAAAATTTTGAAAATACAAAATACACATTCCAAGGATCTAAAAAATATAGATTTAATGAATTGAATTCCTTCCATGAAATTCAATATCTTAGATGTATCATCAATATTCCATTGTTACTTTCAAAATCATGAGACTAAATTTTTTATGTGGGATTTAATGATATGAATAATCTTTTCAATCATTGTTTTATAAGAAATTAATCCATGGTAGTTTTCTTTTTCTACATATTCTTGGTTTTACATTCATGTGTACTCTCACTTATGTTTATTTATTTCAATCTACTTGTATGAAATAGTATGAATAATTATTTATTAGAAACATTTCCTCAATAAATTATGAAATCATTAGGGAATTCTTATTTTTTTTATAATCCAGTCCAAGCATATTGATGATTTTCTCCATCCCATAGGATGATGTAGGGATATTACCTCCACCAACTGCATTATAAAAAAACTTCAAAATCAAGGGAATTTCATTGTCATTGATTCTATAGAGACACTTGATATGGTATAATTTAAGTAGAAAACAAATATTTCAATACTTGGGACAATCTTAACAAAATTATTAATTTATTTCTTCAACTAATTCATAAAAATAATTTATTTCTCACTATGGTTCTAAGTAAGATAAACTTACTCAATATCAACTGAAGGTTTTATTGATATGTTTAAATCTTTTTTATTGTATCTTGTAATTCTAAATAAATCATTTATTAATATTTGAACTGAATTCCCTTTGGTGTATCACTTTTTTTTGTTGTAAGGAAATTCACTCCTTGAACTTTCGATAACATTTCATTTTTCATGTTAAATTCAAGGTACCTATGAAATATGAAACTATTTCAATATCAACTCTTTATATACATAATTTATATTTACCTATCACTTGAATTTATAATCAGGACACAAAAATATTATTCTCTCATCCACTAATTGATTTTTAATGTTAGAATCTAAAAAATATTCTAAACATATACCATAGTTAGGTGTTTTTTGGGTTAAATTAAGTTAACTTTTATCCATATGTATTATGTTAACACTATTCTCCCTTAAATTTAAAAATAATTTTATAAATTTTTAATCAAACAAGTTCAATCAAATATTAACATCACTACTTAAAAACCATTTCTTTAATGAAATTATACTAATAGGAAATATAAATTTAAAAGAAATTAAAAAAAATTAAAAAAAATTGAAACATACTATAAAATGATTAGAATAAGTTTATGTCACTCCAAAATCAAAATAATATTTTATAATTAAAACCCTAAAACACTACCTAATGGAATTGGGGTTGGATTTCAAGGGATAAGGACAGTGAGTTCATGGAATGGATGTCGGTGATGATAAGGAAGCAACTATCATGGAGGTTAAAGAGGTGAGTTCGGTGATGTTGTACTCGTGAAATATGGGGATTCGAGATATTAGTGTCAAGGTAGAGTGGGAAGGAGGAGGATATGTGGGTATAGGATTGGGGTGGTGGAAATAAGGGTCCATCATTATTGAAGTCTATAGGTAAAGGAGACGAAGGAGGGAACCATTATGGGGTTGTGTGTAGATAGGGTTGGGATGATGTAGAATGGGGAAGGAGGTGGATAGGGATTTGGCGGATTTGAGCAGTGTGGAGAAGGGGGTTGTCATCATCAAAGTCTAGAGGAAAGGTAGATGGAAGGAAGACCCATTGTGTGGGTTTTGTATAGGAATGGATGGGGTGAGGCAGAATGAAGTAGGTCCATAATGGGGTTAATTAGTGTCTTGTTTTATAAATTTAGTAGTGTTTAATAAAAACAACTATTATCTAGTGGAAATTTTTCTAAAATCATCATTAAATTTTAATATATTTATTTTTTAAATTATAGTATTGGTTATAATAATGAACCATTATATACTAAATACTAAATATATATTAAAATTTAGTAGTAGCTTTCGAAATCACTGCTAAAAACAGCCGATAATACCTCTTTTTCATATATTTTAATATTTGTATTGAAATTATGTTGTTATGTAAATTTAATTTTTTTTGTGTTTAATATAATATGTTTAATTCAATTTAAATTGTATTGTTTATTTTGTGTCAGTTTTTATAAATTGATATTTATCTTGCTAATAGCAGTTGATAGCAACCGGTATTTTCCTTTATTAGCACTACGTGTAGTAGTGAAAAATATTGGAATTTCAAATGTTTTTTAAATATTTAACATGGTTTCATTTTAGGGTTTTAAAGGGGGATTTTGGGACTCCCAAATCAAAAAATTTGGTTAGGGTTGGATCACATTATTAATAGTAACACTTTTACCATTATTTATAACAATAAGATATGGATAGAATAATACTAAGTGGGTTAGTGTACCAAACCATCCTCATGTTTGTACACGTACATGGAAACACATAATGTGGTGCTTTGATGAAACACTTTTCACTTTACACACCATATAAGAGAGAGTTTTTTGGAGGTTCTATAATTTTCTTTTGATATATTGGTGGGGCATACCGATTCAACGTAGTCCCGAATAGATACGTTTGGTGGGTTGAACTAGTTTAATGAATAGGTATGATCTTGACCATTTATTAGATCATGAAAGATCTAACAGACATATCCATTCATAAGAGGGTGTGATCTATGCCACTTAGTAGATTGGGTGTGATCAGATAGACTGAATTAAATCGCGAAAATGCAGGCCTTTATAGTAGGATATCTACCCAATTACAAGGGTTATAATTCCTTATCTGAGTGAATACTTCCCTATCTCAAAATAAATTCCCCATGGGATTTAAACCTCAAAAAATTCAAAAATAATTCACCTCTATCAAATCCCACGAGCTTCAATACCTCTCAATTCAGCATCTCTATAAAATCCTTAAACAATAATCAAAAGAATTTTTTTATTAGTGTGAAACAACAACAAAAAGAAAAACTCCCTTGATTTTATGGATTATTCATGGGATACTCTATACTTAATAAAAGTTTAGATTACCACTATTTTATCATAAATAAGATTCTATAGAAACCTATAGTACAAATAATTTAGTGGGTGTGAATATACTTTTATGGAGAGAGACAACGTAACGTTCCTTAGTGAGATATTTCTACTATAATCCAAGAAAAAATACATCCCGTTCCCACAAAAATATCTATTACAATTTTAAAAGTATAATCTATCAACATGGATTTGGAGATGCTCAACAATGAGATAAATGTGGAGAAATTAAATGATAAAAAATTAAATATATTTAAAAGAATATAATGCATTTATTACTTTTGGCACTTAATGTCGTGTATGTGATCTCAAATTTGAAGCTCCATGTTGTGTCTCAATGGACTGTGCAGACACACCTAAGAGGGTGGTGAATTAAATGTTTTCAAAAAAAATTACCAAAAACCAATTTTTATTTATACTCAAAATCTTTGGTATTTGAAACCATGTTATTGATTAAAGTATATATAGATCTTGTAATATATTACTTAATAATCCGCAATAAAATAAAATGTTATTATGTGAACCCTGATCATCATGTGGTTTTTTAAAAAGATCCATACTTGATGTGGAAAACTTTCTCCTTGTCATTTCAACTCGTTTTGGGTCATAGATTCTTTACTATAGTTGAATTACCTTTTAAAATGGGTGGATAAGGATCATTATAAAACTATGTTAACAGAATATTACACATGTGTGTTTCACTATATTAGGAAAGTGAACTCGTCTTCCCCCTTAGGTTCTTTATACTCGCATCCCACAAGTTCCTCTTCAACTTCCTCATCTTGAAGTACATCTTCTTTATAAACCATGTTACTATTCACAAATAATATCATACGATCTCTATCCCCTCTGAAAGATTTTGACTACAAGGATGTATTAAAAAATTACATGAAACATGGCCTCTAAAACTATCCACAACTTCCAGTTCTTCACATAATCTATCATTTACAACTCTACTCAAATATGCTTCAGCTCTTCACCTATATATAGTTAAAAACTTTAGTAACCAATATTTTTCACAGGATTTTCTATATTATTCTTCCACTTTACCATTTATAGTGGCTTCTTCCTCCTTCATTGATTGAAATTTTATTATTGGTTTCTATATATTATTTACAAACACACTATTGTAGAAACTTCTAATTTTGTTTTATGGATGCATAGAATTTTTCTATGTTCTCTTATCAATATACAAAATAATCACATGAAATTGTGGCTCATAAAATGTGTTCTTTATTTTCCAAATTAAATAAAAGTATTTTTGAGTAAACCAAATACATATCAGTGAAAAATCGCCTTAATAAAATACCCATATCGACTTCATATGTATTCTCATGAGTTGTTTTTCCACTGAAGGATTATTCTAATAATATGCCTCATTAAATTATTATTAACTTGAAATATTTCCAAATAAAATATTGTTTTATTCTTATTTAGCGTGACCTTATTATTTTTCCTCTTAAAAAAATTTCTCCCCTGAAATCAATACTCAAAAAATATTCACATTAGTATAAAATGTATACATAAAACATATCATAAAGAATGGAAATTGTTCTTTAATTTTTTGATATCTTTAATATTAAAGTATTATCACTTCTAAAGCTTGGTAAATTCCTAGACTTCTATCTTAGTTACTATTTATCATAACTCAGACAAGATCAAATCACACTGATGTAGAATTTAATAAATAGAAGTTTGGGCTTCAATGGAAAAATTTTTACATTATTCTTGAAAAGCTAATAAATTTGTTTTATTTAAGAAAACAATATATAAGGTAGTACTCCTCATTCATTATAATTTATAACAAGATCATAAAATGGTTTGAATAGGCTTAATGATTTTCTTAACTTATACACACATCTTTAGAATCATTAGAAAACATTTCTTCAAAATAATAAAATTCTAGAAACACATATATAACCTTATGATGGTCTAAATATATTTTATATAACCCTTTTTAACCATGTTCAACTTTTATATAGAGTAACTCTTACCCTTATTCCCCCTTTTAGTATCCTAAGTTAATTTTACATGGGATAGAGTTTACATTTACATAGAAACTCATTTCCTCCAATATTGGCATATTTTTCATTGATTTTCTTCCTTCCAGACTCGAGGATTAGTTCCTTTATATTTCATACTTTAATCACACACTTTTCCAACAATTTATTAGATTTATACCACGATCGAATATTTATTTCATTATCCCAAAATTTTAATATTTATCAGATTTTAAATCTTGAAACTAAATTTTTCAACCAATAGAGAATTTAAATTTTTTTATAAGTGTTGAGATCTTACATTTGTAACTTTAAAGGTTTAACCTCACCAAGTCTTACGATGAATATTTACACTCAGTGAGAGAAGGCTTATGATGAATTCACACTCAGTGTTCTATAGATTCACACTAGGGATGATTTTTTATAATAAATACATATGATGTAGTTAAAGTCTTATGGAAATTCCTTTATCAATATTTATAATACCTCAATTCTATATGATAGTCATGGAATCGATACGATAAATATTATGGTAGGAAAAAACTTACAATCTTATAAATCCATAAGATAAAATTCAAAGTCATACGATCACATAAAAATATTTCATTCAACATAAAAAACCTATGTTCTTTGTGAATTCATAGGATCTGATAGGTAATTTCGTACATTCAGGACTTACCCATTTTTTTAGTAAACTCCCAAATTCTATATTTCTGTAGACTACTTCAAATAGACTTATTGTGTCTATATATATTATCCTATAATATCTTGTCTTATTCTTAATGGGTGTTTCCTTTAAAATTCCATTGAACCTTGTTCAAAACCCCCTATTTGGGTATGTTTTGGGTATAGTAGCGGTAACAGGTGTGTACTAGGGCCCTAAGAGTAGGATGTGGGACTACAGTATGCTACTACACTCACATTGTCTCGAAAGTTCATGTACATCATATAAACAATGGAAAAACTATAATCCCTATAGGGATATTACGATCACCCATTTGCTGGTGGAAATATAGTAGCTATCCAATGAGCTATTGGGTGGATATTTTTTAAATAAGGGTGTTTTGGTCTTTTTACCAACTAATCCCTTAAATAACTTATCACTTATATATTTATTATAAAATGAAGTTACACAACCAAAATAAAAATAGGTAAAAAACACCACAAGGCCTAGGGAGGCCTAAAATAATAAAGATCCAGTTTGTCCACCTGATCAAATTAACCCCCTATAATTTCAAGAGATTAATGCCTGGGAAGAACGTGATGTTAAAGTCTTGATCTACCACCACCATAGATGTAAGATGATCCACTACCCTATTTCCTTAGCACCGAGTATGTATCACCTAAATATTTTTTTTGAGTGTGTATCTTAATTTCCTAATAATGTAGGCTATTGACTAGAGGATAGAGCATTTTCCATGCATAGAGTCGTGAAAGATCATGGAGTTAGTTTTCATATGAGTGAGAGAAATTTTCTTCTGGTAGTTAATGTTCATCTCAGTGTACATTTCATTGGAATCCTCCTATAGAGATTTAGCATGCCCAAAGTAGGCCATAAATGCAAAAATGATGCTCCCCCATTGATCACGGACAACCCCTCCACCTTGCTTCCCCCTAAAAACACAACCCATCTGTGTTAAGCTTTTAACTTTTGGATGTAAGTTTCTAGTGTACCCATTTTACCCAAGGCCCGTCATTGGAAGGATTCCCCATTGATGTGCTCACCTATAGAACCCTCAGAGAAGGATCATTGTGCCAGGTGTTAATACTACTTTCTATGTCGATGAGGAGGTACCTGGTTTTTGAAATAATGGATCTCCTTATAGAATGAATCCCCTTAAATATGTCATTATTCTAGGATTTCCATATGCACCATCATCCAGTGATCATAATGATAGATCTTTCCATTTTTTTCATGATCGTAGAATTCGAGTCATGAAACCATCGTTCCAAGAATGGGGTGCTGAGAAGACTCTGGGAGGTGAGAGCAGTGAACTCACCAAAGAAGATTCACACTGTCAAGGCCCATTATCCCTTAAAGAAAATATGAGTTAAATTTTCCTCCCAGTGGGTTTTTCATCAATGACATCTAGATATCATATTTATGCCCATCCATTTCACACTTTCATCTTTAGGAACTATCTGGTTCATAATCCTCCAATCCAGAATGTTAAATTTTTTTGGAATTTTGGTGCACCATATTAGACCATTCTATTTATAAAATTACTTTTGAGACGTTGATATCCTATAGAAATAATTTGTTGTGAAAGTCCCTAAATTGTAAGGGGTGAATAACCACATGTATGGTTCAGAATTACAGATAATGAGATCAAAAACCTCATTTTGTTCCTTGTTTAGAACAATTTTGATAAAGTGCGTGTGTAGGATAGCCTCTTTAAAATAAATCTGAGGTACCTGACAACCTATGAATCCTATTGTGGATCCTTCCCAGTTTTATTTACCAAAATAGGATTTCACCTTTCTCTAAAATCCATCACTATATTTTCCCTTCTATTTAGGATAGGGGATCACATCTTTTTGCACATATACCCTCTCCTCCATTATATAGTGTAACCCTCTCAACCCTTTCTAATTTGTATTTTCATTTAGTGTAACCAAGAGCTTGAGGTAAAGCTATGAGTCCTCTTTCCCCCCTTCTCTGTTTATTTCACTAATAAGTGATATCTTTCAATATTTTTCTAATATGCCCTATTTTCAAGGGTTTTGTATAATTTTTCAATTTATTCTATTTCAGGATAAACTAGAGTCCAATATCATCTGAATTAAATTTTATAAGGATTCAATAAATGGTATCTATATTTAACCCATATTCTTGATTTTTTTCATGTGGTGTGTGTGCGGTAACACCATCTTTTCTAAGTCTTATACTGATTTAAATAAAAAACATAATTTTTTGTTTTACCATAGTAAAATTATCATCAAAATGTCTTTATGTAATTACATATAAGGCTATCAATTGATAATTCCTTGGTTAATAGGTGGTCTAAATATTATTTTTTTGGGTTGGAAAATTAAAATGGTTTAATGGGAAATGGAAAATAGGGCTATGGGATGTTTATATCGTTAGTTGATAAACCATATTTTATGTTGAATGGTTAATTGATTTAAGGATATGAATTAAATAATTGGATGTTTAAATGATAAGTGTTTGTGGGATGATATAAATCCTTGTTTAAATTTAAATGGTATGGAATTATAGAATGCCCTTTAATGAAATGAAATGGGCAGGCCTTAAATTGGTATTGATATGGTAATTTTTAAACCATGGTTTATAAAATGGATAATTATTTTTATTATGTGAAGTAATGACTTTTAAATTGAAATGTAATTTTAAAGTGATTTGGGAAATACTTTTTGAAATTATAAATTGTAATGGCTCTTAATGAATGTTGTTGTTATGGAATTAAAAAACACTCATATGGGTGGCATTTAATAACTATGAAAACACTTGTATGGGTACTCTATGATAACTATGAAAATATTTGTATGGGTGGTCTATGATAAATATGAAAACACTCATATGGGTGGTCTGTGATAACTATAAAAACACCCATATGCGTAGTCTGTGATACTCTAAAGAAAACTCCACTTTGGGGACATCTGTGATACTCTAAAGAAAACTACCATATGTGTGGTCTATGATAACTCAGCAAAACTACCTTATAGGTGATCATAATACAATGGTTGGAATTGTCATATCTACATGGTCAAATACATCTATTACTATCCAAATTTTGTGGGTTCAACCTTATGTGTCACTATGGCACTTGAGTTCAAGGTTTTATTATTTACCACATTTTTTTAATTAATTTAAATTTTAAATTATAGTACTACTTCATGAACTTATATTGACTAGTTATTTATGGATATTTTTTTTGGTGGTATACTTAGTTATACACACACCCTCCTCAGGTCTCCATTTCCATTGGTTACCCAAGCAGATATCACTATTTCTTCGTAGTAACAAGTTTGGTAAAAAAATCCATTACATGATGATTTGTCTGACATGCTAGGATAATGTATGGGTGATGGAACCGAAATAGAATTGAGAATATTTTCAGAGGATATTTTAGACTCAATTTTATTTATTTATTTTGTTCCTTTTTTATATGATCTACATAGGGAGTCCACTTACATATTTATGGAATATACCATATTTTATAGCATCAAATGTGTTTTTTATTTATCTAAACTTACCTTATTATGAAATTTTATGATTTGATTTAAATGATTATTTATTATTACTAATTATTTTGTTACTCTGACTATAATGAATTTTCTCCCCATGTAAACCTCACAGATCCTCACCCCTAGTTGGTAGCCTCTAGTGCACAGGGAGGCATGCTTCATGTCATGTGGTCCCACTAATCTGTGGCATTTATTGAGCAGATTCTAGTTCAGGTCATTACAATGTGGTATAAGAAGTGTCATATTTTCTATTTGTGAATGGTATATAGGTTAATAGGAAGAGTCTAGGATTGGTAATGATATTTTACCTAGGAGTAACTAACCCATGGATGGGGGAAAACCCATGTTTCTAGTGGTGGAACTGTTTTTTTTATAAATTATTTTTTTACAATAGTATATGGTTTTCAACTTGTGTGAGACACTCGATTTATAATGTTACTAGTTTATAAAATTTCCACACATCGCTACTATAGCATGGCACACATGTTCAATCATTATTTTAGGAATGTAGGGATTTATATGAAATGTATCATGCTAAGGACATTGGATTTATATGTCAAACACATGATACTTATGATTTATATTAGTGAGTGATTTTATCTATCTGATATATATCTTATTGTGATTTATAACCCTCTATTTATAAAATTGGGGATAGATATTTAAAGTGTTCATGGAATATTATATTTTTTCCCATAAAAGACTTTGTTGACATCTTCCTTGGATAATTTTGAGGTGATCTGTAAATTTAAATTCATATCTAAATGGATTTGTAAATTATTTTTTGGTTAAATAAAATTCTAATAAAATATATAATTGGTGTTTTTTATCTTAACTTTTGAATATAATATTATTTATATGTTCCATGGAATGTGATACTTGATAAATAATTGGAGGAGATTGTAAGGGTTAAAAATGATAACCTTATGAATCATGATAAATTTAGAATGTGAACTTTTGAAATGGTAAAATAATAAAAATGCGATTTTCTTAAATGAAGAAAACTTGAAACATAAATTTTTTTAATAGTCTTAAATATTAAAATTTTGAAGCCTATGAAATTATGATAATTTTACATGAGATTAAATGGGGTTCATAATATCTCCTAATTTATAACACTTATATTTTTCACTGTATAACAACATATTATCTATTAAACTTTTGATTAAAGTGAAAAAATGGATCATAAAAATTAAATGAATGTTATGAGTTAGATCCCTTTTTTTCATAGATTAACCTAGTAGATGGGTAGATTGGGATATTGGGAGTTCCCTTGTTATTTGATTCCTATTACAAAAGAAAAAGGGAAATGAGGTCTTAGAACTATTAACTCTTTCTATAGATTGTGATGGTATAGTTTATTTTGTATATGAATGACTTGAATTGGAAATCTAGGAACAAAGATAGGGAGAGAGTATGGGGTGTGAGACCTTTTTGGTTGTTGGTTGGATTAGAGAGTGAAAAGTCACCTGATGTGTCTTCAGTTGGGTTGTGATCATGATATGTGTGTTATATATTAATGTACCATAACATTTGTGACCCTTGTGGGTTTGTATCGGATGAAAGAGTAAAAGGATGGGTTGATCTTGAACTCAGGTAGGTGTAAGTCCCTGTAGAGGGTTCTTTGGTATGTTCTTCCCAATGATAATAAGTAAAAATATGGGTGTGTGAGACCCTTGAGCAAGTGATTGGTTTTGGCATGTTAGAAGTTGTGTGTTTTAAATGGGGGTTGGGGTGTTACCAATGGTTGGTGACATTTGTGAGGCTTGATATAAGGAACTAAGTGTCACAACCAAGTGTCTTTTATGATGTGACTCAGAATAGTGGTGATTTAGTGGGTATTAGTGGTTAAGGGTGACCCATGAGCGGGGTTAGCCAGATGTCATTTTTTCCTTAGATATATAAAACTTGATTAGATTCTTAGTAGTATGTAATTGTTTCATGGTAGGTAATATCAAGTTGATGATATATTTATGGACATGCCTTCAATTTGTATCAAGGAAGCACCCTATTTTCTTGTGTTTTAGTGTTGTGGTTGGTTTGATGGGAAATATCATCTCGATACCTAACTTTATTGATTTTTGGTGCAATTTCTATGTGATATTTGGTGTTGACCCTAGATGGATGGGTCAAGGGTAGTTGATCCGAGAAATATTCCTTTAGTTTTGGACCAATTTTTAGTTGATTAGTGATCAAGTGGTTTGTAATGTAATGGTTTGTTGCAAATATTAAAAAATAATACCAAGGGTACCCCAGTCTATATGAGATTCACATACAATGAATCATGCTCATATGATTGATTGAGAAGATGTTCCTCGATCGATAATGTACACCTCATTGGATCTTCAATAAAGTTCTATAATTAGTCATAGGGGGGATAGTGTGACACATATGTGTTGATGTGATAGAGGTAGAAGGTGTATTCTAGAGAAGGATAGTTCCATTGAGACATGTGATTAGGTGTTGGGAGTGAGAACCGATTAGTTTAAAATATAATCAAGGTGATGTGTGTCACATACATGTGAGGATTATTTTGTTTTAGATTGGAAAAATGGGAGGTGTGAGTTTTCATTGAGAATTGTTCAGACCCTAAGAGAATCTTGAGTGGTATAATATTGATAGTTCTATGATGAAATTTAGTTCCACAATACCTTGTACATTGTCTTCCATCCATGGTGGGTCTAGTTTATGAGTTCCTCCCATATAAAGTTGACCAAAAAGTTAATCATAACATTATGATTAGATCAACATGTTATGGAACATTTGAGATGTATTGAATGTGATTATAGTTTTAGGTTTTGGGGGATTTTTTAAATTATTTCTTAGATAGACTGACACACATATTTTTATGATTGATCTAGTCGAGTTAGATCTTGAAAACTGGTATAAGTAAAGTGGTGTGGTGGGGAGTGTACCATTTTCTATTTAGGGTTATTACCCTCATTAGTAATGGTAATCTCGAAAATGTTGAGAATGAAATTATATGAACTTTTAATAGATAGTAATAATGTTTTTTTACATTCAGGTATGAATAGAATGGACAAATCCCATCATTATGTTTGGTGACGAGAAGGATAGGGGCCATAGAGATAATAATTTTGATCTAGTGCAGCAATGATATGAAAAAATTTATAGTGGGGAGTGTTAAATTTGTCATAGGTGAAAGACCCTCACATTAAAAGGTTCATGGATGCATAATAATGGAGGGTAAGCATTTGTGATGGAAATTTGATGTCATTGTGGTGAATTTAATACATCTGGTTTTTCCTTTCCATGCTAGTTATATTTTTAGTTTTGATTACTAAAGTGATAATGGATGTTATATTTAGGATTGGAATTGATATAATGTAATTTTGTGGGATCCTTGTTCTTGTTTCTTTAGTGATTACATATATCCTAACAGCTAATTTAAACAGTTTTCAATACAACCATTGAATTAAATTGATATACAGGTTCTAAATTTGATGGTTGTATCAAACAATCATGTTGAGGCTTCATGATTAGGTAGTTTATAGGGCTTAATGGTAGATGTTAATCATTTTTATAATAATTCAGATAGTGGAAATTCATGTAAGATACCATAGGCATAGTTCAAGGGTCTGATTGGGATTTTTGGGAAAATACAATGTGTTTAGTCCCAATTCATGGGACGTTAACTTATTAATTGTTAGTTCAAAGTTGGGAATGGTTGTGATTAATCAGTGTATGTTAGTAAGGCCTTATAAATTTGAGAAGGCCATGAGATGTGGGGTAGCATGGTTTTCTTGGGTTGAGTGTAGTTTTGGCATAACCATATCTAGTGGGATGTATGTAATTGTCCCATGAATCAAGAATAAATGATTCTTGGGAGTAGATCTTAGGGAAGATCTATTTTATAGAGGGGAGGTTATAAGATATTGATCTATACCTGAGGTTCACTTCTTTTTAAATTTGGTTGAACCAAAATCAAAACTGCTTATTTGGGTATGTTTTGGGTGTGGGACATGTTAAAAGAGTGAACCATCGGCTCGAGAGAAGGTGTTGAGATAGAATCATGTTATTGTAATACGACTAGCTAGTGGATCTAGGTCCACTAGCTAGCCAGTGGAAAAACCAGTATCCCAAAAGGGCTACGGGGCTCACTGACTAGTTAGTGGGAACCCAATAGCTAGTCGGTAAGCTTCTGGTTGGTTTTTCTTAATAGATAATATTTTAACTTCTTATCCCCTAATCCCCAAAAAACCACTTTCCCAATTTTCCTTACTATATCAGTGAGGATATCCCCTCATTGTGAACACATACCCTCTTCTATCTTATATGGTGGTTATCTCTCAACCTTATACCATTTTTTCTTCCATTTAGTGTGATTGAGAACGAGAGTTAAGGTTATGAGTCCTCTTTTCTCCCTTCTCTATTTATTTTTCTTCTAAATTATCTCTCACCATGATTGTATAATATGAATTATTATTAGGTATTTTATCTACTTTCTCAATCTCTTCTATTTTAGGCCAAACCAGAGGCTGATATTAGAAGAGTATACTTCTCTAAGGATAAGTTAGGTGGTCCTTAAATTTGACACGTAGTCTCACTTTGTTTTTTAAGTGATTCATGTGAATTCACGTTGGATTTTCCAAGTCTAACCCTAATTTAAATAATTAAATAAATAATTTTTTCTTTAGTTAAATACTCATATTAATATATTAATGGTATTTCATAGATGGTGATCCCAAGAGGATTAATTTGTTCGGAGACTATCCATGAATCAGTTGTTCTCGTTAGAAAATCAAAATAGTTTAATAAGAAATGGAAATGGGGATGTGGGATGTTTAAGTCATCCGTTGGTAAATCATATTCTATATAGAAGGGTTAATGGATGTTATTATATGAATTAAATACTTAAAAGATGAAATGATAAGTTATGTTAGGATGATTTAAATTGTTGTATAGAGTTAAATGGTTTCTAATTCTAGAATATCCTTTTATAAAATAAAATTGGGAGACCACAAATTAGTATTATTATGGTAATTTTTAAACCATGGTTTATGAAATTGATAATGATTATTAGGATTTGAATTAGTGAATTGTAAATTTAAGTGGAATTGTAATATGAATTAGGGAATTTTTTTTTGAAATGGTAAATTTAAATGGTTCTTTATGAATGTTTTTTGGGTAATTGGAAAACATCCATATGTATAGTCCATGAAAAAAATGAAAACTCTCATATGGGTGGTCAGTGATAACTATAAAAATAGATACATAGATGGTTCATAATACTCTAAATAAAAATTCACTTTAGGGAGGTCTGTGATACTCTACATAAAACACAATTATGGTTGTTCTATGATAACATAATAAAACCTCCTTTAGAGAGGTTTTGATAATATCATTGGCACAGTCATCATTAAATTCTTAGATACATATAGAAATAACCAAAGGAAGTGGTTCTGACCTTTTATGCCATCATGGATCCCAGGTTTGGAGGATTATTATTTTAAAAAATAGTAATTTAAATTATTAATAATAGTGCTACTAAATGGATTTTATATTGACTGGTTATTTAAGAACACCATTGGTGGAAGACTACTGAGTTTTAATCACACCCTATTAAATTCCCCATGAGACTTGGGTACCTACATAGATATCACTATTTGGTTTTAGGTACTAGTTTGGGAAAAATTCTCATTATACGATCATTTTTTTATAATTGTACAATAGAGTGTAGACAATGAGATCTAGAAACACTGGGTACCAATTTGGGTGAAGATTTTAGACACAATATTATTTTTTATTTTTTAGTTCCTTTTTTGTATGATCAACCCATGGATGATTATTTCTGCTATATATGGCATGTACCATCTTTTATATAATTTGAAGTGTTTATTTGTCTATAGAAACTTTCTTAATTGTGATGTTATATAATTTGATTTATAAAATTGTTTATTATTCCTATTATTGTTTTTATTACTCTCTATGGAGGGCATAATATCTCCAAGGTAACCTCATAGAGCCTTGATGCTAGTCGGAAACCTATGTTGTATAGGGAGGCATATTTGAGGTCATGTGGTGCCACTTGTCTGGGAAATTGATTGAGTGTCTTTCAGAAATGAATGTTACATCTTCAATCTCTTAAAAACATCTCAAAATTTATTAAAATTATTTTTAGAATTAATAAAATAATTCCAACCTCATTCTAGAATATATTAGAGGTATTGTAGCATATAAAATACTCAATATTAAAGTATTATTACAAACTCCTTGGAAACTAATGTGTCATTATTTTTTAATTAATTATAATATATATAAATTCAATAATTCTCTACATCATCATTCATACAGATTGTTTATGTTTTATAGTAGAAGTATTGTGTCCAACATTAGTTGGTTCCTTCTTATCTTCTCTTATCTGTTCTACTTCAGAACTGATAGTTTATAGTAGGGCTTCTATGAGTTATGGAATATGTATTTGACATGAATATCTAATAAAAATAAGTCATATATCAAAAAAAACTCCCCCTTATCATTGAATTGATATTTGATAGAAAATAAAACCATTGGATACAAAAAACTCCCCCTTTATGTTTTTTTATAAAAATACATATCATATTAATTCAATGATTTTCTCTCTCGCATTTGACAATAAGTGAAAAGGGTAAGATAATATTATCATTTTTAAAATAAAAGGGTTCATGTTTCAATTTATTCTCTCCCTTTCACATTTTTTACCACTAAGTTACCACATAAAGTTAAAGAAAATTTTCTTCTCTATGTTCCTCTCTCTCTTGTGATTTCCATCTAGGAGATTTTCAATAAAAAATTCTTACTCAAATAACTCATTCAATCTCTATGGGATTTTAGATATTAATTGTTGGTACCACTTATAATATATAATGAAAACGTATTGTGGGAAAAAAATTAGTAATAATCATAGTGTACCAATTGAAATTGATTCAAATAACTTTATAAAAATATAGAATCATCTGAAATCAAATTGGCATCACATTTCCCTTAGCAATGTTCCATAAACAAATAAACTCAAAGTCTATAAGTGCTAGATATTTGTAGAAAACAAGAGTAAAATGTTAGAAATTATTACTATCAATATTATCACCACATGTGATACCAGTTAGTGACATTAAAATGTTTTGGTTTTGAATATATATATTTTCTAAAAAGAATACGAACTTTCACTCACTTGAACTCACATATCAAAACATTTAAAATTTTAGGTCTTCCCACTTGTTTATACAATCAATACCCATTTTAAAAATCATTTTATCTATGTTAAAACAATTATGTAATAATTAAATCATACCTCATTATTTTAAATTTAAAGGGGATATCTCAATTCTATATTTAAATATAATTTTATAAAAAAATTACAGCATTCTCTCTGTTTATATTTACCCTTAAGGGATGCCATCCAACCTTCATCCCTTAAATTCCAAGTATTAGAAAACATTTACAACAGTATTGATAATAGTTTGGATGATCAAATAGATTCTCAATTTTATAAATAGTGTTAAGAAATATTTTTTAACCTAGATACTCCTTTTAATAAAGGTATTAAATGTTTTTAACTCTAGGGTAATCATCCCATTTAGTTTTTGAATTATTTTTTCTTAATAGATAGGATAGGTTCTCTACATGGGAAACAATATATGTTTGATTGGTTTCAGTATCATATAATTTTCTAACCAATTCCAACTATTAAATCTATATTATTGGGATATCATTTATCCCATGAACATACTTCCTCTTCTTTGTGGACTTCTTATTTATAGTATCAATTTTATAACTTTATCACAGTGATGTATTAACATTTTCTTTAAGAAAATTAATTTTTTTTGGTTGCCATATAATAAATTTCAAGGAAATATATATATCCTTCTTAAACCATAAACACAAATCAATATTATCTTTTATGTTTCCCATTATGGGAATATTCTCAAAATCTTCACATGGAGTGGCAAAAATAATGTCGATATAACTATATTTTTCTTGGAATGAATCTCTTTTTGTTTTCAGATTTCTGATTTCTTTACTAATATTCATGGTCACTTTATAATGATACATGATGTGGACTCTCTAACCAAAAGAGAAAATTTTAATTCTATTTGGATTGACATCCTTCTTAGTCATCTTCATTTTCTTCTTAAGAGTGTCTTGTTGAACAATCTTCTTTTATGATTTTTCTCCTAAAGCAAACTCACTCACATGATTTATCTACTTTCCATTCTATGATAGTTTTCTCTTTTAATTAGTAATTGGATGATTCATATTAGGTTACTACCATAATTAATTATAATTATAGACACCTATGTTTCACATTTCATAAAATTTTATTAGGGATTCAAATATATTACTTATGGATAGATTCGTCTTCATCTGTGTTCCCTTCTTCACTATAGCAGGTTGTCTCCTTTCATAAAAATTACTCCCCCTTGAACTAGGGATTATCTAAATACAAATACAAATATATTATTCCAAAAATCCATATCCATATGTCCAAACATCTATAAACACCAACGTATAACAACTAATCTTGATTTTTTATTTATAGGTGTAGTTTGTCTGGATTTTCTTGGTTTCCAATTGTAGGCTAGAACCTCAAATTTTTTAGATCATTTTAGGATTAAATTTTTCTTATGTATGATCAATTATAACCTTTAAATTTTGATTAACATTCCAGTATTTTTATAATTATAATAGTTTATAGATTTTTATTTCAAATCTGTACAACCATTTATGAAAAATTTAGAACAAATAGGAAATGTGTTGCATTTTCCCTAGAGCTAGCAGTGGATGTTTCTCCACATGATATCAGGAACACATTTACACTATTATAAAACTTTTTTAATAAATGAGTAAATTTTTATGTTTATGTTTATGTACTTATATTCATAGTTAGTTGGTAAAAAATGTATTTTAATTATTTAATATTTTTCTATTTGATTTTAAATTCTAAACATTCTAGGTTGAGGGTGTTCTTTTAATCTTAAAATTACCTCAACCAATATTTTTTTCATCATTAAGATTTTGAATTTTATCCTCATTAATCTTACTTATATAAAGCATAGAGTTATCTAGATCCTTTACTCTCTTGATTTTAACTTCCAGTTGATCATTTCTAACATTCCATTGAGACTTATGAAACTTTCATAATGCATTGATCAGTTATATAAAAACTTTATAAAATAATTCATTATCACATAAAGAGCACTGAAATTATTCATCAACTGAAGAAAATATTTCATTTTAAAGTTTTATAGATTATTCCTAATATTTTACTAGCTTTTTGATAGTGTAGTAGGAACTTAGCTTCTTCGACAGTGCTCCCTCTATTACATCGGACTCTTTTTCTAGTTGTGAATTTTCATCAATCAATCCCATGGTATATAATAAATTGTATAAAATAAATTTTTTGGGGAACTTTTTTGAGTGATCCTTAACTTTTAAAAAATCACAAAATGACTCATTAAACTTATATTCTTCATATCTTTATCTTGCTTCACTAGTGAACTAAAAATCAATAGATTTTGTAAATAAATTCACACCACTTTGATTACCTTTAACTAATGGTGTTTCCTCTTCCTCTTTTAAAAAATTTGTTTTCTTTATTCCTCTATCCTATATATATTTCTCAAAGTATTTATTGATACCTCTAATTATATTTGGGCAACATTGGGAGTATATTTTTCTATTTGAGGTGCTTCTTCAAATATATAAAATCCCCACTTTAAATGTATACAATAAAAACACATATTCTATGATTCTAATTATTATGTCTTAGTGAACTGTGAAAACACACCTGAGAGGGGGTGAATCAAGTGTTGTAAAATTATTTTTTCCAAAAACCCAATAATATTTTTACCTCAACCCCTTTGGTATTTGAACCCATGCTTCTGGTTAAAGTGTATATGGATATTGTAATCCATTACTCGGTAGCCAAAAACAACATGTAATGCATGTATGTGATCAAAGATCAGTATGAATTATATTTACAAGGTTTAGAACAGATGTTGGAAAACTACTCCTTATCATTTCAACTCTCATCGAGTCACAAGTTCTCCACTATAATTGAATCTCTAATAACAATAGGTGTCCAGGGGTCCTCCTAAAACCAATTTCACAAAATATTACATATGTGTGGTTAACTATATTAAGAAAGAAAATTGGTATACTCCTACATGTTCTTTATAGTTGTATTCCACAAGTTCCTCATCAAATTAATTATCTTGAAGTATATTTTCTCACTGTATTGGGTGAATTTTTTACCAATAACATCATATTATCTTCCTCACCTTATAAAAACTCTAACTGCTAATATGAAATAAAATAAACCACATATAACTCATCCTAGGAAACTTTATATTGCTACTAATTATTCATAGAGTCATCACAGAAAACATTTCTCAAATATGATATGGATATCTTCTTACTTTTTGGAACCTTCTTCGAGACCCATCAAGTTTCATTAGTTTGGTTATCTTTTTCTTCTTTTCAACTAGTTGTAGCGGCTTCCTCCTTCTTCTTTAAGAGAAATTTTCTTCTCAGATTCTCTCTCATATTCTCTTATACACAATACAATAATAGTTTCTAAAATTTTTAAATAGATGTATATACATTATGTCTCTTATCTTCCACAGATCAACAACACTCATGTGAAAAGTAAACTCATTAAATTTTTTCTTTCTTTTACAAATACTATAAATAGAATATTAAGTATACAAAATATTTGTCATTGTAAATTTACCACAATAGAATACCCACTTTCAATTCCCATGTATTCCTCTATTTTAATTTTTCCACACATAGAGTATTTCAAGAATACTCCCAATTAAATGATTCTCACTTTTAAACATAATTGAATAAAAATTCTTTTATTCTTCTCTAGGACATTATTCTTATTATACATCTTCTAAAAATATCACTGAAATAATTTGCACTCTAAAAATATCTTTTTATATATACAATGTACCTATAAAACATATTTTTTGATGTTTAACTCATATTTTTAATTCTATATTTCTTAAATATGTAATATTTCTCACTTCTTAGGCTTTGAAAAATTCTCAACCTTCCATTCTAGTTCTTCTCAATCTTCACTCAGAAAATATCTGATTACAATGATATGGTATTTAATAAAAATTAAATTAATATTTTGGTGAAATAATATATGTATTATTCTGGAAAACATGATAAATTCATTTTATTCATAAAATAATAAATATAGTGGAAATCATCCTTCTACATTCTTCATAAAAATAAATAAACACATCTTTAATAAGACTCTTGATATTATGAACTCAAAAGAATAGTTCTATAATTATCATATATGATTTCTTTAAAAACTAAAAATTGTAGAAACTAAACTTTTCACTTAAAAATTTCTATATGATAATTATTTAGCTCCTTATATGTAAGATATTTTTACCCACTTTAAAATATTTCTTATCTCTCTTTTAATGTCTCTCTTTTCTTAGGTGTGTTTTTAGGATTATAATGATTGAGATCCTTTTCAAGGGGAAATGAACTAAAGTTATAGGATATAAATTTTTTGGAATTAATAGAGTATATGTATCAACAAGTAAAATTATTAAGAGTTTTTCATTCAAAATTTGTACAGTTTTTATTCTAGTTGGCATATTCTTATCTTGAATGTTTTACATAATGTGAAACCTTTGTCAGGAAGATATCAGGAATTGTTTCAAGGAATGAAAGGTTTACTCACCATGAATCGGGTTTATTTAATGAAATGGTCGATTTATGGATTTTTAATATAAGGGAACACATTTTATAATGTCCTTTTTCTAATTGAAAAATTCACATTGTGAAACGGTTTCATGCCATGAATGTTTTGGGATTACTTATTTTTAGGGAGTTGAATGGGTGATTAATTTTTCATTTGAAATGAAAATTTTCCCTTAAAACCGTGTATATCTATTAAGATATTTTGGGGATCTCCACTCCTTCTATATCATCTTGTTCAGCAATTGATCATCTTGTTCAGCAATTTATCTTCATTACAGTTGTGGTGAATCTCTCTAGGTAATAGATCCTTATGCTTATTCATTTTCATTGATCATGGTAGCACATTTTCACTAAATTTGTAGATCCTTAAGTTTGTGATGATAATATTTTTTATCCTTCCTAGATGTATTTCATTATCTTCCTTTGAAATTTGGACCTTGTATTTGTTGTGGTACGATGAGAGTGTTCTTTGAGGTAAGTTGTGATTTATCCACTCCACCAATAATTTTTCTTATTAAATTGATTCTAAGACATGAGGATTGATTATAGGGGATCCATGGTTGTCTTTTCATTCCACGATTTTGTTGGATATCATTGTGGGAATGTATGACCCTAGTTTGAGGTAGTCGGTTCCATCTCTGGCATATATTGGATGAACTGTATTACTTTGATTTTTATAAATCATTTTATAAATGAATTGGAATGATCGAATATTTTTTTGGGAAAATCAGTTCTGGAGAAAAGAATGTTTTCCCATTATTTTGGTAAAGGAAAAGGAATTTTTGAATAATTTTGAAATGGATTTATGAAATGTTTCTTAAATTATGTTTTTTTAAATGTTTGGGATAATATAGTAGATGGGAGGCCTTGGGTACTTAAGTGGAAGGTTTATTAATGGCTCTTGTCCATTGATACTATTGGAGGGTTCACTCATGGGGTGTTCCTTTTCCCCCTAAATCCATTTTTCTAGGGAATTTTTAGACTTTTTTGGGAGGTTCACTTTTTGATTGTTACATTGTTCTCAGTATTCAATGCATATGTCTATAGACATAATGTGTGTTTCTTTCTATGTTTGGGTATGGGTGTCTTTTCTAAACTAACATGTTATAATCCTTGGTGTGATGTTACTTATGCTTTGGTTTGTACCAAATTTTATATCATATGTGATATAGGTTTGATTTAACTGTTTGATGTATATAAAATTATTTGAAATTATTTTACCTGGATTATTTAGAACTTTGGGAAAATGGGAGAAATGTTTTACCATGATTTTGATATAAATTTTTTAAAATATTTAACACACATTATTTTATTTAAAGTTGAGAATGTTTGAATTTTTTTATAATGAATTGATATAAAAAACCTGGGTAGGATACTACTAAGACTGTTTAGCTCACACAGTATGCACCCCTTCAGTTGTGTGTAGACCTTCTTATGTATTTTGATGCAGGGAATGAGAAGGTGTTGTAGTGAGGAAATGATGTTTCTATAAATTGTATCTGGGTAGCCGGTGGTGTGATGGTGGGAGTTTTTTCATGATGACACATGGAGTAGTTTTTTTGGTTCTTGTTTTCCTATACTACTGGACTTGTATCTTGTAGATTGATTAGCTTATTTTGAGATGTATTTCTTCTATTATTTCCTTTTTTAGATGACATATATTTATTGATTACTATTCTATTGTTTCTTCCTATCATGTATATATATATATATATGTCATCATGTTTTCTTTAGGTTGGTTAAAATCATTCCCTTTGGTTATTTTTTATTCCTCGGTCCTAGTCGATAGCCCATGGGGATCAGGAATGCCCTTTGAGTATGTGATAGTTTAGGACAGGTACCATTTTGAGCTCGTGTCTGGGTTAGGTTCATAACTGTTTGCTATCAGAGATAGGGTAGGTTTTTCATGGTTTTGTGATGTTATTAGACTGGAGATATAATTTTTGGGACTTGATACGTGGATTGTAGTGAGTGTCTGTCTAGATCTTTTCATGAATAGATTCAAGTAACCATAAATGTTGAGATGTGTGTCCCCTATTTCAAGTTCTTCATCTTAATCTCAGTTTTTTCTTACTTTTTTCTAGTTTACACTTATATTTTCTTGTTTTAAAATCATTTTTTTCTTTTTTGGTGTGCATTAGTATACCTATGAGATATCTTACACAAGTTACTTTAGAGGGAGTAGCGAATTCACCTCAAGGGAATTCACCTCAACATTAAAATCTTATTGTGTAAATCATGTGATAAATTATTTTTGTAAACAAAAATATACTGCAAGTTGAGAAAGTTGTTGTTGATGTATAGCCAGGAGCTAGAGGGGAAAGGTATAGATCATGGGAGTTCTTACATGAGAACCCACTATCTTTTAGAAGTATGAAATAAAATCAAGAGGTGGAGGAAAATATTGACAAGATTTGTTATATCTTTAAATTATTGCATACACCTGAGAATATCAAGGTGATGTTCACAGTGTTTAGACTTTAGGGTCTTAATACATGGTTATAGGATTCCATGTTATAGGAATATAAATGTATAGGCTTTGAGTGGAAGGGTTTCAGGACTCTATTTTTTATAAATTTTTTTCTAGAGTCATTAATGATGATGATGTCTCTAGAGTTCCTCTCCTTCCATTAGGGTAGGAATTTGGTGTCGGTGTACACCAATTGGTTTATAAAGATTGTTTGTTTTTCTATAAAGGTAGTAAAGAATGACCAGATAAAGGATCAAATGAACCTACAAGGTTTTCAATTGAATATCATATCATAGTTATTTATGATGAATATTTTGACCTATGTAGATATAGTAAACATGTAATTGATGGAAGAGATGGATATGGCAGAAAAGTTTAGTCATTCTACCCCTTCTTTTCCATACAATAGTAGCTTCAGTGGTGCGTTGGGGAGGAATATAAAGTGACATGATCATCGTAGGATTCATGGGGATGGTTCTTAATATAATTCCTCATATGCACCTTCATTATCATCGAGTCGTGTTCTCCGGAACTACTTTCAGAGTGGTAAGGTTGTGTACACCTAGAAATATTCTTCTACATCTGTCAATAGTTGTAATAGTTTTACGCACTATGGTCATCTTCATCATTTCCTTCAGGATATGTTTATACCATATTATGGTTAAAGATTTTCAACTCTCAAGGATACTATGATTTTCTCAAATGCTTCAAATACTATATGTATCGATCCACAGGCCTTAGGAGTGAATAACCATCGTGTAGTTGACGAGTTTTTGGTAGAGTTATATGCAATTCTAGTGATAATGAAAGGTACCATCTTCATTGAATCATCAGTAGTGACTGATTTATTTGATACAGTTGTTTCCCACTCATTTATATCTATAATTTTTTTATATGATTAAACTACAAATGGGACACATTTCTTTGATATGGATTCAGAGAAACCTATTATAAAGAGGAAATATTAGGGTTTCAGATTCATTTTGTTCACTTTCAATTATTGATATGCTTTTAGTCTTGTATTACCTCATTTACGATCTAGATCTGTTTGATTTCATAATAATTTTGGATTGGATTATTTCTCTCTATAATGAGATTTATTATTATCATTAGCATGTTTTATTATTTATTATTGATTGGAGATCTAAGGTTTTTCAGTGATAGTGGGATCCATGGTCAGGTTGTGTGGGACCCCCTCACCCAAATCTATAGTGTTTTTTGTCTACAATAGTAGTTGGTATTGATGATTTTTCATCTGTTTTTGATCATCCCACTGTTGATTTGGATTTTCTTGACATTTTATAGATTATTTCTATGGTCTTTCTCTAGTGATAGAGGTAGATTTTGCGATTGATATGGTGCTAGGTACATATCTGATTTCCATATCCTCATATCATATGGACCTAGTGTAGTTGAGAGAGTTAAAGATTTAGTTGGAAGATATGATGGTGAAATGTTTTCCCTCTAGTGTTTCACCTTGGGAATCCCCTATGATCTTTACCAAGAAGTAAAATGGTTCACTCCAATTGTGTGTGTACAATAGAAAGTTAAAATGAGTAACGGTTAAAAATAAGTATACTTTGCCTTATGTGGAAGATTTTTTGACCATCTAAAGGAGGTAAATTGGTTTTCAAATAACAGTCTTCAGTTAGGTTATCCTCATCTCATAGTTCATGAGTCTCATATGACAATGATGGATTTCAATAGAATTTATGTCCTTTAAGAATATCTTGTGATTTCACTTAGTTTAACTAACACTCTTATGGTTTTTATGGATTTGATGAATCAAATATTCAATGAGTATCTTGAAACTTTTTTGGTAGTGTTCATGGAAGATATTTTAATTTATTCAAGATCTGAGTGTGAGCATGAACACCATTTGACTTTGGTTATAGAAATCATAAGAAGGAACTATTTGTATGGAACAATTTCAAAATGAAATTTCTATAACCAATAAGTAAATTTATTGGGACACATGATTTCTAAGCATGGATTATCAATTTATCCTAAGAATGAGAAGGTTTTCATATCATGGTAAGAACCATAGAACATCTTTGAGATTAAGATATTCCTTGGCCTTGTTGAATACTATCGATGGATCATCAAGGATTTATAAAATTTGGCATAACATTTGACTAATATATCTAATAAAGGTGATAAATTAATATGATATTTAAAGTATTATTCTTTTTTCAATGAGTTGAAATGACTCCTGACATTTGCTTCTATTATAATCTAACCTGAGCCCACTAAGGGGTATCTGGTTATCTATGATACTTCTAGTGCTAGTTTGGGTTAAATGATTATGTATTATTATTATATGGTGGATTATATCTCTCACTATCTTTGAAAACATAATAATAATTACCCCACTCATGTTTTTGATCTTTTTTAAGTTATTCATGAGCTTAAATGTTGGAGGGATTATCGTTTTGGGGAGAGATTCCAAATATTTTTTGACCATAAGTGTCTAACTTATATATTTTCAAATAAATACTTGAATCCCAACCATAGGTGGTGGGTTGAATACTTTTTGGAATTTTAATTTGATATTTCATACACCTTGGGGAAGGGGAATGTCATTGTAGATTCTCTTAGTATGAAGATATTTTCATAGGTTTTTCTAGAAACGAAGGAAGACTGTAACCATTTGGGATTCTTTTATTAGTTTCGCATAGAAGATTAGGAGGACATTTAAGGTATGATTATGACCAGTTTTCATTTATAATTATCTCTCCTTGAGTTTATTCTATAGGTTCAGTATAACGATGATGAATTTATAGGAATTCAAGAAATCCTATATGGTGGGGAGACCTTTTAGGTTAGTCTCTCTATTAAGAAGGTATTATATGTTTTGGGGATCAGTTTGTAATCCTAGAATATATGAGGAGCTCACTTTTTTTAATATAATAGTTCTTTATGATCCATTAATCTAGACACTAAAAACATGTATTATGACATGATATGGTGATTATAACGGTTGGGTAGGATGTGGGACAGTGTAGATTATTTTTACTACTTTTACATCTGCCAAAAGAAAAAGGAAAAGCATTGAAAACCTTATAGGTTGCTCCATCCTCTTCCAATGCCAATTTAAAAATGGGATGAGGTGTCTATAGACGTTAATATTTAATTACCATGGACTCCATGAGGGATAAATTCTATATGGGTGGTTATTGATTGGTTAAAAAAATTCATCTCACTTAATTCCGATCAGGGACACAACTAAATGATGAAGACCTGGGTAAGATTTATGTATAGTAGATTATGAGGTTGTATAGGGTTATATCTACCATTATTTCAGATAGGGGTCCTAGCTTTACCTCATGAATCAATAAGAGTCTTTTGAAGGAGATGGTTCTCAGGTTAGTTTGAGTACATCTTACCATATAAAGATAGATAGTTAGACAGATTGAGCTATTTAGATCCTACAGGATATGCTCCATGTTTACATCTTTAATTTTGGTGGATCATGGGATATACATCATTGATTGGTTGATTTATTTTATAACAATAGTTATTATTCCTTGATAATAATGGGACCTTTAAAGGATTTTTATGATCACCCATGCATGTCACCCATTTTTTAAGAAGAGGTTGGAGAGGCCTTGTTTGTAGGACTAAGTATCGTTTAGGAGACGTTGGTGAGGATTCATGATATATATCGATATCAGGTTATATTATAGAGTTAGCAGAGATTTTATGTGGATCATCAAAATTTTCCTTTGGTGTTTTTCATTGGTGAATGGTTTTTTTTATTGTTTCTCTTTAGTTGGGTCACCATCATCTTGGAAAATAGTGGAAAATGTATCCA
Source organism: Viscum album (assembly GCA_963277665.1). Classification (NCBI taxonomy): domain Eukaryota; kingdom Viridiplantae; phylum Streptophyta; class Magnoliopsida; order Santalales; family Viscaceae; genus Viscum; species Viscum album. The sequence continues at coordinate 1,621,286,583 of OY728125.1, forward strand.
AGATATGTTAGCCCATTTTAAATCAATGAGCATCTTGGGAAAGTTTCTTATCGGTTGGTATTTCCAATTTATTTGATTGGATTTCATGATTTATTCTATATATATTAGCTTAGAAAGTACTATCCTAGCCCCTCTCATATTTTGAGTTAGGAAGAGATAGATTAAGAGCTAGATGTTTTTTTTTGGAGCATAAAGTGGGGATCTTTGGGAAGTCAATTTAATTAGTCATAGTTTTATGGTGAAATAGATCAAACTCTCACTAGACTTGGGAGTGTGAGTCATTAATCAAGTAGTAGTGGCCTTACCTTATTTTGGACATAATTATTCAACATGAATTAATTAGGATGAAAAGTATTATGGTGTGGAGTTTTTAAAATAGCATTACCCACTTTAAGGTATTTATCATCTCTCTTTTTGTTTCCCACTTTATTTGGGTGAATTTAGGGGCTTCTGATGCTAGAGATCCTTTTTGGGGGAAATTGAACTACAGTTTGAGGATATATGTTTGTTGGAATTAATGGATATTGAGTATAAACATATAAAATTATTAATAGGTTTTCTTTTAGAATATAGTATATTTTCTTTCTACTGGACTCTTTCATGTCATTAAAGGTTTACATGATGTTAAACATTTTTTGGGTATATTTCATGAATTAGTTCAAGGAATGAAATGTTAAATTGACATGAATTGGGATAACATAAAAAATGGTCAAATTATATATCTTTAACTTGAGGGGATGTGTTTTATAGTTTATTTTGTGAATTAAAAAATTCACAACATGAAATAGTTTCACATCATGAATATTTCGAGATTATCTATTTTTATAGCATTTTACAGATGACTAATTTTTCATTTGGAGTGTAGATTCTCTCTTGATACCTCTGATCTATCCCAGGTGATTTTGGGGTTCTTCTCTCCTTTTGAATCATTTTGTTTAGTGAATTATCTTCATTGTGGTTTAGGTGCATCCCTCTAGGTAAGAGAACCTTCTACTTCTTCATTATCGTTAATTACAGTGGAGTCATTTCACTACATTTATAGATACTTTAATTTGTGATTATAATATTATTGATCATTTCTATATTTTTTTCTGTGATCTCACTTCATAGGAAAACCCTTTTGTTTTTTATGGTGTGGTATGAGTGTTCTTTGAGGTATGCTGTGATTTTTCCTCTCCACCAACCATTTTTCATGTTTAATTGATTCGAAGATGTGAGGATGGAATATAGGGCCTTTGTTATTTTATTTTAATTATCTTGTGTTGATGGATCCTGTTGTGGGAAGGTGTGAACAAATTTGGAGTTATGTGGTTCAGTCTCTATCCTATGTTGGATAAATTGTATTTATCTAGTTGTTATAATAAAATTTATTAATGAGATGGTGTGATTGAATTGTGTGCGTGAAAATGAGTTTTTGAGAAAATATGGTCCTCCCATTATTTCAGTAAAATAAATTGAATTTTCAAATCACTGTGAAAAGGATTAATGAAATGGATTTCGAGGCATGGTTTTGATAAAAATCGTTCAGAAAATGTGGCAGATGGGAAGCCTTAGGTACTTAGGTGGAAGGTGTAGTAATAGGCCTCGTCTGTTGACATTGTTGGGTGTTTCAAACATGGGGTGTTTCTATACTCCCTATGCTAGTTCTTCTAGGGTCTTGTTAGACACTATTGTGAGGTGTACTTCAATGGGGTGTTCCTATTCTCTCAAGATTTGATGAAATATATAGAGACTTGATGCGTATGATTTTCTATGTTTAGGTATTAATGTCCAAGATATCATGACCTATTGTAATCCTTATCATGGTGTTACATGTGATTTGGTTTTTATTGGATTTGATATGATATGTGATACATGCTTTGACATGACTGATTAGATGTATTTTAAATTCGTTAAAAAAATTTACTTAGATTATTTGGAACTTTGGGAAGAGGAGAAAATTATTTAACATGATTTTGATATGAAAACTATTTATCTATTTATCATTCATTTTTTTTAAATTCATCATGTTCGTATTTTTTATAGAGACGTGATATGGAACACCCGATTGGGATCTTATTGAGACTATTTAGCTAACACCATGTACACCCATTTGGTGATGCCTAGACCTTATTATGTAATTTGATGTAGGGAAAGTTAAGGCATCGCACTGAGGTGGAGAGGTTTTTGTACTTATGTTTTGGTATTGAGTGGTGATATTTTGGGGGTTTTCCCATGCTATCACATAGAATGGTTTTTTTTATTCTAGTTTTCCTTTTCTGTTGGACTTGTAACATGAAGATTCTTTCACTTTTGAGTTTACTCACTTCTAATGTTTCCTTTTTGATATGACATATATTTATTGATTACTATTAAATTATTTTTTCCCATAATGTTTGTGATATCTAATTTAGGTTGGGTGAAATCTTTCCATCTAGTTGTTGTCAATGCCTGGGTGCTAGTCACCAACCCGTAGGGATCGGGACCGCCCTCCAAGAATGTGATGGCTTGGGTCAAGTGCCAGTTTGAGAGGGTATCTCAGTCAGGTTAATCACATTGTAACCTTATGAAACAATTATATAGATTTTATTTTACCATTACATTACTTTCAGGATTTCTAAGTTAGCTTTACATGGGTCAAAGATTAACTATATGTGGTCACTCATTTCCACCAAATTCGGTATGATTTTCGTTAATATTCTTCCTTCCAGCCTTGAATATCAACTCCTTTGTTTTTTATACTTATATCACACAATTTTCCCAGTGTTTTTTATGTTTATACCATGATTAAATTGCTCTTAAATCATCCAAAAAAATTTAACTACATCAAATTTAAAATTTAGAAACCTTTTTTTATCTAGTAATTACTTCGAATTGTTTCAAAGTGTTAAAGTCTTATGTTAGGGAATTCAAAGGCTTACTCTCATCATGGATTATGATGAAAATTTACACTTAGTGGAAGGAGGATTACACTAAATCCATTATTATTAATCTAAATGTAATCTATGGTTAAATTCTTTCAATATATAATGACATTGCGGTTAGAGTCTTACAATAATCTCATTATCAATATTCAATGAACTATAAATTCATACGACATACACATAATCTATATGATTGAGTCTTATGGATGACAAAGAATTATGATCCAAAAAATTTATATGAGTAAATTCGATGTCTTATGATCACTGTAAAGTCCTACATTTAGCACCTGAAGAATTATGTTCATCGAGAAGTCATATGATCTAGTAGGAAAAGTCTTTCATTACGAACTTGGTCATATTTCAACAAACTCTAAAAATATACATTTCTATAAATGACTTCAAACTGACATCTTATGTCTTTATGGATTCTCTAATCTCCTAAAACAATCTCAAAACATCATCAAATAATTATTAAAATTATGAAAATAATTCCAACCTCCATTCATAACATGTGTGAGATGTTGTAGTATATGAAATACTCAATATTAGAGTATTATTATGAACTCTTCCTCCATCTGAAGTGTTATAATTCTATGCTTCATAAACATCCCATAAATACTAGTTTAATAGCTAATATTTCACATTTTATATTATCATGATATTTTAGGTATATAATTTTACATAAATAGGAAATCTATTACATTACATAGGGAACACTAACACACATTGTCCATTTTTACACAAAATAGTGTTCTCAAGTTAAAAGCCCATTTTCATTCATGACATACTCGATTCATTCAACACCAATTTCATTTATTAAAATAGAGATATAATTGTTGTTCCAAATCATCCTTATTCCCTTGTGAAAAACATTTGACAACATATGATGAGAATAAAATGCTTATTGAGGGATATAAAAAATAATAGAAACCCATTGGTGTAGTGAAAACATAAAAACCCAAGAAAACTTTTACCTTTTTCAAAATAAAACATTAAACATGTAAATAAAACATATCCACATTAAAAAATCAAATTTTTCATTAAAAAACCTTTGAAACCCTTTATAAAGCATAGGAAAGCCATAAAGTCATCATGATAAACATGCACTACTACAAAACAGGAATTTAATAGTGTTTTTATTTATCCACTCTAGAAAAAAGAACTGATAAATTACATCTTTATCAACACTAAAGAAACCACTGGTAAATTTAACCCTTTTTCAGAAATTTTTTAGCACTGGTGAAGGGTTCCTTTATCAGAGCTATGTTTTTAGGGATCATAAAGGAATCCTTTATCAATTCTTTTTTAGCACTAATAAAGGTTTGAATAAATAAAATGAAATAACTAAATAAACAAAAAAATGAGTTTATTAAAATAAATATTTCAAATTTTATTAAGAAAATTATTATTGATAAAAACGAATAAATTGATTATACTATATATAAATTATAAATACTAGTAAATAGTATGTATTAAATATATAGATATATGAAAAATGAAAATTAATCAAATTAAAATTAAAAATAAGTAAATTTACAAAAATATTAAACATTTTATTAATTAGATTATTATTGATAATGTTAGTAAATAGTAGATATTAAATATATACATATATATATTAATTTCTATAAATATGATTTATATATTCCAAAATATTTATTCACTTTACATTAAATATTCATATTTTAGTAAATAATGGTTTATAATTAAAAAATAATTTGAATTAAAAATACTGATTAATTGCATGATGTAATGGATATATAATTAAACATCATTTGATTTTTCAATTTAACATAGATCAGATGTGTGTTGCATTGGTTTCACCAATACATAATTAATGCATTTTTATATACAATGAACACACACAAAACTTATCCATTTTTTTAATATTGTTAAAGTGTAATTATTTTTAATTTATTCAATTTCACTCCTTTTTAACATCCATGCACTTAAAGTTAGATATTCAATAATAATGTTAAAATAATATTTGTAAAATAATATTTGTAAAAAAATATTAGTAAATAAATATATTTATAAATTTATATACTTTATTTATAAAATTATATATTTATAATTATAAATAAATAAATATTTTCTTAAAGTAATTATATAATTATAAGTAAATAAATATATAAAATTAAATAATTATATAAATTTACATAAATATTGAATTTATAATAACTTTACTTAAAAAATGAATATATTTACTATATTTATATATATATATATATATATTAAATATATATATATATATTGTTATATAAATATATATAATGATATAAATATTATTTTTTAAAAATATTTATATAATTATAAATAATTATTTATATATTTAAATAATTATATAATTATAATATATATACTTAATTAAGGAATATATTAAATATATATATTAATATATATTTTTTAAGTATATATATATATTCAAATATTTTATTTGTAATTATATTTATAAATCCATTATCATGACTTAAGAAATAAACATTAATAAATATGTCTTTTATCGGTGCTTATTACATAAGTGCTGATAAATGGACTCTTTATCAGCACTTTTTTGAAAGCACTGATAAAAGTGTCTTGATCTATTTAAGAAAAAACTTACCAGTTGTGAACCTAGTCCAATATGAGAAGCTTTCCACAAAAGCCACCCATTTTTGGTGATCCTCCTCAGTGAATCAAAGCTCGATTCACAAAAACCAACTCAAATCACACAAACCCACTACCTCCATTTTCTTAAACATCTTCATGTATCTAGTTTTCACTTAAAGTTATGGTTTCCAAAGAAAACATCAAGACCTGAATCTGAGGGTCTTGTATTTTCTTCAACCTAGTGAGGTAGACCTTTGTTTTCCTTCGTAAGTTCCTATTTTCTTTCTGTATTTGTCATTTCGTTTTTTATTTCTTCTTTAATGACGTCATCAATTATTTGTGCTTCGGTCATTTTATAATATATTTGTTTTGATTAAAATCCATTGTTTTCTTGACTAATGATTTGCATATCCTATTTTGGTCTTTTTAAATAGATTTTTTTAATAAATTTGATTAGTTGTCTCAATTTATACCTCATCTTGCTCTGCAAGCTTAATTTTTTTGTTATTTTGAAATCCTAGAGAATCACCTCTAGTCCACAAATAAACAAATTAAATAAGTTTTTATTCAACTATATAAATAATGGAGGTTTTGGATACAAAAACCTTAAAAAAATGAACAAGTTGATTTAACAAACCAACTCTCAGTCTGGTGATGGTGTGAAGCAGTAATAGAATCTGATTTTATATAATTCCTGTAAGGGAATTTATTTATTTAAATTTTATTTTAATATTTTGGTGTAAGAGTTTTTTCTTAAAAAATTATTTTCTCATGATTTTGTTATTTTATTTTAAGAAAAATCATAGTAAGATTGATGTTATATTTATTTATTTTCAATGGAACTCAATTTTCAAAATTATTATGGGGTTATTTTTAGTTTACTATATTGTGATATTATATTTTAAGGGTTACATATATTTTTATTAATTTAAGTTTATTTTATAAATATGTGTGTGTGTGTGTGAGTATATATGTCTTTCTATCTAATAATATGTGTTTTCAGAACACATAATATAAGGGTAATTTTATAATAATTTATTCACAAATTATTGTTCTGGATTTCCAAATTAGGAAGGTATTATATTTATTTTCATCAAAAATTATGTTTAAATATGCATTTGTTTTAAAATAATGTGTATTATAAATTATATTTTATATATATGTGTGGGTTTAATTGTGTATAGAATAAATGATGCAAAGTTTGGTGTTTTTCTCTCCCTAGTTTGTGATATATCTTATTGATGTGTATTTTTTCTTTGTGTCATATTTTTTAAAGACCTTCCTAGAATCTCAAGGATGGGTCATTGTGTATTATATGGCCTCTATAGAATCCTTCAAATGGGAATATATGATGTGAATACCTCCCTAGAATCCTTAGGATGGGTCATTGGGGTGATATGACATCCTAATAGTCCTGTGTTGTTTTTAAAAACTTGATATGCCATTAATTTTAAATTTAATAACTCCTTAGGTTACTATATCAATTGTTCAAAAAAATAGAATTGGAGTTATCAAATTCTATATATTAGAAAATATTTTTAGTTATTCATTATTTTAGGTGTACATGTATTGGTTCCACACCTATGAATCTCTTATTAATGTCCTTGTATATGAAATAACAATTTATTTATTAAAATGTTTTATCAATGCATTTTTAAATCTTCTAGTTGATTAAATGACAGTTTATTATTCATTTTTATCCTATTTGGGTTTCTTATTACTCCTTAATTTCCTATATTATATTTTTATTTGTTTAGGGGTTTTAATAAAATACTTGATGTGTGTCAAACAATAGTTATTATTACAATTTATTGCTTGTTACTCATCCCTCATCTCTTTTATAGACAATCATCATCATCAACATCATCTCCCGAAAATTAATTATTAAAATTTGTTGCGTGAAATTCACCCCCATCTCTTTTATCTTTGTTTTACTACCCTGAGCATTTTTCAACCCATGTATGAAAACTCCTTAGACTATTTCAAGCAACATAGGTGCATGTTCATAAGAGATGAAGGATGTTTCAAACAACAAAATTCAATGATAAATGTCGGGGAGATGAGTTTATGAGGATGATTTGCTAATAACTTTCACCTTTGAATGAATTACAAGGATAAAACCTTCCATAGTGGAGTAATTTTTTTCTTAAATTCAATTAACCATTTTCTTCAACATACTGAAATCCTTTGAAATAATCAAATGTTGAGTTTCCCTTATTAGAATTTTCTATAACTTTCACCTTTGATAATGAATATATTATGGGTATTTATTTAATTTATTATAAAAAAATATTATATGAATCCAATATAATAGATATGAAAAGAAAATGGATTCACTCTAATAATTTTACAAAAGATTATGAAGATTGAGTTAAAGAGTTCATCAAGTTTGGAAGAGAGCATGCATATGACCCTCCTCAAATATTCTGTTCATATTTACGTTGTTGTTATTCAAGAAAAATTAGTTTGAAAGAGTTGTAAGAACATTTTATTAGTTATGTAATAGATCATAACAATAAATTGTTCACTAAACACATAGAAAAACTGAATATGTACACCGATTAGGATGATACTGTGGTTTATGTATCATTTGATATGAATACCAGTATAAATGATGATGGATATCACATGGAATAAATGGCAATAAAAATTGAATATTACCTTCATTATTTTCCAAATTTGTTTGATGAGTTAAATAGTTGTTCTAAGAAACCATTGTATACTGGTGGTATTAAATAGACAACATTGTTAGCTATATTAAAGATATATAATTTGAAACCTAACAGAGGATGGAGTGACAGGAGATTTATAGAACTATTTGGTCTCCTAGATGATATTCTATGAGAAGAAAATGAACTAACATTCCAAACATATGATTCTAAGAGTATTTTATGTTTATTGGACATGATCTCCAAATAAATCAATATTGTCCACATGATTGCATATTATTTTTCAAGGACCCTTAATCACTCATAAAATGCCCTGAGTGTGGCATAGATTGATATAAGAAAAATGAATCAAGTCCTTCAAAATTGGTATTGTACTTTCCTATCATTCCATGGTTTAGAAGACTGTATGGATGTTAGGAAACTGCAATACAATTTACATGGTATGTAGATATAATAATTAAATATGGAAACCTACATAATCCATTAGATTCACCTAAGTTGAAAAAAATTGATTATGAGTATCCTAAATTTGGAAATGAGCCAATAAAAATTCATCTTGAGTTATCTACAGATGTAATAAATAATTTTGGTGTACATAGTAGCACTCATATTATATGTCATGTCATGTTGGTAAATTATAACTTGTTTTCATGTTTATGCATGAAGAACAAATACATTATCTTGTCTCTACTTATATTTGGACCAAAGAAACGCGGCAATGATATTGATGTCTATTTGGATCCTTTGATCTAAGATCTGAAATTGATATGGGATATAGATGTTTCAATGTATCATGCTCATAGAAGTGTATAATTTGCATAAAATCCCATGTTGTATGGAACGATAAATGACTTCCCTTCTTATGTAAATTTATTAAACTATAGAATAAAATGAATGTTTGGGTGTCCAATTTAGGAAAAACAAACACACTTAATTTGGTTAAAACATTCTTTGAAGACTATGTTTTTAAGACACTGGAAATTTTTACCTAAATGACATAAATATCGATCCTGGACAACAACATTCGATGGAAATATCGAACAAGGTACAACACCATATCCAGAAATGGGTGATCAAAAATACAATAAATTAAAAGATATTGACACTATTTTTGGTAAACCATTTTCGAAAAACCCTAATAAATAAGGTTGGAAGAAGAAATCAATTTTTTTAATTACCGTATTATAATTTTTTGTATGTCATACATTTTTTGGATGTCATTCATGTATAAAAAAATGTATTTGATAATGTTATTTTCAAGTTACTAAATGTTTCTAGAAAAAAATGGCATTAAGGCTGGGTTGAACTAGATTGAAATAGCGAAAAGGGATGATATATAACTAGTGAAGGGTATAAGGTGGACTTTTCTTCCTCAATCAACTTACACTTTATCCAGACTGGAAAAATTACAGTTTTTTTCCTTAATAATGTAAAAGTTACATAGGGGTATTTGTTGAATATCAAGAATGTGGTGTGAGTGACTAATTTGATGTTACAAGGACTAAAATAACAAGAATGCCATGTTTTTATAAAATATTTAACTCTTGTTTCTTTCCATTTCATTTTTCCCCAAAATTTACAACATACATTAACCAAACTCTCGTTCTCTTTCAAATCCATGTATAGTAAAATTATAGACCCAACAATGACTCTCATCATGAATAAGGAGGTTTTAGTCATATTATATGAAATTAAGATGTTCTTCCAACCATAATTCTTTGATATAATGGTCCACCTGATGGTTCACTTGGTTAGAGAGGTTCAACTATGTGGTCATGTCCATTATAGATGGATGTACCCCATTGAACGATATATGATGATTTTGAAAGGGTATGTCAAGAAAAAAAAGTCATCCAGAAGGTTGTATTTCATAATGATATATTATTGAAGAAGATATTTAATTATATACTGATTCCCTATATTATGTTTACAGCATCGGCCTCCCAAATTCTCAACATAGAAAATGCCTTATGGGAAAATGGATTTCCAAAAGAGATGTTTTTACCATTACCTTGACAGAGAGGGAGAAAGCGCACCATTAAATTTTTAATAATAGTGAATATTTTGATCCATACATTCAATCCCACAAAGAAATTCATAGAGATTTGAATTCATAAAAGGTTGGATGATGGATATTAAATACACATAATCAATAGTTTATAGGATGGTTCTGATATCAAATTTATAAGGAGTTATCTAAAAATACAAATTCAATTGTCGAACGACTTCAATGGATAGTCATATGACCTAATGAAAATGTTATATCTTGCATTTTTTTTAATCAATGGATATAAGTTCTATACAATAGAACATGATGACTACAATATGATAAAAAATAGTGGTGTTATGCTAGTGGCTAAAGTGATGCACATATCTAGTTCCAAGGATAGAAATCACATTTATGCAAATATATCATATTTTGAAATTATAAAAAAGATATATGAGTTGCATTATACAACATTTCAAGTGATGGTTTTTCATTGAAAATTGGTTTACAATATCATTGTATTGAAGGTTGATTAAAAGGTAATTATAAAGTGGAATTTCATAATGTAAGGGGAAAAGGATTGATCTATTCAAAATGGAATCACAATCAGTGCAAGTATTTTATATAAGGCCCCAGACTTAAAAATTACATAATCTTGAATTAAGTTAATAATTAACATTGAGGATCTTTCCAGGTTTGGAGATTTAGAGAATTAGGTCATAACTTATACATAACAACTTAAATGTTACATGTAGACAATTCTAATCACTATCCATTTTTTTCATAAAATAAAAACTCTAAAAAAGAAACACGTTTAGTTCTATGTTTTATATAGCATAAATTTTCCTTGATCCCATACTTGACCCTATTCCTCTTTAAGTCCTGTGAAAAAACATTTCAAAACATGGTATGAGCATAAAAAGTTCAGTAAGGGATACATAAAGAAAGAAACAATTAGTTTTTTAAAAAAAACATGTAAACCATGAATACATTATCATAAAGTAATACTTTTCCCCTTAAAGAAGTAGAAAAAACAGGTCACTAAATATATACTCATTGTTTACCATTTTTTGTAACCAAAATATAACTATAAATCCCATAGAAAGCAATATATAGCATATAAATGAAACTTGGGACATTAACATACTTAAATGGAATAATCAAACAGTCAACTTCCACACATATCACTGAATGGAATAGCCATGCGGCTGACTTTCATACCCAATTCATTGTAGGTAATAACGTAAACACCCATCCTTGGTTTATCATGGACCCACCAATCATTTTATTTATCACATAAACACCCTTCACCGGTTTATCACGTAACCACCTCTCAAATTTCCAACTACCATTATCTAATCATAAAACATAAAATATTGAAAATATCAACATTTTACTAATAACATTTAATTTAAAATTTTAATAAATAATTTCAAAATATTTAAATACTCAATCCATTTCAAAAACCATTTTCAATATGAAAACACCCATTAAGAGAATAAGGTATTTCTATTCTTTTTAATAACATTAAGGCTTATAGAGGAAACCAAATAATGATTACGGTGGTAGAGAGATCATTATCGCTGCAAACTTTAAAAACATTCCTTTTTTAATTTAATAAAATGGTTCATAGAAAAATATTCCCTTTTAATGAAATTAAAAGTTAAATCGGTTTATTATACACCGTATAAAATAAGGAGGTATATGTTATCAAAATATGGCTCAATGAAAGGAGATTGAGACGAAGTCCCTTACCTCATGTTCAACTTGACTCTTCATTATTTAATTTCATGTATAATAAACATAAGTTAATTTCTACCTGCTTTATCTCCTTTTTCATGTTTACTATCACTTATTACTATGTAATAAAAATTACATAATTATTTAACTTAATATCGTTCGTTTTGTCGATATGGGGTACTTGAGTGGAAAATGATTTTGTAATAATTAAAATTTATCCATATGGTAAAAAGTAAATTATATTTAGAATATTATTCATATATATCATATATATCCAGTATATATGTATTTACAATATTCCATAATATTTGGAGATAAAAATGAAATGCATTGTTCATGGAGACGATAAGTTGTATGTACGCATGAATGCTACTTTTATTTCTATTTTATATTTAATGAAATAAAAGCTAAATGAAACATATGTATATTATAATTAAAATATAATATCATATGATGAATATGTTACATAATTTCATTAACTCCATCCTTTATGCATTCCATTTATGGCATGAACGAGTCATATCACTTTGAGGGTCGGTAGTCCGCACTTCCAAAAAACAAATTATCATGTTTACACATCATGAGAAGCATAAAGGTATGTTGTAAATAAAAATTAAAGAAGAATAAAGAAAATATAAAAATAGTTTATATCATATATAAATATAGTTCCATCATAATTTCCACCATGAGAGATGGTAGGGAAAAATCAAACATTCATTTTTTTGAGAGGTAGTAGTTCACCGTACACGGAAATAGTATGTTCAAATCCATTAAGTGGAGATGTGTGTTAGTGAAGTTAGAATACTTTTCATAATAACATCATATTATATTTAGTATACTGTTATTTTTATTAATCTAATAATAATAATAGAATAGAAAGTGAAGAAGTAAAATATTGGACAGGAACTTTAGAGAGGACGCTGCCACTTAAAACGTGTAACTCCCATTAATTTGAGCCAAAAGGATTTCTTGAATTTTATTTTGCCTAATATAAGGCTTCTAAGAGAAATATAGGTATGTTGGGAGCTTATTGGAGCAAAGTTTGGAAGGGTTAGGTGGCTTTAGAGGTGTGAGTAAGGGGTTAGATGTGGTGGTCTTTTATAAGAGGGGGAGGGGTACTTTAGGAATGTCTCAAAAGATTATTTTATTATAAACTTAATTTCAATTTTAAAAATGTCCAAAACTCATTTAATTCAGATATAATATGATTATTGTTTGAAATACTCTAAATAAATAGGTTTTAGACAAGATTTGGTTTCAAATTTAACCTTACCATTTAGCTTTATCCCTTAGTTAACTAATTTAACTCTTACCATGTCTTCTTGGGTATTCATACTATATGGTTAATATAGTTACCATAAAATTTTAATCAAACCTAAAGTGATTCATTAATGATATTTCAAACATTATATAAATCATTTGATAGACGCTTAGATTGTTAGGACTATTATATTATTTAATAAAACAATATTTTTTTTAAACTCATTTTTGTCAATTTTTATACTATTCATATCATGACTTTTTAAAAATCCATAATAACTTTATTATTTCGAAAAAAACATTCTAAATAAAAACATAACAAGTAATTATCATACATAAAATTCTTGTATGGCATAAAAAGTTTCAAAATAAATTTATTTTTAATATTTATAATCTCATTTAATTAAATCTTTCATTAATAAGGTAATCACTACAACAGCATTGTATCAAAAATATATTTATTTATTTGATTTCTAAAAATTAAAAATAAAATAACATGATGTATGAAATATTTTTATATTTATAATGACTATTTATAGTCAAAATGATAACTTATATAACCACATATAAAAATTGTTTTACTAAAAGATACATGTTTTGGTTATCTTTTTCTTTACTTTAAATTAATTCTTATAAAATGTCATTTTCACTTCCAAGTGGATCCATGGGGTCCAAAAATCGACCCAAGGATGTCCATGGTCGGAAATATCTCATCCAATAGGATTAGGGCACGTGTTAGGGTAATTTAATATTATTGTAATATTATTTTTTACCTTTATTTACCATATTTAACCTTTAACTATGGTAAATAAAATATTTATTGAATTTATTATTCTTAATGTCTAAAAATAAAAGGTACCTATTTACACAATTTGGACATACTAATTCCAAATATGGAATCCATTTTCCCAAATTCAAAACACATAAGTGAAAGAAATTAATTTAAAATTAATTTTTATTTTCAAAACCAAAAAGATGATTTTAAAGAAGTAGTAACTATCAAAAGATTAACATGTGTTTATGTCCAATTTAAAAAGTGAAATTACTTAAAATAGAAAAAATTGGATTAAATGATAAAAAATAATATAATTAAACTTTTAAACCAATTAAAAAGATAATATAACCATATAAATAGATCAGATAAAAAGACAGTTTTGACTTAACATGCAGTATTTTTCACTATTCATTAAAAAATGAACATTATCAAAAAAACACCAAAAATTTTCCCAAATTAAATTTTGATGTCCTACGTCTAAATAAGAAGTTTATTTTTAAAAATTTAACATATAAATGTGAAAAAAATAGATTTAAAAAGGGTTCTCCATCAAAAGGTGGTAAAACTACCTTTTCAAAATATTATAGTATTTATTTTAAAAATTTGATTCATTCTTATTTTATGAATCTAACTTTTATGGGATAAATGTAAAAAACATTTAAAAAACATGTTTAATCATAATATGGTTATTTATGTTCATTCCTGCCAACACAACGGCTAGGAGTTAACTACCATTTAAAATAATTATGTTATTATATTTTCAGTATGACTCTGCATTGTGTGCAACATAAGATTTTAGAGAAAACCCATAATTGTGTGTCAGGTATGCCATAGAACATAGAATTCACTTTAATGTAAAATTAATATTTAATTCACAAATATTAATAAATATTAAAATTTCATTTACATTATTTACATGGGATGTTACATCCTTCCCCCTTTTAGAAGTTACATCCTCGCAGTTTTATTCACTTATCAAATAAGTGGTGGTATTTTTCCCTTATAAAGTTTTCAGATTACCATGTTTCCTCTTCAAACATATAGTTTTTTCAAAAAAAACTTTACCTGATGAATTAATTTATTTTGAAACAGTTTCTCTCTTCAGTCAAGAATCTGGACTTTTTTTTTCTTCATAAGAAAGATTCTCTTCCAACTGAACTACCACTAGACAAAAAAAATGAGATGGATCTGGCATATACTTTCTCAACATTGAAACATGAAAAACATTGTGTACCAAGTATAAAATTTGAGATAAATCCACTCTATATAAAACTAATCCAACTTTCTCTAGGATTTCCTAGGTTCTAATGACCCTCGAACACAGCTTTCCCTTCTTTTCAAAATGCATCACACATTTCCATAAAGAAACATTGAGAAAGACATGATCACCTACCTCAAAAAAAATATCCTTCTTTTGGTTATCCGCATAACATTTTTGCCTTCTCTAAGCTATTCTCATGTGCTTCTAAATTAACTAAACTTTCTATGCCATCTTTTCCACCAATTCTAGTCCCATCAACTTTCTTTCACTAACATCATAAAAAAAGCTATAGTTCAACACCACTTTCTATATAATGACTCAAATAGATCCATATGTATACTGGAATGAAAACTGTTATTATATGAAAACTCAACCAATGAAACATGTTGGTCCCAACTTCCCTATTAATCCATTTAAGAAGCACGTAGCATATCTTCCCATGTATGAATTGTACATTCTGAATACCCATCTGATTGAGGATTAAAAGCTATACTAAAATTTAATTTAGTACCCAATGACTTCTGAAGGACTTTCCAAAAGTTATAAGTGAACCCCATATCACAATCAAAAACAATGGGGAGGGGAACACCATGAAACAAGACTATCACTTTAACATAAAACTAGGAAAGTTTATCTAGATACAAAGTATCTCGAATAGGAAGGAAATAAGCATATTTAGTTAATCGATCAACAATAACCCAGATTGAATTATTACCTTGAGATGTCTTCGATAATCCCACAATAAATTCCAGGGATATATTTTCCCATTTCCAATCTGGAATCGGTAAAGGATGAATCATCCCTTTCAGTAATTGTTGATCTACTTTAACCTGTTGACAATTCAAACACTTCCCAATAAATTTAGTAATATCTCTTTTCATTCCATCCCACCAGTAATTCTCCTAAATATCTATGTACATCTTAGTACTGCTAGGATGAACTTAAAATGGAGAATTATGAGCTTCACATAACAACTCTTATTTCAACAGTGAATCAGAAGGAACACATAATCTCTTCCCAAATCTCAAAACAAAGTCTTTATCAGTGTTAAATTTAGGTAACTTACCCTTCTAAACAAACTCTATCTTTTTCTGCAACTCAGTATCTTCATTCTATGATTTCTTTATTCTATCTACTAGAGATGATTTCACTACCACCTAAAACAAAATAGAGGAATTCCCCACACCAACAAATTCTAATCCAAAATTCATCAAATCAAAAACCAAAGGATCTCATTCCAAATGTAGCGTGGTTAATTTAGCATTATAATTTCAACTTAAAGCATCATCCACTTTATTTTCCTTTCACGAATTGTAATAGATCATGCAATCATATTCCTTGATTAATTATAGTCATCTCCTCTGTCTCATTTTTAATTCTTTATGAGTGAATATATACTTCAAACATTTGTTATCAGTATATATTTCACAATTGACACCATACAAATGATAGATCCAAATTTTTAAAGAAAATACAATAGCAGCGAATTCCAAATCATGTTTAGGGTAATTTAACTCATGAGTTTTTAGGTTATGTGAAGTATAATCAATTACCTGATAATTATAAATTAGGATACAACTAAGTCCTTTCAGTGAAGCATCACTATAGAAAACAAACTCACCAATTCTAGAAGGTAATTCCAAAACTGGATCATTCACCAATCTTCTTTTCAATTCCTGAAAACAATTATCACATCCCTTTCTCCATATAAATTTAACACATTTTTGAGTTAACTTAGTCTGTGTGCCAGATAACTATGAAAATTTTTCAACAGACCTTCATTAATAAACTTTCAAACCAAAAAAACTATAGATCTATGTGATATTGGTAGGTCTTGTCCACACTTCAACAACTTTTTTCTTATAAGGGTAAATTGTTATTCAATCTTTAGAAACAATATGACCAAGGAATGGAATTTTCTACAACCAAAACTCACACTTTCTAAATTTCGCATAAAATTTATTTTCTTTTAAGGTTTGCAAGATAACCCTTAAATTACTTTCATAGTCCTCTTTACTTTGGGAATATACAAAAATATCATTAATAAACACAACCAAAAACTTATCCAAGAACTCATGGAAAATTATATTCATAATATCCATCAATATAGAAAGTGCATTAGTTCAGCCAAAAGGCATAACTAAAAATTCGTAATGTCCATTTTTAGTATGAAACACGGTCTTCATAATGTTTGCTTCCTTTACTTTCAACTGATGGTACCCCGGCCTCAAGTCAATCTTCAAAAAATACTGATCTCCCTATATCTGATCAAACAAATCAAAAATATGAGGGAAAAGATACCTGTTCTTAATAGTGATATTATTCAAGGATCTATAATCAATGAAAGGTATCATTGAATCATCTTCATTTTTAACAAACAAGATAGGATCACCCTATGGTGATGTGCTAGGTCAAATGAAACTTTTATCTAATAACTCCCACAATTTCTTCTTTAACTCTAAAAGCTCAATTTGAGCTATTCTGTAAGGGGGTTTTGAAATTGACTTAGCATCAGGAACTAAGTCAACAATAAATTCAACTTCCTAGTTAGGTATTATACCAGGAAACTAATCAGGAAAAACCTCACGATACTCATTTACCACTGGCACATCATTAATATTAACAGTTCCTTCATTTCCAACAATATGTGAAAGGTAATATTTATTTCCATATTTTTTCAGTTTCTCTGCTTCCTGATATTTTATCAAGTGTGAGGGTTCATTCTTCTACAAAAAATAAAATTATTTCTAAAAACAAACCTATTTAGCTCTATAGTCAATCTTATCATGATATATAGAAATCCAATCCATACCCAACGGTAAGATGTTTTACAAGGACATGAAGGTTCATTTAAATTTATTTTTCAACATATCATCGAGGTGTTTTCTACCACAAGTTTAGGATTCATATCTTAAGATGGAATTCCCAATTTAATAGAAAATTTCTCAGAAATAAAAGAATGTGTAGGCTCGGAATCAAACAACACATTAGAATAATCTTAAAAAAAAATTACCTAATACCACTTCATTTGATGGTCCCATATCAACAGTAGACGTAGCAAAAGATTTCGCAACACTCTTATTCTTTTGATATGTCTAGTTTCTACCCTATGTAATCAACTTTTGACACACATTGAAATAATTCCCAAACTCATTGCAACTAAAACATCTTACCATTGGTATTTCATTCACTGGTTAATCATCTTCTTTAGAGTTACGAGCAATTTGTCCTGTCTTACCACACCAGAAGAACCTTCCATAATTTGAGAGACATTATCCATGATTATTTTTACCACACTTCTCAAAATATTGAAATTTAATTTTCTTTACTTCCAGAATTATTTGATGAATACTTTCCTTTTGCCTACCAACTTGACCTCTTCATTTTCTTACTCTTATGAAAAACTAGATTGTTAGAAAACTCCATTTCTTCTTTCTCATCACATCTAAAAAGTTTCTCATAGCTTTTTAATTCATGAGAGGCTAATTCCTTTTGATAGCGGGGAATCAAACCTGAGTAAAATTGATTTATCTTACTATTAATATCTCAGATAAAATTTGGAGCATACATTGCCTGACGAGTGAACTTTTCTTTGTAAGCATCCACTGAGTCATCATCCTACCTCAATTCCAAGAATTTTTTTCCATACTAATTAAAACTTCCTTAATAAAATATTTCTCAAGAAACATACCTTGGAATTATTCCCAACACAGATCATAAATCTCCTCACTGTCACTGATATTTTTAACCATCGACCACCACTGATCGGCTTCTCCTTCAAAATGGTAAATAGAAAGACTAACCTTTTTTATGGACACCCCATGACAAAAAAAATATTTTCTATTGCTTTGATCCACTCTTCAACTTGCACATGGTCATATGATCCTCTGAATTATGGGGGGGTGTTGCCTCATGAAATTATCTACTGCAGACATGTTACTCTACGGTTGATCTGGTTGATATCGTGCATGGACACCACCACCACTTATCACCTGAGTCAACTGAGCCACCATTGTAAGAAACTATTTAGTTCCAATTCTGACCATCTCAAGATGCTGATTAGGAAGGTTGTTCTCTTCTTTATTCCTTCCCAATATAGATGCCATGTTTCCTCTCTAGAAAACCATTCTAAAGAAACATATCTTAGATGATTCAAACTAGTAATATTCAAATGCTATATCATTTAAATTTGACCATAATGTAAAAATTATTTATGGATATTCTATTAACAAAATACTAACTCATAATGTTATCTAAACTGACTTCTGATACCAACTATAAGGCTCCAAACTTAAAGATTATATAAATGTGAATTAAGTTAATAATTCACATTGAGGATCTTTTCAGGTTTATAGCTTTATATAATTAAGTCATAACATATACATAAAAAATTTAAAGTTACAAGTATACACTTCTAATCACTAGCCATTTTTTTCATAAAAAAACTCTAAAAAAGAAACATGTTTAGTTCACTGTTTTAGACAGCATTACTTTTTCTTGATCTCATCCTTGACCCTATTCCTCTTTAAGTCCTCTTAAAAAAATTCAAAACTTGGGATGAGAATAAAAAGATAAGTAAGGGATACATAAAGAAGGAAAATTTTTAGTTTTTTAAAACAACATGTAAACCATGAATACATTATCATAAAGTAATACTTTTCACCTTAAAGAAGTAGAAAAAATAGTTTACTAAGTATAAGCTCATTGCTTACCCTTTTTTGTAACCAAAATATTACCATAAATCTCATAAGAAGAAACATATATTATATAAAGGTAACATGGGACATAAAAATACTTAAATAGAATAACCATACGGTCAACTTCCACACATATAACTAAATGGAATAGTCATACAGCCGACTTCCATACCCAGTGCATTGGAGGTTATAACATTACCACCTATCCTTGGTTTATCACAGAACCACCCATCATTTGGTTTATCACGTAACCACCCGTCATTGCTTTATCATGTAACCACTTGTAAAATGTCCAAGTACCATTATATAATCATAAAACATAAAATATTGTAAATATCAACATTTCTCTAATAAAAAATCATTTTAAATCACAAGAAATCATTTCAATATATTGAAATAATTAATCCTTTTCAAAAATCATTTTCAATGAGAAAACACCCAAAAAGGGAATAAGGGAATTTTTTTCCTTTTAAAAACATTCCTTTTGTTGTTTAGAAAACTGCTTCATAAAACAAATTCCATTTTAATGAATCTAAAAGTCAAAGGGTTTTATTATACACTATATAATAGAAGGAGGTGTATATTATCAAAATATGCCTCAATGAAAGGAGATTGAGACAAAGTCTCTTACCTCATGTCTGACTTGACTCGTTTATTATTTAATTTAATTAATAATAAAATTAAGTTAATTTCTACTTGCTTTATAACCTTTTTCAAGTTTATTTTCACATATTACCGCATTATAAAAATTACATAATTATTTAAGTTAATATCGGTCGTTTTGTCGATATTGGGTACTTGAGTTGAAAATGATCTTGTAATAATTAGAATTTGTCCATGTGGTCAAAAGTACATTATCTCTAGAATATTGTTAATATATATCATATATATCCAGTATATATGTATTTGTAATATTCCATAACATTTGGAGATAAGATATGAAAAGCACCATTCATGGAGATGATTAGTCGTATGTACACATGAACGTTAATTTCATTTCAATATCATATTTAATGAAATGAAAACTAAATGATAAATAGGTATTTTATAATTAAATTATAAAATCATATGATATATATGTTACATAAGTTCATTAAATCTATCCTTTATATGTTCCATGTAGGGTATTAACGAGTCATATCACTTTGAGGGGGTCGTAGTCCACATTCCTCAAAAGAAATTATCATGTTTACACATCATGAAAAGAGTAAAGGTATGTTGTAAATAAAAAATTCAGAAGCATAAAGACAATATCAACATAATATATGTTATATATAAATATAGTTTCATAATAATGTCCATCATGAGAGTTGTTAGGGGAAAATCGAACAATCCTCGTTTCGTGAGGCAGTAGTTCACCATACACAGAAACAGTATATTCATATCCACTAGATAGAGGTGTGTTTAAGTGTAGTTATAATCCTTATCATAAAAACATCCTAGTATATTTAGGATACTGGTGTTGTTATATAATCAATTAATATGAATAGAATAGGGAGTGAAGAAGAAAAATATTGGAAAGGAACTTTAGAGAAGGAGAAACCTCTTAAAATGGGTAACTTCCTTTGATTTGACCCAAAAAGGATTTCTAGAATTTCCTTCTACCTAAGGTATGGAATCTAGTAGAAATATAGGTAATTTGGGAGCTTATTGAATCATATTTTTGACAATCCAAGGGGATTTATAGGTGTTATTAAGGGGTTAGAGGTGGTGGCCTTTTATAAGTTGGAGGAGGGGTACTTTAGGAATCTCTTGAAAGATTATTTTATTAAAAACTGAATTTCAATTTTCAAAAGGTCAAAAATTAATTTAATTTGAATACATGATGAGTATTGTTCTAAATAATTTCAACCAATAGGTTGTATACAAGTTTTGGCTTCAAATTTAACCTTATCATTTATCATTAACCCTTAGTTAACTAATTTAACTCTTAACATGAATTCTTGTGTATTGATAATATATGGTTAATATAGTAACCATAAAATGCCAATAGAACATAAAGTGGTTCATTATGGATCGTTACCACATTAGATAATTCATTTTTTCAAGTATTATATTTTTAGGAATATTATATCATTTAAAAAAATAGTATTTGTTTTAAAAAGTCATTTATGTCAATTTTATACTCCTCATTTCATGACTTTTTAAAAATCCATAAAAACTTGATTATTTTGAAAAAACTTCATAAATTAAAATATAAAAAGTAATAATCATCCCTAAAATTTTTTTATGGAATAAAAAGTTTCAAAATAAATTTATTTTAATATTTATAATCTCGTTTATTTAAATATTTCATTAATAAGGTAACCACTACATCAACATTTTATCATAAATATATTTATTTATTTGATTTATAAAAATTATAAATAAAATACCTTGATGTAGGAAATATTTTTATATTTCTAATGAATATTTATATTCAAAATTATAACTTATATAACCCCATATAAAAATTGTTTTATTAAAAGATACATGTTTAGATTATTGTTTTCTTTACTTTAAATTAATTCTTATAAAATGTCATTTTCACATCCAAGTGGCTCCATAGGGTCCCAAAATTGACCCAAGGATTCCCATGGTCATACATATCACATAAAATAGAATTAGAACACGATTTAGTGTAATTAAATATTATTATATTATTATTTATACCTTTATTTACTGGATTTACCCTTTAATAATGGTAAATAAAATATTTACTGAAGTTACTATTCATAATGTCTAAATATAAAAGGTATCTATTTACACAATTTGGACCTCCTGATTCCAAATATGGAATAAATGTTTCCAAATTCAAAACACAGTATTGGAATAAATTAATTTAAAATTAATTCCTATTATCAAAACCAAAAGGTGGGTTTTTAAGAAGTAATAGCTATCAAAACATTGACATGTGTTTATGTCCAATTTAAAAAGTGAAATTTCTTTCAATGACCAACATTGGATTTAATTATAAAAAAATAATATATTTATAGTTTAAAACCAATTAAAAATATAATCTAACCATATAAATAAATCAGTCGAAAAGACAGTTTTGACTTAACAAGCAGTATTTTTCACTATTCATTAAAAAATTAACTTTATAAGAAAATTACCAAAAAAATTACCAAAAGAAAATTTTGATGTCCTAATTCTAAATAATATGTTTATTTTGTAAAATGGAACATATAATAGTGAAAAAAACTATAATTGAAAAGGGTTCTCCATCAAATGGCGTTAAAACTACCTTTTAAAAATATTAGATAATTTATGATTAAAATTGGGTTTATTACCATTTTAAGCCTCTAACTTTTATTAGATGAATGTAAAAACATTTAACAAACAAGTTTAATAATAATATGGTTAGTTATATTCATCCCCTCCATTAAATTGGCTAGGTGTTAAATACCATTTAAAATAATTATATTATTATTTTTTCAGTATGACTCAACATTGTGTGCAACATAAGATTTCGTAGAATCCCATTGTTGCGTGTCAAGTATGCCATCTAAAATAGAACCTCCTTTAATGTAAAATTAATATTTAATTCAAAAATATTAATAAATATAAAAATTTCATATTTTTTATTTTTCTGGGATGTTACTTTTTATGTCTATGGTTCAAAAAATAAGAATTGGTCGATTATCCTACTAAATACTAAAACAAATGTCGAGTCTGATGAAAATTCAGTCATGGATGACCCTTTTATTGGGTGATCAAAATCACTTCATTCTAGTCCCAATGTATACAATGTTTTGTATATTATAGGGGACCATAAGGAGGGGATTTGGATTCTCAGTAGAGGAACTCGGTCCCTAAAACCATTAAAAATAGAGTTCAATGAGAAGGTAAAAATGTTTTTTAATATAATATGTTATTCCTCATAATATTATATATTCTACAATAAATTAAAATAATATAAATTAAATGTTTGACTACTCATGTAGACAATGTATTATGCACATAATGATGTTACCAATCCCTCGAAAGAACAAACTATAATGAAGGAAACCCTTTAGAAATATGTAAAGGTAATGTTATGATATACTTTCTCTATTTTATAGAAAAATTATATAATGGAATATTGATTTAATATTTATTATTCCATGAAGATTTCGTTTATTTTAGAATATTCTAGTCCATATTTCATTATTTTATAGGAAGAGAAATGATGTTGTTTCTACTCAATCGCAGAGGTAATCTTGATGTCTACATGATAAAATCAATGCCCATAGAAATAAGGTATAATTTCATATTTATGTTTAATTTATTTATTTTTAGTATTAATCACTTAATAATTGTTTTATTATATTTGTGTATTCTTTTATTTGAGATAGGTTGGTCTATCCATCTTTCATGCCTTTCAATACCAAAACGTCCACAGAATTCTTCTCCCTCAAAACCTTTTCACCAATATAGTTTTTCATTTATAACTTTTCTTAAGGTTCCCTCCACTATCTTTATAGGAATAGTAATGACGTTGTCTCTACTCAATCACATAGGTAATCTTGATGTTTGTACAGTAAAATCATGGACCATAGAATTAATATATTATTTCATATTTATGTTTAATTTATTTATTTAGTATTGATCACATAATAATTGTTTTCTCATAAAGGTTTATTGTTATTTTGAGCCTGGTTGATATTTCAATCTTTCTTGATTTCGTGCACCAAAACTTCTAGAGACTTTTTATCCCTCAAAACATTTCATCCCTGTAAATTTGGAATTTATCACTTTCCTTCAAGTTCCCTCCACTACCCAATCACAGAGGTAATATTATTGTTTCTCAAGTAAAATCATTGTATATAGAATTAATGTATTATTTCATATTAATGTTTCATTTATTTTTTTTAGTTTTACTCATATAATAATTGTCTTCTTATATAGGTGAATTCTTTTTTTAGAAGGGTGGTTTATCGAAGCTTCTCATGCGGTGTTGAAAGTTCATCAAATAAATTCAATATATATCATGGTAACATTAACATTTTGGATTTTTTGAGACTTTAGGATGTGTAAGAATCAGCCTCACGTCAATCCAACACATAGTGTGACTGGTATGACTCTAAGTACTTATTTATATTTCAAATTGACATTAATTTTAGTAAAATAGATAATGGACATACTCAGAACTGAGAAAAAATATTAATAATGTTTTTATAATTTAATAAAATTATCCATAAGTCATTTGTGATATGCTAGAATCAGTTGAACCTCAATCTAATACATGATGTGGTCAGTTTGACTCAATATACCCGTTATCAGTTTAAAATCGACATTTTTGTACACAAAGTGTCACTCACTAAAAATCGATCAAAGATGCTGAAATTTTATTAATAATTTATGGAAATGGTTCATAGGTCATTTTTGATTTGTAATAATAGGTTTCACATAAAACTAATAAAAAATGTGATCAGAATGTGTCAAGATAGTGTGTTTCCAGTTTATAATGTCATTTTTTGTAAAAAAGACATCTAACGTAATCAAAACAGGGAAAATGCATTCAGATTGTTTTGATACTTCAAAAAATTAATCCAGAAGTCATTTTAGATGTGTAGGAATCAACCGCACCACAATTCATGGTGTCACTGGTGCACTCCAAGTGTTTCTTTTAATTTCAAAATGTCATCAATTTTAGTAAAATGGACAACTTACCCACTCAAAATTGAGCACAAACATTTGGACTATTTTTAATACTTTATTACAATGATACATAAGTCATTTTTGACATGTAACGACCATCCACACATCAATATGATACACTATGTACATGGTATGACAAAAAGTCTCCGTTATTAGTTTAAAATCTACATTTTAGTTCAAAATGTTTCACTTATTGAAAACTAATAAATCTTTCTAAGGATTTATTGATAATATAGTAAAAATATTAATAAGTAATTTGTGACATGTAAGAACTGGTCTTACATCAAACCGATATGTGATGTGATTGAGATGATTCAAAGTGTGTGTTTCTAGTTTAAAATTACATTTTAGTTAAAAATAAAATTAACATACTCAAAACATATAAAATTCATTCAGCTTGTTTTGATACTTTAGTAAAATGATACATAATGTAATTCCCCAACCCTACCTCATTGGCTTGGGAAAGTGGTAAGGTGATACTAGGCTTTAAGTGATGTTCCCAAGGAACCAAAGTCTAGAAATAAATTCTTAGGTCTTCAAGAATAATTTGGGGAATGATTTTCCCTTGAGATAAACCAATAAACCAAACAATCCATTACCAACAAAACTATAGGATGCATGTTAACGTAGCCACCCGAACCATATAGTACCAAAGGAAAACCAAACTAATCCACAACAATTCCCAAAAACCAATACAACCAAACCAAAATTAGTTTATCAAATTAATACTAAACAAGAGACCCAAAGTAAACCAAGGCACCGTCAACTGCTCCACAATAAGCTCCATGCTCTAAGAACCACCAAACCACCCAAGCATCATGAAGAACCACAAGCAAAATGAGATGACTTACTCTGACCTGTGTCTCGAAATACAAAATCTGCAAAAGAACCCAAGTGAAAAAGTAGGGGTGAGTAATAATACTCAGTAAGATTGCCCCAAATGTCTTTGCAACAGATTCCACTAGGATAAAACCATTAGTACAATTATATAAAACAATTTATATAAAACATCAAATATCTCAACAATTACCAATAATATAAACACACCCTTACCAATACACCTTACTCAAACCATTCAACCCATGGGAATTCCAAACAACCATTCCATAATCCATTTCACCATTTCACATCAGCACAAAAAAAAATCTCACATAGCAACACACAACAAGGAAAACAACCACAGTGGAACTTCCTGTCCAAACTTGTTTACTGGTTTTCCAAACTAGTGGTACTTCCCAACCAATATCCATAATGGTGGACCTTCCATCACTATCCATACCATTTTATAGTGATAATTACCTCCCACTTCACACAAAATCAACACATGGCATAATAATTTACCAACCAATAATAATAAAGCACACCAAGGCCACACATTATGCACACAACCATTTCTAACACATGCCAATCACTTCAATAAACCACTCATTTATCGAAAAAAAACTTTTAACAATTTTCTATGACAAACAACATTTAAATAAACCAAATTCTTATTGAAAACCAATTTACCAAACCATTTTCATATACCAAACCAAGTAACCAATTTTAAAATCTACATTTTAGAATCACACAACAAGCCCCTTTTTTAAACAATATCCCATTTCAACAAAAATCCCCAAATCATCACCCAATGGGTTTACACCAATATTTTCACATCATATTCAAAATTAATTTCAATCAAAACAAATTAATTGCAAATAAGGGCTCAATTTCAAAAAAAGTGGTGTTGAGAGAGAAGCAGCCTCCCTTTAGGGTTCTGACGAAATTGACTCACAAGCAATTGTACCACCAATCCTGACCAACACTCCACCAAAAACACTCCATATCACCTTCCCTATCATCAATAAGCACTTAAATAATAATTTATGGCAACAAAACCCCTAGATATATATGAAATGGATGTAGATCTTGAAAACTGATAGAGAAGGAGGAGAATATCTAGAGAGAACTACAAATAAACCAAGAGAGAAGAATTTCCTGAGATGAACCACCTTCAAACCACCAAGAAACCCCTTAAAATACCTTCCAAAACAAGTGGTAGAGAACCCCTAGCCCTTGAGAAGAAGAAATATAGTGTAGGGTTTGTATGAGAAAATAAATGGGTGAGTTAGGGAAAATCCTGAATAACCCTGTTTTTTTTAAATAGTGTTATTGGGTTGTATGGTTATCTCACATGGTTTAGAAAACTGTGTGCTAATCGTGTGGATGATAATATTTTAATAGAGGTATATCACATGGTAACCTAGGTTTATTTCATGGTTTCCCCTAACCATTCTCAAACCATGCGGCCATAAAAAGTCCTCCAAATTTTTCCAAAACCTTTCCAAACTCTCGCAAACTCTCCCAAATCTTTACCCACCACATCATATGAATAAAAAGGTATAAAAAAGGATCACATACCTAAAACTGGGGGCTACTACATTCTCCCCACCATTGGAATTTATATCCTCAGAAAGTAAAGAAACACCACTCTATTGAAAGAGTTTGGGTCATTGCTCATCCATCTCTTTCTACCGCTCCCAAGTCTCCTGCATCTGACCATTCTACCACAAAACACAAAATAAACTAATGATTTTATCATGAAAGACTTTATATTTCCTATCCAAAATCCGAACTGGAATGTTCACCAAAGAAGTATCCAGTTCTAGCTCAACATGATCCCAACGAATCAAATGGTCACGATCTGGTTGATACATTTTCAAATACAACACATGAAACACGTTGTACACTCCACTAAATAGTGGTGGAAAATACAAACAATAATCCATCTCTCTAATACACTAAATTATCTCAAAATGAAAAATATACATCAAATAAAACTTACCATGCCTACCAAACTGATGATGTACCAACCTAGGATAGATTCTCAAAAACACATGATCACCCACCTCGAATGACAACATTCAACGTCAATGGTCCATGTATGATTTCTAATGAATTTTAGTTATCTCCCTCATCATTTTGATCAATTTTATCCTCTCTATAATCTCTTGGAAAAGGATCACTCCAATCCTGAAAGTCTCACATGTTTCAACCAAACATAGTGGAGAAAGACACGAGCACCCATACAATGCCTCAAACAGATCCATATATATTGAAGCATGATAATTGTTATTATAGGAAAAATCCACGAATGGTAAGTTATCCTCTAATGAACCACCAAAATCCATCACACAAGCCCTTAGAATATACTCTAAATTTTGTAGCATCCTCTCGAATTGTTCATTCGTCTGAGGATGATACGCCATGCTCATCGTCAACTGTTTCCCAAGGGCTTGCTGTAAGGATTTCCAAAAACGAGATTTGAACCTCAGATCTCTATCTGATACAATCAAAACTGGAACATCATGCCTCTTTACCACTTATTATATATAGATTTTGGAAAAATACTCCACCGTATTAGATTAACAAATCGGGATGAAATGGGCCGACTTTGTGAACCGATCCACAGTCACCCATATTGCATCGTGTTTCCTAATCATTCTCGGGAGACCAGTCACAAAATTCATCACTATTTTTTCCCACATCCACACTGGAATAGGCAAATATTGAAAAATTGCTGATGGCCACTGATGCTCTACCTTGACTTACTAACAACTCAATAATCTCAAAACAAACTCGGCCACTTTCCTTTTCATACCATCCCACCAAAACATCACTTTCAATGCCTTATACATGTTCTGAATTCTAGGATGGGCAGACCACCTGGAATGATGATATGCCCTCAAAAGTTCCTCCTGAGAAGTTAATGGTACCACTATCCAATTCCAAAAATAGAAAACTCATTTCCCATTCTTTTCCCTGCCCTTAATGGTGTCTCCCTACCATTCAGTTTCAACCTCAACTCCATACACTCAACATTAGATTACTATTCCTCTTTAACCAAACCAACTAAGTTAGGAACCAAAAAATCTAGAAATAATACTGCTAAACCACCCCGGTCCTCACATTCCAACCACATGTCAGCTATGATCGACATCAACTACCACTCATCAAATGCATGTTTCACCACCTAAGCATATGATTTTCTACTTAATGCAACCGCTACTAGATTTCCCTAACCTAATGTGTAAATTAAGTCAAAATAAAACATCTAGAGATATTTTATCCATATCCTTTTCCTCAATTTCAAATATATTTGTGAGAAAATATTCCTTAAACTCTTGTGATCGATAAACACCATGAATTTCTCAATTAAGAGATAATAACGCCACTTTTTTTAAGAATGAACCACTACTGCCAACTCTAAATAATGTGTTGGGTAATTCTTCTCTTGAAACGTCAACTACCATTATCTATATGCAACCACGTGATCCCCCATCATGAGAACACACCCCAACCCTGATCATGATATGTCACAATACACCACATGCCCTTTCCTTAGTTCTGGAAAAGCAAGATTGGTGCTATTGTAAGGAGACCATTTAGTTCTTCAAAACATTTCTTACATAGCTCATCCAATTTAAATTGAACATTATTCATTTTCAAAGTTTTCATCAGTTAGGCCAATCATGATAAATCATGAACACAACATCAATAATACCTATCTATGCCAAGGAATCTATATATCTCAAAAACATTCTTTGGTGATTATCATGAGATAATAGCCTCTATCTTTTCCAGATCAACTGAGACACCCTCCTTGAAAATAACATGGAGAAGGAAACAAACCTCCTATATCAAAAAGTCACACTTTGACAATTTGACATACAACCAATGATCCCTCAATATCCCCAACACTATAGACAAGTGTTGTTTGTGTTCCACTCTTGTTCTTCAGTATACTAGTATATCATCAACAAATACCCCCACAAAAGAATCCATATATTTCTAAAATATCTGATTTATCAATGCCATGAACACCGCTGGATAATTAGTTAGACCAAAGTTCATAACCACATACTCATAATAGCTATATCTACTTATAAAAGCTGTTTTGGAAATATCCTTTTTCCTAACCCACAATTGATGATATCCTAACCTCACGTCAATCTTGGAGAACAACTGAGCTCTCCTCAACAATTAAAAAAGATCATCAATGAATGGAATTGTATAAAATTTATTTATCATAACTTGATTAACTCTAAGATAATCAATAGAGATCAATAGAGTTCCATCCATTTTTTTAACAAAAAAAGATGGAATTTCCCATGGAGATGTGCTAGACCAGATGAACCATTTTTTCTATAACTCTTCCAACTGCACTTTTAATTCCTGCAATTCTTCTTGTTCCACCTGGTAATATGGAAGTGAGATAGGATTGGTCCCTAGAAGAAGATCAATCGTAAACTCCACTTCTCTCATGGGTAGAAACCCTGAGAATTATTTGGAAAAGACATCCATAAACTGATCCACAACTACCGAGAGAACATTCTTCTCAACACCATCTATTGATTCTAATGACTAATCCACTAACTGATTTGAGATCATTCCAATAGTTGGTTCCAAAAAATCTATTGCACCCAAATTTTCATTATCCACCCCTCCAAAGAAGTGTTCAACACCATCTTTCATCGTAAAACTAACCATTTAGGTATAGAAATCAATGTGGTCCTTAAAAATTTCTAACCAATCCATTCCCAAGATTATATCATAAGAATCCATCTCAACCACTGAGAAATCCCACATAAATTCAATGTCATCCACAACTAAACAACACACTCTACATAGGAATTCTCGACACTCACTTTGACCTAGAAGAGGTTGAAGTTTTAAAATAAGAGGAATTTTTTACACACTTAAACCCAGAAAACTAAAAACAAGGTAAGCAGTAAAATAACAGGAATCACCTATATCAAACAAAGATTTAATAAATGTGGAATTAAAAAGAACTGTACCTCGCACTGTGGATGGTCTTGACTAATCATCCATCATAATTTATTTAACTGCAAACAACTTATTACTTCACACACTCCACTCTTTATTACCATGTTGACATGTCATGGTATTTCCAGAATCACCATAAATAGCTTAGCTCTGCTGATGAGGAGTATGTTGCTGCCCTAATCCCGTTGAGGCATATGATGCCTATGAACCCTGAGAAGTTTCACAATCACCTAACCTTAGAAAATTACAGCAATATTACTGAGGATTCCCCATCTTCTTATATTTATGACATTCTTGAGGTTGTGTCATACAATTCCACTTTATGTGTCCCATAGAGACACACTGAAAACATCCTGGATTACTCTAAGGCTTTGAAAGAAGATTTACTGATCATGCCATCAAATTCTGGGTCATACTCCCAACCTAAAAATAAGTGTCCCTCTTCCTCGTGAACCCAATGTTCAAGTTCCCACTATTCCCCATGGGTACCAATATACTTTCCCTTCTAGTAGCCTACAAAAAATCTTTCTCATCCACCGTAGCTCTATTGACCATTTCTGTGTAATCATTTATACATAGCACCTCTATATTGGAACAAACTTCTTACCTCAACCCATCTTAAAAAATAAATGATTTCAATGATATACTACCCATAACCTTGGGTGAAAACCACACTAAGTTCATAAAATTATCCACATATTTCGTTACTGAAAGTATCTCCTACTTCGAACGGAATAAATTTTAGATGAGCTGAATTCTGGATGAATGACGGTAGAATTGTTTAATAAAAAACTCTTCAAAACTCGCCCATGTCACACATTTGTCTATCCAATCTTGGACTGCTAGCTTCCACCACTAAAGTGAAATATCTTCCAACATATATGTGGATAACTTCACTTTTATCACTTCTGGTGTTCCCAAGAAGTCGAATATCCAATTTATTCTCTTTGGCCATGCTTTAGCCCTTTTTGGCTCCGAATCACCCCTAAAAATGGGTAGATTCTGCCTTCTAAACTGATTTTCATGATCCACATGATTTGGTACATCCTATTTATTCCCACTTTCCACATATTGCATAGCATTCACTATACTCTGAACTAGATTCTGGTTCACCTAAGGCATAGGTACAACCATATTTTCAGTAGCCACCTCTGGTTCGTATTTACGACACCTACCTGGTGTCATTTCTACCAATATAAAAATAACCATAAGTCTCACACCCATAGAAAGAAAAGGATTACGATTAAAATTCAATTAAATTAAAACTAACTCAAGTAGGATTTCCACATGTTCACATTTCCCATGTTACACTATTCTGAAAAATCCACTATGTTTTGAAAATCGACCCATTTTCAAAATACCACAACCATTCACGTTTCAAATCCACACAATTTAATTAATTTCTAGATTTTCCACACATCCATATGTTAATACCATTACATAAGTAATTTTACCAAATGTAATGTGAATCCTAGAGGGAAGTAATTTCTACCGTACATGCCCTGATCAACTCATTGGCTTAACCCACAATAATGAGATATCCAATGCCTATAAGTGTCTCTAAAACACGTATGTACCCAAATCCCTATAACTTTAAGTTCAAAATAAAATGGTTAGATACAATATTTTACATTATAAATTCCATGTTTTTAAAATCCTAAGCCTTGATACAATCCCAACTCAATGAATGGACCAAGAACAAATGTCAACACCCAAACCAATAATTAATTCCAAAGGATCAAAAAACTAATACCACTTGTAACACCCCACCCCTACCTTATTTTCTTGAGAAGGCAGTGAGGTGATACAAGGCCTTAAGCAACATTACCAAGGTGAAAAAGTATGTAAATAAATGTCGAGGGATTCAAGAATAAATTGGGGAATTATTTTCCCTTGATATAAACTAATCTACCAAATATGTCATTACAAACAAAACTACATGATGAATGTTAAAAGAGTAACTTGAACCATATAGTACCAAAGGACAACCAATCCAATCCATAAAAATGCCCAAAAACCAATACAACCTAACCAACATCAAATTACCAAGAGGAAGAGAAAACAAGAGGCCCATTGTAAACCAAGGAACCCTCCACTGCTCCACAACAAGTTCCATGCTCCAAGCACCACCAAAGCATCATGAAGAAATGCAATAAAAATACGATTCTTTACCCTTACCTATTTCCTAGAATACTATATTTGTAAAAGAAAAAATGTTCTAAAGAAGGGGTGAGTAATAATACTCAGAAGGATTTCCTGAAATGACTTCTCTGCACACGCCACTAGGATAAAACTGTTAGCACATTTATATAAAACTATTTATATAAAACATAAAATAGCTCAAAAATTACCGGTAAGCCAAACACACACCTATCAAACCACCTTACCCAAACCATGAAACCCAAGGGAATGACAAACAACCATTCCATAAGCTCTTTCACCATTTCATGTTAGTATAAAAAAATTATCTTGCATAACAACACACAACAAGACAAACAACCATGGTGGAACTTCCCATCCAAACTTATTTGTTACTTTTCAATTCTTGTTGTACTTCCCAACCACTTATCCATAATAGTGGATCTTTTCTATCCACTATCTATCCCCTTTTATACTGAGACTTCCTTCCCACTTCATGCACAATCAACACAAGCCACAATAATTGACCAACTAAGAATCATAAAGTACACCAAGGCCACACATTATTCACACAACCACTTCCAACACATGCCAATCACTTTAATAAATAACCCATTTATTGAAAACACCCTTTAACCATTTTCCATAACAAACTAAAATTCAATAAAAAATATTCACATTGAAAAAAAATTTCTCAAACCATTTTTATAGACCAAACCAAGAAACCAATTTTAAAATCTATATTTTAAAATCACACAACAAGCCCCCATTTTGCAAGGATGTCCTATTTCACCCAAAAATCCCCAAATCATCACCCAATGCGTTTCCACCAAGATTTTCACATCATATTCACAATTAATTTCAAGAAAAACAAATTGATTTCAAACAAGGCCTCAAGTTCTAGTAAAGTAGTGTCAAGAGTGAAGACACCTACCTTTACGGTTCCCGTGAAATCGACCCACAAGAAACCGCAACACCAATCCAGACAAACTCTCCACAAAAAATATTATAGTTCTCCTTCCCTATCATAGATAATCCCTAAAATCATAATTTAAGTCAAAAAAACTATATATTTATAAGAAATGGATGTATATCTTGAAAACCAAGAGAGAATGAAGAGAAGATCTAGAGAAAATCACAAAGAAACCATGAGATAAGACTTACCCGAGATGAACCGCCTTTAGACTACTAATAAACCCCTTCAAATCCCTTCAAAATGAGTGGAAGAGCACCCCTAGCCCTTGAGAATAATAAATCCCATGTAGGGCTCATATAAGAGATTAAATGGGTGAGTAAGGGAAAATCCTGACTAACCCCCTTTTAAAAAAACATTTTTAATGGGTCGCACGGTTAGCTCGCAAAGTTTGAAAAACTATACGCTAATCGTGTTGATACTACTATACAAACAATGTCATATCACACAGTTATCTGGGATTCACTCATTGATTCCCCTAACCGTGCATCGTTAAAACAGCCTCTAAAATTTTCCAAAACCTTTCCAAACTCTCCCAAACCGTTCTCCACCAATTCATATGTATAAAAAGGTATAAATAAGGGTCACAAATATCCATGCGCGGGTGCTACACATAATTCATTTGAGACATGTATAAACCCAAATCACCTCAATCTAACCCATGGTGTGACTGGTATGACTCAAAGTGCATATTTTTATATAAAATTGACATCAATTTTAATAAAATTAACAACTAACCTACACAAAACTGAGAAAACACATTTAGATTATTTTGATATTGAACAGAAATGATCCATATATCATTTTTGATGTGTAGGAATCATTCTCACCATAATCTGATATATGATGTAAACGATATTACAAAAAGTATTTGTTATCAATTTAAAATCAACATTTTAGTACTAAAAGTGTCACTCACTGAAAACTAATCCAAAATTCTAGGATTTTTTTTGGATAATCTAGAGAACAGATTAATAAGTCATTTTTGATGTGTATGAATTATTTTTACATCAAAAATATACACGATGTGATTGAAATGAGTCAAAAGTGCGTGTTTCTAGTTTGAAATGACATTATAGTAAAAAAATACAACAGATGTACTAAAAATAATGAAAACACATTCTTATTGTTTTGATACTTTAGTTAAATGATCCAAAAGTAATTGGGGATGTGTTGTAATCAGCCTCACCAAAATATAATGCACGGTGTGACCGATATGACTCTATGTGCAAATTTTTATTTAAAATTCCCATCAATTTTAGTAAAATTAACACTTTAAATTAATTTATTTATTTATATTATTAATAACATAGGAATTTTTTCCTTAAATAGGTGAGTTCTTTAGCTGGAGAAGGTGTGGTTTATTCAGTAATAGCATGAGTCAGGGTCAGGATTAAAATACAAAACAACATTGATGTTTTTGAATGTATGTGAAAAAAATTATTTATGTAATTGTATAAACCAATGTTTGAAATGTCTATAATATACTATTTTTCTTGTATTTATTTTTTAAAATATAATTTAATATAAATTTTATATTGGGACTTATTTTTTGGGAATATAGTTTGTTTTTGGTGCTGTTGTGTGTTGTTATAGCACACTACACTAGTTTTGTAGTGTGTTGTTACAGCAAAATTCAGTGTGGCCCTTTATTGGTGCTTTTAAAATCACTTATAAAGATAAACTTTATAAGTTCATCTATAAGAGTTGATATAATACTAGTGCTTTTAATCTCTCTCAGGTATTAAATGCTTTTCTATCACTAATAAAGGCCTTTTATAGCACTACTAAAGGACTATTTTGTAGTAGTGGCGTTAACACATGAAAAAATTTCTTTGAAAAACATAACTTTCACCTTTAAAAGATCATAAACCTAACTTACCTCAGGAACTCAAAAAAATTCCAAAAAATCCAATTTTCCATGAATAATATAGGTATATTGGAGTATTATATTCATAACCCATGTTCACTCTTGTTTAACCTATGTTATAATAAATAAATCCTAGTTAATTCTAAAGGAGTAACTAACCTAGTTTTCACACTACTAGAAATATGGACATTTGAGCCCTGTTACCTATAGCGACCACCAATGGCGGTCGCTAAGTCTCCTTAAAAAAAATAAGGGGCTCCCCCCCCCCTCTCCACTCTCGTGATCCCCCCCCCCCCACCCACCTCCCCGAACCCTTCCCCCCCTGCCGCAGCGCGCCCGCCCCGCTTCCCCTCCGTTGTGCGCCCTCCCCGGCGCCCCGCCCTCCGCCACCCCGCCCTCCGCCGCCCCGCCCTCCGCCATGCGGCCTCCCGCCACCCACCTCCGGTAGCCCGGAAGCCCTCGGGAGCCCTCCGGCAGCCCTCCGTCCGCCCTCTGGCCTTCGGCATCCAGCCCCTCCGGCCTCCGACCCTTGCCCTCGTCCCTCCACCCCCTCGTCCCTCCCCCCAGCACCCCGAACACCCCCCCCCCCCCCGCACCCCGCCAACCCCTGTCCCATTTGTCTTCGTCCCCTCCCTCGCCGCACCACCGCCACCCGTCCCCTCCCTCGCCGCACCAGCTCCGGCTCCGGCTCCCCACCGCTCCTCTCCCTCAAAGCACCACCGTCGGCTCCCCTCCCTTCCAGGTTTGTAGCGCAATCAGGTATGACATGGGCTTTCACTTACATTATTATTTTATAAATGGTTCACAAACAATTAGTTAGTATTTATTATAAATATATTTGATATCAAAAATGAAAATGTAATAAGTCTTATGTAAATGTTTGTTATAGGGATCTTATTATGGATAAGAGTTGGATTGATCTTCCAAATCGAACGTCTAGAGAGTATTTCAATGGCATTATGCAGTTTATTAACTTCACCAGAGGATTTGAAAGTGACTATATTAGTTGTCCATGTAGAAAATGTGCTAACAGATATCAATTCACACGAGATACTGTGAGGGAGCACCTATTCTTTAATGGATTTCTGAAAAATTATAAGAGTTGGACTCGTCATGGAGAAGAATATGTTCGTTGTGAAAATACGGATACAATTCAGATGGATGTTGATGCAAGGATGAATGATCCAATGCGTGAAATGCTTACTGAAATGGTACATGGGTTGGATCCTAAAGGAATTGACATCTAGAATCTGGAGACCGGTGAGATAAATCTTCGCTCTGGTGAAGATCGTGATTCGAGGAGGTTTTATAAAGCAATTGATGATGCAAAAACAGAATTATATCCAGGATGTACTTCTTTCAATAAATTGTCGTTTATCGTGGAGTTGTTGCATTTGAAGACTTTGAATCATTGGTCAGACACATCATTTGACATGCTGTTGGTGTTATTGAAAAAGGTTCTTCCTATCGACGCTAAGATTCCTGAGTCGTATTACCATGCTCGTAAGCTAACAAAGAACTTAGGTTTTACATATGAGACCATAGATGCATGTGCAAACAACTGTATGTTTTTTAGAAAGGAAACTGCCCATTTGAATATTTGTTCGGTTTGTGGTGCTTCCAGGTGGAAAGAGAACAGGGGAAATCAGACTCATCAAAGTTAGATTGTGATACAGGGGAAACCGATTGTCGTAAAGAAAATGCGTTACTTTCCCCTTAAACCAAGGTTGAAAAGATTTTTTATGTCATCTAAAGTTTCTAATTTAATGAGATGGCATGCAGAAAGAGTTCATGAAAGTGATATTTAACCCACCCGGCAGACTCTCATGCATGGAAGGATTTTGATAAGAGACATCCCGACTTTTCCAAAGATGTTCAGAATGTCTGATTGGGATTGGCAGCAGATGGTTTCAATCCATTCAAGTCTATGGTTGGTGCAACTCATAGCACATGTCCCGTGGTGTTGGTTCCGTATAATCTTCCTCCGTGGCTCTGTATGAAGCAACGATTTATATTACTTTCCACTCTTATTGATGGACCTAAAAGTCTGGGTGATAAGATTGATGTTTACCTTCAGCCATTGATTGATGAGTTGAATGAATTTTGG
Source organism: Viscum album (assembly GCA_963277665.1). Taxonomy (NCBI): domain Eukaryota; kingdom Viridiplantae; phylum Streptophyta; class Magnoliopsida; order Santalales; family Viscaceae; genus Viscum; species Viscum album. The sequence continues at coordinate 1,621,325,001 of OY728125.1, forward strand.
GGCGATGGTGTGATGACTTATGACTGTGAAATGAATGAAATGTTCAAACTGCAGGATGCTTTATTGTGGACAATCAATGACTTCCCAGCTTATGCAAATTTATCAGGCTGAAGTACGGAAGGGGAATTTGCTTGCCCTTGTTGCAACAAAAGTAAAAAATATATATGGCTTAATCATTCCAAAAAATGGCCATACATGGGTCACAGACGTTTTCTCCCCCCTCAGCACAGGTTCAGAAAGGATAGAGTGGCATTTGATGGTTCTAGAGAGTTCAACCCAGCACCAAAGATCATGACATGAGTCGAAATGTTATCGCAGATTGAGGAAGAAAACATCCGCATGGTATATGAAATTCAGGATTTGGTTGCTCCTCCGGTACGTAATATTCGAGCTGCGGGTAGGCAGCACAGTCACAATTGGAAAAAGAAAAGTATTTTTTATTGTCTTCCGTATTAGAAAACTAACATGCTGAGGCATAATTTGGATGTCATGCACATTGAAAAAAATGTTTGTGATAACATATTGTGGACCATTTTAGGTGTCAGTGGGAAATCAAAGTACCATGTTAATGCACGTCGTGATTTGGAAAAAATGGGTTTAAGGAAACAGTTCCATTTACAGTTAGCTGAGGGAAACAAGTCATATATTCCTGCTACACAGTATACGATGACTACAAAGGAGAAAGAGACATTTCTTTCCATTTTGAAGATGCTCAAGGTCCCTGATGGTTACTCTTCTAATATTTCAAAGTGTGTGAATCTGATGAGTAAGACATTGCAAGGGTTGAAAAGTCATGACAATCACATACTACTTCAGCAGTTGATTCTAATCGCAATTTGTGATTGTTTATCCCCCAATGTTGTTCAGCCGTTGATTGAGATGAGTAATTTTTTTAGACAGCTTTGTTTAAGAAATCAACGAATGAGTGATTTAAAAAGTTTATAGGACCGAATTTTACTTACGCTTTGTCACTTTGAGAAACTATTTCCCCCATCATTTTTCGATGTTATGGTCCACTTGATAGTGCACCTAACTGATGAAGTAATGGCTGCTGGTCCAGTGCAATTCAGGTGGATGTATCCTATTGAGCGGTATTTGAGTACATTGAAACGATTTGTATGCAACAGAGCTCGTCCAGAGGCATCAATAGCCAATGGTTATTTGATGGATTAGTGTACTACTTTTTGTGTAGAATATCTTACGGATGTTGAAACAAAATTAGATAATCCCTCTCGGATTCAGGATGGTCCAGTTGGAGAAGGAACCACATATGATATGGACAACATCAAGTGGATACAAGCGCATCTCTATATCTTGTTCAATACTCCATCAGTTGCACCATTAATGCAGTAAGTATCTTATCACTTTTATTGTTTACCTTTTACATGTTTTGTTTGCATTAGTTGATCATTTAAACATTGCATTATCATTTACAGAAAACACATTAATGAGATAAAAGAAGAGATGTATCGTGCGACTGAGTTGCAAATTCAACAGTCTCATTATGCGTCATTTCATGATTGGTTCAAGGATTATGTATGTATAAATTGATCTTCATTATGAGTGAAGTATTAAACTAATTTCTTTCTTCATATATAATTATTGAATTCTATGAATTATGTAGGTTCGTAAGCTGAGGGAGTTAGGGGACCCCACGCTAACTGAAGAATTTATCCAACTGGCTGAGGGTCCATCTGTAACGGCTCGTCGTTATAAATCTATAGATGCTAATGGTTTTCGATTTCGCATTAAAGATGTTGACGACAAATGAGAAACACAAAACAGTGGCATCGGTTTTCCATTTGCCGATTCTGGTTATTACTCTGGTCAATTGATAGACATCATTGAAGTTGTATACACACATAGGTTGAAGTACATATTGTTAAAGTGTAATTGGGTTGATCTAGTGCGTGGATGCAAAGTCGATCAATATCAGTTTTCATTGGTGAATTTTAACTATATGTTATACAGAAATGAACGAGTTGATAATGAACCTTTCATTTTGACATCACAAGCGGAACAAGTATTCTTCATTACTTTGCCTTCGAATCCAAGTTGGCAAGTTGTTGTCAGAATGTCTCGGCGAGGAGTGTTTGTATTTGAACAAGATGAACCCGAGACTGTTCCTTTTGTTTCCCAACATCTTGATCAACATACCGTAGTTCAACGTGAAGAAGATATTTATTGGGTCAGAGTGGTTGTTGAAGGAGAAACGGTCGATTTTCATGCTTAATGAAAGGTATAATTGTTTTCCCACTATTCAGCCTAAGATATCATAAATTATCTAAACATTTTATAAATCCTTGTAAGTTTTAATCCTCACTTTTTGAAGTTTATTCAGTTATAAATATTTAAGGTGATTTAACTCATGTTATATTGATGTTATTGTCGGTGTATCTTTCCATTGAGGTATTCTTCATTTGTTTCATGTGCTGCTTGAATTTTTATTAATTTAATTTGAAATTGGGCTATGCATTGATTGGTTTTGTACATAATTTGTATATCTGTTTTGTGAACTTTCTGATTCTTTAAATTAATTCCCAACTAATTATTCAATCACTTTTTGTTTGATTAACAATTGTACAAGTTTTATTTTTTTTAAAACAATCCAATTTATCATTTGGAAATTTTGGATAGTCCCCTTACTAATGTTTTCCATTACTGCAGGAATGTCAGGGGAAGAGGAAGAAGATCCACATCATCCATTTGAGTCATCTACGTCTTAGGGTCGAGGTATGTTGGAATGTCATTGTCTCTATTTTTTATGTAATTAATAAACATATATATATATATATTTATAACATCTGAAAATTTGTATATAAAATTGTTTTCAACAGGATCAGACCCGACTGCTTATTCCTCTAGCAGGAGAGGCCCTGGTCGTGGCATATTATCACGGAATTCCGACACGACTTTTGATGTTTCATTTGATGAGGTATTTCATCTTGTTGGACGGAATGCCCCTGAATTTATTCATCAGTTGGGTCATATAATACGTTATCCACATCAATTTCCATTGACCACGCGTGACTGGGCTTCTATCCCTCATGAAACATTAGATCGTATTTGGAGGGAGGTTTAGGTAAGAAGACCATTTTACTTTATTCCCTATGTATAAACAATAATAACATATGTGATTTTTTTCTTTAATAGCAAAATTTGAAAGTATGTCCCAATGAGTTTCGGCCAGTGTGTATGAGTAAATGTCGTAAGATGTGGAAAGACTATAAAGGAAAAGTCAAGAGGGACCACTGGGTACCAAATGTGGGTGCCCCAGACATTCTAGAAAAAGTCCCGAGAGGTGTCCTCCCAGCTTAGTGGTGTGATTTAGTTGTATATTGGTCCACTGAGGGTGTTGCGGTTTGTATATTTATTTTGGTATATATATTTTCAAGAATGTGTGATTTGTTTGATATTTGAATGAATTGAATGTAGAAGGTGTCTACACGCCATTCTGAGAATCGAGCGTTGCAGGGACCACCTCACAGGCTCAGGACTCGTCACGTGTCTCAGATCCGACATGAGGTATTTATTATTCATTTTTTAATTTTTTAATTAATACAGTTTTGTGTTTATATTCTATTCATATATAGTTGCGGGAGCAAGGTGCACCAACTGATAAAATGTCGGTGTGGATGAGGACTCGTGATCGCAATGATCCAGAGGCTGCAGCATTGATAGTAAGTGCTTGTACTCATTACCAATACTTACATAAAATCTTTATATTAATATATGTATATATATTTAAATATTTCACAGGCTCAATTTGAAGTTGAATTAGAACATCTGCCAGAGGACCAGCGACAGCTTCCCATGCGAAGGGATGAGATCTTTCATCGCATCATTGGTCGGGACGGACATGGATATATTTTGACCTATGGAATAGGGATTCCTCATTCTGTAGTGTCACGTGCTGCAGTTGTCGGTCCTGCTGTTGCTCAGATGTCATAGCAGCTGTCAGATTTTGAGGCACGGTTGCGGGCTTCCGAGGAGGCAAATGCGCAATTGGCTGCTGAGGTTAGAGCACTGCGGGAATATGTGCGTCCGGGTGATGGTGCAGGGGATCACACGACGCAGGTTTATACTGTATTTATTTATTTAATTTAAATTATTTTTGTTATGAAAATATTCATAATGTTTATTTGTTGTAGGACCATGGCCCACCGGATGGAGGTCAGTGATGAACACGCATGACGCATCACGAGGTGTGTTTCTGCTTTTAATGGTAGGGTTGTTATTGATATTTATGTTGGGTTTCTAGTGAGTTTTTTGTGATTTGGAAATCTTTTTTCATTAATTTTCAATGTTTAGAATTGTATGTTCTGTAATATTTTTTAAAAAAATACGGGATTTCTAATATAAATCATTAACTTGTTTATACCGAATGAGCTGAGTTCACTATCTGTAGTCCCCGTCCTACCCCGGACAGCCCTCCCCGCACTCCAGACAGCCCTCCCCGCACCCCGAACAAGCCCCCCCACCCCGGACTGCTATCCCGCACCCCGAACAGCCCTCCTCGCACTCCGGACAGCCCTCCCCGCACTCCGTACAGCCCTCTCCGCACCCCGGAGAGGCCTCCCGCACCCCGGACAGCCCCCCGCACCCCGGACAGCCCCCCCCCCGCACCCTGCACAGCCCTCCGCACTCCAAACAGCCCTCCCCGCACCCCGGACATGCCCCCCCGCCCCGGAAATGCCCCCCACTCCGGACAGCCCCCCCCCCCCCCCCCCGGACCACAGACAACCTTCCCCACACTCCGGACACCCCTCCCTGCACCTCGGACAGCCATCCCCACACCCCGAACAGCCCTCCCCGCACTCCGGACAGCCCTCCCCGCACCTCGGACAGCCCTCCCGCACCCCGGACTCCGGACAGCCCTCCCCACACCCCGGACATGCCCTCCATCCCGAGTGAGTGAATTGTGACGTGGTCGAGCAGACGGCACGTCAATCGGACGTGTCGTGTGCCCGCGGAGACCGGGAACGCCGTTCTGATGTCATGAACGGCCAAAACGGGCGTCTGACGGTCAAATTCATAGCGTCCCACATCTTAATGACCTGAAATCATAGGGAAACAATCTAATTATTATTCGTGACGTGTACGCGCAGACGGCACGTCAATCGGACGTGCGGTCTACGCGGTAGGGCTCATTATGCGTTCTTTAAGTGTTGTGCGCACTTGATAAACGCGTGTGGGGGGTCCCAACGCGCCGAACGAGGTCCGAATGGCCTGAAATCAGACGACATCAAAGGGTGAGTGAATTGTGACGTGGTCGAGTAGACGGCACGTCAATCGGCCGTGCTGTGTGCCCGCGGTGACCGGGAACGCTGTTCCGGTGTCATAAACGGCCAAAACGGGAATCCCACGCTCAAAGTCATAGCGGAACACATCATATTGACCTGAAATCACAGGGAAACAATCTAATTATCATTCGTGATGTGTACGCACAGACGGCACGTCAATCGGACGTGCGGTCTGCGCGGTAGGGCTCATTATGCGTTCTTTAAGTGTTGCGCGCGCTTGATAAACGCGCGTGGGGGGTCCAAACGGGCCGAACGAGGTCCGAATGGACTGAAATCAGACTAAGTCAAAGGGTGAGTGAATTTTGACGTGGTCGAGTAGACGGCACGTCAATCGGATCTGTTGTCTGACCGTGGTGACCAGAAACGCGTTTCTGGTGTCATAAACGGCCAAAACAGGCGTCTGACGGTCAAAGTCATAGCGAACGACATCAGATTGAACTTAAATCACAGGGAAACAATATAATTATTATTCTTGATGTCTACGTGTAGACGGCACGTCAATCGGACGTGCGGTCTGCACGGTAGGGCTCATTATGCGTTCTTTAAGTGTTGCATGCGCTTGATTAACGCGTGTGGGGGGTCCAAATGGGCCGAACGAGGTGCGAATGGCCTGAAATCCGACGACATCAAAGGGTGAGTAAATTGTGATGTGGTAGAGCAGACGGAACGTCAATCAGACGTGCCGTGTGCCCACGGTGACCGGGAACGCCGTTCCGGTGTCATAAACGGCCAAAACGGGCGTCTGACGGTCAAAGTCATAGAGGACCACATAGGAATGCCCTGAAATAATAGGGAAACAATCTAATTGTTATTATTGACGTGTACGCGTAGACGGCACGTCAATCGGACGTGCGGTCTGCGCGGTAGGGCTCATTATGCGTTCTTTAAGTGTTGTGTGCGCTTGATAAACGCGCGTGGGGGGGTCCAAACGGGCCGAACGAGGTCTGAATGGCCTGAAATCAGACGACGTCAAAGGGTGAGTGAATTGTGACATGGTCGAGTAGACGGCACGTCAATCGAATATGTCTTTTGACCGTGGTGACCGGAAACGCATTTCTGGTGTCATAAACGACCAAAACGGGCGTCTGACGGTCAAAGTCATAGAGGACGACATCGGATTCACATGAAATCACAGGGAAACAATATAATTATTATTCGTGACGTGTACTCACAGACGTCACGTCAATCGGACGTGCGGTCTGTGCAGTAAGGCTCATTATACGTTCTTTAAGTGTTGCGCGCGCTTGATAAACGCGCGTGGGGGGGGTCCAAACAGGCCGAACAACGTGCGAATGGCCTGAAATCAGACGACATCAAAGGGTGAGTGAATTTTGACCTGGTCGAGTAGATGGAACGTCAATCGGACATGTCGTGTGCCCGCGGTGACCGGGAACACCGTTCCAGTGTCATAAACGGCCAAAACGGGCGTCTGACGGTCAAAGTCATAGCGGACGACATCGGATTGACCTGAAATCGTAGGGAAACAATCTAATTATTATTCGTGAGATGTACACGTAGACGACACGTCAATCGGACGTGAGGTCTGCTCGGTAGAGCTCATTATGCGTTCTTTAAGTGTTGTGCGCGCTTGATAAACGCGCGTGGGGGGGTCCAAACGGGCCGAACGAGGTCTGAATGGCCTGAAATCAGACGACGTCAAAGGGTGAGTGAATTGTGACGTGTTCAAGCAGACGGCACGTCAATCGGACGTGCCGTGTGCCCGCGATGACCGGGAACGCCGTTCCGGTGTCATAAACGGCCAAAACGGGCATCTGACGGTCAAAGTCATAGCGGATGACATCGGATTGACCTGAAATGAAAGGGAAACAATATAATTATTATTCTTGACGTGTACGTGCAGACAGCACGTCAATCAGACGTGCGATCTGCACGGTAGGGCTCATTATGTGTTCTTTAAGTGTTGCGTGCGCCTAATAAACGCGTGTGGGGGGTCCAAATGGGCCGAAAGAGGTCTGAATGGCCTGAAATCAGACTACATCAAAGGGTGAGTGAATTGTGACGTGGTCGAGCAGACGGTACGTCAATCGAATCTGTCGTTTGACCGTGGTGACCGGAAACGCATTTCTGGTGTCATAAACGGACAAAACGGGCGTCTGATGGTCAAAGTCATAGAGGACGACATCGGATTGACCTAAAATCACAGGGAAACAATCTAATTATTATTCTCGATGTGTACGCGCAGACGGTACGTCAATCGGACATGCGGTCTGCGCGGTAGGGCTCATTATGTGTTCTTTAAGTGTTGTGCGCGCTTGATAAACGCGCGTGGGGGGGTCCAAACGGGTGGAACGAGGTGCGAATGGCCTGAAATCAGACTAAATCAAAGGGTGAGTGAATTGTGACGTGGTAGAGCAGACGGCACGTCAATCGGACGTGTCGTGTGCCCGCGGTGACCAGGAATGCCGTTCTGGTGTCATAAATGGCCAAAACGGGCGTCTGACGGTCAAAGTCATAGAGGCCCACATCGGAATGACCTGAAATCACAGGGAAACAATCTAATTATTATTCGTGACGTGTACGCGCAGACGTCACATCAATCGGTCGTGCGGTATGCGCGGTAGGGCTCATTATGCGTTCTTTAAGTGTTGCACGCGCTTGATAAACGCGCGTGGGGGGTCTAAATGGGCCGAACGAGGTCCGAATGGCCTGAAATCAGACGAAATCAAAGGGTGAGTGAATTGTGACATGGTCGAGTAGACGGCATGTCAATCGGACGTGCCGTGTGCCCGCGGTGACCGGGAACGCCGTTCTGGTGTCATAAACGGCCAAAACGGGCGTCTGATGGTCAAAGTCATAGTAGACCACATCCGAATGACCTGAAATCACAGGGAAACAATATAATTATTATTCTTGACGTGTACGCACAGACGGTACATCAATCGGACGTGCGGTCTACGCGGTAGGGCTCATTATGCGTTCTTTTAGTGTTGTGCGCGCTTGATAAACCTGCGTGGGGGGGTCCAAACGGGCCGAAAGATGTCCGAATGGCCTGAAATCAGACGACATCAAAGGGTGAGTGAATTGTGACGTGGTAAAGTAGACGGAACGTCAATCGTCCGCACCGTGTGCCCGCGGTGACTGGGAACGCCGTTCTGGTGTCATAAACGGCCAAAACAGGCGTCTCACGCTCAAAGTCATAGAAGACCACATCGGATTGACCTGAAATCACAGGGAAAAAATATAATTATTATTCTTGACGAGTACGCGCAGACGGCACGTCAATCGGACGTGCGATCTGCGCGGTAGGGCTCATTCTGCGTTCTTTAAGTGTTGCGGGCGCTTGATAAACGCGCGTGGGGGGTCCAAACGGGCCGAACGAGGTCTGAATGGCCTGAAATAAGACGAAGTCAAAGGATGAGTGAATTTTGACGTGTTCGAGTAGACGGCACGTCAATCGGATGTGTCGTTTGATCGTGGTGACCGGAAACGCGTTTTCGGTGTCATAAACGGCCAAAACGGGCGTCTGACGGTCAAAGTCAAAGCGGACGACATTGGATTGACCTGAAATCACAGGGAAACAATCTGATTATTATTCGTGATGTGTAATAATAGACGGAACGTCAATCGGACGTGCGGTCTGCGCGGTAGGGCTCATTATGCGTTCTTTAAGTCTTGTGCGAGCTTGATAAACGCGCGTGGGGGTCCAAACGGGCCGAACGAGGTGAGAATGGCCTGAAATCAGACGACATCAAAGGGTGAGTGAATTATGACGTGGTCGAGCAGACGGCATGTCAATCGGACGTGCCGTGTGCCCGCGGTGACCGGGAACGCCGTTCCGGTGTCACAAACGGCCAAAACAGGCGTCTGGCGGTCAAAGTCATAGCGGCCCACATCGGAATGCCTTGAAATCATAGGGAAACAATATGATTATTATTCTTGACGTGTACGCGCAGACGGTACATCAATCAGACGTGTGGTCTGCGCGGTAGGGCTCATTATGCGTTCTTTAAGTGTTGTGCGCGCTTGATAAACGAGCGTGGGGGGTCCAAATGGGTTGAACGAGGTCCGAATGGCCTGAAATCAGACGACGTCAAAGGGTGAGTGAATTGTGACATGGTCGAGCAGACGGCACGTCAATCGGCCGCACCGTGGGCCCGCGGTGACCGGGAACACCGTTCCGGTGTCATAAACGGCCAAAACGGGCGTCTCACGCTCAAAGTCATAGCGGACCACATCGGATTGACCTGAAATCACATGGAAACAATCTAATTATTATTCATGAGGTGTACGCGCAGACGGAATGTCAATCGGACGTGCGGTTTGCACGGTAGGGCTCATTATGCGTTCTTTAAGTGTTGCACGAGCTTGATAAACGCGCGTGGGGGGTCCAAATGGGTCGAACGAGGTCTGAATGGCCTGAAATAAGATGACATCAAAGGGTGAGTTAATTGTGATGTGGTCGAGCAGACGACACGTCAATCGTCTGCACCGTGTGCCCACGGTGACCGGGAATGCCGTTCCGGTGTCATAAACGGCCAAAACGGGCGTCTCACGCTCAAAGTCATAGTGGACCACATCGTATTGACCTGAAATCACAAGGAAACAATCTAATTATTATTCGTGACGTGTATGCACAGACAGCATGTCAATCGGACGTGCGGTCTGCGCGGTAGGGCTCATTCTGCGTTCTTTAAGTGTTGCACGCGCTTGATAAACGCACGTGGGGGGGTCCAAACGGGGCGAACGAGGTCCGAATGTCCTGAAATCAGACGAAGTCAAAGGGTGAGTAAATTTTGACGTGGTCGAGCATACGTCACGTCAATCTGATGTGTCGTTTGACCGTGGTGACTGGAAACGCGTTTCCGGTGTCATAAACGGCCAAAACGAGCATCTGATGGTCAAAGTCATAGCAGACGACATCGGATTGACCTGAAATCATAGGGAAACAATATAATTATTATTCGTGAGGTGTACACGCAGACGGCACATCAATCGGATGTGTGGTCTGCGCGGTAGGGCTCATTATGCTTTCTTTAAGTGTTGTGCGCGCTTGATAAACGCGCGTGGGGGGTCCAAACGGGCCGAACGAGGTGTGATTGGCCTAAAATCAGACGACATCAAAGGGTGAGTGAATTGTGACGTGGTCGTTCCAATGTCATAAACGGCCAAAACGGGCGTCTCATGCTCAAAGTCATAGCGGACCACATCGGATTGACCTGAAATCACAGGGAAACAATCTAATTATTATTTTTGACGTGTACACGCAGACGTCACGTCAATCGGACGTGCGGTCTGAGCGGCAGGGCTCATTATGCGTACTTTAAGTGTTGTGTGCGCTTGATAAACACGCTTGGCGGGTCCAAACGGGCCGAAGGAGGTCCAAATGGCCTGAAATCAGATGACGTCAAAGGGTGAATGAATTGTGACGTGGTCGAGCAGACGACACGTCAATTGGATGTGTCGTTTGACCGTGGTGACCGGAAACGTGTTTCTGGTGTCATAAACGACCAAAACGGGCGTCTGACGGTCAAAGTCATAGCGGACGACATCGGATTGACCCGAAATCACAGGGAAACAATCTAATTATTATTCTTGACTTGTACGCGTAGACGGTACGTCAATCGGACGTACGGTCTACGTGGTAGGGCTCATTATGCGTTCTTTAAGTGTTGTGCACGCTTGATAAATATATATATTTTATTTAATATTATATATATAAATATTTTCATTAATATATATATATATATATTATTTAATAAATATATATATATTTTATTTAATATTATATATATAAATATTTTCATTATTTTATATATATATATATATTTGATTTAATAAATATATATATATATATATTGGTATGAATTTTTTTTAAAAAAAAATTCAAGTTTAGCGACCGCCTTTGGCGGTCCCTAGTGCCTGCATGCCAGGCAGTATTAGCGACCGCCAATGGGGGTCGCTCTAGCCTGCTTTCCAGGAAGCATTAGTGACCGCCAATGGTAGTCACTAATGGTGCCCGCGAGGCAGCCTACAGCGACCGCCAATGGCGGTCGCTAATGGCCATTTTTTTAGTAGTGTCACCCTGATTTTTTACCATTGAAAACTAAATCATTACTCAATTCATTAGAGATCCATATCAATCTTTCCTTTCACCATATATTATGATCATGTACCATATAGTGAAAAAAAAATAAGGTTCCACCTTTTCTTCATAAAACGCTTGAGAAATTCATTTGAACCCATAAGAAAATTAACTTTCCATTTTTAAATAAAAATGAAACGAAATATCCATTTTTTATAAAAAATATTAAAAATGAAAAATTTCCAGAAAACAATGGGAATTTAATTTACTTTAAAAATCTAAGAAAACTTTAAGATTATGATTTATAATGAATAAATGATAAGATATCAATAAAATCTATTCATGATGTATACATTAAAAACATTATTTTTATTCTTTTGTAAAGAAAGTAAAAAATGAGCTTTACAGAAAATGTTGAAAATAATCCTTTTAAAACCTTTAAAATTATGTAAAAAGTATTTGAATTTAACTTTCCACAATAATTTTCATATATATATGAAACTTTTAAAAATATTTAAAAGAAAATGAACAAGGAGAAAATAATGTAACCACCCAGACTACAATATCCTAGAGATAGTGTCAACTTTATTACATTGTCCATAGATATAAGTAATCAAATCCCGAATGAATTAATAATTTCTTATTATTGATAAAATAGAAAATAACTTTAAATTAAATTTATAATTGAAAACCTAAAATACAAAAAGTATTTTCTTGGTGGAATCCATTATTCCTCATAGTGTATCCCTACATATCAATCTCAAAACACTTCTTCATATCCTAAAGAAAATAATACATAATAAATGTGTGAGATTAGATTCTCATTAAGTGTAGGCATACATGGAAAATATTAATAAATAAGGAATTTTCAATATATAAAGGTAGATTACTAAAACAGGTTCCATTGAATCAATAACATGAGAAAATATTGAAGGAGTAAATAATGATCAAATAATACCATATAAATAATCACATGAGATTGAGAACTTAACCATGGATATTCTAACTAATTGAATAATCACATGGTATATAAATATATAAATTAATAATGATGAAATTCATAATTTTGTACATCTAAAAAATACATTGAGTCCTTTTTCCAAGACATCTAAATTAATTGGTAAGGCCTTAGAAAAAAATCATATCTAGTTTGTCTCAAGAGACAATATGATGCATCGAGGGGATATAGTGGGCCTCAACCATCATGTACTACATCTAAATAATTCCTAATATAAAATGGTTGAAATATAATCATCATAAACATTCATATTGAAAACTAAAATATGAAATTTTAATACATACCCCGATCAATAAACATAATCATAAACCATCCATAGTAAAATGGTGAATGATAATAAAATTGTACATCCTCAATAAAACTGGTCATAAACCATCCATATAAATAATAAGTATGGTATAAATAAATAATATCTTCAATGGATAATAATTAAAATATAGGGTTTATATCATTAATTAGTATAAATATCATGAAAAGATCCTTAAACATTTTTTGAGAAAAATAATCTTTTCATTTTTAAAATCAAATTTTAAAACAAAGGATCAAAAAACTGAAAATAATTTTCATTTAAAATAAAATTTTAAAATTTTAAAATAATAATCAAAACATTTATTCATCGTGATGGAGTGAAAAATTTTCATGCCATACAAGTAAAATATATTTCTTTCAAATTTTTGGTAAAATCCAAATGGGATTTGTATTGAAAACAAGATGAATATTCCTTTGAAAACATTTTTTAAAAAGTAAAAATGGGTGAAAATGTATTCATTAAAACATTTTCAAATGTTTAATAACATTTTTTGAAAACATTTGTATAAAACAAGTTTTTTATGAAAAGTTATTTTTGATAGAATATGGAAATAAATTCGGATTTTATTATAAACATTTTATTAATCGTTTTAAGTACCAAAAAGTGAAAAATGGTACTATGACATGGAAAAGTTCATGAATAACCATATTTGAATAAAATATATTGATTTTAAGATATAAATTTCTAATAATTCCCTCAAGGGATATTTAAAAAAACAACCCCAAATAATTATGGGATTGTTAAATAAACAATTACCACATTGGTAAATTGGGAATCATAAGCCCTATAAAAGAAATGACAAAAAATGAAACTTTAAATTCCAAATAGATAAATATATTCAACATATAAAATATAAAATGTCCATTATATACACCGCATTAAGGGTGTAAGTGTTTAATATGTAAAATGTCTCATAGAAGTAAAAGTGAGACGGGAAACCCTTACCTTAGGTCTGATTTCCTTCACACATGTATGTACCTCTTGTATAAATGTTTTAATCGTGGTATTAATTTATAATATAATAATAATAATATTTATAATATCATATATTATCATATTATAACATTTTAATATCCATTTGTTAATAGTATTTCATTATTTTAATTATTTCAGGTGTTAATTATCTTGTCTTCTCAAATGCATTTTGTCATGAAATTTCGGGTTCTTGTGCATATGATTTATATATATATATCATATAAATAATTATAATAATGTTATAAATAAAATATTTAGTCAGTATATTCATTTTTAGAACCATTTATGAAATTTGGACATGGAAAATGAATTGCATCGTGTCGTGGAGACGGTGGGTCGTACGTGCGCACGAGCGACGATATTATTCCCTTAATGAGTGAAAGAGTAAGAAGTTATGTGATATATTAATTTTAAAAATAGATATCATATTATATATATCACATATATTCATTAATTGTTTCCTTTTTACATTACATGTAAATCAAAAGTGAAAAATGAATCATATTGCTTCGCATGACAGTAGTTCGTCGTACACACAAGCAACATTATCATATTTGAAACAGAATGGAAAATAAAAAGGTATATGTGATATTAAAATTAAATAATTATTATAATATCATAAATATAATATATATATATATATATATATTCACTAAATATATCATTATATCCATCCTTTAAAGGTGGTGATGAAAAACAGACAACATCGGTTCATGAGGAGGTAGTTCTCTGTACACACAATCGATGATTTGGTTTCCCATTTGATGGAAGTGGAGATAGATAAATATTATTACAAAAACATAATAATGTCTTGTTATATTATATATAATATTGTTATTATATTTTATGTGTTAATACATAATTTATGGTCAAAAAATACGAAATAAAATGAAAGATATTTGTTAAGATAATTGCCCTCTCTAAGAATAAGCTCCTTTAGATCTCCACTTAAGAAGCCAAGGGATAGTCTTTTGGGTGGACCAAAAGCTATATAATATTTATAATGATTTTGTAAAGATATGTGGGTAGGGTTTTTAAATCGACTTTTTTTTTGGTTGGGAATAAGTGAGTGGTGGGAGTTTACTTTTATAAGTTGGGAATGGGATCCCACAAGGAAATTACTTGGAAATTTCCAAAAATAATCTAAAATGATAAATTAATTCACATGAAAAAAGCGTCCAAATAAAATTAGGTTTGTATATGGGATATGTTAAAAAGTAAACACGTGTGAACAATAATATTTTGATGTGGTGTTAGATCATTGTAACCCTTATCTTATTAGTTTAACCCCATGGTAAACCCATTTTTCCTTAACCGCAGTAATTAATTTTTGTTGTTTTCACTCTTTATTTTGGTAAAAAAATTAATTTTACCTCACTAGATAATATTAATTATTCATATTCCATAAATTTAATCCATTTTTTATAATTTAATTTATAGTAGTGGAAGAATTAAATTACTGCAGACGTGATGAAAAATCGGGTTTTCAAATATAAAATTCTTATAAGTATATAATGTTTTAATATCAAAATTCAATATCAAATTCATTAAAAAACATAAGTTATTTTAAATTTAACACAATTTAACTTATGTTACTTTAAAAAAATATATAATTTCAATTTTTAAATAATTTAAATGAAAAGGAAGTTTTTAATAAAAATCAGTATTTTTACTATTCATCAAAAAAAGAAACATTTCCTAAAAAATACCAAATATTCACCCTAAGAAAATTTTCATATAGTGATTTCAAAAATGAATTTTAATTTTTAAAATAAATTTTCTAAAATTTTCAAAAAATAATTAAATATTATCGGAGTAAAGCATGATTAAACAACATTTTAAAAAAAATATTTTTTAAAAAACATTTCTTCTACTTTCAAAAGAGTCTTATTATATTTATAATCAAAATATAACCATTGAATTTATTTTGTACTTGTGTAAAACATAAATTTTAATAATTTAGTTAGTATTATCCAATCCTACCAACCTAATGGCTAGATTATAAAGGTCATGTTTAAATAATAATATTTTAATAGAGTGTCATGTTTCATTTAAACTCGATGTTGAGTGCATTGGAAGCTATTAAAGAGATATAATTTATTTAAAAATAAATGTTTCATAAAGTATTTGTATGTTATATTCTCTTATAATATTAGTTTTTTGTTTCATACAAGAAATCGAACATGATTTTACAATTTTAAAAATCTCAGAGAGTTATATTACACACCCCCCCTAATAAATTACATCATCTCAATTTATTCTTGACCTTGATAATAAATAATCTAGAATTTCAAAATACTTTCGTTGGAAACCCACATCGTGAAAAGGGTTAATTAAACATCCTCTTTGTTAGAGATAAAGGGAAGTACAAAGTTCTTATGGAATAACACATAACTAGGATTCTAAGTAGGAGAACATTGGTGGAATGTGAAGATATGGACATGGAAGAAAAACATAAATAGTTAGAGAAAGTGATAGAGGTCATTGATTGAAAGAAATTGAATGATCAATGGAAAGATAAAGACCTCAAAACTATAAATTCGTAACATAAATTAAGTTATTAGGATTACATTTTGTTTCAATATCCTTTTTCTAGAGTTCAGTAATTACTTTACCATCTAGATTGAGAATATAAGATAACATACTTACTTGATATATTTCTTTTTAATAGGAATAGTTTAATATTTTTTGTGATTTAATCATTTTCCACTTGATTTCTTACTAAAATAAATTAATATCCAAGATTAATTTTTTATTCCTAAATCACTAAAATTAACTTTTAATGGATCATAAGATCCATAGAAGAGTGAAAAGTCTTCCTATATTTATAAATATTTTATAAAACTAATATGGTTATCACAAGTTATCTAATAAAATACATTAATATCTAAACATCAATTCTAATGACACAAATTCAACATTAATATTTATCCATCAAATATTTTAACTAAAAACAATGACATATTAACCATTTCATCACATAAGTCTGTGGTAGGTGTTAAAACCTTATTGTCCTTCAAATTGTGTGTTCAATCCCGATATCTTTTCTGAATGAGATGGGTTGTCACCCAGTATGAATTTTTTCCTTTTTCTAAAACCATATTAATATAATTCATATAATTTTACCAAATTGTAATAGCCCATCATTACCTCATCACAAAATGTTACATAAAACTTAAAGGTTAACAATACCTTCATAAAACCCTCTTTATCATTGTTATTTAAATATTAGGAACATATTAAGTGTTATCCTCCCTCAAACATGTGTTTTTAAAGAAAATCAACTTGAAACTAATTCAAAATTCCTGGTAACATTCAACACAATCTTTCAAATCCTTAAATAAATTCTACTTTACTAAAATATTTATACATTTCCTAATTCTTATAACTATAATATCATTGATTAAAATACTCCTATAGCATAATTATTGAATCCAAACACAAGAAAATAAATCATTCCAATTTTTATATATTAATAGCCTAATATTTTTCTTTATCCTTTATCATATTTTAATGTATATTCCTTTCATACTTTATGAATTAATTTTTATAGTTCCCAAAATCCTTAAATTAGAAGCATTACACATTTTTTTATTCTTTCTTTCTCTTAAAATCACGAGCATGGTGGAATTTTTCTCCACAAAGCAGCAAAATACTTTTCTTTTTAATCATATAACAAGTTGTTTCCTTCCACAAGTATCACATGTTGTGAAATCCTTCTTTCTATTCTTCCCTTTATCTATATTTTTCTACGTCGTCCTCTTCTTCTCTTTCTTCACTTAAATTTTATAAGACTTGGAAAATACATTCTCTATTTTTATAGCACATGTTACTATATCTTCATATGATGTGAAATTTTGGTAGAATAGTTCACTTTGGAGGATTGGATTAAGCCCATAAAAGAAAATTTCAATCATTATCTTGGAATTAGGTATGTATTCCACAACATGTCTTTATAACCTTGTAAAGTTGGCTTTATTCTTAGCAATATTTTGCTATTATTTTGGTCTTAGACTTAAGAACTGACTTTCTATATCTTCTCATTTCTCATGATGAAAATATTTTTCCAAGAAGTGTACCTAGAAATCTTTATATTCCATTTTTTCTATTTATTCTTCACACTTAGTGTTTTGAATGAATTACCACCATTGATTCACATATCTTGAGAAATAATAAACCGCCATAACAACTTTTTCCCTTTTACTACTTATTAAAGAAAGAAATATCTTCTCTAATGGACTTATCCATTTCTAAAAAATGGATTTTTAGTACCATTTAATGACGGAAGTTGTTAACGCATGATGTGGTATAACATCATTAAATTATATTGTAGATCAGCATGCTACACCATACATGAGAGGTTATTAATCATAACTTAATTTTACTACTTCAATATGGTTATAATTGTATTAGTTCTATCTACAACTCTAACTACCGCTTCATTAGGGTAAATTAATTGATATAGTTCATATACCTAATTTTAGGTACCATTTTTAAAAAATGGTATACACCAGATTAGATCATAACATTATGAAACATAATATATAATCTAAAAACTAGTCAAAAACTTATCCAAAATTAAAAAAATTATATATAGATAATCCCATAATCATAAACATGGTATCTTTGGGGAAATATTTATTTTCAACTCCTTCATAATGGTTTTTAAATAAAATGTGATTTATACTAGGAATATCCCCCAATAGTGTTAAATTGGGTGCGCCTTAAGGCCAGTTTTCATACACTAGGTGATGATAAGGTCAAGCCTAATGCACCCTTTTCCGAGCAATTACACCTTGATACATTTTTTCTAGAACCACGTACACTTATAGTATCCATATATATATATTTATTTTCTATGAAAAACCACGTAATATATTCCTTAAAAAACATTAGGTTGTTATTCTATGCATATCCTTAAAGCCTATCAAAACAATACATTCTTTAATCTATTGTTTTTCTAAATTTAGTTCCCAAGGTTTCTACTAAATCTTATCGGATACCAACTATAGAAACCCTAACTTCATTATAGTTGATGTTTACTCTATTACATTGGCATAAGATACAAGGAATCACATCCCGAATAATCGAATTTTTCAATAGTGTTGATAAAATAGTTATACACTTGAAATTATTATTATAATTGAAAATATAAAATACACTATGTATTTTCTTAGAGAACATAATTATTCATCATAGTTTATCCTTGCATATGAATCACAAAAACACTTCTCGGTATCCATGAAAAAATTAAACATAAGAAAAAATTGGTCTTAGATGCTCTGAAAGGGTAAGCGTATAAAAGAGGATATGAATAAATAAGGAATAATCAATAATGAAACGTAAATAATTAAAACACGTGTCATTTAATAAATAACTTTATCATAATATTACAGGAATAAATGATGATCAAATAGTGCCATATAAATAGTCACATGAGCTTGAAAACATCACCATGATATTCTAACTAATCAAATAATCACATGGAATATGAATAACTGAATTCATAATGATGGAATTCATAATTTTGAACAAATAAAACAAAATGTTGATTTCTTATGTCAAGAAATATTAATAAATGGGTATGGCCTCATCCAAAACCCAATCTATTTTGTCTCATGAGACCTACTGATGCATCAAGGTGATATAGATGGCCCCACCTATCACCTACTAATTCCAATACATTAATCATATCAAATGGGAGAAACATAATCAAGATAAACATTTATATTGAAAAACTAACATATGGAATGTTAATATTTATCCCATTCAATAAAAACAATCATAAACCATCTCGAGTAAATTGTTGAATGGTAATAAACTTGTAACTACCCAGTCAAACTGATCATAAACCATCTTGAAAAATAATAATTATTTCATACACACAATATATCCTCACTATATCATAATTTAAATAGAGGGTTGATTTCATTGATGAATATAAATACTAAGAAAATATGTTTAAAAATATTTTATAGAAAAATAATCATTGCATTTTGAAAATATCCTTTTATAACCAAAAGTTCAAAAAAAAATTTAAAAATAATTTTTATTCAAAATAAGATTTTAAAACTTCTAAAACAAGTGTTAAAACATTTATTGGGCAGGACAGTTTAAATTTTTATTCAAGTTTTACATATTAAAACAATATTCCTTTTACATTTTTGGTAAAATACAAATGGGTATTGTTTTGAAAATGACATGAAGGTTCCTTTAAAAACATTTTTTAAAAAGTAAAAATAGGTAAAAAATTATTTAATAAATAATTTAAAAAATTTAAAAAATATTTTGGAAAATATTCTTACAATTAATTGGTTTTGGTGAAAAAGGATTTCAAACTGGATATAGAAATAAAGTCATATTTTATAAATAAACATTTTCTCAATCATTTCCAATAAAAAAGAGTAGAAAATGATAATGATGATTTAAAAAGTTCATGAATAACATAAGGTTAACATAATAGACTTATTTTAATATATAAATATCAAATACTTCCCCCAAGGGTGATGTAAACATAACTAATATATAAAAATGATGAGTTTGTGAAATAAACCCATACCACTTTGGAAACATCTAAATTAGAGGCTCTATAAAAGAAATAATATCAAATAAAAAAATAAATATCATGAATATAAATATATTAATGACATAAAAAAATCAATTTTTTAGTATGTACAACACATAAAGGAAATAAGTGGTGAATATGGCATATGTCTCACGAATGTAAAGTGAGATAAGAAACCCCTACCACAGGTTTGATTTAATTCATACATGTATGAAACAACTGTATAATGGTTTTAATAATTTTATTAATTTTTAACAGAGCCATAATAATATTAAATCTATCATATATTATCCTATTAAAACATTTTACCACCTTTTTGTTAATAATATTTTATTATTTTAATTGTTTCTGGTGTTAATTGCCGGGTTTTCTCGTGTATTTTTTCTCATGAAAGTTTTGTATATTGTGTATAAGATATATATATCATATATAAAATTATAATATTATTCTAAATATTATATTCACTTATTGGATTCTTTTTTAAAACCATTTATGAAATTTTTTAATGTAAAATTAATTGCATTGCTTCGCAGAGACGGTAAGTTGTACATACGCACGAGCAATGAAATCATTTAATTAACGAATGAAAGGGTAAGAAAGTGAGTGATATATTAATTTTAGATAATAAATATCATATCATATATATCACATATATTCAACAATTTTATTCTTATTAAATTCTATGTAAATAGTAATTAAAAAATGAATCACATCGCTTCACGAGGTGGTAGTCTTTCGTACACATGGGCAACGTAATCATATTTTCAATTGAATGGAATGTTAAAAGGTATATGTGGTATTAAAATTAAATAAGTATAATAATATAATAATTTAAATTTTCATGTGTTAAATCTATCATTAAATACATCCTTGAATGGTGGTGATAGAAAACAAACTACATCAGTTTGTGAGGTGGTTGTCCACTATACACACGATCAATAATTTTGTTTCCCATTTGATGGAAGTGGAGATGAATAAATATTATTCTATCCACATGATAAAAAATAGGTTTGTGTTATATAATGTTTATTATATTTTAAGTGTTAATATATAATTTAGGGTGGAAAATAATCGATAAAATGAAATAGATTTGTTAAGACAATTGTCATCTATAAGAGAAACCTCCTCTGGATATCCTCTTAAGGATCCTAAGGATGGTATTTAGGGAGGAAAAAAATCTCTATAATAAGTATATGGATGTTGGGGAGATATTTTATTAGTTTTGGTCTATCCAAAGTGCCTTATGGGTTTGAATAAGTGATGGTAGGGAGTAACCATTTATAAGTGGGTAATGGGAACCCACTTGGAAATTAGTTGAAAATTTCCCAAAAGAAACCGAAATGATAAATTCATTCACATGAAAAAAACTTAAAAATAATATTATGTGAGAATTTGGTATATTATATGGTGTAAATATTCCCCTATAATAATATTTTGATAATTTGTTTCATCATTCTAACCCTTATCTTCTTCGTTTAACCCCAGAGTAAACCCATTTTTACCTTAACCATGGTAATTAATATTTATTGTTTTCACTATTCATTTTTTTAAAAAATAAAGTTGAAATTATTAGATAATATCTACTATAATAATTCTAAACATGGAATACATTTTTTCAAATTTAATTTATATATGTTTTTGAATTCAATTTAAAATTATACCCACAGACTTGATGAAAAAGTGGGTTTTCATAGAGAATCTTCTGACAAATATAGAAGGTTTTAATATCAAAATTCAATATTAAATTGATTAAAATGTCATAAATTAGTTAAATTTTAATATAATTTAACTAATTTTAATTTAAACTCAACTTAAAATATAATTTAAATTTTTGAAAAAGATAAATGATAAATAAAAGTTTTAGTAGAAAATAGTATTTTTCACTATTCATTGAAAAATGAAACATTTCAGAAAAATCCCAAAAATTCTCCCTAAGATATTATTGATATGATGATTTAAAAAATTAAGTTTATTTTTTAAAATTAATTTTATACATGTTTTAAAATTTAATTATAAATTATGTGTTTAAAGCGTGACTAAATTGCCTTTTAAAAAATACAGTTATTTAGAAAAACATTTCTTTTACTTTCATATTATTTTCATTTTATTTTTAATCAATAGATACCCATTGAATTTATTTTATAAATTTTTAAACCATAAATGTTTTATAATTTATTTATTAATATTCATACCCTCCAAATTAACAGCTAGGTAATAGTTGTCAAGTTTAAACAATAATATTCAAATAAAGTATCTTCTTTCGTTTAAACATGGTGTTGTGTGCATCACAAACTATCAAGAGAATGGATTTACTTCAAAATAAATATATATTAAAGTATTGGAATTTTATATTCTCTTATAATATTGGTTTTTTGTGTCATACATTAAATCGATCATGATTTTCCTATTTTAAAAAACTCAAGTTGTTATAAAGAATGTTTAAAAAATTTAAATCAATGTTTTAAAGAAAAATACCTAGAATATTTCATATCTCTTAAAACAAAAGGCTATTGCTGAAAAGAATTTTAAATGGATTTATAAATCACTTTAATCTAATTTAATTAATGATAAAATAAATTAATAAGGAAGTTCGTACTCTATGAAAAAAACACATGGCGAAAATGGAATATGAATCAACAAAAGGAAATTGAGACAAGAAATCAATTACATTGAGTCTAGATCACCACGTATGTTCTTTAACTCTTATATAATAAACTTATTTTAATTATTTACTTTATTAATAACCATTTTTAGTTTTATTAACTTATCACAGTACCATTTATTTAATTTATTACCACGTCTTATATAGTTACTAAATCATATAAAATAATGTTGGATGTTTTGAGGATGTTCAGTTCATAATCCTAAAGTAACTTTATTAGGTTAACCAATTTCAAATGGGTCATTATTCCATAATCTAAAAAATGTTAAAAAAATTATAATTATCATTTTTGTATTTTAAATAAAATTTTATAACTATCCATTTATAGTGGTTATGAAAAATGAGGCACATTGTTTCATAGAGATGGTAGTCTCTACGTATGAATGAATGTTGTTTTCATTTTTCTACTAGGTGGAATGGAAATATAGTAGAAAATATTTTAATTTTACATAATAATAAATATTATATAAATTTTATATTTATTCATAATTTTAACCTTTATTTTCGTCCTTTTAAAGTTTAAATGAAAAATGAATCACAATGTTTTGTGGAGGTAGTAGTCCACACTTATGAATAAGCAGCATAATGGTTTTATAAAAGATTGAAAGATAAGGAGGTAAGTGATATATTATCTTGAAAAAATGATAATTATATAATAAATTTCATATATATTCATATGATATATCATTTTAAAAATCCATATGATCTAATGAGGAAAAACAAAACACATTGCTTCATTGAGGTGGTAGTCCACACATACACACGAGCGATGTTTTCATTTCCCATGGGATGGAAAGGTAGATGAAAAAAAAATCCATCAACATAATAAAATGTTTGTATA
Organism: Viscum album; assembly: GCA_963277665.1. Classification (NCBI taxonomy): domain Eukaryota; kingdom Viridiplantae; phylum Streptophyta; class Magnoliopsida; order Santalales; family Viscaceae; genus Viscum; species Viscum album. The sequence goes on from OY728125.1 coordinate 1,621,348,718, forward strand.
TTTTAGATACTTATATTATTATATTATCATGTTTATATAATATTTTAAGGAGTTTTAAGATGAAACAAACATGTAAACACTTGGTTAAGAGTTATACCTATTCTTTGAAAAAAGTCATTTATCATAAACCTTAAGCCTTATAGGTTAGTCTGTTGGTGATATCAAAACCACTAATACATGGTTAAATAGATATTTGGGTGTATACATTTAAATATAAATGGATCAATAGGTGTGAGAATGAAATAACATGAGGTTTCCTTTTATAAGTGTGGTGGGTGGAAATCTTCAAAATACATGAAATATTAATATACAATATGTGTCTAAATCATGTAAAATGAAACTAAAGTATCAAATATTCAAATATAAGGAATATAAGGTTGAAATTAATTCAACCAATAAAATTTATTCAAGTTTATGTGTAATTTTTAACATTATCTCTTAGTATTATTCCCTCATTAACCCTTTTAACCTTAACCAAAGTAACAATTTTTTCAATCTTGAAGGGCCATGAAAGTTATTTTAAAGATTTAAAGTGGTACATATATGTACCGTGGAAGGTATTTTCAAAACATTCCCAACTAATTCAGTTCATATATTATTTTTAGGATTTTAAAATTATTTTAAAATAATTTTAAAAAATTAAATGTCATTCAAAATCCTTTTTTTACGATTCAAATATCTTAAATTTAAAGGAAAAATATAATAATAGAATTCAAATATAAATAATTTATAAATAAATAATCCAAAATAATAATTAAATAAATTAATTAAATACTATAATATATCTATAACGTATTACTTTAAGTAATTTTAAAATGATTTATTATATTTTTCAACTCTTTTCATAAGAACTCCTTGGCGTTGTGTAAGAATTCAAAGTATTATACCATCATTAAAATTTTGAAAAAAAATGGTATAATATATTTTATTAATATTAAAAACAAAAATATAAAACCATTCATAACATCTTTTTATATATATGAAAAAATATTAGAGTTATTAAAAGAAAGAAAATGATATTTTATAATTATCCTTTTATTAAAATAATATAAAGGTTATAACCAAAGTATAGTGGCACAAAAATACAATATTTTCAAATATAGGATGATTATAGTCGAAATGAACCCAAAAAAGGAAATAAATTCAGAATTTTTATTGAATTATAGACCATATCCCATATTTTTAATTATGTTTACCCCATTTTACACTTTACCAAGGTGATGAACATTTATCATGGTTACTGTCCATCACAACAAAACAAAACACTAAAATTATTAAATAATTAGAATATTTTTATTGTAAATAATTAAACCATTTTTTAAGATTTAATTTCTAGAATTTCTAAAAAAATTAATTTTAATATAAGTCTATGGACCACAATAAATAACAATTTTTTTGAAACCTGTTTTAAGTATAAAGATGATTTTATACCAAAATCATATATATTTTTTATTCTAATTATATTAATTGAATTGTATTAAATATAAGGGGACTAATTTTACTTTAATAAAATCAAAAATATAATGTTATTTTAAAAATAATTTAAATTAAATGATATTTTTTTATAAAAATTAGTATTTCATACTATTCACTCAAAAATAAATATTTTTAGGAAAATAAAAAAAAGCCTATGATATATTTAATATAGTCATGTAAAAATGATATTCATTATATATAATACAATTTTTAAAAATCAAAAATTGATATTTTAAATGAAAATATAAAATTTAAAGAAACCCTACTTTTATAGAAAATTTTCCATTTTAAAGTTTAATTGTTCTCAATCTTATATGATTGAATTATTAGAATTAAAATTTGAGTTATTATTTACTAGGAATTAATCAATAAATTTTTATTATAAAAATGGTTCTATATATTATTCAAAATTCTATTACATATGTTCATACCTTCCAATCCAACGGCTAGGTTATAACCGTCATTCTAAAGTAAAAATCTTTGTATTGTATATTTTGGTTCATTTAAGCTAAGGGTTATGTGTGGTAAAAAAATTTAAAATAATATTTATTTAAAATAATATAAACTTAAATATCATGGTGTCTCATTCTATTCAATCTAAGAAATTTTTACCTTATAGTTTTATCACATGTCCAATAAAAATGATTTAAAACATTTTGAGAATAAATTTAAAGGTTTGAAAGATAAATATACATAACTGGAAAGAAAAACCTTTCAATTCACATCGATAACATATCATTTTGAAAATGAATTAAATATATTTGTATAGACTACTAAACTTCTCATTTCCTATGTATTTCATAAACCATATATTTTCCATAATGAGACTTGTTATAGTGAAAGAGATTAAAAAATATTACCTTCATAGTTGAGTGATATTTTTCTTATAATACTCAATAGATTTATTTTCCTATTTCTTGATAAGATAGATAATATAATAAAATATACTTACATGATTTACATAAATTAAATAATCTCAATTTCATCTTTTGGTTGTTCCTCAAGAATTTTTTTATATCTAATTCATCTCATATGCTAAATGATAAATAACCATGTTGATTATTTCCTGCATAAAGAACTAAAATTATCATTCAACAAACCATAATATTCATAAAAGGATGAAAAGTTATTTCTTATATTTCTATCCATTAATTAAAACAAAAAATGGTAGGCATGATTTAAGATAATATCTGATACAAATAATCATTTAAATGAATAAATACTACATTGATCTTCAAATCCTCAATAACAAAACCCAGAGTTTAACTTTAAGAATTCCATAAATAACAAACTATAAATATATTAAAAATATTCCTCACCAAATTTGACACCCACAAATCAAAAATATTTGATCACATATTCTTCTGATATCAACTTAAAATTTATCTCTAAAAAATATCAATTGCTCAAAAAGTTACATACCAGAAATGTGTATGTTATAATCTTATAATCTCCAAAATAGTATTATTTTTTCACCAATAAAATAATATATGATTCCGTAAATTAAAATAATATTTATTACTCAAATTTCATTTACCTTAATCATTTAATGTTCCAAAAATGTAATAACATTTTTTCCAGATTAACCACATATACCTTAACATCAATGATCATATTAAACCTAAAGGTTATCAATACCTTCCAACTTATGTCTATAGATTATAGAATCATTCTACCTAAAATAAGATTTTCACTAAAATACATAATAAACCGATGGTTTATATTCCATAAATGTAACCCAAAATATCCCTAATCATCTTAAAATCCCATCACATAAAACCTCAAAAAGGGTAATTTATGATTTATTATAAACCTTAGACATACTAACCCATGATGGTATCTAAAGCTCTTAAAATATCATCATTTAAATTAACTTAACATTTAATGTTATTTAAATCATTTCTCTAATTCCAATTATAATACTTTATTTTATGAATAATCTATAAATATGAGTTTAATGATAATGGTTTCATGGTTTAACACTCCAATGATATTTTTGGTTTCTATATTTAGAGAATTTAGAAATGTGATGGATCACATAGGTAACACTGAAATACAGTGTGCATTTATCATAAAACAAGGTTCTTAAGTTAATAGACATATCTCATTCCTGACACACTTGCTCCATTCAAGGCCAATTTTCTTTATCCAGTGATATAATACATAATAGTTCTTACTAATCCTTAAACCTTATAAAAAAATGTTAGAAAATGTTGGATGAGTATAAAATAATTAAGGGATATAAAAATAACAGAAACCCATTTGACCAGTGAAAACATGAAAACCCCTGAAATTTATAAATTTTTAATAGTAAAATATTTATCACAAAAATAAAATATATCCAAATTATAAAATCAACATTTTAAAAATGAAAACATTTGAAACCCTTTATAAATCATAGTAAAACAATGAATTTATCATGAGAAACATGGGAACTCATGAAAATATTTCTTTGAAAAACAAACCTTTCTCGTTTAAAAGTTCATAAACTTTCTTTACATAATTAAATAAAATGATTTCCATAAAATCCCTTTTTTAAGAGTAATATAGGTATCTTGGAGAATCATATTCATAATATGTGTTCACTCATGTTGAACGTTTTTTATAACAAATGAATTATATTTAATTCTATAGGAGTAACCATCTCAGTTATCTCCCTCATTTTTGACCTTCAAAGGCTTAATTGTTACCCAATGCATTGGAGGGTTATATCAAGCTCACCCCCCATCAGGAGCTATATTTGGATCACCCATCACCATCTATAATTCTCATGTACCATATCATGTAAAAAATTTAATCCTTCACTTTTTCATTATAAAACCCTTAAAACTCTTATTTTAACTCATAAGAAAAAGCACTTTCCATTTTTACATAAAAATGTATAGAAATATGCCGTTCTATGGAAAATTATTAAAATAAAAAAATAAACAAAAAATATTGGTATTTTAATTTACTTTGTAAATCCATAAAAATTTAAGAATAATTTTTATAATGAATAAATTACATGATGGTAATAAAATCCATTCATTTCATACACATTAAAAATGTGCTTTAATAATATTGTAAAGAATGTATAAAATGAATTTTATCAAAAATATTAAAAATATCCCTTTTAGAACCTTTAAAAAGTAAGACAAAATTAGTTGAAATTGAATTTTCAAAATCTTTTCATTATAAATAATAACATTAATAAAACATTAAAAATAACATAAACTTGAAGGTAATATATTTTAAAACATTTAAAAGAATGATTTAATGAAAAATCCGTTCTGGTTTTCATAAATTTTTAAAAAATATCATTGAAGAAGATAAATTGAAATAGATTTATAAAACACTTTAATTTTAATAAATTAATGATAAAATAATTAAATAAGTCAATTCATACACTTTGAAAAAGAAAAAATGTGGTGAAAATGGTATAAGTCTCAATGAAAGGAAATTGACATGAGAAACCCCTTACCTCATGTCTGACTCACCATGTACGTTCTATAAATCCTATATAATAAAATTATATACATTATTTAATTTCTTAATAAAAAAATTTAGTTTTATTCCCCTATCATAATACCTTTTAATTTATTTATTATTGTGTATTATATAGTTACTAAGTCAATTAAGTTCATGTCGTATGTTTTGAGAAATCCCTTACCTCAGGGAGATGGTAAATTGTATGTATGCACAAATGATGTTTTCATTTATAATAGGTGTAAAAAAATAAATTATATGAAATTTTAATTTTAAATAATCATAATTTTTCTATAAATTTCTTATTTATTAATTTTTTAATGTTAATTACTATCCTTTTAAGGTGTAAATGAAAAATAAATCACATCTCTTTATGGAGGCAGTAGTCTACACATACACATGAGTGATTTTATTGTTTTCCAATAGATGGAAAGGTAATAAGAAAAGTAATATATTATGTTTAAAAAACCATATTTATGTTATAAATATTATATGTATTCATTTTTTTATCATGTTAACCATCTATATGATCTGGTGATGTAAAACGAAACACATATCTTTTTTTGAGGTGGTAGTCCACACATACTCACGAGTGATATTTTCATTTCCCATAAAATGGAAAAGGAGATGAAATATGGTTTTTCCAAAAACATGATAACATTTTAATACATGGTAGATAATTATTTTATTATATGATCATTTTTATATAATATTTTATGTATTTTTAAGAATAAATAAACCTAAAAACACTCAATTAAGTGTTATACCACTTCTTTGAGAAACCTATATTGAATTACACATTAAGCCTTCTATGTTGGACTTTTGGTAATAATTGAACCTCAATTACATGTCGAGGAAGTTTGGGAAACTATTTTAGTAGATATTGGTTTATATAGATAGCTCAAGAGGTGTGTGTAACAGAGAATAATAGGTTCCCTTTTGTACGTGATGTGGGTGGAAAACTTGTAAGTACATGAAATATTAAAAAAATAATATGTTTCTAACTCATATAAAATGGTGTTGAAGTTCCATAAAATATAATATAAGGTATAAAATGTATAAAGAAATTCAACCAATATAATTTTGACAAGATTATGTGGCATTGTTAACCTTATCTCTTAGTATGACGTCCTCATTAACCCTTTTATCCATAATTGTGGTAACAAAGTTTTCAATCTATAAGGGTCATGAAAGTAATTTTAAAAACTAAAAGTGGTACATAAAAGAACCATTAATTATATTGTATAAAATATATCATATAATTTATTTAAGATATTATTTTTATTATATTCTAATGATTTTAAAGAATAAACGTTAAATATCATTTAAAGTCATTTTTATGACTCTTCATATATCCTAACCTTAAAGGCATAAAGATTACAATGGAAATAAAATATAAATATTTTCACAATAAGTAACACGTTATAATTATCCAATAAATTTTAATAAGACCACAATTTATCCAAAAAACATTAATTTTAATGTTTTACAAATCATTTACTAGATTTTTCTACTTTTTCACAAGCACTGCATTGGTGTTGCATAACCGTTTAAGGTAATTATAACATCACTAATAATTAAAAAACAATTATTACCATAAATATAATTTATTCATATTTATAATAAAAATTTGTAACCATTCATAAATTCTTTTTATCTCCAAGAAAACATATAAGAGATATTAAAATAAAAAGAGTGACATTTTGAAAATATTCCTTACTTAAGGTAATAATGAAAGTAAAATGGGACCAAAATGAAATATTTTCAATGATGGGATGATTTTTTTATATAAAATTATTCATTGATTTAATTTTAAGTGTTTTATTGTTTTATAGACCTTATCCCATAGTTTTAACTCCGTTTAACCCAGCTTATCACTTACTGATGTGATAAACTGTCACGAACCAGCTCGAGTCGACCCTGAACTGGTCACCCACGCCACCCCGCGACAAGTCCCGAGAGGCGTTCCCGATCCTCCCGGGATGGTGAAAAGAACCAAGGGCATCAATAGAGTACACAAGGGAATGATTTCACCCATATATAAACAACCAAACAAACAGCGGAAATAAACGGACAGCCCAAAATGAATTTATATAAAAATTGAACTAAATATTATTTGTACAAGAAATTAAAATTAGAACAAAACCAACAACTCAACTGAACAATACCGATGAAAAACTAACTCCATGTGACACTTCTGGTCACTCTCCAACACAATGATAAAATGTCGCCCAAGGTGATCGAACTAAAGATGAAACCTGCACAAGGGCTAAAAAAAGAAGAAGACTATAGGAGTGAGTATTAAAACTCAGTAGGTTAGCATGATATTCTATTCCCAATGCACATTCCTTTAAAATAAAAGAAACATAAATTTATAGTTTTAAATTCAATATTTGAAAGTATGGTTTTCAAATGAGGTTCCATGCTATAATAATTATCAGACAAAAACATGCTTGTTTAATAAACAAAAATGCAAGTAACAATTTTTTTTTCAAAGAGGTGCAACATCAAAATGAAAATAGTTTTCCAGAGGGCTACTTTAAAGAATTTTAACTTTTAAATAAATAACACATAATACTGAATTTACCAACAAAACACACCGTATGCCGACGGTGAGTACAAAATAGCCAATGAGCACCAGTCACGGGAATACCCCTAGGCACTAGTTAGTTGTGAGCCCCAGGTACCTCGTATCTCGGTGAAAGTAACCATAATAAATATCCATTCTCGTGCACGATCCACTAGTAGGGAACATACCCATAACCTAGAGGTCCCCAATCATCATCATCATCATTGTTTAGTTATTGTTGTCATTGTCAAACTTGTTACGTGAAACAGAGGCCAGCCCCCACAGAATCACTAGCATACTAGTACACGTCCGCCCACCTAGATACCTGGGATTCCCTTTAGTGCTCAATCAAGTTACACATATTATCAAATACACATTTCACATCTGCATTCCATTAAAAAATCATAAAAACACAAACATCCCATAATCTTTCTTCACATTTCTTACACTAATCAATAAACCGCTAAATATTTTGGTAAAACAATTTCATGAAGTGTATTGAGGCTTTGCACATAAAACTCTTTCAAAAACACTCTTTCAATTATAAACAAACATAAAAACCAAACCAAATAATATTTTTAAGCACAATAAACATTTAATAAAATCATTTAATGGACCATAAAACAATCCCAATTGCACAACTTGTTATATACAATTAAAACACTCCTTCATTTCTAGGAAATACCAAAAGGGCCTTTAAACATTTTCTCAAAACTTACCTTTGACGAAGGTATGAATTTTAATTTTATTAAGGATATGTATAAACACCATTTACAGCAACAAACGACATTCATAAATCTCTTATAATACTCAGGTTACATATTCAAAACACAACGATTTTCAAAAAGATGTGAAATAGTCCATTATTGGGCAACTCGGGCCAAAATATGTTGTAAATCAAAACCCACTTGTTTGTAAAAACAAATCCAAATAGGAAATCCATATAAGTACCCAAAAATACCATTTATAATTATTACAATTCCTTTATAAATCCAAACAAATAACTTTTAAATCACACATCACACATAAAATCCAACCGGGCAATTTACCGAACACATGACATGCCCTTTTTAAACAAAACAATTTATTTTAAGTACATGAAAAGGAATAAAACACCAATTGAATACCATATTTTCATTCAAGATACTATAACATGTTAAAAATACCATAAACCAGATTTCAAACCTCACAAAATATTTTCAAAAGATAACGGAACATTTAAGCAAAGACTTGTTGAGCACTTTCATGACAAAACAACACCACCTTCCACAAAACAATGATTAAACAACCACTTTTCACACCAAGAAAATTATAAAAAGGCTTAAAAATAATAATAAACATTTATATCAGTTAAGGAGAATATTAAAATGATGAAACTTGAATGATAAAGGCATGTGCAAGGGATATCCTACCTCAAATCATTGGCGTAATTGAAACGCACACCCGAAATCACCCGTCGCGGGTTTATAAACCATAAAACTATAAATACCAGACCAAAACAAATATAAACCCCATAAAAAACATGGTATAAAAAAACCCTAGGTCGATAAATACTAGGAGAAAAAATAAATCCACGAAATAATGAAAGGAGGGGGAAGAGGAAGGAGAAAGGAGAAGGAATCTCACCTTTCACCCTAGAAAACTCTTAGTCTTCCATTATATATTCAACCCTATAGAGAATGGAATGGATTGAAACTTCTTGGATACCCTCCTAAGGTCTGGAAGAACAAGGTAAAGAATATTTGTGTCCAAAATAGTAATAATTGATTAATTTATGATTGATAAAATTTACCTTGTCAATTCTGGACGTGAGGTTTCCTGAGAATTTCGCCCTAATCTGAGACCCATATGAGCTCCAAAGAGGTAAAATAAATTATGAGGGTTAGGATAGGGTTATTGGATTCGAGGGGGAGGTGGAAGCACCGAAAAATATTAAAAAATGAAAAAGATATAAATGAAACTAATTATTTTTTTAAAACAGGAAATGGGCCCATGGGCTGGCCCAATACCTAAATGAGTAACCCAAATTCACCCGGATTATGAATTTCTAATGGGTCCAAAAGGATACATAAGTTTTAATATATCATTATAGGACAAGTGGGAAGTTTAATGGTTGAAAAAAGATGAAAAATAAAAGAGTTATAAAAGAAACAAATTCGGTTTTTAAAACTGGGAATGGGCTCACGGTTGGCCCAAATCATGAAGTAACCACTCTTTCTTCAAAAACTACTAAACAAACAATGGGGATCCCAAATTAGGGTGTTTATAAATATATGAAACTTCAAAAATCAGGATTCATCTCAAAAAATATCCATGAAAAGGATCAGTATTTTCAATGGACCAGATCAATACAAAGAAAAAAAACCGTGTGTGACAATTCTCCCCACCATTAAAGCTTTCCGCCCCCGGAAAACCATAACACTTTCCGGCTGAAAAAAAAACAACACCTAAGTATTAAATAACAAAATAATCCAGCCTCTAAAGAAAATGAAATATCAATCACCAACAATTCAACTTAATACTCTTTCCCACACAAAACACAACTCACAACCACGTCTGGAGAATCAACGGAAAGATGAAGCCACCACCTCCACAACCAAGCCAAGAACCCAATTATTAAGCCTCCTCTCAATGAACCCAACCATCACCCAAACCAAAGAGAACTCAAAAAACCAAATATTCCAGGGGATTCCAGAATTTACTCCCCACCATTAAGAAACAACTAGCACTATAAATGTTCTTAGGATGAAAATCCAAGAGACCCATGGTGGGTCTCCCCACCATTAGAAACCAACTAGCAACGAACAGACAAGAATTCCACATGAGCTAAAATTGGGCCTCACTCACAGAAGACCAAAAAAACCCTCCTAAAAAACCTACTATACCAAGTTAATAGGGTTACAACATGAACATATAAACCACCCACTCCCGAACGGAGGGGACAAGAACTTGGCCAACACATTCAGCACAGTTCTGGACCCCCGCCACTTGGGGATGGGAGGGAAGGGGACCCAATAATTTGGCCACTAAAACCACAAATGAAACAAAGAAACTACCAAAAAATATACACCTATGAATAGGTAATACCAATACTGCACCTTTTTTTTACAAGCGGTCCACACAGGGACATTGATTGAAAACCCACATCCATGAAGGAATAACCATAGACACTTTGTGAGGGGTTAAGTCCACCACGCTTGTTGTGACAAAGGGAAATTCACAAAAATGAGAAACAAAAACATTGAAATAGAAAATAACTTACCAAAACATAGGAGTAAGTATCCTAATCGAGCACTCCGCACCTCTGTCGATTTTCTGACTGCGTGAAAAGCTTCACTTCGAGGCCTATGGTTGGAGCCCTGATTCTTGAAGCATTTGTTGCACCGCAGTCAGGTGATAAGGATCACACCACTCAAAAAAACCTCACTTTATCACCAAAAAAAAATCTTCATATAAATAGGAACTCATAGATACATATCAAAATTCTATCTCGCTCCAAATGAGGGGCAGAATGGAAAAGGAATATGACGAAACACATTAACATCACCAAACACAACTGCTCTGTCCAAAAGAATTATCACGACCTAGAAGCACTTTTAATAGATCCCAAACATCTCACTATTCCAACAAACAGGTTGATGCATCACCAAAAGAGGTGGATTTAAAATTTTAAAGGAATCCTTAGGTTGATCAGTAGGAAAGATTTACAACACATAACTATCCATGGCCACATCACAACATCAAACACATCTTTAGAAACCCAATGAAAATTACTGCAAAACCGAGCAACCAACAAGATCTCATATCTAGATAGAACAAGAGTATGAATTCTAGATCACATGGGAGATAACCAAATAAACAACTCTTATAATACAAAGAAAAATCAAGCCACATAACCATTGGTTTTTTTTAAAAAAGCCATAATTTTCATCTCAAAACAATTTTCAAAAAAACCAACTAACTTGGTGGGCTTTTACATTTACCAATGGGGTTTCATCAAGTCTCACCCACATGCACATTTCCTTGCCACCCTAGGAACCCAACCACCATACCATATAGGCCATACTTCTAGATATAAATAAAACCATGAATGTGAGCACCCATGAAAACACCAAAGGATAAAACAAAACAACATCATCAAAAAAAATTACCATCATAAGGAACACCAACCACCAAGTCAAAAAAACATTTTCATATTTCACAAATAAAACCACAATTAATTAAGAACCATTTTCTTAAATACCTACCGCATTTAATTTTTTAATTTTTTTTAGATAACCAAGCCACTCCAAACAACCCCTTCCCATTATTTTAAAAAAAAATCAGCAATGTATATTTTCATAATCCGAGGTCCATTGAGACCAATAACGTTTCTAGTGAAACACTAACCTATCAAAACTTATTTCCAAAACTAATTTATCTGATTAAAAAGCTTTTTAACATCCCAAAATACACCATTTAAAACAAATATCCAGAATCACCTTAAAATTAATCACAATTTCAAAACATTTTATTTCAACAAACCACAAGTTTAGATTATGTATAATCCAATCCCTTTAAATCATTTCCACTTCCCTCCATTTTTTAAAAAAAACAAAACCTTCCAAAACCATTCTTATATTTAATTTTTGAAAACCCCTTTTTCACTTTTCAAAATCCAATCCTTCCTTTAAAACCCATTTCCACAATTCTCACACAAGGATTTTCAAAACAAATATTCAGAATTCAAGAAAAGATCAAGAGACCCAAAAAAGGGGGACTAGTGTCGGTGGGTGACTTGACCATATGGTTGGAAGCTATATGGAAAACACAAAACCAACACAGAGAGACTTATTAGGACCATTACCCATCTCCACATGGCTTTCCAGGCCTTGTGATCTCACGGAGGCCCTTAGTCAGACTCCCCTTGTCATATCCCAACACTGACAAATCAACCAGAACAAAGGACACTAATAAAACTGGACTTCGCATAGAAACCTGAGGATTAGAACAAGAAAGAGTCCACAACGCTCTTCTTGAACTTACCCCTCATGTCCCAAAAATACTAATCCATCTACCTTGACATCCCCAAAATAATAAGGGTGCTCTAAAAAGAAAGTTCTGCTAAGATCCGACCTCCTTTGATACCTTTTGTCACGAACCAGCCCGAGTCGACCCTGAACCGGTCACCCAGGACAGCCCGCGACAAGTCCCGAGAGGCGTTCCCGATCCTCCCAGGATGGTGACAAGCACCAAGGGCATCAATATAGTACACAAGGGAATGATTTCGCCCATATATAAACAATCAAACAAACAGTGGAAATAAACGGACAGCCCAAAATGAATTTATATAAAAATTGAACTAAATATTATTTGTACAAGAAACTAAAATTAGAACAAAACCAACAACTCAACTAAACAATCCCAATGAACAACTAACTCCATGTGAAACTTCTGTTCACTCTCCAACACAATGATAAAATGTCACCCAAGGTGATCGAACTAAAGATGAAACCTGCATAAGGGCTAAAAAAAGAAGAAGACTATAGGTGTGAGTATTAAAACTCAGTAGGTTAGCCCGATATTCTATTCCCAATGCACATTCCTTTAAAATAAAAGAAACATCAATTTATAGTTTTAAATTCAATATTTTAAAGTATGGTTTTCAAATGAGGTTCTATGCTATAATAATTATCAGACAAAAACATGCATGTTTAATAAACAAAAATGCAAGTAACAATTTTTTTTCAAAGAGGTGCAACATCAAAATGAAAATAGTTTTCAAGAGGGCTGCTTCAAAGAATTTTAACTTTTAAATAAATAACACATAATACTGAATTTACCAACCAAACACACCGTATTCCGATGGTGAGTACAAAATATCCAATGAGCACTAGTCACGGGAATACCCCTAGGCACTAGTTAGTTGTGAGCCCCAGGTACCTCATATCTTGGTGAAAGTAACCACAATAAATATCTGTTCTCGTGCACGAGCCACTAGTAGGGAAAATACCCATAACCTAGCAGTCCCCAATCATCATAATCATCATAGTTTAGTTAGTGTGGTCATCATCAAACTTGCTACGTGAAACAGAGGCTAACCCCCACAGAATCACTAGCATACTAGTACACGTCCGCCCACCTAGATACCCAGGATTCACTTTAGTGCTCAATAAGTTACACATATTATAAAATACACATTTCACATCCACATTCCATTACAAAACCATAAAAACACAAACATCCCATAATCTTTCTTCACATTTCTTACACTAATCAACAAACCGCTAAATATTTTGGTAAAACAATTTCATGAAGTGTATTGAGGCTTTGCATATAAAACTCTTTCAAAAACACTCTTTCAATTATAAAAACAAATCAAAACCAAACCAAATCATATTTGTAAGCCCAATAAACATTTAATAAAATCATTTAAATGACCATAAAACAATCCCAATTGCACAACTTGTTATATACAAGTAAAACACTCCTTCATTTCTAGGAAATACCAAAAGGGCCTTTAAACATTTTCTCAAAACTTACCTTTGATGAAGGTATGAATTTTAATTTTATTAAGGATATGTATAAACACCATTTACAGAAGCAAACCACATTCATAAATCTCTTATAATACTCAGGTTACATATTCAAAATACAACGATTTTCATAAAGATGTGAAATAGTCCATTTTTGGGCAACTCGGGCCAAAATATGTTGTAAATCAAAACCCACTTGTTTGTAAAAACAAATACAAATAGGAAATCCATATAAGTACCCAAAATTACCATTTATCATTATTCCAATTCCTTTATAAATCCAAACAAATAACTTTTAAATCAAACATCACACATAAAAGCCAACCGGGCAATTTACCGAACACATGACATGCCCTTCTTAAACAAAACAATTTATTTTAAGTACATGAAAAGGAATAAAAAACCAATTGAATGCCATATTTTCATTCAAGATACTGTAACATGTTAAAAATACCATAAACCAGATTTCAAACCTAACAAAATATTTTCAAAATATAACGGAACATTTAAGCAAAGACTTGTTGAGCACTTTCATGACAAAACAACACCACCTTCCACAAAACAATGATTAAACAACCACTTTTCACACCAAGAAAATTATCAAAAGGCTTAAAAAAATAATAAAAATTTATATCAGTTAATTAGAATATTAAAATTATGAAACTTTAATGATAAATGCATGTGCAAGGGATATCCTAGCTCAAATCTTTGGCGTAATTGAAACGCACACCTGAAATCACCCACCGCAGGTTTGTAAACCATAAAACTATAAATACCAGACCTAAAAAAACAGAAACCCCATCAAAAAACATGGTATAACAAAACCCTAGGTCGATCAATACTAGGGGACAAAATAAATCCACGAAATAATGAAAGGAGGGGGAAGAGGAAGGAGAAAGGAGAAGGAATCTCACCTTTCACCCTAGAAAACTCTTCTTCTTCCATTAGATCTGCAACCCTATAGAGAATGGAATGGCTTGAAACTTCCTGGATACACTCCTAAGGTCTGTAAAAACCAGGTAAAGAAGATTGGTGTCCAAAAGAGTACGAATTGATTGATTTATGATTGATAAAATTTACCTTGTCAATTCTGGACGATTTGAGGTTTCCTGAGACTTTTCGCCCTAATCCGCGACCCATATGAGCTCCAAATAGGTACAATCAATTATGAGGGTTAGTATAGGGTTATTGGATTCAAGGTGGAGGTGGAATCACCGAAACAGTATAAAAAATGAAAAAGATATAAATGAAACTAATTATTGTTTTAAAACAGGAAATGGGCCCATGGGCTGGCCCAATACCTAAATGAGTAACCCAAATTCACCCGGCTTATGAATTTATAATGGGTCCAAAAGGATAAATAAGTTTTAATATATTAGTATAGGACAATTGAGAAGTTTAATGGGTGAAAAAGGATGAAAAACAAAAGAGTTATAAAAGAAACAAATTCGGTTTTTAAAACTGGGAATGGGCTCACGGTTGGCCCAAATCATGAAGTAACCACCCTTTCTTCAAAAACTACTAAACAAACAATGGGGATCCCAAATTAGGGTGTTTATAAATATATGAAACTTCAAAAATCAGGATTCATCTCACCAAATATCCATGAAAAGGATCGGTATTTCCAATGGACCGGATCAATACAAAGAAAAAAACCGCGTGTGACATAAACGTTGAACATAATTACTATTCATTATGACTAAAAATGAAATTTATCATATTACATGATTAGAACATGATTATTCAAAATATATAATCCATTTTATAATATTTAATATCCATAACTGGTAAAAAATAATTTCAATATAAGTGTGAAATGCTATGAAAAATAGTTTTTTGGAAAAATACATGTTTTAAGCATAAAAATGATTTTACTCCAAAATATTGTATAATTTTAATTATCATTGAATTAATTTTATTTTTTTAATCATAGGGGATTAATTTTACTTTAATTGTAATTAAAAATATTATGTAACTTTAAAAATACTGTAAAAGAAATGGAAGTTGTTTATAAAAATTGGTATTTTTCACTATTCACTCAAAAATCATCCTTTTCAAAAAATTCCCAAAACAAATCACCCTAATATTGATTTTATGATATAAAAAATATTTTAGATTTTATTAAATAACATTTTTAAAATTGGTAAATTTATATTTTAAATTAAAATACATAATATAAGGAAAACATGGTTTTACAGAAAAAATGTTGCTTTTGAACTTTAATTGTTCTTAACAATATATGATTTCCTTATTTTCAATAAAAATTAGAATTAATCAATAAATTTTTATTCATAAATATTTTATACATATATTTCATAATTCTTTTACTTATGTTCATAGCTGTTAATCCAACGGATAGGTTATAATACTCATATTTAAATAATAGTATTTATATAGTATATCATTATTTTTTTAAGCTTGAGGTTTCATATTTTACAATATATTAAACAAAATAATAAAAACTAAAAAAAATTATGTTACCAGTGTAGATGTTATTTAATCAATTTTAATCTGTCCCTATTCAACTCAACTCTGCATTGGCATTTATTCAACTTGTTCAAGTTGCCCAGTATAGGTACAGTGGTCGACATTAGTCAGTTCCTTCTCAAACTATCTCGTTTTTTCAAATTCAGTAGTTATTATTGATGGTAGTAATTCTAAAATCCTTGGATATTTTCTTTTAGAATAATAACATCTCAAAAAATTTCAAATGTATAAGACCCAAGGAAAGTATCCAACTAGTTATTCTAAGGACATTTGGTCCTGTACGTTTCTTTTATTCACATGAAAATAACTCCTCTTTAATCAATGGATATACACTTATTCACCTCAAACCTTATATTAACCGAGGATCTTATCATTTAATTGATATTTTAAAATATATTTGGTATAATGTTAAAAAAACATCTAAAGATGAGACGCTTCAAGTTTTCCACATAAGGAAAAAATGGAAGAATGGTGATCTCACCTATCGAGGACGCAAACTCAATGAATTAGATTAAGACCTCTTCAAGACATATCAGCAACTTGTAATTAAAAATATTATATATAATTCATTGGAAAAATAATTACATCACCAAGGATTCCACAATAAATAAGTTATTACAAAGAAAGTATATTTCCTAAAAAATAGTGGATGGTAGATTTATTATATAGAAAGACTATGAAATATAACAAATCTTACGACACTTGTTGAAAAACAAGATAAACATGGATGATACCATCATTTTTTCATTCATAATATATAAAACCCCCTTATTGGAATGATTTTAAACATTATTTAAAATAAAATAAGGAAGATATTTCCCTCAATGGGTTTCTCAACTACTTTCAAATTGATGACGAATATAAAAATCACAAAGAGTCAAACAAAATAAAGGATGATAAATTCAAGGTTGTCATATTATAGGGAGTGGGTCCACTTAGGTCCTCAAAGGGTAAAAACAACCAACCCATCCTTCAAAAGGAAATGAAAAATTCAAGAAGAAGAAATGGGCAAGCTAATTCTATATAAATTAAAGACACTTCAATAGGACTTTAATCTCTATAACAAGAAACATATAAATAATAATATTCTGAAGGATCACTTTGTGGCCACGATATTTGAATCTAATGTGATCAAGGATAAATATTATTATTAGATTTATTCTAGATATACATGATACATGTGAAAAAACATATTTCTTTAAGAGGATAGAATCAATAAAATATGGCATGTCGCTCAAGATGGGGAACTTTGTAAGGATAAACGCACAAGGGAAAGTTATGCCTGATCTAAAGTTTTCCTTGAGAATTATCATTTCCTTAAATTATTTCTTATATGCTCCCAAGGATTTTAAAAACTTAGTATTTGGGATCTTGTTAAAAAATCATGTGTTTAAACTTATATTTGAGGTAGATTAATTAGTTTTTTCAAAGGGTGGGGTATTTGTTAGAGAATGGTTACTTGTATGATAAATTATTCAAATTAGGTAAAAATTTAGTTTTTAATTACTTAATATAGTCTTTAAATTTATGGAATAATTGTTTAGGACATATAAATTATATGAAAATTTAATACATTTCAAAATTTGAATTATTACCTAGCATGGATAAAAAGGGTTATAAATGTGTGAATTTTATGAAAACTAAAATTGTTAAGTAATCATTCCCAACTATAGAAAGTAAAAATAAATTTTTATAATTAATACATGTTAATGTATATAATTTTAATTATACACCCACCATAGGAAATAAAAATTACTTTGTAACTATTATTGATGATTATTCTTGATTTTTATATGATTAAATTTTACATAAAAAATGAAGTTATAGATAAATTTTGTATCTATAAAAATGATTTTGAAAGCCAATGTGGTTTTATAATTAAATTCCTTATATCTGATAGATGAGTATAATTTTATAGTACTTTATTTTTTGTAATCCATATGGGTCATACATGAAGTTAAATCTATTTATACTCCTCAACAAAATGGTGTAGCTGAGGGAAATAATTGAACATTAATGGAAACGGTTAATTCTATAATTACTATCTCTGGTCTCTAAAGAGTATTTTAGGGAGAATATATATTAGTTGTGTCTCATATTATAAATATAGTTCCACAAAAAAGGAAATTTTATGACTCTATATGAATTATGTAAGTACAGAAAACCAAACCTAAATTATTTAAAGGTTTGGGGTTGTTATATGTTTATAAGAGTACTTGAACCTAAATACGAAAAATTGGGAAAACGAGTTATTGATTTCATATTTATTAGGTATGCATATCATTTAAAATATTATAGATTCATGGTTAAATAATATAATGATTTAGTAGTTATTAATATAGTTATCGAATCAAGAGATGATATCTTTGATGAATCCATTTTTACCTCATTACCTAAGAATGTTCAAACAGTTTAATTTGGATTAAATAATAAATTATATCAAGAACATTTGGAATATATGGTTTTTAAAAGTAAACAACCTTGTAAAACCAAGATCTATAGATCTAATTTCTATATGTATATTCTATAGGGAACTGGTGATAGTATTATTACATAATCTCTGGTTTTTTTAACATTGATTCTGACCCAAAAACATTCAAACAAGCTATTTAATCTTATGATGTATCAATTTGAAAGGAATCCCTAAATGATTATATAGAATCTATAACTAGGAATAATAATTAGACACTATTTTTTCTTTCTCAAGGTTCAAAACCAATAGGTTTTAAGAGGGTATTTAGAAGAAAACAAAAAGTCGGTGGTACAATTGAAAAATATAAATATAGATTTGTATCTAAGGGATTTAATTAAAATTTGGGAATCAATTATTTTTCTACCTAATATCCAATAGAAAGGATTTATTTGATTATAAATATTTAGGATTTAACATTCATATATAATTTACAAATTCAGATATTGGATATTGAAACATATTTATTAAATGGGGAATTAGATGCAAATATATATATAGAACAACTGGAAGGATTTATTGTTCCAAGAAAAGAAAAGAATGTTTTTAAATTGGTACAGTCCTTATATGGATTAAAACCATCTCAAAAACAATGGCATGAGGAATTTATTGAAATAATATTATTAAATTTATTTCTAGTTCACTGAGTTGATAAATGTGTTTAAAGTATATTACTTAATAATCATTGTGCAATTATTTGTTTTTATATTGATGATGTGCTATTATTTGAAAATGAAATAAACTAAGTAAATGAGGCTACATATATTTTTTCTAGAAACTTTTATATGAAATACTTGAGTGAAGTAATTGTTTTTTGGGAAAAAAATTATTAGAAATAGGAATTTTATTTTTCTTTCTCAATCTCATTATATTAAAAAAGTTTTAAGATGTTTGAATAATTTATTATTTGTTGGCTTCTAACCTATATTCTATTAGGAGTAAGATGCTACCAAATCTTGGTAGGGTGGTTTCTCAGGTATAAAAATAAATTTTTATTGTGAGTATTATGTATGTTATAACTAGAAAAAGGTTTGATATTTCATATTATGTTATAAATTTGAGAGGGTATACAAGTAATATGTTTTATACACTGTGTTATGTGATTAAAATAGTACACAAGTACCTAAAGGGTACTATGGATTACTATGTATGATATATTATAAACCCATGTTTTTTATAGTTTTTCCTATGCATGATGGATTACAATTTTGGAGGATCACTCTTATATGGGTGATTGAGGTTTTACACTTTGAGGTGGATTATTCTCTTACGGTTCAAAGAAACAAACTTGTATAATGGAATCCACAATGTCTTATGAGTTTATTGTTTTAGCAGTTACTAAAAAAGAATAGGAATAGATTATATCAATTTTATCTCATTTACCAGTGTAACCAATTATAATGTTTATGGTTGTTATACATTGTTAATGTCAAGAAATATTGGCTAGGAAATACATAAATACTTATAATGGAAAATCGAGACATATTAGTACTAGAGATTGTGATGTAAGGCAGCTGAAACAAGATGGTATCATAATTGTGAGATTTGTTATATTGAGACAAAATTTTTTGGATCCATTAATAAAGGGACTTTCAAGGGAGTTAGTATATAGAAATTCCTTTGGGGTGTGTTTAAATTCTTTTCAAAAAATTCACCAATGATGGGACATCAAAACAACATGAGATAGCTTCACATGTATAAGTTAAACGTATGAAATTTTATCATATGTGTAATGGACACACTAAAGGTATATTTCAACCTATAAATATAGTGTTTGGTTCCCATGATAAAATGGATGGTGGGTTTTAAAATATCTTAATTAACCAAGGAAAACAAAAAGTATTGAAACATGGGAACATATTTTGGTTCACCTATGTGAATATAGGAGTGGTGCTTCTCCAAAGTGTTTTTTGTCTTTGTCTCTCAAACTTTCATGAAAGGATAAGTGACACATGGAAATAATTGTGTCTAGGAGTATATAAAGAATGAAATAATTTTAATGGAGTTGAGTGGGACGAATCTGGATGATAATGTGAGTTACATGTTCATGGGAGTTTCTAAATTAGTTTTTGTTCATATTTGATTTCCCTTTACTATATAAAGGTTAAAATTCATAGACACATTTATTTATGAAGTTTCTATCCAATAAAATATGATGGATGAGTTTAAAAAGGTATTTTTAAATATTTTAAAATGGAGGTGCATTTCTGGAATTTTAAATGTATTTCAAATATTTAAAATTGTTTTATTTTATGTTTTTTAAAGGGGTACACTTTTAAGAATATTACATTATAAAGTGGGTTGTAAAGGGATCAGTTTATTAATGGGAATAATTTTATTAGAATTTAAAATGATAAAGTGTGTAGAGATTAATCTTATGTAGGATGGTGGATCACACCATCCATGTGTGCACATGTATATATAATAAAATGTGAAATGTTGTACTTTGATGGAACACTTTACACTTCGCATGCTGCATTTGTGTGAGGTTCTTAAAGGTTCCTTAATTTTTCATGATAGATCGATGGGCTATATCAGTTAAAACCAGTCTAGAATGGGTAAATCTGGTTGGTCAACCCAATTCATTGAATGGGTATTATCTATAAGATCTATCATATTAGTCATGATCTAATGAATATATTATTTCATTAGTGGTTGTGATATGGGTCAATTAATTTATCAGGTGTGATCAAATGGATAGGATTAAATATATAAAGTACATTCCTTTCCTAAAGGGGAATCTATGCAATTTTAATGGGTAAGATTATTTATCCAAATGGGGTAGTCAATGCTTACACATTAGAGTCCCTATTGGATGGAAAACTAAACAAACTCAATATTAAGTCACTTCCATCAAACACTAAGAACTCTAATCCCTCACATTTTTAGATCCCTCAAAAAGCCTTTAAAAAACATCCAAATAATTTTTTCGTGCATACAAAAAATATATTTCATATACTATTTTGATTATATGGATTTTTCAAGTGATACTCTCCGATTATTATAATTATAGAGCATTTATCCATAATTTTATCCTAAATAGGATTAACTAACAAGACATTATACTTTCAATTTAGTTGGTGAGAATCTATTATTAGGAATAGAAACAATGAAACATGCCTTGGTAAGCACCTTCAACGATCATCCTAGAAAAATACATTCCATACCCACTTAAATATCTTCAAAAATAAAGGTGGCCTTTATTAGTTCTATAAAATACACTGATAAAGGAGGAATTTATTAGTGTTTTTTTAATATTGATTAAAGTTTCTATATTTTTATGGGACATAAAATTTTAGAAATTTTCCAGTGTTGATAAAATTGATTTCTAATATTGATAAAGTTTTTTAATAAAGTAGTGGTATAAAAGTAATTATAATTATATTTATAATTATAGATAAATATAAAATAAACAATAGAAGTATATATAATTATATATATACTTTATTTATATAAATATAATTATATATTGTTATATAAATTATAAGGGTTCGTATTTTCAAATCCCTCTTTTCTGTATTCTCAAGGCTTGGATGTGTAGAGAGGGTGTTTTGAGCATTTATCCTTCTTATCAATAAGATTATCTAATTGAAATTTATTTATTTTTTTCAAAAAAATATCCTTAAGTGGAAACCCCTACCTGTCTATGGATAATTTCCTTTACTCTTACATAATTCGGTTTTTGAGTTTCTACATAAAGGTAAGTTGGAAATTCTAAAGGTTGTATAAGGGTAAGGCTTATGATTTTCATCTCAAATAAAGGTACAATTGGTTTTTCCTTGGTTGTGTTAAGGTAAGGTTCATGTGTGAGGGTTAAATATTTTTTTAATTGGCTATGTAAAGGTAATATTGTTTTTAATTCACTATATAAATTTAACTCATATCTTGAATAAAGGTAGTCCAAGTTTTACCTTCACTATATAAGGGTATCATATCTCACATAAAGGTAACATGGTATTCCATTCATTGTGTAATGGTCATATCTATCTTAAGTCAAGGTTATTTCCTTGTCTTGGGTAAATGTAGAACCAAACTAAATAAAGTTATTCTCAGACTTATATCACTATGTAAAGCTAACCCCTAGATTATGTAAATGTTACCTAATATTTAAACAATCGAAATAAAGGAACCATGATTTCTAGGTAAATGTTTTTCCCTATTTACACATTCTTCTTCCTAGAAAAAACTTTAACTTCATTTTTATAGGTACAATGTGGATTTAAAATTACATTCATGGTAGATAAATATTTAAAATCATGTGATCAGAATTTTATGATTTTTATTGTTATTTAAAATCATGGAATAAGAAGGATCTTAAAGTATTAAAATATATAGTGTTGTGTGATGATTAATAAAAAATACTAATATATATATATATCAACATAAATATGAATTATTTATTCCTGTATAAAATAAGAATCATTTAAAGTAATATTTAACTACTTTAAATGTATATTACGGTATTTTAAATATAACAACATGGAGGTATTAAATACATTATACTTTCTTTTGTTTTTTACAGCATTAGGTGGAATCCTCCATGCTGTAGTGGGTAGTTGTGATAGTTGTGTGTCTTAATTTAATTTGAGGACTCAATTGAAAATTATAATCTATTCACCAATGTTGGAAGGTGTAATACCTACCATTGAATACATTAAACCATGTGGATTAATTCAATTCATAATTGTCCCATTAATTTGTATTGAATTTGGTGGCATTGATGAGATAGTCTATGTCCATATTATAAAACTCAAGATGAAAGTGATCTACCCTCCCCTTTTTAGTTTTATCCACATCCTCAAAGTTTTATCCGTATATATTCATAGTGTTGATGGATTATGTGATAAGAATTGGTGGATAGAAAGATAGTGTTAACCCCTTCCATATTCCTTGGTTCTCACATGTAACTTCCTCAATGAGAACAAATTCTTATTCCATTGAGGTATAAGATTTTGATAATTTATTATATCTTGAATAAATATTCTTGAAATGATGTGAATTCCAAAAGAAATCCCATTTTACCCTTATAAAACCCCTCGATTGTTAGCCACTAGAATTAAATTAATAAAAATATCATCATTCACTCTTGATTTCTAGCCTATAGAATAAGTGTAGGGAAACCTTTATACTCTCCCAATTAAAAATATCCCATTATTTCATTAAGCCATGACTTCTTAAAAATCTCCAACAATTTGATAAACTATCTTTAGTTAACATTGGATCTTGGGGTATATTTAACTATATCCTTAGGATCAGTAAATTTGTTATGGTCTGAGGGGATGAGTTGTGATTTACTTTTTTCTTTTTTTATTATACTCTTCTCTCAAATCCTTGTTTAATCTAGGGGAAGGATTTCTTGAATAATCTTATTTAATTAAAATACTAGTTGTTTATGTTTTATCATCATGGTTTTTGCAGTAATCAAAGATATGGTTAATTTTTATAATTATGTGATTCCATGAGAAATTGGAATCTATGAATGAAATTAAAAGAGGAAAATCTAGAATAAAAGTTTTAAAATAAAGGGAAAAAGTATGATTCAGTTTATGTCATGTGTTCATCAGATGTTTTTATTTGATTCGATGTATATGAATCCCATGGTAATTTTACTTATCTAAGAAAGAAATTCTATATAGGAAATCTTGAATGAAAATGATAATAATAAAATATGATGTATGCTTCAATAATGTTCTACTTATATTGCTTATATATGTGCTATTACAATATAAATTTTTATGATAAAATATCTATATTTTAGAGACATTTGGAAGGGTAGAAAAAATGGATTAACCATGAAAGTATTAAATGGGATATTTAATTCCTTTCTTCATTATCATTCAAAGTTATACATGTGTACCTTACTGTAATTATAGTGATTTTGTAATGAATATATGTTTTTGTGTGATGTTTGATAACATATAGGGTCGTGATTGTGATTTTGTTGTGGTATTAATTTAAAATATCCTCATGATGATATTATATATGTGTGTTTTCTCTATAAATTGATCATATTACTAAGCTGAAATATATTTAATTATGACATTGTTTATTGATGATATCGATATACTGGAAATGTGTGAAATGGAGTTTAATCAATGATGATATTGACACAAAAATCAAGAATTAAATTTGGGAAATAGGGGATATCATAATATACTAATTTACAAAAGAATGTAACCAATAAATATGTTTAAAGTGATAAAGTGGAAAGAAACTCATGAATATTTGAAGGTAACAACTAATGTGGTGGAATGAATATGTATAGTTAATCCTTTTCAAAGATTCCACAAATTAATTTTATTAAAGTATAGTTCTCCCATTAAACACATGTGCTAGTACAAGATCAATTACCTACTATTTTTTCCCAATATTGATTGTAAGAACAAGGATATTCGTTTTAGGTATGTCCTTTTTTCTGGAGTTTTTGAGAAAAATGAAGTTCCTAGAAATTTTTGAATTACACGCTGTGTACTTTCTGAGTACACGTCGTGTACTCTTTTCCCGCTCGAAGTCGTGTTCTGGCCATGTCTGGGCCATACACACGATGTGTAAGGGTGTCGTGGAGGCTGATTTTGGCGGAGTACGGAAAGACCTAGTACACGTCGTGTACTCTAAAAGTACACATCGTGTACTTTATTTTTTCACTAAATGGACTGTGGTCGCACCTGAGGCACATAAACATATTCTTCTAGGTTCCGTTCATCCAATAACGTCAAGGATCTGTGAATCTTCGACGATCTCCCACCTCTCCGTCCGTTCTCCGATTAGAGCACGGCCGATTGCGTTGGAATCACAGCGGTGATTTCTTCCTTCTACTTGATCCTTGTTCTCCAATTCCTCATATTTCTCAAGTTATCGTGGTTTATGTTTTTTGGATGTTTTCTCAGATCTATGACGTTCTAAGAAGAATCAGTCGTCGCTATTCACGTATATCGATCTCCTAGGATTGAGTTAGGTGGTTGGTGCCTTTTTATATAAAGTCTTTGAGTATTTTGTGCAATTACGCCAATTCCCTTAAATGGGAATTGTGCATTTTCCCTGTTTTCCCCCTGATTGATTGCCTGGTTGCTTGATTGCTATAGTAGAGGTTTACCTTTGTGAATGGAGTAGTTTTTACTGTACTCTGGTTGTTTCCAGGCTTGTTTTTCTTGTTTGGTGTTTTCCAGTTTCCATGCCTAGTTGTAGGATATTGGAACGGTTGCTTTGTTATGATTTTGAGCCTTAGAATGATAGCCAAGTAGTTATGAGGTTTACTTGAATGATACTCGCACACTGAGCATGTTATTTTCACACAGGACTATGAGAACCTAGTGTAGTAGACCATAGAGAGAATGGACGTAAGGGATTCTCCAGAGTGTTTTTTAATATGATGTGAGACCATAGTGGGGAATTGATGATGAGTGCTTCCTCAGAGAGTTTGTAGTTCCTTGATGCGGGCCACAGGGGGAATGAGACGTTGAGTTCTTCCCCATAGAGCCTTTATAACGATACAAGACTATTGGGGGAATTGATGGAGAGTGCTTCCTCGGAAAGTCTACTCTTAGAGGAACCAGAGGGGTAAGACTATGTGTACCTCCTAGAGGGTTGATAGTACTTATAGGTTGAACCATAGGGGTTAGGCTGTGAGAGCTATTCATAGGTTTGCCTATTTTCTACTTATTGTTGGTTGTTTACTTGTGTACTTTTTATGCTAGAACAGTGGATTGTAGCTGATGTGTGCTTTTTTGTTTACTGCTTCCTGCACTCTTACTTTCCTTGTATTCATTGACTGTTAGGCACAAATATTTGGGTGATTGCCTATGGGGATTGTATCTCACACCCTGTTTGGTCCATGCCTTTGGGCCCAAGCAGACTTTTTTGTTGCAGGTATAGATAAGGGCAAGCGCCCTTCAACTTCTGGTGCTTGATTTCGTGGAGCTGGAGAGAAAGGGACCAAGCTTAGGCTTGCGATGCTGCAGGAGTTGCTGTTATTTTAGGACTTTGTTTTTACTTGTATTCTAGCATGTTGTTGTGATTGCTTCTTTTCTTAGAAACTTGTACCTGTTGCATCATTATCATCATTACTATATATTCATTGCTTCCGCTATTTGATTTCATTTGTTACGTATTGTTTACTGCTTCTGCTATTTACTGTTAGTTTTTTTTCTTGTATACCTTACCAAATTAGGGCATAGTTTCCCCAATAACTTACCAAGTCCCTCGCTGCTAGTAGGCAACCTATGGTGTTTGGGTAAATGCGCTTGAGGTCATGTGGCGAACCAGGCACGGTTCACCTCTGGGTGGCTTCCGAAACCACGACATTACATTGGTTATTTAATGACTATACCAAAAACATTTGGGTAAATGGATGATAAAAATAAGATATCCCTAATGTGAAAAATCTGCGATTTATACGAAAGGATTTCTGTGATGAGAATTTAATATTTTAAAACATAGGTTGAAAATTATATGTATAAATAAATTTACTGAGTAATTAAGTGAATCTGGGAGTTAAATAATTATTTACATACTATTATTAATATTTGTAGTAATATTTAGTAATAGATATTAAGGAATTAATTAAAATATATTAATGTATAAAATATGGAAGAGCAAGAATTGTAGCCCGCTATTTTATGATTCTTGAAACTAGTATTTTGGTTATGTGTTGTGGATCTTAGAATGATATGGTTATTTAATAACTTATTAATTAATATTATCCCTTTATTATAACTTGTGATGTTTCATGATCGTTAACTCTATTTCACTTGCTTTTATGGTTGTGTGATTTCTTATTTGATTATATATTGTGTGATTACTTGTTTTCTTGTTGATTGTGTTATTAATGATTGTTTTTTCGCAACACACTACATGGGTTATAATGGCTCACTATTATGACACGGGAAAATATTATAGGATATAATGGATTAAGGTTAACATATACACATTTCCTCAGGTTTTGATGCCTTTAAGGATATGTCATGTTTGGGTTATAATAGCTCGAGGTTATAGTACGATTCATGGAGGTGATGTGGTGACATGTAGAATGTGATGATAATATAGATATGATGGGTTTCATAGGGTATAAAATATGATAATGATATTAATATGATGGTTTTACAGGGTTTGGGTTGTGATGATGATATAGCTACATGAGGTGCAAGTTATGGTGACGAGTATGGGATGATTTACATAGGTTGAGAGTGGTTCTTTCCTATTTTTTCTGCTCGTTATGGTATGAGCTTTTGATTATAAGGAATATTTTATTCTTGATTTGGTGAATTTATTTAGATGGTTGTTAAGAGGTGATTTTTTAGCGACCCTATTATAATATTTTGAAACTATTTTATCAATCTCATTTATTATAAAAGAAATTTTTATTCGAAATTATGATTTCATGTGAGATGATTATAGTGTTCAGTATGTGGAGTATTACTTAGCTCCTTAAATTTATCCATATTCTTATCCTACTTAGATGATTTCACACATGCATATACCAGTTTATTTATTACATATGGATATATATTTTCTTAAACATATGATCCTACTGAGTGCTCCCATGTTCTCACCCTGAGATATTTTATTGAGTTGTTTTGTTATTTTAATTTATAGAGATTTGGGGATGTTTCTATTTAAGAAATTAAAGTTGAGTTTAAAAGTTTTTCTTTCATTTTTGTTACATTTTATTCATTTTCATGTTCATGTTGTATATTTATACAAATTATTAACTATTCAATTTTATATAAGGAGTCGACTTGGTGGATTTTTTTTATTTTCCTAGTTTTATGGGGAAAATTTCCCTCATTTGAGGAAGAAATATAGTTAGATTTAGTCACCAACTCTAGGCCTTTTGGAGGAAGGACTTAGGTGTATCACTTTTCTCCATATGGGGTGGTTCATGAAAAAATGTCATCAAATATTTTTTTTGATATATTTGGTAGAGTTTGAATTTAGGAACATGTGAGATTTTCATTAGTCGATAGAAATATAGTGTTATTTAACCTAAATTGTGGTGGAGGCAGGGAACTATATAGTACACATGCATTTAGGTCCCCTCATGAATGACTCTAAAACCCTAAACCATTGATAATAGATAGGAAATAATTATTGTGGACCTTATTGATCTCACATAAATACCATGACTACCAACTAAATAGGTTGAGGTGAGAATACACTCATTATTAATTATAAAGTTTGATAGTGATTCATGTATCATTATCATAAGTTTTATACCTATTTATTATTATGATTTATGTGTTTATATATACAGACCTATATTGATTTATTCACCTTTATTAATTATGTTTCATTCAATTCCAAGAAATTGATTCGTTCTAGTAAGACATGATATTATAAAAAATCATGAATTAATGATGTGTTTAGTTTTAAAACTTAATAATCCTTGACAATTTTAAGATTATTAATTAAGGAATGTGACTAAGAAAACATAAAATCATGTAATAATTTGAAAGTGTGCTTATAAAAAAATTATTATATTTTTCCATTAATAATGAATCATGTATAAAAGATTATTTTTAATGAAAATTATTCTAAAAACATTCTTATTTAATTATTCCATTATAAATTATGGATTAGGTTAATAGATTTTAAAATTAAAAGTTTTTTCATTATGTTTGAAATTTCATCATTTCATAAAATTAAATGTTATTTTATATGAAAGTTGAATTAGAAAATTTAAATAAATGTAATTGAATGTAATTTGTAATCATTTTATTATCTAATTAAATGTGCATGCTATGATATTTAAATTCTTGTCACATAGATATTAAATGGAATAAATGTAAATCATGTTAAATAAATTATTTACATAATAAGAAATGAATTATTCATGATATAAATTAAAAGGGGAACTAATGAATCATGATTTATATTGAACGATAATGTGACAAGCATGAATTTTTTAGTATAAATAGCATAAAAATAATGAAATGTTATATGTTGATTATTATGAAAGAAGACTAAATTATTTGATATACTTATTGTTTCAATGTTATGTAAATCATGATAAGTCTTAAATTATTAGAATGGATTAAATATTCATTGAATTTTTGTGTTGTACATGATTAAAATTTTACTACCTGATTTATTATGTAATGCTTTATTAAATGTAACGCATGAATAGATGATGAGTGAAAAAAATGCATCAAATGAATGACATGATAAATTTTAATGAATTAATTAACGTGGTGAAATTTATATGTTATTAATAGTGTGTGATAATTATGAAAGCATTGAAAAGTAATCTAACATTTTTATGAAATGTTTTTTTAAAGCTCCAAGCATGGTTTTGTGGTTTTGATTTATCATATCGAGATAATGTTCTATGAAATAATAACTATGGAATTTTGTTGATACCCTTGAGAGGATATAGTATGATATAATGTGTAAATGTATGGTTGTCCTAGATATATGTGGTTATGAATTGATATTTTTTTGAGGTAAAGGAATGTAATGGTGGTTATTTATTGATGGCTAATTTTATTGACTTTATATCTCTTACTTGCACACTTATGGTTGATTATTTACTATATGATATTTATTTATTTTCTAACCATTTCATTTTATAATTCATGAGATGATGGTATGTTACTTGATTGTGTTTATTTTTTGTTTATTATTGTTGTAGACCACTGCTAAATTTGTTTTTTTCTTTTTAAAACCTGCTTATATCATATTCAAATGAATTAAAATAGAAGTGAATGAATGATGTTGTTGGAATTAATGATGTTGATTGGTTGGGTTCGATCTATGATTGTTTAAATCATACATGGTTTAATGTAAATTATTTTGTTACTTATTGATATTTATTGTTTTTGGGGTTGAGATTTTATAGCCTTATAAAACCCTTGTTGTGAACTATATTTAGAACCTAATTTTGGGTTGGTTGATGTGATTTATGATATATATGATAGAATTGATTGTTTTTTCAAGATCTTTCTTGGCGATGATGGAGGATATGACATGGTTACTTGTATATAGATTATGAATCAAGTATTAAATCAAGTATGATATTCTACCCTTTAGTTTTGGTTAGCTAATTATTGGTATGGATAACTAAGGTTTAATGAGTCTCTCAATTTTTAGTGGTTGGTCAGTTATGGAATGTGGAGTTAGGCCTTCTATAGGTTTTTGAACCTACTCCTTTGAATAATTTTTTATGTGAATATTTCAAAGCTAAATATGAAGCATTGAATTTGAAGAAAAAAAGGGGGTGTGCATTGATTCTAAATTTTATTCCTACTAGAAAGGATTGCAACACATTAAATGTTTTAAATTGGTTTTATCTTTAAATTATAAAGATTTTTTTACCAGATAACGAATATTCAAAATGGATGTGTATTTTGGAACTATTATTAATTTTTTTATTTAAAATAAACTAATGTTTGTGGAATTTTATGAAATAAATGAATTTATTTCTTACTAAACATTATTGGTTTCACATTAAAATTCTAGATGGGTTTTTTAAAGAAGTTGGAATGATTTTATATGATTTATTACCCATATTAAAAAGGAATTTATGTTTTAAATTATTTAAAGTGAAAGGATTTTTTAAATCGGAAATTTATTTTTAGATCCCTAGAGTTTTGGGAATTGAGTGGGAGTCATATCTTGAGTCCTCTCCAAGCAGTTTTGATAGAGCACCCACTTTATTTATTGGGTAACATAGAGGTGGCTATTTTATATACCCTCCCTTATATCCCAAGTTTCATTTTAAATTATTTAGGATGATAATTTATTGATAGGTATCTGGTGTAAGGGCTCAGATTTCCAAATCCCTCTTTTTTCCCATGTCATGGAGGTGTTGAGGGGTTATTCAGAGAATGCGTCCTTATGATTTATAAGTTTATCTAATTGAAATTTTATTATATTTAAAATATGTTTTAACCTTATTATAAACCCCTTGATCATTTGGATGCCTCCTGTTTAAATGGTCAAATGTGTGGGGGTGGTCTGTTGCGGGATGGGTACGGCTCTGTGTTGTTCGCCTTCAGCAGCTTCTATGGGCTGGGGAATTCGCTGGGTGCAGAACTAAAGGCTATCCAAACAGGTATCAAGATTTTCAAAGACATCAATTTGATATGTTTTGAGGTGGAGTCAGACTCTGAAAACGTGTTTAGAGCTATCAACGGATAGGTGGATCCTTCTTGTCATCTAATTTATTTAGTCCGTAGTTGCATATTGGAGCTCAGATAGGTTTGCACAGTTCACCATGTGAAAAGGGAGGCTAACTTTGCGGCAGATGAACTATCTCGGGGAGGTAGTCTAGAGGTACCATTAATTTTGTTTTCAAGTTTGGGAACGTTGCCCCGGGAGTGTAATAATTTTGTGCGGGGGGGATGCGCTCGGGCTGCATCACTTTATACCCCCGTGACAAACTTTGTATTATGGGCAGTTTCTCATTTTTCTTGTAATAAAATAAAAAGTCAATAATTGATCACGTAAAGAAAAGTCAAAAATTATAAAAGATGCATAAAGGTAAGGCTTCTGATTTTCATCTCTCATAAAGGTATAGTGGGTTTTTCCTTGGATGCATAATGGTAAGGTTCTCATGTGAGGGTAGTATTTTTTTAATTTTCTATGTGAAGGTAATATAGTTTTCCATTTTCTACATAAAGGTAACTCATAGCTAGTTTAAAGTTATTATGATTTTTCCCTTGTTGTGTAATGTTAACATACCTTGTGTAATGATATCCCAATATTTCATTCTATAAAGTTCATATTGACCTTTCATTAGGGTGGTTTCCTTATCTCCTATAAAGTCAAAACCAATATATGTAAAGATCATTTGATATTTCTTTCTCTATGCAAAGGTGACCCCTAACTTGCATAAAGTTCACTCAATACTTATAAAAGCCTCACAAAGGAAACTCAATTTTTTCATAAGGGTAACTTATTTTACTACTTCTTCCCAAAACAATCTGTAACTCAATTTTTCTAGGTAAAACAACGATTTCATATTAAAATCATGGTAAATACATGTTTAAAATTATGGTATTGAAATGTTGTCATTTTTTAATAATTTAAATGCATGAAATAAGAAAGAACCTAAAGGATTAAAAGATTTTGTGCAATATAACTTCTGATCTGAAACACAATAATATATATATATATATATTACAATGTAAATATTACTTATTCATTACTTCATGAAATGGGGATTCTTTAAAGGAATATTTCACGTCTTTAAATGAAAATTTTGTCATTTAAAATGCTCCAAAATGTTAGTAGTAAATACACTATGCCTTCCATTTTATGTAATTATATCAAGTGGAAACCTCTACACTATAGTTGGTTTTCATGGTGGTTGTGTGACTCAATCTAGTTTAGGGACTCAATTTTTATTATTCTAACATATCCACCCATGTTTTTAGGTGTAATACTTACCATTAAATACATGTTATCATGTGAATCGATTAAATTCTCAATTTTCCCTTTCCTTTGTACCGAAGTGGGTGG
Organism: Viscum album; assembly: GCA_963277665.1. Classification (NCBI taxonomy): domain Eukaryota; kingdom Viridiplantae; phylum Streptophyta; class Magnoliopsida; order Santalales; family Viscaceae; genus Viscum; species Viscum album. The sequence continues at coordinate 1,621,382,157 of OY728125.1, forward strand.
GGGTTGATGAGTTCCTCCATGTATAAATTTTAAAACTCAAGGTGTAAGTTCTTGTACCTCCACCAATTGGTTTTCTACTAATATTGGGAGTTATAGAAGCATGGATTCATGAATATAATGGATTATGTGATAATAATTAACACATAGAAGGATGGTGGGAACCCCTTCTAGATTCCTAGGTGCACACGTGTAGCTTCCTTAAAAAACATAACTACCCAGTTCATTGTGGAAGGGTATTTAGAAACTATTCCTTTATTTCTTGAATAAATTTTCTTAGAATGATTTTAATTCCTTTATAAACACCATTGAACCCTTGTAAAATCTAATGATTTTTAATCACTATAATTGAATGACTATAAATATTACTATTCACTCTTGATTTCTAACCTTTGGAATTATTATAGGGAAATATCACACTTTTCTTGATTGAAACTATTAAATTATGTCCTTGAGAAATGAATTATTGAAAGTAGCCAACAGGTTGATAACCGAAATTTCCTTAACCTCATATATCAAGGTATGTTTAACTCTATCCTCATGCTTTGTAAAGATGTTGTGGTTCAGGGGTAGGGGTTTTGAATTAAGTTTTTCCTTTTCTATTCTAATCTTCTCTAAGGCCCTAGTTTGGTCTAGGGATGGGGTTATTGAATATTATAATTTCATTTAAATTGTTCTTATTGATGGTTTTTTATTATGGTGTTGTAGTGATCAATGATATGGTTCACTATTTTTATTATGTTCTTTCATAAGAAATGGGGATCTAGGTATAAAACGGAAATAGGAAAATCTAAAATGGGAGTTTTAAAATAAAGGAAGAAATTATGATTTCCTTTCTACCATGTTTTGATAGCATGTTGTTACATTCTATCATGTATATGAATCCCATGGGGATTTAGAGATTTTCTTGAAAGAAATGAGAGGAAGTAAATCTATAATGGAAATGATAATAAGGAAGGATGAGGTATACTTCCTTTATATTTTCTTTCCATTGATTGTTTATTTTATTAAATATGAATTTATATAATAAAATTTCTATATTTTAGAGAAGTTTTAGAAGAGAGTAAAATCCATATTAGACATGAAAATATGAAGGGTCAGATTTAATACCATGCTTCATAACCATTATGTTCCTTACTAAAATTATACGGATTATGTAATGAATATATGTTGATGTGTGATGTCTGGTAATGTATCGGGTCATGATTGTAATTTTTTTATAGTATATATGGAAAGTACCATCATGCTAAAATTATATATATGTGTTGCTACTACAAGGATATAATTTTACTAAGCTAAAATATATTTTTATTTGTTGATGTTTATTGATAATAGTGATATGTTGGAAAAAATTTAATGAGGAGGTTAATCAAGGATGATATTGACATGAAAATTAGTGATAAAATTTTGGTAATGGTGGATATCAAAAAAATGAATTTATAAAAGGATGTAACTACCATGACCTGAACCACTGAAACACCATCTAGACTATCAGCAAGCTGGTTGTGGCACCCTAGGCACACCTCTAATATTCCAGGGGTGGAGAATAAAATCGAGTATGCATAACATTGAAATGGGAGGCCTTGGCCTTTTGTAACTACACACACACACCATGATGATTTATTGAAAATATATACTAATAATAAACTAGAACCTCTAGAGTGTAAAAAATGCATTCAGTGATCTCTAGGGAAAACATGAGAGTACAAAAACAATATATAGATGTTAAAATGGAAAAACACACATCCAACCAAGATGTATCCCATCATGATAAGAAAACTGGGAAATGTATGAGAGATCTTGGCTCCTGATCATTGATTATGACCATTGAACATGATCAAATCCTCCCAAGTACTACTATACTTCACCAACATAAGTTCTACCATGGTATCCTCTAATATATCTATCATATCTATAAAAAATTACACAGGTGGTAAAACACAATGGTTGGGTGAGTATAAACAAACCCGATAATGAACTAAAAAAATCAAGCAATGGTAAGGTAAATGGTCAGCTCAAACCCTGAAAAGGTGGTAGTAAAAACACAACTATACATATATACTCACAAATATTCCCTAATGAAAGAGATATAAACTCAACATATACTACTAAAAAGGAACAATAATCCAATCAAAGATCAATGAGATGGTGTTATCCTGAATCAAGAAGTCTAATGTAAACCTCACTGAAATATAGTGGAGGAACCACACCTTGTTGGTAAAAGCGTCAATCGAGGGAGTTCCAACTATAGTAGGGGACACTCTCCCCACTAGAGCTCAGTGATGAGGGTGTACCAACTCCATAGATAGAGTAACCATACCCTAATAATCATGGAGAGTAAAAACTCTACCTGTACATAGGATATTTGAGACCCACAACCTGAGAGTCTCATCTTCAATGGAGTACTGATCCCAGAATCAACTTCAATAATACTTTATGAACCCTATCATATGCCTAAGTAGAGTTCTATAAATAAACACCTACTCAGAAAGTCCTATAGATGATTGAGGTAAGCCCAAAAGATCACATCATCGATCTTAATATCCAAACACCTATATTAGGGGAGGTTCACAATGTAAAAGTGGGATTCACACCATCAATCATCAATTAGTCTTGAATATTCAAGGTGTGAAAAGGTTTTTCAATCCATGTAAATTACCTCCATAACAATGAGTTCCTATTATTTTTTAATTTATCCATGGCACTAGCTATGATTTCTACTAAATACATCTCAATATACATCAACTCGACATATATCCTTATCAGACACCCATTTGTTGTCACCCTTCATTAGAAACATTGCTCTTTGGTCATCTACATCACCTAGTATTCATCTTACATAGATTTTCTATTCAATAATCCATCCATCTCTCCCATGAATGTCCATTCATCCCTACTAAGTTCCATGATATCAACATCATCTTTGAATCCCCATATTGAATGGGTTCCACCTAATATGCACATATTTATAAAGTTTATCTTGAGTTTTAATCACAATCAAATCGATTAGGTAATAGTTGAATCACCGACCATGCGGGTAGATGATGAATAATAAAAATAATTGGGGGATAAAACCATAAAACAAAAAATAGAATAACACTAATAACCATCATGATTTGTACATAAATCATAGAGTAGAAAATCATAAATAAAATGGGAAAATTCTAAGGCATTAAATATTCTATGGTCAAAGATAATGTTTTCATAAGGAAATGATAAGATAAGTTCCAATAATTCAAAATTTGATCATCTATCAAGGATTAAAACAAGAATAACAAGTTATGATCCATAAATAACATATATTTCCTTGTCATTGGATTGATTGTTGATGAAGAATGAATCCTTGATTTTTTTTAGCGATATCCAAAAATTTATTCACTCATGATGATCTAAATCATCTTTGAATTACCAAGACATGGTCTTCGGATTTTAGGGATAAAATATAAGAATCAAGGGATAGAATATCTATAAAAACCATCTGGGAATCAACTATAGTTCATGAGGAATAGAGGTTGAATAAAGAAAATTAGAGGGATTAGATACTTATTAATGGGATGGTGATTGAATCGTTCACAATGTGAATACCTGGTTCATGTTGCGAACCTCGCATGGTTAACATTCGCTGAGAAAATTATTGCCAAATCCAAAATAGCTAGAAGGATTTCATGTTTTTAAAAAAAATATTCAAGTTGTGAATCCTTAAAATCTAGAACATCTAGAAACTCTTCTTTGAACATTTTTACTATGAATTTTGTATTCACACAATGAATTTCCACCTAGAAGTGAAAACATCTCAACTCAACCCTTCTCCTCATAAATCTCTCTTCAGGAACCTCCAATACAAAAAAAGCATCACAAAATGGGCTTGGAAGGTCCCAAATGGACAAAATAAAAAGGGGGTTTCATCAAGAAACTTTCAAAGGATCTATCCATAAAAAACCAAATATGTTAAATCCTCCTCACCTTCAAAAATTTCATCCAAAAACTCAAAACCAATAAAATGAAAAATGAGGTTAATATGCCCAAAACTGGTTTTCACATTCCCATGAGCTCCCATAAAGATTATAGTACTTCCGAAGGATGCACACCAAGGGAATAACTCACCCACTAAGGGGTTTCTCGTACTGATCCTTGATCCTCATTGGATACTTCAAAAAGATAGTACTTTCCTTGATGTCTAGCTAACCCTAGTCAATACCTTGTGATGGTTTATGAATATATCTCCTTACCTATGACATCTAGAGGATTTCATGCACTCAGTCCAGCTTCTCGGGTAAATCCAAGTAGTGGGAAACCTCTCCAACCCTACATAGTATCGGAAATATCCTCATGAACCTTGGGGATATATTAATACCCAGAAAAAACCGTTTCATAGGGAATCCTTCAGGAATAAAAGTTATCTCTACTCGAACTCCAAGGGATTATGAAGTTAGTCTACATAAAATTTATATCGTCTCTACGTTGTTCTCATATTCTTCTGGATCACCTAAACCTTCTTTGTCATCACATGCACCATCTTTGATCTAACAAGTGATGCCTCACTAATCTCATTCCCTTGAATGGGTTACCTATAGGGTCTATCAAATAGATTCTGAAATGGTTTTATACTGATAGTGGAGTGGTATTTTTTTATAAATTAACTATATCAGAGGAAAGTGATCTTCCCATCATAGATCAAAGTTTAAAATGTAGGCTCTCAACATTTCCTCCAAGACATGAATGGTTTTCTTAGTACGGAAATCCATCTGTGGGATAAATTTCAGTCTCATATATAATGAGGTCCCAAAATACATCTACAGACCTATCCACGGCCATGATGTAAGTTGAGCATCATGGTTGGAGACAATCATTGAAGGTGTCCAATGAAGCTGGATGATCTCATACATGTATAGGAGCCGCAAATTATCAATTTAAATATTCAACCTGATGGTAATAAAGTGGTATAATTTTTTCATCCAATCAAAAATCATCTAGATACATTCATGGAATCTCACATTCATATAATCCTTCTTGTAAAGACTATCAATATTAAATCCAACTTACAATCTAGTATCTCAAGAGGTTGAGTAATTCCTATTGAAACTTGATGTTCTTAGTTAACTTGATAACATGAAAGGCATTAAGAAACAAACTCAATGTCACTTTTCCTAGTGAAAATCCACCAAAACTACTATAAAATTTCATGGTACATCTTTTCTAATCCGTAATTTACTATAAAGGTGGGTGTGGAACTCCCTCGGTTCCTACTCAAGAAATATGAAAAGAATTACCATCCATCCTTGGAAAACAATGACATGATCCCCACCTTAAAAAATACATCTCTTTCATCTCTTAGAGATATCTGATCCTAAAAACATCACATTTGATGTCCACCAACTGATCTTCTCTCACATGCCAAATAAGTGGTGGGGTTACCATCATCAACTGTAGATAAGCTTCCCCTCTCCCCTTCACCAGGTCCATACATAAAGAGTCCAACCACTCATAAACCTCTTTCACCAATACATAATAGGATTTACTATGAAGGGAATCATCCACCACATTGTCCATTTCTATAATATAGACTCTCTCAAAGTAATATTGCAGTCGGAACTCCAACCAATGCATATGTCTTGGGTTGAGGTATCTTTGGGAAAAGATGTACTTGACACTATGGTGTTTTGTAAATACTACAAATCACCCTACCAAAAGATAATTCATCCACATATTTAAGGATGATACTACCACTTCCAACTCTATATAATTATTTTTATAGTTCCTCTCATGGGATCATATATGCCTCAACCAATATGAACTACCTATGCATCAACATGCATCTAAATCCAACTCTAGTGGAATTTCATAACACTACGTACTCAACATCATAATATGGAAGCTCAGTATAGGATAATTGTTCAACCTCTACTTTAGAACCTCAAAGGCTCTTTGTAAATACTCAATATAAGAAAAAAAATACAATTTTCATGTTAAACTAGTAAAAGGGGATGACATATTTAAAAAGACTTCCATAAACCCAAGATAATCCCCTAAAAATACAAGGAAACTTCGCATGTCTAATATGATCTTGGGTGGATCTTAAGCTAGAAATACCTCTATCTTTGTTGATTCCATGGACACACGATGCTCTGAAATTACATGCCCCAAAAATTGAACCTCTATAATAAATTAATAACACTTAGAGATAATACTATATAACAAGTTCCCAGGAAGTAAGTCTAGGACCATCCTCAAATGCTCTATTTTCTCCTTCTTAAATGAAAAGTAAATGATAATGGTTCCTGACACACCAATGGGGTGTCATTAATTTCCTAAATATATAATATCAAAAAAATTATAAAATCTCAATAGATGTAAATAATTAATTAAAATGTATCCAGAAGTTGTTAGAGGTCAAACCACAAAGATGTTGAATTAGTTTGATTATGTTTTCAAAAGATTTTATTTTATTTGCTTGAAGAAAGATGGAAAAAAAATATTGTTTTTATTAATTTAAAGAAATAATATTGAAAATGAAACAGATTGATTGATTGTTTTAAAGAAATATTTCGAAAAGTGTGTCAAGGTTTTGTAATTTTAGGGTTCAGGTGTAATTGGATTTTAGAAAATAGGTTGATTAGTCCATGATTGGTGTTGGAGTTGAGATGATGTAGATCTAATGGTCATGGTATCCCCACCTTGATGTAGAAATCCCTTATTTACCTTGGTCCAACAATTTAGGGTTTCACCAAATCAAGTTTTTCATGATACCATATTTAAAAATGATTCCCCCAAATCCTAAAATAGTTATGCTTTCTTTACAGTAGTCAGTTTCACAGTTCTAAATTTTCTTTCATATTCAAATACCAAAGGTCATGATAAAAGTTAAAGATTGGGAATTGATTAAATAATTGAATCAAACCAAATACATGAATAAAGAAAACTAAATCAATCCAATAAAACCTTCCCTTCTATTATATAACCCCAGTACAAGTTTGGTTTACCCCCTCATTTTGGTTATGAGAGAATAAGAGGGAAGGAAAGAAGAAAAGGAAATCATAATGAAAATAGATTTGAAACTAGGGAGGACCTTGCACATTAGATATTATTTCTATGATCTTTGGTCTCTAGGGTCCTGTCATAGAATCTGGATAACCCTCAATATATAATCACCATTTGAGTATGGATAATAATAATTAAAATTGAGGATTGGTCAGAAATTGGTCACAGGCAGGCCTTGTTTTGATAAATCATGTCAAAAACAAACGATACATCAAATACGACCTTTTTAATCTCATACTTCTATTTACACATTGTGAGTGATTACACGGTGTGTAAATATTGCACCATGTGTACCAAAAACAAAACATGTTGGTTCATCATCACTTGTGTCATGGAGTGATATACATGTTTCATGTCATGACACATGCTAGTCTCACTTTTGGTTTATTTCCTCCACTTTAAGATGTGTATCTCTTTCACAAATTACATCAGTTTATGATGTGTAATCATTATAGGACAAGTAATGTTATTTTTATGCTCCAGAAGACTTGTTTTTTATTAGTTCTTTAGTTATGTGACTTTAAATCTCTCTATAATAATCCCCAAAAATCCATCATTTTCAATAATTTATTATATATTACCATAATAAAAAAATGAGTTAAGCCACTCACAAATTGGAAATAATAATAATTTAAATAATGAAATAAATATATTAAAACATTATAAAATACATGCATGGAATATAGGTATCAAAACACCCCCACACCTGAATTCATACTTTTCCTCAAGGTTGGAATCTAAACATGCTACTTAGGATTCTAAACTTACCATAGTTTAAATTTAATTTCAAAAAAGTTAATTGATCAAATGGAAAATTAAATGTTTGGGCATCACATATGGAAAATTTATCAATGCCACATTTTTTAAATAATAAAAAACAACCATGTATTTTAATTTTCCCCTTTTAAAATATCCAATCCTTTTCATTCATTCATTTTCATTTTTAAATTCATTATTAATATGCAAAAAAAAATTAGTTTACCTCACAATAATTTTTATTCTCATTATCAGGGTATAATTGTAAATAGAATTACTAAAAAACATAACACATAACATAGGCGTACAAGGCATCTAGAATCTCCACCATGTAAGGATAAAATCACAAATAATCATGTGGTCTTCACCATTTAGGATAAAATGACACTAAGTCTTATGGTAAGTTAGAAAATAATGTAAATCAAGTAAGTCTCAAAAATAATTTTTATATACAAATTACTTTACATGTTAATCAAAAAAAATCAATGAAAGTCTCTTATTCCCCCAGTATCTCAATGTAAGTTGAAAAATTGATGAAATGAAGTAAATTAAATTCACTCTTTTATTATATTTTCTTTTCATTTTTCAAAATTTTGTTTGAGGGAAAATTATCATGGCCACCACCCAAAAACAAATGATCTCCTCATGATATTATTTTTAATAGCTATAACAATATCATTGGTCATGTAATGGTGATTTTTTAATTTATCTAGACACAATAATTTTTCTCATTTTTTTCTCTTTTTTTTATTTATTTTTTTTCAAGAGGTTGTATAATAAATCAAATGAATTTTCCTTCCATGATTTATACGAAATTCCAACACAATTTATTCATTACAAAATATACATCCCTCCCACCATTTTTTGTCTCCTCCACTCTTATGATTGATAATCATGAAAAATATTTTGAGTAAGGAAAGAAAGGATAACATGGGATTATAACATAGATCTTCCCTAACAAGGATGTTCATGGATTATGTAGGCTTTAAAAAGGATTAGTTTAAGGTATTTAAAAGGTTAAGGTCTAACAAAAACAATACCTCATCCATTTTAAATGTGATTCTGTGTAGTCGCAGCTTTGATAAGATAAAAAGAATGTTTTAAAAGAAATCACACATGAGTTTTTTAGTAAATGAAATAGATAAATAATGGGAAAATTTAGGCTTATAGTATTTATAGAGAATGATAAAAATGGTTGGGAAAATCACTCATGAAAATGTATACAATTAATAAATCATTTAAAGAAAATATCATAAATTAAAATCAAGACCAAATATAAAAACAATAATTTATAATGATCAACATGATCCTAGAAATCATGATTTCTCAAATAATAATCCTCATTATCAACCTTAAAAAATCCTTTTTTCATTTTTCTCATTCATATTTATTGAAAAAGAAATTTAAATTCATGTCATGGTAATTATACTAGGCAGTTTATGCCTCCTAGTTCAGTTGATTGAAGTTAGAATCAAATGTAGTACATGAAATTTGAAGCTAAATCTCTAAGATAGTTAAATGTGTGGAATACAGTAAAAAATCATAATTTAAACTCTTAATCCCCTTTTAAATGTTTCCTTCATGTTGTCGATAAAGTTTATTTATGTACCAGTTTCTGATGTGTACTTCTCTTTCAGGCACTTTCTAGGATTCCTAATACTTGTTTCCATCATGGGTCTTAATAGTCATACAAATTAAAAATAAATATGTAAAATCACAAACCATTATAAATGAATTTTTAAATGCATGGAGTGAGATCATGGGTTCCTAAAAACTAAATAAATAAAAATAACAAAAGAAAACCCAGGTTGTCTCCTATAAGAACATTTGTTTACCATCATTGGGTTGACCTTAATACAATTATCTTCATCTCACATGATGGGTGATTGAAATTTTTTTACCAAGTTGGGATCCATAAATGCTCTTAGTTGTGTCATGTCCATATAGGTTGATCCCTATTCTTACTCTCCAAATATCTTAATTATTCTTGATGTTAGAACTTTCTTGATCTCCAAGGGATTGATCCACCATTTATTACTCAGTCTTAATAAACTAAATGGACGGTTATGTACCACCCATGCATGTTTTCATTTCAAAAATGTGATGGAGTCAAATGATTCTCAGGTTTCAATAGTCTAACCCTTAAGATTATCTTTCTTCTTTAGTTGATAATCATCTTGCACAACAATATCTAATTCATGTTCATCTTCAACTTAAGTGACACCCTCTACTTTGAGTGTATTCTCTTCTCCAAATTCATTTTCCTCTCACACATCGCATTTCTTCATTGCCTGGTGGATGTGCAAACTTACATAATCACATCCATTTCTCATATAGAGTTCTTTACTTTAGATATCAATTGGTACACACCTAGTGGCTAAAAATGGTCTTCCTAGAATGAGTGGATTTCCCACTTCTTCCATATCTAGCACCAAGAAGTAAACACGGAAGTGTAATTTGTCGACTTTCATCAGGATATACTCAATGACTCCTCAAGGATGCTTCACTATTTAGTCTTATAATTGTAGTGAGACTCTTGTGGGATTCATTACTTTTAGTCCCAAACTTTTTAATGTATTTTACGACAATATATTAACACTCTCACCTAATTCACATAAATATTTTCCACATTTGTAAGCTCTAATAAATATGGGAATTGAACAGCTACCTGGATCATGTTTAATTTTAGGTAGGTCCTTTGATACCACTACTAAACACTCCCGTGTTAGTGTAATAGTGAAAATCTATTCCTATTTCTTCTTATTGGTTACCATCTCTTTCATGAATTTTGTATATTCTAGCATGTTCATGAGAACCCATACAAAGGGTATATTAATATGAAATTTTTTAAAGTGTTCCAGAAAATTATGTTTCTGTCTTTTTTTCTTTAATTTCCTTATCCATTCTGGAAAAAGCAGTCTTGGATTGTACTGAGGAGGTTCTTATTCATAGTCTTCGGCTACTTGTTTCTTTCTTTTCTCAACTTCTTCTTCACATGCTTCTGTTATTTTTTTCCCTGTAAATTCTATACCACTTCTTTTCTTTTCTTCCCTCTATAAGTTATACATCTTTTAAATCTTCATAAATGCATTATTAAGGGATTCTTGGAAGTAACCCTATAGGTCTCTCTTTAAGATGATTATCAATTTGTCGGAATTGACATGCCAGATTCCAAAATATATAGTGTTGGTTTATTTATTCTTCTTTTATCCCCTTGAGTACATACTCTCTTTGTGGTCATAAATGTGGTCATAGTCTCTTCCAACATATGGAACTAACTCATCAATGTGGTCCCTTGGGGTACTTGTTATTGGTACCCTTATGTACATTTTTGACATCATCGTCCTTGTTTTTATTGTGGCCTCCAACCCTGAAATTGATTACCATGATTTTAATCAGTATAATTTTCATCTTCTATACAGGTACCTTGGGGGTTTTACTATTGGGCCATCATGATTTCCATATTCTTTATTAATGAATCCAAATGTGACTCCATCTAGTCATTATTGTTGATTGCATGAAGGCATTTTTATTATGTCCCTTCTCCTTGCCATTAGAAATTATTTCTCTCCATTTCATCCAACAAGTTATAGATCTCTTTAGGATACTTCTTCATTAATGATCCTCTGACTATATAATCAATAATTAACTTGTTTCCCTACAAAAATTCCTTATATGATGTTTGGATTAGTATCTATAGCTCTATACCATGATGGGGGAATTTATTACTCATATCTTTATATCATTCCCAAGTAGAATATAGAGATTAAAATTTAAATTGACAAAATTTTATAATGTTTACCTATTTTTCCATTAACTTAGAATGTGGAAAGAAGCAGGTGAGGAAGTTTCTGGTTAGCTCATCCCATATAGTGATGGAATTTGAAGGAAATATTTGGATACAATATCTATTTTTTCTCATGTGATGAAAATAGAAAAAGATAGAGTTTTGCAGCATCGCCTAAAACATTCTAGAATTGTAATGTGTCATAGATCCTGATAAACAAACCTAGATTCTTTTTTAAATATTCATCTGGTAGTCTAATAAATTGAACACCAGTTTTTATCATTTAAATGATTCCATGATTGATCTAGAATTTGTTCGTAGTAACTTTGGGTGATCATATGCTTGGTTGTAATCTTTTGTTTTATTGTCATTTGTAGTATATGAGCATATGCATCCATAGATCTCTTTGAAGAACACTGGTGGGTTGGTATTTCTCAGGGCCTTCAATGGTTACAGTTACTTTAATCTTTAGGCTTGGTTTAGAATTATGGGTGGAATCAATGATGTCTTTTCTCTTTGCATGGTTTTTATAGTTGTGCATTAAATATTTCAATCTCATAATTTCAGCAGAAAATACCCAATGTAAACATAGAAATTTAAATAAATTAATAAGATAAAATTAAAATTAAAAACCTAAAAACAAACTTGTAACTATCCCTGACAATGGTTCCAATTTTGAAATTCACTTGGGGTATCGTGACTTCCATATGAATTTATTCAAAATAAAAAAAAATTATAAAATTTCAATAGAATCAACTAATTAATTAAAGTGATTAAATCATTAGTTTGAGGTTGAACTCATAGATATAGTTAGTTATTTTGATTAGGTTTTCAAAAAAAATGATTTTATTTGATTGAATAAAGTGCTAAGAAATATTTAATTGGTCAATTTTAAGAAATAAAAATGAAAATGAAGAAGATTGATTAATATATGATTGGTTTCTAAGTCTATATAAGGAAGATCCAATGGTCGTGGTATCCCCTCCTTGATACGAAAATCCACTATTTCCCTTGCTCCTATAATATAGGGTTTTTCGGAATAATTTTTGTCTCGATACCATATTTAAACCTGATTCCAATAAATTTTATAATGTCAATGCCTTCTTTAGGGTAGTTATTTTTTCAATTTTAAATTTACTTTCATATTTAAAAATCAATGGTCATGATAAGAGTAAAAGAGAGATATTGTAAATTGGTAGAAGAAATGAAGAAAAAAATATATAAATAATGAAAATGAAATCAATCCAACTTTATATTCCCCCTTTTATTAAATAAACCTATTACAAGGATTTTTTACCCCCTTATCCTATTGATGAGATAATAATATGGAAGGATAGAATAAAAGGAAAATATAATGAAAACTAATATGAAACTAGGGAGGACCCTGTATAGCGTAGATTCTAACTCTGTCCTTTGGTCTCTAGGATCCCTTTATAGTAATAGGATAGCCAACAATTTATTGGAACCAGTTGGGATTGGGTAATAATGAATGACATAAAGGTTTGGTTAAAAGGTGTTCATGGGTGGGTATCAAGTGTGAAAACATGTCAAAATTTAAGATACATCAAATATGGCCTTTTTAATCTCATCCTGACTTTTTACACATTGTATAGTGAATACACGAAGTGTAAATATTACACCATATGTATCGAAATAATGAAATGTAGGCCTTTGGATCATCATCACTTGTTTTAAGGAATAAAATACATGTATCATGCCATGACGCATGTTAGTATCACTTTTGGAAACTTTCCTCCACCTCAAAATTTGTCTATCTTTCACAACTTGCACTGTTTGACAACGTGTAATGTCAGTTTTCATCCCTTGAGGCCTCAATTGCCTTAGTTCTTAATTTATGTGCCTTCTAATTCCTTCATTATCGTCCTCAAAAATCCTCCCTTTTCAATTATATTTTTTATCCTTACATAAAATACAAAATTAGTTAAATCATTCACAAATTGGAAAGAATACTAATTTAAATACATAAATCAAAATATTAAAACACCATAAAATACATGCATAAAATACATATATCGGTGCTGATAAAGACTACCATAAACTAATCCAATAATGACTAGAATATTTAGTTCCCAAGTTTCATGAATACTACATGGTAATTAATTACTCCAAATGGAATCACTAAGAAATAATAGTGCCTATAGAAGTATCAAAACATTTCCATTAGATTTCCTCCTCATGAACCTAAAATAGGTGATAGATGGATATAAAATAAATATTTGAGAACCATCTTATGTTTCTTAGCTGGTCAAATTGTTCATTAATCCTCAAAAATGGGTGTGTTTTTTTTATTATCACCTGATTCAGTTGATAGTAACCAATTCATTTTCTCAAACTCTTGTTTTACTTCTTGTTGAAAAATACAAGAGGTTCATGGGGGGACACATTGGGTCAAATAAATATCTTATCATGAAGGGGATAAACTTTACCCTCATATCCTGGAGCTCATAATGGGTCACTAGATATATCATAGAAGATGTCCACAAATTTTTGGGGTGAAAGTCAATGTAGAAGTCGATCTCTGACACAAAGGTAATTCCAGAACATATTCAAGGAAGATTTCCATGTATTCCTACACCACTATTGGAAACCATGGGTATAAAGAGCTCTTTATTATAAGGTCCAGACTCACTAAATGATGGTAAAAAGGATGAATCTTCCTACTCATGATCCCCACTCACTCTGTCAGATTTTCCTTCTCTCTATGAAGGTAAATCTCATCTCATTATCCCATAGGTATCTAACACTCCTATGGTGAAAGTCTATCTGGGAATTCACCTCAGATAATAAATCCAAACCTAGTATGGTGAAATATTTTTTCATTATAATAACAAATAGTTCCCACAATAATCTATCTCTATTGAGAGCCAACTCACACTATCCAAAAATGATCGAAATAGAAGAATATATCCATATAAAACCCTCTAGTGGAAATATTTGGGATAAAGGTTCCATGGGTATCTCAACCTATTAGAAGATAGATAAGTAAATGAAATAATAAATTACGCTAGTGTCCATGACTACTAGAGTTAAAGTATATAAGCCATGGATCATACCTTGAATCATCTTACGTTCAACCTGGTCACATCCCTTCATAGCCTATAACTAACCATGTCCCCAACCACTAGCTCTTAGAGCATGGCGAGGCCCAACTGGTGGTGATGTTGGAATTGGTGGGTCATAGAATCATGATCCAACTAAAGTGCCTCATCTTGGGACTATTCCATCCCCTCTATTAGAAACTCCTCCCTAGGGGATTCCCTAATAATCCTCTAGTGATCCTTGATTAGGATGATGCCTCTGTTGTGAACGTATGCACGCTAAATTTTCATTATATATAGAAAACTGAATAAGGAATTCACATTCCATTGGACCCCAACCATCACAATTATAGAATCATCCATCTCCAATTAAGGGACCGAACATTAAATCTACCATATTATAGTGATTTCAAACTAGAATTCATATTATTACAATCATAAGGTTTTTTTCAGTTTAGAGTTTTAGAGAGTTATGAAAAACTCTTACAAAGTAAACTCATACATTACAAGTGGACTCTTATACTCAGTATCCATTTTTTCTACCAAACAAATTTGTTTATAATAAAACATTATTTCTTTACATGATAATTCTTCACAATATTCATCTTGACATCATATTTTCCCTACTCTTATTTAGGCCATGTGAAAAAACATTTTAAAACTTTGAATGGTCACAAAAATATTAGTAAGGAGTACAAAAAGAATGAAACAATTGGTCAAGTGAATAATATAAAAACTCATGTAACATTTACCATTATAAAGATAGTCTAAGAGAGTATTAAATAAATAATTTCCATTTGAAACTCACACTAAATGTTTTCTCAAATAAATCATTAAAACTCATAGCAATAAAATAAAAACCATTTTGGAAATTTAGAGCACTCCATTCATAAAAACCTTTCAAAACCCTTTTAATTAGAATAACCATAGGGACGAATTTAAATATTGTAACGACCCAAACTTTTTGAGTAGTATATTAACTTACTCATAATGATTTAGTAGAGATGTTGATGGTTAATGCAGAAAGAGGAGTCGATGGCTTCATCCAGTAGACTCGAACCTTATGAAGCCCACTTATCAGAGCTTGGGAAGGAGGTGGCATCTTTGGGCTTTGCTTTGGACCAAGCCCAATCCGAACTCCAGCATGTCAAGCTTGAACGGAAACGCCTACGGGAGAAGTTCAAGTTAGTAGAGATTACTACTAGGGCAATGTTATCTGAGCCTCGCTCACATTCTCTCATCATAGCACGCCTTACACTTAGGTCATATGCTGGTGTTATAAGGGGCTATGTGACGAGACCCTAGCTTCTTTGTGTAATCCTTTGGGATGAATAAAATGAGATTTCTTCCTTTAGAAAAGTTTGTGAAATTTCCAATGTCCGGATAATTTTAGGATGTATTTATTGATGAATTTTGAAAAAAAAGGATATTTTAAAATATTTATGTAAGCCTTAAATAATTAATGATGTGTAATGATTTTCAAAAAAAAGGTATTCTGCAAAAGTGTTCAGTAAGGAATTTGGAGTCTAATAAGATCAACTTAATTTTTGATGAATAGCAAATTATGAATAGTGATTTTATGCTTAGGATTAGTAATGTGACCAAATGGATTAGTAATTTCACTCAAAGAAAGTTTTAATATAATTTAGACACCTAGATTAAGTAATGGGATTCAATAAAATGGGTAAATAATGGTTTCATAAATTATTAGTCAAGTTTTAGTTTTTTGGGGTGAATAGTGTTTTTTAATTAAAGATTAAATTAAAAATATTTAGAAAAGTATTTTTATAAAATTGACTTTATTTTTGAACTCAGAGCACCGATATTATGTTATGGTAATTTTTGGGGTTTTTTCTGAAAAAATGAATTTTGGTGAATAGAGTTTTTATTTAAAAATTAAATTAAAAATATTTAGAAAATTATTTTTATAAAATGGAGTTCATATTTTTAATCAGGGGGTCTATTTTTGGTTAAGGTGAAATTTTGGGATTTTTCTGAGAAAGATAAATTTTCAGTGAATAGTGAAAATACAGTTTTTAAGTTACGGGTGTTTAATGACATCATTAAATGATGTATTAAGTATTTAATCAATATGGTCGACTTATTAATAGTAAGATAAGGTATAAGGTGTCCCAATTGGCCAATACCATGGGAAAATACCATGGGCAAGCCCATGGTTTTTCCAAAACCACCAATGAGGTGTCCCTTGGCCATTAATGCCTTGTCCCCTCACTTTCCCTATAAATACCAAGCCATTATCTCATCATTTGGACTCCAAAATCATACTCAACGAATTTCTAGTCTCCTTACCTCCCAAGGAGTCCTCCCAAGGTTCCCTCAAGCCTCTCAAGGTCCCAACCTTTTAGTTTTAAGAGTTACGTTTAAGGTAAGGGGTCTGACCTCTCTCTTTCTTTTCAAGTAATTTCTTTTATGTCATTCCTTTTATGCTCCATGTTCTTATGTGGGAGGATGTTATTTTATATTCCTCTTACTTCCCTTTTAATTTTCATATGATGAGAGATCACCTCTTACTCTCATCATTTTGTTTTATGAATGTTTAAGTGGCGTCATTAGGCTGCTGAATTTTTAAGGGATTCTTTCACCCTTCTCATTTTTCAAGTTCTATTTTCATGTCAAGTCTTTCAAGTTACTTTTCATTATATTGGGGTATGATCTCTATATATATCATACTGATATTTTATGATCATATGATTAGAGACCCTATTTGATCTCATCAATTAATTTTTATTGAAGTTTAAGTGACGCCGTTAGGCTGCCGAACTTTTATAAGAGAAATCTTATTTTTGTCTTACTTACATGTTTTTTCCATGACCTCTCTCTTTTCAACGTTTTCTAAAACCCGGTAATGTAGCTGTTATGCTGCATAATTTTCGTCTCAAAATGCCTCTCTCTTTTTCTCAAAATTATTTTATGTTATTAAGTGAATACTCAAAGCTCTTATTTCTACAGGGGTATTCACATATATATCAAAATTTTCTATTTTAAATTCTGGTATTTACATACATGAAACACACTTTCCCTTTCCATGGGTTTAAAGTGACATAAAGACCATGTCTTTAAAGCAGTTTTTAAAACGTTATGATTATGAAATAAAACCCATTAATTTTATGCTATATGGGTTGTTTATGAAATGATTGATGATGATATATGTGGATCACATAATAATAAATACATGTCAAGGGTACGCCCAGATAGCGCTCCAATGCATTGGGTAAAGACTTAATCATTAGAGATGACCATTTAGACTGATACCTCGGTGAATAACCTTGGTAATTTTTAATGACACCTTGGGGATGGACCTTGGTGAAACGAAATGATTGTCAATATTAAATGTTGCAGCCACATCTTCAAGTTATGAAAAATGTTATTTTTATTATGATATATCTCATTATTTCTTTCTCATGCCTTAAAGTTTTTGTCATGACTTTATTGAAGTATCTCAAGTTCACATGTAAAATTTTTCTCTTGGTTCCCTTACTGGGCCTTCTGCTCACCCTTTCTTTTGATGTATGTCCCCAGGTTATGAGATGTAGTAATGAACCTAGGATGAACTTAAGGAGAAGCCTTTAAAGTGTTTAAGAAGAAAGATTTATGTTGTTTTCATGTATTATGTTCCTGGTTTCCAAGACACTAAACCTTAAAGATCCTCAGTTTTGTGTAATGTAATGAAATTTTATGTTATAAAAGGTGGGATGCTATAGTTGGTATCAAAGGATGGTTTAGTTATTTGTGAAAATTAGGATATAAAAACTTTAGGAAGAACCCTATAGAAAATTTTAAATATAGGAAAACTTCCTGGTATTTTGGTAAGTATTGAGTAAGTGGTTTATCATACAAATACATCTCTGTCTGTATACGGGTAGGTAGAGGCGGCTCTGGCACAGATGTACATAGGGGTAAAACCCGAAAACACTGCTTTGAGCTAGACTCGAACAGGAACTGGTGCACAATAACGGGCATTGCTGCACTCTTGGTTACGACACTCCCAGGGGATATGTTTGGTTAATCACAAGATTTTTATGAATCATTATGAAGGAATTATAGAGAAATGAAATTGTCTAAGAATGAAGTCTTAGTTAACAGATTCATAAATGAAATAAGTTTCTCACTAAGGATTTATTATTTTAGAAAATGGCGGGAAATAGGAGGAACAGTGCAGATGGTGACCGCAATCCACCATGTGCTGACGGCCCTCAGATGGAAGACGGAATGGAAACATTCATGTGAATGATGAACCAACTGACTCAAGTTATGAGTAATAACTTGAATCAAGATGATAGGCCAATCTCACCAAGAAGGGAACAACATTCTGTTGAGTCCTTCATGCGTCAACGACCACCATCATTCAGTGGATCTACTGACCCATTGGTTGTGGAACAATGGATAAGCTCCATTGAATAGATCTTTTCTGTATTCCTTTGTTCGGAACAAGAAAAAGTCACCCCTACTGTTTACCGCCTAGAGGGAGAAGCTGATCAGTGGTGGTCACTGGTCAAAAACACGAAGCCTAGAGGAGAGATGGAATCTATGGAGTGGGAAGAGTTCCGGGGAATATTCTTTAATAAGTATTTCCCTCGTTCCATGAGAGCAAGAATGGAGAAATAGTTTCTCGAGCTGAAGTAGAAGGAGAACGAATATGTCGGAAGCTATGAGATGAACTTCACCCGACCTTCAAGATATACCTCTAGATTTGTCATGGATCCAAGCGGGAAGGTTGATAGATTTTTCGGTGGACTGAGACCTCATCTGCGGAAGAATTTATCCAACCAGGACTATGATAGCTACGAGGAGGTCATGCGAAGTGCAATCAAAGTCGATCTAGAGTTTGGTGAGACACAGTGGTCTCATAAATCAAATGACAAAAATAGATCATTGGAGCCCAGTTTAGGGAAGACTTTTGATCAGGGAAGAGGTGGAAAGAAAATGCAACTTACCACATGCAATAAATGTGGGAATAAGCATCTGGGGAACTACTTGATCAGAAGTGGAAAGTGCTACAAGTGTGGAAGAGGAGGCCATATTGCTCGGAATTGTCGTAGTTAGGTAAAGCCTCAACTCCCCAACACTAACGATAGAGGAAAGATGGTTCTGGCCTTACCTGAAGTCCATTGCTTCAAGTGTGGACATCTTGGGCACTATGCTAATCTCTGTCCAAATCCAAGGGCAGTGGAGGGGAATCACCATCAACCTCAGCAAAGGCCTGGGGAGCAAGGTCGTGCTTTTGCTATCACAACAACTTAATCTCAAGCTCTGAATGATGTGGTAGCAGGTACTTTTGTTGTCCTCTCAAAACTACCAACTACTTTTTTTTGATTCTGGTTCTACGCATTCCTTTATTTCCTCCAAGTTTTCAAAGAATATATAATTAATCCCCAAATTTCTTGAGGTATAGTTGTCAGTCAAGACTCCAAGTGGGATTATCCATGCATCAACAGTGTTTAGAGACTCTAGTGTTTACTTTAGTGATCACAATCTTATCGCAAATCTAGTAGTCATTCCCATGTTGGAATTTGACGTTATACAAGGGATGGACTGGCTCTAAAAGTATAATTCTAAGATCAAATGCAGAAGTAAGGAAATCTCAGTAGTCTTGAATAAACGACCTACAGTTATCTTCCAAGGAGAGATATCCCAAACCAATCCCTATCTAGAAGCACCTCCTATATCTTTCTTTATGGAGTTAATCGGTGAAGATGAAGAAGGAAAAGGGAGCATACAAATAGAATATGTTCAAATTGTTCAGAAATACATGGATGTATTTCCTTAGGAGTTACCTGGACCTCCCCCAGAAAGAGAGGTAGAGTTCTCCATTGAACTCGTACCTGGATCTCAACTGATATCAAAGACCCTGTATAGAATGGCAAATGTGGATCTAAAAGAGTTAAAGAAACAACTACAAGACTTGTTGGATAAGGGGTTTATCCGACCAATTGTGTCTCCTTGGGGATCATAAGTTCTCTTTGTGAAGAAGAAGGATGGATCAATGTGGCTATGCATTGATTATAGAGAACTGAATGAGATCACAGTGAAGAACAGATACCCTCTTCCAAGAATTGATGATTTATTTGACCAACTTCGTGGGGCTCAATTCTTCTCTAAGATTGACCTTCAATATGGTTATCATCAACTGAGGGTGAAGAAGGAATATATCCCAAAGACTCTCTTCCGATCAAGATATGGGCATTATGAGTTTACTGTTATGCCCTTCGGCTTGACTAATGCTCCTTCTATTTTTATGGATTTGATGAATAGAGTCTTTAAGGACTACCTTGATAACTTTGTTGTAGTTTTTATTGATGATATTTTGATATATTCAAAAAGTCGTGAGGATCATGAAGATCATCTAAGGGTTATTTTGAAAGCTCTATGGAAGGAGAGGCTCTTTGGAAAGTTCAGCAAGTGTCAGTTTTGGTTACAACAAGTTGGTTTCTTGGGGCACATCGTAACCAATGAAGGAATCTCAGTTGACCCTGCAAAGACAATGGTTGTGGAGGAGTGGCCTCAACCCACAACAGTAACTGAGATTTGTAGTTTCCTTGGTTTAGTAGGATATTATAGGAGCTTTGTGAAAAACTTTTCACGGATTTCTAATCCACTAACCAAGTTGACTCGAAAAGGGGTTAAGTTCATCTGGACAAAGTAATGCGAGGAAAGTTTCCAAGAGCTGAAGAAGAGATTGGTTACTACACCTGTGTTAACACTACCCTCTATTGGATAAGGATTCGTTATTTTTAGCGATGCATCTCTGAAAGTTCTTGGGTGCGTCCTCATGCAAAATGACAAGGTAATTGCTTATGCATCTCGACAATTGAAGATTCATGAGCAGAATTATCCTACGCATGATCTAGAGCTAGCGGCAGTTGTTTTTG
Organism: Viscum album; assembly: GCA_963277665.1. Lineage (NCBI taxonomy): Eukaryota > Viridiplantae > Streptophyta > Magnoliopsida > Santalales > Viscaceae > Viscum > Viscum album. The sequence continues at coordinate 1,621,403,684 of OY728125.1, forward strand.
CTCTAAAGATATGGAGGCACTATCCTTATGGGGATAAATGGGATATATACACTGACCACCAAAGTTTAAAATATATTTTCACACAGAAAGAATTGAACATGATACAAAGGAGATGGTTGGAGCTTATTAAAGACTATTATTGTTCAATTAATTATCACCCTGGAAGAGAAAACAAAGTCGTGGATGCGTTAAGCAGAAAAGACCCTATTGTTCTGGCAACAATGAGAATCCTAGGAGATCCCTTGATTAAAGATCTATAAAAATTGGACATTGTAATTATAAGGAAAGGGACATCATCAACCCTATCCCAAAGGATTTCTCAACCTTCATTACTAGAGAAGATCAAGAAGGCTCAAAAAGAAGATCCTTTGCTTCAGGAGAAGTTGGAGGCTATAAAAGATGGGAAGTTCCCTGATATCAATATTGATCAAGAAGGTGTATTGAAATTTCATACAAGACTATGTGTTCCATGTATTCCAGAGATAAAGAAGGAATTGATGGATGAAGCTCATACCTCTACTTTCTATATACATCCAGAAAGCACTAAAATGTATAGATACCTTCGTGGTCATTATTGGTGGGATAACATGAGGAGGGAGATTGCTGATTACACTACAAGGTGCCTGGTGTGTAAACAAGTAAAGGCAGAACGACAACTTCCTAAGGGGGTATTACAACCGCTACCCATACCAGTATGGAAGTGGGATAATATCACTATGGACTTTGTAACTAGTCTCCCGAAAACATCCAAAGGAAACAATGCGATATGGGTTATTGTGGACCGTCTCACCAAGACCGCCCATTGTATCTCTATTCGGGAAGATTTCTCTCTAGATCAACTTACCGAGATATACGTAAAGGAAGTGGTGAGGCTGCATGGGGTACCATTATCCATCGTGTCTGATCGTGATCCAAGATTCACATCAAAATTCTGGAGAAGTCTTCAACATGCTCTGAATACTGAATTGAATTTTAGTACGGCCTATCATCCTCAAACTGATGGCCAATCTGAAAGGACTATTCAGAAACTCGAAGACATGCTAAGATTATGCTAAATGGAATTTAAAGGTGGATGGGATCAACACCTCCCATTAGTTGAGTTCTCCTATAACAACAGCTTCTATTCGAGTATTCAGATGGCACCCTATGAAACTCTATATGGAAAGCGATGTAGAACTCCTACTTGTTGGGATGAAACTGGTGAGAGAAAGATTCTTGGGCCTGATCTTCTGCAAGAGATGACAGAACAGGTTCATTCCATCCAACAACACATAAATTCTGCTCAGAGTTGGCAGAAGAGCTATGCTGACAATCGTTGAAGGGACTTGGAGTTTGGTGTTGGCGACAAAGTCTTCCTTCGAATTTCTCCATGGAAGAGAGTCATGTGGTTTGGGAAGAAAGGGAAGTTCAGCCCTAGGTACATTGGCCCCTATGAAATCCTTGATCGCATAGGAGCAGTGGCCTATCATCTAGCACTTCCATCAAACCTATCTCAAGTTCACAATGTCTTCCATGTAACTCTCTTGAGGAAATACATACCCGACCCTTCGCATGTACTGAACCCAGAGGTGGTACAACTGGAACATGACCTCTCTTATGAGGAGCGTCCAGTGGAGATCTTAGACCGTAGAGACAAGGTTCTATGAAACAAGACTACCCACCTTGTGAAAGTGTTGTGGAGGAATCATAAATATGAAGAAGCGACTTGGGAGCCTGAGGAAATGATGAAGCAAAATTACCCTCACCTTTTCGACTAGGCCTCAAGTATAAATTTCGGGGATGAAATTTCTTAAAGTGGGGAAGAATGTAATGACCCAAACTTTTTGAGTAGTATATTAACTTACTCTTAAACATTTAATAGAGATGTTAATGGTTAATGCAGAAAGAGGAGTCGATGGCTTCATCCAGTAGACTCGAACCTTATGAAGCCCACTTATCAGAGCTTGGGAAGGAGGTGGCATCTTTGGGCTTTGTTTTGGACCAAGCCCAAGCCGAACTCCAACATGTCAAGATTGAATGGAAACGCCTACGGGAGAAGTTCAAGTTAGTAGAGAATACTACTAGGGCAATGTTATCTGAGCCTCCCACCGATTCTCTCACCATAGCACACCTTACACTTAGGTCATATGTTGGTGTTATAAGGGGCTATGTGACGAGACCCTAGCTTCTTTGTGTAATCCTTTGGGACGAATAAATTGAGATTTCTTCCTTTAGTGAAGTTTGTGAAATTTCAAATGTCCGGATAATTTTAGGACGTATTTATTGATGAATTTAAAAAAAAGGATATTTTAAAATATTTATGTAAACCTTAAATAATTAATGATGTGTAATGATTTTGGAAAGAAGGGCTTCTACAAAAGTGTTCAGTAAGGAATTTGGAGTCTAATAAGATCAACTTAATTTTTGATGAATAGTAAATTATGAATAGTGATTTTACGCTTAGGATTAGTAATGTTACCAAATGGATTAGTAATTTCACTCAAAGAAAGTTTTAATATAATTTAGACACCTAGATTAAGTAATGTGATTCAATAAAATGGGTAAATAACGGTTTCATAAATTATTACTCAAGTATTAGTTTTTTGGGGTAAATAGTGTTTTTTAATTAAAAATATTTAGAAAAGTATTTTTATAAAATGGAATTTATTTTTGAACTCAGAGCACCGATATTATGTTATGGTAATTTTTGGGGTTATTTCTGAAAAAAAGAATTTTCGGTGAATAAAGTATTTATTTAAAAATTAAATTAAAAATATTTAGAAAATTATTTTTATAAAATGGAGTTCATATTTTTAATCAAAGTGTCGATTTTTGGTTAAGGTGAAATTTTGGGATTTTTTTGAGAGATAAATTTTCAGTGAATAGTGAAAATACAGTTTTTAAGTTACGGGTGTTTAATGACATCATTAAATGATGTATTAAGTATGTAATAAATATGGTCGACTTATGAATAGTAATATAATTTATGAGGTGTCCCAAGTGGCCAATACCATGGGAAAATACGATGGTCAAGCCCATGGTTTTTTCAAAACCACCAATGAGGTGTCCCTTGGCCATTAATGCCTTGTCCCCTCACTTTCCCTATAAATAACAAGCCATTCTCTCATCCTTTGGACTCCAAAATCATTCAAAACGAATTTATGGTCTCCTTAAATCCCAAAGAGTCCTCCCAAGGTTCCCTCAATCCTCTCAAGGTCTCAACCTTTGAGTTTTAAGAGTTACATTTAAGGTAAGGGATCTGACCTCTCTCTTTCTTTTCAAGTAATCTCTTTTATGTCATTCCTTTTATACTCCATGTTCTTATGTGGGAGGATGTTATTTTATATTCCTCTTATTACCATTTTCATTTTCATATGATGAGAGATCCCCTCTTACTCTCTTCATTTTGTTTTATGAATGTTTAAGTGGCACTGTTAGGCTGCTGAATTTTTAAGGGATTCTTTCACCCTTCTCATTTTTCAAGTTCTATTTTCATGTCAAGTCTTTCCAGTTCCTTTTTATTATGTTGGGGTATGATATCTATATCTATCATACTGATATTTTATGATAATATTATGAGATACCCTATTTGATCTCATCAATTCATTTTTATTGAAGTTTAAGTGACGTCGTTAGGCTGCATAATTTTTATAAGAGAAGTCTTATTTTTGTCTTACTTCCATGTTTTTCATTTCAAATGATATGTCCTTCAAATTTCATTACCATGATTCATATACTTTATATTATGTCCCTATACTATTTTTATAGATAATTTATTAGTGGGTGACCCATTTCCCCTCTCTTTTCAACGTTTTCTAAATCCCTATAACGTAGTCGTTATGCTGCAGAATTTTCGTCTCAAAATGCCTCTCTCTTTTTCTCAAAATTATTTTATGTTATTAAGTGAATACTCAAAGATATTATTTCTATAGGGGTATTCACATATATATAAAAATTTTCTATTTTAAATTCTGGGATTTACATACATGAAATCCTCTTTCCCTTTCCATGGGTTTAAAGTGACATAAAGGTCATGTCTTTAAAGCAGTTTTTAAAACGTTATGATTATGAAATGAAACCCATTTCTTTTAGGCTATATGGGTTGTTTATGAAATGATTGATGATGATATATTTGGATCACATGATAATAAATACATGTCAAGGGTGCGCCCAGATAGCGCTCCAATCCATTGGGTAAAGACTTAATCTCTAGAGATGACCATTTAGACTGATACCTTGGTGAATAACCTTGGTAATTTTTAATGACACCTTGGGGATGGACCTTGGTAATACGAAATGATTGTCAATATTAAATGTTTCAGCCACATATTCAAGTTACGAAAAATGTTATTTTTATTATGATATATCTCATGATTTATTTATCATGCCTTAAAGTTCTTTTCATGACCTTATTGAAGTATCTCAAGTCCACATGTAAAATGTTTCTCTTGTTTCCCTTATTAGGCCTTCTGCTCACCCTTTCTTTTGATGTATGTCCCCAGGTTATGAGATGCAGTAATGAACCTAGGATGAACTTAAGGAGAAGACTTTAAAGTGTTTAATAATAATTATTTATGTTGTTTTCATGTATTATGTTCCTGGTTTCCAAGACACTAAACCTTAAAGATCCTCTGTTTTGTGTAATATAATTAAAGTTTATGTTATACAAAGGAGGGATGCTATAAATATAATCATTACCCAACTCATTGGAGAACTATCTGAGAACATTCATCATTTAATCTAAAATAGACTCACCCAACACTATCTAGGCCACCTTATCATATAAGTTATAACAGGCTCACCCAACTCTATCTAGGACACCCCATTGTATGAGTTTTAACAGACTCGTCCAACACTATCTAGGTCACCCCATCATATAAGTTGTAATAGGATCACTCAGTGATATCTGGAACACTCCATAATATAATTTTCAATGGGATCTCCCATTTCTATATGGGAATACCCATTTCACATATATAATTCTCATGTAATACAAATAAAACATTTTTATTCTTTCACTTTTCAAAAACTCGTTTATTAAACAAATTGATTTTGGATATCAAAATATCCTTTTATTTTAAAAACCAGTCTCCAATTAAAAAATAAACTTTTCTTTTGAAAAAACCATTTTCAATACCAACATACCCAAACAAGTTAAATATGGTTTTTCTTTGAAGATAATATCATTAAAATCATTTTTGTGGAAAATAAATTTTCCATTTTGAAAAAACTCATTTTCTTAAAAAACATTTTCATGTATAAATAAAAATAATAATTTGAAAATAAACTTTTTAAATTGTAAAGTAATTGTAAAATTATAAAGGCTTCATGATGGTGGAAAAATCTATTCATTCCCTATAAGTTAAAAAACGTTCCTTTTGAATTTTGTAAAATGAAACATTAAAAGATTATTTTTAAAATAAAGTCCCTTAAAATTATGATATCATTGAAGTGAAAGTAAATAAAATGAATTGATTATGTTTATCAGCTATAAATACACATAAAAAAAGTTTAAATACAACCTAAGATAATCAAAAGTCATTTCAAAAATAATCATAGCATGACATAATCCAGATAATGGGAATTGAGGTAAGAATTCACTTACAAAATTTCAACAGTATAACTATAGTACTTAAATATTCATAAAATGGTTTAATGAGATATAAAGGTGTCACTCATAATTAAAACATAAAAATTATGTTAATAGGGATTTGTAAAATAATATCCCATAAATATTAATTTAAAATCAAAAAATTAAAATAAATAATGTTCTTGAATGGATAAGAAAAGAGAGGGGTAGAGGGTTCCCTTAATTTGTGCTTGAAAGTTATGCACATGCTCTTAATGTCATTTATAATCAAATTATATTAATTAATTAATTAATTAAGAAAATTTTACATCTATATTTTATTTTTTATAATTTTATTAAGTTCATTTGTGGCCATTTTGATTAGTTATAAAGATCAATTTTTTCATTCCGGTTCATGGTCTGTTCACTTCAGTATAATTATGGATGTTCTAGTAAAATGGGAATACAATTGTATAAGTGGAATGAAATATTATTAATTCACTTATATCAGTATAAATGGTCCCATATATAATTTATATTTCTTGTATGAGTTTGATGAATTTGATAAAAATGTAAATGACAAATGGTTATTTTATTTTGGCGGTTTTTCCAACCATCATGAACTAGTTTTGTTTTATTTGATATTATTCCTATATATTAGTTAAAAACAAGAAATAAGTAACAATATACCTTTTAAAATCTTATTTAACCAGAATAATAGTTTTATGACCAGACTTGAAGGCGTTAATGGAAAACAGAAACTCATTATCCACGGAAAATATTACTCGTCGTAAATTGGACAATGGTTTTGATTATTTAAATAAGAGGAGATGATAAAAGGTATGGATATAAAATATTCCATTGGTAATATAATATTATAGTATATAAATTATACAATATTTATTATTATTTTATGTTTTAAGGAGGTCATTATAAGGTAGAAAAAAATTAAGAGAGGTGGTTTGAGAAAGTCGCCTCTTAAATATCACCTCCTTGAATAACCCATTAAGGATTTTGGAAATGGTATATTTGTGAGACCAAAAGCACTTGAAAATGGGGAGAGTGGTGATTAGAGGTTTTTTTAGATATTTTAATATCTTAAAATATTTTTAAGAGAAATGCGGTGGTGAGGAGTGGTATTTATACTTGTGTATGGATGGTTTTAAGTGATTAAGTAATGATTATTTTATATTTAAAGCCAACCTCATTTTGGTGGAATTAATTAAAAAGAATTATATTCATAAATAATGTTTAAAAGGCTGTTTAAGGTCTATAAACAAATAAACCACCTATTTAATGTTTTAGTTTATAATTATTTTAGTCTTTTTACCATTTAACTTTAACCTATTTTATTATTTTACCCATATTATCACAAATTGTTTTCTATACCATGGTAAATATTTTATGTATAAAAATTAAAACAAACTCACATCATAATATTTTCCTTATGATTAAAAATACTGAATATATTTTAGAAAATTCAATTCACATAATTTGAATAATTAAATTTAAACCAAAACCAACTGGCGCGAGGAAAAAATGGGTTTTCAATAAGTATATTTTTTAAGAAAAAGGTGATTTTATATTAACTCGATGAATAATAATAATTGTATGAAAATCAATTAATATATAATGTTATATAATATATAAATTTTATTTAAAACATTCCCCATGGGATATTATTTTAATTAATTAAAAAGGACAAACATTATGTGCTTTAAAAAAGTTTTTAGAAAATCTAGTTTTTAAACCCAAAAAAAAACTTACTATAAAAAAGAATATAAATTAATTAAAAAAAATTTAGGGGATGAAATATAAATAAATAATTATTATGTTAAATTAAATAAAATTCAAAACATAATGGGGCTTTTAAATTTTTTAATTTACTGAAAAGAAATGATATTTTTAAAAAAAATCTGAATTTTTCACTATTCACTGAAAAATTATTCTTTTCAAAAAAAATATCAAAATTTCACCATAGAATAATTTTAATATAATTATATAAAAAATTAAGTTCATTTTATCAAATAAATTTTATAAAATTTATAGAAATTAATTATATTATTTGTACATAAAAAAGCGATAAAATTCATTTTTTGAAGGAAATATGTTTTTGATGTTTAAAATAACTTTACTAAAAATATAATACATATTTACAAAGAATAAAATTAATACTTTAGCAATGAGTATTACCATTATATATTTCATAATTTCTTTAATATTTTTCACTCCTGCAAAACTAATGTCTAGTTTATAGTGGTGACATTTAAATAATAAGATTTCATAGTTCATTTGAGATTAGTGTTATGTATCTTTTATATTATTGAAAAAATAAATTACACACCCCCAACAATAAATTTTGTGCTCACAATTTCAACTTGGGATCAAAAACTAGTGGTTTTACTTTTCAAAATACCATTTTTGAAATCCTATATCATAAAAATATCAATAAAACTTTTACTTGAAAAGTGAGAAAGGAATGTAAGAAGTTAATATATAATAACACAAAATAGGTTTCCATAAAGGAAAACATGGACATTGGAGAGAAAATATAATGCTCAAGGAATAGTAGAGGGTGATATTTTATATGGTCATGGGAAAGTTAACTATCACAAAATCAAAATTCTATGATAGGTTAAAAGGGTATTTATTTCTTTGTAAGAAAATTAAATTGATAATGTTTTTGTTTCCAAAACATTCCTAGAGTTTATTAATTCATTTAATACCTAGACTACAACCATAAGTAAATATACTTAATTGACAAGTAGAATTTCAACCTCATATTTTCTCAAAATGATGGTAATTCAAAATGAATTTTTCATACCTAAAGTATCTAAATAACCTTCTGTGGATAACAAAATCCACAAAATTTTAACTATATATTCCTTCTATATTTAGGAATTAATGAAACATAAAATGGTTAGTATAATATAATGTAATTATCCAAAAAGAATAAACCTTTATATGATTAAAAACTACATTAATATCCAACATTAAACAGTAATATCCAAAGTTCAACATATATTATTAAACAAATAACTATCTCTAGAATTCCCCAAAACATTCAAAACTAAAATTTAAACCCATAAATCCTAAGGATTTGATCACATATCCTTCCATGATAAATTTAATACTCATCTTAAAATAATATCAATCAATCTAGAAGTCACATTTCAAAATTTAATTTTCATAATCACATAATCCTCAAAATATACTACTCATTTCCATAAATAATCTGAATCACCATAAATAATATATGTTTCTAAAATAAAATTTGTTTTTTTATTTATCAAATAAAATCTCATAGTATTATATTTACCTTAATCATATATGTTTCCCAAAATAATGAACGCCTTCTGAAATAATATTAATCACTTAATCACAAAATCCTTTTTTCTAATAACATGGTTATGTATAGGATAAAACATACATTCCAAAAATAAACTTATTTTTAATTCATCAAATAATTTAAATAAAAATAAAAATTTCATAATAATCAGGACTTCACAAGAACCAGTGGTAGGAAATTCACCCTAGTCTCCCTTTAGTTGTGGGTTTCATCCCTATGGACTTTCCGGATGCGATGGGTTGTCACACAGTCAGCAAGATTCAATTTTATAAAATTATATTAATATAATCATTATAAAATTTTAGATATGTTATAAACGTACTCAAAAATAACCTTTAAATATTTAACCTAAATGGTTATCTCATACCTTTCATTTTTCATCCCAAAAAAGTAAGAACTCGTAATTACCACAAATTCAAAAATCATATAAACCAAAAAGACTACCAATAACTTTAATCTTATTTCCACCAAAATTAAAGTAATTTTTACTCAAATAAACTTTTTCATATAATAAAATAAATGGTCACATTTACCTTAAAAATTATCACATTTTTACAACTTTTCAAAGATATTGATTCTATCTGACATATGTTTTTAAATTTAAGAAAACAAAACCTACTGAATAAAAAATCCTTAGTCCCTCTTTGATTCTAGAAATGTTTATAAAATACCACTATATCATAAATTTGAAAACACAATACATAAACACATCCTTCATTAAATTTCCTTCTTAAACTATTAACCATGATTCATTGTCTAATTCCTTAATACACCATTCTTATAATCAAATATTTGAATTATATTCTTGTGATTCATCAATATCAACCCAAAAATGATGCTTACTTTGAACAAAAAAATAATAATTCATACCTTAATTCCAAACATCATGATTTATTTGATATCCCCTTCATCTTCTGACATAATTCCCAACTTTAGAAAGTAAATGGTCATGTCCTTTATGGAATTTACCTTTTTGAGAGACTTGTAAAAAAATAATTTTTAAATAAAATGAAAAAGATACTGTGACTCATAAGATATTTACAGAAAATAAAATTTGTTAGATAAGTCAAATAGTTACTTGTAGGTTATTTTAATACTCAAAAAGTTGTCAAAATATTTTGAACAATCTTTTGCAATAATAGTGATTAACAAATGATCTGGAAGGGATAATACGGTTGTGAAAGATTTATTTCCTTCCATATTGATAAACGGTTCTTAATATGTATAAAAGAACATCATTAAAAATGAAATGATTTGTAACATGTTAAATTTAAAATGGTAATATTAAATATAATACCCTTATAAGCTCTAAATACATTAACTTTAAAATTATTTATACCTAAATTGATTACCTTTATAAATCTAATACCCAAAAAATCATTAATATCCTATAAATACATCAATTTAAACCACTAAAGTAGTGTATAATACTTTTAACTTATAATCATCCTTAAACATTTAAAGCCAACATGATATCTATATCTCTTAATAAAACCTTACAAAGTAACATCCTAATCTCCAAAGTTATCTAAACACTCCTCTGATACCAACTGAATGGATACGGCCTTAAACATTACATATTATAGTATTTTAAAAACAAAATTATATTATTACAATCCCAAGTATCTTTTGGGTTTATAGTTTTATATAATTTGGAAAAACTCTTATAAAGTGAACCCATACATTATAAGTGGACACTTATACTCAATATCCATTTTCCCCCCAAACACAAAAAAATAAAATATGGTTTTTTTCTATAATCAAACTTTACAATTTTTATCTCCACCTATTATTTGGACCTAATATTATTTAAAACCTATAAAAAACTTTTTAAAACTAGGGATGAGAAAAAAATCAATAAGATAAAAAAAAGAAAATAATTAGTCTATTGGAAAACAAGAAAACTCGTGTAATAATTACCTTTATCATGATGGTACTTGGTAGGATGAAATAAATCATCTACATATAAAATTAAAACTCAATGTTTTATAAAATAAATCATTACAACACATAGTAATGAAATAATTAATTAGAGCATCGCATTTATAAAACCCTTTCAAACCCCTTTTAATTGAAAAAACCATATGACTGACTTCCAATATAATCATTAGATAATGAATTGGACTGATATATGGGTGCACCCATCATTTAAACAATAAAGGGCTCACCCGATGATATCTAGGTTGCCATATCATATATGCTATAATAGTTTCACCTAGAACTATCTAAGTCGCCCCATCATATAAAATTTAATGGGATCACATGGCGCTAGTTGGGCCACCCCATTATATTAGCTCTAATGGGATCACCTAGCACTATCTGAACACACCATCATATAAGTTGTAATGGGGTCACCCGGCCCTATCTGGGTGCACCCATTTCTCATGTATAATTCTCAATTAACATGAATAAAATATTTTTAATCTTTCACTTCTGAAAAAATCTTTTAATCTCATAAAAAATTACTTTCAAATAACAAAATATCATTTTCTTTTAAAAACGCATCTTTAATGAAAAAATAACCTTTTTTTCTGAAAATTCATTTTTAATATCAAAATACCCAAACAAATAAAATAGGTTTTTTATTTGAAAAAAAATCATTAAAATATTTTTTGAGGTAAATAAATTTTTATTTTGAAAATGATTATTTTTTTAAAAAAATAACACGTATATTTGAAAAAAATTTCTTTTTTAAATAAACTTTTAAACCTATAAAGTAAGATTAAAATTAAAAAATAAATCCTAAAATAGATAAAATACACTCATTCTCTTTAATTTTAAAAAAAATCCTTTTGAATTTTGTAAAATGAAACTTTAAAAGAATATTTTTAAAACAAGGTCGCTTAAAAATATCATATCATTGAGGTGAGTGTTAATAAAATGAATTGATTGTGTGTATTATATATAAATACACATAAAAAATTATAAATACAACATGATATAATCAAAATTAATTTTACATATAATAATAGCATGACATAATCTAGAAAATGAAAATTGAGGTAAGAATTACCTTACCAAATTTTGACCGCATAATGACGGTACATAAAGATTTCTAAAATGGTTTTATGAGAGATAAATGTGTCTATAATAATTAAAAAATAAATATTTTATTAATTGAGATGTGTAAAATAATATACCATCAATGTTAATTTTAAATCAAACACTTAAAATAAAGAAGGATCTTGAAAGGAAAGGAAGAGAGAGGGGTAGAGGGGTCCCTTACCTTATGACTGAAAGTTCTGTGTTTGCTCTTAATGACATGGATGATAAAATTAGATTAATTAATTAATTAATAGACTTTTACATATATATTTGATATATTATAATTTTATTATGTAAATTTATGGTTCTCTAGATGGGTTATAAAGATCAATTTAACCATTCCATAAGCATTTGTTTCAAGGTTTCATGGTCGATTCACATGAGTATAATTAGTGATGATCTTGAAAAATGGGAACACAACTCTATAAGTGGAATGAAATGGTATTGATAAAATTTAATAATTATAAATGATCCTATAATTCATTTTTTTTATTTCTTTTATGAGGATAATTCATTATATTTAAATGTTAAAGACAAATGGTTAGTTTATTTTGGCAGTTTTTCTGACCATCGTGAACTAGTTTCATTTTATTCAATATTATGTATATATATTAGTTCTATAATATGAAATAAGTAATAATATACCTATTAAAATATTATTTAACCATAATAATATTTTTATGACCATCCTTGTAGGTTTTAATGAAAAATGAAAACTCTTTATCCACGAAGACAGTTAACTGTCATAATTTGGACAATGGTTTCATTTCTTTGATTAATATGAGATAATAAAAGGGATGTATATCGGATATTTAATTATAAGTATACAATAATATATTATAAATGATATCTTAGTTATTATTACATGATTTATTAAGGATGTGATGAGAAGTTAGAAGAAGAAAAGAAATTAAGAGAGATGGTTTGAGAAAGTTACCTCTTGAATATCACCCCCTTAAAGACCCCTTAAAGATCTTGGAATTAGTCTTTTGATGAGAGAAAAAACAATTGGATGTGTGGAGGGTGGTTATTAGGGGTTTTTTAAGATATTTTAATATTGTTAATTATTTATAGGATAAATGGGGTGGTGAGGGGTGGTATTTATACTTGAGGAAGGGTGGTTTTAAGAGATTAAATAATAGTTATTTTATATTTAAAACCAACCACATTTGGATGGAATTAATTACAAAGAATTATATTCATAACTAATGTTTTAAAGGATATATAATGTCTATAATAACATAAAAACCCATTTAATGTTGTATTTTGTATTTATTTTAAGCTTCTACCAGTTATTATTAACTTGTTTCATTATTTAACTTTTCTACGGTAAATCTTTTTTTACCACAATAATTTGGTTATGCCTAAAAATGAAAATGATCTTACAACCTAATTTGTACCTAATGATTTAAAATATAGAATCCATTTTAAAAAATTAATTTCACATAAATATAAAAATTAAATTTCAAAAATACACAAACCTAATGAAAAAAAGTGTTTTCAGTAAGTATATTTTTCAAGGAAAAGATGATTTTATATTAACTTTATGAATAATAATAATAATAATAATATGAAAATAAATTAATATTTATTGATATATAATATATACATTTTATTTAAAACATTCCAAAATAGGTATTTTTTTAATTAATTAAAAAGGATAAATATTTTGTACTTTAAAACAATTTTCAGAAAAATCAGGTTTTTAAACCCAAAAATAAACTTATTCTAAAATAAAATACAATGATGATTGAAATGTATTTATTTGAACAAAATAAAAATAAATAATACTTGTGTTACATTAAATCAAATTCAAACATTAATGGTGCTTCTAAATTATATAATTTATTGAAAAGAAATAATTTTTTTACACAAATCAGTATTTTCACTATTCACTGAAAAAGTAATCTTTTCAAAAAAAATATCAAAATTTCACCAAAGGATAATTTTTATATGATAATTTCAAAACTTAATTTCATTTTATAAAATAAATTTTCTGAAAGTTCCAAAAATTGATTTTGTTGATTGTACATAAAAAAGAAATGAAAATCATTTTTTGAAGAAAATATGTTTTAGATAAATAAAATGACTTTACTAAAAATCTAGTATTTATTTAAAAATAATTATTTAATAATTTATAAATCAGTATGACCATTTTATATTTCATAATTTCGTTAATTTTTTTTTACTCCCACTGAATTAATGTTTAGTTTATAATGGTCACATTTAAATAATAATATTTTGTAGTTAATTTATGCTCGGTGTTATGTATCTTTTATAGTATCAAAGATAGAATTTCCTTTTTAAAATCTCAAGATGTTACATCCAAGATGATTGGATCCTATATGTGATTTGTGTGCTGTATTTCCTTATGGCTGAGCTTGGGCATGTGTATGCCTCCTATTTCAGGACCGTGACAAGTGATGCTGACTAGCTGTTATTGATGACTCGGCCCCATGATAATCACTACCTACTCCAACTTCCAGATGATCCTCTTACAGAAATCATTCTTTCACCATGGCCTAATCCAACATCTAAGGATAGGTGAGATTTCATAGAGATACCATTCTATCTCATATATCCCTATAAAGGTCCCACTCGAACTTCCATGTATGAAAGTATCCATCTCACACCATATCAAGAGGGTATCATGTGAGATCAGTAAACCTCAAAGTGTACTCTAAAACTAAAATATCTCTCTAATTTAGATAATGAGACTCCTTAATATACAAGGATCGCAATCTTGAAGGGTAATAATTGTCACATAATAAGTTTTGGAATTTTATATGTGAGAGTGTCGCCTCATCATTGGTCTAAATTACCAGACCCTACCATTGCCATGTTACTACATGAAAAAAGATTGGTTGTGAGTGAAACCATCTGATTGGTTATGGTTTTCATGAATTTGAAAACTCAAACCACTGAATCTAGGAAATACCCTACTTCATGGGGGTCTAGTTCACCATGAAACTTAATCATTATCTATTATCAAGACTTATACAATGTGATCAACCTGAACCCATCATCATCCTTTCCTATTGAAACTATCAGCTGCTCAATATGCAAAAAAATATCAACCTAAACTACTAGAGGTGGATCTATTTGATAATCATTGGGTGGAAACACCACTCCTTATTATCCTAGATAGAACACCTCATGAATGGATCCTCATAATGACGCCTCACCACTCAAATGGCCATTATTATGACCCTATATCAAAATCATAGTTGGTTGTCATCATGGAGGCATCTTGAAAGTTAACAAGACATTCCACAGTAAAATGAGCATATATGGGGAGCTGATTTAAGGATAAATAAGTCAAGGAATGTTCATATATGATGCAAGTTCCATTGGTTTCCATGAACTGGTTTCTTAGAATTTCAAGTCAAGAAGTAGGTTACCATAGTCATAGTGTATAGACATGTTGGCCTTCCCACCATCATTAGGTTCCCTAGCCTGAAATCTAAACTTGAGACACCTTAACACCATTACCCTAAGTTCCCAAATTAATCCAAACACACATTTATCTCCAAGAACTATCCCTAGGACAAACCTCCTTTGACGTAACTCTATAAAAACCTGACCCACTGGGGCCCTAGTTGGACCATCAATAAGCCCAGTGTGACACCCCAGGTCCACCTTCAATAGGCCAGGGGTTTGTGACTAGTGACATGTAGGAATAACACTAAAATATGGGGCTTATCCTAATGTATCTATACACATGCACACAAATAAGCTCTAAGAGTAATAATAAACCAAAACCTTTAGATTTTAAACAAGTAATGAAACAACCTATATGAAAAATATCAAATTATAATAGAAATATATTGATAGTAAAAGGGAAAAAGATACACCTAACCAAGATGTGTCCCAACTTGACAGCAAATAGAGGAAATGAAGGAGAGAGTATAGATCATGATCTCTAAGTCTGGACACCGAACATGATCAATGCCTCCAATTACAATTATTATCCTCCAACACTAGATCCATTCTGGTCTCCACCAATATTTCTATCATCTATATAAGACATGAAACATGTAAGAAAATCACATTCAAGGGTGTGTATAAACATGCCAGCGGGATTCCCTAAAAAACAAAAAGCAACTATAAGGGAAATAGTTAACTCAACCTATAGAGAAAATGGTATTTATAAACACAACTATGATGATATACAAACAAAGATACCCCAATATAAGAAAATTAAAACTTTATATTCACAACCAATAAGGAATAATGAGTATTCCACAGATCCATGAGCTAGTGTTGTCCTGAATCCATAAGTCTAACATAAACCTCACCATAATATAGTGGAGTACTTATGCCAAACTGGTAGATGCCTCAACTGAGGGAGTTCTGAATCTATTTGAGGATCCACTTCCCACCAAATATTAGTGATGGTGGATTGCAAATTCTATAGATAGATGACCCTTGCCCTGATGAGTATGCAGAGTACCAACTCTACCTATACATAGGATAAGGGATAATCATGCCCTGAGAGTTCCCTCATCAAGGGATTACCGATCCCAGCATCAACTCTGATAATCATTCTCAAACCCTATCCTCATCCTAAATAGGGTTCCAGAAATGAACAATTTCTTATCATGACTCACATATGATCGAATATGTCCTAACGGATCATTTCATCAACCTACCTGACCAAAAACCTCTGGTAGGAGAGGTTCATGTCATGAAAGTGGTATTCACACCATGAATCATCAATTCAGTCTTGAATATTCATGGGGATACATATTTATTCAATAAATGAAATTGACCTCTAGAACCTTAGGTTTTGGTATTTCTTAAATGCATCTGTAATTCAAGCTATTATTTCGTCCAGAGACCTATCAATACATGCCGACCAGACACATACCCTCACTGGACACCCTTTTTTGGTCACCCAGCATTGGAAATACTGATCTCTATCCATGTATATTTTCCAATCCCCATACCCCATCTTTTTCTCTTTCAATTAACCATTTATCTCACCCTTGCATTCCCATTTTTCTATCTTATGTTCCACAATCTTATCACCAATCCTAGAACCCTCTATTTATAGGGATCCTCACAATATTCACATATCTATAGCTTATATCTGGAGGTTCGGTCATACTGAAACCTATTCTGAAATATTCAAATCATCAATCACATGGTCTGATGATGAATAATGTGATGAATGGGGGATAAAACCATCAAACAAAAAATTTAAAATCACCTACATCCATTATGATTTTTCCATCGATCATAAAGTCATAAATCAAATGTAAAATGGGATAATTCTGGAATATCAAAGATGGAAATGCCAAAGATGATGTTTTCATAAGGCCATCCTAAGCTAAGATCTAAGGTTTCAAAGTCAAATCATCTATCTATGCTTGAAACAGAAATAATAGGGAAGAATATATAAATAAAAAATACCTACCTCGTTGTTTGATGATCCTCCTATCATGGGGAACTCGGAAAAAATAATTTTTGAACCCAAATATATATAGTATTAGTATAATCATATTTTCTCTAGAGAGGAATGTAACATCCCAAGAAAATAAACAATATTACTTTTTCATATTTATTAATATTTTTGAATTAAATATTAATTATACTTTAAAGGGGATTCTATGTTCGACGGTGTACCCGACACGCAACAATGGGTTTCTTTGAAATCTTACGTTGCACACTAATAATGTAATATTATTATTTTAAATGGTAGTTAATGCCAAGCCATTGTATTAGAGGGAATGAATAGAACTAACTACAATATGATGATACATGTTTGTTGAACATTTTTTCCTTTATCTAATGAAATTTAGAGGCTTAAAATAAGTAAAGAATTCGATTTTAGGCAGAAATACTCTAATATTCACTAAAATGTCGATTTATTGCCTTTTAATGGTGAAACCTAATTAAATCTAGTTTTTGTCACTTTTATATGTTCTATTTTAAAAAATAAAATTCTTATTTAGAATCGAGACACCAAAATTTACTTTGGATGAAATTTTGGTATTTTTCTAATGAAGTTCATTTTTTAATGAATAGTGAAAAATACTGTATTTTAATTTAAAAGTGCCTTTTAATCTAATTTATTTATATGGTTATATTATATTTATAATTGGTTTTAAAGTGTAATTAGAATATATTTTTACCATTTAATATAATTTTGGTTATTGGAAGTAATTTTATTTTGAAATTGGACATAAACAGGTGTCAATCTTTTGATAGTTATTATTTCTTAAAAAAAGCTATTTGTTCTAACAGCGGGAATTAATTTTAAATTAATTTCTGCCACTTCTGTGTTTTGAATTTTGAAAAATGGATCCCATATTTGGAATCAGTGCATAAAAATTGTTTGAATAGGTAACTTTTATTTTTAGTCATTTTAAATATTTACTTTAGTAAATATTTTATTTACCATGATTAAAAGGTAAAAATAAATAATAAGGGTAGAATATAATATTTTAATAATATTAAATTACCCTAACAAGTGTCCTAATCCTATTTTATGATACATATCTGACCGTGGGAATCCTTGAGTAGAATTTGGGACCTCATGGGGCCACATGGGAGTAATAATGACATTTTATATTAATTAATTTAAAGTAATGACAAAAATGACAAAAACAAATATCTTTTAGTAAATAAATTTTTACATGGGGTTATATAATATATATATTCGAATATAAATATTTTTTGGAAAGATAAAAATATTTTCTACATCATGGTATTTTTTTTATAATTTTTTGACATCAAATAAATTAAATTATTTATGACACAATAATGATACAATATTTACCTCATTAATAAATGATATAAATAAACATGATTATAAATATTAAAATAATATCCAAAACCAGTCCAATTCTTATTAGATTATTTTTTTTAAACCATGATTCATTTTAACTTTGATATTAACGAATAGTTTACCTTTTGAAACCGAAAATGATGTTATAATAAAATAATTGTTTCAAACTTTCCTAAAGAGTCCCTCCTCTCCCTTATAAAAAGCTCTCACTTCTAACCCATTCCTCACACTTATCAAGCCTTTGGCTCATGAAAAATCTACTCCAATAAGCTCCAAATATCCCTCTATTAATCCTAGAAGACTTACCTTAGGTAGAAAACACTTCAAGAAACCCTTTTGGTTCAAACCAAAGGGAGTTACCCGATTTAAAGGTAACGTCTTCTCTTAAGTTCTTTTGTTTTAATTTACTTCTCTAACACAATAAAATATTTTTATTATTTTATTTTATAACAAAAAAATTATCCTAAAAATAATAGGATGTTTTTATGAGAAGTATTCTTACTAAACTTACACACACTCCATCTAGTGGGTAAAGAACATAATGTTTCTTTGGATGGAAAACTAACGCCTCACGAAATGATGATTGTTCAATTAACTCCTACCACATCTCATGGTGGTCATTATGATGGAACTGTATTTATATATGATATATATTATGTTTATGTTTTATTTATTCTTCTGAATTTTTCATTTATATCATACCTTAATGGTTTCCATAATGGTTAAACGTGATAATTTCATTTTAAGAAGTGTGGACTATCGCCCCCTCAAAGTGATATGACTCGTTAATGCCTTATGTGGGATGTATAAAGGATGGAGTTAATGATATTATATATGATATTATAATATAATTAAAATATACCTATGTATCATTAATTTTTCATTCCATTAACTATTAAATTGAAATGAAAGTAGCGTTCATGTGTACGTACGCCTTACCGTCTCCATGAACGGTGCTTTTCATTTCTTATATCCAAATATTATGTACTAATATAAATACATGTATATACTGGATATATATGATATATATGATATATAAATCATTAATATAATTTTGAAGATGATGGATCATTGACCACATGGACAAATTGTAATTATAACAAGTTCATTTTAACTCAAATTCTGAAAATCGACAAAATGTCTGATATGAACTCAAATAATTAACTAACTGTTATTGCAAGGTAATAAGTGATATAAAATTAATAATAAACATTAAAAATGTTATGATTCAATTAGAAATTAACTCAAGTTTATTATTCATGAAGAACAGGGAACATACGAGTCATGTTGGACAAGAGGTAAGGGATTTCCTATCTCAATTTTAATTCTCAGATATTTTCATTGTTCACCACTTATTTATTGCATGTGGTGTATTGTGTACTTCCATTTGATATATATATATTATCATGATTATATTAATATTCATGGTATTCTATGATTCATTTGGTGGTTATTAACTTTCTCATATGACTCGATTGTGGTAAGGGTTTTTCATCTCACTTTTTATTCCCGTGAGATTCATGCCATATTAGCCACTATTTCCTTATGGATGGTGAATGTACTACCCATGATTGTATTATTTTTGTAATATAATTTAATTTATGGGTATTCACATATTCAATGTGTGGTCTTTCTTTCATGGGGTGTATGTTTCGTAAGTTACCAAATCGGTAAGGGAACCTTTCACCCTCCTCTTTTTAAAAGACTTCTTTTTGTAATGTCTTTTAATTTACATATTATTATGTTGGGATATTTTCTTCTATATCCTTATTGATGTAAATTATATATCCAAGTGATGAGATATAATTTTCTCTCTCATCAACTTATTTTCTGAATTTTAAATGGACGTCATTAGGCTGTCAAATTTCTGTAAGAAAACTTCTTAACCCAATTTCAATTTTTGGGTTAAACATCTACTTCTTGATTAAGTCGTGATATCAATATGTGTGAATAACCTCTGAATTACTTACACTTAATATCCAATTATATTGGGTTTATTTATATTTTTCACATGTAATTATGTAACTGATTTATCCTTAATCTAAGGATATCATCTTCATAAGTGATTTCGTCTCAATTTATATTTCCATTGAGACTTCATTGTTGATATGCACTGATTCACTACTATCTGGTGTATATACTGTACTTTGGAATATTTTATCATAAATACCTTTATTATCATGATATTATTAAGTTCTGATTAAATTTTATTCCTCGATTATTTTTATTCTAGGAACTCTCATTTTGTTAAAAACTATTTAACTAAAATATCGTTTTAAATGTTTTAAAGGTTTATTCCTCTAAATCTTTCACATTATTGTCCATGTTTTAAAAATGGTTTTAATTATTTATTCATATGGACATGAATGTTTTGAAATTGAAATTTCTTTCAAAAGATTAAAAGTTGTATGGGACACTTTGATTAAAAAATCTCTTTATTTAATATTTTAAATGGTTTTGAAAATGGTTTGATAAAAGCTTTGATATTTTCAATATTTTGAAATGATATATTGTGATTGCAGTGTGGAAATTTTATCTTCCCACATTCCTTTATCATGGAATAAATGATTATGTTTTATGAATCCATGTTATATGATCCATGTGGCACAATTATGCATGAAATGAAATGTTTAACAAGGGTGCACCCTTATAGCGCTCCAATGCATTGGGTAAAGTATAGTATCATGATAAGTTATGTGAAATGGGTGTTTACTCATTCTAATTCAAGTGAAATGAGGGTTTACTCATGCTTCATTTGCAATGAGGGTTTACTCATGCTCTATGTGCAATGATCCTTGGCTCATGTTAATTCCATGTTAAGAGTTGTTTCCACATTTCCATGTTATGATTATCATGCTTTATCATGCCTTTATGTTTATGCTTCTCTTGTGCTCTATTGATATGCCTATTATCAAACATGTATTGTATTCCTCGTGTTATCCCATGATTATTCCCCTACTGGGCTTTATAGCTCACCATTTTCTTATGCATGTCCTCGGGTTATCCCATCAATGCTAATTATGAGGGGATGTAGTGGTCATGTAAAGGAATTTTTCAATAAAGATGCTATATTTCATGTTTCAAGTAGTTATGTAATGATCCTAATCCCAAAATACACTAGACCTCTTGATATTCTATGATTTATCAAGTGATTTTTATGTAATAAATTAGGTTTAATTTTGTAATAAAAGAGAAGGTGCGTCATAAGGAAAGTATTATGGATTCATTCTTATTCTCTTTTTGGGTTTGGTATCTGAAAATAAATTAGTTAGATTGAAGTATATTGGTTTTAAATTTAATTTAAAAGGAAGCTTTCTAACCATAGATATCTCCTTAACTTTCCTATTAAATCATTATTCTAATTTTTACACTCATATTTTCTCTCTTATCATGTTAAATCTCACTTGATTACCCCCACTTGGAAATTTTGGTTAAATCGGAGTGATGTAAAAGACAATAGAACATCCAATCTCCTATAGACCAGAAATCACCAATCTCAAATTATCCTCAAGTCAACCCACTAATCGTGATCATAATCAATGGATAGGACCTAAGTGTCATGTGTGCGTAATATAGGGGAAAATGGAAGATGAATTATAAATGTAAGAAATAATGAAATCTAATAATATATATATAGTTTTAATTAATATAGAGATTAACATAATAGAATAAACTATTAAAATATATAAATAATTAATATTGTGATAAGGAAAATCTCCTCATACCATCCACTAATGTATTAATTTTACATAATCTAATTTATTAATGAAAAAAAGAATATGAAGAAAGAAAGAAATTAAAATAGTAATAGAAAATTTATTTCATGATTATAGAAATAGTATCCCCAAGTTCTTGAAGAACTATTGAATATTTATCCATTTATAGAATTTTTATTCAAGTTGTTTAGTGTGCTTCAAAATTAACCATGTGAGTATCATGGGTTTTTTTACATGAATGTGGGAATGTTCCTCACTTTAAGTGTCGAGCAATGTCTTCTTCTTTATTGGATTATCAACATGTGTCAAGAATTTAGGGTCTAGATGAATTAATTAGAGAGAATATAGTGAATCTTATTTTTGGGAAAATTACCTCATATGATCGAGTTTTGTTATGCCTTGGAGAATAATCAGATCTGTAATTATTCACTACTTTATGGATCTAGTAGAAAATCATGCTCTGTTTGGTGTGATTTTGAGTGATGTATGTGTCGATGGATATTCAACATTCTAAGTGGACTATAAAATATTTGGGCTCAATCCTGTACTTGGTCCTAAACATCACATATTTTAGCTTCTAAGTTTATAAAAATTTGGGGGCATCTCATATGTGAAATCATGAGGATTTACTCGAGAAACTGGTCGAGATTTTGATGTTTTCCATTTTAGAACATAGTCCTACAAAATGAAAAATACGATTAGTTAAAGTTAAATAAAATTCAATATTCCATCAATACTAAACTTATTTGAATCAAGGTAGAGCTTAATGCTAAATTGATCCTATGGCTGGGTTTTTAGGTTTTGATGGACATGTTGAAAATTACTTCAGCTGGATATTAGGTATACTGGCTTCGAAAAGGTTGGTAATTGTATTTGACATCTCAAAATGAATTTTAGAATTTATTAGAGAATTTAAAGACTATATTGGGTCATGGGATGTTGGTATTAAAAATTAAACTAGTAATCACTGAATTTTATTAGATTCGAATCAGGTGTGAATTGGTGATGTGCAAAGGGAACCTCGATGGTGACTTCAGATCGGGTCAGGTTTGTTGTCCCATCCCTACTTAGTTCAATGAATTCTCTTAGGAATTTCATTGATCACTATGCATGTATTCATCCCTAGTAACCCAGATAGTGATTTGGGTTCAAGCAAGGTCCCCTTCATTTTCAACCAGTCTGAAAACAATATTAAACCAATTATCAAAAAATATAATATCCATATAAGGGTATTTTTCTATAATCGAGTTCATCTGATTCCTTTAAATTGAGCTCAGATAAATTATTCCATAACTAGAATCATATATTCTCCCTAATTAGATTTTGTTAGATGTCTAGGTGATTATCATGAATTCATATCTAAGCATTGGTGGGTTCATTTCTAGGAATTGGTGATTTTTTCACCGAACACATCAACTGCTTCGTTCAGGCCCATTTTTTTATCTTATTTAGAAACATGGTTAAAGCATTAAATAAGGTCTAGTTTGAAATATTGATATACTGAAGTGTAATATTCTTCTAACAATCAAACTCAATTGGTTATTCTCATCGAATCTCATCATAGGGTCTCAACAACTTCTGCAAAATATTTTGGGATCATGGGTTGATGTAATTGGATTTGGTAGGGTCCTCTTCTAAAATAGTGATTCAAGTGTTGGTCATGGATTAATATATGTATAATTATTAATGTTTGTAAATTTTACTTAATTTATATGGAATTTTCAATTGAAATTTGGGGGTTCAATTTATGTGGTCAATCATGGAGGTGGATTGATCACAGAAGTAGGTATTGAAGGTACTAGAGCAACGAAAAAAGTGGGATGGCAGTAGAATTATACTACGGAAGAAAGGCTGGCGGTAGTAGAGGAATGGTAATAGGAGAAGATTATTGGAATGAGATAAAGGTGGTAGGCCCATTGTGGCACATTTTATCATGGTAGAAGGGGTGGTGGTGGTATTTTAGGTATTATTAGTATATTAGGTACTGATAGTATATAGATGGAAATAAATTGATGGTATGAAGGAAATCACCTTCTCATGAGAGAATGTTTTTTTTTTATTCTCAAAAAAGTGGTTTCATCGCATAGTAATAAGAAATGGATACCTGTTAGCACTCATGACCATATAATTTTCATAAAAAATTAGTTCATGGAAGCTCGAGCTCATGGTGGTAGATCTAATGGTAGAATAATTTTCTCTGTGTAATGGAAACTATTTTTTCAGTATAGGTAAATTCTGGATTAAATTAATTTGAATGAAAGATATTAAACTAAAATTACATAATAAATTCTAATTCATTTTTTTAAATCAATTTTAAAATCCAATTTTTAAAAATATTAATTAATTCTAGTTCATTATTTTCAAAAATTAAAATTCCAACCCAATGTTTCATAATATTTAATTAAATATTCTTTTTTTTTTAAATAAATGTATGGATTTTTTTCAACCTTGAGAATGAATAAAGTAATAAAATTCACCAATTTATCCATTTGTGAATTAAATTCAAAATTTTAAGAAGCATTAATAATATTTAGTTTTCCTAGGTTTTAATTAAATTCGGGGTACTTTTCAATGAAAATTGACAAAAAAATTTGAAATATTGGGCTCAAATCACTCACCTTAACTTGAATTAATACAATCCCAAGAAATTTTAAAAATTAATTTCAAAAATTTGAACTTTATTTTAGTATTTAAACAAAATTCAAAATTCAAAATAAATTATGTAATGAAAGTTCACTTCAGAGAAATAAATCAATGAAATGAAAACATTATTAGATCACAAACTTTTCTTGTTATGTCTCAAAATCATTTTTAATACTCTATTACAATTTTTTAGTATATATTTTTTGGGTTTTACATTGGGGATTTTGGGGGTGAAATTGGGGAATTTTGAAAGGAAGAGGGGAATTGCATGGTTGGCGCACAGTATGCCCAAATCGTGCACCCCAGCCAACAAACTGTGTAAACCTAATAAGAGGGGATTCACACAGTTGGTGAATGGTTTTTAAAATCATTCACCTCCCTATTAGTAACTGTGTGAACCCCAGGGAAGAGGTTCACAATTAAGGAAAATCATGTGCCCTATATAGGAAATCGTGCGCACGGAAGATTAAACCCCTTAAATTTAATTAAAAAATTCCTGAACCATAATCTTATGTCCCTAACCACCTTTGATCTACCCAAACCTTTTCTATAATTTTTAGAGGCACACAAATGGATTCTAAGTTCTTATTAACTCCTTTCTTAGTTATTCAAGTATCTGTTTGAATAGATATGCACCTCTCCTGGTAAGAGATCTCATCCAGGTTAGTTTCCTCCCCGTCACCCATTTTTCTCTCATCTTTTGAAGGGATCATTTCCTCCATTTGTGATATATCTAGATATAGGTTTTTATATATCCTAATCCATTCAATTTTAGATTTATTTTTTGGATCTAGATCTTATTATCCACTCTCAAATTGAACGATCTGCTTCAATTTGGGGATTTCTTTTGGTGAGTATCCATCTATGATCTTGAGGTCGGTGGTATAAATTGAAAATCCTATAGTCCTAGTTTAATTACATGTATATACTTTTTCAATTAAAATTTACATGATTTGGAAATTTCATCTAGAATTTAATTAGATTAAATTTAATTGACTTGTGATTATTAAATGGGTTGAATTTTGGGAAATTATAAATTGGTTGAATTGGATTAATTAATTGGTTAATTAATTAATGTAATGATGTGATTATGAAAAATATTGGATATTGGAATTATGTATTTGGTCAATTAAATTGGAATGTGTAATTGGTTAATTATTTTGTTATGGAATTTATTGATTATAGGAATAAAGGGATGGTTAGATTAAACTTGAAGGTTTACTGAGTTATGTGAATAAATGTTAATAATAGGTTAATAATATTATATTATTCCATGTGATTAAATTAAATTATTATTATTGAATTGAAAATTGAAATGGTATACCATGTTTTGAAATGTTGATTACGAGGTTAATATTGATTAACCTTTATAAATGTGGAATATATGATATATTTTGATTGATTGGTAAATGGGTTATGGGACACAGATTGATGATCCAAATATACTCAGGGTTCTAGACATGGAATTCTAGGCCCAAATGCATGCTTGTGATAATAAGTGTGGAATAGACACTGATGATTCAAAATCCCACTTGTGTGATTGATTGAAAATTAGTGTGATACATAGACTAATGCTTAAAAATCCCACTTTTTTTATTTTTTGATAAATGAGTTTTGGGACATGGAATAATGTTTCAAATACCCACAGGGTCCTAGACATGGTGTTCTAGGCCCAAAATTTTTAGCATTGGACTATGGATCTAATTAACCATGATATGAATTGAAATTAAATGGATAATGAAAGACCATGTGACAATGAATTTTAAATCCCTATGTGATATATTTCAAACCTCGGCATGGTCCAAAGTAAGTATTGATGGGTTGGGTGTCTTCATGAACCCAAAAATATTATGTGTTTAATTAAAGAATAATGAAATGTGATAACTATTTACTTATTTCTTTATAATTTATTCTTTATAAAATTGCATACACTATTATTGACTGAATATTATTTTAGACATTGTTGGTGGTGGCCTACTATGTTGTACTCACACCCTACTCAGTCTGACTTATTGGTACCAAAATAGACCTCATATTTTTAGAACAAGATAAGGGCCAGATCCCTATGTTAGATAGCTAAGTTGGGACATAGCTTGGATCATGGAATGGGACTTGGTTTCGGGACCCTCTTGGGGAAGTTTTAAGTGTATTTATTTTGGGTTTTCATTTTTTCACCTGACACTTTTTTGGCATGAAACGTATACTGTTTTAGTTTTGGATATTGTTTTTTTATTCATAATGTATTACTAGTTTGATTTAGTTATGGAATTATAGTAGTTATTGGTTATTATCTTTTGGTTATTTCTTAGTTATTTCTGTTGTTGTTATACTTTGATAAAGAGGGTATAGTCTCCCCATACTACATGTATTATACCCTTGATACTAGTTGAAAATCTCTAGGAAATGGGGATTCATGCTTGAGGTCACATACCTGATCGGCTCGTGGCACTGGTATGTGGAACTTGGGTTAGGACATTACAAAGTGGTATCAAATGCGGTTTTATTTTATTTTATTTTATCTTACTATTTGGGAAAGGTATATAGGAGACTAGGATGAGTCAATCCTTGTACATGAGCTTATTCATGAGATTAGTTAAGCCATGTATGGTAGAAAACTAAAGTACCCAGGGTGGGATTATTGTTATTGATTTTTTTTTGTTATACTTAGATGTTATTTCACCTAGGGTGATGCACTTGTTGTGTGATATTATTGTTTTCTTCTTGTATCCTGATATGGAATGATATTTGATTATGCATGAATCATTCTAGGATCTCATGATTTGTTATGGCATTCATCATTTTAGGAATTCATGGGAAAACAGGTTTGTGGGTAAGTTTTTGGAATTGAAATGATTTTCATTGCTTGTGTAATTTAACTGAAAAAAGTGCCTGGTATGAAAATGTGAAATTTTTAATGATGTAAAAATGTGGAAAATTTAAATAGATAAATGGGTTTCTAATGAAAAATTAGAAAATGATAATGTGTTTACCCTTGTTAACCATGACCTAGATGTATGATGGTTAAGGGTAGTGATAGTGTCTCAGTTTTGACTGTGTGGAAGGAAAATGGGGGATGACTTGTTGTGACTTTATGTGAATCCCTCTTATTAAACAGGTTAATATTTTCTTACATTTCCTAAGCAGTGTGTTAAATATTGTGGATAAAATCCTCCATGATGATCCATGTTGATAGTATCATAGGAGGATATGGATGGAAATTATCCTCTTGCAATAGAACCTCGAGCACAGATAGTGTCGGGTGAAGGAGTTGAAGATCAGTTTCATGAGAACATTTCTCGCTTCATGCATCTTATGGAAAGAGACCCATGGAAGGTTGTGAATAATATTTAAGACCTCACTCAGGAGTTCTAGTTACAACACCCTCCAACATTTACTAGAGAGGGTGTAATTGAGGTAGCATAGTTTTGGATTGACTCTATCTAGACGATTCTTGAGCACTTTGAGACTCCTACTAATAAATAGTCAAAATTGATGCTTATATGTTAAATGGTTAGGAAAATTGTTTGAGGGACATCTAAACATGGTATGGATAGCTAGACAGTATGGTATGGAAGGAATTTTCGGAGAATTTCCCAAATAACTTTTATTCAGAGACATTGAGACAGGATAGGGCATCTTAGTTCATAAAGTTGACCTAGGGGAGCATGTCAATGATAGACAATGCTAGATGCTTCATGGATTTTCATTGATTTTATCCAGTGTTAGCTGGAGATGAACTGACTATAGTGAAATGGTTTCAGGATGGGATTAAATATGATATTAAGTCTTAGGTGAATATATTTAGAGTGAAAATGTTTCCTGAAGTGGTGAACCAGGCTCTTATTTCTGAGTGGAACCTGAAGTATAATTACATTGAAAGATAGTTGTTTTCTTATAGTTGACGAGAAGGTATTCATTCCAAGAGTAGGGATAATTTCTATCAGAATTCTAGTTGCGGTGATAGAAAGAAGAGTGGCCAAGGGGAGGGTTAGTAACACAGGACCTTACCCAAGTGACCTATCACCAGTGTGGTAATCCAGGTCACTTTTATAGACATTATCCCCAACCCCTGATAGAATGTCAATATTGTGGTGGGATAGTATATCTACAGTAGTTATACAAGAACCTGTGATAGATGGGTAGTGATGGAGGGGCTAGATAGAACTAATGTACGAGAAGGGGTCTTCTAAACCGTACCAGTCTGGTAGTTATAGTTCTACTAGTCATGGTGGTCCAGGTAGTGTACATGGTACTTCTATGAAAGAGTGACCATATCAACAAGGTGGTGTAGGTAATGGGAATCAAACTACATCATAAGGAAGAGAGGTAGGATATTTTCATGCATTTCATCCTATACATGTAGATAGTGAGGATGGACTATTGACAGATATAGGTATTATTCTTATAGCTTATACACTTTCTAGTGCCTTATTTGATATCGGTGCCTCTCATTCATTTATATCTACACAAATTATGAATGGTTTGATCCTAGCTATAGATTTTTCGAGTGGTATTATGATGATCGATAAACCTTGGGGACTACATTTGGGAAACATGTGTTTATGAAAAGGGTTATCTCTCGAGTTTGGGGAGTATCATTTCATATGGTATTGGATAGTGGAATAAAGATCCC
Source organism: Viscum album (assembly GCA_963277665.1). Lineage (NCBI taxonomy): Eukaryota > Viridiplantae > Streptophyta > Magnoliopsida > Santalales > Viscaceae > Viscum > Viscum album. Next base: position 1,621,433,411 of record OY728125.1, read on the forward strand.
ACATAGATTTTTACCATAGAAGAGTTACTTTTACATCTCCTAACAGTGACAATTATATTCACCGTAGAGAGTGGAATATCCAGGCGATCCATGTAAGTCTAGTTCATTGGGAACTGGGAGAACTCAACAACCAGGTTTCTAGTCTATTACTGGATGATAACGGTGCAAATAATTTTGTCTTTACACCCTTAGTGGACATATTCTGAGATTTTTTTCTTGAGGAATTATCATGGATGCCACCTAAGAGAGTGTTTCGTAGTTCCTTGAAACATGTGTTTCCGTTTTAAGAATCATTGCTTCTAGGAAGTTTCCATTGGATTTATTCATGGAAATGTTCCAACAGTTCTTTATCCAAAAGGGAGATGCTTTCCAAATGCAGGTGTTTGATAATTTTTAACTTTACAATACATAACGATGTGTATTTGTCGAGAGGATGGGAGGTAGGACTCATCACACCCTTTTGGGGGGAATTATTGTCTACTTTGGGACTCTCTTTATAAATTTAAGATATTTTCATGGATCCTTATTAATTCACCAAGTATAACATAAGTTTACCTTATAATTTTCAATCCTTTATTAACATGTGTAAAATTTAGAATCATTTTTATGTATTCGTGGTTCTTCACTAATGGAGATATCCTCTCATATACTACTAAGAGATTATTTTATTCATCGTTATGATGATACTAGTTTTTAAGCCACTCAGTGGGGCACTCTGGAATTTATTTTCATTAAGGGAGATGAAGGTTTGTTTTGATTTTGGGATCATACCCATGAAATGGGATACCTATGTATCCTTGTGAAAGGAATCAGAACCCTCGTAGTTCAGTGTCTCTTAATGGGACACATCATACCTTTTAAGGTCATGTGATAAGGACTTATTCATACATTTTAATTTCATATGGTATAGACATCTAAGATAAAGGTTCTTAGTCAAGGTTTGGTGTGGGACTTATGCTAAATCATCCCAAGGAACTAGGAAAGGATACGGGTTTCCATGTAAGATTAGACCCTGTTGGGAATATGGTCCAAGGATAACATGGTTGATTTGAATTGTTGGGTTTCAACCTCAAGGAGGTTTCCTATGTATCCCATGTGGAAGGGAATCAAAGCCTACGTAGTTCAATAGGTCTCATAGGAGATAATGGTCCTTTAAGAGAATTATTTTAGGCTTACTTCCTTAAAAGGATTCCTTGATGATTTTGGGATTTAATTTTGGGATTATTTCTAAGGAGGATGGCTAGATTGAGGGAATTAGGGTTGGATTCCAAAAGATAATATCCAATTATCTTGGGCCCTGAGAAGTCTTCCTATGTATCCCAATTATAGTGGGAATCATAGTTCTCGTAGTTCATTCACCTTGGGTGTTTTTACAAATGTTTTAATCATCACAAATCTCTAATCTCACGTGAGTCATGATCAGTGTGAGAAATAAGAGGATGTGAAAGATTCAACAATGGAACACACACTTTTCCACCTCTGCTGGTGGAAGAGGGCTCACCTAAAGCACTGATGGTGGACGAGGTTGAGGTAGCATGGGAAGATGGTGAGGTGATGAGCCTTCCCTCTATTCACTTTACATTGGACAAGGGTCCAATTAAAGAAAGAAGGGATGAAGGTTATGGGTTAAAACTAGGATGGCAACCCTAAAATTGATCCTGGTAGGAGAGGGAGACTTTTCATTCACTTTAAAGGAAAATCAATCATGAATCTTACCTTAACTAACCAAGATCTAAGGTTTCAAGTCCTTGAGAAGGGAGAGGTCGAGACCTAAAACCTAATCCTCAAAATCTGGAACTTCCCAACACTGTTCCTAGGAGAAAGGTCCATGTGACTGAAGATATACAAACCCACAGACACTCCATGAATCCTACCCCCATTGAGAAACAAATGTGGGAAACCTATGACTGCAGATATACAAACCCAAATTGGAGACATGTTGATGTGCCTTTCACAAAGGTTTGATAAGTCAAGAGGTTTTGGTGGAGGTCTCAATAGAATCCCTTCCAGACAAGGGATCCAATGAATAATAAGCCTTTCCATGAATTACTTTGAGGAGAGATTGATGTCTTGTAGACTGAAGAGAGTAAGTGAATCAAAGAGAGTCACCCAAGTAGATAAGGGCACGTAAGTATGGGTGCGCAAGTAGTCATGGGGGACCTGATATTCATGTAAGCGATGAACAAACATTATGGTAATACTTTGGAGATACTTGGCTCAAGCCTTCAGAATTATTCACAGGTGATCCCAAAAGTGGGTCACTCAAGATCATGTAAAAGGAATAAGTGTCCTACAAGTGTTTCTGATTTTAAGGAGGTTGGGCTCTTTAGGAATGCAAGTTTTTAGGATTTAAAACACTATAAGGATTTAATTCATATGATCCTCCTTTAATTACTCTAATTTAGGTGTTAAATAACTACATTTAAAGTTTCAGAGGACTTGGATGAAGCCCTAGGGAGACTAGAGCAGCAATTGGGCTTTAGGGAAATTAATTCATACAAATGAAGGCCCCAAGGGCCTATTTATAGGAAAAAACAGGACCCTAGGTGAAAGGAGATTGGGAGTGCAAGTACCTTGCGCACCACTGGTGTTTTTTCTTGACTAAGGCAACACTTTGAAAACTTAGCCAAAATAAATACTTCAATCAGCTTCAGCAAGGTGGTGCACATGTGTTCATGTGTAGGTATCTTGGGCACCTCTTTGGGGAATTATGCAAAATAATTTCTCTATACCATGGGGTATGTTCCCCCACACCCTATCTTGGTCTCAATGTTAATCTTTTGTCCCAACCATTTGGGTCGTTTCCTTGGCTACCATCTCTTTCCCCCATGAAAAATGTAGAGTTGCACTGAAAACATTTCGAGCCCAGTTGAGGCCATTTTGAGTCGCAGCACATAGAAGTACATCTTCAATTGCATAGAAGTGCATGGAATAGATTTCATGGTGCCTATAGAGAGACATGGAGTTTACTATTGAGATCATGTTGGGGGATAATCCATTTTCTATTCTACCATACAAAATGGAACCAATTGAGCTTCAAGATCTCAAGACCCAATTGGAAGAGTTGATGGATAAGGGGTTTATCGATCTAAGTGTGTCTCCTTAGAGTTTTGTAGTATTTTTTTTCTAATAAGGATGACAGAACATTGAGCTTATGTATTTATTACTAAAATTTGAACTAGATGACTATTAAAAACTGGTATCCTCTTCAATGTATTGAATATCTATTTGACCAGTTGATAGGAGATTGTGTTTTCTCCAAGGTCAACTTGAGATCTTGGTACATCAGTTGAGATTATGACATTTTGATAAACCTCAGACTGCTTGCAGAAGTAGGTATGCCCTTTATAAGTTTATCATAATGTCATTTAGACAGATGAATGCACCAACAGTGTTTTTGGTATTGATGAATCGAATCTTCCATCTATAATTAGATTAGTTTTTTGTTGTTTTTTTGTTTAAATATTAGTGTATTCCAAGACTCATAATGATAAAGCCCAACATATTGACATCATCCTAAGTACACTGAGAGAGGATCATATATACTCTAAGCTATATAAGATTCAATTATGTATTGATCAGATACATTTCTTGGGTCACATCATCCCAGAATAAGGTATTTCAGTGAACTGAGAGAAGGTAAAAGTATTTGTTTCTTACGAGGAACCCAAGAATAATTTCAATATATTTAGATTTTTGGGGTTATAAATAAATTATTGAAGGTTCATCTAGGACTTTTATTACTTTTAATCACCACTTTTAGTATTGAAAAAGAATGGAGTTAAGTTTGAATGTTCTAGATCATATGAGAACACTTTCTAGGAGTTGAAGAAAAATTCGACTACCGCACTAATCTTGATTCTACCCGATCTAAAGGAGGAGTATACTATGTTATATGATGCATCTAGTGTTGATCTCGAAGCAATGTAGATGTAGGGGTAAAGTTATGGTGTATGGGTCACATTAGTTGAGGTCACATGAACAGAACTACCCTACACACGACCTCAAATTAGATATAGTGGTTTATGCATTAAAGTGTCTTTTGAATTATCAGTTGGGAGAAAATTTTACAATGTACACTAATCACAAGAGATTAAATTATATATTTTTTCCAAAATATTTAAATCTATATATGTGTAGGTGGGTTTAGTATTTGTAATAATTTGATTTTGAGATGACATATATGCATTGGAAGGGAAACAGTGTTGCTGATGCTCTAAGTAGGAATACTGATACTCTGGAAGTCTAGGAGTCGAGTTCTAAGCAGATGATATTGAATTTTATAGTCGAGATGCATGTTGTGGCTCATAAGGATCAAGAAAGTTGACTATTGTATCATGTTTAGTGGATTTTAAACTTTTGAGTTGGATCAGGGAAAGGAATTATGATGATTCAAAAACAATTTCCTTGACAGAAATCCTTGAAGGTTGGGAGACACCTTTAGATTGGACAATACATGAGGATGAGATAAACTATGTTCTGAATCATGTCGGTGTGCCTATGAGTATGTGGGAGGATCTGATGCATGAATTTCATAATTTTAAGTGGTTGGTGAATCTAGGTTTGATAAAAATGTATCGTGATCTACACCGACAATATTGGTGGTCAGGCATCAAAAAGGAGATTGTAGGGTGCATGACATGATGCTAAACCTATCAACATGTGAAGGATGAGAATCATTGACCAAGTGGTTTACTACAGACATTTCCCATTCTAGAATGGAAATGGGATGATGTTTCCATGGACCTTATGGTGGGTATCCCAAGGATACATTTTAACAATGACGTTATTTGGGTTTTTGTGGACCTATAGGCAAAAGTGGCACACTTCTTACCTATAAGGGAGACTTCCTTAGTGGATTTGTTAGGAGACTTGTATGTACATAAGATATTCCATCAGCATGATGTTCCATGAAGTATAGTTTTATACCATAAATCATGATTTACGTTTTTCTAATAGCAGTTCTTGTAGAAGACACTTGGTATACAAGTTTTACTGAGTACGACATTCCACAAACAAGCAAATGGGTAGTCAGAATGTACTATTCGAGTTCTTGAGGATATGCTATGAGCATGTATTCTAGACTTTGGGGGGTCTTTGAAGAATCACCAAGTAACTGTGGAGTTTTCCTATAACAATGGTTATCAGGAAAATATTCATATCGAACCATATGAGGCTCTTTATGGTTTTCCATGTAGATCACCTCTATACTGGATAGAGGCAAGTGATTCAGAGCTATTGGGACTGAGCCTCATGTAAGGGATTTCATTTTGTTGATTCATAAGAGTCTGGTTATGTATCGAAGTAGGAATAATTTTTATGATGATAGACATTGATGACCACTTGAGTTTTAAGTGGGTAATCATGTGTGTTTTCAAGTGTCTCCTAGATTGTGTAACCATAGGATTTAGAGGTAAGGAAAGTTGGCACTCGCATTTGTTGGACTATTTGAGTTTTTTAAGAGAATCGGGTGAGTATCATACTGATTTTCTCTTCCATGGTGGTATAGTGATATGCATTGGGTTTTTCATGTGTCATAACTTTGGCGTTATCACCCTGGACCGTCTCATATGATCAATGTAGATGATGTTGAGATTGAGACTAATGCACCCTTTGAGGACCATCTAATACATGTGTCAAATCACAGAGAAAATGTGTTTTATGGGGCGACCATGTTGATAGTTAGAGAATTTTAGAAACATGGATGTGTTTAGGAGGAAACTTGGGAGAGAGAAGAGGATATGAAGGCTCATTGGATGATCTTTTTAACTTGTAATTTTAGAGATGCCTGAGAGTACAACTCGAGGATGAGTTTTCATAAGGTGGGGAGATTGTGAGATCTTGAACTTTTATACTGATGTATCAAGCTCTTTTTGAGTTACTATTTTACTATTTTTTGGTGTATCTTGATTGGGTTTTAGTTTGGGGAATTTTGGGGTGAAATTGGTTTATTATAGAAGGAATAGGGGAAATACATGGTTTTCTTATGCTTTTCCCAAACAGTGCACCCATTCAAGAAAATCATGAAAATCTAAACAGAGGGGATTCATATGGTTGGTGAATGGTTTTTAAAATAGTTCACCCTTCTAGTAGTAACTGTGAGACCCCGTAGGATAAGGTACATGGTTAGGCACACATTTAGGGAAAACTATGTGCCCCGTATAAGAAACTATGCGCATGGAAAATTAAACCCCTAAAAATTAATTGAGAAATTCATGAACCCCTTTATTATATACCTAAACACCCCTGATCAAACCTAACTCATTTATCTTTCTTTCTGAGGCTCCTAGACAGATTCAAAGTGATTATAAACTCCATTCTCGGTGATTTAAATATCCATTTGAATAGATCTACACCTCTCCTAGTAATAGATCTTGTCCCGATTAGTTTTCTCTCTCTCTCTCTCATCTTTCTCTCATCATTTTCCTCTATTAGTGATAGATCTAGATCTAGGTTTTAATAGATCCTAATCCTTTCAATTTTGGATCTAGGTTTTGGATCTTGATCTTATTATTTATTGTAAAATTGAACGTTTCACTTCAATTTTTTAGAAATCTATTGGAGAGTATCCATCAATGATCTTGATGTAGGTAGTATAAATTGAAAATCCCATAGTCTTTATTTAATTACATCTTTTTACTTTTACAATTGAATATTTTATATACTTTGATTGATTGATAAATAGGTTTTGGGACACTAACTAATGCTTCAAATACCCATGGGGTTCTATACATGGTGTTCTAGGCCCAAATGCATGATTGTGATAACGAGTGTGGTATACAAACTAATGCTTCAAAATCCCACTTGTGTGATCAATTGATAATGAGTGTGGTACATAGATAGATACGTAAAAATACCACTTCTATGCTTTTTTGATAAATGGGTTGTGGGATATAGACTGATGCTTCAAATACACATGGGGTCATAACCATGGTGTTCTACCCCCAAATTTTTTGGCATTGTACTATGGTTCTAATTATTCATGATATTAATTGAAATTAAATGGATAATTAAAGGAAATGTGATAACGAATTGTAAAAACCTATGTGATACGATTCAAACTTTGGAATGGGTTGAAGCAACTATTCATGGGATTGGTTTCTCCATGAACTCGAGAAAGTTATTTGGTTAATTAAAGAATAATAAAATGTGAAATATTTACTTATTTCATTCTACTTTATTCTTTATATAACTCTATACTCTATTATTGAATGGATGTGGTTTTTGACATCGTAGGTGGTGGCCTAATGAGTTATACTCACACCCTACTCAGGTTTCCTCATCAATACTCAAATAGAATTCATGTTTTCAAGATAGGATAAAGTCAAGAGCCCTATATTAGATGGTTGAGTTGGGATGGGACATGGATGAGGGAACCAGACTTGGTGTTGGGAACCACTTTGGGGAGTTGTCTGTGTCTTTATTTTACATTTTTATTTTGAAAATTGATATAATGCACCAACCCCAAAATCCTGGAGTCGATACATTGCTTTAATATATTTTCATGATTACAAGGAATCAAGTCCCAAAGGACGAATCAGTTTTGCAGTCTTGGAAAATAGATTACATACATGAATTTTACATTACACATTAAAAAATAAAACACAAAATAAATAATCCTTTGAGAATGCCATTATTCCCCCAGCTTAACCCTACATATCAAACATAATACACTTCTTGGAATCCTGGGAAAAAACATAAGAAAGGGGTGAGCTTAGATGCTCAGTAATGGTAAATAATTTAGAGGAAGCTATAAACTTTTAAGGCAATATGTGTAATAAAAGCAACAGACTTCTAAACATAAACATGAACATAATATGGAAAATAAATAAATCAAACATTACCATATAAACATAAACATGTATATTCTACTAGTCGAATAATCACATCTAATAACTAATTTCATAACGAGGGAATGCATAATGTCGGATATCATAACCACATAGTCAAGGCCTCATGCCAAGACTACAAATAAAAATTTTGTCAAGTACTTGTGCTAAGACATTAGTTTGTATCATGAGACCTACCAATACATCAAGGGGCTATAGCGCCCCCCCTGGTGGAACATAACCTAACCATTCACACTAAAACTAGTATATGAAATGTCAATACTTTAACCATAAACCATGAATGGTATAAAAATAGCACATCCACAGTCAAACATATCATAAATCATTCAATATAATATGGAAAATTTTATTGTAGTAAATCAACCTAAATCAATAATAATATCCAATAAAGGATGTTGACATAGTTGAAAACAATCAATAAAACTCTTTGAGAGAAATACCCCTTTTATGAAATCATTTAAAAGTCACACAATTTATAAAGAAATTAATTTAAAAGATATTTTTGAATAAAATTGTCCCATACCATTTTTAAACTTTTTAAAGAAATTAACACTTTAAAACAATCAGGTCTATGTAAATAAATCCTTAAAATCATTTTGAAAACATGGACATTAATTAAAAATATTTAGAAAAATAAATCTTTAAAAACATTTAAAATGATGATTTAGTTAAATATTCCCTTCCAGAAAACCTTAAAATATTACTTTTTAAAAAAATTTAAGGAAACATGGACATAGATGATAAATATTTCCCAATAGATACAAATAGATAAATAATCTTGGATAATAATAAGATTGAAGAAATGACCCTTACCTTGTAATTTCCTTTGGTCGAGGGTACACTTTGTAACACCCGAGACTTTTATAAATCATCAAAGGAATCTTTTTCTACACAACACTTTCTTGGCTTGCTTTACACGAAATTGCAACCTTCCTCGATAGCTTGCGTCGTACGCAATACGGAGTTTCACTAAACAACGATATGCTATTAAAATATTATTAAAACTAGCCATTATGAATAGTAATAACCACTTTTTGAAATTTTATAAATTTTATTTTTCAAAATGGACTTCATTTTTGGATTCGGAATGTCGAAATTAGCCTAGGGTGAAATTTGGTATTTTTCTGAAAACTTTCAATTTTTGATAAATAGTGAAACCACTAAGTGGTAGTTAAAAAACTGAATTTTTCATAAAACTTAATTTTACCACTTCTGTGAGTTGAATTTCAAAAATCCGAGAGACACGGTTGATGTCCGTAATTAAAATGTGGTTCAATGAGATGAAAATAATTTTTTGGTGAATAGTAATTTTTTACTTTTTTTACCACGGTTAAAAGTAAATAGGGTAATTAAGGGTAAAGATGATATTATTATTACCCTAACACATGTCCTAATTCTATTGGACAAGTTTAATTCGACCAAAAACAAACTTAGGAATAAAATATGACCATTTAGGCCCACTTGGATTAGATTAGGACATTTATTATTAATTTATTTAAAGAACGGTTAAAATAGTTAAAATCAAAGTTTAATAAGTAAATAATTTTTAATATGGGGTTATACATAAGATAAATTAGACTATAAATATTCATTAGAAAGATAAAAATATTTCCAACATAATGGTATTTTATTTTTAATTTTTAGACATTAAATAATTTAATTTATTTATGACACAAATATGATGCAGTAATTATCTTATTAATGAAATATTGACATAATTAATGTTATAAACACCAAAATAAATGTAATTTGAGACTTTTTATGAATTACAATAATTTTCTAGGTTAATATGACATGTTAGTATTGATTTAATTAACTTTTTTCGAACTAATCATTCTGTTATAATTTTCACAAAAAATCAATTACTAAATAGTGTCAAAATTGACATAAAATAGTTTTTAAAACAAATATTATATTAGTAATTGTTATTTTATTCCTAAAAATCTAAGGTTCGGCCAAATGACTTAGATAAGGTTATATATATTAATAATAAACAACTTGGGGTTCGTTTGGCTGCTTATAGTAAGTTTATTAACCTTATAGTATAAGAACACAAGAAGACACGGTAAAAGTAAACTTATTTAACTTAATGTAAAATCTAAATGATAAGGTTAAAATAGGAACCTAAACTTGTCTAAATTCTATTGGATGAGAGGATTTCGACCCATCCCCACATTATCTTATAAATATATGAATTTGGAGCTATTTAAAACCGAACTTGACTTTATAATAAAATAATATTTTTAGTTTTCCCAAAGGTACCCCTCTCCTCCCTTATAAAAGGGCACCTCCTCCCCCTCTTCCTCACACCACTTTGAGCCTTCAAGCTCGGCCAACCCCTGCCAATTTCTCCTCTCCAATTCCCTAGAAACATCCTAGAGGTTCTGGTCTTCTTAAAAGTCCTATTTTAGTGCCCTAAAAGGAGGTCTCAAAGAAGCACTTCAAAGAAGAGGTAATGTCCGTTACCGATTCTTTCATCTTTATTTCTTCTTCCACTTCTTCTTCTTTAGTTTTTTCATTATGAATTAATAACATCAGTATCAATCATATAATGATATGTTATTATAAGTATTAAACAACCCTATTTCACCATCTATCCATCCTATGAAAAAAGAAATCACCGCACCTGCGTACGTACGGAATATCGTCTCCACGCCGTGGTGTAATCTATTTTCCACCACCACCTTACTTGTATGGGTATAATGGTGTAAAAATGACTATATATGACTATTATAAAGTTATACTTATTCTGAAATAGTATACATACACTCCAATACAATTCCACGATCATAGGAACGATATCATCACTCGTGCGTACGTACGGAATACCGTCACCACGATGTGATGCGACTCGTTCTACATGATCTTCATTTCATAATGATTATATAAATGAATTGAATGAATGAATATGATATATATTACACTAATACCATTCTGTAAATGAGTTATCTATAACCTAAATATAAGAATAAGAATTTATTCGACAAAACACGCATAAGAACAAAAAGTTATAAACACCCGAATAACAAGTAGCAATGAAATATTACTACTAAGAAGCTAAGAATATGACCATATATGATATCATAAAAATAAGTATGATTCTGGAATAACTCAATAACATTATTTAAATCATTATACAGGAGGTTCGGACACTTACAAAGCAAGTCGGACCTAAGGTAAGGGAAATATCACAATCTCATTTTTATCCGAGATTGTTTATACTTTGACATTTACTAGGGTGTATTTTATCATCCACATCCATGTTTCCTCAATATGTAATATTATTTCCATACACCTACAATTGTTTAAATTCAATTTTACCCTTAGGTGAGTTTTTAGTAAAGGATATGAAAAAAATCTTTTGTCGTTTTTCGTACGAGGTACTTTTTGACTTTTCTGACAAAAGTACGAAGAATGTTTTTTTTAACTTATACGGCATAAATGGATTTTTAAAACATTATTTACAATAAGTTTACTTTACAAGTTTTCAAGTTTATTTTTAATCAACTTCTCTAGTTTAAAATTGTATGACATGTTAAAAAAAAGGAAAATTGTTTTTGAAGTATAAAGGATATTTTCCTCAAGAATGGAGTTCAAGTGTTTTATCAAAATTATTTTCCATCTAAGATAATATAGGGTTCTGTTTCTATCCCTATTATTACATGGATTTGATTATGTTGTGATGGAAATATTTTTATGAATTCCTTTATCTTATATGAATTGTTTTATGATGTCATGTTGTTTAAGAATCCCATTTTTATTACATGGGTTATGATATGATGTATGGTTTATGATTTTGTGGCACACATAAGAATGGTATCATTATGAGATGGGTGGGACCTATATATCCCTCCAATGCATTGGGTAAAGATTTTATATCTCATGAGATAGACATGTCTGGAATGGTAGGTTATACCGGTTCAGTGAAACAGGACTGAAACGAGGGTGACTCGGTTCAGAAATGGACTTTGTCCACTAAGATAGATTTGGCAATGAGTCTTGACTAACAAGAAATGATTCTCTATGATTATGTGTTTATGCCACAAAGTTTCATGTTTTAAGTTATGATTATTGTGATTACATTTCACTGCCATGATTTATTCCATGTTATGAAATTATGATCTCTTTTGCAGGTTAAGATTTCCAAAAGTTATGCGCTTATGTAAATGATGTGATTGATATTTATTTTGTTTACCCTTACTGAGCATTTGAGCTCACCCTTTTGTATGTTTTCTTTCTCCAGGTCAGGAAGAAGGTTATTAAGTAATATATGCCAAAAGGGACTATAGATATGATGAAATAAATGGGAGACATTGTAGACGCTTTTTGAACCAGTTGTTTATGTTTCCCAGTTTCTAAAGACATTATACCTATACGGTCCTTTCGTGGTTTTGTTATATGTTGTAATAAGTATGCTTCAATTTTGAAGTATTACCAATGTATGTAAATTATGTTTTGTTATAGTTGGTATCAAAGGAAAGGTATATTCAACCTTTGGAAACTAGGATGTGAAAGCCTTAGTAAGAACCCTAAGGATAAGTCTAAGCATAAAACACAATCTTAGTGTTTTAGAAATGGCCATGAATAACCTAGGATAAGACCTTAAGTGTGAAATTTTATTCTTGATTATGTGGTTTTCCTATTATAATTAGTGTTGCTCACACTATTCTTCTTGGTTTTAGTCAATGTATGGAACCCTAAGGAACTGTGTTAATGCGGAATGCGACGGGAAATGCAATGATTGTCCCCCTGAGCAACCAAACGTTATGGGAGCTGGAATGCAAAATCTTGTAGCCATGTTCACACAACTTTCTCAAGCTATGAATCATGCAGGACTTCCAAACGAGCAAAGGAAGGAGCAACATTCTGTTGAATCCTTCATGAGGCAGCGTCCACCTTCTTTCAGTGGGTCTACTGATCCATTAGTTGATGAACAATGGAGTAGTACTATTGAAAAGATATTTTCAGTTCTTCAATGTTCTGAACATGATAAAGTCATCCTAGCAGTGTATCGTTTAGAAGGAGATGTTGATCAATGGTGGAATCTTATTAAGAATATGAGGCAAAGGGATGAAATTGAGTCCATGGAGTGGGACAAGATCAAGAACTTATTTTTCAATAAGTACTTCCCTCGTATTCTCCGAACAAAGATGGAGAAAGAGTTTCTTGAACTGAAGAAAAAGGATGATGAATCTGTTGGTACCTATGAAGCAAATTTTACAAGACTTGCAAGGTACACTTCTGGTATTATTATCCAACCTGAGAGTAAGATCGATCGATTCTTTAGTGGCTAAAAACCAAGTCTTCGAAGGGCGTTAGCCATAAGGGACTTCAATAGCTATGTGGAAATCGTTCGATGTGCTCTCAAAGTCGAGATGGATATTGGAGTAACCCATCAGTCATATGGGTTTGATAAGAAGAGGAAAATGGAATTCAAAGGAAAATCTAAAGAGCACACTGAAAAGAAGATGAGCTTTCCCTTATGCTCAAAGTGTGGAAAGAAACATGGAGGGAGTTGTCTTAAAGGGACAAGTAAATGTTTCAAATGTGGAAAGAAAGGTCATCGGGCATTTGAATGTCGCGATGATAGGAAGAAGATGTCTAATGATGCAAACAAAGGAAGGGATACACAGAATGAACCTACTACACTTCAATGTTTCAAGTGCAAGGATATGGGGAATTATGCCAATAAATGCCCTAATCCAAGGGTTGATGATGATGGTCGATGTCAAAAAACTCTTAAGGCTAAAGACAAAGGAAAGTCACATGCAATTTCTATCAGCGATGTGGAGTACGATAACGATGTGGTGAAAGGTACACTTACCATCCACTCTAAAGTAGCAAATGTTTTATTTGATTCTGGATCCACCCACTCTTTTATTTCTGAAGAATTTTCTATGGGTATCACTGTATTACCTCAACAATTAGATGTTGAGTTAGCTATGACAACACCTAATGGCACAACTGTTTCATCAAAAGTTTATAATTCTTCTCCGATCGAAGTTTGTGGGAAAGTGCTTCCTGCAAATCTTGTGATCCTTCCTATAGTGGAATTTGATGTGATTCTTGGCATGGATTGGCTTTCTTTATATGGAGCTCATATCAATTTCCAAAGAAGGGAAGTCATATTTCATATTCCAAATCAATCTATGATCGTCTATCAATGCAAGGATGAACATAACCTTCCAGTGGAAATTTCTTCCATCTTATGGGTATTGATTCCACTAAATTATGGTTATTTATCTCAAATGGTAGGTGAAAAACTCACGATTAATAATATTCCCATTGTACGGGAGTTTGATGATGTCTTTCCGGAGGAATTACCGGGACTTCCACCAAATCGTGAAGTTGAGTTCTCATTAGAACTCGTACCGGGTGCTTTGCCTATTTCAAAGACACCTTATAGAATGGCCCCAATTGAGTTGCAGGAATTGAAGAAGCAACTCCAAGAGAATCTTGATAAGGGATTCATATGCCCTAGTGCGTCACCTTGGGGAGCACCTATTCTATTTGTTAAGAAGAAAGATGGATCAATGAGACTCTGCATTGATTATCGAGAACTTAACAAGATCACTATCAAGAACAAATACCATCTCTCGCGCATTGATGACCTATTTGACCAACTACGCGGAGCTCAATACTTTTCCAAGATTGATCTTCGTTCAGGGTATCATCAATTAAGGTTCAAAAGGGAGGATATACCAAATACGGCTTTCCGTACAAGGTATGGACACTATGAATTTATAGTGATGCCATTTGGTCTTACTAATGCCCCTGCTATCTTCATGGATCTGATGAATAGAGTCTTTAGAGACTATCTTGATCAATTTGTGGTAGTCTTTATAGACGATATTCTTGTCTATTCAAAGAGTAAGGAAGAACATGAAGATCACTTGAGAATTATATTGAAGACCCTGAGAAAGGAGAAGCTTTATGCCAAATTTACCAAGTGTGAATTTTGGCTTCAAAAATTTTTATTTTTGGGTCACATAATCTCAAAAGAGGGGATATCTGTGGATCCAGAAAAAACCGAGGTTATCGAAAGATGGTTGAGACCAACAATAGTAACTGAGATCCGAAGTTTTCTTGGTTTGGCTGGATATTATCGACGTTTTGTGAAAGATTTTTCATGATTATCTAATCCACTCACCAAGTTGACTCGGAAAGGAGTTAAGTTTGTTTGGACGGAAGAATGTGAAGACAATTTCAAGGAGTTGAAAAGAAGGTTATCCAGTGCACCTGTGCTCACACTGCCTTGTACTGGAGAAAGGTTTGTGATCTACAGTGATGCATCCAAGAAGGGATTTGGGTGTGTTCTTATGCAAAATGATATGGTGATAGATTATGCCTCACGACAGTTGAAAATCCATGAGCAAAATTACCCAACACATGATTTGGAGTTAGTTGCGGTAATCTTTGCATTAAAGATTTCGAGGCATAACCTTTATGGGGAAAGGTGTGATATTTATACTGATCATAAAAGTTTAAAGTATATTTTCACACAAAAGGAGCTGAATATGCGTCAAAGAAGATGGTTGGAGCTGATTAAGGATTATGACTGCTCAATCCATTACCACCTTGGGAAAGAAAACAAGGTGGCAGATGCATTAAGTCGACAAGACCATGCTAGTTTATCCATGATGAGGATCACAAAAGATCCAATATTTGTGGATTTACAAAGGATGGATCTTGGAATTATAATGGAAGGGGAAAAATCTTATCTTTCTCAAATGAATGTTCAACCATCTATAGATGTGAAGATTAAAGAGGCACAGAAAGAAGATGTCGAGTTACAAAAGAAGGTGAGAAATGTTCCTGAATTCAACCTTGATTGTGATGGGATAATAAAGTTTAGAAATCGGGTTTGTGTTCCTCCCATCCCGGAATTAAAGAAGGTGTTGTTGGATGAGGCTCATAGTTCTTCATTATCTATTCATCCTGGAAGCACGAAGATGTATAGGGACCTGAAAGAGTACTTCTGGTGGGATGGCATGAAAAGAGATGTTGCTGAATTTGTCTCTCGATGCTTGGTTTGTCAACAAGTTAAAGCTGAGAGACAGAAGTCTAAGGGAATGTTACAACCATTACCCATACCCGAATGGAAATGGGAAAACATCACTATGGACTTTGTCACAGGACTTCCTAAAACATCCAAAGGCAATAATGCTATCTGGGTCATAGTTGATCGTCTTACAAAGTCTATACACTTCATTGCTATTAGAGAGGATTTCTCTCTGGATCAGCTTGCCAGGATATATGTAAAGGAAGTGGTAAGATTTCATGGAGTACCACTTTATATTATATCTGATCGGGATCCAAGATTTACCTCGAAGTTCTGGCGAAGTCTTCAGCATACTCTTGATACAGAGTTGAGTTTCAACATTGTTTATCATCCTCAGACAGACGATCAGTCTGAGAGAACAATTCAAACCCTAGAAGATATGTTGAGAGCTTGCTCTATGGATTTCAAAGGAGGTTGGGATCAACACCTACCTTTGGTGGAATTTTATTATAATAATATCTTTCACTTCAGTATTCAGATGGCTCCTTATGAAGCTCTCTATGGAAAGAAATGCAGGACTCCAACTCGCTGGGATGAAGTTGGGGAAAGAAAGCTATTAGGACCTGATCTCGTTGATGAAATGGAAGAAAAGGTCAGATCTATTCAACAACACATAAGAGCAGCTCAGATTCGAAAGAAAAGTTATGCCGACAACCGAAGAAAAGACCTAGAGTTTGAAGTGGGTGATAAAGTGTTCTTATGAATATCTCCCTGGAAGAGGGTCATGAGATTTGGAAAGAAGGGGAAGTTGAGCCCTAGATATATCGGTCCTTTCAAAATATTGGATCGTGTCGGGAAGGTATCTTACTGATTGGCGCTTCCACCGAATCTCTCTCAAGTACACGATGTGTTCCATGTATCTCTCCTGAGAAAGTACATGCCTGATCCTTCACATGTACTCAGCTCAGAAGTTGTACCGCTGGAGCAAGATCTTTCTTATGAAGAACAGCCGATAGAGATTCTGGATCGTAGCGAAAAAGTCCTACGAAACAAGACCACTCGAATGGTGAAAGTTTTATGGAGGAACCACCAATTAGAAGAAGCTACATGGGAGCTTGAGGATATGATGAGGGAGAGGTATCCTCATCTGTTTGTTACAAAGTGACGAATTTCGAGGGCGAAATTCATTTTAAGGGGGGTAGAATGTAACACCCGAGACTTTTATAAATCATCAAAGGAATCTTTTTCTATACAACACTTGCTTGGCTTGCTTTACACGAAATCACGACCTTCCTCGATAGCTTGCGTCGTACGCAATACGGAGTTTCACTAAACAACGATATGCTATTAAAATATTATTAAAACTAGTCGTTATGAATAGTAATAACCACTTTTTGAAATTTTATAAATTTTATTTTTCAAAATGGAATTCATTTTTGGATTCGGAATATCGAAATTATCCTAGGGTGAATTTTTGGTATTTTTCTGAAAACTTTCAATTTTTGATGAATAGTGAAACTACTAAGTGGTAGTTAAAAAACTGAATTTTTCATAAAACTTAATTTTACCGCTTCTGTGAGTGGAATTTCAAAAATATGAGAGACATGGTTGATGTCAGTAAGTAAAATATGGTTCAATGAGATGAAAATAATTTTTTGGTGAATAGTAACTTTTTACTTTTTTTACCACGGTTAAAAGTAAATAGGGTAATTAAGGGTAAAGATGATATTATTATTACCCTAACACATGTCCTAATTCTATTGGACAAGTGCAATTCGACCAAAAACAAACTTAGGAATAAAATATGACCATTTAGGCCCACTTGGATTAGATTAGGACATTTATTATTAATTTATTTAAAGAAGGGTTAAAATAGTTAAAATCAAAGTTTAATAAGTAAATAATTTTTAATATGGGGTTATACATAAGATAAATTAGACTATAAATATTCATTATAAAGATAAAAAGATTTCCTACATAATGGTATTTTATTTGTAATTTTTAGACATTAAATAATGTAATTTATTTATGATGCAATGATGATGCAGTAATTATCTTATTAATGAAATATTGACATAATTAATGTTATAAACACCAAAATAAATGTAATTTGAGACTTTTTATGAATTACACTAATTTTTTAGGTTAATATGACATGTTAGTATTTATTTAATTAACTGTTTTCGAACTAATCATTCTGTTATGATTTTCACAAAAATCAATTACTAAATAGTGTCAAAATTGACATAAAATAGTTTTTAAAACAAATATTATATTAGTAATTGTTATTTTATTCCTAAAAATCTAAGGCTCGGCCAAATGACTTAGATAAGGTTATATATATTAATAATAAACATCTTGGGGTTCGTTTGGCTGATTATAGTAAGTTTATTAACCTTATAGTATAAGAACACAAGAAGACACGGTAAAAGTAAACTTATTTAACTTAATGTTAAATCTAAATGATAAGGTTAAAATAGGAACCTAAACTTGTCTAAATTCTATTTTATGAGATTATTTCGACCCATCCCCACCTTATCTTCTAAATATATCAATTTGGATCTATTTAAAACCGAACTTGACATTATAATAAAATAATATTTGTAGTTTTCCCAAAGGTACCCCTCTCCTCCCTTATAAAAGGGCACCTCCTCCCCCTCTTCCTCACACAACTTTGAGCCTTCAAGCTCGGCCAACCCCTGCCAATTTCTCCTCTCCAATTCCCTATAAACATCCTAGAGGTTCTGTTCTTCTTCAAAGACCTATTTTAGTGCCCTAAAAGGAGGTCTCAAAGAAGCACTTCAAAGAAGAGGTAATGTCCGTTACCGATTCTTTCATCTTTATTTCTTCTTCCACTTCTTCTTCTTTAGTTGTTTCATTATGAAGTAATAACATAAGTATCACTAATATACTGATATGTTATTATAAGTATGAAACAACCCTATTTCACCATCTATCCATCCTACAAAAAAATAAATCACCGCGCGTGCGTACGTACGGAATACCGTCTCCACGCCGTGGTGTAATCTATTTTCCACCACCACCTTACTTGGATGGGTATAATGGTGTAAATAATGCCTATATATTACTATTATAAAGTGATACTGATTCTGAAATAGTATACATACACTCCAATACAATTCCACGATCATAGAAACGATATCATCACTCGTGTGTGCGTATGGAATACCGTCTCCACGATGTGATGCGACTCGTTCTACATGTTCTTCATTTCATAATGA
This sequence comes from Viscum album, assembly GCA_963277665.1. Classification (NCBI taxonomy): domain Eukaryota; kingdom Viridiplantae; phylum Streptophyta; class Magnoliopsida; order Santalales; family Viscaceae; genus Viscum; species Viscum album. The sequence goes on from OY728125.1 coordinate 1,621,452,505, forward strand.
TTATATAAATGAATTTAATTAATTAATATGATATATATTACACTAATACCATTCTGGAAATGAGGTATCTATAACCTAAATATAAGAATAAGAATTTATTCGACAAAACACGCATAAGAACAAAAAGTTATAAACACCCGAATAACAAGTAGCAATGAAATATTACTACTAAGAAGCTAAGAATATGACCATATATGATATCATAAAAATAATTATGATTATGGAATAAGTCAATAACATTATTTAAATCATTATACATGAGGTTCGGACACTTACAAAGAAAGTCGGACCTATGGTAAGGGAAATATCACAATCTCATTTTTATCCGAGATTGTTTATACTTTGGCATTTACTGGGGAGTATTTTATCATTCACATCCATTTTTCCTCAATATGTAATATTATTTCCATCCACCTACAATTTTTTAAATTCAATTTATTCTTAGGTGAGTTTTTAGTTAAGGATATGAAAGGAATCTTTTTTCGTTTTTCGTACGAGGTACTTTTTGACTTTTCCGACAAAAGTACGAAGAATGTTTTTTTTTAACTTATACGGCATAAATGGATTTTTAAAACATTATTTACAAGAAGTTTACTTTACAAGTTTTCAAGTTTATTTTTAATCAAATTATTTAGTTTAAAATTTTATGACATGTTAAAAAAAAGGGAAATTGTTTTTGAATTAGAAAGGATATTTTCCTCAAGAATGGAGTTCAAGTGTTTTATCAAAATTATTTTCCATCTAAGATAATATAGGGTTCTGTTTCTATCCCTATTATTACATGGATTTGATTATGTTGTGATGGAAATATTTTTATGAATTCCTTTATCTTATATGAATTGTTTTATAATGTCATGTTGTTTAAGAATCCCATTTTTATTACATGGGTTATGCTATGATGTATGGTTTATGATTTTGTGGAACACATAATAATGGTATCATTATGAGATGGGTGGGACCTATATCTCCCTCCAATGCATTGGGTAAAGATTTTATATCTCATGAGATAGACATGGCTGGAATGGTAGGTTATACCGGTTCAGTGAAACAGGACTGAAATGAGGGTGACTCAGTTCAGAAATGGACTTTGTCCACTAAGATAGTTTTGGCAATGAGTCTTGACTAACAAGAAATGATTCTCTCTGATTATGTGTGTATGACACAAAGTTTCATGTTTTAAGTTATGATTATTGTGATTACATTTCACTGCCATGATTTATTCCATGTTATGAAATTATGATCTCTTTTGCAGGTTAAGATTTCCAAAAGTTATGCGCTTATGTAAATGATGTGATTGATATTTCTTTTGTTTACCCTTACTGAGCATTTGAGCTCACCCTTTTGTATGTTTTCTTTCCCCAGGTCAGGAAGAAGGTTATTAAGTAAGATATGCCAAAAGGGACTATAGATATGATGAAATAAATGGGAGACAGTGTAGACGCTTTATGAACCAGTTGTTTATGTTTCCCAGTTTCTAAAGACACTATACCTATACGGTCCTTTCGTGGTTTTGTTATATGTTGTAATAAGTATGATTCAATTTTGAAGTATTACCAATGTATGTAAAGTATGGGTCATTATACACTTAACCTCATCTATAATGACCATAGTATGCTATTAAATTATACTAGAGCCATATTTATATTTATTATATCATTCTATATTCATTTATGGATTTATGCTACCCATTTAATAATAATTTCTATATTAAAATGATATTTTGGGTAATAATCGTTTTCTTTATCGTACGTGTTTTAACTTGTTATTCTTGATCATATCACTTATATCATAATTTAATTGATTAAAGAATATAAAATATTATTTATATATCATATATATTCAGAATATAATTATGTATAATAGATAGTTATATGAAATGGAAAACACCATTTATGGAGACACTAGACTGTATGTACGCATAAACGTTGTTTTCGTTTTCATATCATATTGAACGGAAGTAAGTGAAAGAGATCTATGTAAATACACACAAATATATATATATATATGTACATCTAGTAGCATTATTATTTCATATATTACATACTTATTAATAATATATATTTTTGTAATTATCATTGAATGGTGAACGTGGAAATGAATCCCATCGTGTCGTGGAAATGGTAAGTCGTACGTACGCATGAGCAACGATATCATTCTATTGATGGTGAAATCGTATTTAATTGGATGGTGTATTACACATAATGAATAATTAACATGTTATATTTATTATTTATATCAATTATACTCATTATTATCTCCATCCAAATAATGACGTGTTGAATAACAAACTACATCCCGACGTGGAGACGGTAAGCTGGACGTACGTACGTATGGTGAATTTGTCATTAATAGGATGGATAGAATAATGACTATGGTTGTACCATATTTATAATAACATCTCAGTATTTATAAGGTACTAGAGTTATTATTTTGGTATGTAAACAAAAAATAAAGAGGAAGTGGAAGAAGAAAAGAACTTTGAATGAGGTGATGAAATAATTACCTCTTCTTCGGATTCTTCCGTTTAAATTGAAAAAAAGGGCTCCTTAGGTTGGATTTATGATCAAATTAAGTCCTCTAGGTTGATTTTAGGGTAGTTGGGAGAATATTTTATCTGGTTTTGGCTGATCCAAATGGCTTTGGTGGGGTGAATTTAAGATAAGGGAAAGTACCCTTTTATAAGAGAGGTGAGGGGTACTTTAGGAAATGCTTGAAATGTTAATTTATTATAAAATAATTTTCGGTTTCTAATACCTAAAAATGGATTTATTTCGAGGATAAGGTGGTTATGGGTCGAAAACCTCTCAACCAATTGATTTTATACAAGTTTAAGTTACCATATTAACCTTATCTTTTAGATTTGACTCTTAATTAAATAGTTTAACTTTTACCATGTCTTCTTGTATTTTTATGATACATGGTTAATAAACTTATTGTAAAATACCAAGAGAAACTAAATTTGTTCATTAATGACATATATATAATTATATAACTCCTTTGGCGGTACCTTAGATTTTTAGTACAGTTATATAATTTAATAAAATAGTATTTGTTTTAAAAAATCATTTATGTCAATTTTGACACTATTTAGTATTTGGTATTTTGAAAGTTATAAAAATATGATTTCTTCAAAAACAACAAATTTAATAAACCCTAAAATATCATATTAACCTATAAAATCCTTTGAATTCATCAAAAGTCTCAATTTATATTTATTTTAATATTTATAACATCAATTATTTTAATCTTTATTTAATAAGGTAATTAGTGCATCATCATTGTGTCCTAAATAAATTTAATTATTTAATGTATATAAATTATAATTAAAATACCATGATGTAGGAAAAAAATAAATTTATAATTAATATTTATTGTTGAATTTATCTTATGTGTAACCCTATATTAAAAATTGTTTAGTTATTAAAATTTGGATTTAACACTTTTAACTCTTCTTTAAATAAAATATAATAAATGTCCTAATCTAACCCTAGTTGATCAAAAAGGATCATATTTTTGTCCTAAGGTTTATTTTGGTCGAAATACACTTATCCAATTGAATTAGAACATGTGTTAAGGTAATTATAATATTATTTTAAATTTTAATTACCGTATTTACTATTAACCGTGGTAAATAAAATTCAAAAGTTACTATTCACCAAAAATTATTTTCATCATATTGAATTAAATTTTACTTACTAATGTAAATCATTTATATTGGATTTTTTAAATTCAATTCACAGAAGTGGTAAAATTATGTTTTATGCAAATTTGCAAATGTGCCTAGAATGTGGGTAAAAGACCTTAAATAGTTCAATAAAATTTTATATATCTAATCTTATTATAAAATGACTCCTTGAACTAAATTGTACTAATAGAGGTATTATGTGTCTATTTTTACTTTAAAATATATTTAAACAAAAATATTAATTATTTAAATAAAATTTCAGTTTTAAACAATAACACGGTGTTTTTCACTATTTATCAAAAATTGAAAGTTTTCAGAAAAATACCAAAAATTCACTCTAAGATAATTTAGATATTAAAAATTAAAAAATGATGTCTATTTTACCCAATTTAAAATATATAAGTGACATTAATTAATTTAAAATTAATTTCTGTTGTCAAAACCAGAAAGCGGGTTTTTAAGAAGTAAAAACTATCAAAAGGTTGACATGTGTTTATATACAATTTAAATGTGAAATTACATCCAATGACCTAAATTATATTTAATAATAAAAAAATAATCTAATTATAATTTAAAACCACTAAAATGTATAATTTAACACTATAAATTATTTCGATTAAAAAAGTTGTTTTTAATTAAAATTTAGTATTTTTCACTATTCAACAAAATATGAAAGTTATCATAAAAGTACCAAAAATTTATCCAAACTAAATTTTTAGGTCCCACTTATAAAGAAGAATTTAATTTCATTAAATTGAATATATAAAACTTTCAAATATTGTATTTCAAAAATGTTCGCCATTAAATGGTGGAAAACTACATTTTTTTAAAAATACTTCTTTTATCTGAAAAAATGAATTTTACCTTATATTATTTCTAATAAACAAAAAATATGAATTTTAAAATTATATAGGATATATATATAATTCAAAAAGTGGTTAATACTATTCATAACTTCTTTTTAAATGGTTATCTTGATAGGTCGTGATGTACTTGAACTCGGTGTTGCGTGTAGCACAAGCAATTGAATTACTATAAAGAGATAACATTCTATGAAATCCTGGGGTGTTACATTCTCCCCTACTTTAATAAATTGAATCCTCACAATTTGAAATTGTTCTTCGAAAATAAAAGGTTGAAAATAGAAAATACCTTTGTGAAAAACCCACATCAGAAATAGGTTTAATTAAATTTAGTTTTAATAAGAGGGAAAAGGAAATGAAAAAGTCACCCCCAAATTAGGATTTAGAATGGGAGAACATTACAAGAAATTAGAGATTCATAATTGGAGAAAACTTGTAAATATTTATAGATATTGATTGAGGTCATCAATTACAAATAAGTGAACAATAAATGTAAAATTGAGGTCCTCAAATCCATCAATCTATGATGATTTAAAGTATCATCAGTTCAAAAAAACATATGGTATTAGGATAACACATGTTTTTTAGATACTTTTTTTAAGAGGAGAGATTAATTTAATATCAATATAAGAACTCAATAAAACATACTTGACTTCATTTCCTATCATAATCATATTCTCATCTTTTGGTAGTGCTTCGGTCTATTTTTACTTCATCCCTTACCCTAGGAAATGAATGTTCAAAAATTATTATTTGTTATGCCTGAAGGACATTTGATAAATCATGAGGTCAACAAGTATTCCCCTAATCCTCTAAATGTTTATTAAAAACCAAAATTTTAAGTCAAATTATTCAATAAATAGGTATGTACTTCCTTATTCCTTTTATAAAACATAGAATACTGGATATACTCCCTAAATCCAAAAATGTTTTAATCTCTAACAATGATGGAATAAAAAAACCATTAATTAGTTTCAAGGTAGTCAAGAATATCCAATATAATTTTTCTAAATCAATCATACCTTATTCCAAAATCACTACATTGGTATCAGAACCATTGTCTGGTTTATCTTTCCATCAACCATGTATTTTCCAAAAAAAATTAACATTCTATTGAGTCACTTTTCTTATAACCATATAATCTCAAATACTTAATGAAATAGTATTGCAGTACAATCCTTTTATTTTGATAATTCATATAACAAGTACATCGTTGATACAACACTAAAATGATATAATTAATTAATAACAACATAAAAACACTATACATTCCTCTTCATATGTGGTAGTATCATAACTTAATTATTATCCAATAGAATCATTTAGGGTATACTCTGATGATTGGGACATTGATTCACATAGTGTCCCAAATCCTTGCAGACAAATCATTTTACATTTGAAACATTTTTCTTACCCTTGCAATCACATACTTGGTGCCTTTTTTCTCAACACTTATAACAAACTCTCATTCCCTTCAAGCATTTACCAAGGTGATTCTTTCCGTAGTTATCACATGTGGGAAAATCCTTCTTTTCCTTCTTCCCTTTATCCATCTTTTTCTCTGTCATCCTATTCTTCTCTGGAATCCCTTCAAATCCATAGGACTTAGAGAATTATTTACTTATCTTATTAACACATTATAATATTTCTTCATATGATGAGAATACATGGGAGACTATTTCCCTTCTAAATGTTGGCTTAAGACCATGAAAGATATGATCCTTCTTACTCTTTGGATCACGCGTATTTATGAAGTTCTTATTCATTCTATTGGGATCCATTTCAAAATGACGACATACATTAGGTTAGATCATATCATAATGTATACTCCAAAAACTAGAAAAATTCTCAACATTGATTGAAGATTTTCACACATCTAGTCTCATAATCCTAAAAATGGTTTCTTTGCTAAAATATTTACACATAAATCCTTCTTAATGGTTTGTAAAGAAAATATGAATTATCCTAAGCATATCCCATGGTATTGTCAAACCAGGTGCGTAGTAAGGCCCGTTGTCGTGTACCTGGATATCCCGAGTCAAGCCTGAAAGTCCTTGTTGTATTTTTCACTCCTAGAAACATCTTTTTCGAAACTACATCCATTTGTAGTATCTATACATGGATGTATTGCTTCGAAAACCCACATGATATCTATATTACCAAAAATTTTGGATGTTCTTCTATACTAATCCTCAAAGTCTATCTTAGGGTAATGTTTCCAAATCATAGTTTATATAAATCTAATTTCCAAGGTCATTTCTAAAATTCTTATGATAACAACTATAATTCCTTGAAACTAGAATGCCAGATCCACTGCATTATTTTAATAAATTGGCATGATTAAGAGGAATAAAGTCCCGAAGGACAGATCAATTTATTACTCTTGTAAAATAGATTACATACATGAAAGTTACATTAAACATTCAAAAATAAAACACAAAATAAATAATCTTTTGAGAATTTCATTATTCCTCTAGCTTAACCCTACATATCAATCATAATACACTTCTTGGAATCCTGGGAAAAAAACATAAGAAAGGAGTGAGGTCAGATGCTTAGTAAGGGTAAATAATTTAACAGAAGCTATAAAATTCTGAGGAAATATGTATAATAAAAACAACAGCCTTTTAAAAATAAACTCGAACATAATATAGAAAAAATAAACCAAACATTTCCATATAAACACGGACATGGATATTATACTAGCTGAATAATCACATGTAAAAACTAAATTCATAACGATGGAATGCATAATGTCGAACATCATAACCATATAGTCAAGACCTCATGATAAGACTATAAATAAAAATTTTGTTAAGGTGTTGTGTCAGGAAACTAGTTTGTCTCATGATACCTATCGATGCATCTAGGAGATATAGTAAGCCCCACCCTTCACTTACTAAGTCCAATGCATTCCTCATATGAAAAAGGGTGAAACATAACATAAACATTCATACTAAAACTAGTATATGAAATGTCAATACTTTAACCATAAACCATGAATGGTATAAAAATAGCATATCCATAGTCAAAAATATCATAACTCATTCAATAAAATATGTAAGATCTTATTATAGTAAATCAACCTCAATAAAGAATAATATCCAACAAAGTATTTTGACATAGTCGAAAAAAATCAATAAAACTCTTTAAGAGAAATACCCCTTTTCATGTAATCATTTAAAAGTCACACAATTTATAAAGGAAGTAATTTAAAAGAAATTTTTCAATCAAAGTGTCCCATACCAATTTGAAACTTTTGAAATAAATTAACACTTTAAAAAAATCATTTCCACGCAAATAAATCCTTAAAATAATTTTGAAAACATGGACATTAATTAAAAATATTTAGAAAAATAAATCTTTAAAAACATTTAAAATGATGATCTAGTTAAAGAGTACCTTCCATAAAACCTTAAAATATTAATTTTAAAAAAAATTAATGGAACATAAACATAGATGGTAAATATTTCCCAGTAGGTACTTATAGATAAACAATCTTAGATAATAATGAGATTAAAGAAATAACCCTTACCTTGTACTTTTTTTTGGTCGAGGGTGAGTTTAAACTTCTTTATAATGACCATAGTATGTTATTAAATTATAAAAGAACCATATTCATATCTATGATATCATACCTGATTCATTTATGGATTTATACTACCCATTTAATAATAATTTCTATGTTAAAATAATATTTCGGGTAATAATCGCTTTCTTTATCGTATGTGTTTTAACTTGTTATTCTTGATCGAATCACTTATATAATGATTTAATTTCTTCGAGAATATAAAAAATTATTTATCTATCACATAAATTCAGAATATTAATATGTAAAATAGATATTTATATGAAATGGAAAACACCGTTTATGGAGACTGTAGGCCGTGTGTACGCATAAATGTTGTTTCTGTTTTCATATCGTATTGAAC